>CM067847.1:518487432-519737432 GCA_034509565.1 Triticum monococcum
GTGATATGTTTTCATAAGACACACATGTTTTTTCTTGACTTTTATCAAGTGTTGTCCATGTCTCTTTCACACACGCACACACACTTTTTTCACTCACTCTTTCTATTTCACTCTCTCTCTCTAGTTAGGGACTCTCTCATGTCCATATGCATATAGATGTTTTCAAAAGTCAAACCTCAAAAAAGTTTGACCAGGTATATGTGGAGAAAAACATTTACATCTGGAATGATCATTAGATTCATCACAACATGTACTTACTTCATACTATCATTTATCTTTGGTATTGTAGATATAAGTAATTTCTTTATAAACTTGGTCCAAGTTTCAAAAGTTTGACTTTTAAAAAAATGTTGGAACTACATTATCGAACGGAGGGAGTAGCTCTTTCTCTCTCTCTCTCTCTGCTATCTCTCACGGGCCTCCCCTCTCACTCGAACACTCTATACCGACGGATTATATGCTCACTTTGTCAGCGTATAGCTTCATATATTGTTTAGTTGACCGGTCAACCAGTCCACATGTTGCCTTGTCAGCTCGTGTTTTGTATCTTCGTGTGCTGGCCCATGTGGCAGTGGGTGAAAATAAGTAAACTAGAGGCCCATCTGACACGCGGTGAAGTAAACAAAGTTGAAACCACTCGGGGTAGCACCCTGCACGCTAGTAAATTGAGGGCGCATTGAGGATACACTTCTTCTGCGTGAAGGACGCACTCGCGCTCAATTCACCACTACGAGGCGGCATGCATAGAAGGACACACTCGCGCACACCCAGCACACAAGACACACCAGCACACGTGTACACCGGTGTCGCCGCCGGTTGAGATGGACGGCGAGGCAGCCAACAAGCGGAGGCGGCTCGAGCCAAAAATGCATCCGGCGAGCCTGGACTCCATCAGCAGCCTCCTTGATGACATGCTGCTTGTCATCACCGGCCTCCTCCCCACCAAATCTGTCGTGCGGACCACCCTGCTCTCCCGGCGGTGGCGCCCCCTCTGGCGCCGCGTCCCCCTCAACCTCACCGTCGATAGCTGCCTTTGCGATGGGGATTGCAAATGCATGGCCGCATTCTCCAAGATCCTTTCATCGCATCCTGGGCCATCCAGACGCCTTGACATCCGCATGTTCAGTACCAACTACAAGGTCCAACCCAAGTTTGATGAGTGGTTCTTATCCCCCGCCCTAGATCAGCTCGAGGAGCTCAGCTTTGAAGCTGGACGATGTCGCTCTCTATTGCCGTTCGCTCTCCGCCTCGCGCCAACGCTGCGTCATGCCAGCTTCAGCTCGTGCTATCTTCCCCATATTAATGCCGCGCCCGCCCTTCTTCTCCCTCAACTCAAGAATATCGACCTCTTCGACGTTGTCATCTCGAAGAAGGCTATGGAGCACCTGCTCCGCAGATGTACTGCGCTCGAGTACCTTCGTCTTGAGAAGATCCACGGGCTCGACGAATCTCTGATGGGTTTATGTGTCTTGCTGGCCCCGCAACAAGACATCAATTGGGAAGATATCACTCCAGCTGTTCCATGTTATGGTCATTGAGAATGCGCCTTTCCTTAAGAGATTGCTTGTATCGGATCTAGAAGGTCCAACAGAAATCAGGGTCATTGATGCGCCGAAATTGACAGCATTGGTGCACTCGTCTGCCAAATTCTCCGAACTCTTCATTGGATCCGTAATCGTTCAGGTACAGCACTCATCTTCTTCTCCGTCTTATTGAAATTCACATTTTTAAATTTCTTCTTGATGTATTTACAACCGTCTTCAAGAAAATGATTCCCACAAGCTTGACCTAGTCTATGCGCACAGTGAAGATCTTGGCAATAAAATCTATCGGCCCCAATCTAGATCAAGTTGTTGGATTCCTTACATGATTTCCGTGCACGAAGAAGCTACTCATCGAGGTGAAACTTCTTTCCTATTAGTAAATGGTAATCACAACGTAGCTCATTTTTTTGTAATTTTCCCAAATTACGATGACAAGTGTAGTGTTCAAAACTGCATCTATGCACTGCACCGAAAGAAATGTTTTTAGTATTTTTCTCACGTAATCACCTGCATCGCTTTTTTGTACTACTATAGTAGCTGATACGTCTCCGTCGTATCAACTTTTCCAAACACTTTTGCCCTTGTTTTGGACTCTAACTTGCATGATTTGAATGGAACTAACCCGGACTGATGCTGTTTTCAGCATAATTGCCATGGTGTTATTTTTGTGCAGAAATAAAATTCTCGGAATGACTTGAAAATCAACGGAGAATTATTTTTGGAATATATAAAAAATACTGAAAGAAGAGTCCATGTCAAGTTGGCCTCCACCTGTCCACGAGGGTGGGGGGCACGCCTGCCCCCTTGGGCGCGCCCCCTTGCCTCGTGGGCCCCCTGACGCTCCACCGACCTCAACTCCAACTACATATATTCGTGTTCGGGGAGAAAAAAAATTAGAGAGAAGGATTCATCGTGTTTTACGATACAGAGCTGCCGCCAAGCCCTAAACTCTCTCGGGAGGGCTGATCTGGAGTCCGTTCGGGGCTCTGGAGAGGGGAATCCATCGCCATCATCATCATCAACCTTCCTCCATCACCAATTTCATGATGCTCACCGCCATGTGTGAGTAATCCCATCGTAGGCTTGCTGGACGGTCATGGGTGGATGAGATTTATCATGTAATCAAGTTAGTTTTGTTAGGGTTTGATCCCCAGTATCCACTATGTTCTGCGATTGATATTGCTATGACTTTGCTATGCTTAATGCTTGTCACTAGGGCCCGAGTGCCGTGATATCAGATCTGGACCTATTATGTTTTCATCAATATATGCGAGTTCTTGATCCTATCTTGCAAGTCTATAGTCACCTATTATGTGTTATGATCCGGCAACCCCGAAGTGACAATAGTGGGGACCACTCCCGGTGATGACCGTAGTTTGAGGAGTTCATGTATTCACTATGTGTTAATGCTTTGGTATGGTACTCTATTAAAAGGAGGCCTTAGTATCCCTTAGTTTCCATTAGGACCCCGCTGCCACGGGAGGGTAGGACAAAAGATGTCATGCAAGTTCTTTTCCATAAGCACGTATGACTATATTCGGAATACATGCCTACATTACATTGATGAACTGGAGCTAGTTCTGTGTAACCCCAGGTTATGACTGTTACATGATTGATCGCACCCGGCATAAGTCTCCATCACCGATCCAGTGCCTACGAGCTTTCCATATAGTGTTCTTCGCTTATTTACTTTTTCGTTTCTATTGTTACAATCACTATAAAACACCAAAAATATTACTTTTGCTACCATTATTTCTGCTACCGTTACCACTACTATCATATTACTCTGCTACTAAATACTTTGCTGCAGATATTAAGTTATCCAGGTGTGGTTAAATTAACAACTCAGCTACTAATACTTGAGAATATTCTTTGGCTCCCCTTGTGTCGAATCAATAAATTTGGGTTGAATACTCTACCCTTGAAAACTGTTGCGATCCCCTATACTTGTGGGTTATCAAGACTATTTTCTGGCACCGTTGCCGAGGATCATAGCTCTATTCTTTGAGTCACTTAGATTTATATCTCCTTATCATTATGTAGAACTTGGAAGAACAAATAACCAAGATTTTTCCCTCAACTACGAGGGGAGGTAAGGAACTGCCATCTAGCTCTGCACTTGATTCACCTTCTGTTTTGAGTAAGCTTGCGACACCTAAACCTGCTTCTGCTATTAATTCTGATATGTCGCATGTTATTGATGATGCCACTTCTGCTATGCATGATATTTATGATGAAACTACTTCTATGCTTGATACTACTATGTCACTAGGTGAATTTCTTGATGAACAACTTGCTAGGGCTAGAGAGAATGAAATTATTGAAACTAATAATATTGATGAAAGTGATGATGAAGATTCTCCCCCTAGATATGAATTGCTTGTTGTTTCCAAGGGTTATGTTATGGACGAAGAAACTGCTAGAGACTTTCTTGCCTGTAATGATAGAAGTGATCTTAAGAAGTTATTAGCTAAGCTTAAAGAAAAGACTTTGAATGCTAGAATGAAATATGACCCTGCTTATGCTACTTCACCTATCTTTGTTACTGATAAGGATTATGATTTCCTTGTCGATCCTGAGATAATTACTTTGGTTGAATCTGATCCTTTTTATGGCTATGAATCTGAAACTGTTATGGCACATCTTACTAAATTAAATGATATAGCTACCCTGTTCACTAATGATGAGAAAACTCGCTATTATTATATCCTTAAATTATTTCCGTTCTTATTAAAGGGTGATGCTAAGATATGGTTTAATTCTCTTGATCCTGGTTGTGTATGTAGTCCGCATGATATGATTTATTACTTCTCTGCTAAATATTTCCCCGCTCATAAGAAACAAGCTGATTTAAGGGAAATATATAATTTTGTGCAAATTGAAGAAGAGAGTCTCCCACAAGCTTGGGGGAGGCTTCTCCAATTACTTAATTCTTTGCCTGATCATCCTCTCAAGAAAAATTAAAATACTTGATATCTTTTATAATGGACTAACCGATGCTTCCAGAGACCACCTGGATAGTTGTGCTGGTTGTGTTTTCAGGGAAAGAACTGTTGATGAAGTTGAAATTCTATTGAATAATATGTTGACTAATGAAAATAATTGGACACTTCCTGAACCAACTCCTAAGCCAACTCCGAAGAAAAGGGGTATTCTATTTCTCAGTCCCGAAGATATGAAAGAGGCAAAGAAATCTATGAAAGAAAAAGGTATTAAAGCTGAAGGTGTTAATAATTTACCTCCTATTGAAGAAATACATGGTCTTAATTTGCCGCTTGTTGAAGAAATACATGGTCTTGATAACCCGACACAGGTAGTAAAGGTAAATTCTCTCTATAAATATGATAAAGCTGAAATCCCTCCTACTAAGTTTGCTAGCCAATGCTTAGATGAGTTTGGTAATTTTATGGTTAAACAAGAAGACTTCAATGCTTATGTTGGTAGACAATTGAAACAGAATGCTTATATGATTGAACACTTGAGTGATTATATGGCTAGTGTTAAAGGTCAACTAAAACTTATTAGTAAACATGCTTCTGTGGTTACCACTCAAGTAGAACAAGTACTTAAGGCTTAGAATGATTTGCTCAATGAATTAAATAGTAAGAAAATAATAATGTTGTTAGAGTTGTGATTAGAGGTGGTAAAATGACTCAGGAACCTTTGTATCCTGAGGGCCATCCTAAGAGAATTGAGCAAGATTCTCAAAGAACTAACGTAGGTGCACCTAGTCCTTCTAAGAGGAAGAAAAAGAAAAATGATAGAACTTTGCATGCTTCTAGTGAACCTGTTATTGACACACCTGAGAATCCCAATGATATTTCTATTTCTGATGCTGAAACACAATCTGGTAATGAACATGAACCTAGTGATAATGTTAATAATGATGATCATGTTGATGCTCAACCTAGTAATGATAATGATGTAGAGATTGAACCTGATGTTGATGTTGATAACCCACAATCAAAGAATCAACGTTATGATAAGAGAGACTTTGTTGCTAGGAAGCACGGTAAAGAAAGAGAACCATGGGTTCAGAAACCCATGCCCTTTCCTCCTAAACCATCCAAGAAAAAGGATGATGAGGATTTTGAGCGCTTTGCTGAAATGATTAGACCTATCTTTTTGCGTATGCGTTTGACTAATATGCTTAAAATGAATCCTTATGCTAAGGATATGAAGGATATTGTTACTAATAAAAGAAAGATACCGGAAGCTAAAATTTCCACCGTGCTTGCTAATTATACTTTTAAGGGTGGAATACAAAAGAAACTAGGAGATCCAGGAGTACCAAGTATACCATGCTCCATTAAAAGAAACTATGTTAAAACTGCTTTATGTGATCTTGGAGCCAGTGTTAGTGTTATGCCTCTCTCTCTTTATATCGTAGACTTTATTTGAATAAGTTGACACCTACTGAAATATCTTTATAAATGGCTGATAAATCAACTGCTATACCTGTCTGTATTTGAGGATGTGCCTGTTGTGGTTGCAAACGTTACTATTTTAACGGACTTTGTTATTCTTGATATTCCCGAGGACAATAGTATGTCTATTATTCTTGGAAGACCCTTTTTGAATACTGCAGGGGCTGTTATTGATTGCACCAAAGGCAATGTCACTTTTCATGTTAATGGTAATGAGCATACGGTACACTTTCCGAGGAAACAACCTCAAGTTCATAGTATCAATTCTATTGGAAAAATTCCATCAATTATTTTTGGAGGCTTTGGATTTCCTCTGCCTACTGTCAAGAAGAAATATGACATTCTTATTATTGGGGACGTGCATATTCCCGTTGAGGTAACCTAGTGCTATTCAAAATTTCTCCGTTTCCATGTTATCCGTAATGAGTTTGTTAACAAGACTTGATCAACCTTGTTAGTGGATTCCTTTTGATGAGTGTCGGTGTCAAAACCGGCGGATCTCGGGTAGGGGGTCCCGAACTGTGCGTCTAGGCGGATGGTAACAGGAGGCAGGGGACACGAAGTTTACCCAGGTTCGGGCCCTCTTGATGGAGGTAAAACCCTACGTCCTGCTTGATTAATATTGATGATGTGGGTAGTACAAGAGTAGATCTACCACGAGATCAAAGAGGCTAAACCCTAGAAGCTAGCCTATGGTATGATTGTCTGTAGTTGTTGTGTCCTACGGACTAAAACCCTCCGGTTTATATAGACACCGGAGAGGGCTAGGGTTACACAAGGTCGGTTACAAAGGAGGAGATATACATATCCGTATTGCCTAGCTTGCCTTCCATGCCAAGTAGAGTTCCATCCGGACACGAGACTAAGTCTTCAATCTTGTATCTTCATAGTCCAACAGTCCGGCCAAAGGTTATAGTCCGGCTATCCGGAGACCCCCTAATCCAGGACTCCCTCAGTAGCTCCTGAACCAGGCTTCAATGATGATGAGTCCGGCGCGCAGTATTGTCTTCGGCATTGCAAGGCAGGTTCCTCCTCCGAATACATCACAGAAGAATTTGAACACAAGGATAGTGTCCGACCCTACAAAATAAGTTCCACATACCACCGTAGAGAGAATAATATTTCCACAAATCTAATCTGCTGACACGTTTTGGCAACACGACATTATGCCATGGCCCGGTAATTATTTGAACCGTTTTTCTTCAACCAGCCTCACACACAGTGCGAGGCGATTTCTTGACATGTCTTGTCAAAGCAGAGATCGTGTTCCCCTAATTATGGGATTCTCATCAATACAGTCGTGGGTAACCCAACCGCATATAGGACTCCTAGATTATAGGCAAGTCCCAAACGACTATGGAGAGGACGCTTGATATTCACCCTCTTTATAAAGGGACAAGGCTTTTACTCCCCCCCCCCCCCCGTGCTCAATCGAATCCTTTCCCCACCTCGAGTTCTAACACCCGAAGCCCAGGTCAGGTGCTCTGGAACTTCAATCATGTCCGGATCCAGCCTTCAAGGCCGGTGGATGCCCTCCTCCGTTATAGAAGAAGATATCAAGAAGTTGAGGGAGGCCAGGTACCTGACCGCCGAGGTTTCGTATCAGCTTCCAGCCTGAGGGCAGGTCGTCCCTACTCCTGAACCCAACAAAGACGTCGTGTTCATCTCCCACTTCCTTCGAGGTCTAGGCCTCACTCTGGATCCCTTCGTTAGGGGGTTGATGTTTTACTACGGGCTAGATTTCCACGATGTACCCCAGACTCCTTTCTCCACATCTCATCATTTATTGTTGTTTGTGAGGCTTTCCTCCGCATTACCCCTCACTTCGGCCTATGGCTCAAGACCTTTGACGTGAAGCCGAAGATGGTCGAGGGGCAGCATGTAGGATGCGGAGGCGCATTAATAAGCAGGATCGCCGGAGCTCCATGGCCAAAGGGTTCTATTCCAGAGGTGTACGGATTATGGCAATAGGAGTGGTTTTACATCACAGCTCCCATAAGTGCCAAGTGGGCAGCTGCCCTTGCTTTCCGCTCAGGCCCTCCACCACAACTGATGTCATGGATTAGCAGAGGGTTGAGCTGGGGTGCCGCCAAGGATGTGCCTGTACTGCAAAGCCGCATCCAAAATCTCTTCGAAGGAGATTTCATTTTGATTATGGTAATGCAAGTCATGCTGGTTCTATGAATCCAGCCATGCAAATGCCGGCCTCTTCGCCTGTGGGAGTTCAACCCAGAAGGACCGCGTGCTATTCAGAATTTCCTCGGCCTGACGCACAAGGAGATTTATAGATCATTCTTCGGACCCCAGATAGAGTGTCCGGATACTACCGAGGACGTGGGCCTGAGCAGCAACCGCACCGCTGACCAAGTAAGTTATCCTCTAGCCGAACACACCGTCTTTCATTTATCATGATGTTATTCTAAGAAATCGCTCTTTGACCAGGACTGATAACAAAGGCAAAGATGATTCGGTTTTCGGCCCCCCTTCCCGAGGGTTTGGAAAATCCGGTACTGGAAAAGATGCTCGAGCTAGCACCTTGCCCGGAGCCCTCGAAGGAAGACAAAGGGGGGAATAATGAGGGCGAAAGCGGGCCTCCACCGCTACCTGTTCCGACCGAGGGAACGAGCGCCTCCGTGAGGGAGGATAACCGAGGGGAGGAATCTGACATTCTCTCATCCCGGGGAAGGAAGAGGACTGCCTTTGAAGATCCAGAAACCAAGGTTTCCAAGCAGGAGAAGAAATCTCCACCAGAGGGTCCTCTTCCCGTACAAAGTCCGTGCAGGGATCAGCCCTCTAACGAGCTGTAAGTAATTTAAAAAGTACTTTAATAGGGAAGATATATTACCTTACCTCTGAGGAAAATAACCGAAGTATTTATCTTGCAGTTCGGATCTTAGCCCTTCTCAGCAGAGCTCGTCTTTGGGGGATCTTCTTCCGAAGATGATGGAGAGCGAAACACCTCCCTCGGACTCCTCCACTCAAGAAGTGGGCGACCTTGAAGTGTCGTCACGGAGGGCCTCTCCCAATCCAATGAGGCCAGAAGATAATCCTATAGTCACCCGAAGTCCCCATCGTCCGGGTCTCGAAGAGAGCAATCAGAAGAGTCCGGCACCATCTGGTATGCGGTCGAACGTACTGAGAGAGCTGTTGGAGCGAGCGGCCATCTCAGAAGAACACCGTACATTGATGGGTATGGTGATGGAAAGGATTTAATCCGCCGAAAGCGGGTTGCATGATGCCTTTATGAGTCTACTGACGGGCTTTGAGGTGCGTAAAATGATGTACATTTGTGATGGTACCGCAAATTTTTAGGTGTGCCCTGTGCAGATAGTAGCCTCTGAGACTCTGGTTGTCGCCGAGAACGGCGGAAAACAGAGGATCGCAGTCCCAGGCAATAACCATACCGCCCTAATGTGCAGGTAGTGGGAGCTCCGATGGCTAGCCGGACTCATGAGTTTGCCGAACTGAAGCGGCAACTGGATGCAACCGATGCGGACATCGAGCTTGTCAACAAGAGGCTTGATGAGGCACAGGGTAAGTGGTATTTTCTGGTGAATGCCACATAGTAAGAGTAGCATGATGCCAGTATCTTTAATATGGTGTGACTGTAGATGGAGCTGCCACTGTGGAAACCCTACGGGCGGAACTTGCCCGAGCCAAAGAACAAGCAAGGATTAGTAATGCGGCTGCTTTGAAAGCGGTCGAAGAGTTGAAAGCTGAGAAGGCCGCGCATTGCGAGAGCAAAGAGAAGATGGCCAAGATGGCCGTAAAGTTAAAGACACCGCCGACCGTTGCCAGTTCCTCGAAAAAGAAAACCGAGCGAAAGCAACGGACCTTGAAAAGGCCATGATGGCGAACAAAGACACCCGCTCTGCTATGAGAGCGAAGGAGGAGCTGCGTGAAGCCGGGGATATTGCGGCTGGGAAGCCCTTGATGCTGCGAATGAAGTTCAGAGATCCGCGGTATGCCCCTCTGGATCGGCTGTGGAGTTCGGCAGACGCATATATGGACTTGGCGGCGAGCACTGTCGATGCTGCCAAATACTTCCAAGATCAAACAGATCATGAGGTGGACAGCTGTTCTGGTCGCAATTTAACATTCCAGAGCGTCTGCTTCCATTGACTGATCAGCTAGCCGAATGGGACGAACTCAATAGGTTGTCCGGACTCGCCATGAGGTCTGTCGTGGATCAGCTGTGGCCGGAAAAGCCGAAGCCGAACAGCTATTTCAGCTTAGTGCAGCAGTTCCTTGGTGCGGTGCCGCGCATCAATGTGATGAAGAGGCCGGCGTGCATAGAAGGCTCGCGGATGGCCCTTGCCCATGTTAAGGCATACTGGGTGGAGATGGATGCTACCACTGTTGCGGCGCAGGGTTCGGCCATAGGCCGAGTAGCTGCCGAGCACTATTTCGAAGAGGTTCTCGAGGGTGCTCGTTTGATAGAGGCCCAGTGCTCAAAGAATATTATGTTTGAGTGACATGTATTCCCATTGTTAACACAATGTTTTTATGAAATTTATTAAGGCTGTTTTTATACTTTTGCCTGAAAGTGATATGATGCCTCCTGTGCGGCCGTTTATGTATACATGTGTATAACCTGAAAGATTGCAGTCGTCGGCTTCAGCCCCCACGCATATAATGCGGAGGTGTTCGTTGCAGACGCGTGTTCACACTTAACCCAACGTCTTGGTCCTATTAAGGAGGTGATAGCGCAGCGAACGAGGCAACCGGACTATAATGCTTTAACACTTTCACTTAGCCATAGGAGTTTGACGGTGGGGCTACTATATAGCCCCTGGTGGCTCCGCACTCTTCCGAATTCGGGTTGCGTACATGCTGGCCGGGAAACGGCCCTTCGTTAAGGCGGAGGAATTCTAACATTCCGATAGGTCATTGAGTGGTTGACCAGTCTCACGCTATATCATGACAGTCAGTTTTCGGCTTTCTCTACTGAGGTGCTCGCCCGGATGACCCAGAGCACAATCGCAGTAGTTCTCCTTGTGCTACCTTAGCCGATAGAGCGGAACATAAGGTACCAAAACATAGGATCCAGGCAAACCCAACATTTGACCAAAGACATGATTCGGAGCTGATGCATATAGGGCCAAACTCGCGACGCCGAACACTCCCTAAGGTATTCGGTCTTTATGGTATGAATCGGGCCTAATCAGTGCCCTTTGTAAGAAGCCCCTGGTGTTCAGGTACGTCCATTATTTTGACATGGCCACATGCCAAGACGCCAGCATCCTTCTCAATTGTACTGAGAATCCGAGGGATGTGTGTCAACAAGAGACAGTAAAAAAGGTTGACGCAGGGTCTTAATCTAAAAAGAATCCTTGGAACGGGTCCCTGCTGCACGTCTGCGCCTGTGTCTCCGTTGTGCCGTATCCTGGACGGGTGTAGCACGGTGGTCATCTGTAAAAGAGAGGAACTTAGGTGAAAAAGTTGTCATGCAAAAAGGTAGATTTTTTGAAAAAAACCATGTATAATTCAAGATGAGTAAAAATTGCCACTTGTCTGCGTGCGTTGAGACCCTTGTATTTGTGATAGGGGTGTGGCCATCAAACCTGTATGAATTACATACAGTTGCGCCGGACTCGTCTAACCGTGTCCGTGGTCTTGACGACCTATCGAATACTTTAGTTGGTGAGGCCATTTCAGTGTGCGGCTGCCCAGGCAGCTGCATTCTCTTCGGCGCACAGGGATCGCTCCATGTTTCCATTTACTGTAATGATGCCACGTGGACCGGGCATCTTAAGCGTGAGGGAAGCATAGTGCGGTATTGCGTTAAAGCGGGCAAAAGCTTCGCGTCCAAGTAGTGCTTGATAGCCATTTCGGAACGGAGCAATGTGGAAGGTTAAATTTTCACTACGGAAGTTATCGAAGAAGCCGAATATAACTTCTAGTAGCAGGGAGCCCGTGGAGTGAGCCCCTGGGCCTGACGTTACTCCTTTAAAGGTAGTATTGCTGTGGCAAATTTTCATTGGGTCTATCCCCATTTTGAGGATTGTGTCCTGATATATCAGGTTTAGACTGCTGCTACCGTCCATCGAGACTCGTGTGAAATGGTATCCGTCAATTATTGGGTCTAATACCAAGGCAGCCCATCCTGCATGCCAGATATTTGCTGAGTAATCCCGATGGTCGAAAGTGATCGGTTGAGCCGACCAGTGGCAGGACTCCGTGGTGATAGGCCCTTGGGCATATTTCTCTGGGAGTGCCGCTTTATTTTTCCCCTTGATCACATGTAACACGTTTACCGTTTCGACTTCTGGTGGAAATTTCTTTTGTTCCCCAGTGTATTCCTTGAGAGGCTCATCCTCGTCTTCGCTTGGTGTATCATCCCCCTTGTGTACGGCGTTCAGCTTGCCGGACTGCTTGAAGACCCAACATTCTCTGTGGGTATGATTAGCGGGTTTACCAGGGGTGCTATGGATCTGACATATTTGGTCCAGAATTTTGTTCAGGCTGGACAATTCATCTCTGGCGCCTTTAGGGGGCGGCTTTTGCTGACCTGGCTGAGAGCTTCTGAATCCGGCATTTACTGTCGTGCTCTTCGGGATGTCTTCTTTATTCCAGCGCTTGTTATTTTTGCTGCGTCGTGATTTCCCATTTTCATCTCTAACTTCGGATGTGCTTGGGTCGTTGGTGCTGCATCTGGCTAGCCAGCTGTCCTCACCCGCGCAAAAGCGGGTCATGAGGCTTGTTAATGCTGCCATTGTTCTCGGCTTTTCTTGGCCGAGGTGTCTGGCAAGCCATTCGTCGTGGACGCTATGCTTAAAAGCTGCCAAGGCTTCGGCGTCCAGACAGTCGACTATTTGGTTCTTTTTAGTAAGAAACCTGTTCCAAAGCTTTCGGGCTGACTCTCCGGGCTGTTGAGTTATATGACTCAAATCGTCTGCATTCGGAGGTCGGACATAAGTCCCTTGAAAATTTGCCCGAAAAGCATTTTTGAGTTCTTCCCAGCTTCTAATGGAGTTTTCGGGGAGGCTTTTAAGCCAGTGCCTAGCTGGCCCTTTGAGCTTGAGGGGTAAGTACTTGATGGCGTGGAGATCATCTCCTCGAGCCATAGGGATATGGAGGATATAGTCCTCAATCCAGACCCCCAGGGTCTGTTGTTCCGTCGTATGCCTCTATGTTACGGGTCTGAATCCCTCTGGAAATTCATGGTCCAGCACCTCATCGGTGAAACATAGGGGGTGTGTGGCACCCCTGTATCTGGGTTTACCATGTTGTTCGGATGTTTGTTGTGTTGCATCGTATGCTGGAGCACGCTTGCGTGGTCCATAGATGGATCTGGTTGCGTCGTCCTTTTGATGTGAGCCCTCGTGTGGATCGCGTATTGGCTTATGTGCGGCGTTGTTTGCCGTTCTATGTTGGCCGTGAGGTCGTCTATCCGGCCAGGTGGCCATTTTAATTTTTGGTTGCAGGGGATCTAAGGCCTCCTCATCAAATTTAGGTAGCAACTTCCGCTTCGGGTAGCTCTTGGTGGGGCAATTACCGCCGTAGTTCGCTGATGTATTGAGTACTTTACTCCATCTGATTTTAAGTGTGTCTTGTGCAGCCTTGAGCCTTTGCTTCTGCTTTTTTAGACTCCTCGCGGTGGCAACGAGCCTTTGACGGGCATTCTGTTGCTCCGGGTGTCTATCTGGTGTGATGTCATCCGGACTGTTATCTTTGACAGAATCAGGTTGTTCCGTTTGATTCTCCGTGTTGCCGTGGTCCGGAGATGGCTCACCCTGCTCTAACGCTGGGTCTGTATGATCGTTGTTTCTGCCGAGGCGGGATTTGGAGCGGCGCTTACACCGCCGCTTTGACTGCTTCTCGAGGGGACAACCCTTCATTGCGTCCTTCTGTTCCTCGTGGTCGTTTTGTTTTGGTGTCCACACCATGTATACATCATGTGATGAAGTGGGCGTCCAGTGCCCTTTGGGCGGTGGTTCCTGTTCGTCTCTTGCATCGTCATCCATACCGTCGATGTCTTCGGAGTCGAAGTCGAGCATGTCGGTTAGGTCATCGAGAGTGGCTACTAAGTGGGTGGTGGGTGGGCGGTGAATTTTGACGCCACCCGCATCCCAATCCTGCCGGACATAGTTCGGCCAGGATTCTCTTGACAAGGAGAGAGACCTTAATGAATTCAGTATGTCGCCAAGGGGCGAGTGCTGAAAAATATCCGCGGAGGTAAAGTCCATGATCGGCACCCAATTGGATTCGCTAGGAACGGACGCAGGCGGTTCGGAGTCCGTGGGCGGAGAGAGATCCGGCAGTTGGCCAACACGGCTCTCGTGCAGAGTAAGGTCGATGTTTGGCTCGATCGCCGATGAGGGTAAGGCCTGCGTGGCGGGGTCCATCCACCCGTCCATGGACGGCGCAACTGGCTCCGAATTGAGGGTCGGAGCGGCTGCCGGTGCGATCTCCTGAACACTGTCGGATGGTAGAGCTAAATCGTACTCATCATGACCGCGTGACGCACAAGGCAGAGGCTCGAATCCGTCGAAGATCAAGTCTCCACGGATATCGGCCATGTAGTTTAAGCTTCCAAACCTGACCTGATTGCCAGGGGCGTAGCTTCCGATCTGCTCCAGATGGCGAAGCGAATTGGCCTGCAGTGCAAAGCCGCCGAATACAAAAATCTGTCCGGGGAGAAAAGTCTCACCCTGGACTGCATCGCTAATGATGATAGAAGGAGCCATCAAGCCTAACGGCGACGACATAGAGGAACTCTCAATGAAAGCGCCAATGTCGGTGTCAAAACCGGCGGATCTCGGGTAGGGGGTCCCGAACTGTGCGTCTAGGCGGGTGGTAACAGGAGGCAGGGGACACGAAGTTTACCCAGGTTCGGGCCCTCTTGATGGAGGTAAAACCCTATGTCCTGCTTGATTAATATTGATGATGTGGGTAGTACAAGAGTAGATCTACCATGAGATCAGAGAGGCTAAACCCTAGAAGCTAGCCTATGGTATGATTGTCTGTTGTTGTTGTGTCCTACGGACTAAAACCCTCCGGTTTGTATAGACACCGGAGAGGGCTAGGGTTACAAAAGGTCGGTTACAAAGGAGGAGATATACATATCCGTATTGCCTAGCTTGCCTTCCACACCAAGTAGAGTTCCATCCGGACACGAGACGAAGTCTTCAATCTTGTATCTTCATAGTCCAACAGTCCGGCCAAAGGTTATAGTCCGGCTGTCCGGAGACCCCCTAATCCAGGACTCCCTCAATGAGCATGAGATGGATGAAGTTAGAAATCACAACTCTCTGTACCCTCTTTTTACTTTCTATTATATATATTAAATAAAGCAAAAATAGTATATTCTCTCCGTTTTCTGAATTATCCATGCAATAAAAAATACCCCAAAAATAAAAGTTCTCCAAATGCCCTGAAATTTAAATATGTTTTTTTCTGGAATATTTGAGAATATCTGGCACTGAGAACACAACAGGGGTTGCAAGCACATGGCCACGAGGGTCCAGGGCGCGCCCCCTGCCTCGTGGGCCCACACAGGCTCCCCTCCACTTATTCCAGCCACCACACAGTCCTTCTTCCTCCCCAAAAAATCACCATCCAGCTCAAGCACAAGTTCTAGCTCATCTTGTTGCCATTTTCGATCTCCTTGCTCAAAGATCCATTCACAAAACTGCTTTGGGGGATTGTTCTTTGGTATGTGACTCATCCAATGGTCCAATTAGTTTTTGTTCTGGTGCTTTATTTATTACAAATTTTTGCTGCTTAGGTGACCCTGTTCTTGAGCTTGCATGTCAAATTTATATGGTCCAAGTAGTTCTAATGCATGATATAGCCTCTAGGCACTTGTGGTAGTAGTTGCTATCAATTTTGTTGAGTTTGGTTCACTTTTATTTTGAAGTTACTAAGAATTTCAGAAATTTTCAGAAAAAGATGAAGAGATTTTTGAGGGGCTCATCGAGCCGAAGCTCAAAGGATAAGCAAAGTGAGGAGGACAAGAGGCCTAAATATAATCTCCCTCATACCGTGGAGGTTCGGCCGTGTGAATGGCCTTGTGATGAGTTCTTAACAGCAGCCAGGATTCATGATGATTTCTATTCTTTGGTTGAGAATGTGGGCCTTAGCGACTTCCTCCGTGACTAGCGCGAACAATATCTCTTACTCACTAATATTTTCATGCAAAATTTTCATTTCCATGCTAGGAAACCTATACCTTCAGTGGAATTTTATTTATATCATGAGCATAAGGAAATGTCCCTTGTTGATTTCTGCCGGGTCTGTAAAATACCCTTTACAGGCAGCTTAGAGGAACCACATCGTAAAGATGTGGAGGGATTTATCGATATGATTGCTGTAGGGGAAACTAGGAAAATTTCTGATGCAAGAATCACTAGCATACATTTTCCTATTCTACGCTATTTTGCAATATTTGCTAGTAGATGTTTAATTGGTCGTGGAAACTGTGGAAACCTTAGTGCCCATGACATTGTTATTTTGGGCCATGCCTTGTTTCGTGATAATTCTTTCAGTTTAGGTGCTATTGTTGCTAAACGGTTAAATCTGAACCGTACTAAGGGCCCCGTCCTTGGAGGCATCTTTGCCTCGCGCCTTGCTGCACACTTTAACATACCTATTAGGCATTATGAGAAGGAAGAAAAGTTGTTGCCTCTTGTTTTTCTAGACTATAAGAGTATGGTAGCACATGATTTTATCATTAAGAATAGGGAAAGGGCGCTTAAGTACAAACTAATATTCGATAAAATTTGCCCTGAGATTATTACTTTGCCTGCTCCTTCTTTGTTTAACTTATCTGCAGGCAAGTACCTTGTTCCGCCGGACATTATTCACCATTACCAAAACCCCGCACCAGCTACAGAGCCAGAACCGGAACCACAATTTGATCCTTGACGACAGTCTGTTTACCGGCGGGATCCAGAGGAGATGGCCAGCCAGTGGCAACCTGAGGCTTCATCACAGTACAACCCCAGTTACAACTTTGGATATCCGCCAGGCCAGCCGTGGCCATAGACCAACTTAGGCCAAAAGCCTAAGCTTGGGGGAGTATGTATTTCTCACCGGCATTACATTCAAATTCACACACTCATTGCTAGTCGTCGGTGCTCATACTTTTTCATTGTATCATCCATGCTAGTTTATTTTCCTTTTTATGCTTTCTTCTTGTGTGTTTGATAAATCTTAAGAAAAAACCCAAAAATTAGTTGTAGCTTTCAGCTAGTTTACTTTCCATGCTTGTAGTAGTAATTAAAAAGAAAACCCAAAAAGATTTCATGTTCTTCTTTTGCTTGTTGGGAGCTTTCCTGTGTAAATAGTTTTATTTCTTTCTTGTTCTTTGGGGGTTGAGAGGAGAAGACCATGATTAAAATGTTGAGTGGCTCTCATATGCATTATTGTTGATCTAACAAAGAGCCCATATTGCCTTGTCTTCTCTCTTGAATTGAATGCTTGCAGATTCCAGCTTAGTCCAATGCACGTGCACTATTATTATTTTCCACACTATTCGGTCGTGCAAGTGAAAGGCAATAATGATGATTATATGATGAACTTATTGAGATGAGAAAAGCGGGTATGAACCCGACCTCTCTTGTTTTTGTAAATATGATTAGTTCATCGTTCCTGATTCAGCCTATTATGAATAAACATGTTTGCAAGGACAATTAGAGATTATAGTTGCTTATGCCATGCTTAATTAGCTAGGAGCTTATAATGGTTTACCTTGCATGCCAACATACTATTAAAATGGTTGCGATGTGGTATGATAGGGTGGTATCCTCTTTTGAATGATTGAAGTGGCTTGACTTGGCACATGTCCACGCAGGTTGTCGGTGTCAAAACTGGCGGATCTCGGGTAGGGGGTCCCGAACTGTGCGTCTAGGATCAATGGTAACAGGAGGCGGGGGACACGATGTTTACCTAGGTTCGGGCCCTCTTGATGGAGGTAATACCCTATGTCCTGCTTGATTGATATTGATGATATGAGTATTACAAGAGTTGATCTACCACGATATCGTAGAGGCTAAACCCTAGAAGCTAGCCTATGGTATGATTGTTGTATATGATCTATCGACTAGCCTGGCCTCGGTTTATATAATGCACCCGAGGCCTAGGATAACAAGAGTCCTAGCCGAATACGCTGGTGGGGAGGAGTCCTTGTCTTGATCACCAAGTCTTGTGGAATCTTCCATGCATGCGGCAGCTTTCCGAACTGGCCCGTGAGTATACGGCCACGGGGGTCCTCGGCCCAATCCAACTGATTGGGAGACGATGTGGTGAGTACCCCCGAGTCTAGGACACCGTCAGTAGCCCCCTTAACCGGTCTTCAAGTTGGGGATGCTCCTAGATTCTTCCGAACTGTTCTTCATCTTCGGTCGTCAGTCTTGAAAACTGGCTCAACAAATCTTCTCATCTTTGATCTTGAGGATCGCCAAAGTGAATCCGAAGAGTTTACACGTCGGGTATCTGAGGAGCCCTTTAAGTCTTCGGCCTTTATCAATGCCTTGTTATTTTTAGGCCACACCTCGGGTTTGAAGTTGTTCCCGGGTGGCAGCGTCCTCCTGCGTCCGAGCTCCAATGCCGGACTATATTCGAGGTATCTTTTGCGGATGAGCACCAACGCCGGACCGCTTCCGCGCTCCAACGCCGGAATGTATCCGAGCTCCAACGCCAGACTATGTCCAAGATCCAACGCCGGACTGTATCCGAGCTCCAACGCCGGACTATATCCGAGGTGTCATAAATCACCTAGGTTCAAAAAAGTTGAAGGAGTTTAGCCGAGCTTAATGCCGGAAATGCCCTCTATGGAGCCATCCACTAGCGCCCGAGCTTTATGCCGGACTACTTCCGAGGTGGTGCACCACCCCGACTACAGGTCGATTTTTCGTCAATATTTTTGATTGGTGCAATTTATTCTCTGCCGAGATATATATAGCCAGTAGCCCTCAAGGTGTGTATCGGTCTAAAACCCGACATGCACCTGAAGGATGACATAAGACCGCTGATCCCAGCAGCCGCTGAGACTCAGGTTGATTTGCAAAATCGGCCTGAGGATCAAGTCCTAGCTCGGCAGGATACTTAGGGACACAAAAAGCGGCGTGCTCAGTCCTCGAGACTCGGGTTGGGTGCGGCCGACCAACCTGAGGATCAAAATCTCCTCGGAAACTGTATTGCACTTAAAATTTTCTACATTGAATAGGCAATGCAGTAGCCCCCGAGACACTGGTCGGGTGGAAACACCAGATCAGGGGATCGATGTGCCCCTTTAATATTTGTAAATAATAAGCCCGAAGCCCAGTAGCCCCCGAGCCTTAATGCGGGCACGGGTGGCCGAATTAATGATCGATATCCATAGTAAAATCACAAATTGTGTGTAATGACTCTATGTATCCAAGTACTTTACGTCATTAATGCTCGGATCCGCATTGTACAAAACTTTGTTGACCGACCATCGGCTTCCACCTCCTCGGCCAGTAGCCGAGGAGTGCTTGTCCTACTTTATAAAGCCTTTATGAGGGCAAAGATTTATGACAAACAAGGCAATCTAGCCATACGGTTTTATAAACAAAGGTACGCGGAGAGATATGTTATATTACTGTTTAACATAAGAAATGTCTTCCGAAGAAAATAGTCCCGCTATCGGTTCCTTTCTTTGGGTGGTCATGCTAAGCATGATCATGAAACCTCAACTCTAATGTAAGAGCAAAATGTTGAGGATTTAGTTTGGGAGGACAGTTACTAGCCCCTGGCAGTGTTCGGCGACAGTCGAGGTCAAGCCGTAAACACTTTGGCCAATGTTATGAATGGCCCGTCATTTAACACAGTCATCGGATCACTGACCAGTTTACGCTTATTGTGACAGTCAGTTTTCGGCTTTCTTCACTGAGGTGCTTAACCATGTGAGCTGGAAGCACAATCGCAGTGGTTCTCCCTTTGCACACCTAGCCGAACAAAGCGGAACGTAGGAGGCAAGCGCAGGAGCCGGGCAACCCAACTATTGACCGAAGACACAATTCGAAACCGATGCATATATAGCAATATCCGCAAATGTTTTTGCCGAATCTTTAAAGGTGTCCGGCGTTGCACTGCGAGACTTGTGCTGAAAACACACAAATAGTTTGAAAGTGCCATAAGCTTGGAAAACCAAAAAACGTCAGTAAAAACTTGACGTCCGAACAAGATCAAGTGTTCGGTGCCAATCTGAAAATTGGACTTTAGAAAAAAAAGTGCTTTTGTCGTGCTTTAACATGACACATCCTATCTCAAGACTTCAAGCGGGTCAGCCTACAGCTTCAACCTCCTATCCCGAAGGCGGAGTACTTCTCATTAGGCCAGTTTAGCAAACTAAACTCTAGTGGCTTTGAGGGATAAATTAGGCTCCCCGGCTAGTGACCACACACTCATGTCGAAAAAGGGAGTGGTAAATAATAATTTAAAAAAACTTTGCAACGACTAAGAAGAAGAACACTTATTATAAAATGGCTCATATAAATTTAAGAGCCCCCAAGTGACTTGTGTAAAAGAATTTTATGTATAATGATCGTATGTACCAAAGTACTTATATCATATCTGTGTTCACCCGAACTTTAAACGCGTCTTAACCGACCGTCGGCTTCTCCCTCTTCGGCCAAGGGCCGAAAAGTGTCATGTACTCCACCTGTCGAGAGTATCGACGGTGTTTCCGATGACCAGGCAATCAGGCCATAAGGCTGTAACAGACAAAGCGCGCTTAGGGAACTTATGCTATATTACTGAGAAAGTGTAAAAAGTATCTTCGAAGAAGCTAGTACCCCCACTGATACCTTTCTTCGGTGCTCATTATTACTATGAGACTTGTGCAATAGATTTTTTGTACTCATGAGTTCCATTGTGTGCCGACCATGATTGAAAACAATAAGAGCGCTAGCTTTCGGCTTCACACAGTCTGAGGTCAGAGCTCGGATGACCCGGTTGTGACAATCGCAGAGGTGCTCCCTTTACTCCCTAGTCGAACAATCAGGAACGTAGGGGTAAGCACAGGAGCCAGGCAACCCAGCTTGCAAATCACTTAAGTCAATATGGTGCATATTGTGGCATAATACATGAACAAGGAACAAAGCCGTACGAGTATAATCATATGCAAGAGGAAAATGCTTCATGAAGGAAGCCCCCAAGTGAACTGGGTATTTGAATTTGTGTGTCACAAACAAGGTTATGACAAGGAATTTTTTTCACAAACAACTTTTTGCCAAAAAGGTGTAATGCTAGGTCGAACCGAACACAAGTTAAAAATATAAAACTTTGAGCATGAAGGCAACTTAGCTGGTTAATGTGTTCGGCATTGATGACGCAGTCCGAGCTTGATGCGGGGCAAGGTTCCATCCCCCAAGCCGGTCCCGAGGTGGCGGAGCAAAGAGCTCGGCACTTCGAAGTGGTGACATAGCATGGTCAATGCAGGCCGGCAGAGTGATGCTGAAGTCCCCGTCGTGGGGTAATGAAGTGTTGACGAAGCCCCCCGTCCAGCCGAGGTGACGTGGTATGTCAGTACGCCGAGTTGACGATACTGCCCAACCCGGATTATTTTCCTGTGCACAAAAAATAGTGCAAACCAGAGATAGTAGTAATAATAATAATTTAAAAAAATCGTTGCATAATAAATAATTTATGCAAAGTGAGTAATGAAAGAAAGATGGCCTAGTGCCGAAGTCAATGTCGATGTAGGGCATCGGCGTGCTGCGGTTAAGGCGTGGCAAAGCCTGAATTCACAGGTCGGTCCGAGTTTCGGATGCGGCGTTAATTCGACCACCATTTGATAGACCTGTGTACATATGATGGACAAACCAGAGTAATAATTCCTTGGGAAAAATGAACCCAAACAAGCAAAAAATACTAGGATTAATAGCACTTGGTTTATTTGTTGTAGCAATCCGAAGAAAGGTGATTCCCAAAATTGGGACTCGATCCACACACCCATTGCCTGATGGGCGATAAAGCGACGGCATGGCAATGCTGGCAAAGGTTGGCTCGCTGAGGCAAAGCCCTCGGTCCAGCTAATGTGACGGAGCTGGTCGGCTAGTGATGCCAAAGTCTCCGGAGTAGGTTGATGAAGAGATGGCGAAGCCCCCGGTCCAGCCGAGATTTCAAAGCCTCAATGTCAGCCGATGAGTCGAAGTAGGTTGGCGTGATGGACACCGGCTTGAAGAAGCAACAGTGCGGCCCTGCCGATGCAGGTCGTGACATGGTCAATGCCGGCTTGATGAAGTGACCGTGCGGCGATGCCGGTGTGCCCGCTCCGTGTAATCCGTGGGGCGGCGATGTTGGTGATGATTTATCCTTCGCGATGCCGAACTTTAGTTCGGCTTGCCGAGATGATGATCCGAAGAAGTTGAGCTCGGCTCAACAAAGTGACGACGTGTCTAGCACAAGTCGGCAGCCTTGGAGCAATATTGCCGGACTGGTTTGACACCAATATGATGATAAAGATGACCACTGAGGGAGTCCTGGATTAGGGGGTGTCCGGATAGCCGGATTATACCTTCGGCCGGACTCCTGGACTATGAAGATACAAGATTGAAGACTTCGTCCCATGTTCAGAAGGGACTTTCCTTGGCATGGAAGGCAAGCTTGGCGAGACGGATATGTAGATTTCCTACCATTGTAACCGACTCTGTGTAACCCTAGCCCTCTCCGGTGTCTATATAAACCGGAGGGTTTTAGTCCGTAGGAACAACGATCATACCATAGGCTAGCTTCTAGGGTTTAGCCTCCTTGATCTCATGGTAGATCTACTCTTGTACTACCCATATCATCAATATTAATCAAGCAGGACGTAGGGTTTCACCTCCAACAAGAGGGCCCGAACCTGGGTAAAATATTGTGTCCCCTGCCTCCTGTTACCATCTGCCTAGATGCACAGTTCGGGACCCCCTACCCGAGATCCGCCGGTTTTGACACCGACATTGGTGCTTTCATTGAGAGTTCCTCTGTGTCGTCGCCATCAGGAAGGATGCCTCATCCCGTCTTTAAAGACGGCACCGTTGCTAAGGGAGCTTTGTCTATCGGCCAGACTCTCAGGCTAGGTGGTTTCCTTATGACCGCCCATTCGGCTACTGCGCCGACGATGACCTCTCGGGTCATCAAAAGCAATCTTCACGTCAGCTCGGAATTCGCCGAGCAGCTAGGTCCAATGGAGCTCTCTTCCCTAAATGAGCTCTTGGATCGCTTCGCTGCCCTGGGAGTCGCTACGGATTACGACCAGATTGGGCCTAAACCCGATCTGAGAGAGATTAACTCTCCCTAAGTCACCCATCACGTTGCCGTGGTAGAGGGACAGTGCGGCGACCCTTCATCTATCTTAAGGACTAGCTATGTCCGGATTCCCGATCCCTCCAAGCCGGATACCCGCGGAGGGGAGGACATCACTCAAGACCTGTGTCAGAGTAAATAGCCATGGGTAGCCTAGCCGGCTTCCCCTGGCCCTTCTGAAAAATCACGAGCCCATCCGGCTCTCAAGGATCCAAGACGTGGGCCGCCTTCCCCTTGCTGGCTGTCTCCCAGGCCGGCTATCAGAAGGCGGCCCGACTTTAGCCCTCGTGAAGAAAGCCACGGGAGGGCCGGCTTTGAGAAGCCGGCCGCAAGAAGGCCGACTCCAAGAAGCCGGCCGCCACAAAGTGATCAAGACCATATCCTCAAAGTTTGCATCCCCTTAACGGCGATGTGACTGGGCGTGGCTACAGTGAAGCCTGCCACGCCCGAATCCAGAAGCACGACTGGCACAGTGCGCCGCTCGGGTGGCCATGACCCGTCCGGCGCGGCACTGTTGCCATGTTGACCCTGATGTCATCCACGATGGACTACCAGTACGACCCACGGGCGGTGGGCCCCTTCGGGCAGAGAGACGCCCGGAGGCGGCCGGGCATCCCCCAGTCGGCCCAAGACAAAGCCGGCTCCCCATAGCCGGCCAGACGCCCCTCTTAAGGAGACAAGACGCGGTGAGGCTACAGTGGTCACCTGCCGGACGGCGGCACTGTAGCCACGCCTACCTCGACGAAGCCCTCGTCACCAGGATTGAGCAACAGTCACTAGCCTGCGGGACCCACCAAGCGGCGGGCCCCAGCAGTCGGCGCAGAAGTCGGCGAGTGTAGTCACAGACGGCTGGGCCCCGCACCTAGTCGGATTACCATTGTACCCCCGGGGGGTAGGCCTATATAAACCCCCCGGGGCACCCATGCAAAGGGTTGATCCCTGCTAGTTCTAGACACCACACAAGGAGAAGAAGCGAGCGAGCCGTGCCCTTCTTCCTCCTCTCACGAAACAGCTCTAGGAGCATCGTGTAGCTACTTGTTCATCTAGTGATCATGCGGAGACCCCGCAGAGCAGCAGTAGGGGTGTTATCTCCACGGAGAGCCCCGAAGCTGGGTAAGATTCGCCGGCGTGCATGTCTTCGCCTCATCCCGTTTCCAGGCACCGGCGATGTTTTACTGGCTCCCACAATGATAAGCCACCTGTTGGCATATGTCGCACCTACCACCCGACATTTGGCGCCCACCGTGGGGCCAGGTGCACCGTCGTCCGGAGACCTGTTCTGGACGGGAACCCTCTTCCTCCCCAGCGAGCGTAGCCAGCCCGGCACGCCCGATGGCGCTTGCCATGACGCGCTGCAAGGCGTCACCAACATCTGCGCGGCGAGCAGCCTCGCCGATCTCCTCGACAAGACCCTCATCTTCGACGAGCTCGCCTCTGATGCGGGCACCGACCACCTCGTCAACCTCCTCGGCCAGCTCCATGTCTCCGGCGAGCCTGCTGTGGACATGGAGTCGGTTGGCTCCACTGACCCGATGCCTGTCGACTCCGACACGGCCTCGCTCGACACCTTCCCCACCAATGTCACGATCTACAATGACCCGCTTCCCGGGACCGATGGCTGCAACGCTGTCACCACCGAGGTGATGGTCATCGGCCACGGCGATGCTGCTGACAAGAGCACCCACGACGCCTCGCACGCGGCGGTCCACGACTTGTCCATCCCGCTCCCGGCTGATGCCGACGACGAAGCACTGGAGGCGCGCCGCCTCGCTCTCCTCGCGGAGGGCCGGAGGCTGGCCTCCATAAGACGCCTCACTGAGGCCCATCAGCGCGAAGCCGACCGCGTCACCTTTGGCATGCCGGCTCCAGGCGGGCCGAGCCGGGCCAGTGTTGTCAGGCAGCGCGGCGCTGTCATTGCCGACACGTTGGGGGTCGACCGCCCAGTCTATGCCACTCCACTCGAGAACCTGCGTGCCGCCCAGGCGGCCGTAGACGAGCTAGACGGATTGGGGGCCGAAGAACTTCCCCACATGACCAGACGCATCCAGCAGCTAATCGATGCAGCCGTGCGGTGGCACGAAGCCGACGCCCGCGTGGAAAGCCCTCCCCTGCTCCAAGATCACGGCGCAACGTCCCGGACGCCGACTACGGGCAATACCTGTGCACGGCGTGAGAAAGAGCCGGCTGCCAGCCGAAGCCGGACCCGAATCTCCATCGAGCGAGACGCAGAAGGCCACCCCCGGGCCGTGGAATGGCGGGGCAACCCGCCTCTGCCTCAGCCCCGTGGAGAGAGATATCCCACCCCGCCGCCTGTGGCGCACCCGAGTCTCAGCGGCCGACTAGGTCGCCGCGAAGGAGTCGGCGAGAACGACGCCCGCCATCGGATCGACCGCCTGGCGCGATCCCTGGCGCTGGAAGAAGAAGACGATGTCGGTCCGCCTTGTTTTGGCCCCGCATCCGCGACGAGCCTTTCCCCAAAGGGTTCTCGCTTCCGAGTGACACGCCCAAGTACAACGGCTCCGTGAAGCCGAAAGATTGGTTGATCGACTACTCCACGGCGGTTAGCATAGCCAACGGCAACAGGCGCGTTGCCGTGAAGTCCGTGCCCCTCATGCTGCAAGGCACGGCGCGGACCTGGCTCAATAGCCTCAAGCCCTTCAGCATCAACAGCTGGCTAGATTCTACGGAAGCTTTCGTCCGCAACTTCACCAGCACCTACAAGCGGGCTCCCAAGCCCAGGCAGCTGTCCTTGTGCGTACAAGGCCCCGCCGAGTCTACTCGCGACTACCTCATGCGTTGGGCCAAGCTCCGCAACTCTTGCGAGGGGGTGCACGAGGTGCAGGCCATAGAATACTTCACCGGAGGGTGCCGAGAAGGCACCCTCCTCAAGCACAAGCTTCTCTGCGACGAGCCGACTATCCTCGATGAGCTTCTGGACATAGCGGACAAGTACGCCACCGCCGACTCCTCGATGAAGACTGAGCTCCGGGTAGACGCGTCCGAGAAAGTACTCAACCCGGTGCCCAAGACGCCGGCTGGGGATTCCAGCCGACGCCCACACCCGAACGATCACAAGCGCAAGGGCCCCGCGCCGCCTTCCGCCAGTCGGCAGGTGGCCACCGTCGAAGACGACCCGCCCGAAGGGCGGCCCGTGCCCAAGAAACCCAAGGGCGGCCAGTCGGCTTGGCAGCCGGCCTTCTCCTACGAGCAAACTCTCGACGCCCCGTGCAAATTCCACAGCGGCGCGAAGCCGTCCAACCACACAACCCGGAAGTGCCATTGGCTCACCCGAATCTCCAAAGGCGAAGGGCTCGCGCCACCTCCGCCTGCCGGCCTGCCGCCTCCAGCTCCGCCACCGTTTGCCGCTCGGCCCGCAGTCAGAGCCGTGCATGACGAGTTCCCTGACGAGCATGCAGCCTATATCGTCTTTACAAGCCAGCCCGAAGACCGGCGTGGCAAACGCCGAGAGCACCAGGAAGTCAGCATGGTCGCTGCCAGCCCCGCCGAGCATATGCATTGGTCAGAAAAACCTATCAGCTGGAGCCGGGCCGACCACCCAGAGGTGATGCCGTCTCCCGGCTCTTATGCGCTGGTTCTGGATGCCACCCTTACAACGGACAGACGCGCCGCCCGCTTCTCCCGTGTTTTGATAGACGGCGGGAGCAGCATCAACATCTTGTACCATGACACCCTAGAGAAGCTGAATGTCAAGACGAAGCAACTCATGCCTACTCGAACAGTGTTCCATGGCATCGTACCCGGCTTATCCTGCGCCCCCATTGGCAAGATCAAGATTGATGTACTCTTTGGGGACAAGGAGCATTTCCGCCGGGAAGCGATCTGGTTTGAAGTGGTGGACCTAGAGAGCCCCTACCATGCGTTGCTTGGCTGACCCGCCTTGGCCAGGTTCATGGCGGTTCCCCACTATGCATACCTCAAGATGAAGATGCCGAGCACCAAGGGCATCATCACCATAGCCGGCGATTACAAGAAGTCCTCCGAGTGCGCTGCCGCCAGCAGCCGACTGGCCGAGTCCCTTGTGATTGCCAAAGAGAAGAGGGTGTTGGACCGGGTCGTGGCCATGGCCGGCAAGCAGCCGGTCCTGTCCCCCGACCCCAAGGAGTACGATGCCCAAGGGTCTTTCCAGCCGGCCAAAGAGACAAAGAAGATACCTCTTGACCCCGAGCACCCCGAGAGGTTTGCCGTCATCGGGACAGGCCTGAACAGCAAATAGGAAGGCGAGCTCGCCGATTTCCTCTGTGAGAATCGGGATATCTTCGCATGGTCCCCCAAGGACATGCCGGGTGTTCCGAAGGAATTCGCCGAGCACAAACTACACGTCCGAGAAGACGCAAAACCAGTCAAACAAGCCCTCCGCCGACTGTCGGAAGAAAAAAGAAGGATTGTAGGAGAAGAGATAGCCCGGCTTCTGGCAGCCGGCTTCATTATGGAAGTTTTCTTTCCAGAATGGCTTGCCAACCCGGTCCTTGTGCTAAAGAAGAACAACAAGTGGCGCATGCGCATAGACTACACGAGCCTCAACAAGGCCTACCCTAAAGATCCCTTTGCCTTGCCAAGGATTGACCAAGTGATAGACTCCACGGCCGGATGCGAGCTGTTGAGTTTCTTGGATGCTTACTCAGGATACCACCAGATAAAGTTAGATCCGGCTGACCGCCTGAAGACCGCCTTCATCACGCCCTTCGGAGCCTTCTGCTACCTGACTATGACATTCGGCTTGAGAAATGCCGGTGCCTCCTCAAGCAACTCGGCAGAAATGCTCACGTCTATGTAGACGACATTGTGGTGAAGACGGAGAAGCGCGGCACCTTGCTAGAAGACCTCAAAGAAACATTTGAGAACCTACGCCGATTTCAAATCAAGCTCAATCCCAAGAAATGCGTGTTCGGAGTGCCAGCCGGCCAACTCCTAGGCTTCCTGGTCTCGGAACGCGGCATCGAATGCAACCCGGTAAAGATCAAGGCCATTGAGAGAATGGCGATCCCCACCAAGCTGCGGGACGTCCAGAAGTTCACTGGATGCTTGTCTTCCTTGAACCGCTTCATTAGCCGGCTCGGAGAGAAAGCTCTCCCCTCTACCGCCTCATGAAGAAGACCACTCACTTCGACTGGAATGACCAAGCCGACCAAGCTTTTCACGAGCTGAAGAAGATGCTGGCCACGCCGCCTGTCCTGGCGGCGCCGACTGAGAAAGAGCCCATGTTCCTCTACATTGCCGCAACCAGCTGGGTGGTCAGCACCGTCATCGTAGTCCAACGACCAGAAGAGGGCCGAGCCCAGCCGGTCCAGAGGCCGGTGTACTATCTGAGCGAGGTATTGTCCGCCTCGAAGCAGAACTACCTGCACTACCAAAAGATGTGTTATGGCGTGTACTTCACCGCCAAGAAGCTGAAGCCCTACTTTCAAGAGCATCCCGTCACGGTCGTATGCACCGCCCCGCTGGCCGAGATCATAGGCAGCCGGGATGCATCCGGCCGGGTGGCAAAATGGGCCATCGAGCTGGCCCCTTACATGATCTTCTACCATCCCCGCACCGCCATCAAGTCCCAAGCACTGGCCGACTTCCTCGTCGACTGGGCCGAGACCCAGTACCTGCCACAGGCTCCCGACTCCACTCATTATCGCATGCACTTCGACGGGTCCAAGATGCGCACCGGCTTGGGAGCCGGCGTCGTCCTGACCTCTCCCAAAGGCGACAAGCTGAGATACACGCTGCAGATTCACTTTGCCGCCTCCAACAATGTAGCCGAGTATGAGGCGCTCATACACGGGCTCCGGCTTGCCAAAGAACTTGGTATTCGCTGGATCCTATGTTATGGCGACTCGGATTTGGTGGTCCATCAATCATCCGGCGATTGGGACGCCAAGGACGCAAACATGGCAAGCTACCGCTTCCTTGTTCAGCAAATCAGTGGGTACTTCAAAGGATGCGAGTTCCTCCATGTACCGCGAGCCGACAACGAGCCGGCTGATGCCCTGGCTCGAATAGGCTCCACTCGGCAAGCAATACCAACCGGTGTCTCTCTACAACGCGTCCTCAAGCCGTCCATCAAGCCGTCTCCAGAGTCCGACTCCATCTTCGTGCCGCCCGACCCCGACGCGGCCGGCTCCGGCTCGAAGAACCGAGCAGGTGACCCGGGGACTTCAATATTCGGCCCGGGGACTTCAGTAGCCGGCTCGGGGACTTCCGTAGTTACGCCCGACCCGGGGACTGCCACACCCGGCTCGGGGACTGCGGTAGTCGGCCCGAGGACTGCACCAACACAACAGCCGGCGGCCGACTCCAGCATTTCACCACCCAGCCCGCCCGCCCTGGTCGCAGTAGCCACACTGGCAATAGAAGAAGTCGCAGCTCCATCATGGGCTCAGTCCGTCCTCAACTTCCTAATAAACCAAGATCTGCCGGCTGACGAGACAGAAGCAAGACAAGTACAACGCCGAGCTGGAGCATACACAATCGTCAACAGAGAGCTCGTCAAGCACAGTGTCACTGGAGTCCTCCAGCGATGCGTCGAGCAAGAGAAAGGCATTGCAATCCTCGGAGACATCCACCAAGGAGAATGCGGCCACCATGCAGCCTCAAGATCACTCGTCGCCAAAGCCTTCCGCCATGGTTTCTTTTGGCCGACTGCGTTGGATGACGCCAAAGAATTGATTAAACATTGCAAAGGGTGCCAACTCTTCAGCTCCAAGCCACACATGCCGGCTTCAGCACTCAAGACCATTCCCCTAACTTGGCCCTTCGCCGTTTGGGGACTGGACATGGCGGGCCCATTCAAGACGGCGTGCGGCGGCATGACACACTTGCTCGTCACCGTGGACAAATTCACCAAGTGGATGGAGGCAAAACCGATCAAGAAGCTGAATGGGCCGACTGCTGTGACATTCATTGCAGATATAACAACTCGGTACGGCGTGCCACACAGCATCATCACCGACAATGGCACGAATTTTGCCAAGGGAGCCTTGGCACGTTTCTGCGCAACGCAAGGTATCCGCCTGGACTTAGCGTCCGTTGCCCACCCGCAGTCAAACGGCCAGGTTGAGCGAGCCAACGGCCTCATCCTTTCCGGCATCAAGCCCCGACTGGTCGTACCACTAGAGCATTCAGCCGGCTGTTGGCTCGATGAGCTGCCGGCAGTCCTCTGGAGTCTGCGCACTACTCCAAACAAGTCAACCGGCTTCACTCCTTTCTTCCTCGTGTACGGTGCCGAGGCGGTCATCCCAACCGATATCGAGTTTGACTCGCCTCGGGTAACCATGTACACGGAGGCGGAGGCCAAGGAAGCACGAGAAGATGGCGTCGACCTGCTGGAAGAGGGCCGGCTGTTAGCCCTCAGCCGGTCTGCCATCTACCAGCAGGGTCTGCGCCGCTACCACAGTCGGAAGGTCAGGCCAAGATCCTTCCAAGAGGGCGACCTTGTGCTCCGGCTGATCCAGCGAACAGCCGGCTAGCACAAGCTCTCGGCTCCTTGGGAAGGCCCTTTCGTCATCAGCAGAGCTCTAGGCAACGACTGCTGCTACCTAATCGATGCACAGAAGCCCAAGGCACGCAAGAGAGACGACTCCGGCAAGGAGTCGGAACGACCATGGAACGCCAACCTCCTCCAAAGATTTTACAGTTGAAATGCAGTATGTATCACGCTAACTTTTGTACTAAGTACGAGACAATAGGCCCCCCGAGTAGAGCTCGGGGACTGCCATCTTTTATCTATGAATGAAGAACATCATGCTTATGACCTTGTCATTACTTTCACTTTTTCTTCGTCCGGCACCGGGTTCGACTAGTCGGCCCGGGGACTGGCCGCTTAGAGTTATATTAGCAGTCCTACCCGCAGTCAGACAAGTAGCGTGTTGGCACCCAAGCTTTATCTCGACCAAAAGTTGCAGTTCGAAGAACCAGCTGTCCGACTGGCGAGAGTTAAAAGCAGGAAAGGATGCCCACACGAAAAATGGCTAGGGACTAATGGACTAATATAACGAAAGCCGGCTTGCCTCCTATCGCCGACCGACTACCAGAGTAGCCGGCTGGCTGGCTTCCATTCACTTCACTTCAATCCAAGAAAGCTCGAGTACTTACCTCCCCAAAAGGGGAAGGCAGCAAAGGAAAAAGCCTAAGGATAAAAAGCATACGTGAAGGAAAACCAAACATACACACGATAATATTTACATAAAAGACCTCCAAGAGGCCAGCATTCAACATAGTTTGGATACACCCCCAGTGGGTGGAACTGCGAAAGCTTAATAAAATTGTTCAGAAGGCAACAAACAGGAAAAAACAAGGACGGCAGATTAAGCCGGCGGAGCGACTGACGAGCCGGGCTGGTCGGTGGAGACGGCTGTGCCGGCTGGAGGAGTGACCGGCTGGCGAAACTCGGCTTGATCACTGCCTCCCGCAGAGGGCGCGCTTGTGCGCGCCTCGTTGCTGGAGGCACGGTCAGGCTGAGGCTAGCCGGCCGTTCCACCGGCCGGCTCGACGTCTTCGCCTTCCTCTTCTTCGTCGTCTTCGCCTTCATCGCTGGAGGCGATCTTCTCTGCCGAGTCCTCGCCCACCGCCGGGTTCAGCCCGAACCACTCCTCCGGCTGGGCGACACTGTCATCATTTATATCAGGTGCAAAGACGTTGATGTCGGTGCACTCGGCGATCGTTGAAGCGCGCTGAGCAATAGCCGTCCGCACCTCCTCTAGCTCTGCGTCGGCCTCGAGCCGCCAGGTGCGCAGTTGGTCCAGGTTCAGCCCTGGATACCAATCCCGGACGAACTCCAACGCCCGCCCAGCTCCAAGCCGGGCCGTCGACGCCTTCCAGGCCTCGAAGCGGCCAACCGCAACCTCCAGCCAGTCGGCTGTCCGGCTCGGGGTGCGGGGAATCGCCTCGCCGGGCCAGAGGGTGGCCAGCACCTGCACCCCGGCGCGCTGGAGGCGGCGGAGCATACGATGAGCCGGCTGCAGCCGCGCTTGGACCGCCAAGAGCTGCTCCTCAAGCGTCCGATTCGTGTCCGGCATGATGTCGGCCCCCGCCTGACGGCGCGCTTCGCGATGGGCCTCGATGGCTTGGGTGGCGAAGGCGGAGTAGCCGGGGAAGTAGTCTGCACAAAGAATAAAAAGCAGCACAAGTCAGAGCAAAAATCAAGCGGCAAGGGCCAGGCAAGGAGCAAGGAAGGCGGCTTACCGTCGATTAAGTCCTCAATACGGCCGAAGCCTTCATCCAGTGCTTGCCTGGTCTCAGCCCAGCCCGCCGCCTCAGTCTCGAACTCGGCCTTCAAGGCGGCTTCGCTATCCTGCGCTTTCTTCAGGGCCGCCTTGTGGCTCTCCTCCTGGTCAGCCAGCTTCTTGGCCAGGCGGTCACGCTCCAGGACCAAGGCGGCGTGCTCAGTTTCCTTGACGCGAAGGGCGGCCTGCGCCTCGCTGAGTTGCCCCCTCAAGTCGGCATTGGCCCCTGCAAGCACGAAAGACAAAAGAAAAACCAATGAGGAGGAAGTCGTCAGGGAAGATCCGACCCGACTGCTCAGCACTCGGCCCGAATCTCAGGGACTACACCCAGTGGGTGCGCTAATGCACCCCCACAGGAGATGAACGAAAATAAGGACGCACTTTGGCTGTTGACCAGGTCTTCGGTTCTTCGGCCCAGCTCCTGAGCCTGTGAGTTGAAGGCGGCAGCACGGAGGTTGTGATACTCCTGAAAGGACAGACAGGAGGCGGGTATAAGATGGTTGTCAGGACCTAGTAAGTTCCGAGCCGCCTGTGCAGCAGCCGACTCGGAACTCGGGGACTACACCCAGTGGGTGCGCTGACGCGCCCCCACGGAAGAAATCAAGAAAACAAAACAAACAAGGCTAGGAGACTCACCCGGATGACGGCCCGCGTCGCTCGGAATTCTTGGGTGTACTGCTGCAGCGAGGCGGCCTGGGCCTGAAGCCAGTTCCGAACCTCTTGGGCCGCCATGTTCAGCTCGCCCGTCCCCCCGCTGGGAGTCCACTCGGACATGGCGGTGCTGGCCGCCTCCAAGGCCTCCGTCATCTGGCCAGCGCCCGTAACTCGGTGCGGCTCCGGCGTGGCGGTGCCTCCTCCCGTCTGCCGACGCGCTGCCAGCTGCACCTCAAGGCCGGCTCTTGTTGCCAGCTCTCCGCCGGCCGGCTGCTCTGGCGCCGCGGCAGATTGGCCACCTTGGCCCGCTCCGGTTGGCGCCGTCTGCAGCGTTCCTTCCACAGAGGCCACTTGGACCTCCCTCCTCTCCATCGCCGGCGGCCCTTGGTCGACTTCCTCCGACGGGGGCACTGGGATGTTGGGGGCCACGGCACGGAGGGGAATGGCGAGCAGCAGAGGCTGGTTGTGCGAAGCCTCCGCCTCCGTCTCCACGGCTGCCGCATCCGCCCGGGCCTTGGCTGCCGCATCAGCCCGCTTCTTCGCCGCCTGGGCGGCCCTTCGCTCCTCCGCCTCCCGCTCCTCCCGCGCTTCACGAGCGTTCCGCTCTGTGGCCTCCCTGAGGTCGGCGCGGGGGTCCACGCGGTGGGAGCCTGAAGACCCTCCAGTCGGCCCGACTACGGAGCCGTCCGGACCCTGCTCAAGGGAAAGCGGCGCCCTGTCCGGCGAGTAAAGAAGGTTTAGAAGAGTTTTTCAACCGAAAAGAACAACAAAAAATATGTGTCCAAGCATTCGACGACTTATGCTGAGATCGCCTGCGGCTGCTTCACCGCCTTGCGGAAGCGGGCCGCCTTCGCGGCCGCCTCATCTCGCTTGGTCGCCGCTGTGGAAGCCTTGGACTTTTTTGGCCGGCCGCCGAAGAGGATCGACACGGCCCGGCGCTTCTGGCTGCCGCCTCCTGCAGCCGGTGCGGCGGACGAGCTCGCGCCTTGGTGATCAGGCGCCGGCTGGCAGTGCGGGGCGGCTTCGACCTCGGCATCATCCGGCCAGTCTTCAAAGCTGGCCGTGAGCCCCGCGCCTCAGGGCTCGTCGCTTTCCCCCACGACGGCGTCTTCCATGGCGGCTGCTCCCAAGTCCGGGTCGTCGGCGTCGTCCACCGCACGGTCGGGGACGAGCTGGCGCTCTACCCCTGCGGCTCCGGTCGTAGGCGGATGGAGAGGGTTCTGCTAGGGGAGAACCAACTAATCAGAGGCCGGCTATCATAAGGCCGGTCACCAACAGGGAAAAAAAGGAAAAACCTACAATGGGCGGGGGGTTGGCGCGAGAGTACGGCGCCTTGCCGTATCGCCAGTCCTCGGCGAGCTTGCAATTGGAGATGTAATTCACCATGTACGACACCTCAGCATGAGGCATCTCCCTGGTGCTCAGCCGGCTTGGGTCGAAGCGGCCGCTCATCTGACAAATCATGTGAGGCCGGCTTTGAAGAGGAAGTACCCGGTGCTCCACGAAGGCGGCCACCAAGTCGGCTCCGATCAGGCCTTCCGACTGGATCATCACCCGAAGCCGGGAGACGGCTGCGTTCCCGGCCTGAGACAATGACTGGGCCCGGAAGCTCCACGAGGGTTGCCTTCCAGCCGGCGGGCCGGCTATGTAAGCCGGCAGGTTGACATAGTTGCCTTGCTGGGCGACGTTCTTTACGTAGAAGTACGACTTCTGCCAGATCTTCACCGACTGGATCAGCGGGATGGGCGGGAATGGGTTGTTCTCGCCCGACCGCCTCATGGCGATATAAGCCCCGCAGGGGGCGGGCACGCCCGCGACGACGGTGTCGAGTTTGCTCTGGAAGAATTCCCCCCAGAGCTCAAGCATGGGGAGGACCCCAAGGAAACCTTCGCAGAGGGTGACGAAGGCCAACAGCAGCATCACCACGTTGGGCGTGAGGTGATGCGGCTGAAGGTTGTAGAACTCCAGGAAGCAACGGAGAAACCCGCTTGCCGGAAGGCCGAAGCCGCGTAGGCAGTGCGAGCGAAAGACGACCCGCTCGCCCTCCTCCGGTGCCGGCGAAACCTCGTTCTCCGGCGCTCGACGGACCCGCACAAATCTCTCGCCGGGCAGGCGTCACATCTGGCGGAGGAACTCGACGTGGTCCTCTTGGACGTTGGAGCCATCCCATGAGCTCGACAGCGCCATGGAAGCGAGGCGCTGCGGCGGCAGAATGGAGCGGCGGTGGGTGGCTGCGGCGATGAGAAGAATGAGAATGAAGGCGAAAGGGGGCGGAGCGAGGGAGAGCGTGCGAAGCCTCTGCCGCTCCCCTTCCTCCCCCTACTTATAGACCGCGCGGCGAAGCCAAGGAGGCGCGGCATGGGGGAACGTGGGGATCAACTGTGCCCACTCCCCCGCGTCCCGCGATTATTGCGCCCTAATGGTGTAATAAAATCGCCGCGGGAAGGCGAGCGGTCCGCATGGTCCGCAGAAGATCCGCGCTCGGGCCGAGGCCTAGGAGTGGCGGGCCCGGGCCTGCAACGATGTCTGGTCGCGCGCGTGCGCTGGCAGGGTTTCGCTGCCACGTGGCGCGCGGGGAAGCCTGCGGTAAGCTCGCGGGTCGACCGCGTTCCCGCCCGCAAGAGGCGGAGCTCCCCGAAGTCGGCACACACCAGCAAAGCCGGCCCCTCAGGATAGGAAGCTGACCAAGCTTCTCGTTCCCTTACCAGCCTCGAAGCTCGATCAGCTTTGGGGACTACTGTCAGAGTAAATACCCATGGGTAGCCTAGCCGGCTTCCCCTGGCCCTTCTGAAAAAATCACGAGCCCATCCGGCTCTCAAGGATCCAAGACGTGGGCCGCCTTCCCCTTGCCGGCTGTCTCCCAGGCCGGCTATCGGAAGGCGGCCCGACTTTAGCCCTCGTGAAGAAAGCCACGGGAGGGCCGGCTTCGAGAAGCCGGCCCCCACAAAGTGACCAAGACTGTACCCTCAAAGTTTGCATCCCCTTAACGGCGATGTGACTGGGCGTGGCTACAGTGAAGCCTGCCACCCCCGAATCCAGAAGCACGACTGGCACAGTGCGCCGCACGGGTGGCCATGACCCGTCCGGCGCGGCACTTTTGCCATGTTGACCCTGATGTCATCCACGATGGACTACCAGTACGGCCCACGGGCGGTGGGCCCCTTCGGGCAGAGAGACGCCCGGAGGCGGCCGGGCATCCCCCAGTCGGCCCAAGACAAGACGCGGTGAGGCTACAGTGGTCACCTACCGGACGGCGGCAGTGTAGCCACACCTACCTCGACGAAGCCCTCGTCACCAGGATTGAGCAACGGTCACCAGCCGGCGGGACCCACCAATCGGCGGGCCCCAGCAGTTGGCGCAGAAGCCGGCGAGCGTAGTCACAAACGGCTGGGCCCCACGCCTAGTCGGATTACCATTGTACTCCCGGGGGTAGGCCTATATAAACCCCCCGGGGCACCCATGCAAAGGGTTAATCCCTGCTAGTTCTAGACACCACACAAGGAGAAGAAGCGAGCGAGCCATGCCCTTCTTCCTCCTCTCACCAAACAGCTCTAGGAGCATCGTGTAGCTACTTGTTCATCTAGTGATCATGCGGAGACCCCGCAGAGCAGCAGTAGGGGTGTTATCTCCATGGAGAGCCCCGAAGCTGGGTAAGATTCGCCGGCGTGCATGTCTTCGCCTCATCCCGTTTCCAGGCACCGGCGATGTTTTACTGGCTCCCACAATGATAAGACACCCGTTGGCATATGTCGCACCTACCACCCGACAACCTGAACTTAAAGTCAGGCGACGGGCTAGATTCATCGGACAGCATCCAAGAATCCAAACTTCCGAGTTCGGAAACTCCTTGGCCCCTTTACCGCCTCCTTCGGCGCACCGAACACTTTGAGTGGACGGATGCAGCCACGGCCGGACTCGACAAAATAAAAGCCATCTTGGCAACAAACCCAGTTCTGGCCGCGCCAAACATTGGCGAACCAATGCTATTATAGATTGCAGCAACCCATCAGGTCATAAGCGCAGTGCTCATCGTCGAACGAGAAACGGACGGACACAAATTCCCCCTTCAAAAGCCGGTCTACTATGTATCCACTGTCCTTACTCCGTGCAAGTCACGGTACCCGCATTATCAAAAGATTGCGTACGCGGTATTTATGGCATCCCGGAAGCTGCGACACTACTTTCAAGAGTGTTCAATAACAGTAGCCTTGGAAGTGCCACTTAACGATATTATAAACAACCGCGACACGACGGGCCGGATTGCAAAATGGGCCATTGAGCTGCTCCTGTTCGACATAACTTACAAGCCACGGCGAGCTATCAAGTCGCAAGTCTTGGCCGACTTCGTCGCAGAATGGACGGAGGCCGAACTCCCTAAAGAGTATGGCACATATTCAAACTGGGTCATGCACTTCGACGGCTCCAAAATGTTGGTCGGTCTAGGGGCTGGCATCGTTTTGACATCCCCCCACAGGAGACACAGTTCAATACGTACTCCAGATAATGTACACAGACTCCAACAACGCAGCCAAGTATGAGGCCCTTTTACATGGTCTCCGGATGGCAGTATCCATGGGCATTCAACGCCTAGAGGTGCGCAAGGACTCGAACCTTGCAATATCCCAAATAAATGGAGACTTTGATGCCAAGGATCCAAAAATGGCAGCTTATTGCAACGCCGTCCTAAAAATGTCAGCTCGGTTCGAAGGACTCGAATTTCACCATATAGCCCGGGAAAATAATCAGGCGGCAGATGTCCTGGCATGCATCGACGCGAAACACGATGTAGTCCCCCCAACATCTTCTTGGCAAGGCTGTTCAAGCCGTCTGTAGTATGGGAAGGGGAACCTGGCAATAACAGCCCGGACCCAACAGCACTGCCCGACACCGAACACTCTGACATAATTGGAGGCTCTGCCAATGAAATAACACCTTCAGCCCACGTAATATTGGCCGTCATTGCCCCATGGACAGAACCATTCCTCGCCTACCTTACCAGGCAGGAACTCCCCGAGGACCAAAATGAGGCACGCTGCATAGTGCGGCGATCTAAAGCCTATAAAGTCCATGAGGGAGAGCTTTATAAGAAAAGCACTACCGGAGTCCTTCAAAGGTGCATCTCCGAAGAGGAAGGGCGAAACCTCCTGGCTGAAATTCATGCCGGACTCGGCGGTCATCACGCTGCAGCTCGGTCCCTTATAAGCAAGGCCTTTCGTACAGGCTTTTATTGGCCGACGGCCCGGGCAGACGCCCAGGACTTAGTCCAACGATGCGTCAGTTGCTAGCTTTTTGCAAACCAAAGCCATATGCCACCCACCGCCCTCCAAACTATCCCCATCACTTGGCCCTTCGCGGTCTGAGGGCTTGACATGGTTGGACCCCTTAAAGGCGGAACCCACAAGAAAAAATACTTACTGGTCATGGTGGATAAGTTCACCAAATGGATAGAAGCCAAGCTTGTTAAGACGGCCAAATCCGGACCGGTGATAGACTTTATATCCAGGGTTGTACACCGTTACGGCATTCCCCACAACATCATCACTAATAACGGCACGAACTTTACAGCCGACGAGGTAAAACTCTGGTGCAAAAACATGGGCATCAAGCTCGATTATGCTTCCGTCTATCACCCACAAACTAACGGCCAGGTCGAACGTGCAAATGGTCTTATCATGAGCGGCATCAAACCCAGATTAGTGCGGTCCCTTAAGGAATCTAATACGCACTGGGTAGAGGAGCTCGACTCCGTACTCTGGGGGCTGCGGACCACACTGAATCGCACCACTAGATACACACCATTCTTCATGGTGTACGGCGCAGAGGCAGTTTTGCCCTGCGACATAATTCATGACTCACCTCGAGTGCGCATGTACGAAGAAAGAGAAGCCGAGCTCGATCGGCAAGACAGTTTGGACGCCTTGGAGGAAGAGTGTGACGTGGCAAAAGCCCGTTCCGCATTCTATCAACAGCAGGCTCGAAGATACCAAAGTAGAGAAGTACGGGCCAAAAATTACAACGTTGGCGAATTAGTTCTACGCCTGCCGGACAAGAAAAAGGACAAACTCAAGCCCAAGTGGGAAGGTCCCTTAAAATTGACCAAGTCCTGACTGGTGGAGCGTACCGCCTGCGAGATGCATCTGATAACCGACTCGAGCTGAACCCATGGAACGCAGCCCGTCTCCGAAGATTCTACGCCTAGTGCCAGACTCTGTGTTCGTCTCCTTCCTCTGTCCATTTTTTATATACTTTCTGTCTTACATTTCTCTCCTTCTCCTCTCTCTCTCTCTCTCTCTCTCTCTCTTATAGCCTTTAAAGGCTCATAAAGTGATGCGCTACCCGCGCTCATTAAACCTGGGGGCTTCTTTAAACAGAAGCTTATTTATACGGGCTTCATGCCCAACACATGTGTCACACTTCTGCATGTACCTTTTATTCACCATTATATGCATCGATATGACTTAAGTTTTGGCCAAGCTGGGTTGCCTGGCTCCTGTGCTTACCCCTACGTTCCCGATTGTTCGGCTAGGTGGTAAAGGGAGCACCTCTGCGGTTGTTACTGCCGGGTCAGCCGGATGTGTACCTTAGACTGGGTGAAGCCGAAAGCTAGCGTTCTAATGGGAATATTCGGTCGGTGAACTAAAGATGATCTTTTTTTCCACTTATTTATCTATACGCCCCCAGATGTTTTTCCTGCGTCTCTTTTCGCAGAATGGACATGCACTTTAGGGCATGTCTCCCAGGGAAAGGAACCCCTAATGGAACTATTCTCCCTGGAAGATGTTCCTTACTAACCATGTAATATAACATAACTAGTTGGGCACTTGTCTGTTCAAGCACTAATGACCCCTACGCCTGGTCTCCATGCATACCTCGGTTCTTATATAACCGCGAGGGTATTCGGACACACTCCGGACCGTCAGGTCCCGAGGTTGAAGCGAAAAGGTCGGCCATGACAAATGATCTACAATCCGGCTAGAAGGCATTACACATGTCAATTATAATTACATAGTCAATCTGACTGATTGTATTCCTCTTCAATACCATCTAACAGGCTGTCTACTTTACAGTCCTGTTGGGAATACTTTGCAGCCAATTCTACCTGGCCGTATACTAAACTCACAGGGATCTCCTTCCCATTGGGCCCCACGGGTCCGACCTCGGCCATGTGGTTTGGGTCAGCCTTCGTGTACCGCGTCTTCACCATGACCCAGGCCTCCCTGACGCCTTGACGGCAGGCTGACATCTTCCACAATCGGAAGCGCCGCCGCGCTCCCTTCAGCTTCTCTACAAGCTCTCCAAGGCCTTCAGGCATGGAGACAGATGGCCACAAGGCCTGGGCGACGCTTTGCATCACCTGCCGAACTTGCTCGTGCAGTTGTGAGAGCTCGGGAAGATGGTCACCCGTAGAATCGGGCATTTCCTCTGCAGGACGACCTGTTAGCATACCTACAGACATTACTCTATTAGTCGACTTCCTTGCCGAACTCTTTTTTCAAAGTTCGTTTAAGCACTTACTATATATGCCACGTCGAAGCCGTTGATTCTCCTTCACGGAGTCCAACAGCTGGGTACGAACATCCTTCAGTTTAACGCCTAGCTTGGTGTTGGCATCTTGGAGATCGTTCTTCTCCCGCCTCACCTTTGTCAGCATGCTCTCACCAGCCTTCAGCTGGCGTCAGAGTTGTTGCTCTTCCGAATTTAATCCGGCGCCATCTGCAATTTCATTTGTCAGGTTTGCACCCATGCCGCACTTCGCAAAATACTTATCTTTCGAAGCGTATATTACCAGAGGGGGTCTCCTTGGGCTCCCCTGCCGCGGCTAGTGCGGCCTCAAGTTGGGCTTTGCACTCTTCTAGCTCCTGGGACAGTAGGGTATTCTTTTCTGTAAGAACCTACATAACAAATGATCCTTAAATCAATTATTCTAACTATTTCACGTCTAGGGGGCTACTGGTATATATATAATTACCAAAATTTTCTTACCCGTATGTCTTTTACATATTGCTCCGTGGCTCTGGCTAGACCATTTTGAGCGGCACGGAGGTACGCATCTCCCGAATTAAAGGCATCCAATGCCTCTTGGGAGAAACAAACGTCGCGAAGAACTGTCCGGCGACGCCTGTGATTCATTGCACTCTCCACCTCAGAATTGGTGGCAGACAGCCTGTCCGCATCCTCTGTCAGAGGAGCATCCGGTGCGCGCCTCGTGTTCGCCTCCACTTCTGGACCAGGCTTTGGAGCCTGGCTGGTGGAGGCGCAATTGGCAACCTCTTCGGATATAGTCCGGCGAGGTCTCTTCGTCCTGAAGAGAGCACGAGCGTTAGTATGCCTTGAAGGAATAACACCTGGGAATAAGATGGCGCGCTATACCTTTGCGTCGGCGTCTCAGTCCGGACCGCACTTCTTTTCAGACCGCGGTGCCTTGCCGCCCCTCTTTGGCTAGTCGCCGCAGGCTCGGCCTCCCGTCTCAAGGACCTCCCCTGCAAAACACGGTTGTCATACGGCAATCAAAAATACGCGAGGATAGATCCCTTTTCAAAGTGCTAGGACTTCGGTCTCAGTTACCTGTGAGGCTGGGAGTAGCCCTAGGTAATCGGTCGTGATGGCCACCAAGGCGTTGTCCTTGCTCAATTGATGAAACACCCCATCAATCAGCTCCACAGATAAGCCTGGATCCTCTTGAGAGGCCGGGTCGAGGGACCGTCCCGGATCCTCGGGTTGTGGAGGAGGGCTGTTTATTTCTTTAACAGCCTAGCGCAGTTCCTGCATTGAAGTCGTTAGACTGAATATTTAACGATGGGAATATAAAACGGATCAGCAAGTAAAAGTTTCCACTTACCCAACTTGGGGGATTATACATAGAAAATCCACCCTGTGGGTTGATGCGGAGAAATTCCTCCTCTTCTCCCTTGTACAAAGCGGACAAGGTCTTTATTAGAGCGGCAGCCGAATCCGGCCCCTTACGGCCATGGCGGGTGCCGTCGTCCTCCCCGTTGAAGTCCCACATGGGGTGGCCTCTATACTGGAGCGGCTTCACCCCTCGCATGATGCATGCGGCCATGACCCCGATCATGGTCAGTCCGGAATGGGCTAACAATCTTATCCGGCCCATCAAGTAAAGAACGTCCTTGTTGCTTTCCCTCTGAGGGCTCCATGGACGCCAGCTTAGTCGCTTATTTAGGGGAGCACTGTTGAACTCAGGGAGGCCGATCTGGACAGGATCCGGCAGTGGGACGTCCTCTATATAAAACCATTCCGAGGGCCAGTCCTTGGACGCCTTCTTTGGGGTTCCGGATAGATATCCGGTCCCGGCGATGCGCCACACTTCGGCTCCACCCACTTGATATATTGACCCCTTCTGAGAATGGGGCACAAGGCAGCCTTTTCCACAACGCGAAATGAGACTCGCAGCCCAAAAACAGCTCGCAAAGGGCTACAAAGCCCGCGATATGCAATATGGAGGCAGGCATGAGGTTGTGCAGCTGGAGGCCATAGAACTCCAGGAGCCCCCGGAGAAATGGATGAATTGGAAATCCGAGCCCTCTTACTAAGTAAGGGACAAGGCATACCCGCTCTCCTTTGGAGGGATTGGGGGCGCTCTCCGCTTGCTCTCCACCATTATAGGTGGCAAGTCCGGCTCGAACCGGGACCATATAGGCCGGGGGGAGAAATCCCTTGGTCTGGAGCATCGCTAGCTTGCTGTGCAGGATGGAGCACCTCTTCCAATCTCCAGGCTGAGGGCTGGAAGGGCGAGAGGAGGAGCTACGACAGCCGGCCATGATAGAATGGACCTCTGTCGGATACGCTCTGATGAATACTCGCGGAGGGGAGAAGGTGTGGTTTGGATCTAAATCACGCGACTAGGGGTGTAAATATAAATAAAACACCCTGACTTTTCGTATTCGTTTGACACGTGGAAGACGGCCATTATTGGGCGTAGAAGCCAAGGAGCACTACATTTACAAGAAACCGGACACTATTCAACAGGTACACAGAATTTTGAGGAGAACCCGCCGTGCAATGCCGAAGACAATTTGCATGTCGGACTCGTTGTCATTGAAGCCTGGTTCGGGGGCTACTGAGGGAGTCCTGGATTAGGGGGTGTCCGGATAGCCGGACTATACCTTCGGCCGGACTCCTGGACTATGAAGATACAAGATTGAAGACTTTGTCCCGTGTCCGGAAGGGACTTTCCTTGGCATGGAAGGCAAGCTTGGCGATACGGATATGTAGATTTCCTACCATTGTAACTGACTCTGTGTAACCCTAGCCCTCTCCAGTGTCTATATAAACCGGAGGGTTTTAGTCTGTAGGAACAACGATCATACCATAGGCTAGCTTCTAGGGTTTAGCCTCCTTGATCTCGTGGTATATCTACTCTTGTACTACCCATATCATCAATATTAATCAAGCAGGACATAGGGTTTTACCTCCATCAAGAGGGCCCGAACCTAGGTGAAACATTGTGTCCCCTGCCTCCTATTACCATCCACCTATACGCACAGTTCGGGACCCCCTACCCGAGATCCGCCGGTTTTGACACCGACAACCTCAGAGGAGGCTTAAAATTTTATAGGCACGTGTTTAAAAACGATGCACAATACCCTAGAAGAGAATTCCTCTAAAAAGGTTGTCCAGTATCATGTTCATAAAGAAACATGAATTCGGGTCGGATCCGTATTCGCGCAGAAAACAGAAAACAGCCGAGGAGTGCACCACCTCGGAAGTTTCCCGGAGTTTGAACCGTCGGATCGAGCTGAATTTGGAGGCGTGGTAGATATGGGAATTACACAGTAGATGAACGGTTGGATCTTCCAAAGGACCTTCGAGCTGGGCGCTGGAGACCACGCCCTAAACTCGTCCAGATTTCTGTCCAGATTTGACAGGGCTCCGGTATGTCGTAGATTGTCGGAGACTCCTCCATCGGAACTCGACGAAATTTTGCACGGCTGTTGCAGACATAATTCTGCACTATTCCACTGAAGCAATCGTCAAACCGATGCTCGAGGAGGCGGTGACGGCGGATACAAGATCGATGTCCATAAAAACAGCACGGTCGCCCGAGGGCAATGTTGACATTGAGCCCTCGAGCTCTATGGATGATTCCTCTATGATCATGATAGAGATCGGAGTTGATGTTGAAGAAGGCCCCCATCCGAACATGATTATCGGAAATGGAGCATGGTCATCGGTCGAGCCAAGGTGATCAGTCGAGCCGACGACGAAGATGTCGGCGTCGTAGTTGACCTGCGGGCGAGCCATTGATCCTTTTGCCGATCACACAGCGGAACTCTCAACGAAAGCACCAATGTCGGTGTAAAAACCGGTGGATCTCGGGTAGGGGGTCCCGAACTGTGCGTCTAGGATCAATGGTAACAGTAGGCGAGGGACACGATGTTTACCTAGGTTCGGGCCCTCTTGATGGAGGTAATACCCTACGTCCTGCTTGATTAATATTGATGATATGAGTATTACAAGAGTTGATCTACCACGAGATCATAGAGGCTAAACCCTAGAAGCTAGCCCATGGTATGATTGTTGTATATGATCTATCGACTAGCCTTGCCTTGGTTTATATAATGCACTCGTGGCCTAGGATAACAAGAGTCCTAGCCGAATACGCCAGTGGGGAGGAGTCCTTGTCTTGATCACCAAGTCTTGGGGAATCTTCTATGTATGCGGCAGCTGTCCGAACTGGCCCATGAGTATACGGCCACGAGGGTCCTCGGCCCAATCCAACTGATCGAGAGACGATGTGGTGAGTACCCCTGAGTCCAGGACACCATCACATGTAGTTGAAACAAAATCAACATAGCCTCTACGATATTTATGTTCATGGTGCATTATATCCTACTCATGCTTGCATTTAGTGTTGATTAATTTTAATGCATGTTCATGACTGTTGTCACTCTCTAGCTGGTCGCTTCCCGGTCTTTTTCTAGCCTTCACTTGTACTAAGCGGGAATACTCCTTGTCCATCAAATTCCATAAACCCCAAAGTTATTCCATATGAGTCCACCATACCTACGTATACACGGTATCTACCTGCCGTTCCAAGTAAATTTATATGTGCCAAACTCTAAACCTTCAAATAAACATTCTGTTTTGTATGCTCGAATAGCTCAGGTATCAACTAGGGCTGTCTGTATCTTCCATGCTAGGCGGGTTATTCTCAAGAGGAGTGGACTCCGCTCCTCACTCACGAGAACATGGCTGGTCACCGGGATGCCCAGTCCCATGCTTTATGCAAATCAAATCAAAATAACTGCAAACAAAACTCCCCCAGGATTGTTGTTAGTTGGATGCACTCGTTGTTTCGAGAAAGCCATGGATTGATGCTTGGGAACCGCCTATAATGTGTGTAGCATGGAAGATATCGAGATCTCTCGGTTGTTATATTGACTATGAAAGAATACCACTCAAAATATTATTCATATCTATTTCAAAACCAAGCTCTGGCACCTCTACAAATCCCTGCTTCCCTCCGCAAAGGGCCTATCTATTTACTTTTATGCTGAGTCATCATCCTCTTATTAAAAAGCACCAGTTGGAGAGCACCGCTGTCATTTGCATCCATTACTGTTAGTTTACATTGAGTATGACTGGATCTCTTTTACCATGAATTACAATGTCTAGTCAGTCCTTGATCTTTAAAGGTGCTCTGCATTTATGTTTTGCGGTCTCAGAAAAGGCTAGCGAGATACCATCTTGTTATATCATATCATGATTGTTTTGAGAAAGTGTTGTCATCCAAGATTTATTATTATTGCTCGCTAGTTGATTATGGCATTGATATGAGTAAACATGAGACCTAAGTGTTATTGTGAATATGGTTAGTTCATAATCTTTGCTGAAAACTTGAATGCTGGCTTTACATATTTACAACAACAAGAGCTAACAGAGTTTGTAAAAGCTTTTCTTTATCACTTTCAGTTTATCAACTGAATTGCTTGAGGACAAACAAAGGTTTAAGCTTGGTGGAGTTGATACATATCCGTCATATCTACGTTTCCAAACACTTTTGCCCTTGTTTTGGACTCTAACTTGTATGATTTGAATGGAACTAATCCGGGCAGGCATTATTTTCAGCAGAATTGCCATGGTGTTATTTTTGTGCAGAAATAAAAGTTCTCGGAATGACCTGAAAATCAACGGAGAATTATTTTGGAATATGTAAAAAAATACTGGAAGAAGAGTCCACGTCAGGGGGGCCTCCACCTGTCCACGAGGGTTGGGGGCGCGCCTGCCCCCCTGGGCGCGCCCCCTGCCTCATGGGCCCCCTGACGATCCACCGACCTCAACTCCAACTCCATATATTCGTGTACGGGGAGAAAAAAAATCAGAGAGAAGGATTCATCGCATTTTATGATACGGAGCCGCCGCCAAGCCCTAACTCTCTCCGGAGGGCTGATCTAGAGTCCGTTCGGGGCTCCGGAGAGGGGAATCCGTTGCCATCATCATCATCAACCTTCCTCTATCACCAATTTCATGATGCTCACCGCCGTGTGTGAGTAATTCCATCGTAGGCTTGTTGGATGGTCATGGGTTGGATTAGATTTATCATGTAATCAAGTTAGTTTTGTTAGGCTTTGATCCCTAGTATCCACTATGTTCTGAGATTGATGTAGCTATGACTTTGCTATGCTTAATGCTTGTCACTAGGGCCCGAGTGCCATGATTTCAGATATGAACCTATTATGTTTTCATCAATATATGAGATTTCCTGATCCTATCTTGCAAGTCTATAGTCACCTATTATGTGTTATGATCCGGCAACCCCAAAGTGACAATAGTCAGGACCACTCCCGGTGATGACCGTAGTTTGAGGAGTTCATGTATTCACTATGTGTTAATGCTTTGGTCCGGTACTCTATTAAAAGGAGGCCTTAATATCCCTTAGTTTCCACTAGGACCCTGCTGCCACGGGAGGGTAGGACAAAAGATGTCATGCAAGTTGTTTTCCATAAGCACGTATAACTATATTCGGAATACATGCCTACATTACATTGATGAACCGGAGCTAGTTCTATGTCAACCTAGGTTATGACTGTTACATGATCGACCCACCCAGCATAATTCTCCATCACCGATCCAATGCCTACGAGCTTTCCATATAGTGTTCTTCGCTTATTTACTTTTCCGTTGCTATTGTTACGATCACTATAAAACACCAAAAATAATACTTTTGTTACCATTATTTCTGCTACCGTTACCACTACTATCATATTATTTTGCTACTAAATACTTTGCTGTAGATATTAAGTTATCCAGGTGTGGTTGAATTGACAACTCAGCTGCTAATACTTGAGAATATTCTTTAGCTCCCCTTGTGTCGAATCAATAAATTTGGGTTGAATACTCTACCCTCAAAAACTGTTGCGATCCCTTGTACTTGTGTGTTATCAGTAGCCTAGGCTAGTCATAGTGGAAAGTAACTTAGACTACTCCAGTAACTCTATGGTTACCCTAAGAGCAGGTACTACCTCCATCCTGGTTTACTCTTCCTATTTTGTAGTATCAAAATTTGACCATAGATTTAACTGACAAAATGTTAATGCATGTCACTAAGAACTATATCGTTGGATTCGTATTTGAACATAATTTCAAATGGTGTAATTTTTAGTGACATGCATTGGCATTTTCTTACGTAAATCTATGGTCAAATATTATACTAAATAAGAGGTAGTACAAAAGTGGGTTATAACGGCCCTCCACTATGTAGGCCAAAACACGTGCCAAATTCACTTGTGATGCATTTGGCATCGATGCCCCTCCATTGCTCACCTGGTGCCCAATCTGGATCACCTACTTTGCTCCGGTGCAAAATTAACTCACGAAATGAAAAAACACTTGCGTGGGAGAGAGAGAGAGGACTAAGGCAATAAAAACACTTGTTTGGGAGAGTGAGAGGCTAGTGTAGTTGGTTTGATTGATTTGTTTATACATGTGGGTCTGTGCGCATAGTGGTGCCAACTCTCACATCGTGAGAGCGATGCCAAAATCTTTTGATTTGACATTGATGCGTATTATGTGGCATACCTTTGAGAAATATGGCATCGGCCACATAGTGGAAGGCAACAAATGCCCAAGCTCTTCATGTACTCCTAGGTAAATGAGAGGAAAGAGAAAGAGAGAGAGAGAGAGAGAGAGAGAGCGAGAGAGAGAGTGAAAAATATCACTAGCCAGCCAACCCTATCGTATGAGTGAATGATATTGGTACCTCTTGATGACACAATAATCTTATACAACCAGCTGCTCTAATATGTTCTCTTCTTTTGCAGATAAAAAAAGACCCGAAAGTGAAAAATGTGCTGCACTATAACAATCTCATCGAATGCCTTGATCTCCATCTTACATAAATTGATTTGATTGACTGCCGAGGCAGCACATCAGAGATTAAATTGGCCAGGTTCTTTGTTCTGGAGGCAAGTGTGCTCAAGGTAATGAGGTTTGGCGTTCTCTGGCGCAACAATGAATGGTGTGCTGATCACCGCCAGCGTCTAAGCCTAAATGACAAAGTCTCCGCAGAAGCTGAATTTGTTTTTGAAACATCAAGTGGCCAGAGACTGAAAACTTATTTGCCATTAGTGACTTGTCAGGGCAGTGGATTTTAGTTTGTACGATAATGCTGCATCCACCTAAAGTAACGAAAGTTCTTACGTAAACTTCCTAGTAATTCCCTCCTCGTAGATGCATCATTACTCCTAACATTTGTAATATCAGTTTGAAAGTTGTAATATTGCCGTGTCCTATCCCTGCGTTTTCAAAATCCCGCGAATCAAACAAGTCCTAAGTTGGTGATGATGTTGTGCCTGTCATCTTTCACCAATAGCCATTGGATCTAGATCTGACGCATACAAACCAAAATTATGTAGTTTTGCAAAAAGATGCCCGCACTTGTTCCTTATTTACAAACAACTCCTTGTCTCTCACAATCAGCCTTATCTCCTCCCCACCACATCTAGAAGGCCATGGAAAAATCTAACGCGATGGCCGCTGCCGGCGCCGTCCACCCCCCAATCTTGGTGTTCCGTGCAATGCACGGGCATCTACGCACGGGAAATTATGTCGAACACGGCTAGTTGTAAGAAGGCTAGGTCTACAGCCATGATGATAGTGACTACAGACGGTGAGGCTAACTATGGTATGACGAACACGACGCCTATACTCAGGTACTACTAGTACTAGCACCACCGTCTAGATTTAGTTGTACTACCACGTCCATCTGGATTTAATATTTGACTAGCAATATCTAGTAATGCATGTCACAAAAAATGTACTACTCCCTCTGTAAATAAATACATGGTGTATTGTTTTATTCCTATCGACGAGATAACTTAACGTCATTTTGCTACTTAATAGGATTACATGCAATGAACTAACCACCGCATGTGATGTTTGGTAGTCTCAAGTCATTGAAAGCATGCATGTCGGTGTTCTGGGAATGGGGGTCCCCAGACTTGCCTGCCTGCGGCCTGCGGCGTGGCTCAAAGGGGGCCCAACACGGCCCATCTTCGCCAACACAGACCCAAGACCCTCGCGAGGGGCCAAGCCTTGCAGGGCGGATGACACGGAGCTTCCTCAGGCACGGCCTCATCAGGCTGGCTCGCGGGGAGGCGGCGAGATCAAGGCGGGGTACCTCACAAGGTGCCCGTGACGCAAGCCATGACGACCCAGGGTGCCAGGCGGGTGCCAGCCCGCGAAGTGTCCTCCTTTCCTCTTTGGTGCAAAGGGGGCAAGCGCAGCCGCGGAGTACCGAGGCATCAGGCAAAGGTTTCTATTTCGGTGCAACAAGACCAAGACCAGGAGGACTGCAAGACGGAGGTCACCGTGGAGCCCAAGACGGCGTCACCACCAGAGCTTTGTACAGGCGAAGACTACTTTTGTCAGGATAGCTGGTACTAGCTGTCCCCTTTCAAATTAGCCCGCCATTGTTGGCTCCCTTCCCGCTCGAGATTTGGGAAGAGGACCAGGGCCTCTATAAATAGGACCAGCCACCCACAAGAGGTTGGAAGGGGGGACAATCAAGAAGAGAGAGAGAGAGAGAGAGAGAGAAGGGTGACTGAACTCCTCCCAGCAGTTCATCGCTCCAGCCAAGAACAGACCCTCGCAAGGCTGTTCTTCCTTGTATCGTTCATCATCATCAGCCAAGAGGCAATCCACCACACCACACACTAGAGTAGGGTATTACACCACAATAGTGGCCCGAACCCGTATAAACCCTGTGTCTCTTGTGTTGTTCTTTCCATAGCTTGGATCTTAGCAAGGCGGAGGGGTGCAGGTAGGTAGGAGGCAAAATCTCCGCGCGCACCCCAGTGTTCGAACCTCAAGGGTCTGCCGGAACCCGAAATCCGACATTTGGCGCGCCAGGTAGGGGTACGCCGGAATCCACCTTCTACCGCTTCGTGCCTCGTCGCATCGTCATCACCATGTCCGGCGACCAGGCGGGCAACCCAGATCCATGGGCGGCATGGCCCGCCTGCGCAGAGCCGTTCGCCTCAAGCGATCCCGTGCCCCAGGCAGCTCGCGGTCCGCAGGGCGCTGTGGGTCGCGGGCGGCGCGGACAGGCTTCGACAGCTCTTACACCACGGTAGGCGCGGTCGGCAGCAAGGGCCTCCAATCACGCCGCGACCACGACACCGTACACCCGCCGAGAGCAGGCGAACTCGAGGGCCACGCTCACGGTGGCCTGAGAGCTGCTGCAGTGCAGGCTGCTGGAGGGCGGCCGTGACATGCTGCTGGAGCGGGTGGCAGAGCTCCTGGGCTTCGCCGCCTCGGGGGCTCACCCCTTCTACACCCGGCTCCCATCTCAATCCCAGGTCGGCCCGCGCAGGGGCTCCATGCGCGCCCACGGGCTCCAAGGCTACTCCAACGCCAGCGAAGCTGTCAGCACCGGACCGGCAGCGGCGCTGCCCCCGCTCCCGGCCCGCAAAGAAGAAGGACTCGATGCGACCCGCAGCCCCAATGGACAGCCGCGCTGCCACCCCATGGTGGGCACGTCAGGCAGGACCGCGTGGCATGCGGAGCACTATGGCGTGGCCTTTGGGATGACGGCGCCAGAGGAATACGTGCCTCTCATGATGGACCAAGGACACCCTCACGAGAGCGAACAAGGCTCGCTCCATAGCCCAAGCTGGGGGGACGAGGCGCCAGAAGCTGAGCCTTTCCAGGAGCCCCGGGACGGTCCCACTGGCCACGCTGGAGGCAACGATTATCGGGTACCGCTAATTCTTCAGGAGCAGGCATACGCTAACCATGGATCGCAGGAGGTGCAGGTCGCCACAGCGAGCAGCTGCCCCGCTCCCACAGTCTCCTACCCCTCGGGAGGAGGCGCAGGGGGTTGCAGGAGAGGGGCCGGGATCCGACATCACCACCGCGGCGTTCGGAGCAAGGTGTTCTCAGGAGGTAGGCCCTCCGCTGGGGAGGTGCCTCAGGGCCTGCCCCCGGCGGAGGACCCATGGTCGCCGGGGGAACCGCTGGCGACCGCTCTACCCCATCAGCGGCGTCCTGGTTTCCGGTCGTCGTTGATGGCACTAGAGTGTGGCGCAAGGCGGGGCCCTCATCTGGCGATATGAAGCAAGGCCGGTACCTGTGAAGAAGGCCCAGTGCCTGTGAAGCTCGCCGCCCCGTGACACTCTCACGTAATAATGAGTGGGGTTGTACACGCCCCGGAGTCTCAGGGGTGCCGGCCTCAGGCCCTGGGGCTCCCTCCCACGCCCAGTGGCAGCACTTAGCTCCGCGCTGGTGAGAAGACGTCCAAGACTAGATTAGGTGCCGGACGCGGCCTTTTGTCTGCTTTCGTTGCTTTTCTCTTTGGTTGTCGCTTTCCCCCGCTGGGTTCAAGTTGGATTTGAATTTGAGATTTGCGTGTGTTCGGGGAAGGGGTTCTTAGTCTCGTTCGAGCAATTTCTCGCGTTTTGGTCACCACTTCGCCTCAGCTGCCTCCTCTCGCGAGCCCCTCGCGAGCCGGGTCAGGCCTAGCTTGCGCGCAGCCCAGACTGCCGCCGCCGCGTCCTCTTAGGAGGGTGCTTTACTGCAGGTCCTACGGATCCAATCAGGGAACACTCGAGACACCACAACCTCCCACAGGCTACCTCAGGGCCAGCACGGGACAAAGGTAAACTAGCTGACCAGCGCTTCGCTTAGGCCAACCACTTAGCGCGGGCGCATGGGCAATGTAGCGTCTACTAATACGATGAACACAAGTTTTACATAAGGGGCTCCCCCTCCAAAATGCTCTCACTGCCATCAGGCCAAAACCCGAGTTCTATTCATGCAGGGTAAGGGAGTAGGAACGATGCACAATCAGTCGGATAAATCCCCCAATGCGTTCTCAGGAGCACCACCCGAGCCGTTGCTGGCGTCGCTGAACTCGCCATCGCTGTCCTCGTCGCCGCCAGCAGCGTCAGGGCCGTTCACCATGCCGCCCTCGTCGGCAGCCATGATCACGCCGTCGTTGTCCAAAGCGAAGGCCCTGATAAGAGCATCCACATTGTCTTCCACCCAGTGTGCCAGATCGTCTCGGACGGCCTGGGGGACTGGGGCGATGGCGGCGTCGAAATCGAAGTGGGGATCCATGTTCCGGAGATGACTGAAGACGCGAGAAAAGGCGCGCCCGAGCAAGGCGCGGCTCCTGTCCTCCACCAACCAGTCAGCCCTGACCGACCGCGCCTCCAGCTGCGTCACCACGTCAGTGAAGAACTGAAGATTGCCGGCGTAGTTGACTGCGTGCGGCTCGCCAACAGCCGCCTCGCAGATGTTGCCCAAGGCTGCGTTGGCTCTCTCCCGGAGCGTGGTGAGCATGGGGCCGTGCTCATGCTCCAGGATCCGCCACTGGCGTATCTCATCCGCATTCTGGCGCGCGACGACCTCAGCCTCCTCCACCCGCTGGCGGAGAAGGAGCACCTCGGCCTGGGAGGTGGTCAACTCACCTTGCGCCACCTCAAGGGCGGCCCGGAAAGCATCGGCTTGCCGCATCGCCTCCTCCAGCTTGGCCCTCAAGGCGGCAGTCCTGCCTTCAGCTTCGTCCTGGATCAACCCCAGCTTCTCTTCAAACTCGTGCTCGAGGTTCAAATGCGCCATCGCCACCCGACGTCCGACCTCCTCCAGGACACAGGCTTCCTGTGCAGCGACATCATCCTCCGCCCGCGTCACCAAGCGCTCCCTCGTCTCCAGACGCTCGTACTCGCGGGTATGTTCGGCGGCTTCCAGCGTCAGCGCCTCCTCATGCTTCTGGAGCTCTGCTGAGTCACTAGAGACCACCATCATCGACGCGAGGGCTGCCTCGCGCAGCTGCACCTGCTCCTCCAATGAGTGGCACCAGGCCAGGAGCTCCCGAGCCCGCTCCTCCGCTGCCTTTCGCTGCCGGTCAACTTCCCGGGCCTCCTTATGTAGGATCGAAAGTATGTCTAGAGGGGGGGGGGTGATTAGACTACTTGACCAATTAAAAACTTAGCCTTTTCCCAATTTTAGTTCTTGGCAGATTTTAGCTATCTTAGAGCAAGTCAAGCAATCATCACATAATTCAAGCAAGCATGCAAAGAGTTTATTGGCAGCGGAAAGTAAAGCATGCAACTTGCAAGAATGTAAAGGTAAGGGTTTGGAGGATTCAAACGCAATTGGAGACACGGATGTTTTCCCGTGGTTTGGATAGGTGGTGCTATCCTACATCCACGTTGATGGAGACTTCAACCCACGGAGGGTAACGGTTGTGTGAGTCCACGGAGGGCTCCACCCACGAAGGGTCCACGAAGAAGCAACCTTGTCTATTCCACCATGGCCATCGCCCATGAAGGACTTGCCTCACTAGCGGTAGATCTTCACGAAGTAGGCGATCTCCTTGCCCTTACAAACTCCTTGGTTCAACTCCACAATCTTGTCGGAGGCTCCCAAGTGACACCTAGCCAATCTAGGAGACACCACTCTCCAAGAAGTAACAAATGGTGTGTTGATGATGAACTCCTTGCTCTTGTGCTTCAAATGATAGTCTCCCCAACACTCAACTCTCTCTCATAGGATTTGGATCTAGTGGAAAGAAGATTTGAGTGGAAAGCAACTTGGGGAAGGCTAGAGATCAAGATTCATATGGTAGGAGTGGAATATCTTGGTCTCAACACATGAGTAGGTGGTTCTTTCTCAGAACATATGAGTAGGAATGATGTATGTGTTCTGATGGCTCTCTCTTCGAATGAAGATATGGTGGAGGGGTATATATAGCCTCCACACAAAATCCAACCGTTACACACAATCTACCAATCTCGGTGGGACCGAATCAGAAAACTTAGTCTGACCGAAATAGTAAACCTAGTGACCGTTAGGAATTTCGGTGGGACTGAGATGCAACTCGGTAGGACCGATTCGGTTAGGGTTTGGGCATAACGTAATCTCGGTGAGACCGATCGCACAAACTCGGTGAGACTGAGTTCGGCAATTAGCTAACCAGAGAGTTGGTCAGGCAAACTCGATGGGACCGACTTGCTCTTTCGGTGAGACCGAAAAGTTACAAGAAGGAAAATAGAGTTTACCTTGCATTCTCGGTGGGACCGATTCGCTCTTTCGGTGAGACCGAAAAGTTACGAAAGGGAAATAGAGAGTTTGCAAGCCCATCTCGGTGAGACCGAGATCCTTATCGGTAGGACTGAATTTCTAGGGTTTGGCAGTGGCAAATGACAAGTGAAACTCGGTGGCGCCGGATTGATAGAATCGGTATGACCGAGTTTGGCTTAGGGTTTAGGTCATTTGTGGATATGGAAAGGTGGTTGAGGATTTTGGAGCATATCACTAAGCACATAAAGCAAGAGGCTCATTAAGCAACACCTCATCCCTCCTTGATAGTATTGGCTTTTCCTAAAGACTCAATGTGATCTTGGATCACTAAAATATAAAATGAAGAGTCTTGAACTTTTGAGCTTGAGCCAATTCTTTGTCCTTAGCATTTTGAGGGTTCCACTTTCACATCCATGCCATGCCAATCATTGAGCTTTCCTGAAATAATCATCTTGGAATAGCATTAGCTCAATGAGCTATATGTTGTTATGAATTACCAAAACCACCTAGGGATAGTTGCACTTTCAATGTCCCCCTTTTTGGTAATTGATGACAACATATAGATCAAAGCTTCGACAAATAATAATAATCATGAAATACATCGTCGCTTTGAGAAGTATGTGATAAGTAAGAGCTCCCCCTAAATTTGTGCATATTTAAATTTTGCTTTGGACTGCAAATGCACAAGGAGTTAGAATCATGGGTTACTCTTCCATGTCACATACATCTTGGTGGAGCGCTAAAAAATGATAAGATTGAAATACATGCACTCATCACCAAGAATAGTGAATGATCACAGACAATAGATAGAATGATAATATTTAAGCAAGCATTAAGCAACCATTAAGTGTAGCTTATGATCAAACACATGATCATCGATGTCTCACAAGCATAAGGACGTAGTATCTCACACACAAGCAAACAAAGTTCGAAAAACCACCAAATAAAACAAGAGAGAATAAAAGCAACACTCTCTCTCGAAGCCTATGATCTATACATCTTCTCCCCCTTTGGCAACAAGTTACCAAAAAGTTCCTAGAAAATGCATAGTGCTAAGTCGACGCTCAGGCTTGATCTTCAGGTGGTGGTGGAGTTCGGAGCACGCCAAGGACAAAGCCTTCAGTAGAAGTGGTCGGAGTCGAGGCTGAAGTGGATGCTGGAGCTGGTGGAACGAAGGCTATAGCTGGTGCAGACGTTGTAGCTCTAGTGTCAGCAACTGGCAGTGCAGACGACCTCGGACCTCGTGGCACCCTCGCAAACGCATCAGTTGTGGTCATGCCTCTCCTCTCATTCATGTCCTCCTGAAGCTGCTCCACGGCGGTTTGAATTTCTGTCACCTTGATGTCCATGTCATAGAACCTCTGTTCCATGATCCTCTCTAGGCTCGCCTGGTTCTGAGTCAGGGTGGCAAGTCCTTGCTCAATATGCAGGGTGGACGCTATCAGGTAACCGAGCTGCTCTTGTTTGGTCTTCAAGAAGTATTCAGATGCCTCCGCTTGAGTAGGCATCCTGGCAGCTTTCTCCTTCTTCGCCTTCTCCTTCTGAGCTTGTGCATGGGCAGAAGAGGGTTCATTCTCAGTCATAACCACTTGGTTATCCTCAAAATCTGGGCGGATGGGAAGGTGTTCCTTATCCAATAAATACATGCCCGTGCCCATCTTGGAGTTGATGAGCTCCTGAATCTGTGGGGCATACCCACAACTCCTCTTCTGGTCTGCAGCTGTCCTCTTGATTGTTTCCACAATGAGACTCATGACCTTGAATTTCTGAGGCACGTCAAAGACATGAAGCAAGTTGATCGCGTGACCTCTGATCATCTTGTGATCTCCAGATTTGGGCAGAAGGGTGTGCCTAAGGATCCAGTTGATCGTAGGCAATCCTGAGAGCAGATAGTGCACAGAGCCAAACTTGAACGTGTCAAGCGCTTCATTCGGGATCTCCTTGTACATGTTGGACATGGAGTTGTGATCCATCTTTTTCTTGGCATAAATGTCCAAGTCATCCGCTTGCTCCTCTGGGGCATTGATCAACTTCGCCCATTCTTCCACAGTGGATTGGTACCTTGTACCCTCTGACATCCATGTGATCCTGCCATCCGGATAAAGTGTGCTGTGGAGTAGAATTGCATGATCAGCTCCTCGTTCCACTTTGTGAGCTTCTGCCCAACAAAGTCTGCAACTCCACAAGCACTAAAGCTGTCAAATACACCGGGGTAGTACTCTTCATTGTCCTTGATGTAGGTCCAGTCGACCCATCTCATGTCACAAACGATCGGCTTCTTGTCAAGCAAAACAGTCTCATAGAAATATTGCTGCTCCTTGGTGTGAAATCTGTAATCCACGGCAGTCCTTCTCCTGGAAGCATACGGATCTGCTTCTCTCCATTTCCTCAGCCCTGAATCTCTCCCGAGCTTCATATCCTCAGCTACAGGATGAGCATCATTGTGGTCTGGGATCTTGGGCTTGAGCTTCTAAAGGACACTCTCTTCCTCTTCTTCGATAGCTTCAGGCACTGGGGCCTTGTTCTTTTCTGCAGCTGGGATGCTTCGTGTGTTTCGCTTTGGTGCACTCTTAGGCTTAGATGCAGCCTTAGGTGCTTCCTTGGGCTTGGATGCAGCTGTTCCTGACCTTATAGCATCTCCCATGAATTTGGCTGCCTTGGGTGCTGGTGCAGCAACCTCTTCTTCTTCTTCCTCCTCATCTACCATGATGGAGGCCTTCCCAAGCACTCTGGCTACAGTCTTCTTAACTCTCTCTTTCCTCTTCTTGCCCTCAGCAGTAATGGGCTCAGTGGGAGCAGGCTTCACAGTTGAAGCCCTAGCCTTTGACATGGGCTGCCTGCCTGCTGGCCTTTTGAATTTCAGGCCTGGCTTTGTGCCTGCTGCTGGCTTAGCTCTCTTTGATGTGGCCTCTTCCTCTGCCACATAGTCTTCATCCTCAGAATCAGACGTTCTCTTCTTCCTTTGACGTGTGGCAGCCTTAGGCAGATTGCTGGGGGTGCTCCTGCTGCCATCATCAGAAGAACTTGAGGGGCTAGTGCCCTCACTCATCACAACTTGCTGCTCAGACACATTCTGGCTGTCACTTTGATCAGACATGTTGCACACTGACTGCTGACCCTGTGAATAGATTATGGATAAGATAGAGTGGATGAGCATCACAAAAAGCAGAGATTTTTGCAAAAGATTAATGCAAAAACTTAGTTTTAGTTTTCCACAGAAAGCATCTCGGATCTACCGATTTTCAAACTCGGTGACACCGAAGCAGTTTTGGCACCAGAACTGGTGAACTCGGTCAGACCGAGTCACAGTTCGGTGGCACCGAGACTGCTAGGGTTTCACAGAATTCCAAAATCGGTCGCACCGATAAGTTATTCTCGGTCAGACCGAGTTTCACTTGTGCAATGGCAAAAGCCAGATCGGTGGGACCAAGTTTTTCAACTCGGTGGGTCCGAGATGGTTTCGGCGGAAACCTAACCCTAAAATTTTCGAATTATACCTATATGAGATCATTGACTGGATAGGAGTGTTTCAATCATGGCAAGAATCATAATGATCACAATGTGCTAGGAATCGGAGTGGAGAATAGCACAAAGATCGAGTCCATACCCTAGTTCGGCGGAGACTCGCTACGGCGGCAACGGCGGGGCAGAATTCCGTTGACGGCGGCGGAGACCAGCGACTAGAGGCTGCTGGCGGTGAGAAGACGATCCGGAGACCACGAAGGCAGAGCAGGCTATCGCGCGGGCGAAGAGGTTTCGGAGAAATTTCCAAAATTTTGCCCGTCACTATATATAGCCCGACCCTGTCGGTGTGACCGAGTGGAACAACTCGGTGGCACCGAGATGCAAAACTATGTGTAGTTATTGCAACTCGGTGTGACCGAAAAGTTCAAATCGGTTGCATCGAGATCGAAAACCTAGATCAACTTAGTGAACTCGGTAGGACCGAAAATGGAGTATCGGCCAGACCGAGATTCATAAAGAGGTTTTGGAGGTTTAAGTCTATGACGAATCGGGGACTCCGAGTGCTCCTCGCACAGAGTGGTTCGAATCTGACTTGATCAAGTTTTGTGATGCAGCATGAATAGAGTTTGAGATGAGAAAAGCATAGATAGCTAGAGGAGGTTCTTAGGCATTCTTGTCCATCCACTTGGCAAAAGAAGAAAGCCAAACAATCAAAACAACAAGTGGATGTCCTCGAATGAGTAAAATATGCAACCAACATGCTCACACAATAAGATGGCAAATGAAATATGTGGCAAAGCATGCACAACCAATTCTAGCATTTATCAAGCAATTTGCGATGACTGGATCATCTATATATGAGTATATTGACTTAGGAGTCAAGCGAGAATAATTGATCGTAGGTCATACTCATCGTTTAAGCTCAAGTGGGGTTACCACTTTTACATAAAGCATTGTTGTATTCACATCTTTAGAGTTGCTTTAGCTCAAGTCTTAGAGTAAAGCTCCCCCTAGATGTGATATCCCCCCTAAGAGGGATGAACTAACCTTGGGTTTTGTCGATGATGACTTCATGTAGATGTTGAAGATGTGGATGCTCAACGTTGATGTAGATCACTTGGAGCTATCCATTTGAGTGAATTGCACTTTCAATACCTACATGGGTTAGTCCCACAAGGAACAAACAAGGATATCCATAGACATAGAGTGATGCACACACAAGATGATGTCCATGAAAACTTTAGGTTACCTTGTCCCTTGTCTTACCAACAAGAGGGTTTGTGACTCCTTGAACTAGCGCAAGATGTGGAAGTTGATTGCACTTGTTCTTGCCAAAATGATAAGAGTGAAGTATGTTGGCGGAGTCACCCTCAAGAACTCTCTAGTTCTTCTTCTTTTGGATCCACACCATCTTGATGGGAATCCTTGGAGTTGTAGTCGTACTTGATGTAGTGGAACTTGAAGTAGTCTTGGGAATCCACTTGACTAAGGTCTTAGGAGCTTCTTCAAATGCATCAATCTCCTCTTGAAGCTTGTCCTTGCCTTTTTGCTTGTAGTCTTGTGGTGGAAGATCATCTTGAGCTTGTGTTCCCTTGAAGGAAGTGTCATACTTCTCTTGTTGAGGAACAAACATTGTCTTGGGGTATTGATCTTCTTCCCATTCAACTCCATTGGCATTGAACTTAACAAGTCATCTTCATCACTATTAAAGTCAACATACTCGGGGTGTGTTACCTTAGGACCTTTGGCCATGAAGCATCTTCCAATTCCTTCATTTGGTGAGTCAAATATGTCGTAGGAGTTGGTTGACACAAGTGCTAGACCGGCAACACCTTCATCTTGAGTATCTTCGGAGTCAGAGTGATAACTTCTCTCGGAGTGGCTATCGGAGTCGGAGCCGGATACCCATTCACCAACATGAGCTTGATGTCTTCGTCTTGTATAGCTCCTTGATGATTTTTCCTTCCTTTCCGAATCCTTGCTTCTCCGTGAGTATCTTCGTTCATAACGATCATCTCTACTCCTTCTCTCTCTTGGTGGAGATTCTTTGCTTCTTCTTTTTGGAGAATCTTCTCTTCTCTTGTAGGGAGCCGTACACTCATTGGAATAGTGTCTGGGTCTTCCACAATTATAGCAGTTTCGCTCTCGACTAGAAGATCTTTTGTCATTGTAGGACCTTGACTTGAAGCTTCTATCTTTGTTTCTACTCTTGTAGAACTTGTTGAAGTTTTTCACCATTAAGCACAATTATTCATTGAAGTTTTGTTTCTCACTTGATGATGTGGGGACTTCACATGATGCTTTGTAGGCACCACTTGATTTATTGTGAAGTTCCTCTTTATCCTTGAGTGACATCTCATGAGCAACAATCCTTCCAATTACTTCCGTTGGCTTGAGATCTTTGTAGTTGGGCATCATTTGGATTAATGTGCACACGGTATCATATTTCCCATCCAAGGCTCTTAGGATCTTCTTGATGATGAATCTATCGGTCATCTCTTCACTTCCTAAGCCGGCAATCTCATTTGTGATGAGAGCAAGCCTAGAGTACATTTCAGCGACACCTTCACCATCCTTCATCTTGAACTTGTCAAGTTGACTTTGGAGCACATCCAACTTGTATTCCTTGACGGAGTCGGTACCTTCGTGCATATCAATCAAAGTATCCCAAATTTCCTTTGCATTCTCAAGGCGGCTGATTTTGTTGAATTCTTCGGGGCACAATCCGTTGAAGAGAATATCACAAGCTTGAGCATTGTATTGCAACATCTTCAACTCATCCGCGGTAGCTTCACGGTTTGGTTCTCTCCCATCAAAGAACTCACCTTGCAAACCAACACAAACAATAGCCCATACGGCGGGGTTATGTCCAAGAATATGCATTTTCATTTTATGCTTCCAACTAGCAAAATTAGTGCCATCAAAGTAAGGACCTCTACGGTGGTAATTTCCCTCGCTAGACGCCATACTCTCCTAGGTTGTGAAACCAAGGCTATGACCACCAAAAGCTATGGAGATCAAGGCAAATGGAGACCAAAGCTCTGATACCACTTGTAGGATCGAAAGTATGTCTAGAGGGGGGGTGATTAGACTACTTGACCAATTAAAAACTTAGCCTTTTCCCAATTTTAGTTCTTGGCAGATTTTAGCTATCTTAGAGCAAGTCAAGCAATCATCACATAATTCAAGCAAGCATGCAAAGAGTTTATTGGCAGCGGAAAGTAAAGCATGCAACTTGCAAGAATGTAAAGGTAAGGGTTTGGAGGATTCAAACGCAATTGGAGACACGGATGTTTTCCCGTGGTTCGGATAGGTGGTGCTATCCTACATCCACGTTGATGGAGACTTCAACCCACGGAGGGTAACGGTTGCGCGAGTCCACGGAGGGCTCCACCCACGAAGGGTCCACGAAGAAGCAACCTTGTCTATTCCACCATGGCCATCGCCCACGAAGGACTTGCCTCACTAGCGGTAGATCTTCACGAAGTAGGTGATCTCCTTGCCCTTACAAACTCCTTGGTTCAACTCCACAATCTTGTCGGAGGCTCCCAAGTGACACCTAGCCAATCTAGGAGACACCACTCTCCAAGAAGTAACAAATGGTGTGTTGATGATGAACTCCTTGCTCTTGTGCTTCAAATGATAGTCTCCCCAACACTCAACTCTCTCTCATAGGATTTGGATCTGGTGGAAAGAAGATTTGAGTGGAAAGCAACTTGGGGAAGGCTAGAGATCAAGATTCATATGGTAGGAGTGGAATATCTTGGTCTCAACACATGAGTAGGTGGTTCTTTCTCAGAACATATGAGTAGGAATGATGTATGTGTTCTGATGGCTCTCTCTTCGAATGAAGAGATGGTGGAGGGGTATATATAGCCTCCACACAAAATCCAACTGTTACACACAATCTACCAATCTCGGTGGGACCGAATCAGAAAACTCGGTCTGACCGAAATAGTAAACCTAGTGACCGTTAGGAATTTCGGTGGGACTGAGATGCAACTCGGTAGGACCGATTCGGTTAGGGTTTGGGCATAACGTAATCTCGGTGAGACTGATCGCACAAACTCGGTGAGACCGAGTTCGGCAATTAGCTAACCAGAGAGTTGGTCAGGCAAACTCGGTGGGACCGACTTGCTCTTTCGATGAGACCGAAAAGTTACAAGAAGGAAACATAGAGTTTACCTTGCATTCTCGGTGGGACCGATTCGCTCTTTCGGTGAGACCGAAAAGTTGCGAAAGGGAAACAGAGAGTTTGCAAGCCCATCTCGGTGAGACAGAGATCCTTATCGGTAGGACCGAATTGCTAGGGTTTGGCAGTGGTAAATGACAAGTGAAACTCGGTGGCGCCGGATTGACAGAATCGGTATGACCAAGTTTGGCTTAGGGTTTAGGTCATTTGTGGATATGGAAAGGTGGTTGAGGATTTTGGAGCATATCACTAAGCACATAAAGCAAGAGGCTCATTAAGCAACACCTCATCCCTCCTTGATAGTATTGGCTTTTCCTAAAGACTCAATGTGATCTTGGATCACTAAAATATAAAATGAAGAGTCTTGAACTTTTGAGCTTGAGCCAATTCTTTGTCCTTAGCATTTTGAGGGTTCCACTTCCACATCCATGCCATGCCAATCATTGAGCTTTCCTGAAATAATCATCTTGGAATAGCATTAGCTCAATGAGCTATATGTTGTTATGAATTACCAAAACCACCTAGGGATGGTTGCACTTTCACCTTAGCAGCCCAAGATCGGGCCTCCCGAGAGGCCACCAGCGACGCCTTGGCCTCTGCGTCATCAAGATCGCGCCGACGGCGTGCAAGGGCGATGGCGCCCTCCAGCTCGCGCCTCTCTACAGCCAGGCGCATGCCCTCGGCCTCAAGGCGCGCGTCTTCATCAGCAAGCTCCTCACCAAGCAGGCTTACCGCGCCAGCCGCCCTTTGAAGGAATCCTTGGCGAAGAGCGCGACGCTCCCGAGCACGCTCGAGCACGTCTTCCACACCATCATCTGCCCCAAGCAAGCGCCGGGAGCCACGAATCAGCACCCCCCCTCTAGGCTGGGGGCTGGGGGCTGGCACCCTCGCGACGGCCGGGCACGCCGCGCCAGAAGCCCGGCCTGGAGCCAGCCCGTCCCCAGGTGAAGAGCGAAGGGAGCGCCTCAGCCAATCGCAGTCCACGACCAGGTGAGAAGCCCACGGCAGGCTGGCTATGCCACGAGAAGGCCCGCGAAGGAGGATCGCTAGGTGCGCAGGGCCATGATACGCCTCGGGACGGTTCGCCTCTTCGATCGCCCTCACCATAAGGGCTCCGCTGCTCGGAGTGCTTGAGGATGGTGGAGGGGGCGAAGCCAAGGGGGACGGCTCCTCAGCCGTCTCCGCGAGCTCGGCTCGAAGGGGCCTGCGGAGCAAGGGTCAGTAAAAGTAATAGATGGATCGGGAGCTAGGAAAGGAGAAGGCTTACTCTTTAGTGGCGAAGTACTTCCTACACTTCAGTAGGTGACAAGGGTAATTGTCGCCCAGGGCCTCCCTTCTCTTCCGGAGGGCCTCAAAGTCCACGCGGAAGCGGCCCAAGAGTTGGGCGCAGGGATCAACCTGCGACGAAGACGGAGCATCAAGGCGATCTGCATCAGGGGCGCCTGCCTGATGTGCGCTGCCAATCGCCTCGCCGAGAGAAGCAGCTGGAGCCTCAGGGGCCTCAGTCGCAGGCGCCGAGGGTAGCTTCTCGTCACCCTCAGCCTCAGTGGCACGGGCCCCAAGAGCTGCTCCCTCATGAGCATCGCCCGGCACTGTCACCCCGCCGGGAGCCCCCTCGGCCTCTGGCGCCTCATGCCTCCCTGCTCCGCCGCTTGAGGAAGAGTCGCCTTGGCCGACTGGAAGGGTAGTCACCATCACTGGGTTCTCGCGAGGCCCCTGGAGGCCGGCGGGGCGCGACCCCCACTCATCAAAGATAGGCATCTGCTTCACAAAATCGCCCCTGCTCTGGCAGAGGTACAGCAAGGCCCCTCCCTACTGGATACTGCCAGGGTTGGGATCCCCAGTCAGGGTCAAGAGCGTTGTCCTTAGCACTTCAGGAGTCGGGTCCTCTTCCTGGAGCCTCATACGATCATCGCGCCCGCTGAAGGCCCACATCCAGCGGGAGTGGCGTTGGAGAGGAGCAACGCAGCGTAGCAGGAACTCCTTCACCACCTTGGGCGCTGTCACGCCAAGCAACCTCAAGAACGCGAAGCAGTGCCAGACGAAGACGAGTCGGGGGCTCTCAAGCATCTCCTGGCCCCAGCCTGAATTGGGGACAGCAGGCGAGGTTGGCTCCGACAGCAGGGGGTTGGGCACCCCTGCGTCCACATACAGCCACCGCTCGCGGAACCCAGCCGCGGGCAGGGGGAGCTTGAAGTCAATCCTAGAGGCCGCTGTCTCAGACGCGGCAACGAAGCTCACGCACGCCCAGCATTGGGTAGGGTCGACAAGGCGCAGTGAGAAGAAGTGGCGCAGCAAGGCAACCGAAGGAAGGGTGCCCACCATAGCCTCACAAACAAAGGCGAAGACCGAAAGGAGGGTGATGGATTCATGACCCAGATGCATCATGTGGATCTGATAGTGGGAAAGCATGGCATTGAAGAAATCAGAAAAGGGAGGAACCAGACCCACCCACAGGGCGTCCGCAAAATACGGGACCTCAGTGACTATCCTGCCGATGGAGAAGTGGGACGCGGGCCAGGCCATCGTCCTCCCGCATTCATTGAAGATAGTGGCCAGAGCCGAGCTCGCGTTGCCCAAGCCCTCGGCGGGGGCCGCCAACGGCGGCGGGCAAGGCGGAGACACGGGTTTCGTCCCTCTTCCCTTCTTCGTCGGAGCCATGGCGATGGGAAGAGGGGGGAAGGTTCGAGATTGGGTTGAAAACAGAAGCCGGAGTTCGAGCGGAGGAAGGACAGAGGGCGCTCGAGCAACAGAAAGGGGAATGGCTGTGTACGACTACGAGTCCACCTAGCATGGCGCAAAACAAGGAGGGCGTGGGGGAACAGTGCCGCCCACGTTCAATCAACCGCCACGCGGCGCCCAAGGCCGCAGGCTGTTAGGGCCCGCAGCACTTCGCTCTTGCCCTTCCGCCTCCCTGCACGGCCAAGTCCGGGCACGCCCTGGCCCGGGGGCTACTGTCGGCGTTCTAGGAACGGGGGTCCCCAGACTTGCTTGCCTGCGGCCTGCGGCGTGGATCAAAGGGGGGCCCAGCACGGCCCATCTTGGCCAACACAGACCCAAGACCCTCGCGAGGGGCCAAGCCTCGCAGGGCGGATGACACGGAGCTTCCTCAGGCATGGCCTCATCAGGTTGGCTCGCGAGGAGGCAGAGAGATCAAGGCGGGGTACCTCACGAGGTGCCCGTGACGCAAGCCATGACGACCCAGGGCGCCAGGCGGGTGCCAGCCCGCGCATGTCCTCCTTTCCTCTTTGGTGCAAAGGGGGCAAGCGCAGCCGCGGAGTACCGAGGCATCAGGCAAAGGTTGCCATTTCGGTGCAACAAGACCAAGACCAGGAGGACTGCAAGACGGAGGTCACCGTGGAGCCCAAGACGGCATCACCACCAGAGCTTTGCGCAGGCGAAGACTACTTTTGTCAGGATAGCTGGTACTAGCTGTCCCCTTTCAAATTAGCCCGCCATTGTTGGCTCCCTTCCAGCTCGATATTTGGGAAGAGGACCAGGGCCTCTATAAATAGGACCAGCCACCCACGAGAGGTTGGAAGGGGGGACAATCGAGAAGAGAAAGAGAGAGAAGGGTGACTGAACTCCTCCCAGCAGTTCATCGCCCCAGCCAAGAATAGACCCTCGCAAGGCTGTTCTTCCTTGTATCGTTCATCATCATCAGCCCAAGAGGCAATCCACCACACCACACACTAGAGTAGGGTATTACACCACAACGGTGGCCCGAACTAGTATAAACCCTGTGTCTCTTGTGTTGTTCTTTCCATAGTTTGGATCTTAGCAAGGCGGAGGGGTGCAGGTAGGTAGGAGGCGAAATCTCCGCGCGCACCCCAGTGTTTGAACCTCAAGGGTCTGCCGGAACCCGAAATCCGACAATGCACAGCCCACATCTCTCATTGGTTGATATGTCACGGAATAAGAAACGAGGAGGGAGTTAATGTACCGTGCCTAAGTGTTTTGGGATTATTTGGTTTTCTTAAGGTGACTTACACAACATTTTTTGTTACATGCATTACATTTTATTAGTTAAATCAAAGGTCAAAACTTGGCGCAAAATGCAAACGGGGCCAATAAACCAGTAAACATGAAAGTTCTTTCGTTTGGCCCCAACTAGAGGTCCGGTGAGATGACTATACTTCATCGGCACGGAGGGGGATGCAGCTTCATTGACTCACTGCACCTGCCTTTGGGTGTATGACACGTGGGCCCAATGGGTGGATGGCCAACCTGTCATACAACCAAAGGCAGGTGCAGTAGAGGGGCGAGGAGTAGATGGCCAACACGCACATGGATTCAACGCAGTCTGCACTTCTCATACAAAGGCTCCCGCCAGTCCAATCTATGAAATCCTATGCACCTACGCACCCAAGGGCAAGAGTGATCACTCCAATAGCAAGATCAGTTGACTAGAAGCTAGACCCATGGAGGCGATGAGTGCGAGCATCAGCCAGCTGTGCCAGATGGTCCACGAAGCCGGCCTGCGGCTCGGCATCGAGGAACATCTCCAGGTAGTGCTTGAGGCCGCCAGGGCGAGGGGCCGCTTGGACGACAACTTCGTCTCCTTGTTCGACGAGGTCCTCGTCGGCTTCCTCGACAAGTTCACCATCGTCAAGAAGTTCACGGATGACCTTGACGTACGCCTCCAGCCCACGCGCCCAGGCTCTGTGATGCCTACCCCCCTCAACAGCCTCTATGGTGACAACCTCTTCGACGCACTGGTGGCCTTGCGACTGCCCACCGTCACGCCAGAGAATGTCCAACTCAAGGCCGCGCTCGCCGCGCAGCGCCTGGCACAGCAAGACACCATCGACATAATCACCCACGTCCACGTGCAAATCGTCCACAAGGACTACTACATGCAAGAGGAGGACGATAGGACGCTGGACCGCAGGGCAACCTTGGACGGCATTGTTCAGAAGCACGTTGAGCTTGCCGCCAACGCCGCTGCTCCTCACACGTCGGTTGGTGACCCGGTGCACTAGGGCGTGAGGATGTCGTTGATGGATCCGTATGTATCTTTATGTTTCCGTCAAATCCATGTAGTAGTATATGGTAATACTAGTAATTATCTCACCTTTCGCATCAACTTCATAATGTTCATATGTACTCCATGCATGAACCACGCCAGAACCAAACTTCTCATTACTCTAGGGAAAATCGTCATTTCTATCTATCGGTCGCGCCATGGAGCAGAACCAAAATTTAGAAGTTACAAGTTCAAAATAAAAAGCCTGCCGTGTTCGCGTCGCACCCCCACACGGTTGGTCCGGCACGCCGCTCAAGGGGGAATGTGTGCTGTGTTGCATTTTCACTTACAAGTGGGACCGCATTTGAGCAAAGCGACTATCGGCAAACCCCCACCCCGCCCACCACGCGATGGCTGAGAAAACTAAAGGGAGAAGAGATGGCTATAGCACGGACTCCAAGAAAATTGGCGTTGGATGGGACTCGTGTGGGTGGCGTGTGCTGTACTGCTAGACATGAATGCTAGTTATGGCCCATGCCACCCCACTATATCAAGGTGCTGGTTACAGAGAACAAATTTCCTAGAGTCCGTGCTCAGCCCTCCTCTATCTCTCTTCTCAACCAACCAGCAGACGCGCGGAGCCCATCATCTGTTTGCTCATATGTGGTCCCACATGTCAGTGAAAATGCAAGAGGACCCACTGAACCTGCACATCTTTCACCTCGACGTGCTGGTGATGAAAAACAAATCCAATAAAGATCTTCGGTGGCCACTTTTGGAGTTACTCAAGAGTAGTAAGATTCTATTTACAGTTTAACCCAAGATGCACATCACGTGGCTTCAACTACCACTTTAGTTTCTTGCATGACACGACCTGGATGCTGGATGTCCCATGTGTCGGCAAAAGGAGGAAGAACTCGACCAAATCTTCGGTTGTGCTCTCGGATTAGACTAGTTGTGCTAACTTAAAATTTTATTGTGTAGAATGGATGCAAGTTTTGGTATTGGGAAGAAGAGTACAACGATATATTGATAGAGCGCAATTTAGTAGATGTTCTAGCACTTTTAGCTAGCATAGAGGCTAGAGATGAGACTAGTGCACTTGTTGATAGAATAGAGGCTAGACACGTCTACTTCTTTACACTCGAAGAAGAAAGAAGCACGCAAGATCGAGCCTCCGCAGATCAACAATGAATGCATCGAGAAGGCACTAATCCAACTTACAGGAGCAGTTATGGAAGTTGGATATCTTCTAAGATGTATTCTCGTGGTTCTTGTTTTCTTTGGTCTTGCTTTTCTAGTCAAAATTTTGGTGATGTATTTCCATGTACCAAAAAAATCAATGATGAAAAAAAGATATGTGTTTGCAAAGAAAAATGTACGCGGCCGGGATGCGTCCGCGCGTTCGGCGCACGGCCACCGCATCCGAGAAATGGCCCAGATACGACCCCATTGCCCTACCCAAACGGAAAGAATCCGGGCAAAATGGAGGTCCATTTGGGGTCGTGCGTTGGAGTTGGCCTTACAAGTGGGACTGCAGTTGAGGAAACCGACTATCGGCAAACCCCCACCTCGCCCGCCGCCCAATGGCTAAGTTAGAGAAAGGATGAGGTTGAAGAGATTGTTGTAGCACGGACTCCAAGAAATATGGTGTTAGATGGAAGTCATGCTGGTGGCGTGTGTTGTACTCCTGGACGTGAATGCTTGTTCTGGCCCATGCCACCCTACTACTCCTACTACTTATAGTAGTAGTAGTATCGAGGATTCGAGGTGCTGGTTACGTACAGCGAACACATTAACATATGGCCCACCTCACACTATGGCCAAATTTCCTAGAGTCTACGCTAGGTTAAAAAGTGTTCTATGTGAGGATGGGTGGCTGGTCACAATTTTAAAACTTGTTGTATTACGTACGTAGACGTAGAGATAGTGCAGCATGTGAATCTAGTACAAATGGTGTACTATTGTTGATTGGCCTCATCTGATAACCTGTTGCAATGCACGTACAATTATGTATTCGGAAAATATTTTTTTCCTTGTCGCAGCACCCATTCAGAGAAGCGACTCGAAAGCCATTCATAAATTTAGTAAGTTTATCACAGGCATATCATTTTATTACATACAATAGGTTGTAAACCCACAACGACAACGAGGATACATTATAAATACTAAAGTTTTCATCACACAACAAATAACAAGCAATGAAATGAACTTCATCTCAACCAATCCTCGGCGTTGGAAACACTTGCTTTGAACCACAAGTGATTCTCTCGGAAGGGCCAGCTACTGTCAATCTTGAGACCAACGCAGGACTGATCATCCAGGCTGAAGCGACCTACTATATCACGACCAGGGTAGGGAACCACCGCAATGTCCGACGTATAGATACAATTTCTTCTCATAAATGGTAGTAACGTTGTGTCAACAGCAGTTGGATCGCCTTTCACAATCATTGGATAGTTTTGTCCAAGGAAGAGCGAGTTTTCTCCAAGACTATCAATATTGTATTAGTATCCATCCCGAACACCATGCAACGGGTGTTGGAATAGGTCCGGAGAGTGCGACCATGGGAGACAACACCTGCTCCCTTAGTAGTAACACCAGTAGTGGGCTATATATAGACAAGAAGGGGTGATCCATCGGAATTAGTTGCCAGCTGCCACTGAGTATATGGGCCCTGCTCGTCCTCATGCTCGTGATCATCACCATCGTCATCTCCCATCCAGTCGAACCACGAAGGACGGTAACAAGCTTGTCGAAGATAGCAACAACTTCATAGTTCTTGTAATTCCAAGAGCGGTTGGGAACTCGACAAATTGCTATCTTCCTATAACACCCTCGATGCGGCTATATCTCCCACGTGTTGAAGCATGACTTAGAGGCATAGCCGCATTGAAAGCAATGTCGCAAGTGAGGTAATCTTCACGCAACCCATGTAATACATAAGGGAAAAAGATACATAGTTGGCTTACAATCGCCACTTCACACAATTACAGGAATAAAACATTACATCATCCAGATACACACAAGGTCCGGCTACGGAACCAAAATAAAAGAAGACTACCCCAAATGCTACACAGATCCCCGATCGTCCCAACTGGGCTCCACTACTGATCAATTGGAAATGGAACAACACAAAGGTCAAGATCTTCATGGAGCTCCCCCTTGAGCTTGGTTGCGCCACCTGCACGGTTCAACGGCACCTGCAAGCTGGTTTTGGAAGTATCTGTGAGTCACGGGGACTCAGCAATCTCACACCTCGCGATCAAGACTATTTAAGCTTATAGGAAGGTTAAAAGGTATGAGGTGGAGCTGCAGCAAGCGACTAGCATATTTTGTGGCTAACATACGCAAATGAGAGCGAGAAGAGAAGGCAAAAGCACGGTTGAACAACTATGATCAAGAAGTGATCCTAGAACAACCTACGTCAAGCATTACTCCAACACCGTGTTCACTTCCCGGACTCCGCCGAAAAGAGACCATCACGGTTACACACGCGGTTGATGTATTTTAGTTAAGGTAAACTTCAGGTTTTCTCCAACTGGACATTAACAAATTCCCATCTGCCCATAACCGCGGGCACGGCTTTCGAAAGTTCAAATCCCTGCAGGGGTGTCCCAACTTAGCCCATCACAAGCTCTCACGGTCAACGAAGGATATTCCTTCTCCCAAGACAATTCAATCAGACTCAACATCCCAGTTACAAGACATCCTCAACAATGGTAAAACAAGTCCAGCAACACCGCCTGAATGTGTCGGCAAATCCCGATAGGAGCTGCACATATCTCGTTCTCAGAGCACACTCAGATAGGTCAAGATACGAGTAAAACCAGCCCTCGAGTTTCCCCGAGGTGGCCCCGCATGCTGCCCGTTTCGGACCAACACTTAGAGAAGCACTGGCCCGAGGGGGTTAAAATAAAGATGACCCTTGAGTCCGCAAAACCCAAGGGAAAAATAGGCTAGGTGGCGAATGGTAAAACCAATGTTGGGCATTGCTGGAGGAGTTTTATTCAAAGCGAACTGTCAAGGGGTTCCCATTATAACCCAACCGTGTAAGGAATGCAAAATCCGGGAACATAACACCGATATAACGGAAACTAGGGCCGCAAGAGTGGAACAAAACACCAGGCATAAGGCCGAGCCTTCCACCCTTTACCAAGTATATAGATGCATTAATTAAATAAGAGATTTTGTCATATCCCAACAAAATATCCAAGTTCCAACATGGAACAAAATCCAATCTTCACCTGCAACTAACAACGCTATAAGAGGGGCTGAGCAAAGCGGTAACATAGCCAAACAACGGTTTGCCAGGACAAGGTGGGTTAGAGGCTTGGCTTAACAATATGGGAGGCATGATAAGAAAGTGGTAGGTATCGCAGCATAGGCATAGCAAAAGAGCGAGCAACCTGCAAAAAAAGATAGAAGTGATTTCGAGGGTATGGTCATCTTGCCTGAGATCCCGCAAGGAAAAAGAACGAGTCCATGAAGAATACAAACAGTTCCTCACAAACACGACGTTATCGGAACTAACCCGAAGAAGCAACACCGGAAAGAAAGCAAACAACATAGTAAACAACCATCACATAATCATGGTATGATGCACAACCAAGTATGATGCATGACCGGTTTAATGAGGGATGGCATGGCAATAGTGCAACAAACAACACTACAAATTAAGTGGAGCTCAATATGCAACGAGTTGCATATTGACGAAACACCACGTCAATTATTTAGTTCTCTCCCGTTTAGGTACTCAACAATATTAAATGTTGGTTAACATGGCAAGAGGTGAAGCATAACAAAACTATACCATTTAAACAATTTAAATGGGGCCGGATATAACAAACAACAAATCCGGTAAATCCCCACATGCATATAGAAATTTGATGGAAACAACAATTATAAACATTCTTGAAGTTGTTATCATGATGCGGATGGCATGCACGTTTTATGCAATATTTATGAAAATGTTGATAAGAACATATTAAGAAGCTTTTGTCACCGTGGTGGAAAGAAAGGAAGTGCCACGGCAACAATAACGGTTCCGGTAGCTCATGGAAATACCGATGCAAAAGGAAAAGTGATGGGAGCATGCAAAAGATGGTGGGGTGATCCCGACTACCGGGTTCCCATGGGTTAGTGGCATGGAAAACGAGTGACAAATCGGACACGGTGCAGACAAAGGGTGCACCCCATACGACACAAGCATTCATTCTTGTACGTTCGTTCTCGGTGGTTATACCTTCAAAGTGTGCAAATGGGATGGTTCGAGTTCGTCGAGGGAAGTAGAGGAAGTAGTTGTTCCGCGACGGTAGTCGTTCACGTTCATAGTGGAAGTAGCGGTTCACGCGACGGTAGTCGAACTTGAAGTTCGCGTTACACGGGTCTTCGGCGATGGTCGACATACATGGTTCGGAGTGGTACTTGCACCTTCGGACTTGACGAATCCAAGGGCTTCGGGGTTCACTTTTGAACTTGACGAAACCCACGGCGATGGAGAGGTACGCATCGGCGGTAGTCATTCGAGCGGAGAGCGTCGTCGAACTTGGAGTTCTTTGGACTTGCTGGTCTCGTCGAAACGAAGGGGTACTTGGTACAATCCGCGTAGTCATGCACTTGTCGTCGAGGGACTTGATGGTCTTGACAAAACAAAGGGGTACTCGGCAAAACCCTATTCTTCGGAGGTCGACGGTAGTGGTACTTGGCAAAATGCACGTCGAGGGTAGTTGTTCTCGTATCGACATGGTACTCGGCAATTTTGGATATGACGGAAGATGAACTTGGCGGTCCTCTTAGAACTAGTACTTGGTGTTAGTGATACACATTTCGAAAGCAGTTCACGATGATGGCAGCCGAAACTTGGTGATCCGAAGGGGTACTTGACGAATAATGGCCGTCGTGGTACTTGGTGAAATCCTCGGAGATGGACTTGACGCATGAAAGGTCTTCGGTGCCACGGTACTTGTTAGATAATCATGCAGACGTTCTTTCAAAGAGGAACTTGTCGCGTCCCAAAATGAGCAAGGCAGAAGCCCTCGTTCAATGAAGCTCGAACTTGACGAAATCCACAAAGAGGACTTGGCGCGGGCGTGACGATGCAAAGGAAGTGTGCGGTGGACGTTGCTGTTCATCTGCCTCGAGCAGAGGCGAGGCCATGGTGGATGCAGACAATGACGCAGCAGTAGACTTGACATCGGGGAACAGCAGAGGGACTATGATGAACAGCATGATGCAGGTTGGGCGGCGGAGCTTGACGGGTCCAGGCAAGGTCGCCGGCAGCAGGGGCTGCGACGTGGCCGGGCGTCGGGTCTGGTGGTGCGGCGCGAGGAAGGAGAGGCCGGCAGGGCGCGTTAAACCATGGAGGCCGGCGGTGCCATGGCCATGGGGATCGGCGCGAGGAGGGGACGGAGGAGCTCGCTAAGGCGCGACATCCAAAGAAGCAGCGGGCGAAGCCGACGCTCCGGTGTTGTTGCTCCTCTCCTCGTGGAGCTCCTGGACGAGGGGGCTCGGGAACTCGGCGCGCGAGGCTGCAGGAAGGTCTGGCGGAGCTCATGAACGGAGCAGCAGGGCGGAGGCGCCGCGCTCCGGGTCGCTGAAGTCCAGCAGGGCCGCGGCGGCGGCCCCCGGCGAGGAAGCCGAACGGAGTCGGGGCGAGGCGCACGGAGATGGCGGCTCTGGCCGGTCGTCCGGGTCGCAGAGGACGAAGATCCGGTGGGGCACGAAGGTACAGGGCGGTGGAGGCTCTCCGGATGCTTGATGTGTACGTGCATGCGGCGCAGGGAAGGAATGGGGAGATGAGGAATCGGGAGCAGGGGCTCTTGGCGGCGAGAGGAGGGAGACGAGGGAAGATGGGATCGGGCAAAGGGATCCGGTCGGGGCTAGGGTTAGGAGGGTAGGTGGGCCGGCACGGGAATAGGCCTAGGGAGGCCCAGTGGAGAGGGAAGCGTCTAGGCGCAGATGGGCCTGCCTGGCTGGGCTCTCTTCTCCCCCATAACCTCTCTACTCAAAATAGAGGAGAGAAGAGAAAAAAAAGGAAGGAAGGAAAAGAGAGAAAAGTAAGGATTAGGGAAGGAATTTGGGAAAGGGTTTAATTTTCCTGGACTCATGAAAAAGTGCTCGTTCCAAGCAAATTGGAGTGGCAAGATTGCAAGATTTAAATTCAAACTCATTTGAATTTGATTCAAATGGTTTGAACTGGGACTTGGGTTTTGAAGTGTCCAAAAATGTTGAAATTTTTGGAGGAACCTCGACAAAAGGGTAGAGAAATGCGGGCAACGTTTTGAAGTCAAACTTGAAGTAGAAAAGACATGGGGAATATTTGCAAGTGTGTTATGGTTAATTCCAAATAAATGGAATAATTTTTATCATAGCTCCCTAATATTGGGATATATGTTGTAAAGAGAATCACCACGTGAATTCCCTCGGTTAAAATAGATCAACGGTCTATGCAAATTATTTAGTTGAGTTGCAAATGACATGATGCAATGCGAAAATAAAAGGGCAGGCACAAATGAAACACACGGCGAAACCCGGAACATATGGAAGTCTTCTCGAGCATCGGTCTCGGGGCGTCACAACACTCCACCACTACGAGAGGATCTCGTCCCGAGATCTAGGATGGCACCGGGGAGAAACGGAAGAGGAAGAGGTAAAATAAAGTTGCTTCTTTGACAAATGAGTGAAACCAAGAACCTTGAGAGGTTGAACAAATTGAAAGGAGGAATACAACGAAGATGAACAAAGTCGAAAACACGCCGTTAGATAAGAGGAACAAGGAACCTTACTAGAACCTTGTAGGTTGAAAGACATAAGAAAAAAGTTGCAATGGACAAGAAGTACATGCAAGCGCTCCGGTAGAAACGAGATGTACAAGGAATGATAAGGATCAATTACGACAACACTCCGGTTGGAACAGGAAGGTAAAGAATATGAGCTTGGCAAAAGAAAGCACTTGGATGAGACTCCGGCTAGAAGAGGAATGATAGACACAACACTCCGGTTAAAACAAGATAGAGAAGGAATAAGACTGATATAATTTGGACAGCACTTCGACTGTGAATGGAAGGAATTGAACATGATCTTGACAAAACAAGATGATGGGTCGAAGAGAACAACATCACAATACCTCCGGAGGAAATAATAGAAGATAGATAATTGAAATAAAACAATGAAGGCGAAAATGCCAACTTCTGCCACAATTCAGCTTGAAAAGGCATCCTTAGAAGAAGGGTCGAACGGAGTTGTTGGAAAGCCAACAACGAAAAGAGTAAGCTTGTAGTGCGCTTGTGGAAAACTTCTCAAAATTATGAGGTGAAATTATGCCACTAACGGAAACAATGGATTTGAATTGAGATGAATAAGGAGGCGAGAAACTATTTCACCGGGAGGATAAAAGAACTTGGGTCATTTATAAGCACCATAATAGCAACAATCCTTAGGGAAGGCTTTAGGTGAAATATAACCCAAGATAACTCCAAAGAAGAGATTGATGGATTTAAAATAACTCATTCTTGATAACTTGTGAAACATGAGACACGAAGGAAAATTATCAAAAATGACATAACACCACCTCCAATGATACGGAAGAAAGAATTGCACTCCGGATAGCAAGATGAAGAATACTTGAGCTCCCTAGAAAACAATGTTGATGAAAACTTTGAGAAGGAATTAAATCCTTGATGAACCATCATGTAGAACCTTCATGAAGAACTCCGGTAACAAAAGGATGATCAAACAAAAAGGAAAGAGAAGTTGAAACACAAGGTAAAACCTTGCGATGATTTAGATGGAGCTTCACGACGAGATAATTGAGAGAGCTTGGATCTCCGGAAAAGAAAGATCAGACACATGAAATCGAGAATTTGATTAACCTCCGGAATAAGGAATTGAATTCACTCAATGTAACAAGAATAAGAATTACGTTATGCTTATCCTTCACCAATTTTAATTGATGGCACACAGTGGATGTGGCATACTACTTATTCTCGTAGAAAAGGATTAAGATAGATATCGCTCCAACTTGAGAAAGTCTTCAACGAACCACCAGTAGGATTTGGGAACAACGAATACATAGATATGATAAACAAGGGAAGAAGAATCTTGGAAGAACCACCGTAAGAATTGAAAACGATTGAAGAAAAGATAAAGAAGCACCGGGAAGAATTAGGAAATGAACGAAGATGCTTGAGAGAATTTAGAAACAGGATAATGAAGATATCTTGAGCTAATTAACGAATACTTGAGCGATGCACCGTTAAAATTTGGAGAATGATAGCTGAAAGCTGGAATGAATAATTCTGGGATGATGGCATCCGGATAATCAAACTGAAAAATACTCCTGAATTGTTCCGGATGGGTGAAAAGAATTCTCACAATCGAAAACAATTATGAGAGGATGGCATAAGGCTAGAACCGTGAATCTTGAAGAGAATGGAGCAAGATATGGAGGGAGAACACTTCTTCGGTCTTCAAAATCCGAGAATGATGAAGAGAAAACACCACCATGAATTGTTGAGATACTCCGGGATGAAAATTTGAAAGGTTGAACCAACAATGAAAAGAAAAGAAAGATCTTGGAGAAAAGCATTTGACTGAAGGAAAATTCATACTTACGTCAAACTTCAAAAGAATTTAGGATAGCTCCGGGAAAAATAAGAAGAGTCAGGTAAGATCCTGGGAAAAGACCTGTGGGTTAAGGCCCACTCAAGAAAAAAACACCGTTGCAATGATTTAAAAGAGAGGTTGCACCGGTTGAATTAAGTGACTTCAATGAGATAACATCCTCGAAAAAAAACTTGAATGAATGTAGAGTGGAAACACGAATATTCGAGAAATCTTGAGCACTCCGGAACAATAGAATAGCGAGAGGTGAACGATTAAGAATTGCACCGGCATGAGAAAGCGTTGAAATGAGGAAAGGGTATGATCAACAAAGCTTGACTTGAAACCACCGGAGAAGAAAAAGAATGATGAATGATGAACTTGAAGCTCCGTTAGAATCTTCATGAGAAATCATCGGATAAGACATTGATGGAAAAGAATGGAAAAACTTCACAACAATAAAAGGATACCTGAATAAGAAATCTGGGTCCTTGAAGAAAAGGGTGGGAGGGAGGGAAAACAAAGGCAATTTGGGACGAATGAAATGAACACCGTTGAAAAGAACTGAGATTGGATCTTGCAAATGTTGAAATGATCGGATCCACTTGAAGAGAAACACGCCGGTGAAAAGGATTGACAAGACAATCTTGATGATCAAGAAGGATTGGTATTCACATCGGAGTATGGGAACACCACTTGGGGAAGGTATGGAATCAACACTTGACATTGAAGCAACTCGAATACCACAACTCAAAACAAAACAAAGGATTGGCTTGCAGAATAAGCCGGAACAAACATATGATAGAGATTTCGCCCGAAGTTTTCATGGTGGGGCCTACATGGGCTCGATCGTACAGCACCATCATGTACAAGGCAGTGCACATGACATACGAAGCGTCCCCGAGTCAGCATAGCCAAGGACTCTTTAAGACACAACGAGACCACTGTAAAACCAACCGTGGATAGGCGGACCACTAGACGTCGAACCCCAATTTCATATCATACATCTGTCGGAAAGATATCCTAAGAGCTACTTGAATTCCCACTTATAAACTCCCGAAACTTTCCCGATTATGCAATCAGGTGTTGGGGATACAGGGGAAGCATAATATCTCACCCAAAACTAACAAATCCTACATCCAGCTGTATCCATCCTTCAACACATAACCAAGAAACCTTCGGAAATCGTTTACCTCAACCTTCGAAAAGCATCCATTATACAAGTTATGGCAATACTCCCGAACTCCCGCCCCAGTACTGGGTGGCGTTGAGGTTATCTCACCAACAACTATATAAAAGAGATTTTCGATGTCGGTGAACTCAGGTATTCCAGAACTGCAACGATAAAATTGTGACGACAACACCTCAGAGCTCAACTCCCCGGGACACTGCCACAACCCCTAAATGACAGGAGGCACCAAGAACAATGTTCTCGTCACAAATCGATCGGAATGATTCCAAGAGACCTGCGTGATCCTAAAAAAATTAGTGAAATTTGAGAAGAGAAGAGTCAAAACTCTACGTCAGGATGCCTCACTGGAGCAACGAAGGGACTGAGGAGTAAAAAGAATTCCTAACTCTCCGATATATATAATCCTAAAAGACTCAAAACATTTTTCTAGACTCAACATTGCCAGTGATTCGATCAAGCAGGGGGCTCCTAAGGTCGGGGAAGGCTCTGATACCAACTTGTAACGCCCTCGATGCGGCTATATCTCCCACGTGTCGAAACACGACTTAGAGGCATAGCCTCATTGAAAGCAATGTCGCAAGTGAGGTAATCTTCACACAACCCATGTAATACATAAGGGAAAAAGATACATAGTTGGCTTACAATCGCCACTTCACACAATTACATGAATAAAACATTACATCATCCAGATACACACAAGGTTCGGCTACGGAACCAAAATAAAAGAAGACTACCCCAAATGCTACACAGATCCCCGATTGTCCCAACTGGGCTCCACTACTGATCAACTGGAAACGGAACAACACAAAGGTCAAGATCTTCATCGAGCTCCTCCTTGAGCTTGGTTGCGTCACCTGCACGGTTCAACGGCACCTGCAGGCTGGTTTTGGAAGTATCTGTGAGTCACGGGGACTCAGCAATCTCACACCCTCGCGATCAAGACTATTTAAGCTTATAGGAAGGGTAAAAGGTATGAGGTGGAGCTGCAGCAAGTGACTAGCATGTTTGGTGGCTAACATACGCAAATGAGAGCGAGAAGAGAAGGCAAAATCACGGCCGAACAACTATGATCAAGAAGTGATCCTAGAACAACCTACGTCAAGCATTACTCCAACACCTTGTTCACTTCCCGGACTCCGCTGGAAAGAGACCATCACGGTTACACACGCGGTTGATGTATTTTAATTAAGGTAAACTTCAGGTTTTGTACAACCGGACATTAAAAAATTTCCATCTGCCCATAACCGCGGGCATGGCTTTCGAAAGTTCAAATCCCTGCAGGGGTATCCCAACTTAGCCCATCACAGGCTCTCACGGTCAATGTCGGCGTTCTGGGAACGGGGGTCCCTAGACTTGCCTGCCTGCGGCGTGGTTCAAAGGGGGGCCCAGCACGGCCCATCTTCACCAACACAGACCCAAGACCCTCGCGGGGCGGACGACGTGGAGCTTCCTCAGGCACGGCCTCATCGGGCTGGCTCGCGAGGAGGCGGAGAGATCAAGGCGGGGTACCTCACGAGGTGCCCGTGACACAAGCCATGACGACCAAGGGCGCCAGGCGGGTGCCAGCCCGCGCAGTGTCCTCCTTTCCCCTTTGGTGCAAAGGGGGCAAGCGCAGCCGCGGAGTACCGAGGCATCAGGCAAAGGTTGCCATTTCGGTGCAACAAGACCAAGACCAGGAGGACTGCAAGACGAAGGTCATCGAGGAGCCCAGACGGCGTCACCACCAGAGCTTTGTGCAGGCGAAGACTACTTTTGTCAGGATAACTGGTACTAGATGTCCCCTTTCAAATTAGCCCGCCATTATTGGCTTCCTTCCCGCTCGATATTTGGGAAGAGGACCAGGGCCTCTATAAATAGGACTAGCCACCATAGTAGGAAGGGGATCGAAATCTGCGTGAGAGAGAGAAGGGTGACTGAACTCCTCCTAGCAGTTCATCGCCCCAGCCAAGAACAGACCCTCGCGAGGCTGTTCTTCCTTGTATTGTTCATCATCATCAGCCCAAGAGGCAATCCACCACACCACACACTGGAGTAGGGTATTACACCACAACGGTGGCCCGAACCAGTATAAACCCTGTGTCATTTGTGTTGTTCTTTCCATAGCTTAAATCTTAGCAAGGCGGAGGGGTGCAGGTAGGTAGGAGGCGAAATCTCCGCGCGCACCCCAGTGTTCGAACCTCAAGGGTCTGCCAGAACCCGAAATCCGACATTTGGCGCGCCAGGTAGGGGTGCGCCGGAATTCGTCTTCCACCACCCCGTTCTCCTCCGACCATTGCGCCCATGTCTGACGCTCGTCGGGCCCACGCCGAGCGCCGGGCCGCTCTCGTTTCCCGCGTCGCCCAGACGGCCCCTGTCGGTGGGCGTCCTCGCTGTTCCCCGTCACCTGCCGTCAACACCGCCACCGGCCAGGCGGGGGACAAGCAGCAAGCATCGTCTTAGCATCCGTCCGTGCGGCAACACGGCCGCACCGCAACTCCCTCGCTCACCCCAGCTGGTTCTTCATCCTGCGCGCTCCGCGCGCCTATGGAGGCTCGAGCTGCGCTCATCGCGGCAAACGAGCTCCTGCGCTACCGTCCCGTTGACGATGTCTACGAAGAATGGCTCGACCGCATCGCCGAGCTCGTCCGCGCCGCAGGGGGCTCTCCTGCGCCGTCCGTTCCGCTGCACCGCACCCCGCCCAGCGTGGGCGACGAAGCTCCGGCAGTGCCCCGGCCGCCTCCTCCTCAAGAAGGCACCATGACTCCAAGGCTCATGGTCCCTGGGCGGAACCCGCTCCATCAGGTGCCAGTGCGGCAAAAATAGAGCTGCCAAGAAGTCCCTCGCCCGCAAGAAGCTGCCTGGGCCCTCCCTGCTCCAGCACGTCATGACCATGCTCCTGCTCCCGCGCATCAAGACCCCGCGCTGCTCCCAGCTGCAGCGCGTGGGGACATGCAAGACCAAGATCTCCGTCACCCAAGGCCTCCCGTGGCCATAGCAGGCTGCCGCGCCTTCACCATCGAGCTATGCAGCGTCGCGTGGCCCGTCAAGTTCAAGCCAGACCTGCCTCCTCGTTACGACGGCACGGCTGACCCTGCGGAGTTCCTCCAGCTCTACAAACTGGGCATCAAAGCTGCCAACGTTGACGAGAAGGTCATGGCGAACTGGTTTCCCATGGCACTCAAGGACGGGGCCCGCACCTGGCTCCTGAACCTGGCTCCAGGCACGATCTCCTCCTGGGACGAGATGCGCACCCGCTTCATCGCCAACTTCCAAGGTACTCGCGACCGGCCACCCGCCGTGAGTGACATGCGCCGCATCAAGCAACAACCCGGGGAGACCCTGCAGAAGTACATCCAGCGCTTCGACAACGCACGCCTCAAGATTCCCAAGGTGACTGAGGAGGCCATCATCTCAGCCTTCTCCGATGGCGTGCGCGATGTCAAAATGAAGGAGGAGCTGGCGATGCATGAAGACCTGTGCACTTCCTTGGAGCTGTTCAACTTGGCAACCAAGTGCGCCAGGGCTGAGGAAGGGCGTCTCTCCCTCCTCGAGCTGCCTGCCGTAGACCCAGAAGAGAAGAAGCCCAAGGCCAAGGATGTGAAGCGCAAGGGGGCTGTCGTGCTCGCGGCAGAACCAGACACCAAGCGGGGCAGAGATCAGCCCGAACCTTCCAAGGGCAGCCGGTATTGTGTGTACCACGACCTCCACACCCACAACACCAACGAATGTCAAGAACTCCGAGCCGTGCAAGAAGGAAGGATCGGCCGTCGCCCCGACCGCGGTGACCGGGGCTACGGTCGAGGAGGAGGAAGGAACGCAGGACGCTGGGAAGACCGTGGCCCGCGCCAAGGGTGGCACGATCAACCTCGCGAGGATCACTGGCAAGACCCGCCTCGCGAGGGAGACTAGAGTGATCAGCCTCGCGAGGATCGCCCGCAAGGCAACACAGGCCTCCCTCCGCTACCGCCGCAGCCAAGGAGAAACGAGGACCGCCACCAGGACGAGGGGCTGGGGGCTTCCAGGAGCCGCGTGCGATCGCTTGCATCCTGGGCGGGGCTCAAGCCCCAGCCTCTCAACGCATCTTCAAGCAGTTCGCCCGCGAAGTGAATGCAGTCCTCCCTAGGCTCGAAGCCACGCACCCTCTCAGGTGGTCGGCGTGCGCCATCACGTTCAGCTCAGCATATCAGCTCAAGTGTGTGGCTACAGCCGGAGTCCTCCCAATGCTTTGTTGCCCAATCATCAGCAACGTGGTGGTCACCAAGACCCTCATCGATGGCGGGGCAGGGCTCAACGTCCTGTCCGTGGAAACATTCAACAATCTCCAGGTGCCCTACAGCCAACTTCAGCCAACCAAGCCTTTCTCCGGAATCACCGACGGGTCCATGGTCCCGATTGGGTAGGTCCGCCTCCCTATCACCTTCGGGGCACGCGACAACTACCCCACCAAGCTCATCGACTTCGACGTCGCTCACATTCGCCTGCCGTACAACGCCATCCTTGGGTACCCAGCGCTTGCCAAGTTCATGGCCGTAACTCACCACGGCTACAACGTCCTCAAGATGCCAGGAAGTGGCAGAGTCATCGCAGTGCCCTTTGAAGAGAAGGACGCGGTGTGTTCCCTGGAACGAGCCTTTCAGGACACGTCACTGGAAGACCCGGATCGCGAAAGCAGGAGGCTTCCCGAGACCGCCCCCGAGAAGAAGAAGACATCGTCTGGCCCAGCCCCTCAGGAGGCAGGCCCCTCTGGGCCCGTGCCTTCCCAGGGGGAACCTCCTTCCATCGCATAGGAAAGCGTGCCCGGCGCCCTCCTCAGGCAGGGCTCAGGGGCTCTCCCCTGGAGGGCCACCGACCTAGCTAGGGTCACGAGGGAGGCGCTTGGGCACCACATGGAGGCGTGTTTTGGAGCACGTTTCCCTCAAGAAGGAGCAAGGCAAGGAAAGCCAGACCCTCAGGAGTTCGTCAGCAAGGCCATTCAGGAGCTACAGGAGTCAAGAGTCATGAAAGGCGGCCGCCGCCAACCAGCAGTGGCTCCCCATCCAGGCGAGGATGGTGGGCTGCGCGTCTGCATCGACATACCAGGGCTCAACCGAGTCGCCTCTCTGGAGCGCCTCTGGCCCTCGCGAGTGGGGCGCTGCGGAGGTCCACCCCACAGCTACGTTCGCATGCCTTACGGCTTGCCGAACGCGGCTGCCATGTCCCAGCGCCTCATGAGGGGCGCCACGGAGGCACAAGAGGCCAGGCGTACCGCAGCCCTGGCGGAGATGGAGATGGCCCGCGATGAGCCGCCAGCGCCTCCGGAGCCTCCCGAGGCCCCTGGGCCTGGGGGCTCGTGAGGATCGGCTTCCGCAGCCCACCGAGTCTGCTACACCAACACCCCTTCGTCCTCAACGTCATCAGGTGACATCTTTCAAGTTTCATTTCCTGCTGGGAGCGCCCCCCCAGGGCTGCATTATTCCCAGGCCACGTGGGTCCGTCCCTGCGGCGTGTATCCCTTTTATTTCATGTTGTTAGCTTACCTTGTTGGGGGCGCCCCTCGGGCTGCATGATCCCCAAGTCGCTCGGGCTTGACCTAGTGATGTCCGCCTTCCCAACATCTATTTGAATGAATCCACTCCTTCGCGGCTAATGTGCTTGACCTAGTTGCCTGCTCAACTGACAGAACTGCTCCCAAACGGCACGAGCTTGCGCATGGGTCCGTCCCTGCAACACTGACAAACCTGAATGGCTGAGCTCTGGCCGCGGCAGCCCCGCATGGCACCACCTCGTCAAGCCTTCAGTGCCTCATTACCCCTCGGAAGCAACCAATGGCTGACTGTCAATTGTCATGGCAACCCCCTCATTTCTTTTTCTATGATGGGTCTACAGGGTCTCCTGAAGGAGCTGCGTCAGGCGAGGCCCTTGCGGTGTCTCCCTCACTCTCGTCCGCGCGAACTGCTTGCACGTTAAAGGGGGGTGCCTGAGCATCGCGACTCAGGGCTCCTACTGGCTCTCCAGCCCTCACCCTCTGGCCTTGTCCATGGCATCACGACCTGGCATACCAGCGACGGCTGAGACTCGCTCGAGGGCCGGGATGCGAGGACGTAGAGAAGAAAGGGGAGCAAAGGCGAGAGGGGAGGGACACAAGAGGACCTCGTCGAGCAACCTCAAGCCTGCCGATGCACGGACCCGGCGACACACCAGAGAGCGGCTCCTGATTCTCGAGATAAGTCACCACCCGGAAGCGCCAGCTACCGTGGCACCATCCCCGCACCTAATGTAATCCTGTGTTAGCGACGCCGCTCTCCTTTCTCACCAAACGACGGCTGCTTGAGCGCCAAAGGGGACCTCCTGAGCATCGCGACTTAGGTGCTCTTACCGGACTCCGGGTCGCTCACCTCCTGGCCTTGACCACGGCATCGCGACCTAGCATACCAGCGATGGCTGAAGCCGCCTTGGGACTAGGACCTGTCAGCGCAGAGCACCAAGCCCTCATGAGGTTCAAAAGGGAGGACTGAGCTAAGACGGAATGAGCAACTCGCACAATTCTACGACAAGGGTTATATTAACAGAACAGGATCACAGGCACCTTACAAGCCCCCACGGGACGCGTCTTTGATTCCTCGTAGGGAACAGATCCTAAAGGGACACTAACTATGCGCGCCCCTGCAAAATACGACATCATCAACAGTGGGCCGTCAAGCACCGGCACCGACCCCATCCAGATCAGAGTCGGCGGCAGCCTGACGAGCCCGCCCTGCTCCAGGAGTGGCGCCGGCTCGGGGGCTCGTAGTTGTCGTCGCTCGTCTCCGGAGTCGCGAAGAGCTCGCCGGAGTCGCTGGAACCTCCGACGCCTCCACCGCCTGAGGAGCCGCCAAGGGAGCAGTTGGCGGGCCCAGTCCTCACCGCAGCAGGGTCCTGGCCACCTCTCCCGGGGCAGCACTCCAGCCGGCGCCCGTTCGCATCGAAGACCTTGAAGAACTTCACCGAAGCACCGTCGTACTCCAAGTGGATCGCGAGGGCGCCTCTTGTCCTGCAAACCCGGGCAATTTCGCCCCAGCCCCGAGTCATGAAGACCTCGCCCGGGGCAACGACCGTGACCTCTACCTCGGTCGCGAGGGTGCAGCAGCCGGCGTGCTGCAGCCAAAGCTCCAGGAGTTCTCCCTGCGGGATGATGGAGGCGAAGAAGGGAGGAAGGCGAATCCAAGACTGAGGAGGCATGGCGACGTGGAGCACGAACTCTCGGGAGGAGCCCTCGGTGTGGACCCCAGGGGGGACGACCCACACCTTCGTGACCCATCGGCACCGACGGCGGCGCCGTCCATGGCGATCAGCATCAGCTCCTTCAGGGCCCTCGATGTGGGCGTACAAGGGAAGCGGGAACCCCGGCGGTGCCCGCTCGCACCAAGGCCTCGACACCACCTGATGGGCCCCCTCGTCCGGGCCACGGAGGACAAGCCGTTTCTTCGGCTGGAGCGGGTATGGTTCCTCTCGGGGAGCCTTTCCCTTCTCTGTCATCGAGAACCGGCGGATCGGAGCCATCGCGGCAAGACAGAGCAAGGACCGGGAAGAAGGAGAAGCAAGGAGGGATGGACTGGAAGGGCGCGCGCTGTTCTGTACTTATGGCCGGCGAAGGCCAACCGCCGACCTCCACGATCGCAGGTAATCATGACCTACTTTGCATGCAGGGACTTGTCCAGTCCGTGCAGTTGCCGAGGCGCCACGGGGAAGTGGAGGCGCCCACGTCCAATCAACCGCCACGTGGCGCCCAAGGCCGCAGGCTGTTAGGGCCCGCGGCACTTCGCTCTTGCCCTTCCGCCTCCCTGCACGGCCAAGTCCGGGCGCACCTTGGGCCCGGGGGCTACTGTCGGCGTTCTGGGAACGGGGGTCCCCAGACTTGCCTGCCTGCGGCCTACGGCGTGGCTCAAACGGGGGCCCAGCACGGCCCATCTTCACCAACACAGACCCAAGACCCTCGCGAGGGGCCAAGCCTCGCGGGGCGGACGACGTGGAGCTTCCTCAGGCACGGCCTCATCGGGCTGGCTTGCGAGGAGGCGGAGAGATCAAGGCGGGGTACCTCACGAGGTGCCTGTGATGCAAGCCATGACGACCAAGGGCGCCAGGTGGGTGCCAGCCCGCGCAGTGTCCTCCTTTCCCCTTTGGTGCAAACGGGGCAAGCGCAGCCGCGGAGTATCGAGGCATCAGGCAAAGGTTGCCATTTCGGTGCAACAAGACCAAGACCAGGAGGACTGCAAGACGGAGGTCATCGAGGAGCCCAGACGGCGTCACCACCAGAGCTTTGTGCAGGCGAAGACTACTTTTGTCAGGATAACTGGTACTAGCTGTCACCTTTCAAATTAGCCGCCATTGTTGGCTCCCTTCCTGCTCGATATTTGGGAAGAGGACCAGGGCCTCTATAAATAGGACTAGCCACCATAGTAGGAAGGGGATCGAAATCCGCGGGACAGATAGAGAAGGGTGACTGAACTCCTCCCAGCAGTTCATCGCCCCAGCCAAGAACAGACCCTCGCGAGGCTGTTCTTCCTTGTATTGTTCATCATCATCAGCCCAAGAGGCAATCCACCACACCACACACTGGAGTAGGGTATTACACCACAACGGTGGCCCGAACCAGTATAAACCCTGTGTCCCTTGTGTTGTTCTTTCCATAGCTTAAATCTTAGCGAGGCAGAGGGGTGTAGGTAGGTAGGAGGCGAAATCTCCGTGCGCACCCCAGTGTTCCAACCTCAAGGGTCTGCCGGAACCCGAAATCCGACAGTCAACGAAGGATATTCCTTCTCCCAAGACAATTCGATCAGACTCGGCATCCCGGTTACAAGACATCCTCGACAATTGTTGGGGATATCACTACTGGGCGTAAACTGGCCTATCTGGGCCGGGTTACTTCGTCAGTAGCTAAGTATGTTAAAGCCCAAGAAGGTAGAGGAGGGCTCAAGGTCCATGGTCGGTTCAAGGCCTGTAGCCGTAAACCGGCGTTGGGATTTAACTTGTATTGTAAGTTAGGAATAAGTAGAGACCAAACCGGACACATCTATGAGCCGGTATTGGGACTCTGTGAACCGACGGGCGTCACCCGTGTATATAAGGGGACGACCCGGCGGTAGTTCAAGGAGAACAGACAACAACTCGAGACTTAGGCGAAGCTTGTTTGCTCCCTAGTCATCGAAACCCCATCAATTCCATCACAACTAGACGTAGGCTTTTACCTTCATTGAAGGGGCCGAACTACTATAAATTCTCTTGCGTCCCTGTGTCCGCTTTAACCCCTTCAAGCTAACCAGTCGCGATGGCTCCATGACTAAGTCCTTTCTCTAGGACATCTGCCATGACAAAACCACGATAGTTGGCGCCCACCGTCGGGCTATCGCACGATGGTTTCAAGTTCTTGGAGGGCCGCTTTGAAGGACTCGAGGGCTACGTCATGGGCCGGATGACTAAGAGTCGTCACGGCAAGCTCTACATTGATGATGCAGGCTGGGGCCTCGAGGCCGGTTCAGTTGAGTACGGGTACCGGGTCCCCTTTGGTGGCATACACGTTTTCATTGGCAAGATCGGTGAACCAGGCCCTGAGCCGGACATCTGCACCGACCTCGTCGAAACGGCTCAGCATGCACAGTCCGCCCGGGTTAAACCGGCCGTGAGGCGTGCCTTCGTGGGAGTCATCCACGGAGGAAGTTATGAGGATGGATCGGAATCCCACGGCGAGACCGTCATTTGTTCCAACGACGAGTCATCAACCGGAGAAACCGAATCTCTATATCAGCTACAAGACGGCCGGATTGGGGGCTGTTCCGATGGCGACAGTATTCCGGACCCCTCTGATCTACCCAACCGAGTTGGAATATTCATGGCTGGCACACAAGCAACACTTTGTTCTTCGACCGCTGCGCCAATGACCTCCGGTTTAGTAGCAGCAACGGCTGCCGGGGCAGGAGGCTTTGTACGCCCGCCGGCTCAAGTTCTATCAGATCTATTTGATGCATTGGCTGTGCTCATGGCAGAAGCTAATCCGGCAGATCAGGACACCCATAGCACGGAGATAGCAAAGGTGAAGGAACAGATCACCCAGGCAAAGGCAGACCTGGCAGCTGAGGATGCCAGGATGACCGCAGAGCGGGCCGCTCTAGACACACAAGCCTACAGGCTCATGTTGGACCAGAACGCGTCGCATGAAGTCATGAAGAGGAAGTACCGATCCCGTTTGCCTCCGATTTTCGAGGCCAGAGACCTTTTCAACACCCCAGGAGCAGGAACCAGTAATCCACTGGAGGTAAACCGGGCGAAGGCTCCCGCGACCGGTGCGCCGGTTCAGCCCCGTCGGATGGATCCGCCTCGCCAAAACACCGTTATACCTCAGGCTGTTTCGACACCTCCGGGTCACTACTCCAACCCGATGGACAATCTCGTTGCCGCTGCTACACGGCTGGAGGCCATTCCAATTGAAGGTGACTCGCCGTAGGCAGTAGAGATGCGACGGGTCAAGGAACTTTTGAGGACGGCTTTGGTCCAACAGGAAGCATACTCGTACAGCTGCGACCGGATTCACTCGACCCCTCGTCCAAGCTGGAGCTATAGCAGGCATATGGATGAACCGGCAGTGTCAAGTAATGAACGACGTGGAGCACCCCGCGGCAACAACCCGGCGGGTGGTGCTGATAACGCTCAGGAAGTGGTGGACCGGGCCCGAGCGCGCAGGGAGGCCGAGTTAGCCGCACAGTATCAGGCTCGGCAGCTTACGCCGGTTCTTCCAACTGTCTCGATCGAACCTGGTGTTACTTCTAGTTCTTTGGGGGTGCCTTGCCTTGTCCCCGCTTTACGCAATGTGCGCCTGCCGAAGGATTTCAAAGGCCCACGCAAGGTACCAAATTACACGGCGGATCAACCTCCAGAGACATGGGTGGAGAGCTATGAGATGGCCGTGGAGATGCTTGATGTGGATGACGCGGCGTGTGCGAAGTACTTCACCATGATGCTTGAAGGAACATCCCACACTTGGTTGAAAAGCTTACCGGCCGATTCTATCAGTTCATGGGCCCAATTACGAGCCCAGTTTATCAATAATTTCAAGGATACATGTAAGCAACCCATGTCGATAGTAGACTTAGCTGCCTGTGTCCAGGAGGAAGGAGAATCGACGACTCATTGGGTGCGCCGGGTCTCACAAGTGTTGCATTTATCAAACCGCATCAACGCTGACACCGCAGTCTTAACCCTAGAAGGCAACTGCCGGTTTGGGCCCCTAAAGCTGAAGTTGGGACGGATGAAGCGCCATTGCACTGACATGGGGACCCTCATGGCTGCTTTGATAAAGTATGCTGATTCTGATAGTACTAAGGATCCCGAATCTGATGATGACAAGGCAGGGAAGGGAAAGAGGAACAGCAACTCCAAAGGTCAGCAGCATCACTGGACAGGCAATGGTGGTGGAGGCAAGCGTAAAGCGGATGGGAACATGGACTTTGTGGCTAATACCAATGCGCAGGACAATGGCCAGCGACGCAAGGGTAAACCGAAAAATCGCAGTGGGGCACCCAACCCTAACCCGGACCGCCTAAACTATCTACTGAGCCAGCCCTGTCCGAGACATGGGACGAAGGAGGCGCCAGCAAACCACCTTTGGAAGGATTGCTTCATTATGCAGGAGTTCAAGAATTCTAATGCTTTCCGGTATGATCACGGCTCCGGCGGTGGCTCAGGATCCGGGCCGGGTTACGGTGGAGGAAATTCCGGTTCAGGATTTAATGGTAATCCGGGCGGACATAATAATCAAAATAGTCAGAACAACCAGGGTGGTCAGAACCAACAGCAGCAACAGTCAGGTTACCAGAGCAACCCAAAGCAGTTGAATAGTGGGCAGTACCATGTCTTCACCACTAGCTTGGACAAGCGAGACCGGAAGGTTCAGAGGCGGGCAGTCAACTCTGTTGAACCGGCCGTGCCCCGTTATCTACGCTAGTCTAAACAGCCAATCATATGGAGCAGAGAGGATCACCCTCCCCAGGTTGATAATCCGGGTCAGTTGGCTCTGGTGGTGGCGCCTCGGGTGGGAGGTTACAAGTTCACCAAGGTGCTCATGGATGGAGGGAGCAGCATTAATATCTTGTACTATGAGACCTTCCGTCGTATGGGACTAACAGATAAAAATCTCAAACCGTCCAATAGAGTGTTCCATGGTGTGGTGCCTGGCAAGTCAGCCTATCCCGTTGGCAAGATAGCCCTGGAAGTGGCCTTTGGAGATGATCATGATTCCAGGTCAGAGATACTGACGTTTGAAGTGGTGAAAATCCAAAGTCCATATCATGCCCTATTTGGGCGACCGGCCTACGCCAAGTTTATGGCAGGGCCCTGTTATGTGTATTTGCAGCTCAAGATGCCGGGTCACAAGGAGACAATAACGGTTCACGGAAGCCGTAAAATCGCTTTGGAGTGCGAGGAAGGAGATGCGGCCTACGCAGAGTCGGTTTGTGCCACCGAGGAGCTGAAGTATTATAAGGACAATGTTGATCCGGCGGACATGACTCCATTAAAGAAGCCAACTACGGAGCACGATCCGGCCCTAAAGTTCAAATCGGCAGCTGGAACTAAGCTTGTTGACTTCGTGCCTGGCGATTCGTCCAAACAGTTCAGCATCAGTGCCAACTTGGATCCGAAATAGGAAAGCGCGCTCATCGAGTTCATCCGTGAGAATCGGAACATTTTTGCATGGAAGCCCTCTGACATGCCAAGTGTACCGAGGCAACTCACTGAGCACACCCTTAATGTGGATCCTAAATACAAACTGGTGAAACAGTTCCTCCGCCGGTTTAACGAAGAAAGACGCAAGGCGATTGGAGAAGAGGTAGCCAGGCTCTTAGCAGCTGGCTTTATTGTTGAAGTTTTTCACCCTGAGTGGCTTGGCAATCCGGTGCTAGTCCTTAAGAAAAACGGCACCTGGCGCATGTGTGTGGATTACACAGATCTTAATAAGGCTTGTCCAGCAGATCCTTTTGCCCTCCCCCGTATTGATCAAATTATTGATGCTACGGCGGGGGCTGGATATGGTTGGGCCTTTCAAAAGGTCCAAAGATAAGAAGACCCACCTCTTGGTGGCGGTTGACAAGTTTACAAAGTGGGTGGAGGCAGAACCTGTTAGCAAGTGTGATGCAGCCACGGCGGTTCAGTTCATCAAAAAAGTAATTTTCTGGTTTGGCTTTCCACACAGTATCATCACTGATAATGGTACCAATTTGTCCAAAGGTGCCATGAAGGAGTTCTGCGAAAGGGGGCACATTCGGCTCGACGTTTCATCGATGGCACACCCACAGTCCAATGGTCAAGCAGAAATGGCTAATCGAGAGATCTTGAGAGGCATCAAGCCCCGGCTTATGGTTCCTTTGCAAAGAACACCGGGTTGTTGGGTAGAAGAGTTACCATCTGTGCTATGGAGCATCAATACTACACCCAACAGATCAATAGGATACACACCATTCTTCATGGTCTATGGAGCGGAGGCGGTTCTCCCTAGTGATATCCATCATGACTCACCTCGTGTGGCGGCTTATGTTGAAGCGGACAATGAGACAGCACGGCAAGATGCTTTGGACCTGCTGGATGAAGAACGTGACATAGCAGCCGCCCGCTCGGCGATTTACCAACAGGATCTTCGTCATTATCATAGTCGCCGAGTCAGAACCAGAACCTTTCAGGAAGGAGATTTGGTGCTTCAGCTCATCCAAGATCACACCGATATGCATAAGCTATCCCCACCTTGGGAGGGACCTTTCGTGGTTAGAAAGAATCTGCACAACGGGTCATACTATCTGATCGATATTCGAGAGCATAAAGACTCACGTACATCAGAGGAGGAGACCAACAAGCCATGGAACATAGCTCATCTTCGGCCTTACTATACCTGAGCCATTGGCTCTACTTATGTACATATTACGACGATGTATATATTATGATTAAATATAATAAACCGGAACCTCAGCTAAAGCGGGGTATCTGTTCTTGTACATCATGTGTGGTTACACGGAGTTGTTCTAAAGCGGCCTCCAGTTTACCCCTTGAGTTAGCTTTTCAAAAGCATCATGTTATATCACTTGGGGGCTTGGTCGTGTCCGAACCAATGCAATACCTTTTGATAGGCGAGAGCCACCAGATCACTTGGGGACTTGGTCACGTCTGAACCAGTCATGCCTCTTGATCAGCCTAAAGGCCACAGAATCACTTGGGGGCTTGGTCGAACCCAAACCATTGCCATGCCACTTGATCGGCATAAATGCCACGGTTTCATTTGGGGACCTGGCTGACTTGAACCATAGCTACACCTATCGGGAGCTTGGTCATGTCCGACCATGGTAACGCCATCTGATCAGCTCAAATAAGCCTCTTTTTGCAAATGGTTTTATCATTGCCTTTGCTTCACAATTTTCTTTGATAGATATTTTCTTTCTTTTTTGTTGCATTTTTTAAACCGACAAAATTTTAGAACCGGTTCACACTGTCAATTGACGGAACACGGTCCATTTTTAATCCGGAGACTATTTGCTCGGTTTGATTTTTTTGTTAACATCCTATTACGGAGTAACACGGTGTTTTACAACCTGGCATGGTTTACATGGTAAACCGACATCATATATATACAGGAGTTGCTATCTCCTCCAACAGTGTGGGTTTATAAAACTCTGCTTCAAGATTGGCCAAGCCAACTTCACGTCCAACGATGGCAGGTATTATGTATCACAAAATTTGGTCATATACTTAAAAATTTCGGATGTTTTGATTTCATGTATGCAGACATCATATTTCCGCCTGACGGTACAACCGCGGTGGCACTTTAAGATTTTTTATTGCAAAAAGTACTTTGGAAAGTTCATCACCCAAAGGAAGAGCAAGTTGCAGTAATTATGCACGAAGGCATATCAGCATCAAAAGTATCAGCTAGCCTATTACAAGGCAACACAGTGCCCACAATAAGATCATTGTTTTTCGCAAGGGAGAAGCAGTTTTAAACCGGCTTCCGGTTCAAGCTTGGTCACCAGCCTGGCCTGATGGTTGTGGGTCGTCTCGCGCCGCTTCAGCTTCAGTTTCTCTACCCAGCGGCTGGAAATCAACAGTTGTCCAGTCGATTCCCATTAATGCTCGAAAGACAGCTTCATCATGGATCAGCAACGACAGTTCATTATCAGGAGCATAAGTATGCTTACGGATTGGAGGGAGAAGATTTTCCGCTTCATGAATTGGGGCAGCTACTCGCTTGTTTTGATTGTCATAATGGGCTTGATAGTGAGACAAGTCTGCTTCTTCAGCCAATTGACAAGCTAGCGAACGCACCACCCGGTTTATTGCTCGCAGATCCGCTTCACCAAATTCTGACCCATCTTCCTTCAAGCTGGGATAGCCCTGAGCCGCTTCAATAGGATCAAAATACGGCACCCAAGCTTTTGCCCGGATTAAGGCATTGATCGCGCCGGTTCGAGCAGCAGATTTCTTCAGCTCTTCAACCCGGGCAGGAAGCACCGATAGTTTCTGCAGAGTGTCCTGAATCAAAGTGGGTGCCAGCTTGTTGTGGGATGCAGTACAGATGATCCGATGTGCACCAGTATACAGTTGTTCGATCAAAGTATAGGCGGCTTTCAATTTCTTCCACACATCTGACCCCAAATGACCAATGCGTGTCCCATAAATATCACAAAGGGTTAACAAACCGGCAGCTCTGTAAGACGGCCGAATCGATACAGAAATCAAACCGGCTTACCAAAGATAGCGGTGGTCATGGCATGCACATGCCGCTTTATGTTGGCCAGTTCGTCCACCACCGGTTTAAGTGCAGCCTCGGCATCTTCTGCTCGTTTGGTTAAAGCGGATTTTTCAGTGGCCCAATCCGCCCGCTCTTTCTAGAAGCCCTCCTTAAGCTGTTCCATGGCGCGTAAAGCACTGGTTAACTCCTCTTTTGCTTTGGAGGTTTCGGCTTGTTGGGACTTCAGATTTTCTTGGAGATTGGCGACTTGGTTCTCTTTAGTCTTCAGTTCAGCCTGCATACAGACAGTTATATGATTCAACAAGCAGTGTAAGAATTGAAGCACCAACCACATAACAAGTTATGCACTTGGCGCTTGGGGGCTAATGCCTATTTGATCTTCATATTTCACTTGATTATAAAGTCCCAAGCTCAATGCAAGTATTCAACTTGGCACTTGGGGGCTAATGGCTATTTGTTCAAATAAGTTCTGATGTGGCGATATTAATTACTTAAGTCCCGGTTTAACTACACTAAGTTGAACCGGCCCTTGGGGGCTACATCAGCGAATTTCAAGGCTTTAAAATTTATATTAGTAAGTCCCGGTTTGAAAGAAGATTACAAACCGGTCCTTGGGGGCTAGGTGAGTCAGCAAGCATTGAAGCATACAAGCAGGAAAGAGCATATGAAGGTTACCTCATATTTATCTTTCATCATGTTAACCAGACCGGCTTCATAGTCACGACTGGTATACAGCCGGTTTAGATAGCCGGAATGGATGTCTTGGGCGTTCAGAGAAGCGTAAGTCGCCAGATCAACATTCCACTTGCCCTTGCCAAAGGCAGCAAATTCTTCCTTGGCAGTATGTTTAGACAAAGCGACAGGATTGCTTGGCTCTGTATGGCCAATGCCAGTAATAACAACTTCATCATCCTTGGTGTCGCCGGTTTGCATGGGGGCCGTTGGCTTATCAGTACGCTTTGATGGATTGGTGGATTTCTCTATCCGGATGGGGCTTGTGGGCTGGTTGACAGGACTTGAGGTATCAATAGGCCTCTGTTCAACAATAGGATCGTCATCCCGCTGCGGTGGATCATTGGGTATATCTTCGGGAATAGCCGTTTCAAGATCTAGTATTGTGCCCGGTTTAGGGACGGCATCTTCTTCAGCCGCTTTATCTAAGCGAGCCTTCTTGCTTGGCTTAGGCTTGGCCCTGAAAGGAGTAACAAAGGTCAGTACAATATATACTACAAAGTAATACACCAAAAGCATTATGATAAGTATGGCTTACCCAAGCACCGTTTTGAGTGGCGGCAGCTGGGTAGCTGATGACTCGCCAGATGATGAATGGGAAGTGACCTGATAATCAGAGTCGGACAGATTAAGAGGTTGACGAAGACAGCCCATTTTAGGACAAGCACTGACAGGCAAATTAGAGACCTCTGAATGGCGTTTCCGAACCGGACTATTCGGTAAACCAGCGGAGGTAACTACCTGGCCACTATGCCGGGTTGTGCGGCGAGCTTCGTGCTGTTGGGTCTTCATAAGAAATTTGGGATCCAAGTAAGCAAGAGGATGAGAAAATTTAACCTTCTGGTTTGCCTGACGGATTTTTAGTGAAGGAAAAGGATCTGAATCGGAGGAAAGAATAATTACCTCTGCAACATCGGCATGACTGGCTTCGGCATCATCCTGACAAATATCATCATCAATAAGGTGCATGAAAAATAAGCCAAGTGAATCAAGCTCTACCTCAAGGTCCGGGTTACCCACATCATCATCAGCGGCCGGATCAAAGGAGGTAGTGGTTCTTTTCCTGTGAGTAGTCTTCTTCACAGCTTTAGTCTTTTGCCGGGTTGATCATTCCGGTTTATTTGCTTTTTCTGGCTTCTCCTGTGGAAGTTTTTTTGCTCCAAAACGGATCATTACCCTGTTTAAACAGACGTTGGTGTTAAACAATGACCAGATATACCAATAAGCAGGTTCAATAAAAAGAAAGATCAAACTCTTACAGCTGGCGGTTTGTTGGTAGCACAGAAGGGAAGCATGCCGGTTTGAGCACAGACGTATAACGGTTCATTCAGCATTTTATTCACAGCCTCTGTGATTTCTTCATCAGTAAGCTGGATGTTAGCATGCCGCAGTGGGTCATCAACATTGCCAGTATACTCGCACATCAAACCGGAGCGCTGACTAAGGGGCAGTATGCTCCACGATATCCAACAGCGAGCGAGATCAACTCCTGTTAAACCATTGGCCATGAAGGCTCTGAGCTTGGACAGTTGAGGAGCATATTTTCTTCTCTCCTTGGTAGTCAACCTTTGCGGAAAGGGGTGTGTATTGCTAAGCCGCTCCGGACGAAAGCCAGGCAAAGGATTTTCACCGGCAGGGGAGGTGTCTTTGCAATAGAACCATGTTTGGTTCCACTCTTTGGGGTGGCTGTGCAGTTTGGCGTGAGGGTATGTGACCTCTTTTCTTTTCTGAATCGCCACACCACCCAATTCTGTGTTGGAACCGTCAGTAAACTCAGTGCAGCGGTTTAGATGGAAGCAGTCTCTGAACAGTTCAACGGTGGGCTCCTCTTGAAAGAACGCCTCACAAAGTACTTGGAAATTACACATGTTTGTGACAGAGTTGGGGCCAATGTCTTGCGGGTGGAGTTGAAAATTGGCTAAAACGTCCCGGTAAAATTTAGAACCGGGCGGCTTAAAGCTCTGGGCTGAGTGATCTACGAAAACAACAACCTCTCCTACTTGAGGTGTGGGAGGGCATTCTTCGCCAGGGACCCTCCAATGGATGGTATTTTTGCTGCCTAAAGCGCCGATCAGGACTAAGTTGTTCAGTTCAGTCTCTGTGACGCGAGAAGGAACCCAGTTGCACTCATATACTTGCTTGGCCATGATGAAATCTACAAAATAGGTGATTCCGGTTCAAGAATGCATTGATTAAAGTACACTGGCATGTCCAATATTAAAACCGGAGACAGTTCTATTTAAACCGGAGTTTTATGGAGCAACAACGTCTGGCGGCTCAACAAGGGGACTAATGGTATATACCGGTTTGGCAATTTTTTTCTGCAAAGTTAAACCGCCTGGTCTAAACATTGAAGCAGATGAGTAAGTTTACAGAAACGGATTTCACAAGACTTCTCTACAGCGACGGATCTTAAGCAAGTTCAGAAAAGAAGGAAAATATTCAAGGTTTAAAAAAGAACAGTACTGAATCAATGGGCAGAGATACATATAGATCTATGGTCTTGAGGCATGAAACTGAAGGCGGATGCTAAAACCTACCGCTACATAGAGCAAGGATTCACAGATGCATCTAGGAGCTATCGTATGAACACGAAACAGGCGATGAACACTAGAAGAACATGAAACCCTAGAACAGATCTGTGTTGAAAAGAACAGAAGACTTACTGGAGATGAGAAAGACGCGGAAGGTTGCCGCGGTGCTCTGGTGCGCCCAGGTTGATGCAGAGGTTGACGGTGGCGGCGGAGCTCCGAAGCTGGGCGACGTGAGGAAGACGAAGCAGAAGGGCACGGAGGGGAAAAAGAAATGACCCTTCGGTCCTATTTATAAGGCAAGGGACAGGAGTCAGGCGCGAAAATGAAGGGACCGTGGGCCTGGAAATGAAGATGTTGCCTTAATTGTCGCAGACCTATTAAGGTCCTTTATAACAGGTGACGTCATGCCGGTTTACAATGACCAGAGACGATGACATCACGGCGGTTCAACAAACTACAAGAAGATATTTAGGATGAAGATTTTTGCTAAAGGATTGACATGAACATGTTCAAATCAATCTGGGGCCTAATGTTGGGGATATCACTACTGGGCGTAAACCGGCCTATCTGGGCCGGGTTACTTCATCAGTAGCTAAGTATGTTAAAGCCCAAGAAGGCAGAGGAGGGCTCAAGGCCCATGGTCGGTTCAAGGCTTGTAGCCGTAAACCGGCGTTGGGATTTAACTTGTATTGTAAGTTAGGAATAAGTAGAGACCAAACCGGACACATCTATGAGCCCGTATTGGGACTCTGTGAACCGACGGGCATCACCCGTGTATATAAGGGGACGGCCCGGCGGTGGTTCAAGGAGAACAGACAACAACTCGAGACTTAGGCGAGGCTTGTTTGCTCCCTAGTCATCGAAACCCCATCAATTTCATCACAACTAGATGTAGGCTTTTACCTTCATTGAAGGGGCCGAACTAGTATAAATTCTCTTGCGTCCCTGTGTCCGCTTTAACCCCTTCAAGGTAACCAGTCGCGATGGCTCCACGACTAAGTCCTTTCTCTAGGACATCTGCCGTGACAAAACCACGACAACAATGGTAAAACAAGTCCAGCAACACCGCCCGAATGTGCCGACAAATCCCGATAGGAGCTGCACATATCTCGTTCTCAGGGCACACTCAGATAGGTCAAGCTACGAGTAAAACCAGCCCTCGAGTTTCCCCGAGGTGGCCCCGCAGGCTGCCCGTTTTGGACCAACACTTAGAGAAGCACTGGCCCGGGGGGGGGGGTTAAAATAAAGATGACCCTTGAGTCCGTGAAACCCAAGGGAAAAAGAGGCTAGGTGGCGAATGGTAAAACCAATGTTGGGCATTGCTGGAGGAGTTTTATTCAAAGCAAACTGTCAAGGGGTTCCCATTATAACCCAACCGTGTAAGGAACGCAAAATCCGGGAACATAACACCGATATGGCGGAAACTAGGGCCGCAAGAGTGGAACAAAACACCAGGCATAAGGCCGAGCCTTCCACCCTTTACCAAGTATATAGATGCATTACTTAAATAAGAGATATTGTGATATCCCAACAAAATATCCATAATCCAACATGGAACAAACTCCAATCTTCACCTGTAACTAACAACGCTATAAGAGGGGCTGAGCAAAGCAGTAACATAGCCAAACAACGGTTTGCTAGGACAAGGTGGGTTAGAGGCTTGGCTTAACAATATGGGAGGCATGATAAGCAAGTGGTAGGTATCGCAACATAGGCATAGCAAAAGAGCGAGCAACTAGCAAGCAAAGATAGAAGTGATTTCGAGGGTATGGTCATCTTGCCTGTGATCCCGCAAGGAAGAAGAACGAGTCCATGAAGAATACAAACAGACGAAGTCAAACGGTTCCTCACAAACGCGACGTTATCAGAACTAACCCGAAGAAGCAACACCAAAAACAAAGCAAACAACATAGTAAACAACCATCACATAACCATGGTATGATGCACAACCAAGTATGATGCATTACCGATTTAATGAGGCATGGCATGGCAATAGTGCAACAAACAACACTACAAATTAAGTGGAGCTCAATATGCAACGATTTGCATATTGACGAAACACCACGTCAATTATTTAGTTCTCTCCCGTTTAGGTACTCAACAATATTAAATGTTGGTTAAATGGCAAGAGGTGAAGCATAACAAAACTATACAATTTAAACAGTTTAAATGGGGCCGGATATAACAAACAACAAATCCGGTAAATCCCCACATGCATATAGAAATTTGATGGAAACAACAATTATAAACATTCTTGAAGTTGTTATCATAATGCAGATGACATGCACGTTTTATGCAATATTTATGAAAATGTTGATAAGAGCATATTAAGAAGCTTTTGTCACCGTGGTGGAAAGAAAGGGAGTGCCACGGCAACGATAACTGTTCCGGTAGCTCATGGAAATACCGATGCAAAAGGAAAAGTGACGGGAGCATGCAAAAGATGGTGGGGTGATCCCGACTACCGGGTTCCCATGGGTTAGTGGCATGGAAAACGAGTGACAAATCGGACACGGTGCAGACAAAGGGTGCACCCCATACGACAAAAGCATTCATTCTCGGACGTTCGTTCTCGGCGGTTATACCTTCAAAGCATGCAAACGGGATGGTTCGAGTTCGTCGAGGGAAGTAGAGGAAGTAGTTGTTCCGCGACGGTAGTCGTTCACGTTCATAGTGGAAGTAGCGGTTCACGCGATGGTAGTCGAACTTGACGTTCGCGTTACACGGGTCTTCGGCGACGGTCGACGTACATGGTTCGGAGTGGTACTTGCACCTTCGGACTTGACGAATCCGAGGGCTTCGGGGTTCACTGTTGAACTTGACGAAACCCACAATGACGGAGAGGTACGCGTCGGCAGTAGTCGTTCGGGCGGAGAGTGTCGTCGAACTTGGCGTTCTTTGGACTTGCTGGTCTTGTCGAAACGAAGGGGTACTTGGTACAATCCGTGTAGTCGTGCACTTGTCGTCGAGGGACTTGATGGTCTTGACAAAACAAAGGGGTACTCGGTAAAACCCTGTTCTTCGAAGGTCGATGGTAGTGGTACTTGGCAAAATGCACTTCGAGGGTAGTTGTTCTCGTATCGACGTGGTACTTGGCGATTTTGGAGACGGCGGAAGACGAACTTGGCGGTCCTCGTAGAACTAGTACTTGGTGTTAGTGATACATGTTTCGAAAGCAGTTCACGATGATGGCAACCAAAACTTGGTGATCCGAAGGGGTACTTGACGAATAACGGCCATCGTGGTACTTGGTGAAATCCTCAGAGATGGACTTGACGCATCAAAGGTCTTCGGTGCCACGGTACTTGTCAGATCATCATGCAGACGTTCTTTCGAAGAGGAACTTGTCGCGTTCCAAAATGAGCAAGGCAAAAGCCCTCGTTCAATGAAGCTCGAACTTGACTAAATCCACAAACAGGACTTGGCGCCGGTGTGACGATGCAAAGGAAGTGTGCGGTGGACGTTGTTGTTCATCTGCTTCGAGCAGAGGCGAGGCCATGGTGGATGCAGACGATGACGCAGCAGCAGACTTGACACCGGGGAACAGCAGAGGGACTATGGTGAACAACATGATGAAGGTTGGGCGGCGGAGCTTGACGGGTCCAGGTGAGGTCGCCGGCAGCAGGAGCTACGACGTAGCCGCGCGTCGGATCTGGTGGTGCGGCGCGAGGAAGAAGAGGCCGGCAGGGCGCGGCAAACCATGGAGGCCGGTGGTGCCATGGCCATGGGGATCGGCGCGAGGAGGGGACGGAGGAGCTCGCTAATGCGCGGCATCCCGAGAAGCAGCGGGCGAAGCCGACGCTTCAGCGTTGTTGCTCCTCTCCTCGTGGAGCTCCTGGACGAGGGGGCTCGGGAACTCAGTGCGCGAGGCTGCAGGAAGGTCCGGTGGAGCTCATGAACAGAGCAGCAGGGCGGAGGCGCCGTGCTCCGGGTCGCCGAAGTCCAGCATGGCCGCGATGACGGCCCCCGGGGAGGAAGCCGAACGGAGTCGGGCGAGGCGCAGGGAGATGACGGCTCTGGCCGGTCGTCCGGGTCGCGGAGGACGAAGATCCGGCGGGGCACGAAGGTACAGGGCGGCGGAGGCTCTCCTGATGCTTGATGTGTACATGCATGCGGTGCAGGGAAGGAACGGGGAGATGAGGAATCGGGAGCAGGGGCTCTTGGCGGCGAAAGGAGGGAGACAAGGGAAGATGGGATCGGGCAGAGGGATCCGATCGGGGCTAGGGTTAGGAGGGTAGGTGGGCCGGCGCGGGAATAGGCCTAGGGAGGCCCAGTGGAGAGGGAAGCGTCTAGGCACAGATGGGCCTGCCTGGCTGGGCTCTCTTCTCCCCCATAACCTCTCTACTCAAAACAGAGGAGAGAAGAGAAAAAAAGAAGGAAGGAAAAGAGAGAAAAGTAAGGATTAGGGAAAGAATTTGGGAAAGGGTTTAATTTTCCTGGACTCACGGAAAAGTGCTCATTCCAAGCAAATTTGAGTGGCAAGATTGCAAGATTTAAATTCAAACTCATTTGAATTTGGTTAGAACTGGGACTTGGGTTTTGAAGTGTCCAAAAATGTTGAAATTTTTGGAGGAACCTCGACAAAAGGGAAGAGAAATGCGGGCAAGGTTTTGAAGTCAAACTTGAAGTAGAAAAGACATGGGGAATATTTGCAAGTGTGTTATGGTTAATTCCAAATAAATGGAATAATTTTTATCATAGCTCCCTAATATTAGGATATATGTTGTAAAGAGAATCACCACGTGAATTCCCTTGATTTAAATAGATCAACGATCTATGCAAATTATTTAGTTGAGTTGCAAATGGCATGATGCAATGCAAAAATAAAAGGGCAGGCACAAATGAAACACACGGCGAAACCCGGAACATATGGAAGTCTTCTCGAGCATCGGTCTTGGGGCATCACACTTCCGTAGCCGACAGTCACCGTGGTCGTATTTGAACGTATGTAGATCATATGTGTGCTCAACCTCAGGGCACTCTGAGATTTTTGGAAGTGGAATCCGCTGACGATTGTACACATTCATAAGTTCCCACTCGCAATTGTACCCAATATAAACAACCCAATCTCCATTTGCACTAGCCCGGGCCTTACCCTGAAGTGATGGCATCTTGACATGACACGTATCGTTATCAAGTGGTATCAACTTGCACAAAGCAAGGCCTCCATCGTCCGCGCCCATGCGAACAGGCTTATAGCGAAGAAGATAAGGGAGATCAAACCGCTCCTGGACCCTTGGGTTCCTTGTAATGATGTTATTAGTTGAGTCGAGAATGGTCTTGAACGAACCTGCCATGCTAGCCGAGGTGATGACGTCGCACCGATCAATGAGTTCCCCCACCACGTCATCTTTCAGACCGGGGCAAGAATAACGGGGTCATTTCCGGCTTATTACCTCCATGGAGAAGACGATCGAACAATGGCAGAAGGAAGGGTGAAGGAAAATAGAGGAGGGAGGAAGAGCGTGCGGCAACAGTTCCAAATCGAGAGGGAAAGGCGAAGAGTCGGTGGATGGTTGCCAGTTTACCATGGTACACGAAGAGGTGCCCCGGCCTACACGTCCTTTTGGAAATTGTACAAAAGGACTCGTCGTCGTCTCAGTAACATGTTGGAATGGGACCACATGTCAACGAAACATGGCGTGTAATTTCTCGTGCAAAATGCGATCTGGTCGTGTTGGCCCGAGGTGCCGCATTAGTTATCGACCTTTATTTTCTTAACATACAATCTGAGTGGATAGCTCCTGTGGTCATCACACGTGAGCGAATATATTGGTGTGCTAGGTGCGCAGGCGGCAACAATCTAAGTGCTAAAAGAGTTGATCTCGAAAAAAGAGTTGATCCAATGCTTGGTTTTGTTTGGATTTTCCAACTATGACCATTGGATAGAGTGAATCAATGGCTTAGATTCAAAGTTATTCTCATACTATAGAATGGTATAGGAACATGGAGATATTTGGTTGATTTTATATCGATGAATAATATAAAATATTATGAGTATAGATGCTCCACCCTGAGGTTTGTTGCTCCTTCTCGGTCATCGGGAATTTATGTTCTTCCACTCTTTCATCTAAGACATGAGCTTTGTTCATCCTTTTGCCGACACACGGGACATCTACATGCCTCCATTTTACAAAATCATACTATATGCCTGCATGACACGCGGGACATCTAGCATCAAGGTGGTGTGTCATGCAAGAAAATGGAGATATGCAGTACGTAAGTGAGTCGTGCACTTCGACGGCACCTAGTACTGCCTCCGTTCCAAATTACTCGTCATAGAAATGGATGTATCTAGAACTAAAATACATCTAGATACATTCATATCTACGACAAGTAATTCAGAACGGAGGGAGTACTACACAATATTTTTTCTCCTCGATGGCACGTGAATAGTGCGCGTACTCAATGATAGAGCATGGGATAGTAGCCATGGACATGGCCGGCCCTTTTGAAGAGAGTACTAATAAATAACTTTGATGTGTCCCGTCAACTCGCAAAACGACGAGAAGCTTGCTTACTACGCCTTCTCCCTCGCCAACGCGTGCGCGGTGGCTCGCAGCACGAGGAGAAACTTTTGCTTACAAGTGGTGGAGGTGCAGCAGCTCATTTGGTGTCAGATTTCCAGAAGTACTACTGTAGTACCATCATTATTGTTCGACTTCCGGAAGAGGAGTAGAGCCAAGCGCAAGGTCACCTATTAACCTAGTATAGTACTACTATAGCCAAAGATGGTCCACCTTTTTAGAGCATGGTTAATTAATATAGGTGGCTCTTGCAGCGGCACATCATTTAGATTAAGTACTCTCTTCGTAGGAACAAAGAAAGTGAAACAGAAGTTGGAGTGGATGCTAGATTGCCAATTAAAACATGATTACATAGGGAAAAAAATCCTATAGCATTCTATCCTATGAACTAAATGACCAATTTAGGAAAATTATGAGGGGGGTCTCTCCAACGGTGTTCCTCGGCTCGCACCTAGCATCACGGTGGTTGAACTTGGAGTCATTCATCTGGTACACATGGCATCTCAGATCTGGACACAAGGTGACGCGACCTCTCACTTCCTCCACCATTTGAAGCGGCCCGCCGGTGGAGGGCTAGCATACTCCAATATTATGTGATCTGGCAACTTCATATACTAACCGGATGCTGGCTATACTACTACGGTACTCACACTCCAAGAAGTGACTCGAAAACCATTCATAAATTGAGTCTATAACAGGCATTTGCAAATGTACCATTCATTACATACAACAAGTCATCAACACAGAATGACAACGAGGATACATGTTGGATTATAGATTATTTCCAACAAAACATTCTAGTAAATACTGAAGTTTTCATCACACAAAAAATAACAAGCAATGAAATGAACTTCAACTCAACCAATCCTCGGCATTGGAAACGCTTGCTTTGAACCATAGGTGCTTTGGGAAGGGCCAGCTATTGTCAATATCGAGAGCAATGCAGGACTGATCATCCAGGCTGAAGCGTCATATATCAGGACTAGGGTAGGGAACCACCGCAATGTCCGAGGTATAGATACAGTTGCTTATCATAAATGGTAGTAACGTTGTGTCAACAGCAGCTGGATCGCCTTTCACCATCATTGGATAGTTTTGTCTAAGGAAGAGCGAGTTTTCTCCAAGACAATCAATACTAAACCAGGGAGAAGGTCTTGGCGCTCGCACACTAGTATCCGTCCCGAATACCCTGCAATGGGTGTTGGAGTAGGTCCGTAGAGGGTGACCATGGGAGACAACACCTGCTCCCTCAGTAGTAACAATCACAATGCACTATATATAGACAAGAAGAGGTGATCCATCAGAATTAGTTGCGAGGCGCCACTCATTATATAAGTTCTGCTCGTCCTCATGCTAGTGATCATCACCATCGTCATCTCCCCCTTGGTTATAAAAATTTTCAAGTATAGGTGGTGGAATGTTCACAGGACCTTGGAAACACAAGAAGAAGGTTAATTAGTAAAGGGAAACTTGCTAACCCGCATGCATGTGGATGAAACAATTATAATTACGGTGGAAGACAAACATACCGAAACTACGAGGATCCCATGCAAAAACAGTGCCACGAGTGGTGGCAGAAAACACAAGACCCTCGTATTGAATTGCATCACAGTACGCATTCGTGTATACAAACTGATTTTTGAGCAATATCCATCCAGTCAAACCACGAAGGATGGCAACAAGCTTGTCAAAGATAGCAACAACTTCATAGTTCTTGTAATTCCAATAGCGGTTGGGAACTCGACAAATTGCTATCTTCCGTAGACGACAGTCACCATGATCGTATTTGAACATACGTAGATCATCTGTGTGCTCAACCTCATGGCACTCTAAGATTTTTGGAAGTGGAATCCGCTGACGAGTGTACACATTCACAAGTTCCCACTCGCAATTGTACCCAATATAAACAACGCAATCTCCATTTGCGCCAGCCCAGGCCTTACCCTGAAGCGATGGCATCTTGACATCACATGTATCGTTATCAAGCAGCATCAACTTGCACAAGGCGAGGCCTCCGTCGTTCGCGCCCATGCGAACAGTCTTATAGCGAAGAAGATAAGGGAGATCAAACCGCTCCTGGACCCTTGGGTTCCTTGAAATGATGTTATTAGTTGTGTCGAGAATGGTCTTGAACGAACCTGCCATGCTAGCCGAGGTGATGACGTCGCATCGATCAATGAGTTCCCCCACCACGTCATCTTTTAGACCGGGGCAAGAATAACGGGGTCGTTTCTGGCTTGTTCCCTCCATGGAGAAGACGATCGAACAATGGCAGAAGGAAGGGTGAAGGAAAATGGAGGAGGGAGGAAGAGGGTGCGACATCATTTCCAAATCGAGAGGGAAAGGCAAAGAATCGGTGGACGGTTGCCAGTTTGCCACGGTACACGAAGAGGCGCCCCGGCCTACACATCCTTTCAGAAATTGTACAAAAGGACTCGCCGTCGTCTCACTGACATGTTGGAACAGGATCACATGTCAACGAAACATGGTGTGTAATTACTCATGCAAAATGCGATCTGGCCGCGTTGGCCCAAGTTGCCGCATTAGTTATCGACCTTTATTTTTTAATGGCGTGCCGTTCAGTTTTGAAGCACGGCTAACTGGTACTGTTTGCAGAGAAAATATAAACTACTCTACCACTACTCCACCTCTAGTACTAGTAGTATAAAATATATATATATATATATATATATATATATGTTGGAGCTTCAGAGCTTTCTTGCTAAGGGCTGCCCACTTGCTTCTCACACTATCACCCTCTCTCCAGATCTAAAAAAGACGGCCTCTCTCTCCCTCCTCACCGGTGGTCACAGATCCGCCGGGGAAGAAAAGGATGTGCTGCATTGATGCACTCATCCTCGGCGAGCGAGGTCACGCACTGACGACAAGGCCGTCCTCTCAGACCTAGCGCCCGCACGGGATGGCCTTCGTCCCCAAGCTTGCTGTCGTAGTGCGTGCGGAGGACGATGACTGCTACCTCTTGAGCACTGCTTTGGTTTTCCCTTGAAGAGGAAAGGGTGATGCAGCAAAGCAGCGTAAGTATTTCCCTTAGTTTTTGAGAACCAAGGTATCAATCCAGTAGGAGACCACGCGCGAGTCACCTCTTACCTACACAAACAAATAAGAACCTCGCAACCAATGCGATAAAGGGGTTGTCAATCCCTTCACGACCACTTGCAAGAGTGATATCTGATAGAGATAATAATAATAAGATAAATATTTTTGGTATTTTTATGATATAGATTGAAAGTAAAGATTACAAAATAAAATAGATTGGAAACTATGACGGAAAATAGACCCGGGGGCTATAGGTTTCACTAGTGGCTTCTCTCAAGATAGCATAAGTATTACGGTGGGTGAACAAATTACTATCGAGCAATTGATAGAAAAGCGAATAATTATGAAAATATCTAGGTATGATCATGTATATAGGCATCATATCCGTGACAAGTAGACCGACTCCTTCCTGCATCTACTATGATTACTCCACACATCGACCGCTATCCAGCATGCATCTAGAGTATTAAGTTCATAAGAACAGAGTAATGCCTTAAGCAAGATGACATGATGTAGAGGGATAAACTCATGCAATATGATATAAACCCCAGCTTTTTATCCTCGATGGCAACAATACAATACATGTCGTTTCCCTTCTATCACTGGGATCGAGCACCGCAAGATTGAACCCAAAGCTAAGCACTTCTCCTATTGCAAGAAAGATCAATCTAGTTGGCCAAACCAAACTGATAATTTGAAGAGACTTGCAAAGATAACCAATCATACATAAAATAATTCAGAGAAGATTCAAATATTGTTCATAGATAAACTGGATCATAAACCCACAATTCATTGGATCTCGACAAACACGCCGCAAAAGAAGATTACATCGAATAGATCTCCAAAAAGATCGAGGAGAACTTTGTATTGAGATCCAAAGAGAGAGAAGAATCCATCTAGCTACTAGCTATGGACCTGAAGGTCTGAGGTAAACTACTCACACATCATCGGAGGGGCCATGGAGTTGATGTAGAGGCCCTCCGTGATCAATGCCCCCTCCGGCAGAGCTCCGAAAAAGGCCCCAACATGGGATCTCTTGGGTATAGAAGGTTGCGGCGGTGGAAATAGGGTTTCGTGGTGCTCCTGGATTTTTTGAGGGCATGAGAATATATATAGGAGGAAGAAGTAGGTCGGTGGAGCAACGAGGGGCCCACAAGGGTGGAGGGCGCGCCCCCTGCCTCGTGGCCTCCTCGATTGTTTCTTGATGTCCACTCCAAGTCCCCTGGATCACATTTGTTCCAAAAATCATGCTCCCGAAGGTTTCATTCCGTTTGGACTCCGTTTGATATTCCTTTTTCTGCGAAACACTGAAATAGGCAAAAAACGGCAATTTGGGTTGGGCCTTCGGTTAATAGGTTAGTCCCAAAAATAATATAAAAGTGTAAAATAAAGCCCATTAACATCCATAACAGATAATATAATAGCATGGAACTATCAAAAATTATAGATACGTTGGAGACGTATCAAGCATCCCCATGCTTAATTCCTGCTCGTCCTCGAGTAGGTAAATGATAAAAAATAGAATTTTTTATGTGGAATGCTTCCTAACATATTTCTCAATGTAATTTTCTTTATTGTGACATGAATGTTCATATCTGAAAGATTAAAGATAAAAGTTTAATATTGACATAAAAATAATAATACTTCAAACATACTAACTAAGCAATCATGTCTTCTCAAAATAACATGGCCAAATAAAGTTCATCCCTACAAAATCATATAGTTTGGTCATGCTCCATTTTTGTCACACAAGAATGCACCCATCATGCACAACCCCGATAACAAGCCAAGCAATTGTTTCATGCCTTAGTAATCTCAAACTTTTTTCAACTTTCATGCAATACATGAGCGTGAGCCATGGATATATCACAATGGGTGGAATAGAATATAATGAAGGGGGTTATGTGGAGAAGACAAAAAAGGAGAAAGTCTCACATTGACGCGGCTAATCAATGGGCTAGGGAGATGCCCATCAATTGATGTCAATGCAAGGAGTAGGGATTGCCATGCAACAGATGCATTAGAGCTATAAATGTATGAAAGCTCAACAAAAGAAACTAAGTGGGTGTGCATCCAACTTGCTTGCTCACGAAGACCTACGTCACTCGAGGAGGCCCATTGTTCGAATATACAAGCCAAGTTCTATAATGAAAAATTCCCACTAGTATATGAAAGTGACAAAACAAGAGACTCTCTATCATAAAGATCATGGTGCTACTTTGAAGCACAAGTGTGGAAAAAAGGATAGTAGCATTGCCCCTTTTTAGTTTTCTTTTATTTCTTTTTATGGCCTTTTTTTATTTGGCCTTTCTCCTTTTTTTCATTTTTTATGGGACAATGCTCTATTAATGATGATGATCACACTTCTATTAATTTACAACTCAATGATTACAACTCGATACTAGAACAATATATGACTATATGAATGCCTCCGGCGATGTACTGGGATGTGCAATGACTCATGAGTGACATGTATGAAAGAATTATGAATGGTGGCATTGCCACAAATACGATGTCAACTACATGATCATGCAAGGCAATATGACAATGATGATACGTGTCATAATAAACGAAACGGTGGAAAGTTGCATGGCAATATATCTCGGAATGCCTATGGAAATGCCATAATAGGTAGGTATGGTGGCTGTGTTGAGGAAGATATAAGGAAGTTTATGTGTGATAGAGCGTATCATATCACGGGGTTTGGATGCACCGGTGAAGTTTGCACCAACTCTCAAGGTGAGAAAGGGCAATGCACGGTACTGAAGAGGCTAGCAATGATGGAAGGGTGATAGTGCGTATAATCCATGGACTCAACATTAGTCATAAAGAACTCACATACTTATTGCAAAAATCTACAAGTCATCAAAAACCAAGTACTACGCGCATGCTTCTAGGGGGATTGATTGGTTGGAAAAGACCATCGCCCGTCACCGACCGCCACTCATAAGGAAGACAATCAAATAACACCTCATGTTTCAAATTTGTTACACAACGTTTACCATACGTGCATGCTATGGGAATTGCAAACTTCAACACAAGTATTTCTCAAATTCACAACTACTCAACTAGCACAACTTTAATATCACTATCTCCATATCTCAAAACAATCATCAAGTATCAAACTTCTCTTAGTATCCAATGCACTTATATGAAAGTATTTTCCTTTACAATATCAAAAGCACATTACCATGCTGTTCTAAAGGACTCTCAAAATAATATAAGTGAAGCATGAGACAACAATTATTTCTATAAAATGAAACCACCCCCGTGCTCTAAAAGATATAAGTGAAGCATTAGAGCAAAAACTATATAGCTCAAAAGATATAAGTGAAGCACATACAATATTCTAATAAATTTTGACTCATGTGTGTCTCTCTCAAAAGGTGTGTACAACAAGGATGATTGTGGTAAACTAAAAAGAAAAGACTCAAATCATACAAGATGCTCCAAGCAAAACACATATCATGTGGTGAATAAAAATATAGCTCCAAGTAAAGTTACCGATGAACGAAGACAAAAGAGGGGATGCCTTCCAGGGCATCCCCAAGCTTAGGATTTTTGGTGTCCTTTGATTTTACCTTGGGGTGCCATGGGAATCCCCAAGCTTAGGCTCTTTCTAGTCCTTGTTCCATAATGCATCAAATCTTTACCCAAAACTTGAAAACTTCACAACACAAAACTTAACAGAAAATCTTGTGAGCTCCATTAGCGAAAGAAAACCAAACACCACTTCAAGGTACTGTAATGAACTCATTATTTATATATATTGGTGTTAAAACTACTGTATTACAACTTCTCTATGGTTTATAAACTCCATTACTAGCCATAGATTCATCAAAATAAGCAAACAACACACGAAAAACAGAATCTGTCAAAAACAGAACAGTCTATAGTAATCTGTAACTAATGCAAACTTCTGGAACCCCAAAAATTCTAAAAGAAATTTATGGACGTGAGAAATTTATCTATTAATCAACTGAAAAAATAATTAACTAAATATCACTCTCCAATAAAACATGGCAGCAATTCTCATGAGCGCTAAAGTTTCTGTTTTTTACAGCAAGATCAAAAAGACTTTCCCCAAGTCTTCCCAACGGTTCTACTTGGCACAAACACTAATTAAACACAAAAAACACAACCAAAACAGATGCTAGATAAATTATTCATTGAATAACAGCAAGTAAAGATATTGGGTTGTCTCCCAATAAGCGCTTTTCTTTAAAGCCTTATAGCTAGGCATTGATAATTTTAATGATGCTCACATGAAAGACAAGAATTGAAGCACAAAGAGAGCATCATAAAACACGTGATAAACACATCTAAGTCTAAAAAAATTCCTATGCATAGGCATCTTATAGGCAAACAAATTATCAAGGCAAGCAAAAACTAGCATATGCAAGGAAGCGGAAAGTAACAATAGCGATCTCAACATATCGTGAGGTGATTTAGTAACATGAAAATTTGTACAATCATATTATCCCCTCTCATAATAATTACATGTAGGATCGTAATAAAATTTAACAATATAGCTATCACAAAACATATTTTTAACACGATCCACATGTATGCAAAGTTGACACTCTTCCAAAATAGTGGGATTAACATTAACTAAAGTCATGACCTCTCCAAACCCACTTTTATCCAAAACTTCATAAGATTGAACATTCTCCTAATATGTGGGATCTAAAGTTGAAACTCTTCCAAACCCACTTTCAATATTATTGCAAACATTATTATCAATATCATATTCATCATGGGGCTTAAATAAATTTTCAAGATCAAAAGAAGAATCACCCCAATCATGATCATTGCAACAAGTAGTAGACATAGCAAAACTAGCAACCCCATGCTTAGGGTTTTGCATATTATAAGCACAATTGATGTTAATAGAATTTATACTATCATCATTGCAATCATGCTTTTTATTCAAAGATTCATCATGAATCACTCCATAAAGTACTTTATCACAATTTCCAGATTCATGAATTTCAAGCAAAACTTCATAAAGATAATCTAGAGCACAAAACTCACTAGCAATTGGTTCATCATAATTGGATCTCTTAAAAAGATTAGCAAGCGGATGAGGATCCATTGATCTTAGATTCTCTATTTAGCAATAAATAAACAACTATTCCAACCAAACGAGCAAATGAGCCAAGTAAGAGATCAAAGCAAACGAAAAGACGAACAGAAGAAGGGTGAACGGAAAAAGGGCGAATAAAACGGCGAAGGTGAAGTGGGGGAGAGGAAAACGAGAGGCAAATGGCAAATAATGTAATGCAAGGGATAAGAGTTTGTGATGGGTACTTGGTATGTCTTGACTTGGCGTAGATCTCCCCGGCAACGGCGCCAGAAATCCTTCTGGCTACCTCTTGAGCACTGCGTTGGTTTTCCCTTGAAGAGGAAAGGGTGATGCAGCAAAGCAGCGTAAGTATTCCCCTCAGTTTTTGAGAACCAAGGTATCAATCCAGTAGGAGACCATGCGCGAGTCACCTCGTACCTACACAAATAAATAAGAACCTCGCAACTAATACGATAGAGGGGTTGTCAATCCCTTCACGGCCACTTGCAAGAGTGAGATCTGATAGAGATAATAATAATAAGATAAATATTTTTGGTATTTTTATGATATAGATTGAAAGTAAAGATTGCAAAATAAAATAGATTGGAAACTTGTATGATGGAAAATAGACCCAGGGGCTATAGGTTTCACTAGTGGCTTCTCTCAAGATAGCGTAAGTATTACGGTGGGTGAACAAATTACTATCGAGCAATTGATAGAAAAGCGAATAATTATGAGAATATCTAGGTATGATCATGTATATAGGCATCATGTCCATGACAAGTAGAGCGACTCCTGCCTGCATCTACTACTATTACTCCACACATCGACCGCTATCCAGCATGCACCTAGAGTATTAAGTTCATAAGAACAAAGTAACGCCTTAAGCAAGATGACATGATGTAGAGGGATAAACTCATGCAATATGATATAAACCCCATCTTTTTATCCTCGATGGCAACAATACAATACGTGTCATTTCCCTTTCTGTCACTGGGATCGAGCACCGCAAGATTGAACCCAAAGCTAAGCACTTCACCTATTGCAAGAAAGATCAATATAGTAGACCAAACCAAACTGATAATTCGAAGAGACTTGCAAAGATAACAAATCATACATAAAATAATTCAGAGAAGATTCAAATATTGTTCATAGATACACTAGATCATAAACCCACAATTCATCAGATCTCGACAAACACACCGCAAAAGAAGATTACATCGAATAGATCTCCAAGAACATCGAGGAGAGCTTTGTATTGAGATCCAAAGAGAGAGAATAAGCCATCTAGCTACTAGCTATGGACCCAAAGGTCTGAGGTAAACTACTCACACATCATCGGAGGGGCCATGGAGTTGATGTAGAGGCCCTCCCTGATCAACGCCCCCTCCAGCAGAGCTCTGGAAAAGGCCCCGAGATGGGATCTCTTGGGTACAGAAGATTGCGGCGGTGGACATAGGGTTTCGTGGTGCTCCTGGATGTTTTCGGGGTATGAGAATATATATAGGAGGAAGAAGTAGGTCGGTGGAGCAATGAGGGGCCCACCAGGGTGGAGGGCGCACCCAGGGGGGTAGGCGCGGCCCCCTGCCTCGTGGCCTCCTTGATTGTTTCTTGACATCCACTCCAAGTCCCCTGGATCACGTTTGTTCCAAAAATCACGCTCCCGAAGGTTTCATTCCGTTTGTACTCCGTTTGATATTCCTTTTCTGCGAAACACTGAAATAGGCAAAAAAAACAGCAATTTGGGTTGGGCCTCCGGTTAATAGGTTAGTCCCAAAAATAGTATAAAAGTGTAAAATAAAGCCCATTAACATCCAAAATAGATAATATAATAGCATGGAACAATCAAAAAGTATAGATACGTTGGAGACGTATCAACGACCACGAGCGAAGCTACTTCCCGCCGACCCTCAGGTATGCTACCTCTTTTCGAACCATACCCTTGTTCTATTGCCCCATCTGCCACGTCGCTGCATGTGGATCTTTTTCCACTCCACCATCTTCCCAATTTCCTATCCTCTGCTCTGCTGGTCATGCAGACGAAAACCTTAATTTGCACTATTAAAGGAAAACCTACTTCATGCAGACTAGTCCATCTCTGGGTTGAATAAGGAAAGGAAGGGAGACTGTACTGTCCAAGAGAGTAGGCATCGAACCCGCGTCTAGGTTGAAAAGGGGAAAATCAGTAGCTAAGAAACGAGTCTCGTGTCTCTTGGTTGAAGAAGGGTAGAAAGGCATGAAAACGCAATAGAGAATGACCAGGTCGATCGGTTTGTTGTCCTCACATAGGAAAAAGGTGGCTAAAGAGAACAAAAATGGGACGTAATACACATATGCTGCCTGGATATTTGTTGCTCTGGGCAACCGTACCTCCCTCAGCACTCTATGCGTCCATGGAGGTACATCGTACTTGTGCGCCCACCGTCCAAATGGGTCTCCCATGCTCTTATTGCCACTTTTTTGCTGTTAGTATAACACCGGCGGTAAAGTCAACCAATGCTACTGCTAAAGTGATGCCACATTTAACTAATGCCGCACTCAGTATAATGCCACCGATAAATTTAAGCAATGCCATTTAATGTCTCTGGATTATTTCAAGGTTAGCTATTGATTGTGGATGTATTAAATATTTTTCAGCTAAGGCATTCTAATGTTGTTGCACAACCAGTATACCAACGATGAAACTTGTTTTACTACCTTCAGATTTTTGCATTGTTAATGCTTATAGATTACATACCTCAATTTCATGAGATAAGTCAATTTTTTGTACAGTGTCACCAAAATGCCAAGGCGCTGATGTCATTTTATTTTGGTTAAACTGCACAAAAAATTATGAAGACAAGAGGAAAGGTCAAGAGTGGGCACCTCCTCCTTTGGCTATCGTATTGATTCGTTCGATCAAGTTTTTATGTTTGATCGATTATCAAGATTGGGATAGCAATTTTTCATGTCCACTCGAGTTCGAAATGATATTTACCTTGAAGGTACATGGTTTGCAATTTTCTTAATACTGTCATTAGTTAATAATGCTAGTTACCTTCAGACTTTTGTATTTGGTTTAATGCTCTTGCACAGCTAGTATACCAATGTTGGAACTTGTTACCTTTACATTTTGTATTGTTAATTCTTATAGAAATCTTCCAGTGCTAGAGCTTATGGAAATTTGTTCAGTAAAACCATTGTACTATACCCTGTAATAAAATAACTACTCTACTGTTGCACTAGCCACCAGATTACACTACAAGAAATATGTCAACTTGTGACCAGCACTATTGGTCACTGAATGGTCACTGTTTTCAATTTGTGACCTTTTTGTGATCAAAAACATAAGGTCAAAAGCTGGCGGTCATAAACTAACTATAGCGACCTTTCTTCTGGAATGGTCGTAGACGTTTATGACCAAAATACGTCTACTGTGGCGTTTTGGTCACTAGCAACCTCCCCAGGCCACGTAAGCATCTAGCGTGGCAATCTGATGTGGCACAAGATTCAGCCCGGTCCAATTCGATTTTCTACATGGGCCTAGCCCAACAATTCAGCCTATTTGTGTTTTTTCTGTGTGTCAAGTTTTGGTTGGGTTCATGGGCCAAGCCTAATATTGCAGCCTTTTTATTGTTGGGTTGTGGCCTTTTTGTCTAAACAAATTTAGTTTTTCTTTTTTTTTCCAAAAGAAGGGTCCACTAGTCAGATGGGTCCCAGTTGTCAGGTTCTAGTAACAGGTTCCCATTTGTCATGTTGTGGTAAGTGGGCCCCATCAATTCAGACTCATATTCTTCATATTTCAAGCATTCTTGTTTTTACTCCTATATTGGGAGTTACTCTACGTATTGCTTGACGTAAAACCAATAGTGGATTTGTTTCTGTCTTTTGTTGAATCTTTTTCACGGCTAGATAGAGAATTTGATAAGCCAATGTTTTTTTCCGTCTTTCATAATACGGTTAACCACCATGTTAACTAATCGATTACGAAAAATTGGATCGGAATTAGATTTTCGGAGACAAAAACACACATGATACTTAAATAAGAGCAACCAGATCACATAATACAAGCTCTATCCATTCCAATACAGAAGACCATACTGCTTTACAAGCTCTACAAGTGTAGCAAGCTCTACAATTGTAATACTAACAAGCTCTACAAGTTCTTAGATTCAGACTCCTAACAAGCTCTACTAGATGAACAACATGCCGAACTCACTCGATGACCATAGTCAGGGCTAGGAACAAACAAAACAACAACATGGCTTCCACTGTCATCCTGTTACATGAATCAGAGAAGAATTAGAATAACTGGGGAAAATATATGTCGTAGCTAACAAAGTAAGAAACAATAGTTAACAAGTCTGAGTCATAGAAGCTAGAAGTGTCCCTTCAGAGAGACAAGAACTTAGAATTGATGCATGGATCTTATTCTAAACAGCATAAACACCATGGCAATAAAAAATTAACAGTAACAAGATCAGTGTTAGCAGAATTAAGTACAAGGCAATCACGGGTACCAATCCAGTGCTAGTTAATAGAGAAAATATGTCAAAGTTACTCAGATTTACTAATGTGTTTTTCATACTACCAAATTGAAGGTAAAAGATGTGTACTGATTCAACACTGCAAACTGATTTCTGAAAGCTTTACCAAAACATTGTTTAGTCGCTTGGTGCTAAAGCGATAGATGTTGAACACTAACTGCCAGCGATAGTAACAACCAGCAGGTACTGCACCTGCGACTGCCATCACTAGCTTGGAAGCAATAAGCACATCATAGGTAGGATAGGAATCATCCTGGTTGTGTGTTCATGAATCACCTAATAGGTGTCGTGCCGCATAATTGATTTCCTGAACTCAGTATGCTACACTTGTCTATCCCAAATCAGGGCTCATGAATCCTCATCAAAGTGTGAAATTTTACCTGAAGTAGGGTAGTGGCCACGTCGAAAACCACGTACAGGTCAATGGTCTATGGGGCATGAGAAGCACATCAGGAACCCGGTAGTCGCAAGTGGCAGATGAAAAAAAATACTGCTAGGGAATCTGTACACGAATGAGGCATAGAGCAGCAAAATAAGATATATATTCATGATCTTCACAGCATGAATCCAAATCCTACGGCTGATAGTGGCCCTTTTTATACTACAAAAGACACCTGTACATGACCATTGACGCCGTTCAAGAATCACAACAGCACACTAAGAACAATGACAGGCTCCGCAAGCCTGTGACATACTGTACACGGCAATAGGAGCAAAAATCTAATAAATTCATTACAGGCTTGCCAATAAAAATAACAAGTTACCTACACACAAGGAAACATAAACTTGAGAGGTTGAGATCAAGGCCTATCAACTACATCATATATATATATGCATCAAAAAACAAGGCCATATGGACCAATGCATCATAATTATCAGTTTTAAACACTACAGGATCAGACCGACTGACCGAGCCTGATGAATCAATAGGTGTGAAATGCATTGACACTTTGTTGTGTCTTAAAACTGACAGCTATATTAATTTATATTTATACTCATTAGAGATAGTCATAATATTGGGACGTGGACACTCGTCAAGATAACTCTAAAAGAGTTTGACAAGATATGCAACCCAGAATGTTTCAGGACTCTACACAGAATATAACTACAAAAACTGCAGCAGCAATACAGATGCAGAGCAGCAATACAGACCCAGGAGATATCTTGTGATAGCAGGCATCCCATAAGCCGCAAAAATGGCCAGAGTAGTGTCACCTGCAATAAGTAAAACAAAAGAACCAAACTAATCTAGGATTACTGGGATGTGTAGCAGAATTGATGAGATGAGATCAAAAGGGAACCGGATTAATTACCCTGTGAGAGTTCACGGGTTGACGAGGCACCTACACATGTCCAGCCGCCCTTCCATGACCGCCGGGGTTCACCGCCCTCCTCGACATCCTCAGCTCCTTGGTGGCCACCCTGACCGATCGGACCGGTCCACTCGCCCACGCCTCCATCAACACCTCCCCCTCCTAGCATTCGTTCATTAGCAGCACTAACCTGCCAAAATAAATCTCAGTTATATAATTCATTGTTGAATACAGAGAAAGATAATTGCTTCATGCAAAATGTTACCGATGGAAGTAATAGAAGGATTTAGTAAAATGCTCACATAATAGATCATATCATCCAAGCTTGCAAAGGCTTAAGATCTAACTGGCCAAATGGATTTGTAATAAGATATTGGATTTATAAAGTTGTTGCAGAAGGGACTGCAACTTTCCTGATAATTTGAGGCTCAGAACTCAAATTCCACTCCATGGTAAATAAGCTGACAGTCATTGGGGAACTTGATTCAGACTTCTTGGTGATGCCCTTAATGGCAGGGGGAACCAATATGGACATTAAAACAGAAAATAAGCATAGCAAAGAAGACCCTATTCAACAACCTAGACCTAGGCAAAGGACTGTTCCATCTGAGAAGCCAGCCTAACTACAACGCCATGTGATGGTTCTAAAACTGGGTTCAGTTCTGATCCCATGCTCAGATCCTATTCAACTACTCCGTATTTGGTAAAATACAACTCGACCAATCTCACCTATCCAAGCATATCTAGATACGCAACCAGTATTGTGTGGAGGAGACAAGGTGGGATTGGATGATGGGATGGAGCGGAGGAACTTACGATGGCGTCGGTGGCGCCATCGATGGACCAGAGGGTGATGTCGCCCTTGTGTAGCTTCAACACCCCGGCCCCCGCCGCAGCCGACGGGGACGAGGACGAGGACGAGGGAGGGCACGAGGGCCTTAGCCTCGTCGGCAGTCTCGGGGCAGATGTTGCCGAGGGTGCAGAGCTCCATGGCGCGGGAGCAGCGGACGCTGGGCAGGTTGACGGGGAGCCGCGGCTGCTCAAGCCCCGCCCCGCCGATGGAGAAGGGGGCAAATCCCTCCAGATCGAGGCCTAGATCTGTGTGGGCTTGGCTGCGAGCCCACTGCCACCGTCACGGGTCCGGAAGCACCGCCTCGCCGGGGGAGGGGATGGGTGCGGAGGCGATGTGAGAGGGGATGGATCGAGGTGGCGGCGGGCATGTTCTGGGGAGAGGGGGAGAGAGAGGCGGCGGCGGGATGGGGAGAGGGGAGAGAGAGGCGTCGGCGGGTGTGTTCTCGGGAGAGGGGGAGAGAGAGGCGGACTGCTAGGGTTTGGGCTGGGCTACTGAGATCTGAACGGTGAGTGAGAGGCGTTGGATCCACTAGATACGGACGGTTCAGATTAGCTATAGTGCGGTGATCCGTGTGAAGAGTTCTGATTGGCTCAGAAAATCAGTAATTTATGAAAGAGTTTCCAAGTACTAAAAATAGAGGGATTTTGTGAAGCAGCTACCAAAAATATTTTGCAAAAGGGAACCACAAAAATTTTCACTTGAGTTCAACCACATTATATGGATGAGCACCAATTTTTATGCATTTCCGATCTTTCTAGCTATTTTTTATCATTTATCTTGTGCCCAAAATGAGTTTTTTTCTCAAGGATCTACCATATATTTGTTGTAAAATTGGACCAAATCAATTTTCTAAAATACTAGGCCATATTTAATTCACAATTGACCAAATGGTTGGGTGTCAAAAGCTTTTATCCACCTCTGGTGAAAAAGACAAATTTCCGCCGATTCAGTAGGAAGCGGGTCAAATTTGAACTGTAGCTACCTCATAGTTTGCTCTTTATTTTCTCCAAAAATCATTTTTAGGTAAATAAGTATCTATTTAATCACAGAAACACCAAAAAAATTCCAAGATTCAACAACTAGCTAGGAATGGTCATGCCCGCCGTTTTGACCGCATTTTGAAACGGACATAAAAAATTCAAAAAAAAAACAAAAAATTGGAAAACCTTCGCATTGTGTCATTATATGTGACCAAGTTTCCAGGAAAAATAATAAACTTGTAATACAACAATTATTTTTAAAAAGTGTTCTAAAAAATGACCTATCATGCGTGAAGATTCATGGCTTTCAAGCCAAATGATCAATCTTATGGCCACATTTATGGCATAGTTTGTTCAAATGATCTAATATTGTGCACAAAGGTGCATATTGGAATTCCAAACAATGTTTCCTAAGGGAGTTTTCATTTTCTTTGCACGGAAAATTCATTTTCCATTTTTCGAGTGCCCGAAATGAGGTTTTTTTGTGAAGGACCTACCATATATTTGTTGCAAAATTGGACCAAATCATTTTTATAAAATACTAGGCCATATTTAATGCACAATTGACGAAATGGTTGGGTGTCAAAAGTTTTGACCCACCTCTGGTGAAAAAGACAAATTTCTGTCGATCTAGTAGGAAGAGGGTCAAATTTGAACTGCAGCTCCCTCATAGTTTGCTCTTTATTTTTTTCAAAAATCATTTCTAGGTACATAAGTATCTATTTAATCAGAGAAACACCAAAAAATTCCAAGATTTAACCACTAGCTAGGAACGGTCATTCCCGCCGTTTTGACCGCATTTTGAAACGGGCATAAAAAATTCAAAAAAAATCAAAAAATTGGGAAACCTTCGTATTGTGTCAATATATGTGGCCAAGTTCCCAGAAAAAATAATAAACTTGTAATACGGCAATTATTTTAAAAAAGTGTTCTCAGAAACGAGCTATCACGTGTGGAGATCAATGGCTTTCAAGCCAAATGGTCAATCTTATGGCCACATTCATGACATAGTTTGTTCAAATGATCTCATATTGTGCACAAGGGTGCATATTGGAATGGCAATCAATGTTGATTTGGGGAGTTTTCATTTTCTTCGGACGAAAAAACCATTTTCCATTTTCCGAGTGCCCAAAAGGAGGGTTTTTTGTGAAGGACCTCCCAAATATTTGTTGCAAAATTGGACCAAATCATTTTTCTAAAATACTAGGCCATATTTAATACACAATTAACAAAATGGTTGGTTGTAAAAAGTTTTTATCCACCTCTGGTGAAAAAGACAAATTCCCGCTGATTCAGTTGGAAGCGGGTCAAATTTGAACTGTAGCTACCTCGTAGTTTGCTCTTTATTTTTTTCCAAAAATCATTTATAGGTACATAAGTATCTATTTAATCAGAGAAACACCAAAAAAATTCCAAGATTCAACCGCTAGCTAGGAACGGTCAAGCCCGCCGTTTTGACCACATTTTGAAAGAGGCATAAAAAATTCAAAAAAATAAAAAAATTGGAAAACCTTCGCATTGTCTCATTATATGTTACCAAGTTTCCGGGAAAAATAATAAACTTGTAATACGATAATTATTTTAAAAAAGTGTTCTCAGAAATGAGCTATCATGTGTGAAGATCAATGGCTTTCAAGCCAAATGATCAATCTTATGGCCACATTCATGGCATAGTTTGTTCAAATGATCTCATATTGTGCACAAGGGTGCATATTGGAATGTCAAACAATGTTGCCTAAGGAAGTTTTCATTTTCGTTGGACGAAAAAACCATTTTCCATTTTTCGAGTGCCCAAAAGGAGGTTTTTTGTGAAGGAACTACCAAATAATTGTTGCAAAATTGGACCAAATCATTTTTATAAAATACTAGGCCATATTTAATGCACAATTGACAAAATGGTTGTGTGTAAAATTTTTTGATCCACCTCTCGTGAAAAACACAAATTTCCACCGATTTAGTAGGAAGCGGGTCAAATTTGAACTGCAACTGCCTCATAGTTTGCTATTTATTTTTTCCAAAAATCATTTCTAGTTACATAAGGACCTATTTAATCATAAATACATGGTTTGGTGGCGATACGTCGAGGTTCGGGCGGTGGCCTAGGGCCCCAACTCTAGAGCGCGTAAACTCGCATGCCCGCCGCGTGGTCACCGCGTGACCGTGGCGTTGCCATGTGTTCTGGGCGGCCTAGGCATGTCTAGTGGGTTGGGCACTCCCCAGGATGGTGCTAGGAAGAAAATTACAACATAAGATTCTCACGAGGACACCGATCGATGCTCAAACATGAGTTAGCAGCCAAATGTTTGATTAGTGGTACGGGAAATGTACATGGCTAATCGGCGTGAGTTTTGGCTGAGGATGATAAGTTACTAAGAAGACCGTCTTCACCAATTTTCAGCTCAAAAGGAGGAGCCTAGGTGGTACTTGCTTTGCAAACTACCACACTGGACATAACTACGAATGTTGAAGCTCGGCTCAAAATAGTGAATGGATTGAGCTGGAATTTGGTGGAGGATGGTTATTTGGGCATAGGAAAGCACTATAGAAAATGGATACTATTTGGACATGCCAAAGTGGCACTTCCTTCACAAACTGTTGTTCTGGACAGAATAGGAAAATGAATATTTTTGAATTATTTTTGAACTAGGCAAGGAAGGTTTTTACATATTTGACGAAGATATGGCCCAAAGAATTTATGAGATTTTTTTGGGAATTTTGGGAATGACAGAAATATAGGTTTCTTCACAACCTAGGGCAAAAACTGCCACATGGACATGACACATAGGCAAAACTGATGAGATGGCGCCTAGTCATCACAACCCACCACAATTTACAAGGCTATGACCATCTATATTGGTTGTTAACAACTAGAAATAAGGCAGCGGACTAGCACTGTTTGCTTTATGACCATTTTGTGTAAGGAAATTACGACCTTTCTGACCAAAATGGTCGCAATGGTTTAGGGTTTGGAGCCCCCGAACAGCTTTTAACCAATTGGTCTGAAATGGTCATAGATCTATGACCATTTCTTCCAGGGTCACTGACAGAAGGTCACTAGTTGACATATTTCTTGTAGTGTTAGTGTATATTTGTACTATTCGAATGGTGTTGCATTAGCGTATGGACATATATAAAGTGTGGAAACTTTCCCAGATATGTGCTAAAGAAAACTACTACTTGTTTTTCTAAATACTGGATGTTTGGGTACTTTAAATTGAACTGCGAAAACGCCTTATATTAAGGAACGGAGGGTGTAGAGTTCACTCAAATTATCCCGGTAAAGCTAGTCACACCTTTGTTAAAATTAATGTTCATTATGTTATCGGAGGAGGTCTGTATGTTTGTCTCTAATGCCTGTCGACTACATACCTGACATCATGATGTAATGTTAAGTCATTTCCTTTTGTACAGTGTCACTGAATTGTCAAGGCGGTGATGGCATTTTATTTTAGTCGAACTGCACAAAATATGCTTAAAAGAAGAGGAAAGGTCAGGAATCGGCCATTCTTTCAAAAAGAACTATATATGCCTTTCTGACATCAGCCGATGTTGCCTTATTTATTCCTTCAAACAGGTGGTTACAAACAGTCTTGCTACCTTTTCCCATTAAGAAATTGGAATGCTTATATTTGTGAGTCTATGCTTCAACTAGTGCCACTTTTATAGTAATCACACTTTCAATATCTATGCAAACAGGGATGCTCGATTTTAGTGGAACTGCACAAAAAGTCCAGCTGGCTCAACATTAGGAGCATGTTTTCTTCCAAACCTTTATATCCAATTGGTGGCACTATGAGATGTTCATTACGAAGGTACATGGTTTGCTACTATCTTGCTACTCTTTTTGTACTGTCATTAGATAGTAATACTAGTGGTTTGCATGTGAATTTATTGGCAGGGTGGACCTACATTGGAGGTGCACGACATGATTCAATGATTGGATGCTCAATTTCGGTTGTATGAATTTCACCTCTTCCATCACTGTGAACATGGACATCCTTGGTCTGATGAAGAATAGGTGCTATATTTCTGCTCCGAACCAGCAAATCAATTCAGTATGAAATTTTCCAGGGCAAAACATGACCATATCAAATTGTCCAGTGCAAAACGTGACAGATGCTAAGCGGAAGAGACATGTTTAAACCGAAAATACAAGGTGGGGTATATGTTTACTAGCTGCTTGATATTTGTGCAGACAGAGATGTCTGCCCGTTGCTATTTGGCAAACACACAAAGTGACCGCAATTTTGGTTGAACTGCATAGGAGAATAGTATAGTCACTACATGCAGTGCCATTTGAAAATAGACACAGAAAGATTGGATAGTCACTTCATGGACTGTAGAAAAGTAGTACTGTACTATTTACTGGCCAACACTAGGTGCCTCGTTGCTTTGGTGTTATTATACAATGGGCATCATTTTGCCTTAGTTAAAGTTTGTATTTCGAAAATAGTCTCGCCGTATGATCGAAAGAAGACCAAATCATATTGCAGTGGATGTTCCTCCATCATGTCTGGTTCATTCTCATGGTTCCAGCTGTTGGTGAAACCACTTACGTTTGCAAGAGGAATTGTAGACTTCACAAACAAATTTGTCTTTCAGTCTGTACTGAATGTTGGCCAAGAGAAGCACCCATGTTAGTAGGAAGAACGGATGTTTTTTCTAGATCTTTGCTTTTGGAGCTACATATTTATATATGATCTGTGAATCATTGAGATGCATTAACATGTTTATCTTATGTATGGGAATCCTACTAGTTGGTTTTGAATTTGGGCTACTAATGTGAACATATTACAATGCCAGGCCTGTGAGTCTCGTGTGAACATATTGAACGGATCGGCTCTTACTGTTGTGCACATCACGATCCTTATTTCTGTGTTCTCAGTGTTTACAAGTTACTAACATTTCCTTATTTCTGTTCGCTCAGTGTTTACAAGTTACTGATCGATCACTAGCTAGCCTACTCAAGCGCTCCTGGCAGTTTTAGTTCCAACGCAAGATCCAAAGTGGTAGTTTTTTGAATAGAAATGCCTACCTCTGAAGAAACTGACAAGCTGCTCTGAAGAAAATGCCATGTGAATCTGAAAAAGAACTGCTAGCAAAAACGTTCGCAAATGCCTTATCTCCCAGCGAACGTTCATCAGCTAATGTGATCGTACACGTACACCATCCGACCTACTCGATCCTACACGTACACTATCCGACCTACTCGATCCTACACGGATAAATAGCGGATCACGCATGTACTACCTCCTTTCCGGTTTGCAGGGCTCAATTCAAAAAATGACCTACTCGATCCTACACGAATAAATATCGGATCACGCACGTACTACCTCCTTTCCGGTTTGCAGGGCTTAATTCAAAAATCTAAGCAACCAAGGTATATGATGAGTGGTGGAATCATTTTTTACAAGGAGGGAGTACCTCATCTGGATGATTCGAGTGCACTCGTTTAACCGTCATGTCGGCGTGCGACCAAGCACGGACGGGACGCACCACTAACGCGACGGGACGGCACAGTCATAATTTCAGTTTTCTAGTTTTCCACGGCAAGCTGGTGCGCTAAGCCATGCCTGCTTATGCATTTAATTCTGATGACCATGATGACCGTCGTGTTTCCCATGACACGCTAGTTCGCCTACCTTCTGCCTATAATTACCGTTTCCCGGGCTTCTCCGGTGGCACCATCACCCAACTCGCCCTATCCTCATAAGTCCCCACTGGCCCGACGTCGCTCGCCACTTATCCTCGCTCTCGCCACGTCCGCCATGCCCCCTCCCGTCCGTGATAGGCGACACCGGAGGCGGTCACCGCCGGAACTAGTGTTCGGTTTTTCACCGGAAGGCAGACGGAGGGAGGAGGCATTCTATTGGTCTTTATATGCCAATGCGGACTATGAGGAGTTGTTGGAGCGCGACCACCTGGCGGACGAGCAGCGTATTGTCGATTTGCGCCTCCAGCGGGACATGGAGCAGCAGCACACCGATGCTCTGAGTCGCGAGCAGAGCGCCCGCAACTGGGCGGACTACATGGAGGCCGGCGCCTGGCAAATAGCCCTGGAGGCTGTCGGGCACGCACGCGTTCATGATGCCGATTTTTACTACCAGCTTGTCAAGTGGGTTTCCCGCTTAGAAGCCGAAGCTTCGGTGGATCACACCGGCATGGAAAGGGCCAACGCGCGTGAGCAACGCGCCCTATCGGACCTCTGGCAAGTCCGCGGCGATGCGGAGGACACCGGTGCTGGCGTTTAGCGTGTACTGCAGATGGCGGCCGGTATCGTCTAGTTAGCTAAGAGTAAGTTAGTACTTGTATGCTACTAGAGTATTAGTGGGAGTAGATAGTTAACTTGGCTATGATGGTTGTCAACATGGAAGTTTAGTACTCTATATGTGGATCAGACCCGTTACTTTGCTCTGAATGTTGAACTTTCCGTTTGAACGTATAGAATGGGCTGTTATTTTTTTTAAATGGGTTGTATTTGTCCTCCACAGGTTTAGAGGCTGACTTGAGGGCCCACCAAGTTGACGCGTACACAATCAGGAGATGATTGTACATGGAGAGGATGACAGCAGGGACTCGCCAAGGTCATGGCAGTATGCAAGCAAGTGCCTCCTTATTTCAAGCCAATAAATAAATGGCTCCTCCTAATGGATTTCTGACATCTGGGTCCCATGCCATTGTCAACGTAGTCAATAAACGAGAGAATTGCACAATGAGCGGCTGACACCAGGGACCCAGCAACTCGCCCAGTTATTTTTGTTTTGGGTTAATTTGATAAATGCCACTCCAAATCTGGTGTTTCCGAGAAATGCCACTACAATTTCCAAACTTTGAAAAATGCCATTTCATGTCATTTCCAGTGGCATTTTCGAAGTCTGGAGCGGCGATTTTTAAAGTTTGCAAATTGCAGCGGCATTTTCCAAAGTTTGCAAAAATTGCAGTGGCATTTTTCAAAGTTTGGAAATTGCAGTGGCATTTTTATGAATCGTCATAATTGGAGTGGCATTTATCTAACTTGTTTTTGAGACGGAAGCAGGGTGTCAACTGGGATGTGCGGGGCACTCTGGCATGTCTAGACAACCTTCTCTTTTATGTTTACCACAGACCAAACCCAGTAGTTTTTTTTCTTTCTGAAAATGGCTAGCCCAGTTTTTTTGTGATTTGCCAAGTTAGTCGCTTTGTCAGGCCTGTTGGGCTACAAATCTTTCAAGACGAGGAGAGCTTCATTCGGCTGGCCGAGAAAATGGCCAATCAGTAATGAGAAATGGGTTGTACATTTTCAAAATACATCAAACCGGCAATTTGTTTCAAATTTCTTTTTTTCATTTCAAGATTTTAAATTGCATTGATTTTTATGCGTGGACAATTTGTTGGATTTTATATTGATATACATCTATTTTTAAAATCAGTTTGAATGTGACTCGAAATTTCGGGATTAAAAACAGTTCGGACCGCACCGAAATATGCAAAATTTCGTATAATTTTTTAACCGTGGCCACAATATGGGCTGTAATGCTAACAAAAAGAATATGGGATCCAAAAAAACTTATGAATTAGCAAATGGGCTGTAAATTATTAGAAATAATGGCAGATGGGCTGTATGCTGTTTTCCACAGATTTGAGGCTTTCCTAAAAAAAGGTTGACGCACAAGCAGTGACTGTTGGATGTCCATCCAACGGCCGTCGTGCTTCTTCAATCTCTACTCTTCCTGCTCTAGCCGCTCAAACAAGCACCGGCGGGATTGCCTGCTCCCTCCTCCCCGTGGCCCGCTGTGCTGCCGCTCAGGCCTCACTGCCCCACCATACTCCCATCGCTGGCCTAGCCATCCCTCTACTCACCCACACACGCTGTTATTCTCCGGCGATGGCTGACGAACCAGTAAACCCTCGTACAGTCGTACTCCCCTCTACATGGGAAACAACTGCTGAATCTTCCCTGGCTCCGTGTTGTTCCCTTCCTAGGCCTCGCCGTCGTCCACCGCCCTGGTGCTCTCGGCGCGGCCTGGTCATGTGGTCAACGACCGACATGCATCTGAAGTGGACTGTACATGGAGAGGCTGACAGCTGGGTCCATGGCCGCACGCAAGGAAATGCCTCCTTATTACGCGCAAAATAATGATTCCTCCACCTGACATTTGGGACCCACCGAAAGGGCCTCTGTATTTTGTGAAAGAAAATGTTACCGCCACTAACAGCTCGGACCCACCAGCTATATCTTTGCATGCAAGGAAGTGCCTCCTTATTACGCACAAAAAAATGAATACTCCCCCTGCTAGCTGGGACCCAGTATAGTGGGAGGCTGACTTGTGGGCCTACTAAGTTGACGGGGACGGAGGGCTTTGTCAACTTAGTCAATATGCACGATTCTAGCTCCAGTGACCGTACGATGTCCATCCAACGGCCGTAGTGCTTCTTCAACCTCTGGTCTTCTTACTCCAGCCGCCCAAACCACCGCCGGTCATGCCTCGTGCTCCTGCCTCCCGTGGCCGGTTGCGATGCCGCGGAGGCCTCACCGCCCCATACTACTCCCACCGCTGGCCAGGCCATCCCTCTACTCACCCACACCCCCTGTTATTCTACGGTGAAGGCAGCCTCACACCGCAGCGAACCAATGAACCCTCATACTCCTCTACGCGTGGGCATCCACCGCCGCGTCTTCCCCGGCTCCGCGTCGTCCCCTTCCTAGGCCTTGCCACCGTCCACCGCCCTGGTGCTCTCGGTGCGGCGTGGTCAACATGGTCAAGGAATGGCTTCCATCGGACGTGGACTGTATGTGGAGAGGCTGACAGCTGGGTCCACGGCCGCAGCAAGGAAGTGCCTCCTTATTACGCGGAAAATAATGATTCCTCCACCTGACAGCAAGGACCCAGCAGACGGGCAACCGTATTTCACGAAAAAAACGTTTCCCCCCTGACTGTTGGGACCTACCAGCTACATCTTCGCACACAAGGAAGTGTGTCCGGGCAAAAAAAAAGATTCACCCCCTGACTGCTAGGACCCACCAGCTACGTCTTCGCACGCAAGGAAGTGCCTGACAGTCGGGACCCACCTGATCGAAGTGTACGTAGTGTTGTCATTCTGGTCGCGAACGTGTACATACATACTAGTCGATTTAGAGAGCACGCGCATGTCGTAGTAGAGGCGTGCACGTAGCATGTACGCGTTTTGTACAACGGCCAGTGTGCAAGAAAGAAAATATGGCCACGTATGTACATACGGGCGGGGTCTCGAACGCCTACTCGCGTATACGTACGGCCATGGCTCGTGTACATGGCTAGGTCGGAATGGAGAAACTGTGTCATCGTCGTGTTCATGGGGAGTCAAACAGAATGCGTCATGTTCATCGGGAGGCAACGGAACACGTGGGAGCCAACCGGCTTGGACGGAACAGCCGATGGAAACCAGGCCTGGCGTACCGCACAACGGAGGAAACGGCCTTGTTTTCGACCGGCCACGTTCGAAACAGGATCTTGTTCATCGGGAGGGGTCTGGCGTACCGCAAAACAGAGGAAACGGACATCCTACAATCGTAACGGGGTCCTGTTGATCGGGAGGGGTGTGGCGTACCGCATAATGGAGGAAACGGACTTGTGTTGGAGCGCTACGGTCGAAATGGGGGTCCTGTTCATCGAGAGGGGTGTGGCGTACCCCAAAACGGGACTCCACGGGATACTGTTCATCTCCACCGTCGACCCCCTCCAGCGGTCCCGCCTCCACGAGCTACTGTTCATCCACCGTCGACCTCCTCCAGCCTCCACCTGCGACTGTTCATCCACTGGCTCCAATTCATCCAGCCTCCACCGCGCGCTACTCCACCGGCTATTGTTCAACCAGCCCTCTCCACGGGCTCCTGTTCAACCACCCCTCCGCAGGCTACTGTTCATCCAACCCTCCACCGTCTACTGTTCATCCAGCCCTCCACGGGGTCCTGTTCATCCAGCCCCAACCGGCTCGATCGATCAGGGTCCTGTTCATCCAGAGGCAACACCACGGGGTCCTGTTCATCCACCCCCACCAGGAATTGTTCATCCAACCCCCAGCAATGCTCACTGTTCATCTAGAGGCAGCATCGATCGGCTTCAGTTAGAAGCAGTAGCGAAGCAATCGCTCGATCGGATTCAGTTAACAGCCATCGATCAATCGCTCGGGTTCAGTAATGCGTAGCCTGCAGTGCAATCGCCCGGGTTCAGTTAGAGCCCAACGCCTCGCTCGGGTTCAATTAGAGCCCAATGCCTCGCACCCACGCGCGTATGTGTACGAGAGAAACGCGCATCGCTCGGCCCCGACCACCCACCGTAACCGGGAACACCCCGATATTTTCCTCGCCCTCGCTTCTACCACGGTTTTTTCGTCATGAACGGCCCAAAGAATGTCATGCAGCTGCGTCTCCAGCCCGCCCAGGACGAAAAGCCCATTTTCTATCATGATTTTTTGCCATAGAAGTAGGAGCCCACCACATCTATGATGATACCGGGTTTTGTCACAATTATCGTCATAGAAGTGTCATAAGTATGACAGGAAAAAATTTCGTTCGGCCCAAAATGTCACGGATGTGTCTTTTTTGTAGTGGGGTAAGCAGTGTGCGGGGGGAAATGGTCTACGGCCGACGATGGGGAAGAGAGGAGGAAGAAGAAGAGAGGTGGAAGAAGAGTGAAAGACGGGGAAGAAAGTGCATTAAATATCAATTCTACTAGTACTACTACCAGGATATACCTTCCTTCGGAGTGTAAATAGTTACGCCGATGACATGTGGGTCTACTTAAAGAGGGCCTATATGTCAGTTAATGGAAGAGAGAGGTGCATAGGCGTATTTGCGGAAGCGTGCTCCACTGGCAAACATGATGGCAATACCGGGTAAGGCTGATTTAGTAACACCAACACGCGGGTTCAACTTATTAATTAAGTGTCCCATCGGCTGCAGCGTGTATTGTCACTTCACTTTGAAGACTAGTCGAATAGTTCTCTCTGACCAAGATGGGGAATAATGGATCACGAAGACTTCCTATCTACAGTATCCCTATGCCTGTATGATCATCCTGTCCAACAAGATGAAACATTGGCCAAGGCACCTGGCACCAATAATGTAGGAGTACTAGTACTACCTCCTTTCCGGTTTATAGGGCTCAATTCAAAAATCTCATCAACCAAGGTAGATGATGAGTGGTGGAATAATTTTTGTAGTTTGCAAAAACACGCAATTAATGCACTCGTTTTCCTCAAAAAATTATGTTTACCAATGCATTAATTTTGTGTCTAACTTTGACCATCTACTCCCTCCATCCAGGTGAATAAGTCATCTTTGGTTGTGCACTGTGACCAAGGAGGGAAAAACAAGAGAACTTACGTAATGTTTAGTTGCTAATTAATATGTCGTTCACCAAACATCATATCACTGGATTCGTATTTGAACATAGTTTTTAATGGTATAGTTTTTATGACATGCATTGACACTTTGTTAGTTAAATTTATGGTCAAAATTTTACACTAAGTATGAAGGGGACCATTAAACCAGGACGGAGGTTTATATACAGGTCAATAAAAAAATCATCAACCAATGTAGTAGTAAATGATAAGTGCCCAAAGATTTTTTCCGAAAGTACTCAATAATGGGCTCGTTTTTCTCAAGAAAATTGTGTTTACGAACGTATTAATTAGAATCATGCGTGAGGAACAAATGACCAGAAATTTTACACACATTGGTGAGTTATCTCTTAATTCTTGCATGCAACGTTTTAATGAAGCTTGAAATATGAACATGCCAGTGGGAGGGAGTAAAAGCCTTATGCATGCAACATGCAACACTCACACGTACACATGGACGCATGCAACACTCATGCACCCATGCGGCACACAGCACACAAGGCAACACACACGCTCATGCTCAAGTGCTCAACCTACTTCCTACGTCCGTGAAAGACTGTACATTTACATATTGACCAGGGCATAATTAACGCCCAAAAGTAGCAGACTTATGTGTGCATGTGACCATTGAGAGAAGAAGATTAAATGAAGGTTGTTGCATGCTGTAACTAAGGATATACATCTACACTCTTTGTTTTTTTAGCCGATGTACACTCTCTGTTGGAAGACTGAGGGAGTACACATGCATGCACTCACATACACAGCCCGGGTGGTTCGCGCGCAAGGGTTGGACTCCTGTTGCACTTGCGTAAAGTTTTGTTTAACTGATTTCTTTGCTCTGCAAACTGACAGGTGGGACCCAGAAACTAGCTGACCATTTAACCAGTCAACAAAGTGCCACGTTGACTATGTGGCCAGTCAGTAGGGTGCTACACGGTGCTCTACGATGAGCTAGTGATCGTATAATCACCGCAAAACTATATAGTGACCGTAAAGAGTGTATTGTTACATACGTTGACCACCATTGTATTTTTCTCGTTTCAAATTAAGCCATATTAACCGGAAAGGACACAGTATGGACTTGTACTAGTACTGCTTTGATGTGTCCCGTCAACTCGCCGGACGAGGAGAAGCTTGCTTAGAGCATGGCTAATAGAAGAGCGGCAACGGGCTCTATACTAGTGCCATGTCACCTATAGTCTTCAAAGAAAAAGTTTGATATAATAGGGCTGTCTATAAAGGAGCTGCTCATCGTCTATAGTAATTAATTTTTGCATGCATGAAGAAGGAGGGAGACACACCTGATTGGAGGGGAGAAAGAGCGCCAACTTTTAAGGGTTGCATGCAGCTCCTTTCTCTCGTACATTGCACTACAGCCGGGCGATTAGCGAAGCGCTGGCTACACTCTCTTTCCTCCCTTCTCTCTCTTCGAGATGGGAATTTGCTAACTTGGAATGGCTTATAGCCTGCTGACAAGGACCGATTATACTTGCTCTTACTATGCCTCTCCCTCCCCCACGCATGCGGTGGCTCGAAGGACGAGGAGAGGGTTTTGACTATAGCGCCCTCTCCCTCTCCCTCGCCCTCGCCCTCGTGGTGGACGTGCAGCAGTTCAATCGGTGTCAGATTGCCAGAAGCATACTGTCACTACTGCAGGATGCTGCTAACGCGACACTACGATCAAAGACCCTTTCACGAAACTGTGTGTGATTTTTGAGGGTAACGTAGTAAAAAATCCTTTATTTCAGGGGATTTCCCTTTTCTTTCCAAATGAATTTATGCTTAGTCTAAAATTGGTAAATACCAAATAATATATATATATATATATTATTTGAAATATGTACCAGTTTCCTGAAACTAACAAATAGAGTTATAGCTTTGATTGACTTACTAGCTTACGGGAACGCTTTGAATCTCAACTTACTTTGAACGAGTGCTTCCCACATAGATTGCTGGAAAGAGGAGTGAGCCGGGGCAGAACTTGAAGCACGGGAGAAGGAAAAAGAAGTATACAAGGGGTGCGTAGTTGGTATATGTACGATATAGACCTTTCTTTGTGAATAGCTAGTTCAGTTACAAGGGTGTATACAAAGGTCTGCTTATAGGTTGCATTAATCACAAACGGGGATGTAAAAAACCCGTCCAAAAGGTGCAAAATGTTTACAATGAAGGATGCATCAAACATGGTTAAGATTTTAGTTATGTGTACGATCCAAGGCATACGGTTCAGTCCAATGAACCATTTGCGATGAGGCAGAACAAAAGAAACGGGCAGCCTGATGAAGGCGTGTGTGATGTACAGCATACGGTTCACTTAGATGAACTATTTATGATTAGGCAACACAAAAGAAACGGTCATCCAGATCAAGGTGTGTGTGTGATGTACATCATGCAGTTCACTCAGATGAACTGTTTGTGATTAGGCAACACAAAAGAAACGGTCAGCCAGATCAAGGTGTGTGCGATGTACGACATGCGGTTCACCCGGATGAACTGTTTGCGTTGAGACAAGAGAATAAAAACGGTTCAATATAACAAATACCATAAATATTACAAGGTTCAAATTCAAAGATTAGAACGCCCAAATGCAAACATTGCAACCCGCATAATTTTTGAAAAGGGATCAGCCGCTGACAAGTCATGTATGGGTTTGACACAATAACTTCCAATTGCTTTGCCATATGCTCTTCCAATATGAACTTTCGCATTTTTGGAGGCACTTCCATTCTGCAGTACCAGCCGCCTTTGATAATCATATCATTGATCTTTCCTAATTAAATGTGTGTTCAACCTAAGTACCCTCAACACCTTTGCTCTGGCAAGAAAGAACATGGCGGTGTAATCTCCAGTGGGGTCCCTCGGTAGGAGTTCAAAGTAATATTTGAGAGATGCAGATCCATGCATTCGATGTGATTGTCGTTATCAACATCTTCCACCAGGACTAATATGCACTGCAAAAGAAGAGAACATGTTAGTGGCTACATGCAATTTTGAACACTGCTACACGCCCATTTGGTTTGCAGGATTTGTAAAATGCACCAACGTGCCATCTTCAATTTGTCATGATTAACATGGGCATTAATTTGATTACAATCTAGAAACATGTAGCCTTCTTCATAAGAGGTTGGATTGGATGAAAAATTCCCTAAGAAAACTAGTACAGATGAATCTAAAGGAGAAATGCTTATGGACGATTGTAACCATATGAATGAAGCAGCCAATATGGGGTGGGGGTGTATGCCCTAAAATCCTCCAAAATTCCTTCAGAAATCATAGTACATAGTCATTGTAAACTTGGGAAAAGGTGGAAAAAAATTGAACTCCCTTATGGTTAACATTTAGTAGGAAAGGAACATCACCTCGATATACAACTTCTCCAGGCACGGAAAGCATCTCAGGCAACTGAAAACTGGGTCCGGGTTGGGGACGACAGATTCTAGTGCCAAGACCTTCACTCTGCCTAGATTCTGGGTGAAGCTTCACTGGATGACAGACGAACATACATCTTCAAAACTAGAAATAACGTTGATATCAAGAAGGAGAGGTATATAAGGCGACTGTTGTACCTGAAAGTTGTAGTATTTGACAGACGAGTAGCCCACCACTTTAAAATTCGGCGCAGAAATGACATTGATTCTTTTTGGACCTTGTTGATCAACTACAAGTAATCTCTCAAGTGAAGGTGTGTCTTGGATGACCATATTGTGGTCCACCTTTTTTGATCTCTCATTGCAGCACCAGCAACACACATAAATAGTGCGAAGAGTCTTGGAGATTCATTACCTGAAGATGAAGGAACTCGAGTGCAGTACAGCCATGGAGCAGGCGCTCCATGTCATCCTTTGGGATGCGAACGGTGACGAGCTCGAGGTGCTTCAGTCGTGGTAGAAAAAGAGCGGGCCTGTCATTAAGGGGGGGTGGCAGTTCATGAACTTGGCGAGGTGCAGCGTGGGCGTGAAGCAAAGCGTGGACGTTGGCAGCAAGCTCATATGCCCATCATTATAACTTAGCTTCTCGAGCTGATCTATGGCGCGGGATTGGAACCACTCTTCAAGCTTGGCTCGCTCCTTGCCATTGGAACGGAACTTGCCCGCGATAAGGCCTTTGATTGGGCCATGGTGACTGCCGAGGATCTAGGAGAACGCATCCTAGCTTTGGCGATAGCCATGGCAGAGCTTGTGGGCGTGGAGGAGGTCGATAGGGGTGCGGAGCCACAGGGTGCGCCACCACCGGGAAACGGTGGCTGTCCTCGCCCGATTTCTGATTGGGAGGAGGGATATGATTACTATCAACATATGATCGGGGAGGTTGTTGATGAAGTCTAGGCCTGCTGGAGTCGCTTGTGGTTCTTTCTCGACCCACCTCTGCTTGTTGGCAGCCTCATTCTCCACCTCGTCGATGGGGACGGGAACCTCTGTCTCCATATTCACGCCATGCTCCGGTGCTTCAGCAGCCCCGGCGTCGCCACTCCCTCCGATGGGGCGCTTCGGCGGCATCCTCGTACACTGACGGCTTTGAGGACTCAGAGCAGCGTCGAGGATGCGGGCAGAGAGAGAGGAGTTGTGTGTGTGGTGAGGATGGGGGGCTGCGGCCGCTCGGCGGCGCCATTAATATAGACCAGTGGGAGCGAGGCCGGTGGCAGTCCAAGGCAGTCTCGCTTCTCGGTGAGAACGACTGCTTAATCTCTAGTATGAATGAAATCTATGCTTAAATACTGAATTTTAGTTGCAAAAAACAGATAGTGATATTGATTTTTAGCTGCATATTTTGACAAATCGCAGTGTCTCTTGGCTTAGCGCCGAAGTCTGGCTTTAATTTGCATACCATAATCAGAACCGTTTGCGTTGAAGAGATGCACAGATCCTGCGTTGAACAACTTGTACGCTTCCCGGTGAGCCTGCACACCGGACTGCGCTCGCACGCCTCCCGTTCAGTCAAGCAGCTGTCCACACGGCACCTCCTATAGCCATTAAAACCAAGAAACATGGCGTCACGTGAATGGTTAACCGAACACACATGATTTGAATTATACAAACGTTTGAGATATTAAAGCGGCAGCTATTTTTTTCAAAATGCCTTTGTTGGCTGTCATTATTCGAGTGCCCCTTCTCTCAAAATGGACACAAAAATACCACTGCATGTCGAGTGCCCCTCCATGATAGCATGCCAAGTTTCATGAATTTCAGACGAGTTTTGGATTTAATAGAATTTAAAAACCAGGCATCTCAATGTTTTGCCGGCAATCAACGGTGCCCTGGTGTTTGAAATTCATTCCCATTTCTTGCAAGGGACCTAAGCATGCACCCAAGCACACAGATTTGTTTTTTCAACCAATTTATATGCACTGGAGCATGCGCATGTAGTTCAAATTTGAATTATGCACATAAATGCATTGAAAAGTCAGTTAATGCATAAAATGTCCAAACAAACCCCGAAAAATCACAAAAATTCACACAACACTCACTACAAAAAAAGACACATCCGAGACATTTTGGGACGAACGAATTTTTTTCCTATCATACTTATGACACTTCTATGACAACAATCATGACAAAACACGGTATCATCATAGATGTGGTGGGGTCCTACTTCTATGACAAAAAATCATGATAGAAAATGGGCTTTTCGTCCTGGGCAGGCCGGAGACGCAGCCGCATGACATTCTTTGGGCCGTCCATGACGGAAAAAACCATGGTATAAGCGAGGGTGAGGAAAATATCGGGGTGTTCCCGGTTATGGTGGGTGGTCGGGGCCGAGCGATGCACATTTCTCTCGTACACGCACGCGTGTGGGTGCGAGGCGTTGGGCTCTAACTGAACCCGAGTGAGGCGTTGGGCTCTAAGTGAACCCGAGCAATTGCACTGCAGGCTACGCGTTACTGAACCCGAGCGATCGATCGATGGCTGTTAACTGAACCCGATCGAGAGATTCCTTCGCTACTGCTGCTAACTGACGCCGATCGATGCTGCCTCTAGATGAACAGTGAGCGTTGATGGGGGGTTTGGATGAACAGTTCCCGGTGGGGGCTTTATTTTACAATTTTATATTATTTTTGGGACTAACCTATTAACCGGAGGCCCAGCCCAAATTGCAGTTTTTTGCCTATTTCCGTGTTTCATAGAAAAGGAATACCAAACGGAGTCCAAACGCAATGAAACCTTCGGGAACGTGATTTTTGGAACAAATGTGATCCAGAGGACTTGGAGTGGACGTCAAGCAATCAACGAGGCGGCCACGAGGCAGGGGGCGCGCCTACCCCCCTGGGCGTGCCCTCCCCCCTCGTAGGCCCCTCGTTGCTCCACCGACCTACTTCTTCCTCCTATATATGTTCACATACCTTGCAAACATCCAGGAGCACCACGAAAGCCTATTTCCACCGATGCAACCTTCTGTACCCAAGAGATCCCATCTTGGGGCCTTTTCCAGATCTCCGCCGGAGGGGGCATTGATCACGGAGGGCCTCTACATCAACAACATGGCCCCTCCGATGATGTGTGAGTAGTTTACCTCAGATCTTCGGGTCCATAGCTTGTAGCTACATGGCTTCTTCTCTCTCTTTGAATCTCAATATAAAGTTCTCCTCAATTCTCTTGGAGATCTATTCGATGTAACTCTTTTTGCGGTGTGTTTGTCGAGATCCGATGAATTGTGGGTTTATGATCAAGTCTATCTATGAACAATATTTGAATCTTCTCTGAATTCTTTTATGTATGATTGGTTTATCTTTGCAAGTATCTTTGAATTATCAGTTTGGTTTGGCCTACTATATTGATCTTTCTTGCAATGGGAGAAGTGCTTAGCTTTGGGTTCAATCTTGCGGTGCTCGATCCCAGTGACAGAAAGGGAACTGACACGTATTGTATTGTTGCCATCGAGGATAAAAAGATGGGGTTTACATCATATTGCATGAGTTTATCCATGTACATCATGTCATCTTGCTTAAGGCGTTACTCCGTTCTTATGAACTTAATACTCTAAATGCATGCTCGATAGCAGCTGATGTGTGGAGTAATTGTAGTAGATGCATAATCGTTTCAGTCTACTTGTCGCAGACGTGATGCCTATATACATGATCATGCCTAGATATTCTCATAATTATTCTCTTTTCTATCAATTGCTCGACAGTAATTTGTTCACCCACAGTAATACTTATGCTATCTCGAGAGAAGCCACTAGTGAAACCTATGGCCCCCGGGTCTATTTTCCAACATACAAGTTTCCAATCTATTTTATTTTTCAATCTTTACTTTCAATCTATATCATAAAAATACCAAAAATATTTATCTTATTATTATCATCTCTATCAGATCTCACTCTTGCAAGTGGTCGTGAAGGGATTGACAACCCCTTTATCGCGTTGGTTGTGAGGTTCTTATTTGTTTGTGTAGGTATGAGGTGACTTGCACGTGGTCTCCTACTGGATTGATACCTTGGTTCTCAAAAACTGAGGGAAATACTTATGCTGCTTTACTGCATCACCCTTTCCTCTTCAAGGGAAAACCAACGCACTGCTCAAGAGGTAGCAAAGTGTTTCCCCTAACTGTGCACTGTTGCGAAGGTTAGTTGTTTCGAAGCACAACATGATGATCGGATGTGATAGATTCTAACATTCGAATACAACGGGTGTAAGCCAGATTTACACATGCAAAACACTTATGTTGACTTGACGAGCCTAACATGTACAGACATGGCCTCGGAACATGAGAGACCGAAAGGTCGAACATGAGTCGTATAGTAGATACGATCAACATGGAGATGTTCACCGTTGATGACTAGTCCGTCTCACGTGATGATCGGACACGGCCTAGTCGATTCGGATCATGTATCACTTAGATGACTAGAGGGATGTCTGTCTGAGTGGGAGTTCATTAAATAATTTGATTAGATGAACTTAATTATCATGAACATAGTCTAAAACCTTTGCAATATGTCTTGTAGATCAAATGGCCCACGCTAATGTTGCCCTCAACTTCAACACGTTCCAAGAGAAAACCAAGCTGAAAGACGATGGTAGCAACTATACGGACTGGGTCCGGAACTTGAGGATAATCCTCATAGCTTCCAAGAAAGCATATGTCTTGAAGCACCGTTAGGTGACGCACCCATTCTCCCAGAAACTCAAGATGTTATGAACGCCTGGCAGTCGCAAAGTGATGATTACTCCCTCGTTCAGTGTGGCATGCTTTACAGCTTAGAACCAGGGATCCAAAAGCGTTTTAAGCAGCACAGAGCATATGAGATGTTCCAAGAGCTGAAAATGGTTTTCCAAGCTCATGCCCGGGTCAAGAGATATGAAGTCTCCGACAAGTTCTACAGTTGTAAGATGGAGGAAAACTGTTCTGTCAGTGAGCATATACTCACTATGCCCGGGTTACACAACTGTTTGTCTCAGTTGGGAGTTAATCTCCCAGATGACTCGGTCATTGACAGGATCCTCCGGTCGCTCCCACCTAGCTACAAGAGCTTTGTGATGAACTACACTATGCAAGGGATGGAGAAGTCCATTCCTGAGTAATATTCAATGCTGAAATTAGTGGAGGTGGAGTTCAAAAAGGAACATCAAGTGTTGATGGTGAATAAGACCACTAGTTTCAAGAAGGGCAAGGGTAAGAAGAACTTCAAGAAGGATGGCAAGGGAGTTGCCGCGCCCGGTAAATCAGTTGCCGGGAAGAAGCCAAAGAATGGACCCAAGCCCGAGACTCGGTGCTTTTATTGCAAGGGAAATGGTCACTGGAAGCGGAACTGTCCCAAGTACTTAGCGGACAAGAAGGCTGGCAATACCAAAGGTATATATGATATACATGTTATTGATGTGTACCTTACCAACACTCGTAGTAGCTCCTGGGTATTTGATACCGGTGCGGTTGCTCATATTTGTAACTCAAAACAGGAGCTGCGGAATAAGCGGAGACTGGCGAAGGATGAGGTGATGATGCGTGTTGGGAATGGTTCCAAGGTCGATGTGATCGCTGTCGGCACGCTACCTCTACAATTACCTACGGGATTAGTTTTAACCTCAATAATTGTTATTTAGTGCCAACTTTAAGCATGAACAATGTATTTGGATCTCGTTTAATGCGAGATGGCTACTCATTTAAATATGAGAATAATGATTGTTCTATTTATATGAGCGATATGTTTTATGGTCATGCCCTGCTGGTCAATGGTTTATTCTTATTGAATCTCGAACATGATGTTACACATATTCATAGTGTGAATGCCAAAAGATGCAAGGTTGATAATGATAGTCCCACATACTTGTGGCACTGCCGCCTTGGTCACATTGGTGTCAAACGCATGAAGAAACTCCATGCATATGGACTTTTGGAGTCTCTTGATTATGAATCATTTGACACGTGCAAACCATGCCTCATGGGCAAAATGACCAAGACTCCGTTCTCCGGAACAATGGAGCGAGCAACCAACTTATTGGAAATCATACATACTGATGTGTGCGGTCGAATGAGCGTTGAGGCTCGCGGTGACTATCGTTATGTTCTCACCCTCACTGATGACTTAAGTAGATATGGGTATGTCTACTTAATGAAACACAAGTCTGAGACCTTTGAAAAGTTCAAGGAATTTCAGAGTGAGGTTGAGAATCAACGTGACAGGAAAATAAAGTTCTTATGATCAGATCATGGGGGAGAATATTTGAGTCACGAATTTGGCACACACTTAAGGAAATGTGGAATTGTTTCACAACTCACGCCGCCTGGAACACCTCAGCGTAATGGTGTGTCCGAACATCGTAGTCGTACTCTACTGGATATGGTGCGATCTATGATGTCTCTTACCGATCTACCGCTATCATTTTGGGGTTATGCTTTAGAGACTGTCGCGTTCACTTTAAATAGGGCTCCGTCGAAATCCGTTGAGACGACACCATATGAATTATGGTTTGGGAAGAAACCTAAGTTGTCGTTTCTGAAAATTTGGTGATGCGATGCTTATGTCAAGAAACTTCAACCTGAAAAGCTCGAACCCAAATCGGAAAAATGCGTCTTCATAGGATACCCTACGGAAACTATTGGGTATACCTTCTACCTCAGATCCGAAGGCAAGGTCTTTGTTGACAAGAATGGATCCTTTCTGGAGAAAGAGTTTCTCTCGAAAGAAGTAAGTGGGAGGAAAGTAGAACTTGATGAGGTATTGCCTCTTGAACCGGAGCGTAGTGCAGCTCAGGAAGATGTTTCGGTGGTGCCTGCATTGACTAGAGAGGAAGTTAATGATGATGATCATGAAACTTCGGATCAAGTTGCTACTGAACTTCGTAGGTCCATAAGGACTCGTTCCGCACCAGAGTGGTACGGCAACCCTGTCCTGGAAATCATGTTGTTAGACAATGGTGAACCTTCAAACTATGAAGAAGCGATGGCGGGCCCGGATTCCAACAAATGGCTTGAAGCCATGAAATCCGAGATAGGATCCATGTATGAAAATGAAGTATGGACTTTGACAGTGCCCGATGATCGGCGAGCCATAGAAAATAAATGGATCTTTAAGAAGAAGATAGACACATATGGCAATGTGACCATCTATAAGGCTCTGCTTGTCGCTACGGGTTATCGACAAGTTCAAGGGGTTGACTACGATGAGACCTTCTCACCCGTAGCGAAGCTGAAGTCCATCAAAATCATGTTAGCAATTGCCGCACTCTATGATTATGAGATATGGCAGATGGACATCAAAATGGCATTCCTTAATGGTTTCCTTAAGGAAGAATTGTATATGATGCAGCCGGAAGGTTTTGTCGATCCTAAGAATGCTGACAAGGTATGCAAAATCTAGCGCTCAATCTATGGGCTGGTGCAAGCATCTCGGAGTTGGAACATTCGCTTTGATGAGATGGTCAAAGCGTTTGGGTTTACATAGACTTATGGAGAAGCATGTGTTTACAAGAAAGTGAGTGGGAGCTCTGTAGCATTTCTCATATTATATGTGGATGACATACTATTGATGGGAAATGATATAGAATTCTTGGAAAGCATAAAGGCCTGCTTGAATAAGTGTTTTTCAATGAAGGACCTTGGAGAAGTTGCTTACATATTAGGCATCAAGATCTATAGAGATAGATCGAGATGCCTCATTGGTCTTTCACAAAGCACATACCTTGACAAGATATTTAAGAAGTTCAATATGGATCAGTCCAAGAAGGGGTTCTTTCCTGTATTGCAAGGTGTGAGATTGAGCACAGCTCAATGCCCGAGCACGGCAGAAGATAGAGAAAAGATGAGTGTCATCCCCTATGCCTCGGCCATATGGTGTATTATGTATGTCATGCTGTGTACCAGACCTGATGTGAACCTTGCCGTAAGTTTGGTAGGAAGGTACCAAAGTAATCCCGGCATGGAACACTGAACAACGGTCAAGAATATCCTGAAGTACCTGAAAAGGACTAAGGATATGTTTCTCGTTTATGGAGGTGATGAAGAGCTCGTCGTAAAAGGTTATGTCGATGCTAGCTTCGACACAGATCTGGATGACACCAAGTCACAAACCGGATACATGTATATTTTGAATGGTGGGGCAATCAGCTGGTACAATTGCAAGCAAAGCGTCGTGGCGGGATCTACATGTGAAGCGGAGTACATGGCAGCCTCGGAGGCAGCACATGAAGCAATCTGGACGAAGGAGTTCATTACCGACCTAGGAGTTATTCCCAATGCATCGGGCCCGATGACTCTCTTCTGTGACAACACTGGAGCTATTGCCCTTGCCAAGGAGCCTAGGTTTCACAAGAAGACCAGGCATATCAAGCGTCGCTTCAACTCCATTCGTGAAAATGTTCAAGATGGAGATATAGATATTTGTAAAGTGCATATGGATCTGAATGTCGCAGATCCGTTGACTAAACCTCTTCCACGAGCAAAACATGATCAACACCAGAACTCTACGGGTGTTCGATTCATCACAATGTAACTAGATTATTGACTCTAGTGCAAGTGGGAGACTATTGGAAATATGCCCTAGAGGCAATAATAAAGTGGTTATTATTATATTTCCTTGTTCATGCTATAATTGTATTGACCGGAAACCGTAATACATGTGTGAATGCATAGATCGTAATATGTCCCTACTAAGCCTCTAGTTGACTACCTCGTTGATCAATAGATGGTCGTGGTTTCCTAACCATGGACATTGGATGTCGTTGATAACGGGATCACATCATTAGGAGAATGATGTGATGGACAAGACCCAATCCTAAGCATAGCACAAGGTCGTGTAGTTCGTCTGCTAAAGCTTTTCTAATGTCAAGTATCTTTTCCTTAGACCATGAGACTATGCAACTCCCGGATACTGTAGGAATGCTTTGGGTGTGCCAAACATCACAACGTAACTGGGTGGCTATAATGGTGCACTACGGGTATCTCCGAAAGTGTCTGTTGGGTTGGCACGAATCGAGACTCGAATTTGTCACTCCGTATGACGGAGAGGTATCTCCGGGCCCACTTGGTAATGCATCATCATAATGAGCTCATAGTGACTAAGGAATTAGTCACGGGATCATGCATTATGTAACGAGTAAAGAGACTTGCCGATAATGAGATTGAACATGGTATTGGGATACCGACGATCGAATCTCGGGCAAGTAACATGCCGATGGACAAAGGGAATGGTATACGGGATTGATTGAATCCTCGGCATCGTGGTTCATCTGATGAGATCATAGTGGAACATGTGGGATCCAAGATCTAGATCCCGCTATTGGTTATTGGATGGAGAGATGTCTCGGTCATGTCTACATGGTTCCCGAACCCGTAGGGTCTACACACTTAAGGTTCGGTGATGCTAGAGTTGTTATGGGAATTAGTATGTGGTTACCTAATGTTGTTCCGAGTCCCGGATGAGATCTCGGACGTCACGAGGAGTTCTGGAATGGTCCGTAGGTGAAGATTTATATATGGGAAGTCATCATACGATCACCGAAAGTATTCGGGGGTTTGTCGGTATTGTACCGGGACCACCGAAGGGGTTCCGGGGGTCCACCTGCCCCGGAGGGCCCTATGGGCTGTATGTGGAAGGCAACCAGCCCCTAAGTGGGCTGGGCGTCATTCCCCCTAGAGCCCATGCGCCTAGGGTTGAGGGGAACCCCTAAAGGGGGAGCCCCCCTTGGCTTGGGGGGCAAGCCCCTTCCCCTTGCCCCCCCTCTAGATCTCATCTAGAGGGGCCGACCCCCTGCCCCCTTTGCCCTATAAATAGAAGGAGGAGGGAGGGCAGCAACACCTCATCCAAGGCGCAGCCCTCCCCCACTCCTACACCCCCTCCTCCTCCGTTGAGCTTAGCAAAGCCCTGCCGGTGAACTGCAAGCTCCACCACCACGCTGTCGTGCTGCTAGAGTTCTTCCCCAACTTCTCCTTCCCCCTTGCTGGATCAAGAAGGAGGAGACGTCCCCGTGCTGCATGTGTGTTGAACGCAGAGGCGTCGTTGTTCGGCGCTTAGATCGAAATCAATCGCGATCTGAATCGCTGCGAGTATGACTCCTTCATCTGCGTTCTTGTAATGCTTCCGTCTCGCGATCTTCAAGGGTATGAAGATGCACTCCTATCTCTCTCATTTCTAGTCTCTCCATAGATTTATCTTGGTGATGCGTAGAAAAATTTTAATTTCTGCAACGATCCCCAACAGAGGTGTCCTGGTACCGCTGCTCCTCAATGGCGCTCTGCCAGGATCGACCAAAACAATTGGTGAGGGAAACAAAATAGGGGATGGGGACAAACCCTAGGTATTAAGAACATCGGGAATCTCGTATCCATCAGATCGCCCTCGCGAGATACTGGTGTGACACCAGAAAATTTATAGTCAACAGCACAAGTAGAGAAAGGTGTTATCTCTACTGGAAGCATAATACCTCATGGATAGTTGTTCAGCAAACAGAGACCATGCTTTACATGATGATGTCCCCTTTTTGCTAAGCTTTCAAAAACAGGTACTCACATTTGACATAATTTCTCATCTTCAGATGCCAATCCCTTTTGCTAGATGTTTATTATATATACAAAACAGCACAACGGTACCCACGCAACTGGGACGATCATGTTTAGGTACAAATATAGTTTGCTGGGTATTAAGGAGCACCATGGACTAGAATTCCTAACTGAAGATTCACAAAATCAAGACTAGCATGAAGCTAATTGAGCACTTGGACTGGAACAATGCACTCACACATGGGCGGAAGATAACAAGGCAAGAGCTTACGGCAAGATGTAGGTCCTGGCGAGCAGGAAGTAGATTGTCCAGAACTGCTTGTCCTTCATGTGGCGTGGGCACAGATCATACCGGACCTTAGCGAGTTCCTGCAGGGATCAAAAATTACAGTTTGAGACCTGAGAGCCATCTCTGTCTTGGGCGAAGCGGAGGACGAGATCTGCGGGAGACCTACCTTGGCTCTGGCGAGCACGAGGACGGCGTGCCGCTGCTGCCAGTCCGAGAGCTCGGCCACCGCCTCCGCAGATCCTCCTGCGACAAAGCATAGCACCGCCATTAATCAAGAGGGAACTAGCAGGGGAGCGGAATCGAGAGGGGGGGGAAGGAGGGGGTGCAGCTGGAGGGCAGAGGACTTGAAGGCGTCAGGGGAGAGTGTCCAGAGGAAGTCGAGGAGTTGCGGCGTGACGCCGAGCTCCTCCGCGTCCTCCTTCCCCTCCGTGGCGGAGGTTATGCTTGGGCCGGTTCCGCCGCTGCCGCTGCCGCCGGCTTGGCGGCAGAACGGCCATGAGAACGAGGAGAAGGCCATCGGCGGGCAGGTGGGCTAGGACGGGATGCGGCCAGCGACGGTGATCTAATGGATATGAGATTCGTCAGCAAGCTCTCTGGACTGAGGGGGGAGCGGGCAGCGGCGCGAGACAGGGAGCGGCGGCCACGCGGCCACCGGCGTGGCGCACGCAGCGGGGGATGGAGGTGGAGGGGATCTGGATCGGGCGTTGGTGGATTTTTTTAGACAAACGTAGGTTGAGTGGTGTGGGACGGTTGCTGGTGGGAGTGTATCCGGCGGGGGTGGGTGGTGTGGGAGACTAGTAGCAGCGCGGGTGTCTGACCTGCGCTATGGCTATCCACGTAGTAGTAGCGTAGGTTTTACAACCCGCGCTACTACTACAGTTTGTGTGTCGGGCACAATTAAAGATATTTACTAGTAGCGTGTTTTTTTGTCACGTGCTACCAATAATATTTACTAGTAGCGCGGGTCAATACAGCACGCTACTAGTAAATAGCAGTAGGGCTGGGAAATATAGCGCGCTACTAGTAAGCGTCTGTCTATAAGCTTTTCCCTAGTAGTGTACTGCAACTCTTGTTGTTGAACAGTACTCAGTTTGGGCAGGCAGCTAAGCCTCTTATGGCACATGTATTAATTTATCTAGTTGACAAGAGGTGCCAAATGTGTGAAACTAGAGAAAAATACAGTGCACCATTGTCAATTTTTCTATCTCTTACTTTGAGAGTCCATCGAAGCTGAATTATCACCATACAAATGAATCATCACCCAGCTGCAGTGTTTTCTATTTGGAATTCATTGAACTGAAAAAAAATCCTACAATGTTTACTAACAAACACTACTAGGCGAATTGTTAAAAGCATACAAGCATAGAAGGGGGCAATGATCTGGTGCTACACCGGCGGCTCGATAAGAAAAAAGCAGATGGGCATACAATCATTATTATATTTTTGACGGTTTTAATTTTGGTTGAACTTTCTGGTTTCTTGACTTTGAACTAATGTATTTTTGTAGGGGCATGTTTCAGCCAGGAAATGGGGGCTTCCTTGAACAAAAATTTGGATAAAGAAGGATCCAACCAAAGTGCAAACTACTCTGAACTTTTATTGAGATTTTTCTTGAACTGAAGCACGTTCCATGGCTCGACAAGGTCGAAGGATTGGGAGAAGCTACGATGAAGGTCGGGCCCAGCGCAAATGTGAGGTAGTTGGGTCAGGCAGGACGGCGCCGAAGAAACCTGGACGGCGCCGGCAAGTGATACGTCTCCAACGTATCTATAATTTTTGATTGCTCCATGCTATATTATCTACTATTTTGAATGTTTATGGGCTTTATTATACACTTTTATATCATTTTTGGGACTAACCTATTAACCTAGAGCCCAGTGCCAGTTTCTGTTTTTACCCTGTTTTAGGGTTTCGAAGAAAAGGAAAATCAAACGGAGTCCAATTGACCTGAAACTTCACAGAACTCATTTTTGGAAGGAAAGAAGCCCAGAAGACTTGGAGTGCACGTCGGGGGACCTGTGAGGAGGGCACGAGGCAGGGGGCACCCCACCCCCTGGGCGCGCCCTCCACCCTCGTGGGCCCATCGTGGCCCCCCTGACGTACTTCTTTCGCCTATATATCTCCATATACCCTAAAAACATCCGTGAGCACATTAGATCGGGAGTTCCACTGCCATAAGCCTCCGTAGCCACCGAAAACCAATCTATACCCGTTCCAGCACCCTGCCGGAGGGGGCAATCCTTCTCCGGTGGCCATCTTCATCATCCCGGTGCTCTCCATGACGAGGAGGGAGTAGTTCTCCCTCGGGGCTGAGGGTATGTACTAGTAGCTATGTGTTTGATCTCTCTCTCCCGTGTTCTTGAGATGATACAATCTTAATGTATCGCGAGCTTTGCTATTATATTTGGATCCTATGATGGTTCTTCCCCGCTCTACTCTCTTGTAATGGATTGAGTTTCCCCTTTGAAGTTATATTATTGGATTGAGTCTTTAAAGATTTTAGAACACTTGATGTATGTCTTGACGTGCGTATCTGTGGTGACAATGGGATACCACGTGATTCACTTGATGTATGTTTTGGCACACGTTTTTGTCGTGATTCTCAGGTAGAAACTTTGGGGCACTCTTTGAGGTCCTATGTGTTGGTTGAATAGATGAATCTGAGATTGTGTGGCGCATATCGTATAATCATACCCACGGATACTTGAGGTGACATTGGAGTATCTAGGTGACATTAGGGTTTTGGTTGATTTGCGTCTTAAGGTGTTATTCTAGTACGAAGTCTAGGGCTGTTTGTGACACTTATAGGAATAGCCCAACAGAATGATTGGAAAGAATAACTTTGAGGTGGTTTCGTACCCTACCATAATCTCTTCGTTTGTTCTCCGCTATTAGTGACTTTGGAGTGACTCTTTGTTGCATGTTGAGGGATAGTTATGTGATCCAATTATGTTATCATTGTTGACGGAACTTACACTAGCGAAAGTATGAACCCTAGGCCTTGTTTCCTAGCATTGCAATACCGTTTATGCTCACTTTTATCATTATTTACCTTGCTGTTTTTATATTTTCAGATTACAAATACCTTTATCTACCATCCATATTGCACTTGTATCACCATCTCTTCGCCGAACTAGTGCACCTATACAATTTACCATTGTATTGGTGTGTTGGGGACACAAGAGACTCTTTGTTATTTTGTTGTAGGGTTGCTTGAGAGAGACCATCTTCATCCTATGCCTCCTACAGATTGATAAACCTTAGGTCATCCACTTGAGGGAAATTTGCTGCTGTCCTACAAACCTCTGCACTTGGAGGCCCAACAACGTCTACAAGAAGAAGGTTGTGTAGTAGACATCATCAAGCACGGAAGATAGCGAGCGTGTTGGAAATTTGCCCTAAATGCAATAATAAATTGGTCATTATCATATTTCCTTGTTCAAGATAAATGTTTATTATTCATGCTAGAATTGTATTGACCGGAAACTTAAATAAATGTGTGAATACATAGACAACACAATGTCCCTAGTGAGCCTCTACTAGACTAGCTCGTTGATCAAAGATGGTTGGTTTCCTAACCATATACATGAGTTGTCATTTGATAACGGGATCACATCATTAGGAGAATGATATGATGGACAAGACCCAACCGTAAGCTTAGCATCAGACCATTTAGTTTATTTGCTATAGCTTTCTTCATGTCAAGTATTTGTTCCTTAAACCATGAGATCACGTAACTCCTTGATGCCGGAGGAATAATTAGTGTATCCAAATGTTACATCATAATTGGGTGATCATAAAGGTGCTCTAAAGGTATTTCCGAAGGTATCTGTTGGGTTGGCATGGATCAAGACTAGGGTTTGTCACTCTATATGATGGAGAGATATCTTTGGGCCCTCTCGGTAATAAAACATCTTAAAGAGCTTGCAAGCAATGTGACTAATGAGTTAGTCACAGGATCTTGTATTATGTAACGAGTAAAGAGACTTTCCGGTAATGAGATCGAACTAGGTATGGAGATACCGATGATGGAATCTCAGGCAAGTAACATATCGCCGGACAAAGGGAATTGCATACGAGATTAACTGAATCCTTGACATCATCATTCAACCGATAAAAGATCTTCATGGAATATGTTTTAATCAATATGGGCATCCAAGTCCCGCTATTAGTTATTGATAGGAGATGTGTCTCGATCATGACTACATGATTCCCGACCCGCAGGGTCGCACGCTTAATGTTCGTTAATGCTAAAGTAGTATTGGGATATTTGATGATTAGTAATCGAATGTTGTTCAGAGTCCCGGGTGAGATCCCAGACTTCATGAGGAGTCTTGGAATGGTCGCGATGTAACTATTTATATATTGGAAGTCATATTTTGGGTTCCGGAAAAAGATGCAGTTTTTTCGGTATTGTACCATGAATCTACTAGAGGGTTCCGAAGGATACTGGAGGGGTCCGGAAGTCCACAAGTGGGTCCACCATGACCCACGTGCTGTCATTGGCTGAGGTGAGGCACCCTGGCCTTATTGGTATAGACGCACCAAGTCCTCAGAAGCCCATGTGACTAGGGAAGGGGGAAAAAGGGGAGTCCTAGTAGGAATAGGATTGGATTTGGAGTCGAAATCCTCACCCGCTTGGCTTCACCCTAGGGCTTGGAGGGGCTGTTCCCCACGCCCCTCCACCTATATATAGAGGGGAGGGGTGTCCCAAGAGTACACACAAAGCCCTTGGCGCCCCTCTCTCTCCCGTTACTCTGTAGTTCATCTGTCCTTGTTCTAGTCGCGCTTGGCGAAGCCCTGCTGAATTAGCTCCAGCACCACCATCACCACCACACCGTCGTGCTAGTTGTGATCCTATCTACTTATCCACCTTCTCTTGCTGGATCAAGGAAGATGAGACGTCATCGAGCTGCACGTGTGCTAAACTCGGAGGTGTCGTCCGTTCGGTATTAGATCGGTTGGATCGCGATCGGATCGCAAAGAGTACAGCTACATCAACCGCATTATATACGCTTCCGCTTTCGGTCTACGAGGGTATGTAGACACACTCTCCCCTTTCGTTGCTATGCTTCCACTAGATAGATATTGGATGTCCGTAGGAATTTTTTTGATTTCAATGCTTTCTTCCCTATATATATATGTCTTCATATTATTTACAATACACATGTAGTATTCTTAATTAGGCAGCTAGCATGATTAAACCAAAAATATGCATGTATATACGTCAGATGAGTGTGAACGTCAAAACGAAGGGCGATCGATGATGCAGCAAGCAATTATATACGTACTCCTTCTGTTTTTATTTACTGCGCATATTAGTTTTGGTGAAAGTCAACTTTGTAAACTTTGACAAAGTTTATAGACAAAAATATTAACATATACAGTAACAAATCAATCCATTTGATTCATTATCGAATGTACTTTCACATGATATAGATTTGTTATCATAAATGTTTATATTCTTTTCTATAAAATTAGTCAAACTTTACAAAGTTTAACTTCAGTCAAATCTAATATGTAGAGTAAATAAAAACGGAGGGAGTACGTACATAGAGTTTTTTTGCATGGACGTACGTAGAGCTGACACAATACCAGTACTATAGTAGTAGTAGTAGGAGGAGGAGGAGGAGGAGGAGGAGGAGCTGCATGTAGAGCGATACGTAGGCGTAGTAGCAGTCGAGGTGGCCAATACTTGGACAAGCAAGTCACATGATGTTGCAAACCGAAGACGACGTCGCGACCTCCGCATCCTCGTACGCATCCACCTCGTATGCGGCGACCTCCGCATCTACCTTGTACGCGGCAGGTCCCTGCACGAAGGGGGGCAACGCGTAGAAGCCTAGTAACGGCTGCGGGTACACCTCGACGGCCTGATGGGCAATGGCAGAGCTTCATGGGGCCAAAGGGGGCCATTGCCCCCTCCCCCCCCCCCATTCTAGGAAAACTATTAAGGGCTTGAATATCAAAGATTTCTCAGAGTTCATGCATAATTTATTTTCTTTGCCCCCTCAACAATCTTCACCAAGCTCCGCCATTCCTGGTGGGGCGCGTACTGATGCAGCGCTGAAGCCACCACCAGAGGAGGAGAGATGGCCTAGTAGGGCGTGTTCTGATGCAACGCTGGAGTCGCCACTGCCGGAGATAGAGCGAGAGGAGGAGCAACGCGCTAGAAGAGGAGCTGGAGGAGGACCCACAACGGCTGAAAGTAGAACTAGTGGAGAAGTCGCGGCCGCTAGTGTTGCTGCTGGCTTCTTGTCGTAAACACACTTATGGATCTGGACAGCGGCTAGTGTGAGGGTGCCTCTGCCTTCACCAGAGATTGTAGTAGGGATCCCACAACTATCGCCGCCGCCTCCGCTCATGGACAGGCGGGTGGGACAGGCTGATGGGGTATGGCACACCGGGCAGGCGGGGCACACGGTGTCCGCCGACGATGACTCCATTGGGCCAGGGCGGTCAGGGGGAGAGGGGCATCAACGCTCCGAGGGCTAAAGTGAATTGGGGTTTTAGGCTACGTTGCTTTCTTGCTTCTGGGGATTTCTTGGAAGGTGAGCTGGGGTGTTCACCTATCAGCAGGCAATGCTATATTTAGATGGTGAAGGGGATGGATTAGACGCCGGCGAGAGAGTGAAAAGACGTGCTTGAGCCAGGGCGTTCTAGAGGGGAGGGCGTAAGCGCGTTGGGGTTTCTAGGTTTATTGCTATCTGCATTTCTTGGACGACGCTTTGATGTTCATCGATCAGCCAGTCTCTGCTTCTATTTGTAGAAATGTTGGGAGAGCAGGGGCGCCGGAGAGACAGGGAGAGACACGTTTGGGAGCCGGTACGTAGGCGTCACCGACCACACAAGATGGCATGAGTGAGTTACTTTTTTATGAGCAGAAGGGCTTTACGCTCGTAGTTGTACTAGTGTACTAAAGAGATTTTTAGATTTCATAGCCCCTTTGAGTAAAACTTATTTGTATAGCATGTTTTAAGGATTAGAATCTTTAAACAAAAAACTACGTTACTTGATCATTTGATCTTATAGGCAGTTTTCTTAGGGCATCTCCAACGCCGACATGCAAAATAGACATCGTATTTGTCCGTGTACTGGTGTGGAACTGTCCACAAACACAAATGTGGAAGCCAGGCATCCTACCCCATCCCATGAATGTTTGCCGCTTTTCTTTTTTTTAAGTCCGTAACACTCAAAATAATTATAGAAAAATTGCACAATTCATCCATCCATAAATGAAATGCAAATATGGCTAGTACAACAATAGTTCAAATGTATATATTACATCCTAGATAACCAGACATTCAATAAGTTTTTAGAGTTCATTGATTTCAAATTCAATGATAATCGCACATGTCATCCTACCCCTTGACCTTCGTCCAACAATTTATGAACGTAAATGCCATGCCTTCGTCCTGTAGTACAACACACGACAACGTATCCGGGCTATACAACATGATGATTATCATGTTGAAACATTGAGTGAAGTGATGAATTGATCAACATGTAGAGCAACAAGGAGCAAAAACTTACAATCTCAATGGTTTCCGAGCCCATGGCCACCTTCTCTCATTTTGCACAATCACACCACAAAAATTTATGACAAAATTGGAGATGGTGTACCATTGATGGGCTAGCGACTTCATATTGCGATCACGGATCATGTGTAGGTCATAGGGCCCATCATGGTTTTGCTCATGAAACGTAGCATGCATATTTTGCCAAAAGAATGAGCCCCCTGCCTACGAAGTCCGCAAATACAACGTTCATCTACCGCACATTGCACAACAACTTGTCCTCTATCACCGAGTACCGTGCGATTATGCTTACTCTAGAAACAATATAAAGATAAACAAAAAAGGTCAATGGCATTTGACCGAACACCTGCAGGGCAATGATGTCTGCCATGGATGTGTTGGCAGAGGAATGGAGGGTACCAGGATACAGATGGATCCTAGGTGGTTGGCGTCATAGTACAATGTGGGAAGGCGTGTGGGCAGATGCTATAGGCGTCCGAGGATGCCAGGACGATGGCATGAGAGGTATAGCAACATCGTCGAATGAGGAGCATGAGGATTTGAGTGGGTCAAAGGTGTCGAAGCCCTATGCGACAGTGGTCCGGACGCACTTGAGTGTGGATCTCCCAAATGGGTATCCAAGCTAGGGCTTGCACTCTCATGGGATGCAAATCATGTGACATGAAGAAAGAATAAACTTGATCTTTAAAAGTTCGAACAACCGCCACACCTCTCATCATCATTACCAGACCACACCGCATGGTAAGGATAAGGTAGGTTGCGTATATAGTTACTTTTACCTGCACATATACCAGACCACATCAAGTGGTAAAGGTAAGAGACCTCCAACACCAACCCTCAACCGCCCGCAAACGTCCAGGACGCACGGTCCGAATGTGTTGTGTCATCCAACACAATCCTGCATCGGTCCGCAGGGCAGTCTGGATGCACTTTCTCCCGTAAACCGGAGACAAATATGGTGGGCTTTGCGGGTGTCCGGAGACACGCCCGCTTCTGACCACCCCGACCCACCCAAAATCATCCTCCCTCACACGCGTGCATTTTCGCTTGGTGCCAGCTGCTCGCATTCATGTCATTGTAGAGCGGCCGCTCCACTTTGAAGTTGGCCCAGAGTGGATGTGATCTCTCATTGGACCTACTCCTCTTTTTTACGGGAAATGGAGAAGAAAAGGAAAACCCCTTCATCTCCTTGATGGAGCACAAAGATCCACGGATCTCCAATTTCTAGCCTGCACTCATTCACTATTTGCCACCATCCTTCAATTTTAAGGCATCCATCTGGCGCGCGATCAGTCGAGTATCTATATTTGAAATTGGTCTTCTCATGAAAAATAAATGATGTTGCTATGACTTTGCTATGTTGAATGGTTGTCACTAGGGCCCGAGTGCCATGATTTCAGATCTGAACCTATTATGTTTTCATGAATATATGTGCGTTCTTGATCCTATCTTGCAAGTTGTAGACACTTATTATGGGTTATTGTCAGTGTACAAAAGTAGGGGCTCTCCTTTTGCACCCCTTAACTTGTGCGCGGTTAGTCAGAGCCGCGCCCACGGCCACATGAAGCAGGGCAAAGGAGGGATGCGGGAGCACAAGACGACTAGAGCAACGCCAAGACCAGAGACGCAGAGAGAGTGAGAGGGAAAGGTGGACTCCCTCGGCAAGACCCTTGCCGGGGGGCTTCCGCAACATCGGCAAGATCCTTGCCGGGGCACTTGCCTAACGCCAGCGGAGCGCGTCACCCTTGAGCCCAAGGGGTTCCCACGCCATATTGGAACCAAAGGCTCGGGAGGCACCTCCGTGGTGGCATGCTGATCTTTGTAGAGATCATAGACACACAAGATCAGATGGAAACCAGAAGACGTCTATCCTTGGTGAAATCCTTGCCGAGGAGATCCACGAGACCCTAGGCAAGATCCTTGCCGGGGACGACCGCGGTGCCGTAGCAAGACCCTCGCCCTCGGCAAGACCCTTGCCGAAGACGTTTGTGGGGCCGCAGCCAGGCCCGCGTCTGACAAAACTCCATTGCCACTCCCATACAGCTGCCAGCTCGACCAGCCAAGTAAGCATCTGCGTGGCAGCGCGCGGCCTCTACACCAACTCAGCAAGCACCTGCGTGGTGGCATGCATATCTTCATGAAGGCTCCACCACCGTGCCAGCCCAGCAGCCAGCCAACATCACATTACAACGCCTCGTCAGCATGGACGCGCGTCAGAGCCAAGCGAGGCGACGACAGCAGGGACGAGCTTCTTTGCCATCCCCAATAAAGCAAGAGGGGCACGTCGGCAGCGCATTAAATGTGTTTGTCCGATGGTGCCAGGGGATAGACTCAACCCCTGTACACCTTTCCACCTCTTGTGTGCCACTGTGGCAACCCCTTTTTGTCTATAAAAGGAGGCCCGAGGCGTACTGGAGAGGGATTCGGATCTTTTGGACTGGAGAGCCACGACAGCTAGTTTAAGAACACAAGAACACCTAAATATACATCAAAGCAGGACTAGGGTTTTATGCATCTCCGCGGCCTGAACCTGGGTAAACAATTTGTGTGCTGACCGCCAAACCCGCTCTTTGCACAACCCCGCGCCCGCCAACCGTAGAAGGGATCCCAGTGACCCCATAGGTGTCGTTTCCCACCGACATCTCTGGCGAGCCAGGTAGGGGGTGCGCAGTTGTGAGAATTCGGTCTGTATGAAGCAACGGCTTCATCGTGGTCGTCACTTCAAGCAAGAAGACGACCGAACAAGTGGCGTCCTTGGTGGACGTGATGAACGCTCATGCAGCGGCAGAAAAGCTAAGTCATGCAAAACTTTGAGTAATTCCTTTACATATATATGGTTATTTTCCTCGGCGATCTTGCCCTGTGTATGGAAAACCTGCAAGTAATGGGGCCCTACCACTATTGGCAACACCCTCGTTCTGTTTCGAGTCTGCTCAACAGTTCGAGCGGCTGCTTCGAGAGTGGAAGGGTGACCTTTTGCGATTGGCAACGCTCTCGTTCTCTCTCGAGTCTGCTCGACAGCTCGAGCGGCCACGTCAAGAGCAGTAAGGTGGTTTGCCCAGCAGCAAGCATACCCGAGAGGCTGTTGGGGATCCGTCCTCAAAGCACCGCCTGGGTTTCCTCGCCAGCAAACCTACCTGGTTAACGTAGGGTGGACATACAAAGGGAGATCAAACGGGAAAATAACATGCATCGTTTCAAAAGTACTACAGAGTTATATTACATCATTTGTTGCTGCGGTTCTAACTAAAGATAAAAATTGTCTTGGTCATGAACCTGCAGCGGCGATAAAAAACGGGGTGCCTAGTCCCGGCGCTGGCCTTGTACCCTCTGAACTTCGTCGATGCGGCTGATGACGGGCTTGATGCGCTCACTGAGCGGTGCAGAGTCCACGTCATGCGGCAAGCTATCCAGCGAAGCTTCGAAGTCGAGGTCAGGGTTCCAGTACACCATCTTGGTGAGGACCTTGGTCATGGCACCCCGACAAAGCCTGCGGGCCTCTTCGGCCAGAGAGGCCGCCCTGTTGGAGCGAAGCCGCTCCAGGGCCCCGAGAACACCCTCAAAGAATAGAGTTAGCCTGGAATTGGGACTCGCGTTTGGCTCCGGGATGTACCTCACGTCTAACAACCCCATGGTAGCCAGCTGTGTGGTGATCCTACCGGGACCTCGGCAAGGCGGCTGACCCAGAGCTTCTCGCCCGCCACAAACTCCGCATGGCTGGCGGCGTCGTTCTTCCGCAGCTGCCTCTCCACCTCCAGATTCTTGGTCAGAGTCCCCTCCCGGGCCCTGACCTCCGAGAGCGTCCCTTCAAGGCTCTCCAGCTTCAGCTTTAGGTCCTTGATGGACTCGTTGGCCGTGGAGAGTAGCTCGGCCTTCTCGAGGACTGTGGCCTGTGCATCAGCCAACGCACCCTTGGCCACATCTCTCTCCCCGTCAGCTCCTGGACCTGCCCCTTCAGCCCGTCACGCTCCGCCTCCAGCTCGTTCACTTTGCAGGCGTGGTCCTAGGCCCGAGCATTGAGGGGCTCCTCGTGCCTCTACTCCAGTTCACGAGTCTGTTGCATGATGAGCTCCCGGACCTCCTCATCCTTGCCGCGGAGTGTCGCGGCGAGCTTCTCCTCGCGAGCGGTAAGGTCCTCCTCCTAGGAGTTCAGCTCGGCCTGGTGCTGGAGCCGAGTGGCCTCCTCCTTGGTGGCCTGTCGACTCGCCATCTCCTGGGCCTTCTTGATGTCTGCCTGCTTCATGACAAGCTCTAGCTTGCGCTCGGCTAGCTAGTCCTGGGCGGCCTTGAATTCCTCACCGGCCTGGCTAAACCAAGCATGCACCTCAGTGCCGCGCTCTTCGAGGTCCGCCTCCGCCTTGTCCACCGCTGCCATCCTGGACTTGGCCTTGTCCAGGCGGGCACAGTGAAGTGCCTGGAGCTTGTGGAAGCTGGCGCTCATGCTCTGGAGGAGACGCTCTTCCTGAGAACCGCCGCCGCCGACGCTCGCTCCGTCGACGACCTCAAGCCCGGCGGCGCCAAGCACCTTGTCATCGAACACCTCCCCCTCGGCGGGTGCCCTGGTGCTCACCGTCCATGGGAGGTGGACGAACAAGTCGCCCACCTTCAAATATTTGCCTGAGCCAGGGGTAGTGGAGGAGGAAGGCTGGTCGTCGACCACCTCCTCCTCGGCAGCAGCCTTGCTGGCCTTCCCGGCAGGCCCCTTGCCGGCCTCCTCGGCAGCGGCCTCGCCGGGCTCCCCAGCAGGCCCCTCGGCGGCGTCCTCGGCAATGTCCTTGGCAGCCTCCTCAGCGGCGATCTTGTCGGCCTCGGCCGCGGCCTCTCTAGCGGCATCTCTGATGACGGTGTCCACGTCCTCCCAGTCCACCGAGGAAAGATCTGGGTACCGAGAAGGAGAATGAGGCGAAGCCAGGATCAAAATTTCAAAGAAGAAAAACGAGCGGGGACGGGAGGCGAACAACTTACCTGCGCCAAGCTAGGACGAAGTGGCCCCCTCCCCACCAGCATTCGGTGCCGGGGCGGAGCCGCTGGCGCCCTGGTTCTCCTCCTCCTCCTCCTCTGTGTGCATGGGCTCGGTGCTTGGCGCCCTTGCCGGGGACCCCCCTCGAGGTGGCATGGTTGATGGGGGCAGCGCATTGGGGGTGGTCCTCAGTGGCTCCTCCTGCTGTCGTTCTCCTCCTGCAACCACGGCAAGGTCAGCACCAGGAAATCGTGCCCTAGCACACATCAAGGGGGAGCGAGTGATGAACGCACGCTGGGGTCTGCTCTCCACCACCACCAGCGGCGTACTCGAGGTGCCCGCCGAGGCCTTGGCCCTCTTCGCCACCCTCTAGGACAACATCTCCCTATCCCCGCGAGCATGAAGACAAGTCAAGAAAAGTGGCGTGGTCCGAAGGGACGGAGATGACGAAAGGCCAGACACTTACTCATCCTCCGCCTCTTCTTCCGTGGCCTTCCTCTTCCTCCTCGGGCTAAGAGACCCGAGGTCGAAGAATACCTTCGAATCGTCACCAGCGGGAGGAGGGGAAGCAGGTGGAGTTGGGGGACGCTTGGACGAAGAAGGGGCAGCTGCTTTCTTCTTCGCCACCACAACCTTCACTGCCTTCCCCGCCGCCGCGGCACTCGTCTAGTGCACGGGCGCCTCCAAAGGTTGTTGCGGTTGTGCGGCCCTGCTGGATCGGACCGGCTCGCGAGAGACGGCCCGCCGCAGGACACGCCCTCCCCCCATGACTGGGTACTTGACAGCCTCAGCCTCCTCCTCAGACGACTCGTCGGCGTCGTCTTTGATGAGAGGGGCCCCGGTGCCGGCGCTGCTGGCCTCCCGAGCGGATTCCACCCACTGGGCGAGCTCCTTCTCCTCCGCAGCCATTGCGGCCTCGTCCTCCATGCTGCCAGCACTGTCGGCCTCCTTGGCGAGCTCCGCCTCCGCCACCCTGGCGGCGATGTAGTCCAACTCCGCCTGGGTGGTGTCCTGGATGAGCCGCGGCTCCTCGCAGACGTACTTCTCCACCAAGGTGTCGAAGAACTCCTGCACCTGATCCTCCTTCGGTTCGGCCCAATTCGGGTCAAGGCCATGCGCATTGAAGTCGGCTTCATGGCGATGATGTTGGTTTGGCGAGAGTTGTTGCTCAGCGGGATCACCCCCACCGGCAACCCAAACAAGGGCCCCTTGGCGACCTTGCCGGCCTTCGCGGCCTTGCCGGCCCTTTCGGCTCAGCCGCCGCGACCCACATCGAGCTGGAAGAGCCGCTGGCAGAAGTGGGCGTGCGCCATCACCGTTAAGTTGTGGTTCAAGCCAGGGCGGAGCCGCATGATGTCGGCCGCGTTGCTGAAAAGCCAAGCCGGTCTCCCCTTGTTGTGTAGAGGAGTGATGCGGCAGCGGATGAAATCCGCCCCAATCATCTCCAGGGTGAGCCGGGTAGCGGCAAGGCAGTGGATCCTGGTGGTGGTGATTGTGAGCCTCCCGTCCTGGGTGTCGACGTCGCCCCGGTCATCTCTACGGACCGGCGGCGTCTGGCGAACTTGGCAAAACTCCTAAGGGTCCTCCTCCTCAATCCAGCACCACCAGCTCGCCATTCCTCCCACCTCTCCTTCTGGGCGCCCTCTGGATACGTCCCCTTCTCTAGGGGCCTTGGGATCCAAGTGACACAACCAGAGATGGCGCCTCCCTTCTGGATCCGAGGATAAAAGTAGTGGCGGAAGAGCGCCGTACTGGGAAGCACTCCAGCGAAGCCCTCACAGAGATAGGTGAAAAGAGCCATGCACACCACGACATTTGGAGTGAAATCCAGAAGGTGGAAGTCGTAGGTGTGCATGATGTCATTGAAGAAATCAGAGAAAGGGGGGCAGAGGCCGCCGGAAAAATAGTCGACGAAGAATGGGTACCGATTCGGGGCGGCCTTGGTGCAATTGGCGGGGATGACACGCGTGGCCGGGTGCCCCGTCGTCTCTCCCCCGCCTTGCACCCCCATAGAGGCCTGAAGTTGTCCCAGAGGTGGACCGCGTCGATCGTTGAGGGGAAGCACGCGAGCTGCGTCCAGCACGCCGCCGATTCGCTCTCCGGCTGTTCCGACCCCCCCCCCCCCCCGGCGTCCCTGACCACTCCTTTACTCTTGCTGGTCTTGGGTGCAATGGCGGCTGCGAGAAGTGGATGAGAAAGGGCGGCGAAAACGCGGTGGCGGCAGTGAGCGAGAGCAGAGGTGTAAAGAGGAAGAAGGAGGGGACGACGGTTCTGAGATTGGAGAATACACAGGGGGTAAATGAGCAGCGCGCCCGCGGTTGTTCCTTTTTACGGGGAAGGCGCGGGCCGCCTCTTTACCATGATGTGACACATGCGTGCGGAAACCGCCCCACGCATGACCCCCATGTCACGCATGACCCTCCACGCCGCGCTTTCAACGCGGGTCGTGGGGAAGCACAGCGGACGAGGAAATTACTACGGTAAAAATTCGCCCCACCTGCCCGCGCATCGTTCTGGGCCTAGCCCAACAATGCGTCACACTTATGTGTGGCCCAAGCCCGGGGGCTCCTATCGGTGTACAAAAGTACGGGCTCTCCTTTTGCACCCCTTAACTTGTGCGCGGGCAGTCAGAGCCGCGCGCACGGCCACACGAAGCAGGGCAGAGGAGGGATGCCGGAGCACAAGACGACCGGAGCAATGCCAAGACCAGAGACGCAGAGAGAGCGAGAGGGCGAGGTGGACTCCCCCGGTAAGACCCTTGCCGGGGGGCTTCCGCGGCATCGGCGAGATCCTTGCCGGGGCAACTTTCTTAACGCCAGCGGAGCACGCCACCCTTGAGCCCAAGGGGTTTCCATGCCATATTGGAACCAAAGGCTCGGGAGGCACCTCCGTGGTGGCATGCTGATCTTTGTAGAGATATAGACACACAAGATCAGATGGAAACCAGAAGACGAGGATCCTTGGTGAAATCCTTGCCGAGGAGATCCACGAGGCCCCCAGCAAGATCCTTGCCGGGGACGACCGCGGTGCCGCAGCAAGACCCTTGTCGGGCCTTCGGCAAGACCCTTGCCGAAGATGCCTGCGGGGCCGCAGGCAGGCCTGCATCTGACAAAACTCCACCACCGCTCCCATACAGCTACCGGCCCGACCAGCCGGGCAGGCATCTGCGTGGCAGTGCGCGGCCTCTACACAAACTCAGCAAGCACCTGCATGGTGGCATGCAGATCTTCGTGAAGGCTCCACCACCGCGCCAGCCCAGCAGCCAGCCAACGTGGTGTTACAACGCCTCGTCTGCTTAGACGCGCGTCGGAGCCAAGCGAGGCGATGATAGCTGGAACGAGCTTCTTTGCCGTCCCCAATAAAGCAAGAGGGGCACGTCGGCAACGCATTAAATGCGTTTGTCTGACGGTGCCAGGGGATAGACTCAACCCATGTACACCTTTCCACCTCATGTGTGCCATCGTGGCAACCCCTTTTTGTCTATAAAAGGAGGCCCGAGGCGTACTGGAGAGGGATTCGGATCTTTTGGACTGGAGAGCCATGGCAACTATTTCAAGAACACAAGAACATCTAAATATACATCAAAGCAGGACTAGGGTTTTACGCGTCTCCGCGGCCTGAACCTGGGTAAACAATTTGTGTGCTGACCGCCAAACCCGCTCTTTGCACAACCCCGCGCCCGCCAACCGTAGAAGGAATCCCAGTGACCCCATAGGTGTCGTTTCCCGCCGACAGTTATGATCCGCATACCCCAAGGTGACAATAATTCAGATTCTTTCTGGTGATTATTGTAGTTTGAGTTCATGTATTCACTAAGTGCTAATGCTTCGTTCTAGTTCTCTATTAAAAGGAGGCCTTAATATCCCTTAGTTTCCTTATGGACCCCGCTGCCACGGGAGGGTAAGACAAAAGATGTCATACAAGTTCTTTTCCATAAGCACATATGACTATATATGGAATACATTCCTACATTACATTGATGAATTGGAGCTAGTTCTGTGTCGCCCTAGGTTATGACTGCTACATGATGAATATTATCCAACACAATTATCCATCGTTGATCCAATGCCTACGAGCTTTTCACATATTGATCTTTGCTAAGTTACTTACGCCATTGTTGTGGCGTTTGTCCATCCAGCCTGACCGTGGGCCAGACCCAGGATCTGGCCCGGTTTGGTCTATACGTCCCGTCGTCGGCCAAGCTGCCGCGACCATGGAGGATCTTTGTGGACGGCTTCCCAACCCGTGACCCGCCGGCGACCAACGAGCAACTTTGCAGCCACATCGGCGGCCGGTACAACAAAAGGGGTCGCCGCCACTTCTGGCGCGGTAAGAACTTCAACGAGGTCATCGACGCGTTCAAGCGCGCTTCCTGAGGTTTCCCCATCGGCGACATCATGGGGGAAGCCGGACCTTCCCGCCACCGTGCAGCCATCCACGCACCCGCCCCCGCTCCACCTGTCCCGATGGAGGTCCCAATTCCGTCGGAATAGGTGACGCTTCTGCAATGGATCAAATGTTTAGTCCCACCTCGGAAGCAAGGGCGAGGACCGGCTTGAATAGCTAAGCGTGGTAGAGATGTCAAACTCCTCTGTTACCACAACCTGACCTCCCAGCCCCGTTGAAACCAGCTATTGGGCCATTCATGGGCCGATTTGACCTCCCGAGTTGCCCTCTTAGGCTTGATATGGGTCGGAAAATAACCCAACTATCCGGTCCAGCAGCTGCCGGCCGGGCATTTTTTTGCACCACATGGGTCATGCTACAGTAATGATCATTAAGAAAGAACTAAGAAAACAAACATTATTTTAAAACAGCGAACTCTTTCACATAGCAGTACAAAAAACATGCCAATTCATTCAATAAATATGATATATGTTCACATAAATATTTTGAGCAAACATAAACAAAACACTTATTAAAGTTTTCTAGCACACACACATATAAATAAACAACAACAACAACATAGGTTATTCCGACATGACTCGTGCGACTAGTTTTCTTCTTCCGACAAATGAAGTTGCTTCTCTGTGCCCGATTCCTGAACGAAATATAAATAAATGTGTGAGAAATGTAGTCAATAAAATCAAATTAGCAACATAACAAAAATAAGAATGCAACAACTTACTTCTTGTTCAGACTACATGTCGCCTTGTTATGACCTAAGAGATGACATAGACTGCACAACGGACCACTTTTCTTCTCTCTAAAACTTTTGGTCTACCATCTTTTTCATGAGATTGGGGCCCCCCTTTGACCGCCCCTTCTTAGGTGCACCCTTCGTCAAAACTTTCTCAGGATCACCAATACCAGGTTCAACTTGTTGCGCCTGACTTGCCTCTTCCTATAAGTTCCTCCTTTGAAATCTTTTTCTTCGCTATTATGTTGTCCAGACACTTCATCAACTCGTCGAATAAGAAGGGGTCATTTGTTGCAACATGAGCACCTTCTGTGGTTTTATGGTTATTTGACTATACTGTTCTCTCTTCAGTGGCCTTGACCAACCCCATCTAAACATATCACTCTTCCGCTGCACAGGCAACCCATCTCTCGCATTTTTGGACAAACGATGAAGGACACAACACTTTGGTATTTCAGTTAAGTTCAGATGATGGAGAACAAAGAGAATGTGTTTGCATGGCAGCCCTTTCCGAACCATCCTAAGACAAGTGCATGTTATAGCTTCTTCTGAGTTACTTGGTTCATAAACAACATTGTACCTGAACTTGTGGTTATCCTTCCATATCACGATGAATGTCTGACGCTCAATTCCCATGAGCATCTCAAATATCTCCAGTTGTCCCATCTTCTACAAATCATCTTGCAGGATGTAGAAATTAGCAGGTGTGAATACAGTGGCAGCATGCTCCTCAAGGGCCTTATATTCAGTAACCGGCGATGGTTCTTTTTAGTTAGCATCGCAGTCATTGTACGCCTCATTCTCACGGAGGAAAACTAGTTAGTTCTCATAATGCACTACCAAATCAACTATTGTCATGTCGTAGTCCAGGCGAAGGTGAAGGTAGGAGTTGAGGCTCTCGCTCCTCCGGTTACTTCGCATACCAAGGAAAAAACCATCGGAAAGATATGAAGCTGCCCAAAGTCTCCTATTTCTATACATCCTGTTACGCCACTCTTCAGTTTTATCCATCTTCCACTTATCGACGAAAGCAGATCATCTCTGCTCAAAGTTGGCTTGAGAGGTGGCATAGTACAGGAGGAATCTGAGCTCATCCAGTGACTTGTAATGTAGGCACCTCTGCATATTTTTCTCGATATGCCAGGAGCAAAGACGATGGAACACATTCGAAAGGACAATCCAATTCGCTCGGGTCATTGCAGCGTCACTGGTGTCTACTATGCAACTTTATTCTTGTAGACACGTGTTGGGCCTCCAAGCGCAGAGTTTTGTAGGACAGTAGCAATTTTCCCTCAAGTCGATGGCCTAAAGTTTATCAATCTGTGGAAGGTGTAGGATGAAGATGGTCTCTCACAAACAACCCTTCAACCAAATAATAAAAAGTCTCTTGCGTCCCCAACACACCAAGTACAATGGTAATTTGTATAGGTGCACTAGTTCGGCGAAGAGATGGTGATAAAAGTGTAATATTGATGGTAGAAATATATTTTTATAATGTGAATAAATAAAAACAGCAAGGTAGCAAATAGTAAACGAGCACAAAAACGGTATTGCAATGCTTGAAAATGAGGCCTAGGGTACATACTTTCACTAGTGCAATCTCTCAATTGTGCTAATATAATTAGATCATATAACCACCCCTCAAAGTGCGATGAAGAATCACTCCAAAGTTCCTATCTAGCGGAGAACATAAGAAGGAATCATTTGTAGGGTACGAAACCACCTCGAAGCTATTCTTTCCGATCGATCTATCCAAGAGTTTATACTAAAACAACACCCAATAATTTCAGATTCATAATACTCAATCCAACACAAAGAACTTCAAAGAGTGCCCCAAGTTTTCTACCAAAGAAACAAATACAAGAAAGTGCATCAACCCCTATGCGTAGATTACCCCAATGCCACCTCGGGAATCCGCGAGTTGAGTCCCAAAACATATATCAAGTGAATCAAAATAATACCCCATTGTATTCATTTGCAAGACATATATCAAGTGCTCTCAAATCCATAAAAATATTCAATCCGATAAAACAAAATCTCAAAGGGAAAACTCAATTCATCACAAGATAGAGAGGGGAAAACACCATATGATCCAACTATATTAACGAAGCCCGTCATACATCAAGATCATGACATCTCAAGAACACGAGAGAGAGGGGGGGGAGAGATTAAACACGTAGCTACTGTTACAAACCCTCAGCCCCGAGGGTGGACTACTCCCTCCTCATCGTGGTAGCCGCCGGGATGATGAAGATGGCCACCGAAGATGATTCCCCTCCGGCAGGGTGCCGGGACGGGGTCTAGATTGGTTTTGGGTGGCTACAGAGGCTTGCGGCGGCGGAACTTCTGATCTAGGTTAACCCCGAGGGTTTTCAGAATATTTGTGAATTTATACGGTAAAGAGGGGTGTGGGAGGCCACCGAGGTGGGCACAACCCACTTGGGCGCGCCTGGGGGCCTGGTGGGTTGTGCCCACCTCGGGGCACCCCCAGGTGCTGCTATGGCCCATTGGTGGTCTTCTGGTCCATAAAAAATCCACAAAACGCTTTGCAGTGTTTGGACTCCGTTTGATATTGATTTCCTGTGATGTAAAAACATGCAAAAAAACAGCAACTGGCACTTGGCACTATGTCAACAGGTTAGTACCAAAAAATGATATGAAATGACTATAAATGATTATAAAACATCCAAGAATGATAATATAACAGCATGGAACAATCAAAAATTATAGATACGTTGCAGATGTATCAGCATCCCCTAGCTTAATTCCTGCTCGTCCTCGAGTAGGTAAATGATAAAAACAGAATTTTTGATATGGAATGCTGCCTAACATGTCATCTCATATTCTTTTCTTTGTAGCATGGACATTTGGACTTTTATATGGTTCAAAGCAATAGTCTAGTTTTGACATGAGACTTAAATACTCAAGCATATAAACAAGCAACCATGTCCTTCAAAATACCAACGCTAAAATAAGTTATCGCTGGCCCATCATCCTCAATCATTGATCCATTCATGAAACACACTTGCATATTAGCTACACCCAATGCTCAAGTACGATCATAGTGCCCCCTAGTTGGTGCTTTGTAAGAGAAGACGGAGACTCAAATTAAAAATAAAATTGCATAAAGTGAAAGAAAGGCCCTTCGCAGAGGGAAGTAGGGATTTGTAGAGGTGCCAGAGCTCAAAGAGAAAATTGAGAGGTAAAAACATTTTGAGAGTCATACTTTTCCCAGCAATGAAGACGACTTAGAGCTCCCAACACTTTCCATGCTAGATATATCATAGGCAGTTCCCAAACAGAAAATAAAGTTTATTCATTCTTCCACCATACTTTCACTTTCCATGCCTAACCGTATCCACAGGTGCCCTCCATACCAACACTTTCCAAGGAATTTATTATTTGACAACAATAAGTAAATTCATTTTTCATTTCTGGACTGGGCATCCCTAATACCTTTCCCTTACTCTCGTGCAATGACAAGTGAATAAACACTCATCGTGAGAATAACACATCTAGCAGGGAAAAAATTGGACACCCCTCACCGCCTCGTGAGCGGTACGAGCACACAAAAGAGAAATTTATTTTGAAAATTAGAGATGGCGCATACAAATTTTCTTAGGATGGCAAAAGAATACCACATATGGGTAGGTATAGTGGACTCATGGGGCAAAACTGGTTTAAAGGTTTTGGATGCACAGGTAGTGATCATACTTAGTGCAAAATGAAGGCTAGCAAAATATTGAGAAGCGACCAACCAAGAAATGAATAATCTCATGAGCGAGCATTGAGCATAATTAACAACGAATAATACACCACAAGTAGGATGTGATTTCATTGCGTAACTATTGACTTTCGTGCTTGCATAGGGAATCACAAACCTTAACACCAATTTTCTTTCTAAAGCATAATTACTCATCAACATGACTCACATATCACATCATCATATCTCAAAACTATTACAAGGAATCAAGTTTATTTTGTCCAATGATCTTCATGAGAGTTTTTATTATATCCTTCTTGGATATCTATCACTTTGGAACTAATTTTCATGTGTTGCTTTTGATAAGCTCAAAAAAATATAAGTGAAGATCATGAGCATAATATTTCTTTCTCTCAAATTAATTTAAGTTAAGCAAGAGATAATTTCTTCAAAAATACTAAAGCACACCATGCTCAAAAATATATAAGTGAATCACTAGAGCAATTCCATAGAAAAGAGCTTCGTTGACGGTATGTGAGTGCCGCTTACCTAGCCTCCTTGGCAACTACTTGAGGACTCTATTTTATTTAAAAACTTTCAGATCTAAGAATTTTATTAAAACATCAAGCAAAAACAAAATAAAATGACATTCTAAGAATACCACACATCATTGTGAAGAAGCAAAAACTTAGGCTCAACCGAGACTAACCGATAATTGTTGATGAAGAAAGGTGGGATTCCTACCGGGGCATCCCCAAGCTTATATGGTTGAGACTTCTTGATATATTATCTTGGGGTGCCATGGGAATCCCCAATCTTGAGTTTTTGTGTCTCCTTAATTCCTCTCATATCACGGTTTTCCTAAATCTCAAAAGCTTCATCCACACAAAACTTAACAAGAACTCGTGAGATAAGTTAGTATAAACCAATGCAAAAACTTTATCATTCTCTACTATAGAAAATAACTAAAATTATTATTCAACATTGCATACTAAATGCCTCTGCATATTTAATACTCCTATCCTCAAATAGAATCATTAAACAAGCAAACATAACAGCAATCTGCCAAAACAGTACAGTCTGTAAAGAATGCAATATTCATCATACTTCCCTAGCTCCAAAAATTCTGAAAAATTACCACACTTTAGAAAATTTATCATATCTTATTTTTCAAAAAATCAGCATTTTATCACATTTTGATTTTTTCTAGGGAATTTTTGCAAAAGCGCGAAGCACTCTGTTTTGAAACAGCAACAAATAGACTTGCAAAGTAAGCATGGTAAAGGCTATCCTTGACATTTTTATTGAAATTAAAGATGAAAAACATTATTCTAAATAACAGCAAGCAAATTCTAGCAAAATAATTTGATGCTCCAAGCAAAACACATAACATGTGACGAATGAAAACATAGCTCCAAGTGAGGTTACCAGTAATGTTGAAGACGAAAGAAGGGATGCCTTTCGGGGCATCCCCAAGCTTAGTTGCTTGGGTCTTCCATGAATATTACATTGGGTGCCTTGGGCATACCCAAGCTTAGGGTCTTGTCACTCCTTGTTCTCCTCATATCGACATCTCACCCACAACTTGAAAACTTCAATCACACAAAACTTAACGGGACTTTGTGAGATAGGTTAGTATGATAAAGAGCAAACCATTTCACTTTTGGTACTGTCAAAGACAAGATTCATAATTGTTCTCACATAATTCCTACTGTACCTCATCATTTCCACAATTTATATTGAGCAATATAAGCCACAGAAACTAGAAAACAAGAAAATTGTGCATTGAAAACAGAATCTGTCAAAAGCAGAATAGTCTGTAGTAATATGTACTCCAGCCATACTTCTACTACTCCAAAAATCCTGAAAAATAGTAAAACCTGGGAAATTTGTCTATTAATCTCTTGCAAAAATAATCAGCATTTTATCATGCTTCTGTTAAAAATGAGAATTGTTTTCCTCAGCGCAAAAGTTTCTGTTTTTTAGCAGGATCAAATCAACTATCACTGTAAGCCATCCCAAAGGTCTTACTTGGCACTTTATTGAAATGAAAGCAATAAAACATGATTACCACAGTAGCATAATCATGTGAAAACACAAAAACAATAGGTAAAAGTGTTAGGTTGTCTCCCAACAAGCGTTTTTCTTTAATGCCTTTTAGCTAGGCAAGATGATTTCAATGATGCTCGCATAAAAGATAAGAATTGAAACATAAAGAGAGCATCATGAATCATAAGTTCCTCTCTCATAATAATTTTCAGTAGCATCATGAATAGATTCATAAATATAATCATCGCATAAAACATTCTTTTCATGTTCCAAAAGCATAGAAATTTATTACTCTCCATATAAGAAATTTTATTCTCATTCATAATAGTGGGAGTATCATAGGAAACTCGAATACTATAAATTGTTCCCACATTAAAAGAGTAATGTTCGGAAAAAAGATAATCAAAATTATGACAATAATTATCACTACTTTTTATAACATAAGTATCATCATAATAATCATCATAGGTAGGAGGCATGCAATCATCAAAGCAAATTTGATCATTCAAAGTAAGGGGACTAAAAAGATCATCTCCATTAAGCATGGCATCCCCAAGCTTGGGACAAACATTAATTGCACTAAATAAATTCTCAAACATGTCATTCTCATCAAACATAGCATCCCCAAGCTTGTGGCTTGGCATATCATAAGCATAATCACTCTCATCATTAATAGTATGAATAGCACCAATGGTATAACAATTGCTATCATCATAATTTCCCAAGTTGGTGCCAAAAAGATTTCCAAGATTATAAGAATATCATTATTTTTTCCAATCATAATCATCACAAAAAGCAATAGGCATAACAAAATCATCATCAATAGTGCTCTCGGACATTGTGCTATAAGACATAGAAGCAATATCATCAAGTGCATCCTCTTCTAGTGCACTCGGACATTGTACTATAAGACATAGAAGCAATATCATCATCAAGTGCATCCTCTTCCACAATTATCTTTGATTCATTTTCATGAGGCATAACAATAATAGGAGCAACATTATTTGGGAGACATACCTTTTTACCTCCATTCTTTCTTCTTTTCTTCTTCTTCACCGCACCATGTGTGGGTTTAATTAATTTTTTCAAACTCCTTATTGATGAGAGTGGTTGAATAGGGAGCTCCTCGTCCTCACCTATTTCATCATGAGAGACAATAGGAGGGAAAGTGGAAGTCTTTACCCTTTCATTAGTATTCCTTTTATATTCTATTGCTTTTCCCATCTTTCTATAGTTGGCAATATAAGCATTCTCATTGCAATTTACCATGCAAAACATATATATTCTTTAGTTTAGTTTCAATGTCATCCGTGAGAATAAATACTTCAAACCAACTATTTTTATATGTCAATTCTTCACTCCCCAAGAATAAACAAAGTTCATTATAAAGTTCTAGGGTGATCAAGTTATTGCAATATTTGGACACGATTCGATCATGAAAAAGTATGCATTGGAAATTAAGATGACCAACCTTATTGAAAGTTCACAAGTAACAGGACAAAGAGAACATAATTTTGTAGCAAATTCATCTATCGCTTTGAGCAAAGAATTGGTTTCATCATGTTTATGCTTCTTGCAAAATCTATCTTCCCTATAAGGCATGTCTTCACAAACTTTATGCACTTCACAAAAATTGACATGCTTATAAGAAAAAAATTGTCATGACTTGTGCAATCATCATTAGCATTTTGGATATTCAAAGAATTCATACTAACAACATTGCAATCATGCTCATCATTCCAATATTTTGTGCCAAACATTTTATTGACTTCTTCTATCAATTGAGCACAATTTTTCGATCCATCATTTTCAAGAAAGATGTTATAAAGATGATCAATAATATGATGCAATCTCAATTCCATTTTTTGTAGTTTTCTTTTATAAACCAAACTAGTGATAAACAAGAAACTAAAATATTTGATTGCAAGATCTAAAGATATACCTTCAAGCACTCACCTCCCCGGCAACGGCACCAGAAAAGAGCTTGATGTCTACTACGCAACTTTATTCTTGTAGACACGTGTTGGGCCTCCAAGTGCAGAGTTTTGTAGGACAGTAGCAAATTTCTCTCAAGTGGATGACCTAAGGTTTATCATTCCGTGGGAGGTGTATGATGAAGTTGGTCTCTCTCAAACAACCATGCAACCAAATAATAAAAAGTCTCTTGTGTCCCCAACACACCAAATACAATGATAATTTGTATAGGTGCACTAGTTCGGCGAAGAGATGGTGATAAAAGTGTAATATTGATGGTAGAGAAATATTTTTATAATCTGAGTAAATAAAAACAGCAAGGTAGCAAATAGTAAACGGGCACAAAACGGTATTGCAATGCTTGAAAATAAGGCCTAGGGTCCGTACTTTCGCTAGTGCAATCTCTCAATGGGGCTAATATAATTGGATTATATAACCACCCCTCAAGGTGCGATGAAGAATCACTCCAAAGTTACTATCTAGCGGAGAACATAAGAAGAAATTGTTTGTAGGGTACGAAACCACCTCGAAGCTATTCTTTCCGATCGATCTATCCAAGAGTTCATACTAAAATAACACCAAATAATTTCAGATTCATAATACTCAATCCAACACAAAGAACTTCAGAGAGTGCCCCAAGATTTCTACCGGAGAAACAAAGACAAGAACGTGCATCAACCGCTATGCGTAGATTACCACAACGCCACCTCGGGAATCCGCGAGTTGAGTGCCAAAACATATATCAAGTGAATCAAAATAATACCCCATTGTCACCACGAGTATTCATTTGCAAGACATATATCAAGTGCTCTCAAATCCATAAAAATATTCAATCCGATAAAATGAAATCTCAAAGGGAAAACTCAATTCATCAGAAGATAGAGAGGGGAAAACACCATATGATCCGACTATATTAATAAAGCCCACGATACATCAAGATCGTGACATCTCAAGAACATGAGAGAGAGAGAGAGAGATTTAAGACATATCTACTGCTACAAACCCTAAGCCTCGAGGGTGGACTACTCCCTCCTCATCGTAGTGGCCGCCAGGATGATGAAGATGGCCACACTGGAGATGATTCCCCCTCTGGCAGGGTGGCTACAGAGGTCTGCGGCAGCAGAAATTCTAATCTAGGTTAACCCCAAGGGTTTTCGGAATATTTGCGAATTTATAGGGTAAAGAGGGGTGCAGGAGGGCACCGAAGTGGGCACAACCCACCTGGGCGCGCCTGGGGCCCCAGGCGCGCCCTGGTGGGTTGTGCCCCCCTTAGGGCACCCCCAGGTGCTGCTCTGGCCCATTGGTGGTCTTCTGGTCCATAAAAAATTCACAAAAAGTTTCACGGTGTTTGGACTCCGTTTTATATTGATTTTCTGCAATATAAAAAACATGCAAAAACAACAACTGGCACTTGGCACTATATCAATAGGTTATTACCAAAAAATGATATAAAATGATTATAAAACATCCAAGAATGATAATGGAACAACATGGAACAATCAAAAATTATAGATACGTTGGAGACGTATCAGTCACCATGTGTGATTATTGACTTTGGCTTCACCTGACAGTTTGCCTTCATAAATGTCTGCATCAGCCACACATATGTCCCTTCGGTCTCGTTAGAAACAATGGCACAACCAAACACTATGGTGCAGCGGTGGTTATTAACTCCGACAAAGGGGATGAATGTCATACCATATATTTCATCGTATATGTGTTGTCAAACTCGACCACATCTCCGTAGTCCAGCTAGTCCCTCTTTGACCGTGCATCGCACCAGAACATACTCTTCAGTCGCCCTTCCTTATCAAGCACATACCCCAAAAAAACTCAGGGCCCTTCTCCTTTCTGCTCCTCATAATGCCAACTGTTGTCTCAGCATCACCGTTTGCAATGAGCTTCATTTTCTCTCTGTAACACAGATTGTAAATGCCTCGCCTGATAAGCCCGCACTTATCATACGAACCGTATCTACACATGAAGTTGTCCATTATTATATACTTCTTATCCCATTCGCTTCCATCGTCAATATCTCTGCCTCATGCCATCTTCAATCCGTATGTGTGACAACAAAAAACTAACCTCGTCGGGGCGAGCCATCGCGTGGTTGTGATCATCCACGAATGACGCGATGAACCAAACGCCGCGTTCTCTGTCCAGCTTCACCACCATCTGTGCACCACAATCGTAACGAGTCTCGGGTCTAAGCATGCGCTTGCGGCCCTCCATGATTATGAATTTGTTCTCCCTTCTCCCTGCCCTGGAGCAAATAAACCGCCGGTACCGTATAATTCCTGAACCACCTTTCTCTCGTTTCACGTTATGTTTCCTGATGCTAAACCAATGCTCTTTGTCGTGCTTGTTGTAGAATATGTATGCATCCCCTTGCGACCGAAATGTCATAGCCATGACCTTCCAATGTGTCTCCAGCATCTGCTCCTGGCTTTGAGCCTCCTCAATGTCCATCTCTGCCTCATCGTGATCACCGCTAGGACCATCTGACTCCTCCTACAAAATTACATATGAAACTATGTCAATTATTATCATTTATTTCATACTATTACGCAATGTACAATATGTGTGAACGAACCTGGCTCAAGTTATCTGTGAATGATTCCTGGAAACTATTCTGCACATTGTCAACATCCACATCTTCCTACAAATTAATAACATAGACAAATAGTTAGTCTTGCCATACTTTGCAAATTCAAAAATGAAATCAAAATATACGCCACTTACGTTTTCACTACTCATGCCATGTTCATTATTATCAAAATCTTCCGAAGGTAAAATATCATATGACGAGCATGAATTGTTGTCGCTGTTGTCATCATCTTCGTTAATACTATCGTTATCGGTCTGAGTCACCTTATCAGTATTATTCTCATCCCCCGTGAATGCGGGTGGTTCGTCTATGGCAACACACCCAACTCACAAAACTGCACAACATTGATAATTTATCTTGTGTTAAAATTCATACAGTGAATCATGCCCAAGAATAAATTGCAACACTAATACGATTTCAAATATTTTTTACAATAACTACATGAACTAAATTACTTACATCCATCATGCTAGGTTTAGATGCCAAACCTTGGGCCGCGGTGTAGACATCGTCGGTCTAGGTCGACGGGCCTTCAGGCAGGGGGGCTCTGACTTGATTGTAGCCGGCGGCGACGTGGAAGACGACGAAGCCGCGGGATTTTTGGCCGGATCCGTGATGGGGGACGGCAGCGGTCAGTCGCGGCGGATGTGGCAGCGGACGTCGGGCCGTTCACGTCCGCCATGGCGGATGAGGACGGTGAGATGCGGCATTGGAGGAAGGGGAGGAGTGTGATCGTCGGGCGGCGTTGGGAGCAGTGTCGAGGGAACGGGAGGAGCGTGCTCGTCGGGCGGGCGCGAAGATCGTGCAACTTCCACGGTAGCCTGTAGTGTATAATACAAGGTGAGCATACATTTCCTCCGTATGACCATCTGCCCTTCTACGTTTTTAGGGGGGGGGGGGGGGAGGGGGTCTCTTTTCGTGATGCCATGCCACAACTCTTTTCGTGATGCCATGCCACAAAATCCTCCACTGCCCGGGAGGTGATTCTTATATTGCAAATCTCCTCTGCGTCAAATGGGATTTGGTTAATCAAGGTTGTATCCCACTCTTTTGCGCCCGGGAGCATGAGTTGACTGACCCATCTGAGTCTTGATCTTCGAATGAAAGCGGCAGTCCGAAGGCCCTCCTTCCCGGGTATCCATGAGCGAGTTGATGTTGTTCACAAACTGGTTCGCAGGACAAGCAAACTGATAGGACGATTTTTCATGCCTTAGCGAGTTGATGTAGCTCCAACTTTTTTATTAATTACGGTACTTATTAAGCAAAGTATAAAACCAGGCAACCACAGGCGAACCATTACAAGATAGTACGAAAATAACACCTAGACTAAATCAACCTTTTCCGCAATAACGCCTTAAGAAGGTATGAATGTCCTTGTGCCACCATCGCCACGTCCGAACGGAGACGGGCTGAACTAGCTGCAGCTGGCGAGTACAAACATAGTCTTATCTGACAGTCCGTGTACTGTACATTGTTCTATGGCTAACAAAAAATGCAGCCCCTTGTTACAAAAATAACCCGAGACAAAGCACCTTCTCAGTCCCTTACAACGTTGAAGGAGAACTTGGAGAGCAGATTCGGAATTCCAGAAATGATTGGGCCATACACCTGTATAAATTACAACTTTTGATCACCTATAAAGACGACAAGAACATCTCCGTTTGGTTTGACGACTGACGAAGCATCCGACAAACCTGAGAATTGTCGTGGATCTGGGACAGAGGCACGGCTAGGAGCTTCAGGTTCCTCGGCACGATGAACTGGCGAGCCATGGGCAGCCTAACCAAGAACAGCTTTACGCATTCCTTTACAGATACATGATTCACTTGCCACGGTTAGATTTACAGTCATGGACGAGAACCAGAGGATTGATCATAGACAAGATACTCTGTCGGAACTGCTTGCCTTGGGTGCACGAGTGCTTGGAGGCGGATATGGAAACGGCCTGGCCTCGAATTCGGATCTCCACCACATGCCAATGCACTCCCCGATCTATAAGGAGCAAATGATGATGATAGTTATTTCTACGCACCATGCTCAGCCTCTACCGTCTAGTCCGTGCAAAGACTGCAAAGTCGTTGAAAACAAAAAGAACACTGCCCATTCGTCAAATAATTCGTAGCGGTTACCTGCCAGTGGTGGTCGCCGTTTGGATCCGCAGACGCTAGCTTGCTGGAAAGCTTGCGTTTCAGGCCTTGGACATCTGAAGCACGGTTAAATAACTTGTCGGACCATCTTGATTCGGTGGGCAAGAATTGAGGCATGTTTGAGTGATCTCGATGTACGTACCTTGCTCGGCAGGCCTGAGGCGGCCGCCCGGGAGCAGGAAGGAGGAGTTCCTGACCTGCAGGAGCAGCACGTGCGGGTGACCCGACAGCTCGACCAGCAGGACGCCATGGACGCAGGTCCGGAGCCCGTGAGCCGCGAAGCTGCAGTAAAACAGAACGGAGCAAGGTAAGGCGAGACGCCACGGTGACGGTGCGTCGTGGCTAGTTACTACGTACTCACTTGGCCTTGAGGCCGAGGGCGCGGTCGGCGGTAGTCTCGCCGGCGCCTGTCCGGGCGTCCCTGGCACCGAAGTAGTAGCGGCACAGCGGGTAAATCTCCAGCTCCGGCTGCTCCGGTGATCTCTCTGCTTCCACCGGCGCCATCTCCAGCCCCATGTCCACTCGCTCTCGCTCACCAACGCAATGAAGCAAGCGCGGCCGCCTACACGCCGGTGCAGTGCCTGGATTTTGGGTTTGGTGCTCTCTTCTGGGTTCTGGCCGGTCGGGGGAAGAAGGAAGGCGAGGGGAAGTAGCAAGGTCGGGAGACTCGGAACGTGGCGAGGGAGAATGGGTCCTGGCCACGTGGCGCGGCCACGCTTTGTCGGCACGTCTCCGTCTGGGTTGCACCGTGACGGCTCAACCGAGCTTCTACGTGTGTAGGCGTGGCACTTCCTTATTGGTCGAGGTGGTCGGTCCAATTGGGAGATCCATGGTGTTTTTTTCTCTCCTGCGAATTGGTGTTTTTCTTTTGCCTGGCTAGGCAACAAAGCAAAGGTCCAATGCGTTCCACTCAAGAGAAAAAAAAAACAAGGTCAAATACGTTTGGTCGAATCCCTGTTCGAGGAAGGGAAACGTTTGCGTCCTCGAAAAAAAAAAGGAAAATGTTCGTGTTCGGTGCGCCGGCCGAACTTCTCGCACGCCATGCTGGCCCAACGTGCAAGACGAGCATACGCAGTGGCCTTGAGGGTTCGGCTCCTTCCCTACGCGGCTTCATCCCATACACCAGGCGTATTTTCTTTGCTGTGATTGGGCCACCACGAGCTCCATCGCCCGCGGCCAGGCCCTCCCTTGCCGGCGGCCGGGACTCCCATGGTGGTGACCACGCGCTGCACCATGGCGGTCGGGATGCGCCTGACAATGATGACCGAAGATGGCCACGGGGTCTGCAAACTTACTGGAAAAATGCTGAAACCAGCAAGGAGATGACATGGCTGCTTGGCACCATGATTAGATCCATACATGTATACAAGTGTTGCAATCGTCACGTAGAACAGCTTCAATAGCTATTGAAAAAAAGCTTCAACCATAGATACAAAAAAGCTTCAATGGCACTGCACAACAAGGGGAAGCTCCAAGCGTAGTTGGATTTTGCTACTACGGGCGATTTTTTTTGCCACATCCATCAAGGCGGAGCTGCGACCTCGTGACGACGGCAACGACGATTTGCTGCAACCATAGTAGGTTTTTGCTACATCCATCAAGGCGGAGCTGCAAACCTCGCGACGGCGATTTTTGCTGCAACCATAGTTGAATTGTGCTACTACGGGTGAATTTTTTTTGCTACATCCATTCAAACGGTGTTGATTGACCGGCGGCCGTAGTCGACACAATTCCCTGGAACGAGCATCGACAGCGAGGGGCGGCGGCAGAGCTACAAGCAGGAGCAAAAACCATTGTCGTCAAGAGTTGCAACCGCAGGTGGAGCTATTGCATGGGTCAAGGCGACGACGAGGACGACCGGAAGGGTGAGGATCGGCAACGAGGACGCCCGACGAGGAAGGCTGGTGTAACACCCCAGTATCATGCTACAGTAATCCCCTTAATAATGCCTTGTCATCATGCTTTCTTAAGCCAAAATGCCACTTGTTCAAAAATCAAGTCCAATTCAATTCAAATTGCACGCCAATTATTTGCATCTTCAAATGAGCCAGAAAAATAGTTCACACTATGGCAAATATTCTCTAAGTATTTGTCATGATGAAACCTACCTATGTTGGATTCCAAAAATGCTCCTGAAAATTATTTGAGTGGTCCAACAACAATTAAATTGGCCTTTTCAATTTCTAAAAGTTCTTAAACTTTTCCAAATGCTCAAAACAATTTTGTGCAACTTCACAATATTGCAAAGTATTTATTGTGGCATGTGACACATTTTACAAGAGTCATATGGTGCTCGGAATAATTGCAAAATAGTAAGCTATCCTTTTAATAAAATAATTAAAAAAAGAAAAGAAGAGGAACCCCTCCTCTATGCCTGGGCCTTAGCCGCTTGGCAGGCCCAGTCGGCCGGCCGGCCCACCTACCTCAACCGACCGGCCCAACCCCCCCCCCCCCCCCCCCCCCCCCGGGTCGTCTCCCTCCTTCCCTGTTCGACCGACCGAGGGGAGGGGCTCCAGCTCATCGCCGTCCGACCACCTCGCCGTCCCGCGCCGCTACAGGCCCCGGAGGGGATAAGGACGCCGACGCCGCGCCCCCTTGATCCCCTCTCCCACTTCCTCCTGCCTCCCCACTTGCCCGCTCTCTCCCTCCTCTAGCTCGCTCCATCTTTCGCATAACGGCCGAGCACCATCGTCGCCGTCTCCGCGTCGATTCCGCGGCCACCGCCTCCCGTTCGCCTCGCCGACGTGCTCGAACGCCTCCCCGACGTCGACTCCGTCGACTACGCCGAACGGAACGAGCTGGGAAGCTGCTACGCCGCCATGCCTCATCTTCTTCTTCCTCGGCTCCAACGCACTCCGCGACGGTTCCGACACCAGCGAGCTTCCCCGAGCTGCCTTTTGCACACCTACAGGCTCCCGGAGAGCCGCCCCCCCTTTTCTCCTCTGCTCTCGTTGCCAATCGCCACCTGTAGTCGCCGCCGAACGTCGCCACTTTCGACCCGCCCCCGACATCGCCTGCACAGCCAGCCCGCCCCGCTCCTCTGTGCCCTTAGCCTCCCGCTGCGGCTGCCGCCTGTGAAATGCTGCTGCACCACTTCGTCCGTCCCGCCCAGCCGACACTCGTTGCCCTGCTCCGTGTCGCCGCTGCACGCCCAGCCGCGCGGCCTCACGCCCGCGGCCGCCCTGATACGTCCATTTTGCATCATGCTTTTATATCGATATTTATTGCATTATGGGCTGCTATTACACATTATGTCACAATACTTATGCCTATTCTCTCTTATTTTACAAGGTTTACATAAAGAGGGAGAATGTCAGCAGCTAGGATTCTGGGTTGGAAAAGGAGCAAATATTAGAGATCTATTATGCACAGCTCCAAAAGTCCTGAAACTTCACGGAAGTCAATTTCAGAATATATAAAAAATACTGAGCGCAAGAAGTTCACCAGGGGGGCCACACCCTGCCCACGAGGGTAGGGGGCGCGCCCTACCCCCCTGGGCGCGCCCCCCTACCTCGTGGGCCCCCTGGTGGCCCTCCGATGGCCATCTTCTGCTATATGAAGTCTTTCGATGAGGAAAAAATCATAAGCCATCTTATCGGATGAAACTCCGCCGCCACGAGGCGGAACCTTGGCGGAACCAATCTAGGGCTCTGGCGGACCTGTTCTGCCGGGGAAACTTCCTTCCGGGAGGGGGAAATCATCGCCATCGTCATCACCAACGCTCCTCTCATCGGGAGAGGGCAATCTCCATCAACATCTTCACCAACACCATCTCCTCTCAAAACCCTAGTTCATCTCTTGTATCCAATTCTTGTCTCCAAGTCCGGGATTGGTACCTATAGGTCGCTAATAGTGTTAATTACTCCTTGTAGTTGATGCTAGTTGGTTTATTTGGTGGAAGATCATATGTTCAGATCCTATATGCATATTAATACCCCTCTGATTATGAACATGAATATGCTTTGTGAGTAGTTACGTTTGTTCCTGAGGACATGGGAGAAGTCTTGCTATTAGTAGTCATGTGAATTTGGTCTTCGTTCGATATTTTGATGAGATGTATGTTGTCATCCCTCTAGTGGTGTCATGTGAACGTAGACTATATGAAACTTCACCATTGTTTGGGCCTAGAGGAAGGCATTGGGGAGTAATAAGTAGATGATGGGTTGCTAGAGTGACAGAAGCTTAAACCCTAGTTTATACGTTGCTTCGTAAGGGGCTGATTTGGATCCATATGTTTCATGCTATGGTTAGGTTTACCTTAAAAAAATTGTTGTAGTTGCGGATGCTTGCAATAGAGGTTAATCATAAGTGGGATGCTTGTCCAAGTAAGGACAGTACCCAAGCACCGGTCCACCCACATATCAGATTATCAAAGTACCGAACGTGAATCATACGAACATGATGAAAACTAGCTTGACGATATTCCCATGTGTCCTCGGGAGTGCTTTTCTTTATATAAGAGTTTGTCCAGGCTTGTCCTTTGCTACAAAAAGGATTGGACCACCTTGCTGCACTTTATTTACTTTTGTTACTTGTTGCTCGTTACAAATTATCTTATCACAAAATTATTTGTTACCACTTATTTCAGTACTTGTAGAGAATACCTTGCTGGAAACCGCTTATCATTTCCTTCTGCTCCTCGTTGGGTTCGACACTCTCGCTTATCGAAAAGACCATGATAGATCCCCTATACTTGTGGGTCATCAAGACTATTTTCTGGCGCCGTTGCCGGGGAGTGAAGCGCCTTTTGTAGGTGGAATTTGGTAAGGAAAAATTTATGTAGTGTGTTGAAATTTACTGTCACTTGTTACTATGGAAATTAATTCTCTGAGGGGCTTGTTCGGGGTATCTTCACCCCGACCAGTAGAGCAAAGAGTTGCTCCTCAACCTACTGAACCTACTAAAAATGAAAATGAAAATGTCTGCTTTGAAATTCCTTCGGGTATGATAGAAAAACTGCTAGATAATCCTTTTGCGGGAGACAGAACAAAGCATCCTGATGAGCACCTAATATATGTTGATGAAGTTTGTGAATTATTTAAGCTTGCAGGTGTACCCGGAGATGTTGTTAAGAAGAAGGTCTTCCCTTTATCTTTGAAGGGAGATGCATCGACATGGTATAGGCTATGTGATGATATGGGGTCATGGAACTACAGACGATTGAAATTGGAATTTCATCAGAAGTTTTATCCTATGCATCTTGTTCATCGTGATCGCAATTATATATATAATTTTTGGCCTCGCGAAGGAGAAAGCATCGCTCAAGCTTGGGGGAGGCTTAAATCAATGTTATATTCATGCCCCAATCATGAGCTCTCAAGAGAGATGATTATTCAAAATTTATATGCTCGGCTTTCTGATAACAATTGCACCATGCTCGATACTTCTTGTGCCAGCTCTTTTATGATGAAGGCTATTGAATTCAAATGGGATTTATTGGAAACAATTAAACTCAACTCTGAATATTGGGACCTCGACGAAGGTAAGGAGTCAGGTATGACACCTAAGTTTGATTGTGTTAAATCCTTTATGGATACCGATGTTTTCCGTAAATTTAGCACTAAATATGGACTTGACTCTGAAATAGTAGCTTATTTTTGTGAATCTTTTGCTACTTATGTTGATCTCCCCAAGGAGAAGTGGTTTAAATATCATCCTCCCATAGAAGTAAAAGTAGCTGCACCTATTAAAGTTGAAGAAAAGACTATCACTTATAATGATCCTATTGTTCCTACTTCTTATGTTGAGAAACCATCTTTCCTTGTTAGGATAAAGGATCATGCTAAAGCTTCAACTGTGGTTCGTAAAAGCAATATTAAAACATATACACCTCCTGAGCAAGTTAAAGTTGAACCTAATATTGCTATTGTTAAAGATCTCTTGGCTGATAATATTGATGGGCATGTTATTTATTTCTGTGATGAAACTGCTAGAATTGCTAAACCTTGTGCTAAAGATAAACCTAGACCGGTGGTAGGCATGCCTATTATTTCTGTTAAAATAGGAGATCTTTGTTATCATGGCTTATGTGATGATATGGGTGCCAGTGCTAGTGCAATAACTATTGGCCTATATAGAGAAATTATGCATGATATTGCACCTGTTCAGTTGGAAGATATTGATGTCACAATTAAACTTGCCAATAGAGATACTATTTCACCAATGGGAATTGTTAGAGATGTTGAAGTCTTGTGTGGGAAAACTAAATATCCTGCTGATTTTCTTATTCTTGGTTCCCCACAAGATAGCTTTTGTCCCATTATATTTGGTAGACCCTTCTTAAACACTGTTAATGCTAAGATAGATTGCAAAAAGGATGTTGTTACTATCGGTTTAGATGATATGTCTCATGAATTTAATTTCTCTAAATTTAGTCGACAACATCATGAAGAAGAATTGCCTAGTAAGGATGAAATTATTGGTCTTGCTTCTATTGCCGTGCCTCCTAGTGATCCTTTAGAAAAATATTTGCTAGACCATGAAAATGATATGTTTATGAATGAAAGAAGGGAAATAGATGAAGTATTCTTTAAACAGAAACCTATTCTGAAACACAATTTGCCTGTTGAAATCCTAAGGGATCCTCCTCCACCCAAGGGTGATCCCGTGTTTGAGCTTAAACCGTTGCCTAATATACTCTTAAATATGCTTATCTTGATGAGAAAAAGATATATCCTATTATTATTAGTGCTAACCTTTAAGAGCATGAGGAAGAGAGATTATTGAAAACTCTGAAGAAGCACCGTGCTGCTATTGGGTATACTCTTGATGATCTTAAGGGCATTAGTCCCACTCTATGTCAACATAAAATAAATTTGGAAGAAGATGCTAAACCAGTTCGTGATCATCAACAACGGCTGAATCCTAAAATGAAAGAAGTGGTAAGAAAGGAAATACTAAAGCTCCTTGAGGCAGGTATAATCTATCCCGTTGCTGATAGTCAGTGGGTAAGTCCTGTCCATTGTGTCCCTAAGAAGGGAGGTATTACTGTTGTTCCTAATGATGAAGATGAATTGATTCCTCAAAGAATTATTATAGGTTATAGGATGGTAATTGATTTCCGCAAATTAAATAAAGCTACTAAAAATATCATTACCCCTTACCTTTTATCGATCAAATGCTAGAAAGATTATCCAAACATACACATTTTTGCTTTCTAGATGGTTATTCTGGTTTCTCTCAAATACCCGTGTCAGCCAAGGATCAATCAAAGACTACTTTCACTTGTCCTTTTGGTACTTTTGCTTATAGACGTATGCCTTTTGGTTTATGTAATGCACCTGCTACCTTTCAAAGATGCATGATGGCTATATTCTCTGACTTTTGTGAAAAGATTTGTGAGGTTTTCATGGACGATTTCTCCGTCTATGGATCTTCTTTTGATGATTGCTTGAGCAACCTTGATCGATTTTTGTAGAGATGTGAAGAAACTAATCTTGTCTTGAATTGGGAAAAGTGCCACTTTATGGTTAATGAAGGCATTGTCTTGGGGCATAAAGTTTCTGAAAGAGGTATTGAGGTTGATAAAGCCAAGGTTGATGCTATTGAAAAGATGCCATGTCCCAAGCACATCAAAGGTATAAGAAGTTTCCTTGGTCACGCCGGTTTTTATAGGAGGTTCATTAAGGACTTCTCAAAAATTTCTCGGCCTCTGACTAATTTATTACAAAAAGATATACCATTTGTCTTTGATGATGATTGTGTAGAAGCATTTGAAATACTTAAGAAAGCATTGATCTCTGCACCCATTGTTCAGCCACCTGATTGGAATTTACCTTTTGAAATTATGTGTGATGCTAGTGATTATGCTGTAGGTGTTGTTCTAGGACAAAGAGTTGATAAGAAATTAAATGTTATTCAATATGCTAGTAAAACCCTAGACAATGCTCAAAGAAATTATGCTACTACTGAAAAAGAATTCTTAGCAGTTGTATTTGCTTGTGATAAGTTCAGACCTTATATTGTTGATTCTAAAGTAACTATTCACACTGATCATGCTACTATTAAATATCTTATGGAAAAGAAAGATGCTAAACCTAGACTTATTAGATGGGTTATCTTGCTAAAGGAATTTGACTTACATATTGTTGATAGAAAGGGAGCTGAGAACCCCGTTGCAGACAACTTGTCTAAGTTAGAAAATGTTCTTGATGACCCACTACCTATTGATGATAGCTTTCCTGATGAGCAATTAAATGTCATAAATGCTTCTCATACTGCTCCATGGTATGATGATTATGCTAATTATATTGTTTCTAAATTTATACCACCTAGTTTCACATACCAGCAAAAAAAGTTCTTCTATGGTTTGAGGCATTACTTTTGGGATGACCCACATCTTTATAAAGAAGGAGTAGATGGTGTTATTAGACATTGTGTACCTGAGCATGAACAAGAACAGATCCTACGCAAGTGTTACTCTGAGGCTTATGGAGGACACCATGCTGGAGATAGAACTGCACATAAGGTATTGCAATCTGGTTTTTATTGGCCTACTCTCTTCAAAGATGCCCGTAAGTTTGTCTTATCTTGTGATGAATGTCAAAGAATTGGTAATATTAGTAGACGTCAAGAAATGCCTATGAACTATTCACTCGTTATTGAACCATTTGATGTTTGGGGCTTTGATTATATGGGACCTTTTCCTTCCTCTAATGGGTATACACATATTTTAGTTGCTGTTGATTACGTTACTAAGTGGGTAGAAGCTATTCCAACTAGTAGTGCTGATCATAACACTTCTATTAAAATTCTTAAAGAAGTTATTTTCCCGAGGTTTGGAGTCCCTAGATATTTAATGACTGATGGTGGTTCACATTTTATTCATGGTGCTTTCCATAAAATGCTTGCTAAGTATGATGTTAATCATAGAATTGAATCTCCTTATCACCCTCAGTCTAGTGGTCAAGTAGAATTAAGTAATAGAGTGCTCAAATTAATTTTGCAAAAGACTGTTAATAGATCTACAAAGAATTGGTCCAAGAAACTTGATGATGCATTATGGGCCTATAGAACTGCATATAAAAATCCTATGGGTATGTCTCCATATAAAATGGTTTATGGAAAAGCATGTCACTTACCTCTCGAACTAGAACACAAGGCATATTGGACTATTAAAGAGCTCAATTATTATTTTAAACTTGCCGGTGAGAAGAGGTTATTTGATATTAGCTCACTCGATGAATGGAGAAACCAAGCCTACGAAAATGCAAAGTTGTTTAAAGAAAAAGTTAAAAGATGGCATGACAAAAGAATACAAAAGCGTGAGTTTAATGTAGGTGATTATGTATTGCTATACAACTCTCGTTTAAGATTTTTTGCAGGAAAACTTCTATCTAAATGGGAAGGTCCTTATGTTATCGAGGAGGTCTATCGTTCCGGTGCCATAAAAATCAACAATTTCGAAGGCACAAATCCGAAGGTGGTGAACGGTCAAAGAATCAAATATTATATCTCAGGTAATCCTATAAATGTTGAAACCAATGTTATTGAAATCATAACCCTAGAGGAATACATAAGCGACACTTTCTGAAACGTTTCAGACTCCGAAAAGGAATAGGTATGTGGTACGGTAAGTAAACTGACTCCAAAACAGTTTTTAAGGCAATATTTCTCCGTTTTGGAATATTTAGAAAAATAAAAAAATAAGTAGCAGTCCGAGAAGGACACGAGGCCTCCACGAGGGTGGAGGGCGCGCCCCCTACCTCGTGGGCACCTCGTGCGCTTTCCGGACTCCGTTTTCTTACGTGACACGTATTTTGGTCGGTAAAAATTCATTATATAATCTCCCGGAGGTTTTGACCTCCGTATCACGCAAATATCTCTTGTCTTTGTTTCGAGCTGTTTTCTGTTAGGGTTGGCAAAGCCAGGCACTATGTCGTCTCCCTCCCCCTCCAACCATGAGGGCAACGATGCTTGGCTAATGAAGATAGAGCTGAAGAGAGAAGAACTCAAGGAGATCAACAAGGAGGAAGGGATCAAGAAGGCCATGGAGGACCAAGTTCCGGCAACAAAATACATCCTTCAACTTGATCACAATCTTCTTACCCCAACTAAGATCGAAGCTTTCAAGATGATTGAGTTAGCTTGTATACAAAATAAGTATCTCACACGTGAAAATATTTTGTTGAAGGAGCATATCATTGCACTCAAAGGCATTATCCGCAAGTTAGAAGACCTCCTACACTCGATGTTTGACTATCCATCATCAACAACTCCACCTTCTTCACCAACAAAGAAGAACTGAGCATCGGGTATGGGCACTCCCCTTGGCAACTGCCAAGCTTGGGGGAGTGCCCCGATATCGTATCACCATCACATTTATCTTTACCGTTTTCTTAGTTCGATCCTTTTGGTAATATCTTGATCTAGTAGAATAAAAGCTTTTAGTATGATCTAGTTGTGAGTTTTGCTTTATGATTCCTCTATGTAACCGAGTCCGTGAGCTATATAATAAAGATTAGTGTTGGGTCAAGGGCTTGATTATTTTGCCATGATCCTAAGTGAATAAAAGAAAAGAGAAAGAAATAAAAAGAAACAAAGAGATCATATGGATCTCATGGAGAGTAATGAGCTCACATAGAAAAATATTATGAATAAAAGTTGTTGAGAGTTGACAGACATAGTTTTGGTCATCGTTGCAATTAATAGGAAGTAATAAAGAAAGAGAGGTCTTCACATATAGATATACAATCTTGGACATCTTTTATGATTATGAGCACCCGTTAAAATATGACATGATAAAGAGTTGACGTTGGACAAGGAAGACAACGTAATGGGTTATGTTTTCTCACATCCGAGATAAATTATATTGTCATGGATTATCCAACATCATGCTAGCCAAATTCATCGCACCAAGTAGAGATACTACTTGTGCTTCCAAATACCCTTAAACCAGTTTTGCCATGAGAGTCCACCATACCTACCTATGGGTTGAGTAAGATCCTCCAAGTAAGTTGTCATCAGTGCAAGCAATAAAAATTTCTCTCTAAATATGTATGACTTATTAGTGTGTGAGAAAATAAACTTTATACGATCGTGTGATATGGAAGAAATAAAAGCGACAGACTACATAATAAAGGTCCATATCACAAGTGGCAATATAAAGTGACGTTCTTTCGCACTAAGATTTTGTGCATCCAACCATAAAAGCGCATGACAACCTCTGCTTCCCTCTACGAAGGGCCTATCTTTTACTTTTATCTCCTACCTTGCATAAGAGTCATGGTCATCTTCACCCTTCCTTTTTACATTTTATCCTTTGGCAAGCACAGTATGTTGGAAATATCCTGGTATATATGGCTAATTGGATGTGAGTTTTCATGAACTATTATTGTTGACATTACCCTTGAGGTAAAACATTGGGAGGCAAAACTATAAGCCCCTATCTTTCTCTGTGTCCGATTAAAACTCCATACCCGTAAGTATTGCGTGAGTGTCAGCAATTGTGAAAGACTACATGATAGTTGAGTATGTGGACTTGCTGAAAAGCTCTTATATGTTACCTATGTTATGATAAATTGCAATTGCTCCAATGACTGAGATTATAGTTTGTTAGTTGTCAATGAAGTTTATGATTCATACTTGAAATTGTGATTGAATTATTACTTTAGCATAAGAAATTATATGACAAGAATTATATAAGTTGCTAATTCTAAGAATGATCATGATGCCCTCATGTCCGTATTTTATTTTTATCGACACCCCTATCTCTAAACATGTGGACACATTTTTCGATTTCGGCTTTCGCTTGAGGACAAGCGATGTCTAAGCTTGGGGGAGTTGATACGTCCATTTTGCGTCATGCTTTTATATCGATATTTATTGCATTATGGGCTGCTATTAAACATTATGTCACAATACTTATGCCTATTCTCTTTTATTTTACAAGGTTTACATAAAGAGGGAGAATGCTGGCAGCTGGGATTCTGGGCTGGAAAAGGAGCAAATATTAGAGACCTATTCTGCACAGCTCCAAAAGTCCTGAAACTTCACGGAAGTCAATTTCAGAATAAAAAAAATACTGAGTGCAAGAAGTTCACCAGGGGGGCCACACCCTGCCCACGTGTAACACCCACCATCGGTGTCAAACCCAGCGGATCTCGGGTAGGGGGTCCCGAACTATGCGTCTAAGGCGGATGGTAACAGGAGGCAGGGGACACGATGTTTTACCCAGGTTCGGGCCCTCTTGATGGAGGTAAAACCCTACGTCCTGCTTGATTATTCTTGATAATATGAGTAGTACAAGAGTTGATCTACCACGAGATCGGAGAGGCTAAACCCTAGAAGCTAGCCTATGGTATGATTGTATGTTGTCCTATGGACTAAAACCCTCCGGTTTATATAGACACCGGAGGAGGCTAGGGTTACACAAGGTCGGTTACAAAGGAGGAGATATACATATCCGTATTGCCTAGCTTGCCTTCCACGCCAAGTAGAGTCCCATCCGGACACGGGACGAAGTCTTCAATCTTGTATCTTCATAGTCCAATAGTCCGGCCAAAGGATATAGTCCGGCTGTCCGGAGACCCCCTAATCCAGGACTCCCTCAGTAGCCCCTGAACCAGGCTTCAATGACGATGAGTCCGGCGCGCAGCGTTGTCTTCGGCATTGCAAGGCGGGTTCCTCCTCCGAATACACCACAGAAGAATTTGAATACAAGGATAGTGTACGACCCTGCAAAATAAGTTCCACATACCACCATAGAGAGAATAATATTACCACAAATCTAATCTGCTGACACGTTTTGGCAGCATGACATCACGCCACGGCCCGGTAATTATTTGAACCGTTTTCTTTAACCAGCCCCGCACATAACGCGAGGTGGTTTCTTGAGACGTCTTGTCAAAGCAGAGATCGTGTTCCCCTTATTACGGGATTCTCATCAATACAGACATGGGTAACCCAACCGCGCCATCAATTACGGCGCTTGGGGGATAAGTGAGTTTTACCAGGCTAGTGGGGGTGCATAGTTTAGTCCGCCCTTATAAAGGGATAAGATCTCACCTTTTTCTACCCACGCCTTCTTCCTCCTTGCTCATCCATTCTCGCGCACTCGAGCTCCAGCGCCCAAGTCCGCATCCTTCTCCTCAACTCTCTCCAAACATGTACGGAGCGGGAGGCAAGTGGATGGCCTCCTCCATCACGGAGGGACACATCAAAAAGCTACGTGGAGCCGGATACTTAGCCGCGGATATCACGCACCGGCTGCCAGCCGCGGGGCAGATCGTCCCTACCCCAGAACCTCACGAAAGGGTGGTTTTCGTCCCCCATTTCGTCCACGGATTGGGGTTTCCCCTCCATCAATTCGTCCGTGGCCTCATGTTCTATTACGGGCTGGACTTTCATGATCTGGCCCCGAATTTCATCCTCAACACCTCGGCTTTCATCGTCATGTGCGAGGCTTTCCTCCGCATCCGGCCCCACTTGGGCATATGGCTGAAGACCTTTAATATCAAGCCGAAGGTTGTAGGCGGCCAACAAGAGGAATGCGGCGGAGCCATGGTGGGCAAAATGCCCAATGTTACATGGCTCGAGGGCTCCTTCGTGGAGACCGTAAAGGGGTGGTAATCGGGGTGGTTCTACATCACCGAGCCGCGCGACACCAACTGGGTGGCGGTCCCCGAGTTTCGATCCAGAATCCCCACGCGGCTCACTTCCTAGAAGGAGAAGGGCCTGTCCTGGGGTTCATCGGTGGAGCTGGACGGACTCAAGAAGTGTATCCGGAACATGACAAGCAAAAAACTTAAGCTTGTCAACATAGTCCAGGTCATGCTCTTCCGCCGGATCCTCCCGTGTCAACAACGGGCTTTCAACTTGTGGGAGTTTGACCCGGCCCAGCACCAGACTCTACGTGAGCTCTTCGACATGATGCATAAGGACGTCTGGAAGGTGCCGTTCAAGGGCACCGAGGTCCCTACTTCTCTTCCTGAGGACCGCGGGCTAAGCGCGAAGCGCCCTACGAATCCGGTAAGTTTTGTACATCTGGTAGGGTGTTTATTTCCCATAGCTTAACCATGTGCGGGGTCTGAGCTCTCATGCCTTTGACAGGACTGGGTGGAGGCATCGGAGCAGATTAACTGTCCGGCCCCACTACCCGAAGACCCTGCGGACGCTCTCCTGACGGAGATGCGGACTCTGGATCCTTACGAGGTGCCGGAGAAGACCAAGAAGAAGGTCAAGGGAACCCGAAAGAGTTCCCGACGCCAGGTGGTATCAGACTCTTCGTCTGATAACTCTAAGACACACTCCTCCCGTGAAGACGAGGAGAAGGAAGATGAAGATTCTCCCCCTCCAGCCGGGGGAGACAAGAAAAGGAAGGCCGCCCCAATCGGGGAGGCCGAAGGGTCCAAGAAGGGAAGGATTCTCCTTCCGGACTATTCTACCACCGCCGTTGACGGCGAAGACGAGTGGCCGCTCAGGGCCAAGCCCTTGGCGAAGTCGTAAGTATTCGGATACCAGAGTAACTCATAGCATACTTTTATTGCATTGCTTCTCCTAACGTCGAATATGATTATGCAGTCCGCCCCAAGCCCGTATCGACGTATCATCGTCGGATGGATCCTTGGAGTCGTCGGACATGGATAGTGATACACTTCCAACCGCCACCTCTCCTTTCCTTACGGACAATGCCGAGGTACTGTTTCAAGGGGCACTGAGCCGGGGGGAGACAGTCCCGAAGGCGCCTCAGGGCGACCTTCCAGACTCCAGGAGCAAAGGGAGCAAGGCTCCCAGGGGCTCCAAGTTTGGCCCGCAGCCAGACACCGCGCCGGAACCTCTAGTGGTTCCAGACTCGGGCTGGCGGCCCCCTTCCAAGAGGGGCAAGCCATCCGTGCTGGTGACCTCTGTCCATCCAGAGGCACCGGACGAACTATTGGGAGAGCTTAGTGGCGCTTCCATCGACGAAGAGCACCACACTATTATGAGTGCGGTGATCAAGAAGGTTCAGTCTGCCAAGAGCGGACTGGCTGAAGCCTGTACTAGGCTTCTAACAGGCTTTGAGGTAAGTATTTAAAATATAGGAAAATATTACCGCATAGACAGTAGCCCCTGATGCTCTGTTTCGTGTTCACAAAGAAAAGCCGAATAGAGGATCAAATAATATCTGCACGAGTCTAATATAAGTATGTCTGTATGCGTATGCAGGCTTCGCTGCTGACCTCTACCGCACTGACTGCGGAGGTTGCCGCACTGAAGCAGGACCTCGAGCGGTCCGAGAAGGAGCTCGGCCTTGCCAAGAGGCAGCTCAGGGAGAAGAAAGGTAAGTAATACCTTGTCTATATAAAAAAGAAAATGTGGTTGCGAACTGACAGGATCATCATGAATGTGCCAGGGGCCACGACCGAAGTGGCAACCCTGAAGCAAGCGCTGTCCGAGGCCGAAAACAAAGCGGCCAAGGAGCGCACTGAGTGAGAAAAACAAGAGGCACGGGTGGGTGAGGTGCAGTAAGAGCTCCAGGCTCTCGTGAAGAAGCACGAGGCTTTGGAGCTTGACACGAAGACGCGAGAGTCCGAGCTTGCCACGGCCCTCAAGAGCACAAAGCATGCCAAGGCTGAAGCCCAAAAGGCCCTCCAGGAAATTGGGGCGATGAGGAAGATAGCGGCGGGTAAGGCATTCAATATGCAAAGCAAGCATGTGAAAGTAAATTACTTGTTACTTACCCAAGTCCGGAGCTCTCCAGGAGCATTCGCAGATTTGCCCCACAGCGTGTCGGATGCCTTGAAGTATTACCAGGCCGAGGAGGGAAGCTCGACGGAGAAGTTGTTCTGGTCACAGTATACTGGGACCGAACACCCGATGCCTATGAGCGACCAGCTGAAGCAACTGGTCGAGCTACATAAGGCGGCCGAACAGGCCATGAAGGGCTTTATAGTCCGGATGTGGCCTGGCGACTCCCTTCCCAACAGCTACTTCGGCCTGGTGAGGCGGCTTGTGGATGCCTACCCATGGCTGGAAGTCATCAAGCGGCCCGTCTGTATCGAAGGTGCCCACCGGGCTTTTGCCCGTGCAAAGGTGCACTGGGCCAAGATGGACGCCGAGAAGCTGGTGAAGGAGGGGCTGCCGCAGGGCAAGGAGCATCGCCACCCCGAGATGTATTATGAGGTTGTCCTGAAGGTGCCCGTCTTATGGCAGACGAGTGTGCGAAGGATGTAATTTTTGAATGAACTTGCTTGTGTGATCCTGTATTATGAAAACTTGTTCATATGCGCTATGCAACGCTTGTTTGAATTTAAAATATTACCTTCTGTGCGGCTGTTTATCAAATCTGAGAGATGGCCAGTCGTCGGCTTCTGCCCCCATGCCACGAATGCTGGCGTGTTCGGGATAAACCTGTGCACTCTTTTTCCCATTGTTGGCTCTTTCGAGGGCGGTGCTCAGCACAACGAACAAGGCAACCAGACTATAATGCTTTATTACTCTCACTTAGCCATAGAATTCTACAATTTTAAATTTTGGCGAAGCCCCTAGTATTCAGAAGGCCGAATTCGGGGCGCGATACACGCCTTAACCCGGACAAAGCCGACTCCTCGCTCTAAGCGGCATAAGTCTTTAGGGACTCGAGACCTCTCGAACAGCGACCAGCTCTTGCCTTATCATGACAGTCAGTTTTAACTTTCTCTACTGAGGTGCTTAGCCCAGCTGAACCGGGGCACAATCGCAGTAGTTGTCCCAGTGCTACCTTAGCCGATATAGCGGAACGTAAGGTACCAAAACATGGGAGCCAGGCAAACCCAACTATTGACCCAAGACATGATTCGGAGCTGATGCATATAATGCTATAAGTTCGGGGTGCCGCACTGTCGAAAGTGTTCGGACTTCTCACGCCGTATTATGGGGTATGCTTAAGCCCCTGGCGTATTGGCCATACCAGAGTGTATGGGTATTGAATGTCATGAATGAACATATATGTTCACCATCCGCACTTGTGGGGGGAACCTCTTCTGTCCTCCGGTGTTCGGCGGCCGGGGCTCCTCCTCGTCATCGCTATGTAACCCCTTATCTTTGTTTTTGGCATTTAACTTGCCGACCTGCTTGAACACCCAACAATCCCTGTTGGTGTGGTTGGCTGGCTTGTCGGGGTTGCCGTGTATTTGACACGAGCGATCGAGTATACAGTCCAAACTGGACGGGCCCGGAGTGCTTATTTTGAATGGCTTTTTCCGCTGACCGGGTTTAGGGCCTTTGAATCCGGCATTGACTGCCGTATCCTCAGTATTGTCGCTGTTGATGCGGTGCTTGTGTTTGTTGCGACATGACCTGCCATTGCTATCCTTGGTATCCGAAGTACCATGGTTCTTTGATATGTTATTGCTGCGAGCCAGCCAGCTGTCCTCTCCCGCACAAAAGCGGGTCATGAGTGTCGTGAGGGCTGCCATAGATTTCGGCTTTTCCTGGCCAAGGTGCCAGACGAGCCACTCGTCACGGATGTTGTGCTTAAAAGCTGCTAGGGCCTATACATCCGGACAGTCAATGATTTGATTTTCCTTTGTCAGGAACCATGTCCAGAATTGCCTTGCCGATTCCTCTGGCTGCTGAATTATGTGGCTCAAGTCATCGGCATATGGTGGTCGCACATAAGTGCCCTGGAAGTTGTCGAGGAATGCGGCTTCCAGATCTTCCCAACAACCAATGGATTCTGTTGGCAGGCTGTTGAGCCAATGCCGAGCTGGTCCTTTGAGTTTAAATGGGAGGTATTTGATGGCGTGTAGATCGTCACCGCGGGCCATGTGGATGTTCAGGAGGAAGTCCTCGATCCATACCGCAGGATCTGTTGTGCCGTCATATGATTCTATATTTACGGGTTTGAAACCCTCTGGGATTTGATGATCCATTACTTCATCTGTGAAGCATAGGGGGTGTGCGGCGCCTCTATACTGGGCTGTGTCGCGACGCAGCTCAAATGAGTCTTGTCCGCTGTGTTTGGCACGGCTGGATTTACCTTTACTGTATCCGGTGTGACGGTTATCATCCCGCGTGGTGGCGCGCCCTCGTGATCCATAGATCGATCTTGCGTGTTTTGCTTTGTCCTCCAATACGTCTTGCAGGTTTAGCGTGTTTCCCCATGCCTTGACATTTTTATTTGAGTGGCGTCGGGGTGCGGGCTGAGCTTTTGGCTGAAATGCCTCTCTGTCACGGCCACGAGGTTGCCGATCAGCCACGTCATACGCTGGAGATGTAGGTTTTAATGCTTCCTCCTCTAGTCGGGGTAGCAACCTGCGCTTTGGGTAACTCCTGGAGGGGCGTTCGAGTTCATATTCCCCGGCCGCAAGGACATCAGTCCATCTGTCAGCTAGCAAATCTTGATCAGCTTGAAGCTCCTGCTGCTTTTTCTTAAGGCTATTTGCCATGGCTATAAGCCGGCGCTTGAAGCGCTCTTGCTCGACGGGATCCTCAGGCACGACAAATTCGTCATCGTCGAGGCTTTCCTCGTCTTCGGAGGGAGGCATGTAATTATCATCCTCCGCCTCTCCATCTGCCGCTCTCTCGGGAGGGCTAGCTTCTCCATCCTCTTGCTCTAAATCTTGCTGGAGGGGATTGTTGTCGTCTTTGGCATTGTTCGAAGTGCTATTATCTCCTGTGCCGGTGTCACCGCTTTTGCTTTGGCGAGACTTAGAGCGGCACCGCTGACGTCGGCGCTTGGGTTGTTTCTTGGAGGGGTCATCCTCTGCTGTCTCGTCGCCATTGCCTTCTTTGTGTGTGTCCACCATGTATATATCATATGATGAGGTGGCTGTCCAGTGCCCTGTGGGCAGTTGTTCCTCTTTGTCTCCCGCATGGTCGTCCATACCGTCGATGTCTTCGGAGTCGAAGTCGATCATGTCGGTCAAATTGTCGACAGTGGCTACTAAGTGGGTGGTGGGTGGGTGGCGAATTTCTTCGTCGTACGCATCCCAATCCTGCCGAACATAGTTTGGCTAGGACTCTCCTGATAGGGAGAGAGACCTTAATGAGTTTAGTATGTCACCGAAGGGCGAGTGCTGAAAGATATCCGCGGAGGTGAACTCCATGATCGGCGCCCAATCAGATTCGATAGGCACGGGCGCAGGCGGTTCGGAGTCCGTGGCCGGGGAAGAATCTGGCAATTCGGCGTCACGGCTCCCGTGAAGGGTAAGGTCGATATTTGGCTCGATCGCCGCTGAGAATACGGCCTCCATGGCGGGGTCTATCCACCCGTCCATGGAAGGCGCAATTGGCTCTGAATTGAGGGTCGGAGCGGTCGCCGGTGTGGTCTCCTGAACACTGTCCAATGGTAGAGCTAAATCATGCTCATCGTGACCGTGCGACGCACTCGGCAGGGGCTCGAATCCGTCGAAGATCAAGTCTCCGCGGATGTCGGCCGTGTAGTTTAAGCTTCCAAACCTGACCTGGTGTCCTGGGGCGTAACTCTCGAAGGAGCCATCAAGCCTAACGGTGACGACACAGAGGAACTCTCAATGAAAGCTTCAATGTCGATGTCAAAACCGGTGGATCTCGGGTAGGGGGTCCCGAACTGTGCGTCTAAGGCGGATGGTAACAGGAGGCAGGGGACACGATGTTTTACCCAGGTTCGGGCCCTCTTGATGGAGGTAAAACCCTACGTCCTGCTTGATTATTCTTGATAATATGAGTAGTAAAAGAGTTGATCTACCACGAGATCAGAGAGGCTAAACCCTAGAAGCTAGCCTATGGTATGATTGTATGTTGTCCTATGGACTAAAACCCTCCAGTTTATATAGACACCGGAGGAGGCTAGGGTTACACAAGGTCGGTTACAAAGGAGGAGATATACATATCCATATTTCCTAGCTTGCCTTCCACGCCAAGTAGAGTCCCATCCGGACACGGGATGAAGTCTTCAATCTTGTATCTTCATAGTCCAACAGTCCGGCCAAAGGATATAGTCCGGCTGTCCGGAGACCCCCTAATCTAGGACTCCCTCAGTAGCCCCTAAACCAGGCTTCAATGACGATGAGTCCGGCGCGCAACGTTGTCTTCCGCATTGCAAGGCGGGTTCCTCCTCCGAATACACCACAGAAGAATTTGAATACAAGGATAGTGTCCGACCCTGCAAAATAAGTTCCACATACCACCGTAGAGAGAATAATATTACCACAAATCTAATCTGCTGACACATTTTGGCAGCATGACATCACGCCACGGCCCAGTAATTATTTGAACCGTTTTCTTTAACTAGCCCCACACATAACGCGAGGCAGTTTCTTGACAGGTCTTGTCAAAGCAAAGATCATGTTCCCCTTATTACGGGATTCTCATCAATACGGACGTGGGTAACCCAACTGCGCCATTAATTACGACGCTTGGGGGATAAGCGAGTTTTACCAGGCTAGTGGGGGTGCATAGTTTAGTCCGCCCTTATAAAGGGATAAGATCTCACCTTTTTCTACCCACGCCTTCTTCCTCCTTGCTCATCCATTCTCGCGCACTCGAGCTCCAGCGCCCAAGTCCGCATCCTTCTCCTCAACTCTCTCCAAACATGTCCGGAGCGGGAGGCAAGTGGATGGCCTCCTCCATCACGGAGGGACACATCAAAAAGCTACGTGGAGCCGGATACTTAGCCGTGGATATCACACACCGGCTGCCAGCCGCGGGGCAGATCGTCCCTACCCCGGAACCTCACGAAAGGGTGGTTTTCCTCCCCCATTTCGTCCACGGATTGGGGTTTCCCCTCCATCCATTCGTCCGAGGCCTCATGTTCTATTACGGGCTGGACTTTCATGAACTGGCCACGAATTTCATCCTCAACATCTCGGCTTTCATCGTCGTGTGCGAGGCTTTCCTCCGCATCCGGCCCCACTTGGGCCTATGGCTGAAGACCTTTAATATCAAGCCGAAGGTTGTAGGCAGCCAACAAGCGGAATGCGGCGAAGCCATGGTGGGCAAAATGCCCAATGTTACATGGAACGAGGGCTCCTTCATGGAGACCATAAAGGGGTGGCAATCGGGGTCGTTCTACATCACTGAGCCGCGCGACACCAACTGGGTGGCGGTCCCCTAGTTTCGATCCGGAATCCCCACGCGGCTCACTTCCTGGAAGGAGAAGGGCCTGTCCTGGGGTTCATCGGTGGAGCTGGACGGACTCCAGAAGTGTATCCGAAACATGACAAGCAAAAACTTAAGCTTGTCAACATAGTCCAGGTCATGCTCTTCCGCTGGATCCTCCCATGTCAACAACGGGCTTTCAACTTGTGGGAGTTTGACCCGGCCCAGCACTAGACTCTACGCGAGCTCTTCGACACGATGCATAAGGACGTCTGGAAGGTGCCATTCAAGGGCACCGAGGTCCCTACTTCTCTTACCGAGGACCGCGGGCTAAGCGCGAAGCGCCCTGCGAATCCGGTAAGTTTTTTACATCTGGTAGGGTGTTTATTTCCCATAGCTTAACCATGTGCGGGGTCTGAGCTCTCATGCCTTTGACAGGACTGGGTGGAGGCATCGGAGCAGATTAACTGTCCGGCCCCACTGCCCAAAGACCCTACGGACGCTCTCCTGACGGAGACGCGGACTCCGGCTCCTTATGAGGTGCCGGAGAAGACCAAGAAGAAGGTCAAGGGAACCCGAAAGAGTTCCCGGCACCAGGTGGTATCGGACTCATCGTCCGATAACTCCAAGACGCACTCCTCCCGTGAATACGAGGAGAAGGAAGATGAAGATTCTCCCCCTCCAGCCGGGGGAGACAAGAAAAGGAAGGCCGCCCCAATCGGGGAGGCCGAAGGGTCCAAGAAGGGAAGGACTCTCCTTCCGGACTATTCTACCACCGCCGTCGACGGCGAAGACGAGTGGCTGCTCAGGGCCAAGCCCCTGGCGAAGTCGTAAGTATTCGGATACCAGAGTAACTCATAGCATACTTTTATTGCACTGCTTCTCCTAACGTCGAATATGATTATGCAGTCCGCCCCAAGCCCGTGTCGACGTATCATCGTCGGATGGATCCTTGGAGTCGTCGGACATGGATAGTGATACACTTCCAACCACAACCTCTCCTTGCCCTATAGACAATGCCGATGTACTGTCTCAAGGGGCACTGAGCCGGGGGGAGATAGTCCCGGAGGCGCCTCGGGGCGACCTTCCGGACTCCAAGAGCAAAGCGAGCAAGGCTCCCAGGGGCTCCAAGTTCGGTCCACAGCCAGACACCGCGCCGGAACCTCCAATGGTTCCGGACTCGGGCAGGCGGCCCCCTTCCAAGAGGGGCAAGCCGTCCGTGCCAGTGACCTCTGTCCATCCAGAGGCACCGGACGAACTGTTGGGAGAGCTTAGCAGCGCTTCCATCGACGAAGAGCACCGCACTATTATGAGTGCGGTGATCAAGAAGGTTCAGTTCGCCAAGAGCGGACTGGATGAAGCCTGTACCAGGCTTCTAACAGGCTTTGAGGTAAGTATTTAAAATATAGGAAAATATTACCGCATGGACAGTAGCCCCTGATGCTCTGTTTGGTGTTCACAAAGAAAAGCTGAATAGAGGATCAAATAATATCTGCAGGAGTCTAATATAAGTATGCCTGTATGCGTATGCAGGCTTCGCTGCTGACCTCTGCCGCACTGACTGCGGAGGTCGCCGCACTGAAGCAGGACCTCGAGCGGTCCGAGAAGGAGCTCGGCCTTGCCAAGAGGCAGCTCGAGGAGAACAAAGGTAAGTAATACCTTGTCTATATAAAAAAGAAAATGTGGTTGTGAACTGACAGGATCATCATGAATATGCCAAGGGCCACGACCGAAGTGGCAGCCCTGAAGCAAGCGCTGTCCGAGGCCAAAAACAAAGCGGCCAAGGAGCGCACCGAGCGAGAAAAACAAGAGGCACGGGTGGGCGAGGTGCAGCAAGAGCTCCAGGCTCTCGTGAAGAAGAACGAGGCTTTGGAGCTTGACACGAAGACGCGAGAGTCCGAGCTTGCCACGGCCCTCGAGAGCACAAAGCATGCCATGGCTGAAGCCCAAAAGGCCCTCCAGGGAATTGGGGCGATGAGGAAGATAGCGGCGGGTAAGGCATTCAATATGCAAAGCAAGCATGTGAAAGTAAATTACTTGTTACTTACCCGAGTCCGGAGCTCTCCAGGAGCATTCGCAGATTTGCCCCACAGCGTGTCGGATGCCTCGAAGTATTACCAGGCCGAGGAGGGAAGCTCGATGGAGAAGTTGTTCTGGTCACAGTATACTGGGATCGAACACCCGATGCCTATGAGCGACCAGCTGAAGCAACTGGTCGAGCTACACAAGGCGGCCGAACAGGCCATGAAGGGCTTTATAGTCAGGATGTGGCCTGGCGACTTCCTTCCCAATAGCTACTTCGGCCTGGTGAGGCAGCTTGTGGATGCCTGCCCACGGCTGGAAGTCATCAAGCGGTCCGTCTGTATCGAAGGTGCCCGCCGGGCTTTTGCCTGTGCAAAGGTGCACTGGGCCAAGATGGACCCCGAGAAGCTGGTGAAGGAGGGGCCGCCACAGGGCAAAGAGCATCGCCACCCCGAGATGTATTATGAGGGTGTCCTGAAGGGTGCCCGTCTTGTGGCAGACGAGTGACGAGTCTGAAAAGTTCTCCGAGAAGACGAAAGCTTGATCCTCGTAAATGTACTCAATGGGTTCCTCGATCATGAACTCGTCTCCCGGATCTACCCAAATCAAGAACACGAGCAAAGGAAACGAAAATCAACCACGTGCAATGCGCAAGCAACATGATGCAAAACATGGCATGATATGCGGGATGTGGTATGCAATGCATATGCGAGTTCCGGAAGGAAAAGATTGAACCAGGCCTCAACTTGGCAAACCAAGAGTGCCGCTGGAAAGATGAGTTGATTTCGATCGAAATCGATATAAAGATCACCGGAATCGGATGCACGGTTTGCAAATGGCAAGCAAAACAATGGTGGCACAATTCTGCGAATAACAGCATGATGCCATCTAGAATGCAACAAGAAACTAAGCTACCGCACTCTAACATAGCAACAAAGCACATGGCAGTGATCCACTTAAGATGGTTGACAAAAGATGAACACTGAGCTACGGCTAAATCACTCAAGAGCAGGTTCAAACAAGCATGGCAAAAGTGCAAAAGATAACAGCATCACATACTTAGTGGAAATAACATGTCAGGAATTAACATCAGGAAGCAATGTTTAGAGCAAGATAACAACATGCTACAGGATCAGATCATGGCAAAGCAAGGCATGGCATGAACTACTCAAAGCATATAACAAAAGTCCCTTACTGACCATAAGCCAAAAAGGATCAGAAGATACAATGGCACCCATGTAAACATAGCAAGTTTCGTTATCAGATTCAGACTTAGCAGAAAACTGGACATGGCAAACATAGAATTAAGAAGGCATGTTTACGAGCTTGATGCACTCACCACAAGGCATTGCATGACAAACTAAGCATACACCCAGCAAGAAGACAAGATCAATAAGCTAAACATGGCAAGAACAATCTCATAGCATGCATGGATCAACTACAACAACCTTGGCAAAATTGATTAACATGTAAACAATCTGCCAGGAACATTTTATAACAAAAGTAGAGCAAGATTGAGTCATGCTAAGGTACTCCCTAATTGCAAACAAAGACATGGATGGGTAGAACATAACAATAACTCAAAATCATCCTTACTTAACACACTCAAACAAGGCATGGATCACTCTGTAGCAACATGAATACATGGCATAAAAATAACAGCAGACAAATACTTAGTGAAAATCCCGAGATCCTGAAATCAGCAATATCATGAGAGCTACTTTGCATGCTTGTGCTAGTCACCACATTGGTCACAAAAATACATGGCATACACCCTTGTAAAGATGACATGGCATATGACAAAACACATGTAGAGCTCATACTCATATGCAACACACATTAATCATGGCAAAAATGACAAATGTCCATAATCTGATAAGAATCAGCACCTAACATTATGAAGCACTCTTGCAACAACATTTAGGGCATCAAGATGGACTCAAACAAACATGGTGCAATGGAAAAAAATGAAGAGCACATCCAGATGAACAATTTGATATATGGCACGCACAAAACGGAGCTACGGATGATGAGTTATGATGCGATGAATAGGAGCTCAAAATATCACAGAAAAAGGACTTAGGGAAATTTATACCCTCCGAAACTGGACGGGGCCGTTCCGGGACGAGGAGATCCGGGGTCGGGGAGGCTTGTTTGGTTCGGGGGGCGGTTGGATCTCATCCAACTCGGCCCAGATCTGGCCGGACTCGAACTCCGGCGAGGCGGGCCTTCTCCGGTGAGGTGAACTCCGGCGACACGAGGACGAGGCGACGGGGTCGGAGGAAGGCGATGCCGCGGCCGGACGGCGGAGGAGCGGGGGAAGGCGGTGGAGCGACGACGAGGCGTGGGCATGATGGCGGCGGGCGCGGGCGCACGGAGCAGCGCCGGTGGCGGCGGGCGCGGGCGGCGCGCGCTTGGGCTCGGGAGGCCGAGAGCCAGGCGGCGGCGGGATGTGCCCCGCGGGCCCGATCCGGGCCGCGCGGGCCGCCGGCGCCGCGTGGTGGCCAGGGCCACATGGCGCCATGTGACTGGTGCGGGCGCGGCGACGGGTTTTGTCCGGTGCACTTGGACGTGTCCGGCGGCGAGAGGGAGGTTTTCTAGGGTTTCATCTGCGGAAATTTCGGGGAGGCACACACATATATAGGTAGAGGGAGCTAGGAGAGTCCAAATGAGGTGCGATTTTCGGCCACGATCTCGTGATCGAATGACCGAGAGGATGGAGGGGATTTGGATCGGTTTTGGGCCACTTTGAAGGGGTGTTGGGCTGCAACACACACACGAGGCCTTTACGGTTCCTCGGTTAACCGTTGGAGTATCAAATGAACTCCAAATGGCACGGAACTTGACAGGTGGTCTACCGGTGGTGTACCAAGGCCGCTTGGCAAGTCTCGGTCCAATCCGAGAACGTTTAACACCCGCACACGAAAAGAGGCAAAAGGGGGCGCCGGAGGACATAGGAGTGCCGGAATGCAAAACGGACAACGGGGAAAATGCTCGGATGCATGAGACGAACATGAATGCAAATGCGATGCACATGATGACATGATATGAAATGCATGACACGCAAACAAATGACAAGGTAACAACAGCGAATAACTGGAAGACACCTGGCACAACGGTCTCGGGGCGTTACACCACGAGGGTGGGGGGCGCGCCCCCTACCTCGTGGGCCCCCTGGTGGCCCTCCAATGGCCATCTTCTGCTATATGAAGTCTTTCGATGAGGAAAAAAATCATAAGTTATCTTCTTGGACGAATCTCCGCCGCCACGAGGTGGAACCTTTGGTGGAACCAATCTAGGGCTATGGCGGAGCTGTTCTGCCGGGGAAACTTCCCTCCAGGAGGGGGAAATCATCGCCATCGTCATCACCAACGCTCCTCTCATCGGGAGAGGGAAATCTCCATCAACATCTTCACCAGCACCATTTCCTCTCAAAACCCTAGTTCATCTCTTGTATCCAATTCTTGTCTCCATGTCCGGGATTGGTACCTGTGGGTTGCTAGTATTGTTAATTACTCCTTGTAGTTGATGCTAGTTGGTTTATTTTGTGGAAGATCATATGTTCAGATCCTATATGCATATTAATACCCCTCTGATTATGAACATGAATATGCTTTGTGAGTAGTTACGTTTGTTCCTGAGGACATGGGAGAAGTCTTGCTATCAGTAGTCATGTGAATTTGGTCTTCGTTCGATATTTTGATGAGATGTATGTTGTCATCCCTCTAGTGGTGTCATGTGAACGTCGACTACATGACACTTCACCATTGTTTGGGCCTATAGGAAGGCATTGGGGAGTAATAAGTAGATGATGGGTTGCTAGAGTGACAGAAGCTTAAACCCTAGTTTATGCGTTGCTTCGTAAGGGGCTGATTTGGATCCATATGTTTCATGCTATGGTTAGGTTTACCTTAATACTTTTGTTGTAGTTGCGGATGCTTGCAATAGAGGTTAATCATAAGTGAGATGCTTGTCCAAGTAAGGACAGTACTCAAGCACCGGTCCACCCACATATCAGATTATCAAAGTACCGAACGTGAATCATATGAACATGATGAAAACTAGCTTGACGATATTCCCATGTGTCCTCGGGAGCGCTTTTCTCTATATAGGAGTTTGTCTAGGCTTGCCCTTTGCTACAAAAAGGATTGGGCCACCTTGCTGCACTTTATTTACTTTTGTTACTTGTTGCTCGTTACAAATTATCTAATCACAAAACTATCTGTTACCACTGATTTCAGTACTTGCAGAGAGTACCTTGCTGGAAACCGCTTATCATTTCCTTCTACTCCTCGTTGGGTTCGACACTCTCATTTATCGAAAGGACTACGATAGATCCCCAATACTTGTGGGTAATCACGCCCCCACTCACTCAACGCTCCTGCCTCGCCTCATGCTCGCCCGCGGCCTGCTACCGCCGCCCATTGCTCCTGCTACTGCCGCTGTCCATAGCCCGGCACGCCGTCGTGTTCGCCCCCGCTGCAACCTGCAAGCCCGCGCGGCCCATGGCTGCCTGCTGCGGCACCACCGCGCCCAGCACGCCCTCTGGCGCCACCCCTGCTCATTGCTGACTTTCTGCAGCTCCGCTATTGCTGCCGTGCGCCGGCCTCGCCTTTCCCCCCACAGCCTCACCCGCGCCCGCGCATCACCGCCCCCAGCACGTGTCTCCCTGCCGCCGTCCGCCCGTCGTCCCGTGCACGCGCCCACAACCTCCCTCGCATGCCCCCGCACCCACACCCGCCTTCCTTGGCTCGCAGCGGCCTTCCTCTCCATGCGCTTGCCAATGGCCACCGCTCCCCACGCCGCCCTAGCCTCGTGTCCGCCCCTGCTCGCTTCCTGCGTCGCCTCTGGCCGCCCCCGGCCGGCCACCACCACGGGCCGATGCGGCTCGTCACCCTCGACTGAACGCACCCCTCGGGGCGTCAAATGGACGCCCGGGGACGAATCCCGATGGCTGCCCGAGCCCTCCGCCGCGAGCCAGGCTCGCCGGAGCCTTCTCCGGCGTCCTGCCGACCGGGGCCACCCCCTTAGGTCAGTGCCCAATGGCCCCAGGGGCCCAGCTGGCCTTGTTGACCCAGTCAACGGCTGGCTGGGCATTGCCCAGTCACTGCCCGTGGGCCCTGCGTGGGCCCCGTTGACCAGTCAACTAGTCTGTTGACCACTGATGCGGGGCTAACGCCAGGATGATGCCATAATCCATTTTCTGACGAATTTAGTAATTAAAACAAATTCAGAATATTGCTAAACCTTTGAAAATCCTAGAAAATAATCCGTAACTCGGATGAACAAGTTTTATACATGAAAGTTGCTTAGAACGACGAGACGAATCAGAATACGCTCTCCGTTCGTCTGTCACATGCCCCTAGCATAGCAAACATCGAACTTTTCCCCTCCGGTTCGCCTGTCCAAAAACGCCTAACTCCGGGAAAACTTTCCGGATGTTATCCCCCTTCGCCGGTATCGCGTAGTACTACGTCAGAACACCCCTAGCACCGCTTTTTTTCTTGCCATGCATGTGTTTGCTCTATATTTACTGTTTCTTCCCCCTCTTCTTTCCGGTAGACCCCGAGACCCCTGTTGATGCCCCTGTGATCGACTACGTCGACGACGACACTTCTTCCTTTCAGCAGAGCTTCCAGGCAAGCAAACCCTCCTTGAGCATTCCGATATCGCCCATTTCTTTCCCTCTCATGCTTGCATTAAAACTGCTACTGCTTTCTGTATGATCCTACTCTGATGCATAGCCTATTTTTGTTACCTGCTTTCATACCTTACCTGCTTATCCTAAACTGTTTAGTATAGGTTGGTTAGAGATCCATCAGTGACCCCACCTTGTCCCAGTTGCCTCGCTTTATGTTCGATGACTCGATCAACGTGATCAACGTCCAAGCCCCGACACCGCACATCACCCCCCTTAGTTGTATGACTCTGCAGAGTTACCATCGAGTGCCGAGGGTGGAACCTCTTACATCACTCCTGATGAGATCTCTGTAGTGTAGCTATACGGTTGTGGTCATCGAGGGTGATTTCCTCCTTAACCACTTCTGATACGGCTCTAATGTGCAAACCCCTCAAGTGTGAACCTCGAGGGTGGATCCTCTTACGTTCACCTTGATGATTACATCGAGTGGAATTCACCGGGGGTGATTCCTCGGGTTTTCCCCTTGGTGTTAGACACACAGTTACTATGGTTACTATGACTTTACACTGAACCATGTTACTAAAGACGGGTCGGCCCTGAGGGGTACCCGCGCGAGCTTATTAGCGAGTGATGTGGAGTCGGGTTGACCTGGAAGGTGCCCGCGAGATACTTACGAGGCGTGGCCGGGCATTCTTAGCCCTTGCCGCAAGTTCTCGAGACGGGGCGACGGGGTCACATCTTTCGTGAGTCTCTGCTCGTGACCGCACTACCAACGCACTAACGGTTTGGATATTTGATCCGAGGGGCCTCTGGCCTGATAGCACTAACCATCACATGGGCATTGTATGGGCGTTCTGCGTCATATGCATTAGCCGAAACTTAATAGACGTCATGCGATTGAGCGGCACGCGCCGGGTTGGACTGGTAAGCTCCTGCCTTTTTATGGAGGTAGCTAGGTCTGCTCACCGGCCGCCCACGCAACATGCAGGAGTTCCTGGGGCAATGGCCAAAGTCCCCTGGGGGCATAGGTTTAGTCTGGCGTGCTTGACCTCTCTATTAAGCCTAAGTTGGGTTGCGGCGTATTGTTTGGCCGAGGTCGGGCATGACCCAGGAAAGTGTGTCCGCCGGAGTTAATCGAGCATGGTGGGTAAGTTGGTGCACCCCTGCAGGGAAGAAAACATCTATCGATAGCCTGTCCTACGGTAACGGACACTTGAAGTTGTATCCCGATTGATACAACTATAATTGGATACTTGAGATGAGAAATGGTTACGAGAAATGCATAGTATGGCTCTGGGATTGCTTTCTCGCAGGGAGTCAAGAAAGGATCTCTGGCCGAGGTTGATAACACTACTACTACTTTACATTATGTTGATCTGTACTCTTCTATATGCTACAAGATGCTTGAAGATGCTAGTCTTCGATAGGCTAGGCTTTTCCCTTCTCTTCTGGCATTCTGCAGTTTAGTCCACATATACAATCCATTTCCTTTGATATAGATGCATACTTAGTTTAGATCTGATGTAAGTCTTGCGAGTACTTTGGATGAGTACTCACGGTTGCTTTGCTACCTCTTTTTCCCCATACCCAATTGTTGCGACCAAATAACGGATCCCAGGAGCCAGATGACACCACTGATGACTACTACTACCCCGAGGGTGCCTACTACTATGTGGCGGACGCTGACGGCCTGGAGTAGTTAGGAGGCTCCCAGGCAGGAGGCCATTCCTTTTCGATCAATATTGTTTTTTTGCTAGCCTTCTTAAGGAAAAACTTGTTTAACTTATGTCTGTACTCAGATATTGTTGCTTCCACTGACTCTTGTGTATTCGAGCCCTCGAGGCCCCTGGCTTGTAATATAAAGCCTGTACTATTTAAATTTGTGTCTAGAGTTGTGTTGTGATATCTTTCCGTGAGTCCTTGATCTTGACCGTACACATTTGCGTGTATGATTAGTGTACGGTTGAGTCGGGGGCGTCACAACTGGCGATGGTTGGGACTGGCGACGAGGACACAATCACCAAAGGGGTAGGTGGGTTGGGACCGGCGGGAGGCTGGCGAGGGTTGGGACCGGCTGGAGATGTGGATCCAGCCCGACTACCCGAGGAAGAAGAAGCCGTGGATGATTCGTTTTTTTTGCCTGGATCCAACAGCCGCGCGGCCCACATCCAACGGCTGGGGCGTGACCGGCCAAAACTTTCGGCAGATGCGTCGGTGCCCAGCAGTCGCCTTCCAGGAAGGCGTGCATCCTGCATTTCCTTTCTAAAACACCATGGCCTTTCTGTTTCTTTTTTCCTCTTGGGGTTTTGCTTTCATTATTTATCTTTTGTGGGGAAGATCATTTTCCCGTTCTTTTTTTGTAATATATATCTTTTGTTCTTTTATTCATATATATGAACTGTTTTTATAAATATATAGTAATGAATATTTTCCTAGTACCTGATGAATATATTTTTAAATATGTGGAGATCATTTTTTAAATACGCGGCGTCCAGATTTTATAAGCATGATGACCATTTTTCTATATGAGATGATTCTTTTTCAGTTATTCAAAGTTTTCTTTAAAATGCAATGGTAATTTATAAATGAGTGGTCAACAATTTTCACATACACGATGATCATTTTAGTTCATATAAATAAAGAAATGAAAAATCCACTTCAAAAATAATTACTTCATTTTTATAAAATATAAATATATTTTTTTGTATAAAGTATATTTCTGAAAAATATGCGATGAACATTTTAATGCATGATGACCATTTTATTTTATATAAATGAACATTAAGAAAAATGTGAAGTTTCCAAAAGTACATAATCAGTTTTGAAAAAATTGAATAAACCTTTTTATATAGTTATTCTTTGAAACAAACACATAAGGAATATTTTATTACATTTCTTGTACATGAATATTTATTGTCTTACAAAATAAATGATGTATCAAGATAAGTTATTTCGAACATTTATTTCTATTCATTTGGAGAAACACCATTTTTCTATTAGCTAAAATGCTTTCAATAGATATTTCTGTTTAATATTTTAGACAAAGAAAATAAACTTGTATGCTAAATGGGTCGCGGTCCAGTTCAATTGGGGTATGTGTTACGTGCATTGCGCGGGTGTGGCAGGCCTAGGCTCCTTTGCATGGGTCAGGCCAAGGCTCGTTCATTTCTTCTGTTATTGGTTTTTGTTTTCTTTTATTATTTTTAATTATTTTTTCTCTAATCTCACAGGTAAAATTCACTATTTTATCTTTCAAATAAAGGGTAAAATACACTACTTATGAGGTACTTGAACATTTTGTTTAAACATGTGCACATTTTTCGCTTGAGGCAACATGTACTCTGGGCATCGTAAAACATGTACTTTGTGGTGCAATTTGTACTCCTCTGATTAGTGAAGAAAAAACCCGTAAAGAAGAATGGAAAGAATAGGAAACCTAATTTTTATTTTATTGATTGAAAAAAAACAGAGAAAAAGATGACGAAACCACCTTGCACCAGGAGCGACATGTGTTGGTCGCTCCTCTCTCACTGGTGTCCCCCTCCTACACCATGGGAACCACAAACTAGTTGTCCGGCGATACCGACGATACATAATACTATATGGTACTCACACATTGTTGTGGAAATTTGTTGCAGTATATTCTAATAATATTTGATTTTATGTAACATGAATATTTGTATGACTAATATGAGAATTGAAACTAATAATCCATACGATTTATTATACAGTACTTGATTACTATCACATAGAGAGAGAAATTCATTCATGGTTGCATGTTGAGGTGAGTCTTATTCTTACTTATGATTGTATTTTTAGCGAAGTATGTGACAAAATCACCTATTTTGTTCAATAGGATTTTGTGCGAACCATCTGACTGAGGCCGACTTAAACTTTCCTTTTTAGAGATAACACACCCAAGTGACATCTAGATATGATAATTATCAAGGGAAAAAATTAGCTAGTACTACAACAGAAGGACAACTAAAAAAACAACCGATAAAAGTAAAATTATATTGAAAATCATACGGACCATCTTCTTTCTTTGATAGTACTCCGCTCGACCAAAGATTAATATTTGCATTAAACAGAAAAAGGGACACATCAAACACCCTCACTATACTACGCTTTAAAGACAACAAGAGCCACTCGCCGTTTGGAACGAGATTCTAGAAATCAGTGAAGGAAGATCTATTAGGACATCACCCGGGCAACACTTACAGATCTTCACCGCTAGTCCAGAGGGTTCGAGAATCTGAACATATCGCCAAACAAGTTGAAATAAGATATCGAAGTCCCACCTAAAGATCGAGCCAACTGTTCTCCTTGTTTGAAACACCATTTCCCAAAATACCAAGAGAGCAACACCTACCCTCATAGGCCCTTCATCGGCGTAGGATCGATTCCAATGTGCCCTTGCCACCATCACCTTGTCAACGCCACCACGGAACAAGAACCTACTAAGAAATACGAAAAGGATGGGTCTCCACTCCTCTTGTCGCTGAACGACGGAGAGGTGGAGGGCAGAGGTAGCAACGTGGATGAGGCTTCAGGTGGCGGCTAGGGTTGAAAAGGAAGAATATCCATTATATGAAGTTTCTTGAAGACAAAAAAAGAGCACGAGAACTATATCTTGCTTATAGCAAGATGTAAGGATTTCCCGCGTCAAACATTTTTACTCTCCCTTCATTTGTTGGTCGGCCCAATTCGGTGCCTTTTTCGTTCGCTGGCTTTCTTGCTCGCTTGATCCTACTGTTTGCTAGTTTGGTCTTTTCTTTTTCTCCCTTTTCTTTTTCTCCTCTTCGTTGTTTCCTTACGGTTTTCTATGTTATTTTTTCATTTTTACTTTGTTTTTCACCTGTTGTCTTCGTTTCTTTCATGGTTCTTACTGTTTTTTTTCTTACTTTCTGTTGTTTCTTTCTCCGCTTTCACTGTTTTCTTGCTTTTCTTTCTTTGTTTATCTTTCTTTATTATCTTGTTTTCCTTTGTTTCATTCGCAGGTTTCACTGTTTCCATTTTCTTTTTGGTATTTTTATTTTTATTTTTTGCGGTGTCTTCATTTTTCCTTTGACTCGTTGTCGATTTTCATAGGTTCATTTTTTGTCAACGCATGCCTATTTTTTTTAGTACACAATATACATTTTTAGTGTACACGTGAAACATTTCTTTGATACACGTTAAACATTTCTCAAATATACAGTTATTTTCTTTCTAATATATTTTTGAATGAGTGCTCAACATATTTTTCAATACACGTTCAACTATATTTTATGGTAATAAACTTTTTCTAAACGTGGCCTTTTTAAATACATCATAATTTTTTAAAAATATATGCTTTTTATTTATACTTTTTTTTATTAAACATTGTAAATTTTTAGTATACATCAGAAACATTTTTCATACACACATATAAAATTTACACAATACATAATTTTTTATATTTCATGTATACCTTTTCCATACATATTTTGTATACAATATGAACATTTTTTATATAGACATCCAATCTAATTGCATGATTAACAATTTTGAAAACGTATATTGTTTGATATCTAATTTTCATACATTTTTTTATATATCAGGAATATTTTTCATATACACATTTAACATTTTCCAAATAAATGATTTTTAAGCATATTTTTAATGCACACTTCCTTTCATACACGCTATATGTATTTCGTATACATCTGAAACATTTTTTGTACACATTTAACCTTTTCCAAATACATGATTAATAATTTTCATATATATATATATATATATATATATATATATATATATCTGTGTGTGTGTGTTAAACATTTTATATGTCACAAACTTTTTTTAACTGTTATAAACCTTTTTAAAATTTACGCTAACAATTTCTTTACACCGTGTTAACGTTCTTTTTCAAATTTATGACCTTTAAGAAAATTCCAGCAAGTTTAAGTTTTGGAATGTCTGTATTTAGAATAATTTTCAAAAATATAAATAAATGAAAAAAACAAGCACCCAATATATCCGTTCTTAACGCAACATTGCACTAAGCGAGGCATAGGCGCGGTCTAGGGTTCTCTTGCCTCCCGTCAGTGCCACCGTCAGTCAGCCTCGTCTCCGGTGGCCTTAGAGCAACTCTAGCAGACCCTGCATCCCGCCCTGGCCCGCAAATATCTTTGCGGGGCGCAACAAATCTTCTCTCTCAACCTCTATCTTCACGGGCTGGGAGGCCGACCCGAGTTCAACCCCTATCCCGCGCGAGATTTGGCGGGAGGGACATTCCGCGCGCCGCTTCCCGCTTCCCGCACTCTCCGCCACCATTGCACCCCTCCGAAAAGGTCCGGTTCCTCCTCCCCGGCCGTCCCTCGTCGCCATGGACGACCCAATGCTGCCCCTGTCACCATCGAGGTCGCGCACGCTCCTTCCCCTCGAGCGGATCTCGTTGCCGGTCATGTTGGCCCCGCCGCTGTCGCCCAAGCACAAGCCATGCCTGCCCGCAAGGGGGGCAGTGCAATGTGGTCATGCAGGGCGGGAATCCGGCTGCCCCCGCCACGATGGCCCGCGCTCCGGGCGCCAACGCGGCAGCGCAATCCCGGCCGGCGGCGGAGAAGGTCGGCAAGGTCGCGGGCGTAAAGCGGAGGAAGGTTCCGTCTTCAAAGAAGCCACCTTCTTCAACCTCTCACTCCACCCCCCCCCCCCCCACAAGGAGGTGCTCCGGCGATGGCGTTCAACGGTGCCGCTCCCCCCGCGAGCGAGGTGTTCGACGAAATGGCCGGAAGGAATGCGTCTTCGGTCTTGGCGATTCCCTTTCATTTTTCGCCATTATTCTCGATAGCTCGTGACTTGTTATCGTTCGCTATAGCGGTGGTTCAAACAATGCAACAAACGAGTTCGTGAACTTGTTGGACACGAACACGGTTGACATTGATCAAGCCCCTTTCGAACCATTCAACTACAATGAAACGGAGGGCGGCGTGGATGATCATAGTTGTGCGGACGAATTGGAGGAGATCAAAGCGGAAGCGTTTGAGCAATCGCAAGTAAAATCTGGGAAAAACATAAGATTGAAGAACTACACGATCTTGGAAGATCAAGCTTTGATTCAAGCATGGAGTGCGGTGTCTCTTGATGTATGCACGGGTACTTCTCAAACTTCCAAGAGATATTGGCAAAAGATGGAAGATCAATACTTCCGCATTATGGCAAAGCATCCCAATAGGACTCCACGCACATTTCGGTCGCTTTAAGGGCGTTGGAAGAATATCAAGCCTATGTGCAGCCATTGGGCAGCTTGCTTGGAGCAAGTACGCAATGCACCTTCAAGTGGCATAGTGGAGTCCGACTATGTGAGTTTGTTTTGCCTTTGTTCAAATTGTGCATCATCATCATATTGCATCATGGGAAATGATTGGATCACTTTGTTCACATTGTGTAGGACAAGATTGCTCAACATAGATATAAGGACATAGATGTCGGCGTTCTGGGAACGGGGGTCCCCAGACTTGCCTGCCTGCGGCGTGGCTCAAGCGGGGGCCCAGCGCGGCCCATCTTCATCAGCTCAAGCTGAAGACCCTCGCGAGGGGCCAAGCCTCGCGGGGCGGACGACAGGAAGCTTCCTCAGGGGCAGCCTCATCAGGCAGGCTCGCGAGGAGGCGGAGAGATCAAGGTAGGGGTACCTCACGAGGAACCCGTGACGCAAGCCATGACGATCGAGACCAGGCGGGCGCCGGCCTGCGCAGTGTCCTTGTTTCCCCTTTGGTGCAAAGGGGGCAAGCACAGGCCAAGGCATCAGACAAGGGTTACCATTCCGGTGCAACGAGACCAGGACCAGCCGGACGGCAGGATGGAGGTCACCGTGGAGCCCAAGATGGCGTCATCACCAGTGCTTTTGGCAGCCGAACACCACCTTTGGTCAGGATAACTTGCACTAGATGTTCTCCTTCAAAATGGCCAATTGTTGGCACCCTTCCCGCTCATTATTTGGGGAGAGGCCCAGGGCCTCTATAAATAGAGCTAGCCACCACAGAAGGAGGGGACGGCTGGAAATCTGGTAGAACCATAGCAGAGAGAGAGAGAGGAAGAGGCGATTGAACTCACCCTAGCAGTTCATCGCACCAGCTCAAGAACACCTCTCGCGAGGCTGTTCTTCCCTTGTACTGTCCATCATCAGCCCCAGAGGCAATCCACCACACCACACACTGGAGTAGGGTATTACACCACAACGGTGCCTGAACTAGTATAAACATTGTGTCTCTTGTGTTGTTCATCATTTTCATCTTAGTTCGCACGAGAGGATCGGACGTAGATCGGTAGGGGAGAGATCTCCGCGCGCACCCCAGTGTTCGAACCTCAAGGGTCTGCCGGAACCCGAAACCCGACATTTGGCGCGCCAGGTAGGGGTGCGCCGGAATCTTCCTTCCGTTGTTCATGTGTGATCTTCCGTCGTGTCCATGGCTGACGCTCGTCGGGCTCACGCCGAGCGCCGGGCTGCTCACGCCGCTCGCGTCGCCCAGACGGCGCCCGTCGGCGGCCCCCCTCGTCGTTCCCCGTCGCCCGCCGCCAACGCCGCCACCGGCCCGGCAGGGAACGAGCAGCAGACGTCGTCCCAGCACCCCTCGGTGCGGCGGGATGGCCGCACCGCCACCACGTCGCTGACTCCAGCTGGCTCGTCGTTCCACGCCTATCGCGCACCCATGGATGCGCACGCCTCACTGCTCTTGGCGCAGGAGCTCCTGCACTATCACCCTGTCGACGACCTCTACGAGGATTGGCTCGCCCGCATCACCGAGCTCGTCAGTGCCGCAGGGGGCTCCCCCTTGCGGTCCCTCTCGCTGCCTCGCCCTTCGTCCCGTGCAGGGGGCGAGGATCAGGAGGCGCCTCCGCCGCCTCCTCCCCAAGAAGGTACCTTGGCTCCAAAGCGCGCAGCCCCAGGGCGAGACCCTCCACGTCCGGCGCCTGCGCAGCAAGAAGGGAGCTGCCAAGAGATCCCACGTCCTCGGGAAGGTGCTCGCGCGCTCCTAGCGCCGGCGCGCCAAGATCGCGCCCCAGCGCCTCCACGACAAAACCCCGCGCTGCTCCCAGTGGCGGTGCGTGGTGACCCGCAAGAACGAGTCCAGCACCAGCAAAGGGCGCCGGTGGCCACGGCGGGCTGCCTTGCCTTCACCCCCGAGCTGCGCGACATCACATGGCCAGGCAAGTTCAAGCCTGACCTCCCTCCCCGCTACGATGGCACAGCGGACCCTGCGGAGTTCCTGCAGCTCTAAGAGCTGGGCATCGTAGCCGCCAACGGAGATGAGAAGGTCATGGTGAATTGGTTCCCCATGGCGCTCAAGGACGGCGCCCGCACCTGGCTCCTGAACCTGGCTCCCGGTACGATCTCCTCCTGGAGCGAGATGCGCACCCGCTTCATCGCCAACTTTCAGGGCACTCGCAACCGGCCCCTGTCCGTGAGCGACCTGCGCCGCATCAAGCAACAGCCAGGAGAAACCTTGCAGAAGTACATGCAGCACTTCAACTACGCTCGCCTCAAGATCCCCAAGGTGACTGAAGAAGCCATCATCTCAACCTTCTCCGACGGCGCGCGCAACGTCAAGATGAAGGAAGAGCTAGCAATCCATGAAGACCTGTGCACATCCCTGGGGCTGTTCAACTTGGCGACCAAGTGCGCCAGGGCTGAGGAAGGGCGTCTCTCCCTCCTTGAGCTCCCGGCAGCCGACCCGAAAGAAAAGAAGCTCAAGTCCAAGGACGTGAAGCGCAAGGGGGCTGCCGTGCTAGCAGCGGAACCGGACACCAAGCGAGACAGTGATCAGCCCGAGTCATCCAAGGGCGGACGGTACTGCGTGTACCATGACCTCCACACCCACAACACCAAGGAATGTCAAGAGCTCAGAGCCGTGCGAGATGGGCGAATCGGCCGACGCCCAGAGCGCAACGACAGGGGCTATGGCCGAGGAGGAGGAAGAGGCGATGGACGATGGGAAGACCGTGGCCTTCGCCAGGGATGGCGTGAACGCCCTCGCGAGGACTGCTGGCAGGACCAGCCTCACGAGGGAGGCCGGAGGGACCAGCCTCGTGAGGACCGTCCCCACGGCAACGCAGGCCTCCCTCCTCTGCCGCCTCCACCAAGGAGGAACGAAGACCAACACCAAGACGATGGGGCTGGGGGCTTCCAAGAGCCGCGTGCAATTGCTTGCATCTTGGGCGGCGCCCAGGCCCCAGCCTCACATCGCATCTTCAAGCAGTTTGCTCGCGAGGTGAATGCAGTCCTTCCCAAGCTTGAGGCCACGCGCCCTCTCAGGTGGTCTTCATGCGCGATCACATTCAGTTCCGCAGACCAGCTCAATTGTGCGGCAACGGCCAGAGTCCTCCTGATGCATTGCTCCCCAGTCATCAACAACGTGCAGGTCACCAGGACCCTCATCGATGGCGGGGCAGGACTCAACGTCCTGTCCGTCGAGACGTTCGACAATCTCCAAGTGCCATACGACCAGCTTTAGCCGACCAAGCCTTTCTTAGGAGTCACCGATGGTTCCACTGTTCCAATTGGGCAGGTTCGCCTTCCGGTCACCTTCGGGCAACGCAACAACTACCGCACCGAGCTCATCGACTTCGACGTCGCTCACATCCTCCTGCCGTACAACGCCATCCTCGGGTACCCAGCCCTAGCCAAGTTTATGGCAGTGACTCACCATGGTTGCAATGTCCTCAAGATGCCAGGAAGCGGTGGAGTCATCACCGTACCCTGTGAAGAAAGGGACGCAGTGTGCTCGCTCGAGCGTGCGTTCCAAGCCGCAGCAATCGAAGACCCAGATCGCAGGAGCGGGAGGCCTCTTGAGGCGACCCTCAAGAAGAAGAAGACCTCACCTGGCCAGAGCCACAAGGAAGCAGGCACCTCCGGAGGTATTGCGTCAGGATTCACGCCCGATCAGGGAACACCGCCCTCTCGCGCATAGGAAGGCGCGCCCGGTGCCCTCCTCAGGCAGGGCTCGCGGGCTCCCTCTTGGAGAGCCACCGACCATGCCAAGGTCGCGGGGGAGGCGCTCGGGCACCACTTGGAGGGGTGCTTTCAGGCACGCTTCCCTCAAAAAGGTACAAGTCAAAGGAGACAAAACCCTTAGGAGTTCATCGCAAGGAACACCCAAGAGCTACAAGAGTCCAGAGTCATGCACGGCAGCCGTTGCTTACCTGCCGTAGCCCCACATCCAGGCGAGGATGGAGGACTGTGCATCTACGTCGACGTACCAGGGCTCAACCGAGCTGCGTCCCAGGAGCGCCTATGGCCTTCGGCCTAGGGCGCTACGTGGGACCACCCCACAACTACGTTCGCATGCCCTTCGGCCTGCTGAGCGCGGTCGCTGCACATCAGCGCCTGTTGAGGAGCATTCTGGAGGCTCAGGAGGTCAGGCATCGCGCGGTCCTGGCGGAGGTGGCGATGGTCCCCGAAGACCTGCACGTGCCACCAGAGCCTCCCGAGTCCCCTGGGCCTGGGGGCTCATGAGGGCCAACGTCTTCACCGCGCATCGCTCACTTCCTCAGCATCACTTCGTCTTCAACAGCACCAGGTGACATCTTTCAGAGTTCTACTTTCAGCTGGGAGCGCCCACAGGGCTGCACCATTCCCAGGCCGCGTGGGTCCGTCTCCGCTGCATGTATCCATTTTGGTTATGCTCTTTACTTACCCTGTTGGGGACGCCCCTCGGGCTGCATCATCCCCACGCCGCTCGGGCCCGATCCAGCGACGGTTGCTTTTACCTGCGCTTGCTTGAAATTGGATTTCCTCCTATGTGCTTAACATACCTGGCCTAATCACCTGCTCGATCGACGCCTATTTGAAGAGCCGCTCGCTCTGGCACAGCGCGTGCGCACGGGTCCGTCCCTGCAGCGTTGATAAACCTGAGTGGTCGAGCTCTGGCTGTGGCAGCCCCGCACGACACCACCTCACCAGGCCCTCAGTGCCCTGACCGCTCCCTCGGAGTGACCATAGGTTGGCCGGCGACCGTAACGACATGCCTTGTTTCTCCTCATGATTGGTGTGCAGGACCTACTCCAGGAGCAACGTTGGGGGCATCGTGAGCTCTCTCTCCCTCTCTTCGGCACGGACCGCTTGCACGTTAAAAGGGGGTACCTGAGCATCGCGACTCATGGGCTCGTACTGGCTCTCCAGCCCTCACCCCTGGCCTTGACCCACGGCATCGCGCCCTGTCATACCAGCGGCGACTGAGCTCGCTCGAGGGCCGGGACCTGAGGACGTAGAGCGTTAAGTGCGGGGGAGTGGGAAGAAGCCCGCGAGGGCCTAACCCAGCAGTACCTCGACCACCGCCTCTCGGGCCAGGCGCCTCTCCGAGGAACTACGTCAGACACACAAGATAAGTCGCGCCGTCGCAAAAGCTAGACCAACGCAGCGCTAAGTCCCCGCCCAGTGCAACTCTGTCACGGCGACGCTATCTTCCTTTCTCGCCCAGCAAGGATTGCTTGAGCGCTAAAGGGGACCTCCCGAGCATCGCGACTCGGGGGCTCTTACCGGACCTCGGGCCGCTCACCTCCTGGCCTTGACCACGGCATCGCGACCTGGCATACCAGCGACGGCTGAAGCTTAACTGGGGACTGGGACCTGTCAGCGTAGAGCGCCAAGTCCTCGTGAGAATAGAAAGGGGGAGCTTAGCCGGAACAGAACGGACACCTCACGCTAATTCATATTAAGGATATAGTAATTACAAAAGCACGGCAGACGCCTTACATACCCCCACGGGGTGTTGCTTTAATTCCTTGCAGGGAACAAAAGGTGCTAACCCTAAGGAACGCTACTTGCTAGCACCTCCCCAGGCGACGCCATCATCAACAGTGGGCTGCCCAGTGCCGGCGCCAATCCCATCCAGATCAGTGGCGTCGGCGGCCCGATGCAGCTGCCTCACTCCGAGCGCGGCGCGAGCTCGGAGGCTCGTAGCTGTCGTCGCTCGTCTCCGGGGTCGCGAGGAGTTTGAGGGAGCCGCTGAAGCCCACAGTCCCTCCACTGCTGCCTGAGGAGCTGCAGGAGGACCAACGGGCGGGGCTGGTCCTCGCCAGTTCGTCACCACTGCCGCTTCCCTTAGGGCAGCATTCCAGCCGGCGTCTTTCTGCATCAAAGACCTTGAAGAACATCAAGGAGGCGCCGTCGTATTCAAGATGGATCACCAAGGCGCCGTCCGCGCGACAGACCCGGGCAATCTCACCCCAACCCCAGGTCATGAAGACCTTGCCTGGAGTGACGACCGCGACCTCCGCTCCGGTTGCAGGGGTGCCACAGTCGGCGTGCTGCAGCCAGAGCTCCAGGGCCCCGCTCGACGGCATCTCGAAGTCGAAAGAGGGAGGAAGGCGGATCCACAAAGTTGGAGGCATGGCGGCGTGAAGCACAAGTTCGGGAGAGGAGCGCTCTGCGTGGACTCCAGGGGGACGACGCGCACCATTCTGACTTGCCGGCGTCGGCGGCGACACTGTCGGTGTTGCTCGGCGCCCTCCCCCCTGGGGCCTACGACGCGGGTGTGCAAGGGCAGCGGAAACCCAGGCGGCGGCCGCTCGTACCACGGCCTCGACACCACCTGCCAGGCGCCTTCGTCTCGGTGACAAAGGATTGGCCGCTTCTTCGGCGGGAGGGGGTCTGGACCCTCTCTGGGGGCCTTTCCCTTCTCCTGAGCTAAAAACCGGCGGATCGGTGCCATTGGTGCAAGAGGAAGCAAGGATGAGGAAGAATAAGAGGAGGAGTGACGGAAAGGGGTGAACCGGCTAAGCTCACGCGGCCCCGTACTTATAGCTGGGGAAGACCAACCACCGGGCATCATGACCTCAGGTAATCGTGACCCATATCTTTGCATGCAGGGACCTGTCAAGTCGTGTAGTTGCCGTGGCGTCGTGGGATGTGCAGACGCCCACGCCCAATCAACCACCACGCGGCGCCCAAGGCCGCAGTCTGTTAGGGCCCGCGGCGCTTCATGCTTGCCCCTTCGCTTCTCTGCTAAGCCAAGCCCGCGCGCGCCTTGGGCCCGGGGGCTACTGTCGGCATTCTGGGAACGGGGGTCCCCAGACTTGCCTGCCTGTGGCCTGCGGCGTGGCTCAAGCGGGGGCCCAGCGCGGCCCATCTTCATCAGCTCAAGCTCAAGACCCTCGCGAGGGGCCAAGCCTCGCGGGGCGGACGACAGGAAGCTTCCTCAGGGGCAACCTCATCAGGCAGGCTCGCGAGGAGGCGGAGAGATCAAGGCAGGGGTACCTCGCGAGGAACCCGTGATACAAGCCATGACGATCGAGACCAGGCGGGCGCCAGGCGGGCGCCGGCCTGCGCAGTGTCCTTGTTTCCCCTTTGGAGCAAAGGGGGCAAGCACAGGCCAAGGCATTAGGCAAGGGTTACCATTCCGGTGCAACGAGACCAGGACCAGCCGGACGGCAGGACGGAGGTCACCGTGGAGCCCAAGACGGCGTCATCACCAGTGCTTTTGGCACCCGAAGACCACCTTTGGTCAGGATAACTTGTACTAGATGTTCCCCTTCAAAATGGCCAATTTTTGGCGCCCTTCCCGCTCATTATTTGGGGAGAGGCCCAGGGCCTCTATAAATAGAGCTAGCCACCACAGAAGGAGGGGACGGCTGGAAATCTGGTAGAACCATAGCAGAGAGAGAGAGAGAGAGAAGAAGAGGCGATTGAACTCACCATAGCAGTTCATCGCACCAGCTCAAGAACACCTCTCGTGAGGCTGTTCTTCCCTTGTACTGTCCATCACCAGCCCCAGAGGCAATCCACCACACCACACACTAGAGTAGGGTATTACATCACAACGGTGGCCCGAACCAGTATAAACATCGTGTCTCTTGTGTTGTTCATCATGTTCATCTTAGTTCGCACGAGAGGATCAGACGTAGATCGGTAGGGGAGAGATCTCCGCGCGCACCCCAGTGTTCGAACCTCAAGGGTCTGCCGGAACCCGAAACCCGACAATGGAAGCTTCAGAAGGCAATTTTTTTAAACTAGAACATTGTTGGGAGTTGCTCCAAAAGTGCGAGAAGTAGAAGTTCATCGACAAAGAATCTCCACCAAAGTGAGGCTCACTTACAAACATGGATGAAGATGAAGATGATGATGGCCCAAGAAATTTGCACAAGCCTGATGGCGACAAGAAGACCAAGGAGAAGATGAAGAGAGAGCAAGAAGCATCGAGCTTGAGGGAGAAGATTGATGCCATGGTGCAATCCAACGAGTCGATGTTGTTGAAGTCGTTGGAGATCAAGAAAGAGTTGGCCGAGAAGAAGGCGAAGGAGAAGCAAGAAAAGTGGCAGTTGCTCAAAGAAGAGGGGCTGCGCAAAGCTGCCATCGAGGAGAGAAGAGCACGCGCCGCTAAAAATAAATCCATGTCCATGTTGCTCGCCGAAGAGAACAAGATCATGTCAATGAACCGCAGTGACATGGACGACCTCACCAAAACATGGCATGATATGGCAAAGAGAGAAATCTTGAAGAGAAGAATGGTGGCGTCGGCCGCTCCGTGCTACAGTTCCGGTGATGTTTTCTCCGCTCCATATGGTGGCAATGTGGATGATTTCGGTGCGGGAGTTGGGACAAGCGCCGAAGGTGGATTCGGTGGTGCCGATGAACTTCAAGGTGGACTCGATGGTGCAAGTGAAGATCGATCAAGATGATGCCGGACATGGGCGCAAACCTTTTGCAGGGCCCTCTTTTGCGTTAGCCATAATGAACTTGGCTTCTATTGGCGTGTAAAACTGTTTATGTCGTTTGAATTTGAACTTGTTTGTGAAATCCTATGTCAAATGCGAGATTTGCAGTTTATCTGCTTGCGGGTCGTCGCGGTGGTGCCCGAGCAGATCCCGTAGAAGCCGACCCGTAAAAAGGCATATTCCGCGAATATACTTTTTTACGGATCCGTTTGAGGGTTTTGCATCTGTGCCAGCCCGGGCCGGCCCGCAAAAGCTGTTTTGCGCGAACTGCAAATGTGTTTTGCGGGCCGGCGAGATGTGGGGTCTGCTAGAGTTGCTCTTAGGGCCATGGCGGCGTGGTGGATATTGGCCTTTGCCGACGGGAGGGCTCTATTTTCAGTTGTTTCTACACATTTTGCTAGGGTTTGTATCCTACTCAGGACGACGAGTCGGCGCCGGCTCCCTGAAAATAGAATAAGGTTCTCCCCGCCTAGTCCCCGTTTTAATGGTGTGTCTAGCATCATTGGTGGGCGTGTAGAGGAGTGTCTTTGGTGTATTTGCTCGGATCTGATTGTAGTTCATCTATGTTCATGTGTTTTCGGGTTGGCTCCTTCCGATCTACGCTATTCTTCATCAGCGACAATTGTTGTTCTGTCGCGTTGGTTCTATGGGGCCTTGGCACGACGACTTCCCGACTGTCTACTACAACAAGTTTTGCCCGGCTCCGGTGGGGGAGGGACAATGACGGAGACACGTCTTCGACTCGCTTCAGTGCTTGTAGTCGTTGTTAGATGGTCTACGAATTTAGATGTAATTTTTATTATTTAATGTTCGTTTTATTGCCATAATTAAAGATGAATAGATCAGAAATTTTCTTGCAGAAAAAAAACGAGCCATAGGCGTGCCCAAAAAAGAGTCAGACCGCCTATCTCCTTTCTCCGGAATCCGGAATGTATGGCTTGTTATCCTGGGCTTGGAGCCCTTCGCTTGGTCCTCTGGGACTAGAGCCCACATCTGCGATGGCCCACAACTTTTATGAATTGTTTTTCAAAAGTCAACGATCAAGGTTAGCTAGTCAACCTGTCTAAAAAAACACTAGTCAACCAACGAGATTTTATTGGGTGCAAAAATCAGCGATATGCGAGCGACAACTTCGTGTTTGCTGGGTCGCCCGCTACGCGTCGCGTTCAAACGCCAGCAGCACTAACCGGCTCTTTTCTGTAGATCTCCGCAAGATAGCCCTTCTCCCCGCAACGATAGCACCTAATGTTTTTCCCATGCTTGTGCGGTGAGGAGTATGAGGCCTTGAGAAGCTTTTCTCATGTTTGAATGGAGGTCTTCCGCAAATGAATTTTCATGTAGGAATTATATAATGTGCCTGTATATATTGATCGAAAGCCCATTATTGACTAGTGGCGAAAGAAGAAGAAAATCAACTTGGCGCATGGACGACGTACAATGGCCAGGGCAAACAGCCAACGCACCCATGGCCGGCCTGCTTCCCATTGCTATCGTGGATTGCCTGCCCGCCAGGGCGAGTCGAGGAAATTCGGAAATGGTCACGGTCCGCTCGAAGGATGGAGGTATACAGGCGTGGATGCATCTAGCTTCCACATCGATCTCGATCAAGTGCAATCGTCTGGAGATGGGGATATCTCTGACTCGATCGATGAATCAACCTGCCGGTCACATACAGACAACTGTCTACTTCGCCGGATCAACCTACGGAACCTTCTATCTAGCTTGACTGAGCTTTTTTGTCCTGAGGAAACAGCCGATCTAGTATTCATCATGGCATGGCTGTACAAAAACACAAAAATAACAAAAAGAATACATTCATGCCCGAGCTTAATTAGAGCGTGTAGCACACGCTCGGTGCAGTGTACCATGCAGGAATATGGTGGTGAGCGTATAGCACACGCTCAGTGCAGTGTACCATGCATGATTATGATGATCTTTTTCTCTCGAACACCATCAATATGATGTTGGCAAGACGACTTGACGCGACTGTGATTAGGCTAAATCAGTCGTTCCATCAGTAATTGCCCGACTGCCTTACCCGGGCGAATGACCGCGACACATGCCGAAAAATCAAGAGAAAACAAAGCAGTCCAGCTAGAAAAGATCGATCGGATCCGTGTGGAATGGCCTCGTGCCCGTGCGTGGCTGCGGCGGCGAGAGCAACCACGTCCATATAAATGTAACCGCTAGTTGGCCATGGATCCAACCTTGCTCTACTACATCTACATGCACCTCCGCCCGCCGTTTCAGTGCCATTCTGTTACGGAGCAACGAACTGTCAGTCCTCCGAGCAACGAGATCAGCACCTAGCCAGGCAAGAACCATGAAGGCGGGGACAACACCGCCGGCCAGCAGGGCGGCCGGCCTGCGGACGCTGGTGGTGCACGTGCTGGCGGTGGCGGCCACGGCGCTGGTGCTGTTCTGGTGCATCGGATTCCGCGGTGGCCTTGCCTTCCGCTCCAGCGACAAGCAGCGCATCTTCAACGTCCACCCGCCGCTCATGCTCATCGGCCTCGTCGTCATCGCCGGGGAGGCCATCCTCGCCTACCGCACCTTCCCGGCCTCCGTCAGCCGGGACGCCAGGAAGAAGGCGCACCTGGCGCTGCACGCCGCGGGGCTCGCCGTCGGCTTCGTCGGCGTCTACGCGGTCTTCAAGTTCCACGCCGAGGCCGCCATCCCCAACCTCTACTCGCTGCACGCCTGGGTCGGCATCGCCACCATCACGCTCTACGCGCTCCAGTGGCTCGCCGGCTTCCTCGCCTTCTTCTTCCCTGGCGCCGCGCCGGAGACCAGGCGGTCCGCGGTGCCGTGGCACGCCGTGCTGGGGCTCCTCGTCTTCGCGCTCGCCGTGGGCAACGCGCAGCTCGGCTTCCTCGAGAAGCTCACCTTCCTGCAGTCCCCGCCCGCGCGCCTCGTCGGCAAGTACGGCGCGGAGGCGCTGCTCGTCAACTTCACCGCCGTCATCGTGCTCCTCCTCGGCATCGCCGTCGTGATCGCCACCGTCAACGCCGACTCCACCAGATACACCGCCATGTGATCCATCCATCGATCGAGCTTATTTGTGATTATCACAACGCTATGCTATGCACCTGCTTATCGATCGATCCTACGTATACGTGTTGGTGCTCCTGTACAAACTTTAAATAAAACAGTCAATATGTGTTGTGTTTTCACATAGAGATGCATATTTGGAGCATACAGATTTTTTTTTTGAAAAAGGGAGCAAGCCCCGGCCTCGTGCCCTTACACCTCACTATCTAGAGCCAGGGTCACCGTCGATCCGCCCGCACGGTGTATCAAGAGTAAACACCCGGTGCAGTGGAGCCAAAGCGTACACCGCCTACACACGCTTCCAACACCACCATTGTACCGCTGACCCATCTTTAGAAAAAGATCCGCATCATCCTCGCCAGGCCGGTCAATTGTCGACACCGCCACAGTGCCAAACAACACCACCGCCCTGCACTCGTCCATCAAGACGCATTCGCCCCGAGACTCCATTATACCATTCTGACGAGACCCACTGGTGTTGACACGGTACGTACGACGCCGCTCCACCTCTGGACCCCTCCAGCCAACACTTTCCACAAGAAGGATGCCCCCCGAGAGGGGGTGTGACGCCAGACGCTACCATCATCCGACTCGGGAGAATCAGATCCAAGTTTCCCTTGGAGCAAATGACCCTTCTCGGCGAGTCTATGCGGTGATCCAAAGCCGCTACGCCTTCGGGATCTCTCCGGCAGATATGAGCTCCAAAATAGTGTCTCCAAAGAGGTAGACGAAGCCACATGCTGTCACTGTCTAGTCCGGCAAGCCAAACTTGAGGTTTCCCTCGGAGCTCGATGGGACCATCACCATGGCGATGCCCTACAAGGAGGTTAGCGGTGTCCGTAGACGTCGTCACACAATTTGTGCCGGCAGATCCAGGCAAAGAATTTCTCCTCCGTGATAGTTCCTTGAACCAGGAGAGCAGGAGGCAGAAGCGCTCATCAGAGATGTCCACCAACAAAAAAGGAACAGACGTGTCAGGTGAAACAAATCCGGGCACATGGCCCGAACCCATCCAACCCGACCTAACAAGAGGAGCCTTCGCAGGTGGGGAGAGGATTCGGGCATAACATCCCTGGATCCATCGCCACCGCCTGCGGCCCATCACCGCACTTTCCACCGCGCGCCGGAGAACCAACACACCATGACGTCTGGCTTGCGCCACTTCCTAGTCGAAGACGCCGGCACTCGCCGCCTCTGCCAACCAGGCTTCACCTGGCCACACCCTTTGGCGGCGGCGAGGGAGGAGGAAGGAGAGGAGTGAACCGGCAGCAGCCGGAGTTCGTCGACCCGGTGTAGCTAGAGGAGCTGCACGGGAGTGTTCCCTTTTTTGGAGGATACAGATAATTTCTTTCATGATATGAGTTGATGTAATCCCCAGACCCCTAGGTGTTTCATTCCATCTATTTTTAGATCAACACGAGGAACCTTGGCTTCCATTTGATTTCTGACTAGAGAGGTGTCGGATTCACGGGTTCCGGCAGACCCTTAAGGTTCGAACATTGGGGTGCGCGCGGAGATCACGCCTTCTACCTCACCGTCTCACAAAGATCTAAACTACTGAAAGAAATGCACAAGAGACACAAGGTTTATACTGGTTCGGGCCACCATTGTGGTGTAATACCCTACTCCAGTGTGTGGTGGATGGATTGCCTCCTGGGGCTGGTGATGATGAACAATACAAAGAAGAACAGCCTCGCGAGGGTCTGTTCTTGGCAGGGGTGATGAACTGCCAGGAGGAGCTCATTCACCCTTCTCTCTCTCTCTCTCTCTCTCTCTCTCTCTCTCTCTCTCTTTCTCTCTCTCTCTGCTTTTCTCTCACTTATCGACCGTCCCCCCGGGGGCCCCTTGCTATGTGGGTGGCTGGTCCTATTTATAGAGGCCCTGGTCCTCTTCCCAAATATTGAGCGGGAAGGGAGCCAACAATGGCGGGCTAATTTGAAGGGGGACAGCAAGCATCAACTATCCTGACAAAAGTAGTCTTTGCCTGCGCAAAGGCTCTGGTGATGACGCCGTCCTGGGCTCCATGGTGACCTCCGTCTCGTAGTCCTCCTAGTCTTGGTCTCGTTGCACCGATATGGCAACCTTTGCCTGATGCCTCGGTACTCCGCGGCTGTGCTTGCCCCCTTTGCACCAAAGAGGAAAGAAGGACGCTGCGCGCGCTGGCGCCCGTCTGGCGCCCTGAGTCATCATGGCTTACGTCATGGGCACCTCGCGAGGTACCCTGCCTTGATATCTCCGCCTCCTCGCGAGCCAGCCTGATGAGGCTGCGCCTGAGGATGCGCCGTGTCGTCCGCCCCGCGAGGCTTGGCCCCTCGCGAGGGTCTTGAGCCTTGTGCTGATGAAGATGGGCCGCGCTGGGCCTCCTTTGAGCCACGCCGCAGGCCGCAGACAGGCAAGTCTGGGGACCCCCGTTCCCAAAACGCCGACGGTAGCCCCCGGCCCCAAGGCGCGCATGGACTTGGCCGTGTCGGGAGGCGAAAGGGCAAGGGCGAAGCGCCGCGGGCCCTAACAACCTACGGACTTGGGCGCCGCGTGGCGGTTGATGGGACGTGGGCGGCACTGCTCCCCCCCACGCCCCCTTATTTCGTGCCCTGCTAGGCGGACTTGTAGTTGCACACGGCCGCTCCCCTTCCTATTGCTCAAGCGTCGCCTGTTCTTCCTTCCTTTGAACGCCTGCTCCCGCCTCTAATCCAAACTCGAATCTCCCCCCTCCTTCCCATCGCCATGACTCCGACGAGGAAGGAGAGAGGGGAGAAACCCATGCCTTCGTCTTGTGCGCCGCCATCAGTGGCCCCCGTCGCCGGCCAGTCGACCGTACTCAATCAAGAGTGCCTGGGCAGGGACAGCTTGGCCCTGGCCACCGTCTTCAACGAGTGCGGGAGGACGACGGCCTGGCCCGCGTCCCACTTCTCCATTGACAGGATAGCAACCGAGGTCCCATGTTTTACCGACGCCTTGTGGGCGGGTCTGGTTCCCCCCTTCTCCGATTTCTTCAATGCCATGCTCTCCCATTATCAGATCCACATGATGCATCTAAGTCCTGAGTCCATCACCCTCCTTTTGATCTTCGCCTTCGTTTGCGAAGCCATGGTGGGCATCCCCCCTTCGGTTGCCTTGCTACGCCACTTCTTCTCGCTGCACCTTGTCGACCCTTCCCAACGCTGGGCATGCATGAGCTTTGCTGCCGAGCCTGAGACCGAGGCCTCTGGGATTGACTTCAAACTCCACCTGCCCGCGGTTGGGTTCCGCGAGCGGTGGTTGTATGTGGACGCAGGGGTGCCCAGCCCCCTGCTATTGGAGCCGACCTCGCCTGCTGTCCCCAATTTGGGTTGGGGCCAGGAGACGCTCAAGAGCCCCCGGCTCGTCTTTGTCTGGAGGCGCTTCACGCTCCTGAGGAAGCTCGGCGTGACAACGCCTAAGGTGGTGAAGGAGTTTCTGTTATGTCGTGTTGCTCCCCTTCAACGCCACTCTCACCGGATGTGGGCCTTCCGTGGGCGCGAGGATAGCATGAGGTTCCAGGAGGAGGACCTGGCTCCCGCAGTGCTGAAGTCGACGCTCTTGACCTTGGCCGGGGACCTCAATCCCGGCAACGTCCGGCAGGGAGGGGCCTTGCTGTATCTCTGCCAGAGCAGGGCCGACTTCGTGAAGCAGATGCCTATCTTTGATGAGTGGGGACTGCGCCCAGCCGGCCTCCAGGGACCTCGCGAGAACCCAATGGTGGTGACTGCCCTTCCAACCGACCAAGGCGGCTCCTCCTCAAGTGGCGGAGCAGGGAGGCAGGAGGCGCCGGAGGCCGAGGGGGCTCCTGATGAGATGGCAGCGCCGGGTGATGCTCGCGAGGGGACGGTTCCTGGGACCCGTGCTGCCGCGGCTGAAGGTGGCAAGCAACCGATCCTAGCGCCCGGGGCTGGGGCCTTGGGGGCCTCAGCCGAGTCTTTTGGCGAGGTGATGGGCGGCACGCGCCAGGCAGGCGCCCCTGACACGGATCGCTCTGATGCTCCGTCCTCGCCGCAGGATGATCCTTGCGCTCTTCTCTTGGGCCGCTTCCGCGTGGACTTTGAGGCCCTCCGGAGGAAAAGGGAGGCCCTGGGTGACGACTTCCCTTGTCGTGTGCTAAAGCGCAGGAAGTACTTCGCCACTGACGAGTAAGTCTTCTTCCTCTCTGGCTCCTGAACCTCTTGTTGTTTTTACTGATCCTTGCTCCGCATGCCTCTTCCGGCCGAGCTCGCGGAGGTAACAGAGGTGCCGCCTCCCTTGGCTTTGCCCCTCTGCCGTCCTCAAATACTCCGAGCAGCTCTGCACTTGTGGTGAGGGCGTCTGAAGGGGTAGACCATCCCGAGGTGCACCGTGGCCCTTCATTCCCCGTGATTTTCCTTCGCGGGCCCTCTCGGGGAATAGCCAGTCTGCCGTGGGCTTCTCGTCTAGTCGGGGATTGCGACTGGTTGAGGCGCCTCCTGCGCCCTTCATCTGGAGACGGGCTGGCCCTAGGTCGGGCTTCTGGTGCGATGCGCCCGGCCATCGCGAGGGCGCCAGCCCCCAGCCCCCTGCCCGGAGGAGGAACGATGATTCGCGGCCCCCGGCGCTTGCTTGGGGCGGATGACGGTGTGGAAGACATGCTTGAGCGCGCCCGGGAGCGCCGCGCTCGCCGCCAAGGGTTCCTTCGAAGAGCGACCGATGCGGTGAACTTGCTTGGGGAGGAGCTTGCTGACGAAGACACGCGCCTGGAGGCCGAGGGCTTGCGCCTGGCTGCAGGGAGGCGCGAGCTGGAGGCCGCCATTGCCCTCGCGCGTCATCAGCGCGATCTTGACGATGAAGAGGCGAAGGCGTTGCTGGAGGCCTCTCGAGTGGCCCGATCCCAGGCCACCGAGGAGGCCCGGAGAGCTGACCGATGGCGAGAGGCAGCGGAGGAGCGGGCTCGCGAGCTCCTGGCCCGGTGCCACTCACTGGAGGAGCAAGTGGAGCTGCGTGAGCTGGCCCTTGCGTCGATGCGGGTGGCCTCTGGCGACCCAGCTGAGCTCCAAAGGCGCGAAGAAGCGTTGACGCTGGAAGCCGCCGAACGCACTCGCGAGTACGAGCGGCTGGAGACGAGGGAGCGCCTAGTGACGTAGGCGGAAGACGATGTCGCTGCGCGGGAAGCACGTGTCCTGGAGGAGGTTTGTCGTCGGGCGGCGACAGCGCGCCAAGGCCTCGAGCGTGAGTTCGAGGGGAAGCTGGGGATGATCCGGGTCGAAGCCGAGAGCAGAACCGTAGCCCTGAGGGCCCAACGGGATGAGGCGACGCGGCTGGTCGACGCCTCCTGGGCCGCCCTTGAGGCAGCGCAAAAGGAGCTGGCCGCCTCCTAGACCGAGGTGCTCCGTCTTCGCCAGCGGATGGAAGAGGCTGAGGCCGTTGAGCGTCAAAATGCCGACGAAATACGCCAGCGGCGAGTCCTGGAGCACACGCATGGCCCCATGCTCACCACGCTCAGGGTGAGGGCTAACGCAGCCTTGGGCAACATCTGTGAGGCAGCCGTCAGCGAGCCGCACACAATTAACTATGCCGGCAACCTGCAGTTCTTCACCGCTGTGGTAACGCAGCTGGAGGCTCGGTCGGTCAGGGCCGACAGGTTGGTGGAGGAGAGGAGCCGCGCCCTGCTCGGGCGCGCCTTTTCCCGTGTCTTCAGCCATCTCCGGAACATGGATCCCCACTTCGACTTTGACGCCGCCATCGCCCCAGTTCCCCAGGCCGTCCGAGGCGACCTGGCGGATTGGGTGGAGAACAACGTGGATGCTCTCGTCCGAGCCTTCTCTTCGGATGACGACGACGTGGTTGTGGCTGCCGACGAAGGCGGTGTGGTGGATGGCCCCGACGCCGCTGGTGGTGGCGCAGACCACGAGGGCGAATTCAGTGATGCCAGCGACAGCTCGGGAGGCGCCCCCGAGGATGCGTTGGGGGATTTGTCAGACTAACCATGTACTTCTCCTGTCTTTTACCCTGCATGAATAGAACCTCAGGTGTTTGGCCTGATGGTCGTGAGAGCATCTTGGGAGGGGAAGCCCCTCATATAAAAACTTGTGTCCATCATATCAGTAGTAGTCAAATTGCGCGCGTGCCTGACGGTGGGCTGGTTTACCTTTGCCCCACGCTGGCCCCGAGGCGGCCTGCAGGAGGGCGCGACGCCTTGGGTGCTCTCTAGTTGGGTCCTCAGGATGTGAGATCGTTGCTGATGAAAAACTTCACAGGCGTTGGCCTTCTTCACAGGCTCTGAGCCTTCTCCTGAGCATAATGACTTCACAGGCATTCGCCTTCTTCACAGGCTCCGGGCCTTTTCCTAACGCAGTGACTTCACAGGCACTCGCATTGCTTCACAGGCTCCGGGCCTTTTCCTAAACGCAAGAGTTTCACAGGCACTCGCCTTGCTTCACAGGCTCTGGGCCTTTTCCAGAACGTGATAGCTTCACAGGCACTCGCCTTGCTTCACAGGCTCCGGGCCTTTTCCAGAACGCGATAGCTTCACAGGCACTCGCCTTGCTTCACAGGCTCCGGGCCTTTTCCAGAACGCGATAGCTTCACAGGCACTCGCCTTGCTTCACAGGCTCCGGGCCTTTTCCAGAACGCGATAGCTTCACAGGCACTCGCCTTGCTTCACAGGCTCCGGGCCTTTTCCAGAACGCGATAGCTTCACAGGCACTCGCCTTGCTTCACAGGCTCCGGGCCTTTTCCAGAACGCAATAGCTTCACAGGCACTCGCCTTGCTTCACAGGCTCTGGGCCTTTTCAGAACGGGGCAACCTCCGCAGGCACCCGAAGATCCTCCCGAGAGGGAGCAACAGCAGCAATTCAGGTCGCGCACGAGCCAGGCCTGACCGGACTCGCGAGGGGCTCGCGAGGGGAGGCAGCTGTGGTGAAGCGGTAACCAGAACGCGAGAAACGGCTTGAGCGAGAATAAGCACCCCTTCCCCGAACACACGCAAATCTCAAATTCAAATCCAACTTAAATCCAGCGAGGGGAAAGCTACAGCCAAAGGGAAAGGCAACAAAAAGCAGACAAAAAGCCGCGTTCGGCACCTAATCTAGTCTTGGACGTCTTCTCACCAGCGCGGAGCTAAGTGCTGTCCACTGGGCGTGGGAGGGAGCCCCAGGGCCTGAGGCCGGCACCCCTGAGACTCCGGGGCGTGTACAACCCCACTCATTATTACGTGAGAGTGTCACGGGGCGGCGAGCTTCACAGGCACCGGGCCTTCTTCACAGGTACTGGCCTTGCTTCATATCGCCAAACGAGGGCCCCGCCTTGCGCCACACTCTAGTGCCATCAGCAACGACCGGAACCCAGGACGCCGCCCGATGGGGTAGAGCGGTCGCCAGCGGTTCCCCCGACAACCACGGGTCCTCTGCCAGGGGCAGGCCCTGAGGCACCTCCCCAGCAGAGGGCCTATCTCCTGAGAACGCCTTGCTCCGAACGCCGCGGTGGTGATGTAGGATCCCGGCCCCTCTCCTGCAGCCCCCTGCACCCTCCTCCCGAGGGGTAGGAGACCGTGGGAGCGGGGCAGCTGCTTGCCGCGGTGACCTGCACCTCCTGCGATCCATGGTTAGCGTATACCTGCCACTGAAGAATTAGCGGTGCCCGATAATCATTGCCTCCAGCGTGGCCAGCAGGTTCGTCCCGGGGCTCCTGGAAGGGCTCAGCTTCCATTGCCTTGTCCCTCCAGCTTGGGCTGAGGAGCGAGCCTTGTCCGTTCTCGTGAGGGTGTCCTTGGTCCATCATGAGGGGCACGTATTCCTCCGTTGCCGTCATCCCGAGTGCCACGCCGTGATGCCCCGCATGCCACGCGGTCCCACCTGCCATGCCTGCTGCGGGGTGGCAGCGCGGCCGCGGGTTGCGTCGAGTCCTTTTTCTTCGCAGGCCGGGGGCGGGGGCAGCGCCGCCGCCGGTCCGGTGCTGACAGCTTCGCTGGCGTCGGAGTAGCCTTGGAGTCCGCGGGCGCGTGTGGAGCCCCCGCGCGGGCCGCCCAGGGCTTGAGATGGGAGCTGGGTGGAGAAGGGGTGAGTCCCTGAGGCGGCGAAGCCCAGGAGCTCCGCCACCCGCTCCAGCAGCATGTCACGGCCGCCTTCCAGCAGTCTGCACCGCAGCAGCTCTCGGGCCACCGTGAGCGCGGCCCTTGAATTCGCCTGCTCCCGGCGGGTGTACGGTGTCGTGGTTGCGGCGTGATTGGAGGCCCTTGCTGTTGGGGAACGTAGTAATTTCAAAAATTTTCCTACGCACACGCAAGATCATGGTGATGCATAGCAACGAGGGGGAGAGTCTGATCTACGTACCCTTGTAGATCGCAACGGAAGCGTTGACACAACGTAGAGGAAGTAGTCGTACGTCTTCTTCCCGATCCGACCGATCCAAGTACCGTTACTCCGGCACCTCCGAGTTCTTAGCACACGTTCAGCTCGATGACGATCCTCGGGCTCCGATCCAGCAAAGCATCGAGGAAGAGTTCCGTCAGCACGACGGCGTGGTGACGATCTTGATGTACTACCGACGCAGGGCTTCGCCTAAGCACTGCAACGGTATGATCAAGGTGGAATTTGGTGGCAGGGGGCACCGCACACGGCTAAGGAACGATCTCAATGATCAACTTGTGTGTCTAGAGGTGCCCCTGCCCCCGTATATAAAGGACCAAGGGGGAGGGTTGCGCCGGCCAGGGAGAGGGCGCGGGAGGAGTCCTACTCCTACCGGGAGTAGGACTCCCCCCCTCAATCCTATTCCAACTAGGATTCCCAAGGGGAAAAGGAGAGAGAGGGGGGTCGGCCCCTTCTCCTAGTCCTAATAGGACTCAGGGAAGGGGGGGGGGGGGGGGCGGCCAGCTATGGGCTGCCCCTTTTCTCTTTTCCACTAAGGCCCATGAAGGCCCATATGGTTCCCGGGGGGTTCCGGTAACCTCCCGGTGATCCAGTAAAATCCCGATTTCACCCGGAACACTTCCGATGTCTAAACATAGGCTTCCAATATATCAATATTTATGTCTCGACCATTTTGAGACTCCTCGTCATGTCCGTGATCACATCCGGGACTCCGAACAACCTTCGGTACATCAAAATGCATAAACTCATAATAACTGTCATCGTAGCGTTAAGCGTGCGGACCCTACGGTTCAAGAACAATGTAGACATGACCGAGACACGTCTCCGGTCAATAACCAATAGCGGGACCTGGATGCCTATATTGGCTCCTACATATTCTATGAAGATCTTTATCGGTCAGACCGCATAACAACATACGTTGTTCCCTTTGTCATCGGTATGTTACTTGCCCGAGATTCGATCGTCGGTATCCAATACCTAGTTCAATCTCATTACTGGCAAGTCTCTTTACTCATTCCGTAATACATCATCTCACAACTAACATCTTAGTTATAATGCTTGCAAGGCTTATGTGATGTGTATTACCGAGAGGGCCCAGAGGTACCTCTCCGACAATCGGAGTGACAAATCCTATTCTCGAAATACGCCAACCCAACATCTACCATTGGAAACACCTGTAGTACTCCTTTATAATCACCCAGTTACGTTGTGACGTTTGGTAGCACCCAAAGTGTTCCTCCGGCAAACGGGAGTTGCATAATCTCATAGTCATAGGAACATGTATAAGTCATGAAGAAAGCAATAGCAACATACTAAACGATCGGGTGCTAAGCTAATGGAATGGGTCATGTCAATCAGATCATTCAACTAATGATGTGACCTCGTTAATCAAATAACAACTCTTTTGTTCATGGTTAGGAAACATAACCATCTTTGATTAACGAGCTAGTCAAGTAGAGGCATACTAGTGACACTCTGTTTGTCTATGTATTCACACATGTATTATGTTTCCGGTTAATACAATTCTAGCATGAATAATAAACATTTATCATGATATAAGGAGATAAATAATAACTTTATTATTGCCTCTAGGGCATATTTCCTTCAGTCTCCCACTTGCACTAGAGTCAATAATCTAGATTACACAGTAATGATTCTAACACCCATGGAGCCTTGGTGCTGATCATGTTTTGCTCGTGGAAGAGGCTTAGTCAACGGGTCTGCAACATTCAGATCCGTATGTATCTTGCAAATCTCTATGTCTCCCACCTGGACTAGATCCCGGATGGAGTTGAAGCGTCTTTTGATGTGTTTGGTCCTTTTGTGAAATCTGGATTCCTTTGCTAAGGCAATTGCACCAGTATTGTCACAAAAGATTTTCATTGGACCCGATGCACTAGGTATGACACCTAGATCGGATATGAACTCCTTCATCCAGACTCCTTCGTTCGCTGCTTCCGAAGCAGCTATGTACTCCGCTTCACATGTAGATCCCGCTACGACGCTTTGTTTAGAACTGCACCAACTGACAGCTCCACCGTTTAAAGTAAACACGTATCCGGTTTTCGATTTAGAATCGTCCGGATCAGTGTCAAAGCTTGCATCAACGTAACCTCTTACGGTGAGCTCTTTGTCACCTCCATATACGAGAAACATATCCTTAGTCCTTTTCAGGTATTTCAGGATGTTCTTGACCGCTGTCCAGTGATCCACTCCTGGATTACTTTGGTACCTCCCTGCTAAACTTATAGCAAGGCACACATCAGGTCTGGTACACAGCATTGCATACATGATAGAGCCTATGGCTGAAGCATAGGGAACATCTTTCATTTTCTCTCTATCTTCTGCAGTGGTCGGGCATTGAGTCTGACTCAACTTCACTCCTTGTAACACAGGCAAGAACCCTTTCTTTGCTTGATCCATTTTGAACTTCTTCAAAATCTTGTCAAGGTATGTGCTTTGTGAAAGTCCAATTAAGCGTCTTGATCTATCTCTATAGATCTTTATGCCTAATATGTAAGCAGCTTCCCCGAGGTCTTTCATCGAAAAACTTTTATTCAAGTATCCCTTTATGCTATCCAGAAATTCTATATCATTTCCAATCAGCAATATGTCATCCACATATAATATCAGAAATGCTACAGAGCTCCCACTCACTTTCTTGTAAATACAGGCTTCTCCAAACGTCTGTATAAAACCAAATGCTTTGATCACACTATCAAAGCGTTTATTCCAACTCCGAGAGGCTTGCACCAGTCCATAAATGGATCGCTGGAGCTTGCACACTTTGTTAGCTCCCTTTGGATCGACAAAAGCTTTTGGTTGCATCATATACAACTCTTCTTCCAGAAATCCATTGAGGAATGCAGTTTTGACATCCATCTGCCAAATTTCATAATCATAAAATGCAGCAATTGCTAACATGATTCTGACAGACTTAAGCATCGCTACGGGTGAGAAGGTCTCATCGTAGTCAACCCCTTGAACTTGTCAAAAACCTTTTGCGACAAGTCGAGCTTTATAGACAGTAATATTACCGTCAGCATCAGTCTTTTTCTTGAAGATCCATTTATTCTCAATTGCTTGCCGATCATCGGGCAAGTCAACCAAAGTCCATACTTTGTTCTCATACATGGATCCCATCTCAGATTTCATGGCTTCAAGCCACTTTGCGGAATCTGGGCTCACCATCGCTTCTTCATAGTTCGTAGGTTCATCATGATCTAGTAGCATGACTTCCAGAATTGGATTACCATACCACTCTGGTGTGGATCTCACTCTGGTTGATCTACGTGGTTCAGTAGTATCTTGTCCTGAAGTTTCATGATCATCATCATTAGCTTCCTCACTAATTGGTATAGGTGTCGCAGAAACAGTTTTCTGTGATGTACTATTTTCCAATAAGGGAGCAGGTACAGTTACCTCGTCAAGTTCTACTTTCCTCCCACTCACTTCTTTCGAGAGAAACTCCTTCTCTAGAAATGATCCATTCTTAGCAACGAATGTCTTGCCTTCGGATCTGTGATAGAAGGTGTACCCAACAGTCTCCTTTGGGTATCCTATGAAGACACATTTCTCCGCTTTGGGTTCGACCTTATCAGGTTGAAGCTTTTTCACATAAGCATCGCAGCCCCAAACTTTAAGAAACGACAACTTTGGTTTCTTGCCAAACCATAGTTCATAAGGCGTCGTCTCAACGGATTTTGATGGTGCCCTATTTAACGTGAATGCGGCCGTCTCTAAAGCATAACCCCAAAATGATAGCGGTAAATCAGTAAGAGACATCATAGATCACACCATATCTAGTAAAGTACGATTACGACGTTCGGACACACCATTACGCTGTGGTGTTCCGGGTGGCGTGAGTTGCGAAACTATTCCACAATTTTTCAAATGTACACCAAACTCGTAACTCAAATATTCTCCTCCACGATCAGATCGTAGAAACTTTATTTTCTTGTTACGATGATTTTCAACTTCACTCTGAAATTCTTTGAACTTTTCAAATGTTTCAGACTTGTGTTTCATTAAGTAGACATACCCATATCTGCTTAAATCATCTGTGAAGGTGAGAAAATAACGATATCCGCCACGAGCCTCAATATTCATCGGACCACATACATCGGTATGTATGTTTTCCAATAAATCTGTTGCTCTCTCCATAGTACCGCAGAATGGTGTTTTAGTCATCTTGCCCATGAGGCACGGTTCGCAAGTACCAAGTGATTCATAATCAAGTGGTTCCAAAAGTCCATCATTATGGAGTTTCTTCATGCGCTTTATACCGATATGACCTAAACGGCAGTGCCACAAATAAGTTGCACTATCATTATCAACTCTGCATCTTTTGGTTTCAACATTATGAATATGTGTATCACTACTATCGAGATTCATCAAAAATAGACCACTCTTCAAAAGAGCATGACCATAAAAGATATTACTCATATAAATAGAACAACCATTATTCTCTGATTTAAATGAATAACCGTCTCGCATTAAACAAGATCCAGATATAATGTTCATGCTCAACGCTGGCACCAAATAACAATTATTTAGGTCTAATATTAATCCCGAAGGTAGATGTAGAGGTAGCGTGCCGACCGCGATCACATCGACTTTGGAACCGTTTCCCACGCGCATCGTCACCTCGTCCTTTGCTAGTGTCCGCTTATTCCGTAGTCCCTGTTTCGAGTTGCAAATATTAGCAACAGAACCAGTATCAAATACCCAGGTGCTACTGCGAGCTCTAGTAAGGTACACATCAATAACATGTATATCACATATACCTTTGTTCACCTTGCCATCCTTCTTATCCGCCAAATACTTGGGGCAGTTCCGCTTCCAGTGACCAGTCTGCTTGCAGTAGAAGCACTCAGTTTCAGGCTTAGGTCCAGACTTGGGTTTCTTCTCCTGAGCAGCAACTTGCTTGCTGTTCTTCTTGAAGTTCCCCTTCTTCTTCCCTTTGCCCTTTTTCTTGAAACTAGTGGTCTTGTTGACCATCAACACTTGATGCTCCTTCTTGATTTCTACCTCCGCAGCTTTCACCATTGCGAAGAGCTCGGGAATAGTCTTGTTCATCCCTTGCATATTATAGTTCATCATGAAGCTCTTGTAGCTTGGTGGCAGTGATTGGAGAATTCTGTCAATGACGCAATCATCTGGAAGATTAACTCCCATCTGAATCAAGTGATTATCATACCCAGACATTTTGAGTATATGCTCACTGACAGAACTGTTCTCCTCCATCTTGCAGCTATAGAACTTATTGGAGACTTCATATCTCTCAATTCGGACATTTGCTTGAAATATTAACTTCAACTCCTGGAACATCTCATATACTCCATGACGTTCAAAATGTCGTTGAAGTCCCGATTCTAAGCCGTAAAGCATGGCACACTGAACTATCGAGTAGTCATCAGCTTTGCTCTGCCAGACGTTCATAACATCTGGTGTTGCTCCAGCAGCAGGCCTGGCACCCAGCGGTGCTTCCAGGACGTAATTCTTCTGTGCAGCAATGAGGATAATCCTCAGGTTACGGACCCAGTCCGTGTAATTGCTACCATCATCTTTCAACTTTGCTTTCTCAAGGAACGCATTAAAATTCAACGGAACAACAACACGAGCCATCTATCTACAATCAACATAAACAAGCAAGATACTATCAGGTACTAAGTTCATGATAAGTTTAAGTTCAGTTAATCAAATTACTTAAGAACTCCCACTTAGATAGACATCCCTCTAATCCTCTAAGTGATCACGTGATCGAAATCAACTAAACCATAACCGATCATCACGTGAGATGGAGTAGTTTTCAATGGTGAACATCGTTATGTTGATCATATCTACTATATGATTCACGCTCGACCTTTCGGTCTCTGTGTTCCGAGGCCATATCTGCATATGCTAGGCTCGTCAAGTTTAACCTGAGTATTCTGCATGTGCAAAACTGGCTTGCACCCGTTATAGATGGACGTAGAGCTTATCACACCCGATCATCACGTGGTGTCTGGGCACGACGAACTTTGGCAACGGTGCATACTCAGGGAGAACACTTCTTGATAATTTAGTGAGAGATCATCTTATAATGCTACCGTCAATCAAAGCAAGATAAGATGCATAAAAGGATAAACATCACATGCAATCAATATAAGTGATATGGTATGGCCATCATCATCTTGTGCTTGTGATCTCCATCTCCGAAGCACCGTCATGATCACCATCGTCACCGACACGACACCTTGATCTCCATCGTAGCATCATTGTCGTCTCGCCAATCTTATGCTTCCACGACTATCACTACCGCTTAGTAATAAAGTAAAGCATTACATCGCGATTGCATTGCATACAATAAAGCGACAACCATATGGCTCCTGCCAGTTGCCGATAACTTGGTTACAAAACATGATCATCTCATACAATAAAATTTAGCATCATGCCTTGACCATATCACATCACATCATGCCCTGCAAAAACAAGTTAGACGTCCTCTACTTTGTTGTTGCAAGTTTTACGTGGCTGCTACGGGCTTAAGCAAGAACTCATCTCACCTACGCATCAAAACCACAACGATAGTTTGTCAAATAGACTCCGTTTTAACCTTCTCAAGGACCGGGCGTAGCCACACTTGGTTCAACTAAAGTTGGAGAGACAGTCGCCTGCAAGCCATCTATGTGCAAAGCACGTCGAGGGAACCGGTCTCGCGTAAGCGTACGCGTAAGGTTGGTCCGGGTCGTTTCGTCCAACAATACCGCTGAACCAAAGTATGACATGCTGGTAGGCAGTATGACTTGTATCACCCACAACTCACTTGTGTTCTACTCGTGCAAATAACATCAAACCATAAAACCTAGGCTCGGATTACACTGTTGGGGAACGTAGTAATTTCAAAAATTTTCCTACGCACACGCAAGATCATGGTGATGCATAGCAACGAGGGGGAGAGTCTGATCTATGTACCCTTGTAGATCGCAACGGAAGCGTTGACACAGCGTAGAGGAAGTAGTCGTACGTCTTCTTCCCAATCCAACCGATCCAAGTACCGTTACTCCGGCACCTCCGAGTTCTTAGCACACGTTCAGCTCGATGACGATCCTCGGGCTCCGATCCAGCAAAGCGTCGAGGAAGAGTTCCGTCAGCACGACAGCATGGTGACGATCTTGATGTACTACCGACGCAGGGCTTCGCCTAAGCACTGCAACGGTATGATCGAGGTGGAATTTGGTGGCAGGGGGCACCGCACACGGCTAAGGAACGATCTCAATGATCAACTTGTGTGTCTAGAGGTGCCCCCTGCCCCCGTATATAAAGGATCCAAGGGGGAGGGGTTCGCCGGCCAGGGAGAGGGCGCGGGAGGAGTCCTACTCCTACCGGGAGTAGGACTCCCCCCCTCAATCCTATTCCAACTAGGATTCCGAAGGGGAAAAGGAGAGAGAGGGGGGCCGGCCCCTTATCCTAGTCCTAATAGGACTCAGGGAAGGGGGGGGCGGCCAGCTATGGGCTGCCCCTTTTTTCTTTTCCACTAAGGCCCATGAAGGCCCATATGGTTCCTGGGGGGTTCCGGTAACCTCCCGGTGATCCGGTAAAATCCCGATTTCACCCGGAACACTTCCGATGTCTAAACATAGCCTTCCAATATATCAATCTTTATGTCTCGACCATTTTGAGACTCCTCGTCATGTCCGTGATCACATCCGGGACTCCGAACAACCTTCGGTACATCAAAATGCATAAACTCATAATAACTGTCATCGTAAGCTTAAGCGTGCGGACCCTACGGTTCGAGAAAAATGTAGACATGACCGAGACACGTCTCCGGTCAAGAACCAATAGCGGGACCTGGATGCCCATATTGGCTCCTACATATTCTACGAAGATCTTTATCGGTCAGACCGCATAACAACATACGTTGTTCCCTTTGTCATCGGTATGTTACTTGCCCGAGATTCGATCGTCGGTATCCAATACCTAGTTCAATCTCGTTACGGGCAAGTCTCTTTACTCGTTCCGTAATACATCATCTCACAACTAACATCTTAGTTATAATGCTTGCAAGGCTTATGTGATGTGTATTACCGAGAGGGCCCAGAGGTACCTCTCCGACAATCGGAGTGACAAATCCTATTCTCGAAATACGCCAACCCAACATCTACCATTGGAAACACCTGTAGTACTCCTTTATAATCACCCAGTTACGTTGTGACGTTTGGTAGCACCCAAAGTGTTCCTCCGGCAAACGGGAGTTGCATAATCTCATAGTCATAGGAACATGTATAAGTCATGAAGAAAGCAATAGCAACATACTAAACGATCGGGTGCTAAGCTAATGGAATGGGTCATGTCAATCAGATCATTCAACTAATGATGTGACCTCGTTAATCAAATAACAACTCTTTTGTTCATGGTTAGGAAACATAACCATCTTTGATTAACGAGCTAGTCAAGTAGAGGCATACTAGTGACACTCTGTTTGTCTATGTATTCACACATGTATTATGTTTCCAGTTAATACAATTCTAGCATGAATAATAAACATTTATCATGATATAAGGAAATAAATAATAACTTTATTATTGCCTCTAGGGCATATTTCCTTCACTTGCCGCCGACCGCGCTTGCCGCGGTGTGAGGGTTGCGGAGGCCTGTCCGCGTCGCCCGCGGCCCGCAGCGCCCTGCGGACCATGAGCTGCCTGGGGCGCGGGGTCGCCCGAGGCGGGCGGCTCCGCGCAGGTGGGCCACGCCGCCCATGGACCTTGGTTGCCCGCCTGGTCGCCGGACATGGTGATGACGATGCGACGGGAGGTGGAGCGGTAGGAAGGCAAATTCCGGCGCACCCCTACCTGGCGCGCCAAATGTTGGATTCACGGGTTCCGGCAGACCTTAAGGTTCGAACACTGGGTGCGCGCGGAGATCACGCCTTCTACCTCATCGTCTCACAAAGATCTAAACTACTGAAAGAAATGCACAAGAGACACAAGGTTTATACTGGTTCGGGCCACCATTGTGGTGTAATACCCTACTCCAGTGTGTGGTGGATGGATTGCCTCCTGGGGCTGGTGATGATGAACAATACAAAGAAGAACAGCCTTGCGAGGGTCTGTTCTTGGCAGGGGTGATGAACTGCTAGGAGGAGCTCATTCACCCTTCTCTCTTTCTCTCTCTCTCTCTCTCTCTGCTTTTCTCTCACTTCTCGACCGTCCCCCCGGGGGCCCCTTGCTATGTGGGTGGCTGGTCCTATTTATAGAGGCCCTGGTCCTCTTCCCAAATATTGAGCGGGAAGGGAGCCAACAATGGCGGGCTAATTTGAAGGGGGACAACAAGCATCAACTATCCTGACAAAAGTAGTCTTCGCCCGCGCAAAGGCTCTGGTGATGACGCCGTCCTGGGCTCCATGGTGACCTCCGTCTCGTAGTCCTCCTGGTCTTGGTCTCGTTGCACCGATATGGTAACCTTTGCCTGATGCCTTGGTACTCCGCGGCTGCACTTGCCCCCTTTGCACCAAAGAGGAAAGAAGGACGCTGCGCGCGCTAGCGCCCGTCTGGCGCCCTGAGTCGTCATGGCTTATGTCATGGGCACCTCGCGAGGTACCCTGCCTTGATATCTCCGCCTCCTCGCGAGCCAGCCTGATGAGGCTGCGCCTGAGGATGCACCGTGTCATCCGCCCCGCGAGGCTTGGCCCCTCGCGAGGGTCTTGAGCCTTGTGTTGATGAAGATGGGCCGCGCTGGGCCTCCTTTGAGCCACGCCGCAGGCCGCAGGCAGGCAAGTCTGGGGACCCCCGTTCCCAGAACGCCGACAAGAGGCAGGTGACAACTTCATTACTATATGCTGGATTACCTGCCTTCTGCAAGCCTCTGCGGTTGAGAATGCCCGCTCCGCGTTGTCGGTTGCACGCTAGCCTCACACAACTGGCTCCCTACGGCTTTGTGGCCCATCCAATCTGCGCGGGCGCCTCGCACCCAGACGACTTGCCTCGGGGGCCCATGACGGGTGGGTCGCATGTGTGACCGGGCCACCTCTATGTGTGGGTTTTTCTATGGGCCCACGTACATTGTTTAGCATGTTACCCAACACATGATGGTTGAGTGGGTCTGACTGTCAGCTTGCCCCCTGTCAGAATGAGTTGCTCGGGCGAGACCAAGACGCCCACGTGCACCCGGCTGGCGTGCTCCACACTGTTTGATCTTCGTGGCTGCCCCACACTTGGCTAGTTTTCCTCAGGGGTCCATGACAGGTGGGCCATGGGCGCAACTGGGGCCACCTCTCTATGGCGGGCTTTGTCACGCCAACGTGTTGCCCCGCGCGTGAAGGGAAAGGCATGGTCCGTCTGGCAGCATCCTTCGCCGCGTGTCAGGCTCCTTCACTCGGGTGAGACCGGGAAGCCCGTGCGCGAGGCTCGTCATGCGCTTCTTGTCGGGTTGGTTTGTTTGCCCTAGTCGGGTGCGTGTGTGTGCCCAGGTGTTTTATTTTGATCTACCAACTCTGTTACGGTGTTCATTATGGTATCTTTTATGTGGACCTGTTATCTTATCGGTACTTTATTAAGGCTGCCTTTAACATGGTCCTTTCCAGGCTCATATATACAGGCACTAGGTTTTGGACTTTCATTGTCTTCACTTGGTCCTCTCTAGGGAGTTATAAATTCCTTTAAGTTACCACTTGGGCCTTCCCTGTGGGAATTGGCCAGGTGCTTGTAGCCTATTGTGGATGATCTTTCCTAACTTGGTTTTATCAAGTGTCAAGCAATCGTGGGAAGTTTTAAACTAGAACATAAGAGGTTTGAATTCACCTAATAAGTGCTTAAACATCCAGAACAAGATTTTTGAAATTGGTTGTTCCATTTTCTGCTTTCAGGAAACAAAGAAAGAGTCCATTGACATCAATTTTATCAGGATATTATGTCCCCCCATGTTTGATTCCTTTGCTTTCACTCCATCCATTGGTAGACCTGGAGGTATTTTGGTCGTATGGACCTCCGCTCACTTTAAAGGAGAACTAATTTTCAACATCATTTTGATGTCTTTGTGTGTCTCCAATCTATTAACTGTTGAAGTTGTTGGACCCTTACTAATATTTATGCTCCATGTCAGAGGATAAGAAACTTGAATTCTTGAACTAGTTAGATGAGGTTGAGATTTGAGATGATGTTGAATGGTTGTTGGTTGGTGATTTCAATCTTATTAGGAATCCTGATGACAAAAGTAAACCTGGTGGGAAAATGTCTGAAATGCTACAATTCAACGTTGTAATTAGTCATTTGGGTTTGGTTGACATCTGATTAATTCCTTTAGTGGTCTCGAAATGGAGTAGAAATGGTTCTTGCTTTTTTCCCCAGAGGTTACGCTGAGTTATAGAACCCACGAGAAGACGGTGCCCTTTAAGTTAGGGTCTCAAACAAGCTTTTTCTAGAGAATTGAATTCTAGCTTTTGACCAGATTGTAAATCAAGCTGACACTGGAAACACTTATAATAAAAATAGGCATGGGTAAGAGGACTTATGCTTATAACCATATATTTGTGTCATGACCATCACGATCTTAGGCCCTATTTGTTTGGGCTTTTGCTTCTACTCTTGCAGCTTTTCCACTTTGGCCAAAAAGCCAAAAAGCTCCTAAACAGGTCCTTTTTTGCTTAGGCTTTTGGCTTATACCATCATATAACAATATTGATTCATAAGCCAAAAGCCGAAGCAAAAAAACCACTATTCAGGAGCTTTTGTGGTTTTTTTGCCAAAGTAGAAAACCTGCAAAAGCAGAAGCAAAAGTGCAAACAAACATGGCCTTGATTTGTTCTCTGGAAGCCGGGTGGGTTGTTGTGACGCCCCGAGACCGTTGCGCCAGGTGTCTTCCAGTTATTCGTTGTTGTTGCCTTGTCTTTCGCTTGCGTGTTGCATCTTGCCATGTCATCATCCGCATTGCTTTTGCATGTTTTCAAAACTTGCATCTATCCGGGTTTCCCAGTTCTTTCCGTTGCGCGTTCTGAGCCCAGTCACACTCGCACGCGGCATGTCCGAAATATTATATTATAAGTGGCCGGAAAATGTTTTCAGAATGGGTTGAAAGTTGGCATGCGGTGTTATTATGTTGTCAGTAGGCCTCCTTCCAAGTTTCATCGCATTCGGAGTCCGTTTGACGCCCCAACGGTTAACTATAGCGGCATTATAGCCGGTCTAACGTCGATGTTTTCGGTCTCCGAAAACTGTTGCCGGGCTTTCCCTCTCTTTCCTCCCTAGACCGTCTACACAGCCCACTACCACTCACCGCCAGGCCCAACCTAACCCTCCTCACACCCGGAGCCGTCCGATTGTTATCGGGGGGCCCCGAAACCCCTCCTACCACCTCAAACCCTAGCCTCCCCTGCTATAAATAGAACCTCTCCCTTCCAAATCTGGTCATCCCTCTCCTCCATCGTTTCCCGTGCCATCCAAACCAGCCGCCGCCATCCTCCTTGTTTTTTGGTGCCCTCCACCTCGTCCCCTCCACTTGGCGCGTAGCCATTGGCTGCGCCACCACACAGCGGCGCCCATGGCTAGTGGCAAGCCTCCACGTGCCCTCAACCGCACCGCGGCCCGCCAGGCCCGGCCGCAGCCTGCCCGGCCCGAAGTGGCCCACCGCCGAACCCCGCTCGTCCCGAGCCCCTCCAACCTCCCTCGCCTGGATCGGACATCGCCCGATCTTCATCGCCGCCGTCCTGCACTCGCCGGCCACCGGAGCCTCGCCGCCGACGAGCACCTTCGACCCAGGCCAGTGCCCCGCGCCCCTTTCCTTTCTTCTCCCTCCGTTTCTCTCTTTGTGCTCCTCACCAGTACCGTCGCCCTGCAGGAACCACCGCCGCCGCATGCGGACATCGTCGCCGGTGCCGCCCAATGCCGGGAACGGGCACCCCATGCTCGGATCCGGTCTCCACCGCTGCGGATCCGCCTCCCTAGCCGTCCCGCGCCCTGGACCTCGCCGGAGCTGCGCTAGGCCGCCACCCTTGTCCTGCTCTGAGGCGGAGCGCGACCTTCCCGATCTTCTGCTCCGCTGACCTGCTTCACCTCCCCTTGGGCCAGATCCGCGCCTCCAGGCCCAACGCGCCCCTTCGCAGCCTGCCATCTCCTCTTTGCCAGATCTAGCGGGCCTTGACCCATGGTGGGTTGCCCTGCGCCCCTCCTTTCCCCCCTCCTGTTGGGATAGCCTGGCTATTTCGGCCCGTGTTGTTTTTTTCCGCGCTGTGATTTTGTCTATTATCCAGGGAATAACTGTTTTATAGTTTAGTCCCTCTAGTTCATGCATATAATAACCTCACAACCATGCATCAGATTTAAACAAACTTTATATGTAAAATTCTTAGAATTTTATGTAGATTAATAATTTCCAACTTTCATGCATGCTTGAAATGTTTAAATGATGTTTGCTTTAATTTGCTCCAATGCCATGCTAAAATGATTTAATTCATAACTAAATAGCCGTAGCTCCAAATTTAATAAACTTTATATGTAAATGGGGTAGAAAAATGCCTAGTTTAACATGGTGCTTTCATCTTGTATGTTTAACAACTCTAAAATTATGTTTAGGGCAGAACAGTACCAAATCCATAATTTGCATATGGGGATTCTCCGGACTTGTTGTCTGTTGCTCCGGCCTCATTTAAACTTGTCTAGATAGGTACTTTTCATATGCTTCACCTCTTGCCATGTTAATCAACATTTAATATTGTTGGGTACATAACCGGGAGTGAACTAAATAATCGAATGTGATGTTTCATCAATATGCAACTCGTTGCATATTGAGCTCCACTTAATTTGTAGTATTGATTGTTGCTCTTTGCCATGACATGCCTCATTAAACCGGACCTGCATCACACTTGGTTGTGCATCATGCCGTGTTTATGTGATGGTTGTTTACCATGATGTTTGCTTCTTTCCAGGTTTATTCTCTCGATTAGCTTCGATTTCATTCTGGAGTTGTGAGGATGCGTTCGACTACGTCCGTTTGTCTCCTTCATGGACTCGTTCTTCTTCCTTGCGGGATTTCAGGCAAGATGATCATACCCTCGAAATCACTTCTATCTTTGCTTGCTAGTGGTTTGTTCTATTGCTATGTCGCGGTACCTACCACTTGTTATATCATGCCTCCCATATTGCCATGTCAAGCTTCTAACCCACCTTCCTAGCAAACTGTTGTTTGGCTATGTTGCCGCTTTTGCTCAGCTCCTCTTATAGCGTTGCTAGTTGCAGGTGAAGCTGAAGTTTGTTCCATGTTGGAACATGGATATGTTGGGATATCACAATATCTCTTATTTTAATTAATGCATCTATATACTTGGTAAAGGGTGGAAGGCTCGGCCTTATGCCTGGTGTTTTGTTCCACTTTTGCCGCCCTAGTTTCCGTCATACTGGTGTTATGTTCCTTCATTTTGCGTTCCTTACGCGGTTGGGTGTTATGGGAACCCCTTGACAGTTCGCTTTGAATAAAACTCCTCCAGCAAGGCCCAACCTTGGTTTTACCATTTGCCTCACCACCACCTATACTTTTCCCTTGGGAGTCGCGCTCCCGAGGGTCATCTTTGTTTTAACCCCCCAGGCCAGTGCTTCTCTAAGTGTTGGCCTGAACCGGGCAACCTGCTGGGCCACCTTGGGGCAACTTGAGGGCTGGTTTTACTCGTAGCTTGACCTATCCGGTGTTACCCTAAGAACGAGATATGTGCAGCTCCTATCAGGATTGTCGGCACATCGGGCGGCTTTGCTGGTCTTGTTTTACCATTGTCAAAATGTCTTGTAACCGGGATTCCGAGATAGATCGGGTCTTCCGGGAGAAGGAATATCCTTAGTTGACCGTGAGAGCTTGTGATGGGCTAAGTTGGGACACCCCTGTAGGGTATAAACTTTCGAGAGCCGTGCCCATGGTTATGTGGCAGATGGGAATCTGTTAATATCCGGTTGTAGAGAACTTGACACTTAACTTAATTAAAATGAATCAAACGCGTGTGTAGCCGTGATGGTCTCTTTTCAGCGGAGTCCGGGAAGATAACACGGTCTTGTGTTATGCTTGAACGTAAGTAGCTTTCAGGATCACTTCTTGATCACTTCTAGCTTCTCGACCGTGCGTCGCTTCTCTTCTCGCTCTTATTTGCGTATGTTAGCCACCATATATGTAACACCCACAATGCGGCTATATCTCCCACGTGTCGGGGCACGACTTAGAGGCGTAGCCGCATGGTAGGTTTGCCGCAAGAGGGGTAATCTTCACACAATCCCATGTACTGAATAAGAAAGGGATAAAGAGCTGGCTTACAATTGCCATTTATCACAATACATAAGTAAATCATACATCAACCAACATACAATCAAGGTCCGACTATGGAACCAAAATAAAAGAAGACAACCCCAAATGCTAGATCCCCAATCGTCCCAACTGGGCTCCACTACTGATCAACAGGAAACGAAACAACACAACAAACAAGATCTTCATCGAACGAGCTCCCACTTGAGCTCATCTGCGTCACCTGTATCGGTATCATCGGCACCTACAACTGTTTGGAAGTATCTGTGAGTCACGAGGACTCAGCAATCTCACACCCGCGAGATCAAGACTATTTAAGCTTATGGGTAGGATAGGGTAATGAGGTGGAGCTACAACAAGCACTAAGCATATATGGTGGCTAACATACGCAAATAAGAGCGAGAAAAGAAGCAACGCAACGGTCGTGAACTAGAAGTGATCAAGAAGTGATCCTGAAAGCTACGTACGTTCAAGAATAAAACAAGACCATGTTCACTTCTTGGACTCCACCGAAAAGAGACCATCACGGCTACACAGGCGGTTGATGTATTTTAATTAAGTTAAGTGTCAAGTTCTCTACAACCGGACATTAACAAATTCCCATCTGCCACATAACCGCGGGCACGGCTTTCGAAAGTTCAAACCCTGTAGGCGTGTCCCAACTTATCCCATCACAAGCTCTCACGGTCAACGAAGGATCTTCCTTCTCCCGAAAAGACCCGATCAGTCTCGGAATCCCGGTTTCAAGACATTTCGACAATGGTAAAACAAGACCAGCAAAGCCGCCCGATGTGCCGACAATCAAGATAGGAGCTGCACATATCTTGTTCTCAGGGCAACACCGGATGAGACATCCTACGAGTAAAACCAAACCTCAAGTTTCCCCGAGGTGGCCCCACAGTCTACTCAGTTCGGACCAACACTTAGAGAAGCACTGACCCTGGGGTGGGGTGGGGGGGGGGAGGTGGGGTTAAAATAAAGATGACCCTTGGGTTGGCCGACCCAAGGGAAGGGTAATAGGTTGTTAGGCAAATGTAAAACCAAGGTTGGGCCTTGTTGGAGGAGTTTTATTCAAAGCGAACTGTCAAGGGGTTCCCATAACACCCAACCGCGTAAGGGAGGCAAAATCAAGGAACATAACACCGGTATGACGGAAACTAGGGCGGCAAGAGTGGAACAAAACACCAGGCATAAGGCCGAGACTTCCACCCTTTACCAAGTATATAGATGCATTAATTAAATAAGAGATATTTTGATATCCCAACATATCCATGTTCCAACATGGAACAAACTTAAACTTCACCTGCAACTGGCAACGCTATAAGAGGGGCTGAGCAAAAGTGGTAACTTAGCCAAACAACGGTTTGCTAGGAAGGCGGGTTAGAGGGTTGACATGGAAAAATGGGAGGCAAGATACAACAAGTGGTAGGTAGCGCGACATAGAGATAGAACGAACAACTAGCAAGCAAAGATAGAAGTGATTTCGAGGGTTTGGTCATCTTGCCTGAGATCCTGCAAGGAAGAAGAACGAGTCCATGAAGAAGACAAACGGACAAAGTCGAACGAATCCACACAACTCCGGAACGAAACCGAAGCTAACGCGAGAAGCAACCCGGAAAGAAGCAAGCAACATAGTAAACAACCATCACATAAACATGGCATGATGCGCAAACAAGTATGATGCATGTCCGGTTTAATGAAACATGGCATGTCAAAGTGCACAAACAATACTACAAATTAAGTGGAGCTCAATATGCAACGAGTTACATATTGACGGAACACCACATTCAAGTTATTTAGTTCGATCTCGTTTATGTACCCTACAATATTAAATGTTGATTAACATGGCAAGAGGTGAAGCATAATTAAACTAACTATCTAGTCAAGTTTAAATGAGGCCGGAAATAACCAACAACAATTTCGGAAAATCCTCATGTGCATATTTTAGATTTGGTATATTTCTGCCCTAAACCATATTTTAGAGTTGTTAAACATGCAAAGTAAAGTCAGCATGTTAACATATGCATTGTTCTACCCCATTTACATATAAAGTTTGTTAAGTTTGGAGCTACGGTTATTTAGTTATGAATTAAAGCATTTTAGCTTGGCAATATAGCAAAACAAAGCAAACAACAAGTTTAAACATTTTTAACATGCATGAAAGTGGCATATTATTAATCTACACATAATTCTAAGCATTTTTCATATATAAAACATTTTAAACCGATGCACGGTTTATGAGTTAGGATATGCATGAACATGAGGGACTTTTCTGTAAAACTACACTCTCTGGAAAAATGAAAAAAATCGCAAGTGACAAGAAAAAAACATAGCTCAGCCGAATCTGAGTTGTACTGGGCTGAGGGGAGTTGCTCACATTGGGCTACAGGGAAATGGGCCTTGGAGCTGGCTGGCGACACGGGGCCCATGTGGTAGGTTGAAGCGGTCAACAAACACTGGTGAGCGCCTCCCAGCCCAAAGCAGAGGACGAGGCGGCACTGTACTTGGATGCCGGCAACGTTGAGGCGAGGTGGCGCAAAGCTTCTCGGTGACCGAAATGGCGAGGAGGCGTGGAAAACGGGCAGATCCGAGGCGGGACACCTCGGATCCATCGATGGCGCAATAAATGGAGGCCGGAACCGACGGCGTCCATGGCCTCAGCGAGCTCCAACAACTGCAATGGCGACCCCAAGAGGCGGTGGAGATCTACGGAGGGGAGTGAGGGTTCGGGTGAGAGCGAGATGATGGGGAAGGGAAGGCAGGCGGCGACGGCGGGGACCTGGTGGTCCGGCGACTCGTCGGACGCGGAGGCGGCGTCGCTCGCCTGCGGTGAAGGAGGCAAGGCGCGAGGCGGCGGGGTCGGTGCGGATCGGGGTCGAGCGGCATGAGTCTCAAGCGGGAGCGGGCGCAGTCTGCGGGGTCGGGCCCAAATCTGACCCGGGGCGGGCCTCCCGTGGGTTTCACGGGCCACGGCGGTGAGGGAGAAGCTGGGGCGACGTGGCGCATCGTGGATGGCCAGGAGCGGCGGCGCTGGCAGCTGCTAGCCTCAGGGATGGCGCCAAGTGGCGGAGAAGGGGCGGCCGGCGCTGAAAACAAGGTGGGTGGTGGCGGCTGAGGGTAGGGGGAGGCTAGGTTGCCTGAAATGGACAAGGGGGTGTCCATATATAGCAAAAGAGCTAGGGTTAGGGGATTTAGGGGGGTTTTCGGACCCTCCGATCGCGATCCGATGGCTCCGGTCGGAGTGGGGTTTGGTGGGCTGGGAAGAGGAGGTTGGGCTGAGATGACAGGGAAGGAGTGCAGCCCACAACTATTTCCGGAGACCGAAAACGTCCGACGTATGACCGGCTATAATGCCGCTATATGTTTAACAGTCCGGCTATCAAACGAGCTCCGAATGCGATGAAACTTGGCAGGCGGCCTACTGACAACATAACAACACGACACGCCAACTTTCATCCCATTCCGAGAACATTTTCCGGCCACTTATAAAATACTATTTCGAACATGCCGCGGGCGCGTGCAAGTGTCTCTAGGCTCAGAACGGACAATAGAAAGCACAGGGGAACCCGAACGGATGCAAGTTTTGAAAACATGATGATGCAATGCACATGATGACATGACAAGATGCAACACGCAAGCGAATGACATGGCAACAACATCGAATAACTGGAAGACACCTGGCGCGTCGATCTCGGGGCGTCACAATATATGCTTAGTGCTTGCTGCAGCTCCACCTCACTTCCCTTTCCTACCCATAAGCTTAAATAGTCTTGATCTCGCGGGTGTGAGATTGCTGAGTCCTCGTGACTCATAGATACTTCCGAACAGTTGCAGGCGCCGATGATACCACTGCAGGTGGCGCAACCGAGCTCAAGTGGGAGCTCGATGAAGATCTTGATCGTCGTTTTGTGTCTTTTTCGGTTGATCAGTAGTGGATCCCAGTTGGGACGATCGGGGATCTAGCATTTGGGGTTGTATTCTTTTATTTTGGTTCTGTAGTCAGACCTTGATTGTATTCTTGATGATGTTTGTTTAACTTGTATTTGTGTGAAGTGGCGATTGTAAGCCAACTCTTTATCGCTTTCTTATTCAATACATGGGATTGTGTGAAGATTACCCCTCTTGCGACAAATCTACCATGCGGCTATGCCCCTAAGTCGTGCCCCGACACGTGGGAGATATAGCCGCATTGTGGGTGTTACAAGTTGGTAATCAGAGCCATCCCCGACTTAGGAGCCCCCTGCTTGATCGAATCGCTGACGTTGTTAAGTCTAGAACAAAATGTTTTTAGTCTTAGGATTATATATATCGGAGAGTAGGATTCTTTTTACTCCTCAGTCCCTTTGTTGCTCTGGTGAGGCCTCCTGACGTAGAAGTTTTGACTTTTCTCTCCTCAAATTTCACGAATTGTTTTTAGTATCATGCGGGTATCTTCGAATCGTTCCGATAGTCTTGTGATGAGAACATTGTTCTTGGTGCCTCCTGACATTTAGGGGTTGTGGCAGTGTCCCGGGGAGTTGAGCTCCGAGGTGTTGTCGTCACAATTTTATCGTTGCAGTTCTGGAATGCCTGAGTTCGCCGACATCGAAAATCTCTTTTATGCAGTTGTTGGTGAGATAACCTCGACGCCACCCAGTACTGGGGCGGGAGTTCGGGAGTATTGCCATAACTCGTATAACGGATGCTTTTCGAAGGTTGCGGTACATGATTTCCGAAGGTTTTTGGTTATGTGTTGAACGATGGATACAGTTGGATGTAGGAATTGTTAGTTTGGGTGAGATATTATGCTTCCCCTGTAGCCCCAACACCTGATTGCATAACCAGAAAGTTTCAGGAGTTTATAAGTGGGAATTCAAGTAGCTCCTAGGATATCTTTCTGACAGATGCATGATATGAGATTGGGGTTCGACGTCTAGTGGTCCGCTTATCCACGGTTGCTTTTATAGTGGTCTCGTTGTGTCTTAAAGAGTCCTTGGCTATGCTGACTTGGGGACCCTTCGTATGTCATGTGCACTGCCTGGTACATGATGGTGCTGTACGATCGAGCCCATGTGGGCCCCGCCACGAAAACTTCGGACGAAATCTCTATCATATGTTTGTTCTGGCTTATTTTCTAAGCCAACCCTTTGTTTTGTTTTGAGTTGTGGTGTAGCGACCAGACCTCAAACGGTCCAATCTCTGTGCTCAGGTGTCATCCCTGGATCAGTAATGCTGACACTACATAGTACTTGAAGGATTTATAACAGAGTAGCAATCACGCACTTATTACATCGAGTGTCTCAAAAGAGAACTTATTACAATAAATATGGATTAAGGCCATCTAACAACGATAACAGCGGAAGGCTTGGAAGATAAGTGAGTCCATCAACTCCAACGACATCACTGAGTATGGAACCACGACCTAAAAACTCCTTAATCGTCGTTTGAAAAGTCTGCAACATTAACATTGCAGCCCGAAACGGGTCAGCACATGGAATATGCTGGCAAAATAACACATAGAGAATAATGGAATGAAATAGGCTATTCTATATGCATATTTGGCCAGTGGAAAGCTCTATGGTTACAGTTTTGCATAAAGCTAATTTTCCCTACTGCAAAGGAATAAATTTTATTTAACTATCATGGTAGTTGTTAAACATTGAGAATGGTTGACAGCACTCTCAATCCCAATTAAGCATCATCATTAAACAAACCCAAGAAAATTATTTTTTTAGAGTAACATGTTGAGATTCACATGATACTCCAGGTACTAGATACTCAAGTTGTCCATAACCAGGGACACGACTAATCATGATTAGTTTATACACTCTGTAGAGGTTTGCGCACTTTTCCCCACAAGACTCGATCGCCTCCGTTTGGTTTCTCGCACTACATGATGTTTGAGAAGACGGATGACCGAGACATAGTCTTTCAGAAGCGCTAGCACCTTACGATTGGGTAGACCGTTACACCTACTTTCCCCTACATCTGCTAGTCTACCACTGTAAGAGTTCGCACAACTTAATCAACTATGCTAGAGCCCATAATAGCTTGTGGCTGCACATGGAAGTTTCTAGCATGAATAATCTCATGATCCCTTTGAGCCTGGGTGGCGGTCCAAAAGAAAAATAGGCAATCGCTGGAATACCCATGTGCCTCAATCCACCCAAATGTGTGTTTAAGTTGCCACCTTAAATAAACCATTAATTAACAATCTCACATCTGTCGTGGATACACTCACCCAATCCACGTCTACTAGCATAGCATGGCATAATAAGCAAACATAGAAGTAACTCCCAAAGGTTTGATAATAAACAGGTAATAGGTACAACCTCAACTACTTCCCAAACCCATAATTTAATTAGATCCTAATCATGCAATGTGTGAGGATTGATCTAATGCAATAAAAATTGGGTAGTGGGAAAAGCATGATCAAAGTGTTACTTTCCTTGCTGATGATCCGGGAAACCTAACGATTCGAAGTAGCAAGCGGCGCACTCCGGGTACTCTATCGCAAACAAACAAAAATACAATAAGTACTCAACTAATGCACAGGTAAAACTCAAATAAGAGATGTAACCAGAAGGTTCATCTTAAGAACTCCGGTTGGCAAAAAAATCAAATTGAACGAAGCAACGAAAGACAAACGGCAAAAGAAACAAGCTTCATTTACTATTCTGGATCTAGAGAAATTTTTATAGTGGCAAAAACTTGTTTGAGTTGGCTAAACGGAAAGAGGGTTTCGAGACGAAACTCCAGGCGCTTGAATCGCCTGATTCCGATAAACGAGCGAAAAGTTATACTAAAACGAAAATCCGATCAGAAATCGCGATCTAAAAAATCGCGGATTTAATCCGAGAAAAAGAAAAACGACGAACGTTTGTTAAAACGAACGAACGGACGAACGGTCGCTAATTAAATAAATCGAAAAAACCGATCTATTTAAAAAAACCGAAACTAAAAAAAACGACAAAACCGTCGGAAAAACCGAACGGTTTTTCGAGAAAAACCGGAGGCGAAAAAAAACTACCTCCGGCAACTCCGGCGAACGACGGCGGCGGCGCGGGCGGGCGGCGGCGGCGGGGGTTGCCTAGGGTTAGGGTTTTTGGGTGGGGCGGCGTGGGCTTCGGCCGGGGGCTTCGGGGCGCTTTTAAGAGGCCCGACCAGGAGGAGTCCTGGCCGGTTACGGCCCAAGGTCGGTTCAGACTTTTTTTTAAATAATTATGCTCGGAAATAAAAACAAAAGAAATACTAAAGGGACTCCAAAATGCCGAAATAAATTTTCCCCGGCTTCTAAAATCAAGCCGCACAGGATGAACATTTATTTGGGGCCTAAATGCAATTTTGAAAAATGCGCATTTTTCCTAAATTCAAATAAAATAGCAAATAAAACCAAAATAAATCTTATTTGATTTTTTATTAAATCCTCAATATTTCTTTATTTTGGGAAAGTCATTTTATTCCCTCTCTTGAATTTTTGTAATAGAAATAATTGAAGATAAAATAAATAAAATCAAATGATCCTATTTTCAAAATTTGAGACAACTCAACTCTGAAAATAACGAAATCCCCAACTCTCTCCGAGGGTCCTTGAGTTGCGTGAAATTTCTAGGATCAGCCAAAATGCAATAAAATATGATATGCAAAGATGATCTAGTGTATAACATTCCAAATTGAAAATTTGGGATGTTACGTGTGGTATTCGAGTTGCTTCGAAGTCAAATGTTGATTCCTTGTCTCTTTGTAAATGTTTTTCTCATATTTCTATGGGACCACTGATCCTTTTCGATCATCGAGATGTTCATGTCAATTCTTTTCAACCGGTGCGATTCTCTTCAAGATAATCCTATCATTTTTTCCCATTCGCAAGATCCAATCTCTGTTTTCCTTAACGGTGTTTATCTGCCCAAGTTGTCTTTGTTTTTTCCCGCCCTCCCACCCTTTTATTCAAGGACTTGAATTTCTTAATCAAGTATCCTTTTATGGATGTGAAGTATCTTCATTCTTTTCTTTCAATGTTCTTATCCAGTGATTCTCAGGAAGATACTAGCGGAGCTTCGAGTTTATAATTCTTCGTTCTTTTTTCTCCTCCGATGGATTCAATTCAAGTTTTCAGTGTTGATCGTATTCCTTTCCTTGTTTCAAATGTTTTCCCATGCCGGTGCACCTCTTAATCATTCACTTCTCGCTATTCATTTGTTTTGGAGTGCTGAAGATATCTTGAAGATTCGTGTTTCCACTATGCATTCATTCAACCTATTCCGAGGTTGTTATCTCAATCAAGCCATTTAATTCAACCGGTGCAATCTCTCTTTTCAAGCAATCTCTTTAACGGTGTTTCTTTTGAGTGGGCCCTAACCCATAGGTTTTTCCCAGGATCTTACCTAACTCTTCTAATTTTCCTAGAGTTATTCTCAAATTCATTTCAAAGTTTGACGTAAGAATGAATTGCCATCAGTCAAATGTCTTTCTCCAAGATCTTTCAAATTCTGTTCACCGTTGGTTCAACCTTTCTAATTTTCATTCCGGAGTGCCTAAACAAATCATGGTGGTGTTTCTCGTCGTCACTCTCGGATTTTGAAGACCGAAGAAGATCTCCTCTTAAATTCTTACCTGTTCTTCCAAAGATTCATGGTTCAAGCTTGATGCCATCCTCTCATTATTATTTCCGATTGTGAGAATTCTTTTCACCCATTCGGAGCAATTCAGGGGTCTTTTTAGTTGATTCTCCGGAGCCCATCATCTTAGAATTATTCATTCCAGCTTTTAGCTCCCGTTCTCCAAATCTTACCGATGCATCATTCAAATATTCTATAATCATCTCGTGCTCTCTTCGTTCTCTTGTATCAAATTCCCTCAAGTATCTTCATTCGTTCTCTAATTCTTATCGGTGATTCATCCCTTTACTTCTTTCATTTTCAGTTCTTACGGTGGTTTGTTCAAGATTCTTCTTCCTTCGTTTTCATATCAATTTATCCGTTGTTTCAATCCTACTGGTGGTTCGTTGAAGACCTTACCAAGTTTACGCTATATCTCTCTTTAATCCTTGCAATGAGATTAAGTAGTATGCCAAATCCATTGCTTGTCATCAATTTAATTTGATGAAGGATAAGCACACTATAAATCTTATTCTTATTTCCTCAAGGTGAGTCAATTCTTTTATTCCGAAGATTGTCCATGGTGAGTTAATTCTTGATTACAAGTTAGTCATCTTTCTTTTCCGGAGTTCCAAGGTTTTCTGCTTTATCTCATCGCGAAGCTCCATCTGAATCATTACAAGGCTTCACCTTGTGTTTTCAACTTTTCTTTCTTTTTATCATCATTTTGTTATCGGAGTTCTTCATGGAGGCTCTACATGGTGGTTCATCAAGGATTCCTTTCATTCTTCAATTATTCGTCAAGATTTCTCTCAAAGCTATGATCCACCAAGCTATACTTCAAGTATTTGTCATCTTGCATTTCGAAGTGCAATTCTTTCATATCTCATCTTTTGAGGTGGTGTTATGTCATTCTTGATAATTTCCCTTCGTGTTTCATGATTCACAAGTTATCAAGAATGAGGTATTTTCAATCCATTAATCTCTTTGTTGGAGTTATCTTCTGTCATATTTCACCTTAAGCCTTCCCTAAGGATTGTTGCTATTTATGGTGCTCATAAATGACCCAAGTTCTTCATTTATCCTCCCGGTGAAATAAGTTTCTCATCTCTGTGCTCATATCAATCCAATCTATTGTTTTTCATTAGTGGCAGAATTTCACCTCAAGATTTCGAGATGTTTTCCATAAGCCCACAACAAGCTTACTCTTTTTGTTGTTGGTTTTCCAACAACTATGTTCGACCCTTCTCCTAAAGCTGTTTTTTCAAGCTCATTTGAGGTAGAAGATGTTGTTTTCTCCTTCGTTCTTTTGATTCCATTCTTACACTTGTTCCGGAGGGATTGTGTTGTTGCTCTCTTCGACCCATCATCTTGTTTTGTCAAGATCATGTTCAATTCCTTCCATTTGCAGTCGGAGTGCTGTCCAAATTATATCATTCTTATTCCTTCTCTATCTTGTTTTAACCGGAGTGTTGTGGCTATCATTCCTCTTCTAACCGGATCTCATTCAAGTGCTTTCATTTGGCCAAGTTCATATTATTGCCTTCCATGTCCAACCGAGCTGTTGTCGTAATTGATCCTTATCGTTCCTTGTACATGTCGTTTCGACCGAAGTGTTTGCATGTACTTCTTGTCCATTGTACCCCTTTTCTTATGGCTTTCAACCTACAAGGTTCTAGTAATGTTCCTTGTTCCTCTTTTCTAACGGAGTGTTTTCAACTTTATTCATCTTCATTGCATTCTTTCTTTCAATTTGTTCAACCTCTCAAGGTTCGTTGGTTTCACTCGTTTGTCCAAGAAGCAACTTAGTTTTACCTCTTCTCTTCCTCCTCCATTTCTCTCTGGTGCCATCCTTAGATCTCGAGACGAGATCCTCTTGTATTGGTGGAGTGTTGTGACGCCCCGAGACCGTTGCGCCAGGTGTCTTCCAGTTACTCGCTGTTGTTGCCTTGTCTTTCGCTTGCGTGTTGCATCTTTCCATGTCATCATCCACATTGCTTTTGCATGTTTTCAAAACTTGCATCTATCCGGGTTTCCCAATTCTTTCCGTTGTGCATTCTGAGCCAAGTCACACTCGCACGCGCCCACGGCATGTCCGAAATATTATACTATAGGTGGGCATAAAATGTTCTCGGAATGGGTTGAAAGTTGGCATGCGGTGTTGTTGTGTTGTCAGTAGGCCCCCTGCCAAGTTTTATCGCATTCAGAGTCCGTTTGACACCCCAACGGTTAACTATAGCGGCATTATAGCCGGTCTAACGTCGGACGTTTTCGGTCTCCGAAAACTGTTGCCGGGATTTCCCTCTCTTTCCACCCTAGACCGTCTACATAGCCCACTACCACTCACCGCTAGGCCCAACCTAACCCTCCTCACATCCGGAGCCGTCCGATTGTTACCGGAGGGCCCCGAAACCCCTCCTACCGCCTCAAACCCTAGCCTCCCCTGCTATAAATAGAACCTCCCCTTCCAAATATGGTCATCCCTCTCCTCCCTCGTTTCCCGTGCCATCCAAACCAGCCGCCGCCGCCATCCTCCTTGCTTTCCGGCGCTCTCCACCTCGTCCCCACCACTTGGCGCGTAGCCATTGGCTGCGCTGCCACCCAGCACTGCCCGTGGCCAGTGGCAAGCCGCCACATCGCCTCCCCGTGCCCTCCACCGCACCGCGGCCCGCCAGGCCTGGCCGTAGCCCGCCTGGCCCGAAGTGGCCTGCCACTGGATCCCGCTCGTCCCGAGCCCCTCCAACCTCCCTCGCCTGGATCGGACAGCGCCTGACTCCATCGCCGCCGTCATGCACTCGCCGACCACTGGAGCCTCGCCACCGACGAGCACCTCTGACCCAGGCCAGTGCCCCGTGCCCCTCTCCTTTCTTCTCCCTCCGTTTCTCTCTCTCTGCTCCTCACAGTACCGCCACCCTACATGAACCACCACCGCCGCGTGCGGACGTTGTCGCCGGTGCTGCCCAACACCGGGAACGGGCAACCCACGCCCGGATCCGGTCTCCACCGCTACGGATCCGCCTCCCTAGCCATCCCGCGCCCTGGACCTCGCCGAAGCCGTGCTAGGCCGCCGCCGTCGTCCTGCTCCAAGGCGGAGCGCGGCATGACCAATCTTCTGCTCTGTTGACCTGCTTCACCTCCCCTTGGGCCAGATCCGCGCCTCCAGGCCCAGCGCGCCCCTTCGGGGCCTGCCATCTCCTCTTCGCCAGATCTAGTGGGCCTTGGCCCATGATGGGTTGCCATGCGCCCCTCCTTTTTCCCTCCTATTGGGCTAGCCTGGCTGTTTCGGCCCGTGTTTTGTTTCCCGCGCTATGATTTTGTCTATTATCCAGGGAATAACTATTTTACAGTTTAGTCCCTCTAGTTCATGTATATAATAACCTCACAACCATGCATCGGATTTAAACAAACTTTATATGTAAAATGCTTAGAATTTTATGTAGATTAATAATTTCCAACTTTCATGCATGTTTGAAATGTTTAAATTATGTTTGCTTTAATTTGCTCCAATGCGATGCTAAAATGATTTAATTCATAACTAAATAACCGTAGCTCCAAATTTATTAAACTTTATATGTTCATGGGGTAGAAAAATGCCTAGTTTAACATGGTGCTTTCATCTTGTATGTTTAACAACTCTAAAATTATGTTTAGGGCAGACCAGTACTAAATCCATAATTTGCATATGGGGATTCTCCAGACTTGTTGTTTGTTGTTCCGGCCTCATTTAAGCTTGTCTAGATAGGTAGTTTTCATATGCTTCACCTCTTGCCATGTTAATCAACATTTAATATTGTTGGGTACATAACCGGGAGTGAACTAAATAATCGAACATGATGTTTCGTCAATATGCAACTCGCTGCATACTGAGCTACACTTAATTTGTAGTATTGATTGTTGCACTTTGCCATGACATGCCTCATTAAACCGGACATGCATCATACTTCGTTGTGCATCATGCCATGTTTATGTGATGGTTGTTTACCATGTTGTTTGCTTCTTTCTAGGTTTCTTCTCTCGATTAGCTTCGGTTTCGTTCCGGAGTTGTGAGGATGCGTTCGACTACGTCCGTTTGTCTCCTTCATGGACTCGTTCTTCTTCCTTGCGGGATTTCAGGCAAGATGACCATACCCTCGAAATCACTTCTATCTTTGCGTGCTAGTTGTTCGTTCTATCTCTTTGTCGCGGTACCTACCACTTGTTATATCATGCCTCCCATATTGCCTTGTCAAGCCTCTAACCCACCTTCCTAGCAAACCGTTGTTTGGCTATGTTACCGCTTTTGCTCAACCCCTCTTATAGCGTTGCTAGTTGCAGGTGAAGCTGAAGTTTGTTCCATGTTGGAACTTGGATATGTTGGGATATCACAATATCTCTTATTTTAATTAATGCATCTATATACTTGGTAAAGGGTGGAAGGCTCGGTCTTATGCCTGGTGTTTTGTTCCACTCTTGCCGCCCTAGTTTCCGTCATACCGGTGTTATGTTCCTTGATTTTGCATTCCTTACGCGGTTGGGTGTTACGGGAACCCCTTGACAGTTCGCTTTGAATAAAACTCCTCCAGCAAGGCCCAACCTTGGTTTTACCATTTGCCTCACCACCACCTATACTTTTCCCTTGGGAGTCGCGCTCCTGAGGGTCATCTTTATTTTAACCCCCCAGACCAGTGCTTCTCTAAGTGTTGGTCCGAACCGGGCAACCTGCGGGGCCACCTCGGGGCAACTTGCGGGCTGGTTTTACTCGTAGCATGACCTATCCGGTGTTGCCCTAAGAACGAGATATGTGCAGCTCCTATCGGGATTGTCAGCACATCGGGCGGCTTTGCTAGTCTTGTTTTACCATTGTCGAAATGTCTTGTAACTGGGATTCCGAGACTGATCGGGTCTTCTCCGGAGAAGGAATATCCTTCGTTGACCGTGAGAGCTTGTGATGGGCTAAGTTGGGACACCCCTGTAGGGTATAAACTTTTGAGAGCCGTGCCCGCGGTTATGTGGCAGATGGGAATTTGTTAATATCCGGTTGTAGAGAAATTGACACTTAACTTAATTAAAATGAATCAACCGCGTGTGTAGCCGTGATGGTCTCTTTTTGGCGAAGTCCGGGAAGAGAACACGGTCTTGTGTTATGCTTGAACATAAGTAGCTTTCAGGATCACTTCTTGATCACTTCTAGCTTCTCGACCGTGCGTCACTTCTCTTCTCGCTCTTATTTGCGTATGTTAGCCACCATATGTGCTTAGTGCTTGTTGCATCTCCACATCACTACCCTTTCCTACCCATTAGCTTAAATAGTCTTGATCTTATTGGTGTGAGATTGTTGAGTCCTCGTGACTCACAGATACTTCCAAACAGTTGTAGGTGCCGATGATACCAGTGGAGGTGGCGCAACCGAGCTCAAGTGGGAGCTCGATGAAGATCTTGACCGTCGTTTTGTGTCTTTTCCGGTTGATCAGTAGTGGAGCCCAGTTGGGACGATCGGGGATCTAGCATTTGGGTTTGTCTTCTTTTATTTTGGTTCCGTAGTCGGACCTTGATTGTATTCTGGATGATGTTTGTTTAACTTGTATTTGTGTGAAGTGGAGATTGTAAGAAAACTTTTTATCGCTTTCTTATTCAGTACATGGGATTGTGTGAAGATTACCCCTCTTGTGACAAATCTACCATGCAGCTATGCCTCTAACTCGTGCCCCGACACGTGGGAGATATAGCCGCATTGTAGGTGTTACAGTTGTCCCCACCTGGTGGCCCCACAAACCCTGAAACTGACACTATGATATCCTATTTTCCAGAAAAAAATAGGGAGAAAGAATTATCGCGATCCACGAGACGGAGCCGCCGTCACCTCCTGTTCTTCATCGGGAGGCTAGATCTGGAGTCCGTTTGGGGCTCCGGAGAGGGGGGGGGGTTCTTCGTTCTTCGTCATCACCAACCCTTCTCCATCGCCAATTCGATGATGCTCCCCACCGGGAGTGAGTAATTCCTTCGTAGGCTCACTGGTCGGTGAGGAGTTGGATGAGATTCATCATGTAATCGAGTTAGTTTTGTTAGGGCCCGATCCCTAGTATCCACTATGTTCTAAGATTGAGGTTGCTATGACTTTACCATGCTTAATGCTTGTCACTGTGGTCCCGGGTGCCATTATTTCAGATCTGAACCGTTTATGTTATCACCATTATATCCATGTTCTAGATCCGATCTTGCAAGTTATAGTCACCTACTATGTGTTATGATCTGGCAACCCCGAAGTGACAATAGTCGGGACCACTCTCGGTGATGACCGTAGTTTGAGGAGTTCATGTATTCTGAAGGAAATATGCCCTGGAGGCAATAATAAAGTTATTATTTATTTCCTTACATCATGATAAATGTTTATTATTCATGCTAGAATTGTATTAACCGGAAACATAATACACGTGTGAATACATAGACAAACAGAGTGTCACTAGTATGCCTCTACTTGACTAGCTCGTTAATCAAAGATGGTTAAGTTTCCTGACCATGAACAATGTGTTGTTATTTGATTAACGAGGTCACATCATTAGTTGAATGATCTAATTGACATGACCCATTTCATTAGCTTAGCACTCGATCGTTTAGTATGTTGCTATTGCTTTCTTCATGACTTATACAAGTTCCTATGACTATGAGATTATGCAACTCCCGTTTGCCGGAGGAACACTTTGGGTGCTACCAAACGTCACAACGTAACTGGGTGATTATAAAGGAGCTCTACAGGTGTCTCCAATGGTAGATGTTGGGTTGGCGTATTTCGAGATTAGGATTTGTCACTTCGATTGTCGGAGAGGTATCTCTGGGCCCTCTCGGTAATACACATTATACAAGCCTTGCAAGCATTGCAACTAATGAGTTAGTTGCGGGATGATGTATTACAGAACGAGTAAAGAGACTTGCCGGTAACGAGATTGAACTAGGTATTGGATACCGATGATCGAATCTCGGGCAAGTAACATACCGATGACAAAGGGAACAACGTATGTTGTTATGCGGTCTGACCGATAAAGATCTTCGTAGAATATGTAGGAACCAATATGGGCATCCAGGTCCCGCTATTAGTTATTGACCGGAGACGTGTCTCGGTCATGTCTACATTGTTCTCGAACCGTAGGGTCCGCACGCTTAACGTTACGATGACAGTTATTATGAGTTTATGCATTTTGATGTACCGAAGGTTGTTCGGAGTCCCGGATGTGATCACGGACATGACGAGGAGTCTCGAAATGGTCGACACATAAAGATTGATATATTGGAAGCCTATGTTTGGACATCGGAAGTGTTCCGGGTGAAATCGGGATTTTACCGGATCACCGGGAGGTTACCGGAACCCCCCGGGAACCATATGGGCCTTCATGGGCCTTAGTGGAAAAGAGAAAAGGGGCAGCCCATAGCTGGCCGCGCGCCCCCCTTCCCTGAGTCCTATTAGGACTAGGAGAAGGGGCCGGCCCCCCCTCTCTCTTTTCCCCCTTGGGAATCCTAGTTGGAATAGGATTGAGGGGGGGAGTCCTACTCCCGGTAGGAGTAGGACTCCTCCCGCGCCCTCTCCCTGGCCGGCGCACCCCTCCCCCTTGGATCCTTTATATACGGGGGCAGGGGGCACCTCTAGACACACAAGTTGATCATTGAGATCGTTCCTTAGCCATGTGCGGTGCCCCTGCCACCAAATTCCACCTCGATCATATCGTTGCAGTGCTTAGGCGAAGCCCTGCGTCGGTAGAACATCAAGATCGTCACCACGCCGTCGTGCTGACGGAACTCCTCCCCGAAGCTTTGCTGGATCGGAGCCCGGGGATCGTCATCGAGCTGAACATGTGCTAAGAACTCGGAGGTGCCGGAGTAACGGTGCTTGGATCGGTCGGATCGGGAAGAAGACGTACGACTACTTCCTCTACGTTGTGTCAACGCTTCCGTTGCGATCTACAAGGGTATGTAGATCAGACTCTCCCCCTCGTTGCTATGCATCACCATGATCTTGCATGTGCGTAGGAATTTTTTTGAAATTACTACGTTCCCCAACATATTCCCCATGTGTTAATGCTTTGTTCCGGTCCTCTATTAAAAGGAGGCCTTAATATCCCTTAGTTTCCAATAGGACCCCGCTGCCATGGAGGGTAGGACAAAAGATGTCATGCAAGTTCTTTCCATAAGCATGTATGACTATTTACGGAATACATCCCTACAATATATTGACGAACTTGAGCTAGTGCCGCATCGCCCTAGGTTATAACTGTCTCATGATGAATATCATCCAACAAGTCATCGATCCAATGCCTATGAATTTATCTTATATTGATCTTGCTAAGTTACTACTGCTACTGTTACTGTTGCACTTGTTACAAAACTACTGCTATCACTGTTACCGTTACTGTTACTGTTGTCACTATTATCCAAACTATCATATTACTTTGCTACTGATCACGTTGTTGCTGATAATTAATCTCCAGGTGTGGTTGAATTGACAACTCAGCTGCTAATACCTTCAAATATTCTTTGGCTCCCCTTGTGTCGAATCTATAAATTTGGGTTGAATACTCTACCCTTAAAAACTGTGGCGATCCCCTATAGTTGTGGGTTATCAAGACCCTTTTCTAGCACTGTTGCTAGGGAGCATAGCTATATTTGTTGAGTCACTTGGGAATATTATCAGTTTATCACTATGAAGAATCTGAAGGATGCTAAGACTAAGATTTTTCCCTCTAAGATGAGGGGATGTAAGGAACTACCATCCAGTTCTGCTTTAGATTCACCTTCTATTATAAGTAAACTTGCAGCACCACCACATGCTATTAATCTTGATATCTCGCAAGTTATTGATGATGCTACTTCTGCTATGGATAATTCTTATGATGATGCTAGTACCTTGCTTGATAATGATGATGTGCCACTTGGTGAATATCTTGATAATTTTTTTGCTAGAGTAGTACAACATGATGTTGTTGAATCTGATGATGAGCTTGAAACTGAAACTCCTGAAACACCTGCTAGGACTAGCCTTCCTAGATATGAATTGCCTAAGGTACCAGAAGGTTATGTTTTGAATGAGGAGACAACTAGAGATATTCTTGCTTGTAAGGATAGAGATGATCTAGAGAAATTATTATGCAAGTATAAAGAAAAATCTCTGAATGCTAGAATGCAATATGATCCTAAGTTTGCTACTTCACCCATCTTTATTGATGATAAGGATTATGAATTCTTTGTCAACCCAAAGTTGATTACGTTGGTTAAATTTGATCCTTTCCATGGTTATGAAACTGAAACTGTTGTGGCACATCTTACTAAGTTAAATGACATAGCCACCTTTTTTAGTCATGATGAGAAAACTCTCTATACTTTATTCTCAAATTATTTCCGTTCTCATTAAAGGGTGATGTTAAAGCTTGGTACAATACTCTTGCTCCTGGTTGTGTGCATAGTCCCCAGGATATGATTTATTACTTCTCTGAAAAATATTTCCCTGCTCATAAGAAACAAGCTGCTTTAGAGGAAATATTTAACTTTGTGGAAACCACAGAAGAGAGTCTCCCACAAGCTTGGGGGAGGCTTTGCCAATTACTTAATGCTTTGCCTGATCATCCTCTTAAGAAAAATGAAATACTTGATATCTTCTATAATGGACTAACCAATACTTCTAGGGATTTCCTAGATAGTTGTGTTGGTCGTGTTTTTCAAGGAACAAACAGTTGGGCAAGCTGAAGAATTATGGAATACTATATTGAAAAATTATGATGATTGGACTCTTCCTGAACCATCGCCTAAACCCACTCCGAAGAAGAGGGGTATATTATATCTCAGTCCTGAAGATATGCAAGAGGCAAAGAAATCTATGAAGGTAAAAGGTATTAAAGTTGAGGGTGTCAAAAATTTACCTCCTATTGAATAAATACATGGGCTTAATACACCACCACTGCCTAAGGTGGTAGAGGTAAATTCTCTGATGAAGTTTAATGATAATGACAATCCTCACAATATGCACCCTAGCCAATGCCTTTATGAGTTTGAAAACTATATTAGAAAACAAGATCAGTTCAATGCAAATGTTATGAAACAATTGAAATACAATTCTGATATGATTGCCCGCTTGAGTGACTTGTTATTTAGAATCTCAAATGATGTTAGAGGTGTTGGAAAGAATGCTTCTATGATTCAAACCTAGTTAGAAAAAGTTGCTAAATCTCAAAGAGAATTGCTTGATGAAATGAATAACATTATACATGACTTTGTTGTTAGAGTTGCAACTAGAGGAGGTAAAATGACTCAGGAACCACTTTATCCTGAGGGACACCCAAAAAGAATTGAACAGGATTCACAAAGGAACAACACTAGTGCACCTAGTCCTTCTAAAAAGAAAAGGAAAAAGAAAAATGATAAGACTCCACATGCTTCTAGTGAACCTGAAATAGAAAAATCCTGACAATGATAATGAAGTTTCTATCTCTAATGCTGAAACGCAACCTGGTAGTGAACACTCACCTTCTGATAATGAAAAAGATAATGATGAGGTTCATGAAAATACTCAACCAAACAATAAAGAACCAGACAATGATGTTGAGATAGAACCACCAGTTGATCTTGATAACCCACAACCTAAGAATAAAAGGTATGATAAAAAAGACTTTGTGGCTAGAAAACACGGCAAGGAAAGAGAACCGTGGGTTCAAAAACCTATGCCTTTTCCACCCAAGTCAACTAAAAAGAATGATGATGAAGAATTTGAACGCTTTGCTGAAATGCTGAGGCCAGTCTTTTTGCGTACTCGCTTGACTGATATCTTGAAAATGCCTCCTTATGCAAAGTATATGAAAGACATCATCACTAATAATAGAAAAATTCCGGAAGCTAAAATCTGCTCTATGCTTGCTAATTATACTTTTAAAGATGGAGTACCTAAAAAACTTGGAGATCCGGGAATACCAACTGTACCTTCCTCCATCAAAAAGAATTATGTGAAAACTGCTTTCTGTGATTTAGGAGCTGGTGTTAGTGTTATTCATTTATATTTATATAAAAGACTTGATTTGAATAAACTCACACATACTGAAATATCTTTCCAAATGGCTGACAAATCAACTGCCATACCTATCGGTATTTGTGAGGATGTGCCCATTGTTGTTGCTAATGTTACTATTTTGACTGACTTTGTTATACTTGAGATGCCCGAGGATGACAACATGTCGATTATCCTTGGTATACCCTTCTTGAATACTGCAGGGGCTGTTATTGATTGCAATAAAAGCAAGGTCACTTTTCATATCAATGGTAATGAGCATACGGTGCACTTTCCAAAGAAACAATTCCAAGTGAATGGTATTAATGTTATTGAAAAATCTCCGACAATCACTATTGGAAGTTTTCAAATACCTCTACCTACTGCCAAAAAGAAATATGAAATGCTTATTGTTGGGAACATTCATATCCCCATTGAGGTAACTTAGTGATTTAGTAAAGTTCTTCGGTTTCATGCTAATCGAAAGTGGTTGTTAATAAGACTTGATCAACCTTATTAATGGATCATTTTTTAGTGGTATGAAGTTGATGAATTTAGTAAGCACTACCTTCTGTCCCTACTTTTTGTTTTCTGTTTTTGTTAGTTAAATAAAATAAAATGCCATGTTTTTCTATTTTCTGAATTTCCCGTGCAATAAAAAATGACCCAAAAATAAAAGTTCTTAGAATGCTCTAAAAATTTAATACATTTTTTTCTAAATATTTATGAATTTTTGGTGCAAATAATATTAGAGGGAGGTGCACCAGGTGGGCACAACCCACCTGGGCGCGCTAGGACCCCCAGGCGCGCCCTGGACGAGAGGGCGGTGGTGAGCATGGGGCCCAAGGAGCACGGTCGGGAGGCAGTTCTCGATGCCGTGATCACTCCTACTATCTCCTACACACAACTTCAGGGGTATGGACCCGAGCCTGAGCCAGCGCACGAGCCAGCCAGTGACCAGTGCACAGTCCCTCTTTCAGGAGCAACAATCTATAAGTATTTGGGTTGTGGTCCCCACGTGGGACCCTCACTGATCCCTTCATAACACATCACCACTTACCTCCAGAAAAAATTCTGCATTGCTCTCTCTCCCGTGTTCTTGCTCTCAAACCCGCGGATTTCGATATCTTTGCTCGAAGCTTCTTTCCGAAACCGTTTCGGGGGATTGTTGCTTGGTATGTGACTCCATCGTTTGTCCAATTAGTTTTTGTTTTAGTGGTTTATATTTTGAATAATTATCTACTCTTGGTGCTTCTGTGGATGAGCTTGCATGTTGAATTCTTAGAGTTCTAAGTAGTTTGAATGCTTGCTATGGCCTCTATGTATCCCTATGAGTAGTTGGTATCATTTTTGTGAAGTTTTGTTGAGAAAATTTTGTGGACTAAATATTTCAAATTTTTTGTTCATAGGAAAAACATGAATATCTTTAGGAAGTTTGGCTCCAAGAAGAACTCCAAGGGAGTTATTGGGGAGTCATCTGACAATGATCTCCACCCCCGGAGGTTGGTGGAAGTACAGCCGTGCGAATGGCTGCACACCCCGTTCATGGGAGAGGCTGGAATCCTTTAGGAGTTCACACAATATGCTGCTAATGCGGGCCTCATCAAATTCGTCGTAGCTGAATGCGAACAGTATCATCTCCTCACAAACATCTTTGTTCAAAGTTTTACTTTCCTTCCTAGGAATAATCCTCCTGAGGTGCGGTTTGATTTATATGCTGAAACCCATTAGATACCACTTACTGAATTTTGTAACATATGCATGATCCCTTCTAATGGGAGCTTAGCTAAGCCTAGGCTGGCAGAGTTTGAGGCCTTTTATCGTAACTTGACGGTGGGAGAGGAGAGAGGAGTGTCAGCTATCACTGTTGCTGTCTTGCATTTTCCTGTTGTTCATTACTTTGCTCTTTTCATTGCAAAATGCTTGGTTGCCAGAGAGAAGGTGGGTGCACTCAGCTCACCAGACCTTGATGTTTTGCGTCGTGCATTAGAGGGTGACAACACTTATATCTTGGGAGCTATTGTGGCACGCCGCCTCCACATTAATAGGTCCAAGGGTAAAATATATGGTGGGATTTTCGCTACTCGTTTGGCGGCTCACCTCGAGGTGGAGATACGCCTTCATGATTACCTTCCGACCAAGGTTTACCTAGATCGCGTGGCCATGGATCACCACCATTTTACTGACATCGAATCTCCTAACATACCTATTCCATATAACCTGGTTTTTAGTGTTAACACTCATGATATTATTCCATTGCCTGCTCCTGCTTTGTTTGATCCTGTTGTCAGGGGCGGCTATAGGATTATGCTTGCGGACATCATTGCCTACCGGAACGATCAGGCTGTAGAGGAGGAGGAAGAGCCTCAGCAGTGGGATCAGTGGATGCCCGCTCCTCAGTACCCTAACTCCTATCCAAGCTTCTGATTGATTACCAAGTTAGGCCAAAAGCCTAAGCTTGGGGGAGTACATGTTTCTCACCGACATTACATTCATGTTCATACATCTCATTTCATTTGTTGGTGTTCACACCTTTTCATTATATCATCCATGCTTAATTTCATTTTCTTGCTTTCTTCTTGTGTGTTTGAAAAATCTTAGAAAAACAAAAAAATAGTTGTAGTTAGTTTACTTTCTATCCATGTTTAGTTGTAATATTAAAAAGAAAACCCAAAAAGATTTCCTTGTTCTTCTTTTGCTTGTTGGGAGCTTTCTTGTGTAAATAGTTTTTCTCTTTTTTGCTTTTCCCTTTTATTTGGTTGTTCAAGAAAACCAAAATTTTCGAAAATATTTCAGTGTGTTTCTCTGAATTTCTTTTCTTTTTATTCGAGTTGTACCGAGGAGAAGACCACGATGAAAATGTTGAGTGGCTCTCATTTGAATAAATGTTTTGCAGATTCCAGCTTAGTCCACGCCACTCTTGCACTATTATTATTTTCATATCGTTCGGTCGTGCAAGTGAAAGGCAATAATGACGATATTCGATTAACTGGCTGTGGCAGAGAGAAATGGGTATGAACTCGACTTGTTCTGTTTGTGTAAATATGTTTAACCTAGTATCCATGATTCATCTCATTATGATTAAACATGTTTGCAATGACAATTAGAGATTATAGTTTCTCATGCCATGCATAAGTAGCTAGGAGTGGATAATGATTTATCTAGGATATCAGCATTGTGTTAAAATAATTGTGATGTAGTATGATGATATGGTATCCTCCTCTGAATGTTCGAGTGGCTTGACTTGGCACATGTTCATGCATGTAGTTGAATCAAAACCAACATAGCCTCTATGATATTTATGTTCATGGTGTTCATATCCTACTCATGCTAGTGTCCAATGTTACTTATGCATAATGCATGTTCATGACCGTTGTTGCTCTCTAGCTGGCCGCTTCTCAATCTAATTGCTAGCCTTCGCCTGTACTAAGTGGGAATTCTACTTGTACATCAAAAACCTTGAACTCAAAGTTATTCCAGATGAGTCCACCATACCTACCTATATGCGGTATTACCCTGCCGTCCTATGTAAATTTGCATGTGCCACCTCTAAAAACTTCTAATAAATATCCTTTTATGTGCCTGGATCATTCATGGGACGACAAGAGGTGGTCAGTATCTTCCATGCTAAGCGGGTTATTCTCAGGTCGAGTGTGTGTTCACTCGCCATCCCACGAGAAAAGGGCGGTAATAGGGATGCCCAGTCACAAACTACAAACAAAAAAGCTTACAAATAATCAAACAAAAACTCCTAATGGAGTCAAAACCTTTACTTTTATTGCTTGGGAACCGCCACTGGCGTGCTTAGCATGGAAGATATTGATAACTGATAGTCGTGATGTAAATGAGAAGGGTGCATGTCTCAAAATATCATTTACCTCTGGTTTAAAAACTTGAGTTGTGGCACCTCTACAAATCACTGCTTCCCTCTGCGAAGAGACTATCTATTTACTTTTATGTTGTGTCATCACCTTCCAAAATAGGCGCCAGAACCTAAGAGCATTGTTGTCATGACTTATGCATTGTGTGTAGCTAATGTTGGGTGCATCATGACTGGATCTTTTCTACCATGAATTACAATGTTTAGTCGTTACTTGGACTTTGGAGGTGCTTTGCATTTATGCTTTGCGGTCTCAGAAAGGGCTAGCGAGATACCACTATTGTCATATTATATCATGGTCGTTTTGACAACATGCTGCCATTTGAGATATCTTATTATTGCTCGCTAGCTGATTATGTTATTGATATGAGTTAATATAATATTTAAGAGTTATTGTCGGCATGGTTAGTTATAATGTTGGCTGAAAATCTGGGTGCTGTTTAAGCCTATTTATGCAAACAAGAGTAAAAGAGTTCGTAAAAGTATTTCTTTTTCACTTTCAGTTTATCAACTGAATTGCTTGAGGACAAGCAAAGGTTTAATCTTGAGGGAGTTGATACGTCTCGAATGTATCTACTTTTCCTAACGCTTTTCCTCTTGTTTTGGACTCTAATTTGCATGATTTGAATGAAACTAACCCCGGACTGATGCTGTTTTCAGCAGAACTACCATGATGTTGTTTTTGTGCAGAAATAAAAGTTCTCAGAATGGAACAGAACTTTGCAATGATTTCTTATACAATAAACAAGAATTTCTGGAGCCATGATCCACCGGAGGGGGTCACCTGGGTGGGCACAACCCACCAGGGCGCCCCCTCCTGGCGCGCCCAGGTGGGTTGTCCCCACCTGGTGGCCCTGCAGACCCTGAAACCGACGCTATAAAATCCTATTTTTCCAGAAAAATAGGGAGAAAGAATTATTACGATCCAAGGGATGGAGCCGCCATCACCTCCTGTTCTTCATCAGGAGGCCAGATCTGGAGTCCGTTTGGGGCTCCGGAGAGGAGGGTCTTCATTCTTCGTCATCACCAACCCTTCTCCATCGCCAATTCCATGATGCTCCCCGCCGAGAGTGAATAATTCCTAGTGCCATGATTTCACTATGTTCCCTAGTATCCACTATGTTCTAAGATTGATATTGCTATGACTTTGCCATGCTTAATGCTTGTCACTTTGGGCCCGGGTGCCATGATTTCAGATCTAAACCATTTATGTTATCACCATTATATCCATGTTCTAGATCCGATCTTGCGAGTTATAGTCACCTACTACATGTTATGATCCAGCAATCCTGGAGTGACAATAGTCGGGACCACTCCCGGTGATGACCATAGTTTGAGGAGTTCATGTATTCACCGTGTGTTAATGTAGGATCGAAAGTATGTCTAGAGGGGGTGATTAGACTACTTGACCAAATAAAAATATCCTTTTCCCAATTTTAAGTCTTGGAAGATTTTAGCAACTTAGCACAAGTCAAGCAATCAATCTACACATTCTAAGAGTATAGCAGCGGAATGTAAATCATTGCATATGAAGGTAAAGGGAGGAGTTTGGAGGGAGCAACCGCAATGTAGACACGGGGATTTTTGGCGTGGTTCCAATAGGTGGTGCTATCGTACATCCACGTTGATGGAGACTTCAACCCACGAAGGGTAATGGTTGCGCGTGTCCACGGAGGGCTCCACCCATGAAGGGTCCACGAAGAAGAAACCTTGTCTACCCCACCATGGCCATCGTCCATGAAGGACTTGCCTCACTTGGGTAGATCTTCACAAAGTAGGCGATCTCCTTGCCCTTACAAACTCCTTGGTTCAACTCTGCAATCTTGACGGAGGCTCCCAAGTGACACCTAACCAATCTAGGAGACACCACTCTCCAAAAGGTAATAGGTGGTGTGTTGATGATGAACTCCTTGCTCTTGTGCTTCAAATGATAGTCTCCCCAACACTCAACTCTCTCTCACGGATTTGGATATGGTGAAAGATGATTTGAGTGGAAAGCAACTTGGGGAAGGCTAGAGATCCAGATTCTTATGGTTGGATTGGAATATATTGGTCTCAACACATGAGTAGGTGGTTCTCTCTTAGAAAATGTATGGTAGAAGTGTAGTCATGTTCTAATAGCTCTCTCCATGAATGTAGGATGGGTTGAGGGGTATATATAGCCTCCACGCAAAATCTAATTACACACAATTTACCAAACTCGATGAGACCGAATACTCAAACTCGGTCAGACCGATTCAGTTCAAAATGTGAACGTTAGGCTCTTCGGTGGGACCGACATGTCAACTCGGTGGGACCGATTTCATTAGGGTTAGGGCATAATGTAATCTCGTTGAGACCGATAACATGAACTCGGTGAGACCGATTTCTGTAATAGAAAAACAGAGAGTTGGCCAGGCAGACTCGGTGGGGCCGATCGCTCATTTCGGTGAGACCAAAACGTTACGAAAAGGAAACAGAGAGTTTGCATTGCGAACTTGGTGGGACCGATTGCTCATCTCGGTTAGACCGAAACGTTACGAAGGGAAACCGAGAGTTTGCAATCCCATCTCAGTGAGACCGAGATCCCTATCAGTGAGACCGAACTGATTAGGGTTTCTGGCTATGGCTATGTCAAATGAACTCGGTGGCGCCAGATAGATCAAATCGGTGAGGCCAAGTTTGACTTTTGGTTTGGGACATATGTGGCTATGAGAAAGTGGTTGATGGCTTTTGGAGCATATCACTAAGCATTTTGAGCAAGCAAGCCATTAAGCAACACCTCATCCCCTTTTAATAGTTTGGCTTTTCCTATGGACTCAATGTGATCTTTGATCACTAAAATGAAAATGTAGAGTCTTGAGTTTTTGCCAATATGTGTCCTTAGCATTTTGAGGGGTCCACATTCCTAGTCCATGCCATGCCAATCATTGAAGTTTCTGAAATGGTCATCTTGAAAGAGCATTAGTTCAACGAGCTATATGTTGTTAGGAATTACCAAAACCGCCCAGGGATAGTTGCACTTTCAATCTCCCCTTTCTGGTAATTGATGACAACATATAGATCAAAGCTTCGACAAATGATAATAAGATTGAAAAACATCGTCGCTTTGAGAAGTATGTGATAAGCAAGAGCTCCCCCTAAATTTGTGCATTATTTAAAATTTTATTTTGAATGCAAATGAACAATCGATTAGGATCATGGGTTACTCTTCCATGTCACATACATCTTGGTGGAGCGCTCAAAATGATAGAAAGTAAAATATACACTCATCACCAAGACAAAGTGAATGATCATACATGAGAGATAAATAATAACATCATTCAAGCATAAGTATTAAGGTAATATGATCAAACAAGTATCTCACACACACATAAAGTATCATCCAAGCAAGCACACAAATAAGTATCAAACAAGTAGCAAATGAGGCAAAAAGAAGCAAAGCTCTCTCTCTCTCAGCCTATGGTCTATACACTTTCTCCCCCTTTGGCAACAAGTTACCAAAAAAGATCAAAAATGCATAGTGCTATGCGTCTCTCTAGGCTTGATCTTTGGGAGGAGGCGTTGAGAGGACTCCAAGGACGAAAATGCATCGGTTGAAGTTGTTGGAGCTGGTGGAGTGGCAACTAGAGGTGCTACTGATGCTGTGGCTGCAGGTGCTGATGTAGTTGTTCTTGTGTCAGTCACTGGCACTTCAACAGATCTCTGTCCCTTTGGCACTCTCTGAAAGGCATATGTGGTAGCATGCCCTTTCCTCTCCTCAACTTCTTCCTGTAGCTGCTCAACTGCTGTCTGCATCTTTGTCACCTTCAAGTCAAGATCACAGAATTTTGTTTCAATGATCCTCTCCAGGCTCTCTTGGTTATGAGTCGGGGTGGCCAATCCTTTCTCAATCCTCAAGGTGGCTTGAATCAGATATCCAAGTTGATCTTGCTTTGACTTGGGAAACACTTGATAAGCCTCTTCAGCACTTGGCGTCTTTGCTGCCTTCTCAGCTTTAGCTTTCTCCCTCTTCTCTTGAGCCTCTGCAAATGTGGGATCTTCGGCATTCATGACAACTGTGTTGTACTCAAAATTAGGCCTCAAGGGAAGATGTTTATTGTCCAACAAGTAAGTGTATGTGCCCATCTTGGAGTTGATGAGCACCTGGATGTGTGGAGCATACCGACATGACCTCTTCTGATATGCAGTTGTCCTCTTGATTGTCTCAACAATCAGACTCATCACTTTAAACTTTTGGGGCACATCAAACAACTGCAGCAGGTTTATGGAATGCCTCTGATCATCCTATGATTGCCTCACTTGGGTAACAAGGTATGCCTCAAGATAGTGTGGATGGTGGTCAGACCAGACAACGGATAGTACACATATCCCATCTTGTGAGTCTCCAAGGCTTTGTCAGGAATCTCTTTGTACATGTTAGCCATGGGTTGTGATTCTTCTTCTTCTTGGCATATACATCTATGTCATCTTCATACTCTGCAGGGGCATTCATCAATTTGGCCCATTCAGCAACTGTCGATTGGTACCTGGTACCCTCAGACATCCAGACAATTCTGCCATTAGGAGAAAATGTGTTGTGGAGTAGGATTGCATGATAAGTTCATCATTCCACTTGGTCAACTTCTGACCCACAAATTTGTCTACCCCACATAGCCTGAAGCTGTCATGCACTCCTGGGAAGTGGTATTTGTTGTTATCAATATACTTCCAGTCTACCCACTTCACATTGTAGACAATGGGCTTCTTATCTAGCAGAATAGTCTCATGGAAGTCCTGCTGCTCCTTGGTGTGAAACCTGTAATCCACAGCAATCCTTCTCCTCATAGCATATGGATCAGATTGTCTCCATAGTATGAGACATGCATCCTTTCTGATCTTCATATTTTCTGCCACTGGATGGTTGTCATCGTGGTCAGCATCTTGAGCTTCAGCTTCCTAAGCACTCGGGCTTCTTCTTCTTCTTCTTCTTCTTCTTCTTCTTCTTCTTCTTCTTCTTCTTCTTCTTCTTCTTCTTCTTCTTCTTCTTCTTCTTCTTCTTCTTCTTCTTCTTCTTCTTCTTCAATCTTAGTCTCAGGCGCTGGGGCCTTGTTCTTCTCAGTAGCTAGTATATTCCTTGTGCTCCCCTTTGGTGCAGTCTTGGGAGCTAGAGAAGAATCTTTGGGGGCAGTCTTGGGACTAGAAGAGGCAGCCCTAGACTTGATGACATCCCCATCAGCTTTTGGGCTTTGGGTGCTGGTGCAGCATCCTCTTCTTCTTCCTCTTCATCCTCAGCTAGGTATTCCATCATAGAGGATCTCCCAATGACTTTGGCCATGGTCTTCTTGACCCTTTCCTTTCCCTTCTTGCCCTCACCAGCAGCCTCTTCAATTGATTTGGAAGTCTCAAGTGTGGAGGCTCTGGCCTTAGAAGTGCGCACTCTCTTTGCAGGAGCCTTCTTGTGCATACCAGGCTTTGTGGATGCAGCCGTGCCAAACTCTTTCTTGACAACCCTTTTCTTGGAGCTGACCTCCTCCTTAGCAGTTACATAGTCTTCGTCTTCAGACTCAGAATTTCTCTTCCTCCTTTGCCTAGTAGCAGCCTTAGGCAGGTTGCTAGGAGTACTTCTGCTGCCATCATCATAACTGTTAGAGGGACTAGTGCCCTCACTCAGATTCAACTGCTCCTCAGACTTGTTCTGGCTGTCACTCTGATCAGACATGGTTGATACTGCAAACTGAAAGCTGACGCCGTGAATAGTTATAGATGAGATAGAGTGGATGAGTATCACAAAGTGCAGAGGTTTTGCAAAACAAATGAGTTAAAAACCTAGTTTTAGTTTCCCATGGAAAGCATTTCGGAGCTAACGATTTGTTAAACTCGGTGACACCGAAGCAACTTTTGAAGTCTAAACTAGTGAAATTGGTCAGACCGAGACACCGTTCGGTGACTCCGAGATTGCTAGTGTTCTACTGAGAGTTGAACTCGGTCACACTGATTTGCAAGTTTCGGTCAGACCAAAAAGTGTAAGTGCAATGGCCTAAGACAAATTGGTGAGACTGATTTCCACAACTCGGTCGGTCCGAGATGAGTTCGGCGGAAACTTTACCCTAAATTTACGAATCAAATCTAATCTAAAGGATGTTTTTGCTAGTCAGGATGATCTCATACGTGGTAAGAAACATGGCATTTGCTTTTTGCAAAGAATCGGAGGAAAGAATCGCACAAAGATTCAAACTCATACCCTAGTTCGGTGATGAGCTCGCTACGGCGGCGACGACAGTGTTGAATTCCGTTGATGGTGATGGAGACCAGCAGTGGGAGGTCGCTAGCGACGAGAGGACAATCCGGAGACCCGAGACAACAGAGCAGGACGCGCGCGGGTGAAGAGGTTTTGGAGAAATTTCCAATATTTGACTCGTCGATATATACATCCTGACCCTGTCAGTGTGACCGAGTGGAACAACTCAGTGGCACCGAGATGCAGAATCGCAAGCGGTTACTACAACTCGGTGTGATAGAAAAGTTCTAATTGGTTGCACCGAGATTTAAAACCTACATCAACTCAGTGAACCCGGTTAGAATAAAAAGGATGAATCGGTCAGAATGAAATGCACAGAGAGGTTTTGGAAGTTTAAGTCTATGACGAATCGGTGACTCCGAGTGCTCCTCACACAGAAGGTTCGAATCTGACTTGATCAAACTTTGTGATGTAGCATGAATAGAGTTTGAGACGAGAAAAGCATAGATAGCTAGAGGAAGTTCTTAGGCATTCTTGTCCATCCATTTGGCAAAAGAAAATGAGCCAAACAATCAAAGCAACAAATGGATGTCCTCGTATGAGTAAAATATGCAACCAACATGCTCAGACAATAAAATGGCAAATGAAATATGTGACAAAGCATGCACAAACATTCTAGCATATATCAAACAATTGGCGATGACTAGATCATCTATATATGAGTATATTGACTTAGGAGTCAAATGAGAACATTTGATCTTAGGTCATACTCATCGTTTAAGCACAAGTGGGGTCCCCACTTTTACATAAAGCATTGTTGTGTTTACACCATTAGAGTTGCTTTAGCTCAAATCTTAGAGTAAAGCTCCCCTAGATGTGATATCCCCTTAAGAGGGATGAACTAACCTTGGGTTTTGTCAATGATGACTTCATGTAGATGTTGAAGATGTGGATGCTCAATGTTGATGTAGATCATTCAGAGCTATCCATTGGAGTGAGTTGCACTTTCAATACCTACACAGGTTAGCCCCACAAGGAACAAACAAGGATATCCATAGACATATAGTGAATTCACACAAGATGATGTCCATGAAAGCATTAGGTTACCTTGTCCCTTGTCTTACCAACAAGAGGGTTTCACTACAAAAAAATACACTTCGGTGATGATACTTGTTTGTCACAGTAGGTCACGTTTTCTATCATGCATGTACATCCATGACAAATTTATGACAAAATCAAGATAGTCATACCCGTTCTGTCGTAGAAGTGTTCCATGACATTACCAAAATTATCATCACGGAAGTGTCCACTTCCATGATGATAAATCACGCGTCATGGAAGTGCTTTCGTCAAGGGTGACCAACACGTGGCAACCACCGTAACGGGACGCCGTTAAGCTATTGGGTCCGGTTTTGGATCCGATAACCTGCTAACAGCCTGGACCAATGAGGATTTTCCACGTGTAAAATTCTCATTGGCCGGAGGAAACACGTGTTGGCTCACCATTGGGACAGATGTCATCCATTCATTGGACATGAGGCGCCTATGATACATCAACACGTGGCATGGCCCAACAGAAGCCTATTCCGATGAAAAGGCCAGCCCGTTTGACTTGGTCAAAAGGTAACGGGTCGGCCCAGGGAAAGCCTGTTCCTATATAGCCCATTTACGGCTCGCTAACTCACGAGTCGTTATGGCCTATCAGAATTAAGCCCAGTAGCTTCATCTGGGCCGTCCAATATGATTCTAGCCCGTTGTAATTTCCGGCCTGTGTATGTCCCATGCTGTCTTTCGGCCCATACGAGGCCCTTTGTAACTCTTGGCCCAGTAACGACCCGTGGTGAATCTGGCCCGCAATGAACAGTGTACCCCTTTATACCCATTAATGACCCATTATTCATTTGGTCCATTTCTAACCCATGTTATCTTTCGGCCTTCTCAGGGCCCATTTATTCTTGGGCTCATTTCCAGCATTCGCTTACTTATGGCCCGTTATTGGCCTTTTCTGCTTGTGGGCCAAATTCAGCCCGCGGTTACAATCGGCACGTTTGCAACCCATTAATCTGTTGGGCCATTTTCATAGAGTCGTCCAATACGGCCGATTAACGACAACCCGTTATTGTCAGCGCAGGAACGGACGATTCCAAATCTAGCCTATTTACGGCCCATAATGCGGTATGTTATTGGCCCATGTTTGGCGTATCGATTATACGACATGCAGAAGGCCCATTAATGCTACAACCCGTAGAAGGCCAATTATTTCTACGGCCCGTAGAAGGCCCATTGTTTTTTACGGCCCGTAGGAGGCCCATGGTAACTAAAGTAAATATGTAGCTCATGGTCATTGTGGCCTAGTTTTAAAAAATAGGTTATTGCGGCCACTAGCAAACCGTGGAAAAAGAACTGCACTGACTACAAGCAAACAAATAAACAAGACAACAAGGAACTAAATAAGCAATCAACTTACGCTAGGCTATCACGACTATTACACATATTACATCCACTGGGCATCAAAGTTCGATACCAGTGCAAATATAGGGAACAAAGCAGTATATCACATACACTGGTCTTCAAAGTTGGCGACCAGTGCAAATAAACGCTGCAGCAAAACAAGTCCAGAACTGAAACCACTTCAGAAGAGCTCAAGAAACAATATCCTGGGTACCCATAATGCTGGCAAGATGCTTAGCAAGCTTATTAACTTTATCTTGTTTGGCACTTAAATCCTCCAGCGCTTGTTGTTGCACAAGAAAGTATGCATCTGAATTCTGCAGGGACTTCCTTAGTCCATCGGCTTCTTGCCGCAGCACAGCTAACTGATGCCTTTCAACTTGTAGCTGAGACTGAAGAAGCCGAAGTGATTCAGGCAGCAAGGTCGAAGAGCTTGTGCCAACGGTACTGGCCAGTAACTCGAACACTACATCAACGCAAGACTGTGGGGTTTTCTCACTGTCTACAAGATCATTTTTATCACCTTTCTTGGAGACCAACAGGGTTGTCTCACTATCTTGAACCTTATCTGCATTACTTTCTCTACCGTTGCATAGTGCGGTGCTCTTCCCCAATATTCTGTTCGCATACTACAAGAGAAACAAGCAGACACATCACAGGTTTAGCATGTAGTATACCAAACTCATTTTGGTAAACCGGTTCAGTAGTAAGGTGGACAGGATAACAGCATGAAACAAACATATATCTATGTACTATGGTCATTGTATTGTCCATATCATTCTAGTTTATGTTGCCAAATCAAGATAGAGACATAGTTCAACTCATATATTTTGAAGACACAACATCATAGACAGAATATAAGTGTGATAAACTACACAACATTGGCAACACTTGTAATGTGCATCACATGAGAACATATCTGTTTATACAACTGAAACTGAAATCAACAAAGAGCAAGAAGTTAGAACAACAATCCAGTTAAATAAATAGGTTTAAAACATACCTGTTGCGCCATTGGAGTTTAAATTGGATCCTTCATATTCGAAAGTAGTTGGTACGAGTAAATACAGTGATGAAACAGCAAAGGAGTATGGACCATAGCTACTGAATCTGACCTGAGAACAGTTGCTCTTCTGCTTTAAACGTGGAGTTTGGGTTCGCTGTGGTGGTCTTTGTGCTTTGGGCACTGCAGTTGCTTTACAAACTGCTCGTGTGGGGGTACTCTGTGGTGGACATGGTGCTTTGTCAACTAGAAGTGGGTTACTATCCCCTGGGGTTGGGGTTAGATGGGTTGTAGCTGGTTCTCTGCCCAATGGTCTAAGTGTGCAATCTGGAAGAGTCTCGATTATGTGTGGTGGGGCAAGTTTGTGGGCCAGTACAACCATGGTTCTATCTGCATCGACGGATAGCATTGTCTTTTGTGAAGAACGGGTTTTTGCTCCCTTATATACTGCCATCACCCCCTCCAATTCAAATGGCTGATAAACAAGAAAAGAAATTGAACGTACAGACATTGTATGATAGACATATGTGGTAATTCACATATATGTTGTCTAAGCAAACAGGACGACATGACACAATTTCACATACATGATGCCTAACTAAACATGATAGCATGACATAGTTTTAGATATATGATGGATAACTTAACATGATATAATGGCATAATTCAACATATGATGAGTATCTAAACATGATGACATGAAAAAACTATATGATGTCTTTCTAAAATAGGTTGAGATAAAATAATTCACATAAATGTTGTCTAAGTATACAAGATGGCATGATATAATTGACATAATTGATTCATATACTAAGCAGCTGGCACTCGCATGTATGATCTCTAAACTAAGTAGATGGAATTCAATATTGTGCATATGATGTCTAAACTAAGCAATGCAAGACACCATATGCATGATATGAGAAATATAAACATTGCAACTTAGAGCATACACCTCAGGTGGGATATAGGACTAGTCATCTGTCTCTGAATCCTCCTCTGAGGAGTTCCCTGTAACCATCGAGATATATGCTTCAACAGGTACCCTTGCCTGCTTTGAAGACCTTGTTTTCACTCCTGATGTTTCCATAACCAGCTCAAATGGCTAATGCACATGAAGAGTAGTTTAATATACACAAATTGTCGACAAATGGAATACATAATGAAAAAAAAGATGGCATGATATAATTCACATATATGATGCCTGGCTACATGGCGGTGCATAATTCACATATATGATAACTAGCTAAAAACATGGAATTGCATAATTCCCATATACTCCCTCCGTTCCTAAATATTTGTCTTTTTAGAGATTTCAAATGGACTACTACATACAGACGTATATAGACATATTTTAGAGTGTAGATTCACTCATTTTGCTTCGTATGTAGTCACTTGTTGAAATCTCTAAAAAGACAAATATTTAGGAACGGTGGAAGTATGATATAGAAATCAAACATGTGGCATTCACACAAAGCAAATCTAAACTAAGTTGATGACATATAAGATGAATAATTTAAGCAATGTGAGGCGCCATATGCATGATATGACCAACATCAGCATGCCAGGTTAGAGCAAACATGTCAGGTGGTAAATAGGAGTCGTCGGCTCCCTCTGAATCCCCATCTAAACAATTATCTTCCTCTGGAATACAATCGGGAATGATGGGAGGGGGGGGGGGGCACTTCGCCCACCATCGAGCGGCGTCTGCATGACATTGTATTCCCACGCAACAGTCTTCTCTTTTTCTCTACATGTTCAGTATGATTGTGTACAATAATTGACATGCATAATAAAAAATTAGTTAGATTTTGTAAGGCCTAAGGGGTGCATGCAGAAATCAAGACTGATGGTAGCAAACGAGTGGATAGATCCAAAACTAATGATAGCAGGTAGATTATAGCTTCAGTTTAAAAAGATAGACAATGGATCATCTACTGTTTGTTGCCCACCCAACATGAACCACATAGAAGACCCCAGATGAACAAGATAGTAGATACATACTATTCGTTGCTGCCTCGATATGAGACCCACGGGCATTTTAAAACTCAAATTTGAACGTAAGCAAACACAAAAGACTGCGACCACTCTTACAGAACTGTGTAGTTCTTAGGTTCATCTGCTCAGTTGATGATTGTAATGCAGTTGGCGTGGCTGCCGGCAATGGGGAAGATGATCTGAGGTGGCGAAAGAAAGTTCGCAAGGGGAATCTCTGCTGCAGTGAACGCTTCTGTCGAGGGTGCACCTTAGGTGGGGTGGATGATGGCACGGCAGGAGCAAGACATAACACACATAGTTTTCTTTGATGCCTATCTGAAAATGAAGTAAATCTGTAAGTGCTCCTTAGAATTGGAGGATTCTATAAACGCAGGGACAGGAAAAACACAAGAATAGGATAGGAATGCACGTGCAAAACAGAGCTGTCGGATTTCGGGTTCCAGCAAAACCCTTGAGGTTCGAACTCGGGGGTCCGCACGAAGATCTCTCCTCCGCCTAGCTCATGCTCTCACCACAATCTCAAAGACCAGCATGTCAAACTCGCAGAACAAAGGACACAAGGTTTATACTGGTTCGGGCCACCAATGTGGTGTAATACCCTACTCCAGTGTGGTGTGGTGGATTGCCTCTTGGGCTGAGGATGAGCAAGTACAAGGGAAGAAGAGCCTCTCCTGAGGAGAGGTGTTCTTGGGCTCGATGAGCTTGTGTGGTTGAGGATGAAATGGATCTGATTCAAGGTGAGCTGCCTCCTACTGTGGTGTCTAGTCCTATTTATAGAGGCCTTGGTCCCCTTCCCAAATGTTGGTCGGAAGTGTCGGTGTCAAAACCGGCGGATCTCAGGTAGTGGGTCCCAAACTGTGCGTCTAGGATTGATGGTAACAGGAGACGGGGGACACGATGTTTACCCAGGTTCGGGCCCTCTCCATGGAGGTAAAACCCTACGTCCTGCTTGATTGATATTGATGAATATGAGTGTTACAAGAGTGGATCTACCACGAGATCGTAATGGCTAAACCCTAGAAGTCTAGCCTATGTGGGCATGGTAATGAGTATATGTGGTGTCCTTTCTGGACCACCCCTTCGGTTTATATAGACACCGAGGAGATCTAGGGTTTACATGGAGTCGGTTACATAAGAAGGAATCTTCGATCGCCAAGCTTGCCTTGCACGCCAAGTAGAGTCCAATCCGGACACGGTACAGTCTTCGACCTTCATGTCTTCACAGCCCATCAGTCCGGCCCAAAGGATAATAGGACGGATGCCTGAGGACCCCTTAGTCCAGGACTGCCTCAGTAGCCCCTAAACCTGGCTTTCAATGACGACGAGTCCGACGTGAAGATTGTCTTCTGAATTGCAAGGCGGGTTCCCCTTTTCTCCGAACTCCAAGATAGTCTTCGGATGCAATGATAGTATCCTGAGCTGTTACGCACACCATACACAACCGCAGATAGAATATAATATTTGCACGAATCTAATCTGTTGACAGCTTTTTCCCAACACGACATCACATCTGTCCGGTTATAATTTCGAACCGTTTTTCTTCTGCTGTCCCATGCTTCGAGACGCGGTTGCTATTGGCACGTCTTGTTGAAACAGAGATTGTGCCCCCCTTATTGCGGGATTCTCATCAATGCAGGTGTTGCTGACCCAACCATGCCATTTTGCACGGCTCTTGGGAATAGGCAAGTTCAAGGCGAGTGGGGAGGCGCTTGATATTCGCGGCCTTTATAAGGGGATAAGGACACTGAGGGAGTCCTGGACTAAGGGGTCCTCGGGCGTCTGGCCTGTTATCCCTGGGCCGGACTAATGGGCTGTGAAGACACCAAGACCGAAGACTATACCCATGTCCGGATTGGACTCTACTTGGCGTGGAAGGCAAGCTAGGCGTCTGATTATGAAGATTCCCTCTTATGTAACGGACCTCATGTAACCCTAGGTCTCTCTGGTGTCTATATAAACCGGAGAGCATAGTCCGTGTAGGACAGATTCATTACCATATACTCATAGGCTAGACTTCTAGGGTTTAGCCATTATGATCTCGTGGTAGATCAACTCTTGTAACACTCATACTCATAAAGATCAATCAAGCAGGAAGTAGGGCATTACCTCCATAGAGAGGGCCCGAACCTGGGTAACAACGTGTCCCCCGTCTCCTGTTACCATCGATCCTAGACGCACAGTTCGGGACCCCCTACCCGAGATCCGCTGGTTTTGACACCGACATTGGCACTTTCATTGAGAGTTCCACTGTGCCGTCGACGAAAGGATTCGATGGCTCCTTAGATCGTCAGTAATGACGCCGTCTAGGGAGAAACCTTCCTCCCCGGACAAATCTTTGTGTTTGACGGCTTCGTACTACGGGCCAACTCTTTTGGCCGTCTGGAGCAGGACGATAGCTACACCCCTGGCCATTAGGAGATTTGGAAGCTTGAACTGCATCACGGATATCCGTGGAGACTTGATCTTCGATGGATTTGAGTCCGCGACGATCACTCCCCTTCTCTCCGATGAACATGACTTAAATCTGTCATCAGAGCACACCCAGGATATGGATCCTGCTACTGCAACAGCCTCACTACCGACGCAGATTATCCCATCCGAGGCCATAAAGTCCGCGGCGTTGGAGCCTCACATGGACTCGACATCCTACAATGCTTGCGTCGACGGAACTCCGGACTGGTCTCCGGCTACACATCCTACAATTCAGGACATCTTCCAGCATTTGCCTTTGGGTGACATACTAAATTCTTTGAAGAACTTGTCCTTGGAGGAAGACTCACAGCTGAACTATGTTCGGTTCGAGCTAGAGGCGGACGACGAGGAATTTTGCTTTGTACCCGCCACCCACTTCATAGCCACCATCGATGACTTAACCGACGTGCTTGGCTATGGCTCCAAAGACATCGACGGTATGGACGACGATGCCGACAGGGAGCAAGGCCAAGACCCGCCATTCACTGGGCGTTGGACGGCCACCTCTTCATACGAGGTGTACATGGTTGATACACCTAAAGGATCTGGCGACGACAAAGAAGAGCCGGATAAGGACAAACCATCTGAGATGCAGTCCAAGCGCTGGCGCCCCAAGCGCCGTTCTAAGCCTCGTCGCTCAAAGGATGGCGACACTGACAACGGAGAAAATAGTACTCCGGGCGACGCTGAAAACAATGAAGACCCTGTCGGCCCTGCATCCGAACAGGAGGAACATGACAACACACAAGACAACCTCGATGAACAGGCCATAGAAGATAACTCAGAGGACGATAGTTACCATCCACCCTCCGAAGAGGAGACAAGCCTCAGCAACGAAGACTTCATCGTGCCGGGAGACCCTCTGGAGTAGGAGCGTTTTAAACTCCAGCTCATAGCCACAGCAAGGAGCCTGAAAAAGAAACAGCAGCATCTTCAAGCTGAACAAGACCTGCCCATCGACAGATGGACCGACGTCCTGACAGCCGAAGAATACAGCCTCAAGCGCCCAGCCAAGAGCTACCCGAAACATAGACTGCTACCTCAATTTGATGAGGAGGCACCGGAACACACATCGCCCTCGCGTAATGCGGAACGACCACCGCATGGTCGAGACAGGACGGCCGACCAGCCACCCCGCGGCCGGGACAAAGCGGCAACTCAGGCCGAAAAGCAGCCTACCCCACCTCCTCGCAAAAATAGAGACGGAAGAGTTCGGGGTCACACATACGACCTCCGCAAATCCTGGACGATAGAACAAGACACACAAGATCGATCTACAGATTGCGAGGACGTGCCTCGAGGCACGAGGAGGGCTACTTATACGGACGTGATAAATCTAACCATGCCCGGGCCGAACACCGCAGACGGACTCCATCGGAACTACGCCACGACGCAGCCCAATATAGAGGCGCCGCACACCCTCTCTGCTTTACAAATGAAGTACTGGACCACGAATTCCCCAAGGGGTTCAAGCCCGTCAATATGGAATCATATGACAGCACAACGGATCCCGCAATATGGATCGAGGACTTTATCCTCCACATCCACATGGCTAGAGGAGATGATCTCCACGCCATTAAATACCTCCCACTAAAGCTCAAAGGGCCAGCTCAGCACTGGCTTAATAGCCTACCTGAAAATTCTATCGGCAACTGGGAGGACTTGGAAGAAGATTTCCTAGACAACTTCCAAGGAACCTATGTCCGGCCACCAGACGCCGATGACTTAATCCAGATAGTTCGACAACCTAAAGAATCAGCCTAAAAATTCTAGACTAGATTCCTAACCAAAAAGAACCGGATAGTTGACTGTCCGGACGCCGAGGCCTTAGCAGCCTTCAAACACAGCATCCATGACGAATGGCTAGCACGCTACCTCGGCCAATAAAAGCTGAAGTCCATGGCAGCCCCCACGGCACTCATGGCCCACTTTTTTGTGGGAGAGGAAAGTTGGCTGGCCCGTAGTAAGAACACCGCCAACGAGACAGGCCCCTCTGAGGCCAAAAATAGCACTGGCAAGCTCCGGCGCAATAGGCACAAATGCCGAAGCAATGATGACAACACCGATGACACCACAGTTAACACCAAATTCAATGGCTCCATGTCTGGCCAACGGAAGAGGCCCTACAAAAGAAACAATGAAGGACCTCCCACCCTAGACCGCATACTCGACCGTCCGTGCCAAATACATGGCACCCTGGATTGTTGGGTTTTCAAGGAGGCTGGCAAGTTGAATGCCGAAAACAAATAAAAGGGATCACAAAGTGAGGACGAGGTCGAAGAGCCCCGGTAGCCGAACACTGGAGGGCAGAAGAAATTTCCCCCTTAGGTCAAAACGGTGAACATGATATACACACCACATCCCCAAAAGGGAGCGCAAGCGAGCACTCAGGGACGTCTACGTGGTAGAGCTAGTCGCCCAAAGTTCAATCCGTGGTCGTCAATCCCGATCACCTTCGATCGACGAGACCACCCAACTAGCATCCGCCACGGCGGTTCAGCCGCACTAGTCCTAGACCCAATTATTGACGGGTTCCACCTAACACGAGTCTTGATGGACGGCGGTAGCAGCCTTAACCTTCTCTATCAAGACACGGTGCGGAAGATGGGCATTGATCCCTCACAATCCAGGCGTCGAGGCCCGCTGTACGAGCTCAATCACGCTGGAAGTGGTCTTCGGCTCTCTGGACAATTTCCGAAGCGAGGAGTTAATCTTGGACATTGTCCCATTCTGTAGCGGCTACCACGCACTGCTCGGACGAACATCGTTTGCTAGATTCAACGCAGTGCCACACTACGCTTATCTCAATTTCAAGATGCCCAGCCCGCATGGCGTCATAACAGTCAATGGCAACATGGAACGCTCCCTCCGAACAGAGGAGAACACCGCCGCCCTAGCAGGAGAGGTACAGAGCGGCCTTCTCAAGCAGCACCATAGTGCGGCTGCCGAGCCCCCGGACGCCATCAAGAAGTTCCGAACTACACTGCAGCAGGACAACAAGGCTCGTCAAGAGCTCGACTAGCAATTTGGCCTCCGTCCCAGCCCCAATAAAGTAGTGGCATTCGTACCACGCGTACATAATTACGCACTCGAAATTCCATGGACATCAACGGAGGCACAAGCTAACCCGGGATCTACAGTTCGGCTAGACCGACCCCGAACACACCTTTTTTTCTCTTTCTGTTTCAGGTTCCTTTTCCCGCGAGCCTGATCACCAGCCCCTTCGAAGGATCGGCATACAAAGGGGGCATGCAACATAGGTGCGTAGGGTAACCTCCATACGTTCTTCTTGACGGTATTTTCACTTATTTCCCAGGACACGCACGCTGCTCCTTCTCGATCTCGGCATGTTAAATAGTCTGGGTGCTTATCGCACTATTTGTATATGATACGCCTTGGCGTATCCATTCAGTTATAATAAAAATGATCTGCTGCCCAGTTCCTATGGTTTTCGCTTCTTACTTCATTTTATTTTGATCTGCTTCTCAGCCGCATCGGTACTCTTTTGTACATCTCATATTCGCCAGCAGCTGCTTATCACCCCGCAATACGGCAGCAAAGTCCGAACACTTCTTATATGTAAGTTCGGCACCCGGAATTTAGCATTATATGCATTGGCTCCGAATCATGTCTTTGGTCAATAGTTTGGTTACCCCGCTCCTGTGCTTGCTATCCTACGTTCCGCTCTATCGGCTAGGATAGCAAAGGGAGAACTACTGTGATTATGCCCTGGCTTCGACCGGATGAGCACCTCAGTAGAGAAAGCCGAAAACTGACTTTCATGATACGGCGAGAGCCGGTCAGCTGTTTGTGGGTTATAAAATCATTGGACATTTTTTCCGCGTGATGCGAAGGATCGGCACTTCCCAATCAGATGCTGACAGCACCCTGGCTTGGACCAGGAGCTGCGCACTTTCTTAATTATAAAACTCCTATGGCTAAGTGAGGGCGTTTAAGCCGTATAGTCTGATTGCCTTATTCGCTGCGCTAAAAAACTCCTTCAAGGACCATATAATTGGATCAAGATTGTTTAGATCCCATCCCGAACACCTCCGTACTCATTACGTGGGGGCAGAAGCCGATGACTGGCCAACCCTCAGATTGCATGTAACACGGCCGCACAGGAGGAAATTTTTTAAAGCATAACGAAATTACATTACAAAACAAAGCTTTGTCTTTATAATACAAGGCAAAGGACAACACGAATGTATTCATTGGAAAATAACGTCCTGCAAACATTGAGCTTCCACAAGTCGAGACCCTTCTGTGACATCCGCAAAATATTTCTCGGGTGTGCGATGCTCCTTGCCCTCCGGCGGCCCGCTGGGCACTTCAAGAACATTCATCTTCGCCCACCACATCTTGCAGCGAGTGAAGGCCATATGGGCACCTTCAATACATACAGAGCGCTTGATGACGTCCAGCCGCAGACTGGCTTCCACTAGCCGCCTCACAAGTCCGAAGAAGCTGCCGCTGTCAGCGTTCTGGGAACGGGGGTCCCCAGACTTGCCTGCCTGCGGCCTGCGGCGTGGCTCAAGTGGGGGCCCAGCGCGGCCCATCTTCATCAACACGAGGCTCAAGACCCTCGCGAGGGGCCAAGCCTCGCGAGGCGGACGACACGGCACATGCTCAGGCACAGCCTCGTCAGGCTGGCTCGTGAGGAGGCGGAGAGTTCAAGGCGGGGTACCTCGCGAGGTGCCCATGATGCAAGCCATGACGACACGGGGCACCAGGCGGGTGCCAGTGCGCGCAGCATCCCTCTTTCCTCTTTGGTGCAAAGGGGGCAAGCGTATCCGCGGAGTACCGAGGCATCAGGCAAAGGTTGCCACTTCGGTGCAACGAGACCAAGACCAGGAGGACTACGAGACGGAGGTCACCAAGGAGCCCAACACGGCGTCATCACCAGAGCCTTTGGCAGGCGAAGACTGCTTTTGTCAGGATAGGTGTACTCGCTGTCCCCCTTCAAATTAGCCCTCCATTGTTGGATCCCTTCCCGCTCAATATTTGGGGAGAGGACCAGGGCCTCTATAAATAGGACTAGCCACCCACATAGCAAGGGGTTCGGTTCGATTCCTGGTTGTTCGGTCCGGGGTCTGAGAGAGAAAGAGAGAGAAAGGTGATTGAACTCTTCATAGCAGTTCATCACCACAGCCAAGAACAGACCCTCGCGAGGCTGTTCTTCCTTGTATTGTTCATCCACACCAGCCCCAGGAGGCAATCCATCCACCACACACTGGAGTAGGGTATTACACCACATCGGTGGCCCGAACCAGTATAAATCTTATGTCCTTCGTGAAGCTCTTTTAGTAGTTTAGATCCCATCGAGACGGAGAGGTTGAAGGCGAGATTTCCGCACGCACCCCAGTGTTCGAACATTAAGGGTCTGCCGGAACCCGAAATCCGACATTTGGCGCGCCAGGTAGGGGTGCGCCGGAATTCGTCTTCCACCACTCCGCTCTCCTCCGACCGTCGCATCCATGTCTGACGCTCGTCGGGCCCGCGCCGAGCACCGGGCCGCCATCGCTTCCTGCATCGCCTAGATGGCCCCCGTCGGTGGGCATCCTCGTCGTTCCCCATCACCCGCCGTCAACGCCGCCACCGGCCTGGCGGGGGGCGAGCAATAGGCGTCGTCTTAGCACCTGTCCGTGCGGTAAGACGGCCGCACCGCCACTCCGTCACTCACACCAGCTGGCTCTTTGTCCCGCGCGCTCTGCGCACCCTTGGAGGCTCGAGCTGCGCTCCTCGCGGCAAACAAGCTCCTGCGCTACCGTCCCGTCGACGACGTCTATGAAGAATGGCTCGACCGCGTCGCCAAGCTTGTCCGCGCCGCAGGGGGCTCTTCCGCGCCATCTGTCCCTCTGCGCCGCACTCCGCCCCGCGCGGGCAACGAAGCTCCAGAGGCGCACCAGCCGCCTCCCCTCCAAGAAGATGCCATGGCTCCAAGGTGATTGGCCCCTGGGCGGAACCCGCTCCGCCAGGCGCCATCGCAACAAGAGCGAAGCTGCCAAGAAATCCCTTGCCCGCAGGGGGCTGCCCGGGCGCTCCCTGCTCCAGCTCGGCACGCCAAGACCCCGCCTTGCTCCTAGCTGCAGCGCGTGGGGACCCTCAAGACCGAGCTCTCCACCAACCGAGGCCTTTCGTGGCCACCATGGGCTGCCGCGCCTAAACCCCCGAGCTGCGCAGCGTCGCGTGGCCCGGCAAGTTCAAGCCCGACCTGCCTCCTCGCTACGACGGCACAACTGACCCCGCGGAATTCCTCCAGCTCTATGAGCTGGGTATCGAGGCTGCCAATGGGGACGAAAAGGTCATGGCTAACTGGTTCCCCATGGCGAGGAAGGAAGGAGCGCGCACCTGGCTCCTGAATCTGGCTCCAGGAACGATCTCTTCCTGGGACCAGATGCGCACCCGGTTCATCGCCAACTTCCAAGATACTCGCGACCGGCCGCCCGCAGTGAGTGACATGCGCCGCATCAAGTAACAACCCGGAGAGATCCTGTAAAAGTACATACAGCGCTTCAACAGCGCGCGCCTCAAGATCCCCAAGGTGTCCGAGGAGGCCATTATCTCGGCCTTCACCGATGGCGTGCGTGACGTCAAGATGAAGGAGGAGCTGGCGATGCATGAGGACCTCTGCACCTCCATGGAGCTGTTCAACTTAGCGAACAGGTGCGGCAGGGCTGAGGAGGGACGCCTCTCCCTCCTCGAGCTGCCTGCCGCGGACCCAGAAGAGAAGAAGCCCAAGGCCAAGGACGTGAAGCGCAAGGGGGCTGCCGTACTCGCGGCAGAACTAGACACCAAGCGGGGCAAGGATCTGCCCGAACCCTCCAGAGGCAGCCGGTACTGTGTGTACCCTGACCTCCACACCCACAACACCAACGAATGTCAAGAGCTCCGCGCCGTGCGAGAAGGAAGGATCAGCCGTCGCCCTGACCGTGCTGACCGGGGCTACGGCCGGGGAGGAGGAAGAAACCCAGGGTGGCGTGACCAGCCTCGCGAGGTCCGCTGGCGGGACCTGCCTCACGAGGGGGACTGGAGGGATCAGCCTCGCGGGGATCGCCCTCATGGCAATGCAGGCCTACCTCCGCTGCCGCCTCTACCAAGAAGGAACGAAGACCGCCATCAAGACGAGGGGCTGGGGGCTTCCAGGAGCCGTGCGCGATCGCCTGCATCCTGGGCGGAGCTCAAGCCCCAGCCTCCCAACGTATCTTCAAGCAGTTTGCCCGCGAAGTGAATGAAGTTCTCCCCAAGCTCGAAGCAACGCGCCCCCTCAGGTGGTCGGCATGCCCCATCACGTTCAGCTCGTCAGACCAGCTCAAGTGCGCGGCCACTGCAGGAGTCCTCCCGATTCTCTGCTCCCCAGTCATCAGCAATGTGCTGGTCACCAAGGCCCTCATCGATGGCGGGGCAGGGCTCAACGTCCTGTCCGTGGAAACATTCAACAACCTCCAAGTGCCCTACGACTAGCTTCAGCCAACCAGGCCTTTCTCTGGGATCACCGACAGTTCCACAGTCCCGATCGGGCAGGTCCGCCTCCCTGTCACCTTCGGGGCCCGCAGCAACTACCGCACCGAGCTCATCGACTTCGACGTCGCTCACATCCGCCTGCCGTACAACACCATCCTCGGGTACCCAGCGCTGGCCAAGTTCATGGCCGTGACCCACCACGGCTACAACGTCCTCAAGATGCCAGGAAGTGGCGGCGTCATCACGGTGCCCTGTGAAGAGAGAGATGCAGTGTGTTCCCTGGAGCGAGCCTTTCAGGCCGCGTCGCTAGAAGACCCAGATCGCGGAAGCAAGAGGCTTCCTGAGACCATCCCCAAGAAGAAGAAGATGATGTCAGGCTCAGCCCCTCAGGAGGCAGGCCCCTCAGGGCCCGTGCCTCCTCAGGAGGGCCCTCCATCCATCGCATAGGAAAGCGCGCCTGACGCCCTCCTCAGGCAGGGCTCGGGGGCTCTCACTTGGAGGGCCACCGACCTAGCCGGAGTCACGAGGGAGGCGCTTGGGCACCATGTGGAGGCGTGCTTCGAGGCACGTTTCCCTCGAGGAAGAGCCAAGCAAGGAGGGTCTGACCAGCACGAGTTCATCAGCAAAGCGATTCAAGAACTGCAGGAGGCAAGGATCATGAGAGGTTGCCGTTGCTCACCAGCTGTGGAGTACCGAGGCATCAGGCAAAGGTTGCCACTTCGGTGCAATGAGACCAAGACCAGGAGGACTACGAGACGGAGGTCACCATGGAGCCCAGCGCGGCGTCATCACCAGAGCCTTTGGCAGGCGAAGACTGCTTTTGTCAGGATAGGTGTACTCGCTCTCCCCCTTCAAATTAGCCCGCCATTGTTGGATCCCTTCCCGCTCAATATTTGGGGAGAGGACCAGGGCCTCTATAAATAGGACTAGCCACCCACATAGCAAGGGGTTCGGTTCGATTCCTGGTTGTTCGGTCCAGGGTCTGAGAGAGAAAGAGAGAGAAAGGTGACTGAACTCTTCATAGCAGTTCATCACCACAGCCAAGAACAGACCCTCGCGAGGCTGTTCTTCCTTGTATTGTTCATCCACACCAGCCCCAGGAGGCAATCCATCCACCATACACTGGAGTAGGGTATTACACCACATCGGTGGCCCGAACCAGTATAAATCTTGTGTCCTTTGTGCAGCTCTTTTAGTAGTTTAGATCCCATCGAGACGGAGAGGCTGAAGGCGAGATTTCCGCGCGCACCCCAGTGTTCAAACCTTAAGGGTCTGCCGGAACCCGAAATCCGACAGCCGCGCATAGCTTCGGCTTGCCATAGCCGGATTGTTAAATCCTTCATGGCTAGTTTGGCCACCCTGTGCAGCTCCACCAGCTGCTTCAGCTGATTGGTGAAGGACACGGGATGCGCTGGTGTCATATACTTTGTCCAGAATAACTTCTCCGTCGAACCTCCTCCTTCGGCTTGATAGAACTCTGCAGCGTCTGATACGCTACGTGGCAAATCCGCAAAAGCCCCTGGGGAACTCCGAACCCGGGTTAGTAAAAGGTATTGCTTCTCCGCATACTTGCTTTGCATCTTAAAAGCCTTACCCACCGTGATCTTCCTAGCCTCCTGGATCTCCTGGAGGGCGGCCTGGGCCTCATTCTGTGCAGTCTCCGTGTTCCGACGAGCCTTGGAGAGTTCGGACTTTTGAGCCGATGCATCATTCTCCAGGATCTCACATTTTTTTACCGCATCTTGGAGCTCCTGTTGGACCTCCTTGACTCGGGCCTTGAGCTTTTTTCAAGCGGCTTGCTGCTCGACGGCCTTCCCCTCGGCTTCGACCAGATCCTTTTTCAGGGCCTCCACCTCGGTTGCGGCTCTTGTACACATTTCGACATTACGGTTAGTATGCAACGCTTGTTATTTCCGAACACACAGCAAGACGACACCTACCTTGCTTCTCTGAAGCCGCATTGTAACCTCGCCGAGCTCGTTCTCGGTCCACTCCAGCCTCTGCTTCAGTTCAGAGACTTTGGCAGCATGTGAGGTCGCGGCCAACAGCGACGCCTGCTCATGCAAACATATCACGTTAGTCTCCTACACTAGAGGATTGATCCTCTGTCTGAATCCTCTTGCCGAGCACCGGACAGTGTCTCAGGGGCTACTGACTATGTGGGTTTTTTTCTCTTTCTATGTCACTTACCTCAAAACTTGTTTACAGGCTGCCGCAGGCCTCATTCAGTCCGCTCTTGGCAGACTGAACTTTCTCGATCACCGCACCCATAAGGACACGGTGCTCGTCCACGACGGAGGCACTTCGCAGCACCCCCATTAGGTCATCCGACGCTCCTGGTTGGACAGGAGCCACTGGTGGAGGCGGCACTTCCCCCTTCAAAGGGAGTTGCTCGCCCGACTCCCCATAGGGGGCTCCGGAGCCGTATTCGGCTAAGGGCCGATTTGGATACGACCCTCTTCGCCAGTCTCCATGGGGATTGGATACCCCACATGTCCGGCAGTGGAGGTCTCGCCTTGTGGCGCCTCCCGAACAACATCCTGGGCTCCTCCCTTCGAAGCGGTCCTTCGGGGCAGCACTTCGGTGTCGTCCCCGACCCCGGGGGAGTAAGCAGGTGGTGGCGATCTGCTCTCCATCTCCAATGAAGCCAATGAACCTCCAAAGGAGGATTGCTGGATAAGATCACGGGCCGGACTGCAATAGTACAGCTAACTATATCAAGATAATGGAGAGAAAGGGCTGGATGTGCGCATAAATAAGCCATGTCACTTACGATGCGGCCTGTGGCTTTGGGCGAGGGCGTCGTTCTGGACTACTATCCACGTCCCACGTGGTGTTGGCCGCCGGAGCACCCTTCCCCTTTTTGGGCGCCTCCGCTTCCAGATGCGCCGGAGCCGCCCTCTTCTTCTTCCTCTCCTCCGGGGGAGGATTGTTTTCTTCCTCCTCCTCCTCTTCCCCGGCATTGTCCTCAGGGACAGAGTAATGAGTTTCGTCGTCTTCGGACACCGTGTCCGAAGTACCCTTACGACGGAGGCCACACTTGGCCTTCTTCTTGGCCTTCTTCTCCGGCGCCTTATACGGCGCCGACACCAGCATCTTCGCTAGGCGCGGGATGACTGGTTCTTCGGGCAGCGGAGCTGGACACTGGACCCGCTTCGCCTTCTCCGTCCAGTCCTAAAATAGCGATAATAAAAGCTTAGGCATCGCCCTAGCAACACACAAGCAGGGAATACATTAAAAGAGACATACCTCACTGGTAGGATGATTGGCGTCGTGCCCGCGATCTGAAACCGCGGCCGGTGGTTTTTCGTTGCCCTTAAAGAGCAACTTCCACGCGTCCTCGTGAGTATTCTCGAAGAGCCTCACCAAGGTATGGTGCTTCTTCGGATCGAACTCCCACAAAGGGCGACTTCAGCATTGGCACGGGAGAATTCGGCGAACTAACATCACCTGGATTACATCTACAAGCTTGACGTTCTTGGCTATCATGCTTTGAACGCGCGTCTGCAGCGCTATTACCTCGTTGGACGAACCCCAATCGGGACTCTGCTCGATCCAAGAAGTGAGCCGCATAGGAGCACCAGAGCGGAATTCGGCAGCCACGGCCTAGGAGGTGCCGCGGGGTTCTGTGATGTAGAACCACTGCTTCTGCCACTCCTTCACTGTCTCCACAAAAATACCTTTCGGCCAGGAGACGTTGAGCAGCTTGCTCACCATGGCTCCACCGCACTCCGCGTGCTGGCCATCCACCACCTTTAGCTTCTTGTTGAAGACTTTGAGCTATAGCCCAAAGTGGGGTAGGATGTGGAGGAAGGTCTCGCACACGACGATAAATGCCAAAATGTTGAGGAAGGAATTCGGGGATAGATCATGGAAATCTACCCCGTAATAATACATTAGCCCGCGGACGAAAGGGTGGAGTGGAAACCCAAACCCGTGGAAGAAATGATGGAGGAATACTACCCTCTCGTTGGGCTCCGGCGTGGGAACGACTTGACCCTCGACCGGCAAGCGGTGGGCGATTCCCTTCGCCAAATATCCGGCTGCCCGGAGCTCAGTAATTTCCTCCTCCGTGACGGAGGAGACCATCCACTTGCCCTGACTATCGGATCCGGACATGGTTGCTGGGGTGGAAAGGAGATTGGAACTTGGGTGCTGGAGCTCGAGATCGGGAAGGCGGAGACGGAGATAAAGCGTGAGAAGAGGAAGAGGGGATCCTTATCCTCTTATAAAGGCAGCAAACATCAAATGCCTCCTCGCACGCCTTAAGATTCGCCTATTTCTGAAGGTTGTGCAAACGGCACGGTTGGGTTACCCATTTCCGCATTGATGAGAATGCCGCAATAAGGGGACACGATCTCTGCTTCGACAAGACGTGCCAGTAGCAACCGCATTTTGAAACGTGGGATGGCAGAAGAAAAACGGTTCGAAATTATGACCGGACGGGCGTGACATCACGTTGCCGAAAGCCGTCAGTGGATAGAACTCATGCGGAATATATATATTCTCTCTCCAGTTGTGCACGGTGTGTAACAGGTCCAGGTACAATCATCACGTCCGAAGACTATCTTGGATGTTCGGAAGAAGGGGAACCCGCCTTGCAATGTCGAAGACAATCTGCGCGCTGGACTCCTCGTCATTTAAGCTAGGTTCAGGGGCTACTGAGGGAGTCCTGGACTAAGGGGTCCTCGGGCGTCCGGCCTGTTATCCGTGGGCCGGACTGATGGGCTGTGAAGACACGAAGACCAAAGACTATATCTGTGTCCGGATTGGACTCTACTTGACGTGGAAGGCAAGCTAGGCGACTGATTATGAAGATTCCCTCTTATGTAATGGACCTTGTGTAACCCTAGATCTCTCTGGTGTCTATATAAACCGGAGAGCATGGTCCGGATAGGATAGATTCATTACCATATACTCATAGGCTAGACTTCTAGGGTTTAGCCATTACGATCTCATGGTAGATCAACTCTTGTAACACTCATACTCATCAAGATCAATCAAGCAGGAAGTAAGGTATTACCTCCATAGAGAGGGCCCGAACCTGGGTAAACATCGTGTCCCACGTCTCCTATTACCATCGATCCTAGACGCATAGTTCGGGACCCCCTACCCGAGATCTGCCGGTTTTTACACCAACAGACACTCTTTCCTTACCCACACCCTTCTTCATCTTCAGTCCTTTCGCCCTCGAGCTCTAGCACCCAAGCTTTCAGCTTTTCTTCGCTCGAGAAGGCGCTCCAATCATGTCCGAATCCGGAGCTGGAGGCAAGTGGATGGCCTCCTCCGTTAAGGAGAAGAACATCACAGAGCTCCAGGAGGCCGGCTATCTAGCCAAGGAGATTTCTCACCGACTCCCGGCAAAAGGAAAGATCGTCCCTACCACGGATCCCCATGAGAGGGTTGTGTTTCTCACACACTTCATCCATGGGCTGGGATTCCTTCTTCATCCATTTGTACGAGGATTGATGGTTTACTATGGGTCGGACTTCCACGATCTGGCCCCCAACTTTAACCTCAATATCTCCGCATTCATAGTTGTGTGCGAAGCCTTTCTCCGCATCCCACCTCACTTTGGCCTATGGCTGAAGACTTTTAATGTAAAGCCAAAGGTGGTGCTCGGCCAACAGGCCGAGTGCAGAGGTGCCATGGTGGGCAAGATGCCCAATACCACCAGGCTTGAAGGCTCCTTTATAGAGATGGTGAAGGGATGACAATCAGTGTGGTTCTATAGCACTGAGCCACGCGATGCCAACTGGGCGTCGGCTCCCAAATTTCGATCCGGAGTCCCGATGTGGCTTACCTCCTGGCAAGAGAAGGGCCTGACCTGGGGATCTTTGGAGGAGATCACGGGGCTCCACATGTGCCTCTAAAATATGATAACCCGGAAGATCAAGCTCATTGATGTGATTCGGGTCATGCTTGTATGCCGGATCCTTCCATGTCAGCGCCGGACCTGTTATTTGTGGGAGTTCAATTCGGCCGAGCACCAGACGCTGCTAAGGCTTTTCGGCACGACGCACGAAGATATCTGGAAGGTGCTCTTTAAGGGCAGCGAGACGCCGCCACTCTTAACCAAGGATCGCGGGCTCAACTTTAAGCGCCAGGCCAATTCGGTAAGCCACCAAGGTATAGTCTTTAAGGACATGCTTCAAGGAAGGATACTAAGCCTTCTTGTCAATTTGTTTTTCAGGCCTGGGTCGGCCTAGCGGGACGGATTAATAGTCTGGCTCCGTTGCCCGAAGACGAAGAAACCCCACTCCTTACGAAGATGCTATTTCCGGTGCCTTACGACGTGCCAGAGAAGAAGGTCAAAACCATGGCCAAGGGGACCAGGAGTGGGCTTCACCGAAGGAGCACCTTGGTCATCTCATCTGACGATGAGACAGGCCCCTCAGTACCGACGATGATGACAAGGAGGGATGCGACTCCCCTCCTACGAGAGGAAGGGAGAAAAGGGAGGCCTCCACGAGTTTGGAGGCCGAGGCACCCAAGAGGGGGAGAGAATCCCTCATGGATAACTCCACGTGGGACATTGACAGCAGTCCGGAGCGACCTCGTCGGACCAAGCCCCGGGCCACCTCATGAGTACCAGAATCAAAAATATCTGGCCTTCTCGGTTTGTAATATTGACACATCTTAAACCTTGTCATTGCAGTTCGGCATGCAATGGCTCCTCGCGATCCTCGACAGAGGATTCGCTGGACTCGAAGGAGATGGCTAGCATGTCTCCGCCACCTGCTCGTTCCATTTCACCCAAGGGTGATGACGAGGTGGTGTCCAAAAAGACCTTCCCAGGCTGGGGGGGGGATTTCGGAGACCATCGGGGCAACGTCCCAGGGTGACTCCTCGGCTGCCGGACATACGGGGGAAAAAGTCCCCACAGGGACTGGTGGCGGGGCCCGAGTTCCATTCGGGCCTCAGCCGGATGCCATTCCGAAGATCTACATGGCTCCGGGGTCCAGCGAACGACATTCCCCCCAAGGAGGGAATGTGCTTGTTCCACCGGTGACCTCTGTCCAACCAGAGGCACCGGATAATCTACTAGAGGTGCTACGAGGCGCCTCTATTGTGGATGAGCATCGTGTTCTTATGGACACGGTGATAGAGAAGGTTCGGTTTGTCAAAAGAGGACTGACCGAAGCCTGCAACAGCCTTCTAACGGGCTTTGAGGTGAGTAATGTGATTGTAGGAAAAATATCACCGTATAGCCAGTAGCCCCTGATGCTCTCTTTGGTGCTCGGGGAGGAAAAGCCAAATAGAGGATCAAGAATAAATATCGCAGGAGTCTAACATGAGTTGTCTATGTGAATAAGCAGGTACCGCTGTAGGCTTCCACTGCTCATGCTGCGGAAGTTTCTGGACTAAAGAGGAAGCTGGAGCGGGCCGAGGAGGAGCTTGGCCTCGTGAAGAAGTAGCTGGAAGATAGCCAAGGTATGCAGTAACCTACGGGTATATTTTGAAAAAATGAGCAGTCCAGCCGGACTAAAGTGTCATAAACTTTATTAGTGGCCATGACCGAGGTGGCGGCACTTAAGAAGGCGTTAGCCGAGGCCAAGGACAAAGCGGTCAAGGAACGCGCCGTGCGCGAGAAGCACGAGGCCTAGGTTAGCAAGGCACAGCAACAGCTCCAGGGCGTGATCGAGAGAATTGAGTCCTTGGAGCGCGATTGTAAGGCGCAGGAGTCCGAACTGGCGAAGGCCCGCCGGAGTGCATAGGATGTACGAGCCGAAGCCTAGGACGCTTTCCAGGAGATTCAGGCGGCCAAGAAGATTACGGCGGGTAAATCATTCGCCCTGCATAGCAAGTGTGTGTAAGAAACGTTCCTTGTACTTATCTGAATTCGGGGTTTCCAGGGGCGTTTATGGATCTTCCGCGCAGTATATCGGATGCTGCTAAGTATTACAAAGCCGAAGAAGGAATGTCTACGAAGAAGCTATTCTGGTCCTAGTATCTTGGACCTGAACATCTGTTGCCCTTCATCGACCAGCTGAAGCAGTTTGTTGAGCTGCACAAGTCGACGGAGCTAGTCATGAAGGACCTGATAGTCCCGCTGTGGCCTACCGAGCCTGTACCTAGCAGCTATTTCGGACTTGTAAAGGGACTTGTTAACGCCTATCCGCGGCTTGAAACCGTGAAGCGGTCGGTCTGCATTGAATGTGCGTGTATGGCCTTTGCCCGCGTCAAGACGCATTGGGAAAAGCTGGATGCCAAGAAGATGATGACCGAGGGACCGCCGGAGGGCAAGGAGCACCATCGACCCGAGCTCTATTTTGACGGCATCTTGGAGGGGTCCCGCCGTGTGGCGGAACAATGTTTGAAGGATATCATTTTCCCATGAGAACATTTGTATTATACTGTCCTATAATATGGAGCAGTGATGTTATGCATTATAATGCTTATGATTTACATTTTACCTCCTGTGCGGCCGTTTATGAAATCTGAGGGTGGACTAGTCGTCGGCTTCTACCCCCACGTAGATAGTACGGGGGTGTTCGGGATAAATCTAAACACTCTTTACTCCACATTCTGGTCCTTAAAGGAGGTGTTTAGCGCAACGAACAAGGCAATCAGACTATGCGGCCTTTACCGCCCTCACTTAGCCATAGGAGTTTGACAATTAAAAATTTCGGCGAAGCCCCTGGTATTCGAAAGGCCGAACTAGGGGCGCTATACATGCCTAATCGGAGGGACCTATTATTCGCGTGAAGCAGAAAAGAAATCTCTAACGATTTGGAACCTCTCGAACAGCTGACCGGCTCTCGCCACATCATGACAGTCAGTTTTCGGCTTTCTCTATTGAGGTGCTCGTCCGAAAGAACCGGGACACAATCATAGTAGTTCTCCCTTTACTACCCTAGCCGATATAGCGGAACGTAAGGTAGTAAGCACAGGAGCCGGGCAACCCAATTATTGACCAAATACATGATTTGGAGCCGATGCATATAATGCTATAAGTTTGGGGTGCCGAACTATACTATGAAAGTGTTCAGACTTTTTATTGCCATAGTGTTGGGTGTAATGAAGCCCCTGGCGCAGTAATACGTACCATGGTGTACGTGTGCAATAAGTAATATGTACAAAGGTGAGAAAACAGGAAAATTAGGTAGTAAGCTGACGCCACCATTCATTCACTATTGTGATGTAATTGGTATGTCGAGGCGCACTTTGTGCAAATAATGCGATAAGAAAGTGAAGCAATTTATCATGCCGTAACAAAAGGGCGGGCTGCGTGCGGGTATGTAAAACAAGTATGGCGATCGTTAATAGAGACCACCTGGGGGTTCCTTTTTATGCCAAAGCTCCTTGCCTCCTTGGTGTGTTCTGCAAATGAGTCGTCTGCATAGACCTGGAAAAGAGAAAAAACCTGTAATAAAAAGCAAAAGTAAAGGCATGTGAATCCCGGTGTCGGTCGAGCCGTACAGTGGATTGCGGACGAGTTATGCTTCCGTTGATTCCCATGGTGTTTTGAGTGCGTACTTTATGTACGCGCGGTATTAGTGCCATTGCCTCATCGGGGCTAGGACGGAGGTCATCTTGCTAATTCGGCTCTTGCCAAGCTGAGCCGTCCTGCTGCAGTGTGGTCCGGACCCTCTTGATAATGTCCACGGGCTTGGCAGCCGGATTATAATGCTGCTCTAGAAGGCCGCTTTGTACCTCTGCTGCTAGGGTGGTATTGTGCTCCTCTGTACGGAGGGAGCGTTCCGTATTTCCATTTACTGTAATGATGCCATGTGGGCCGGGCATCTTGAGCTTGAGATAAGCGTAATGTGGTACCGCATTGAATCTAGCGAATGCGGTTTGTCCGAGCAGTGCGTGATAGCCGCTGCGAAATGGTACGATGTCGAAGATTAGTTCTTCGCTTGGGAAGTTAGCCGGGGAACCGAAGACCACCTCCAGCGTGATCGAGCTCGTACAACGGGCCTCTACGCCTGGTATGACTCCTTTAAAGGTAGTTATCATGGGCTTGAATCGTGAGGGCTTAATGCCCATCTTACATACTGTATCCTGATAGAGAAGGTTGAGGCTGCTACCACCGTCCATTAGGACTCGTGTCATGTGAAATCCGTCGATGATTGTGTCGAGTACCAATGCGGCCGAACCGCCATGACGGATGCTAGTTGGATGATCACGACGATCAAAGGTGATCAGGACTGACGACAATGGGTTGAATTTTGGGGTGACTAGCTCTACCGCATAAACGTCCCTGAGTGTGCGGTTGCGCTCCCTTTTGGGGATGTGTGTGGCATATATCATGTTCACCATTTTGACTTGAGGCAGGAATTTCTTCTGCCTATTCGGCTGCCGGGGCTCCTTGTCTTCATCCTCGCTCTGCGATTCCCCTTCCTTGTTTCCGCTATTTACCTTGCTGGCTTGCTTAAAGACCCGGCAATCTCTGTTAGTATGGTTGGTCGGTTTGTTTGGGGTGCCATGTATGTGGCACGGACGGTCGAGTATGCGGTCCAAGCTGGATGGTCCTCCGTCGTTCCTTTTATCGGGCTTCTTTCGCTGGCCAAACTTGGAGCCATTGAATCTGGCGTGAATGGTAGTGTCATCAGTGTTATCGCCATTGCTTCGGCGTTTGTGTCTGTTGCGTGGGAGCTTGCTCGTGCTGCTTTTGGCCTCGATGGCGCCTGCTTCATTGGTTGTGTTTTTTTTACTGCGAGCCAGCCAACTGTCCTCTCCCGCGCAAAAGCGGGTCATAAGTGTCGTGAGGGCTGCCATGGACCTCGGCTTTTCTTGGCCGAGGTGGCGGGAGAGCCATTCGTCACGGATGCTATGTTTAAAGGCCTCTAAGGCTGCAGCATCTGGAAAGTTAACGGTCTGGTTCTTTTTGGTTAGGAACCTAGTCCAAAATTTTCTGGCTGATTCTCCAGGTTGTTGAACTATGTGGCTTAAGTCATCGGCATCGGGTGGCCGGACATATGTGCCTTGGAAGTTGTCAAGGAAGGCTTCTTCCAAGTCCTCCGAGCTGCCGATGGAGTTCTCAGGCAGACTATTTAGCCAGTGTCGAGCTGGTCCTTTGAGCTTTAATGGGAGGTATTTGATGGCATGGAGGTCATCTCCTCGGGCTATGTGTATGTGAAGAATAAAATCTTTGATCTGCACTGCAGGGTCGGTTCTTCCGTCGTATGATTCAATATTGACAGGCTTGAACCCATCGGGGAATTCGTGATCCAGCACCGCATCTGTGAAGCAGAGAGGGTGTGCGGCACCTCTATAGCGGGTCGTGTTATGGCATATCTCCGACGACGTCTGTCTGTGGTTATCGGCCCGGGTGTGATTAAGTTTGTCACGTCCGAATAGGTAGATGTCGTCCCGAGTATGGAAACATCCTTGTGATCGGTATATAGATCGGTTGTGTCTGCTCTATTGTCCAATTCTTGCCGAAGATCGTATGTATGGTCCCGAGCTGGTCAGTCCCTGTTTTTGTGAGGCGGTGGGGAGGGCTGTTGTTCGGTCTGAGTTGCCGCTTTACCCCGACGCAGGGTGGCCGCTCAGTCGCCCTATCCCGACCACGTGGTGGTCGCTCCACATTACGTGAGGGAGATATGTGCTTCGGCGCCTCCTCATCGAATTAAGGTAGCAGTCTGCGTTTCGGGTAGCTCTTGGCTGGGCGGTTAAGGCCGTATTCCTTGGCTGTCAGGACATTTGTCCATCTGTCGATGAGCAGGTCTTGTTCAGCTTGAAGCTGATGTTCTTTCTTTTGCAGGCTCCTTGCCGTGGCTATGAGCTGAAGCTTGAAGCGCTCCTGCTCGAGAGGATCCTCGGGCAGGATGAAGTCTTCGTTGCCAAGGCTTGTCTCCTCCTTGGAGGGTGGACGGTAACTATCATCCCCCGAGTCATCTTCTATGGCCTGTTCGTTAGGGTTGTCGTGCCTGCTGTCATGTTCCTGTTCGAATGTAGCCCTGATAGGATCTTCATTGTTTTCGGCGTCGCCCAGAGTACTATTTTCTCCAGTGCCAGTGTTGCCGTCCTTTAAGCGGCGGGGCTTGGGGCGGCGTTTGGGCCGTCGGCGCTTGGACTGTGTCTCGGAGGTTTTATTCGCATCTGGCTCTTCTTTGTCGTCGCCAGATTCTTTAGGCGTATCAACCATGTACACGTCGTACGAAGAGGTAACCGTCCAACGTCCAGTAAATGGTGGGTCTTGGCCTTGCCGATTGTCGGCATCGTCGTCCATACCGTCGATGTCTTCAGAGCCATAGTTAAGCACGTCGGTTAAATCATCGACGGTGGCTATGAAGTGGGTGGCGGGGGGGAAGCAAAATTCCTCATCATCTATCTCTAGCTCGAACCGGACATAGTTCGGCTGGGAGTCCTTCTCCAAGGACAAATTCTTTAAAGATTTTAGCACGTCACCCAAAGGCGAGTGCTGGAAAACGTCAGCGGCGCTGAACTCGAAGATCGATAACCAATCTAGCTCAGTGTCCACGGGCGTACACAATCCAGAACTTATAGCCGGAGACGAGTCCGAAGTTCCGTTAAAGCGAATATTGCAGGGTGTCGAGTCCATGTACGTCTCCAATGATGTGGACTCTGCGGCGTCGGATGGCTCGATCTGCTTCGGCTCTAAGGTCGTTGCAGCAGTAGGGACCATCTCCTGGGTGTGATCCGATGACAGATTTAAGTCACGTTCATCGGGACGAGGGGAAGCGATCGCCGCGGGTTCAAATCCCTCGAAGATCAAGTCTTTATGGATATCCATGATGTAGTTCAAGCTTCCGAATCTGACCTGATGCCCAGGGGCGTAGCTGTCGATCTGCTCCATATGGCCAAGCGAGTTGGCTTGCAGTGCGAAGCCGCCGAACACAAAGATCTGTCCGGGGAGGAAGGTTCCTTTTTGGATGGCATCATTGTTGACGATTGAAGGGGCCATCGAACCTTTTGTCGAAGGCACAATGGAACTCTCAATGAAAGCACCAATGTCGGTGTCAAAAACCGGCAGATCTCAAGTAGGGGGTCCCGAACTGTGCGTCTAGGATCGATGGTAACAGGAGACGGGGGACACGATATTTACCCAGGTTCGGGCCCTCTCTATGGAGGTAAAACCCTACGTCCTGCTTGATTGATATTGATGAATATGAGTGTTACAAGAGTGGATCTACCACGAGATCGTAATGGCTAAACCCTATAAGTCTTGCCTATGTGGGTATGGTAATGAGTATATATGGTGTCCTTTCTGGACCATCCCCTTCGGTTTATATAGACATCGAGGGGATCTAGGGTTTACATGGAGTCGGTTACATAACAAGGAATCTTCGATCGCCAAGCTTGCCTTCCACGCCAAGTAGAGTCCTGTCGGGTGGTAGGATCGACATATGCCAACGGGTGGCTTATCATTGCGGGGGCCAAAAGAACGTCGCCGGTGCCTGGAAACGGGATGAGGCGAAGACATGCACGCCGGCGAATCTTACCCAGCTTCGGGGCTCTCCAGGGAGATAACACCCCTACTGCTGCTCTGCGGGGTCTCCGCATGGTTACTAAGTGCACAAGTAGCTACAATGCTCCTTGAGCTGTTTGGGGTGGAAGGAGGAAGAAGGGCTCAACTCAGCTTGCTTCCTCTCCTTGTATGTGTCTAGGTCTAGAATGAGAGTCCAACCCTTTGCATGGGTGCACCGGGGGGTTTATATAGGCCTACCCCCCGGGGGTACAATGGTAATCCGACTGGGCGCGGGGCCCAGCTGTCGGTGACTATGCTCGCCGGCTTCTAGGGCCCGCCGGCTGGTGGGTCCCGCCGGCTGCCGGCTCCTGGGTCGACAGGCCGGCCCCACTGGCCAGGGCCTGGTCGGCAGCTGGTTACTGTTGCTCCGTGCTGTTGGCACAGGCTTGGTCGGGGTAAGCGTGGCTACAGTAACGCCGCCTTGGTGTGCGATTACTGTAGCCCCGCCGCACCTTGTCTCCCTAATGGGCGTCTCCTTCGAGGAGGGTGGCAGGCCGGCTACGTGAAGCCGGCCCTCTGTCTTGCCGGCTTGAGAGGGGGTGCGGCCGCCTTCGGCATCTCTCTGCCCGAAAGGGCCCACCGCCTCGGGGGCCACGCTGGCGGCCCGTCGTGGACGGCGTCAGAGCCGCCATGGCTACAGTGCCGCATCGGGCGGGCCGCAGCTGCCCGCACGACGTGCTGTACCAGGCGTGCTCCGGGTTTTGGGGGTGGCAGGCTCCACTGTAGCCACGCCCCGCATCATCATCGCAGAGTGGACGCGTACATTGCGGGTACGGCATTGACTGCTTTATCGAAGCCGGCCCGGCAGTAGCCGGCCTTGTCGTAGCCGGCCTTGCCATAGCCGGCCCTGCCGTAGCCGGCCCTCCACAGCTTTCTTCATGGGGGTAAAAGGCGGGCCGCCCCCGAAGCCGGATAGGATGGTAGTCGGCTAGGGGGAGGCGGCCCAGGTCTTGAGTCTCCTTACGAGCCGGATGGGCTCATAATTTTTTCTGAGGGGCCAGGGGAAGCCGGCTGGGCTACCCATGGCTATTTACCCCGACAGTAGTCCCCGAAGGCGGGCGAGCTTCACGGCGGACGGAAGGACGGGAAGCTTGGCCGGCTTCATACCCTGAGGGGCCGACCTCGTCGTTGCAGCCGACTTCGGAGCACTTTTTGTTATTTAAGGTGACCGTGGTTGACCCGCGGGCTGGCCGCAGGCCCCATGACGAGCCACGTGGCGGGGAAGCCCTGCCGTCGCACGCGCGCGACGGGACGCCGCCGCAGGCCCAGGCCCGCCACTCCCCGGCCTCGGCCCAGGCGCAGATCTTCTGTGGCCCGAGGGGGCTGCTCGCCTCCCCGCGGCCGTTACTTCGCGTCATCAAGGCGCGTAATTAACGCGGGCGTGGGGGAGATGGGCACGCTCGATCCCCACGATCCCCCACGCCGCGCCTCCTCGTCTCCGGTGCACGCGCCTACAAGTAGGGGGGAGGGGGAGAGGCACAGGCCCGTTCGCTCCCCCGCTCCCCGTCCCTCCTGCTCCTCTTCTTCCTCTTCTTCTTCCTCGCGCCCGACGCAGTTTCACGCCGCAGCCGACCCATGCCGCCATGTCTCTGGCTTTGTCAAGCTCGTGGGACTGGTCCAATGTCCACGAGGACCATATCGAGTTCCTCCGCCAGACCCGGCGCCTGCCCGCCGCCAACCTCGTGCAGGTGCGTCTGGCGCCCATGAAGGAGGTCTCGCTGGCGCCGGAGGAAGGCGAGCGCGTCGTCTTCTGTGCGAACTTCCTCCGTGGCTTCGGCTTCCCGGCGAGCAGCTTCATGCGTTCTTTCCTTGAGTTCTACAACCTCCAACCACACCACGTCACGCCCAACGCAGTGCTGCAACTCTCGGCCTTCGTCTCGCTCTGCGAAGGATTCTTGGGGGTGCTGCCGATGCTGGAGCTCTAGGCGGAGCTGTTCCAGAACAAGCTCGGCACCGTCTCCGCCGGCGTGCCGGCTCCCTGCGGCGCCTTCATCGCGATGAAGAGGGCAAGCGACGACAACCCCTTCCCCCACATTCCTCTAATCCAGTCTGTCAAGCTTTGGCAGAAATCCTACTTCTACGTCAAGAACGGCGCCCCGCACGGCGACTATGTCAATCTGCCGGCTTACGTAGCCGGCCCGCCGGCTGGGAGGCGGCGGATCTGGGGCTACCGATCGAAGTCCTTGTCTCCGGCTGGGAATGCTTCCATCTCCCGGCTGCGGGTGATGGTCCAGTCGGAAGGCCTGCGCGCATCCGACCTGTTAACCGCCTTCGTCGAGCGCCGGATTCTGCCCCTCCAAAGCCGGCCGCACATGATGTGCCAAATGAGTGGCCGGTTCGACCCTTGCCGGCTGAGCACATGGGAGATGCCCCATGTCGAGGTGGCTCTGATGGCGAACTACATTGCCAACCTGAAGCTCACCGACGAGTGGCAATTCGGCAAGGCGCCGTACTCCCGCGCCCATCCTCCACCTGTGGTAAGTTTTTCTTCTCATCGTCTGCCGGCTTGAGTCAGCCGGCTTCTGACCAGGCGGCTCTTTTCTTTTTTCTCTTCATCAGAATCCTCTCCTCCCGCCGCCATCTGGGGCGGCTGGAGTCGACCGCGAGTACGCCCCGGACCGTACGGTGGACGACCTCGACGACCCGGATCTCTCCGCGGTCGCCATGGAGGATGCCGCCACGGGGGACGCCGCCGAGCTCGGCGGCACCGGGCTCTCGGCCAGTTTCGACGACTGGCCGGACGGTTTTGAAGCCAAAGAACTCCCGCGCTACCAGCCGGCAACCGACCGCCGCGGCGCGGGCTCGTCTGCCGCGCCGACTGCCGGTGGTGGAAAGGGGAAACGCCGGGCCGCGCTCCCGCTCTTCGGAAGCCGGCCGAAGAAGCCGAAGGCCTCCGCCGCGGCCATGAAGCGCGAGGAGGCGGCGGCGAAGGCGGCCCGCTTCCGGAAGGCGGTGAAGAAGCCCCCCTCAGTTTCCGCGTAAGTCTAGTAGCCGCCTACGTGCTTGTTATTCTGAAGTCTTCTTTTCTTGAATGCTTTTCTAATTTTCTGAGCAGGGCGCCGCTCTCCCTCGAGCGAGGCCCAGCCGGCTCCGTGGTCGGGCCGAGTGCCGGATCCTCAGGGTCCCGCCGAGTGGACCCCCGCGCCGAACTTGACGCAGCCACGGAGCGCAACGCTCGCAAGGCGTACCGAGAGAGGGAGGCGGCCGAGCGGGAGGCCGCCCAGACGGCCCAGGGCGAGTGAGCGCGGCGGCCGAGACTCTGTCGGAGCGGGCGGCCGCGGAGACGGAGGCGGAAGGCGCGCGTAGCCAGACTCCGCTACTCGCCATCCCCCTCCAGACTTTGGATCCGGACATCCCTCTGCCCAGGGCGGAGGAGATTATCCCCTAGCAGCCGCCGGTACAGAGGGACGATGTCTTCGAGATTTCCGTCGAGAGGACGTCGCCGGCAGTGCCAGCCGGAGCAAGCGAAGGCGGCCAACCGTCGGCGGTGCCGGAGGAGCCGGCCCGGGCCACGCCCGAGGCCGGAGCCGGCCTTGAGATCGAGCTGGCGGCGGGCCGGCCCGCCGGAGGGGGCACGGCCCCACCGGACACGCGCCGAGCCGCGGGGGCTGAGCAGACGGCAGACGCCTTGGAGGCGGCTAGCTCCGCAACGTCCGGATGGACTCCTAGCGGAGGGAGCGGCGAGCTGAACATCGCGGCTCAAGAGGTTCGGAGCCGGCTGCAGGCACAGGCCGGCCTCCTGAGGCAATTTACTCAGGAGTTTCTGTCGACGCGGTCTGCAATCCGGGTAAGTCTTCACTCCTTGACCATTCTGGTCCTTTGAATTTTTTCCGTGGGGGCGCGCTAGCGCACCCATTGGCTGTAGTCCCCGAGATCCGGGCCGACTGCAGCGCAGTCGGGTCGGATCTTACTCGACGACTATCTTTGACTGTTCTTTCTGATCTCTTAGGATTATCATAATTCTCGCGCTGCCGCCTTCAACTCCCAGGCTCGGGAGCTAAGCCGGAGGACCCAAGACCTCGCCAGCAGCCGACGTAAGTGTTTTGTCCTTATTTATTTCTTGTGGCACCGCGACAGCGCACCCACTGGGTGTAGTCCCCGAGATCCGGGCCGACTGCAGCGCAATCGGGTCGGATCTTACTCGACGACTTTTCCTTTGCTAACTTTTCGCTTTATCTTTTGCTCGTGCAGAGGCCAACGCCGACCTGCGGAGGGAACTCGGCGTGGTGCAGGCCGCTCTTCGCGCCAAGGACGCCGAGTATGCTGACTTGGTTCAAGAGCGCGACCGCCTGGCGACGAAACTGGCCGATCAAGAGGAGAGCCACAAGGCCGCCCTGCAAAAGGCGCAGGACGGCGAGGCTACCCTGAAGGCGGAGTTCGACGCCAGGGAGGCGAGCTGGGCCGAGACGCGCCAGGCGCTGGAAGAAGGCTTCGGCCGGATCGAGGATCTCATCGATGGTAGGCCGTCCTTCTTGTTCTTCTTCCATCCACCGGCCGCCTGCGGCTTTGCTTTGACATGTGTCTGTTATCTTGCGCAGAGTACCTTCCCGGTCAAGCCGTCCTCGCCGCCCAAGCCATTGAAGTCTACCGCGAGGAGCGCCGTCAGGCCGGGGTCGTGATTCCGCCGGACGCGAATCGGACGTTGTCGGAGCAGCTCATCGCCGTCCAGGCGCGGCTGCAGCCGGCCCACCGGCTGCTCCGCCGGCTCCAACGCGCCGGGGCGATGATGCTGGCCGCGCTCTGGCCCGGCCAGACAATTCCCCGCACCCCAAGCCGGACGGCCGACTGGCTCGAAGTCGCAGTCGGCTGCTTCGAGGCCTGGAAGGCGTCCGCGGCCCGTCTTGGAGCCGGGCGCGCGCTGGAGTTCGTCCGCGCGTGGTACCCAGGGCTAAGCCTGGACCAGCTGCGGACGTGGCGGTCGGAAGCCGACGCCGAGCTGGAGGAAGTGCGGCCGGCGATCGTGCAACGCGCCTCGACGATCGCCGAGTGCACCGACACCAGCGTCTTCGCGCCGGAGCTCAACGACGATGGCGCCGCCCAACCGGAGGAATGGTTCGGGCTGAACCCGGCGGACAGCGAGGACTCGGCCGAAGAGATCGCCTCCAGCGACGAGGGCGAGGACGACGAGGAGGAGGACGACGAAGACGCCGAGCCGACTGGTGAGGCGGCCGACCGTCCCCCAGCCGACCGTGCCTCCAGCAATGAGCCACGCGGGAGCGCGCCCTCTGCCGGAGACGACGATCAAGCCGAGGTTGGCCAGCCGGTCGCTCCTCCAGCCGGCGCGACTACTTCCACCGCCTAGCCCGGCTCGTCTGCGGCCCCGCCGGCTTGATCTGCCGTTCTTTTTGTCCCTGTTTTTCTTTTTTGGACAATTTTAAGTTTCTGCAATTCCACCCACTGGGGGTGTATCGAACACTGTTGGATGCCGACCTCTCTGCAGGCCTTTTGTGTAAATATTAATATATGCATGTGTTGGCGTTCATTCAAGTGTACTTTTTTGTCCTTAGGCTCTTTCCTTTGCCGCCTTCCCTTTTTGGGAAGGCAAGTACTTGAGCTTTCTTGGATTCGAAGCAGACTGAATGTAAGCCGGCTACTCTGGTAGTCGGTCGGCGGGAGGCAGTCAGCCGGCTTTTGTTATATGTGTGAGCCTGTTTGGTCCCTAGCCGTTTTTCATGTGGGCACCCTTTCGGGCTTGTGGCTCTTGCCAGCCGGGTAGTCGGTTCTTCGAGCTGCGATTTCGGCAAGAGCCAAGCCTGGGTGTCGGCACATTACTTGTCTGACTGCGGGTAGGACTCCTAATATAACTCTAGTCGGCCAGTCCCCGGGCCGATTCGTCGGACCCGGTACCGGACAAAATAAATGAATAGGTAAAAATCATACGCATGATAACTTTCATTCATAAGATAAAGGGTGGCAGTCCCCGAGTCCTTTTCAGGGAGCCTACTGTGTCATACTAAATACAAAAGTGGGCATAACACATACTGCGTTTTAACTGTAAAACTTCCGAAGGAGATTTGCGTTCCATGGTCGCTCCGACTCCTTGCCGGAGTCGTCTCTCTTGCGTGCCTTCGGCTTCTGCGCGTCGATGAGGTAGTAGGCGTCGTTGTCCAAGGCTCTGCTGATGATGAAGGGGCCTTCCCAGGGGGTTGCGAGCTTGTGCTGTCCGGCTATTCGCTGGATCAGCCGGAGCACAAGGTCGCCCTCCTGGAAGGATCTTGGTCGGACCCTCCGGCTATGGTAGCGGCGCAAACCCTGCTGGTAGATGGCAGACCGGCTGAGAGCTAACAGCCGGGCCTCTTCCAGCAGGTCGACGCCGTCTTCTCGTGCTTCTTTGGCTTCTGCTTCCGTGTACATGGTTACCCGAGGCGAGTCAAACTCGATATCTGTTGGGATGACCGCCTCGGCACCATATACAAGGAAGAAGGGAGTGAAGCCGGTTGATCTGTTGGGAGTAGTGCGCAGACTCCATAGGACAGCTGGCAGCTCATCGAGCCAGCAGCCGGCTGAACGCTCCAGAGGTACGACCAGTCGAGGTTTGATGCCGGACAAAATGAGGCCATTTGCTCGCTCCACTTGGCCGTTTGACTGCGGGTGGGCGACTGACGCAAGGTCCGGCCGGATACCTTGCGCAGCGCAGAACCGTGCCAAGGCACCTTTGGCGAAGTTCGTGCCGTTGTCGGGGATGATGCTGTGCGGTACGCCGTACCGGGTTGTTATATCTGCAATGAAGGTCACTACAGTCGGCCCATTCAGCTTCTTGATCGGCTTCGCCTCGATCCACTTGGTGAATTTGTCGACGGCGACGAGCAAATGTGTCATGCCGCCGCGCGCCGTCTTGAATGGGCCCACCATATCCAATCCCCATACGGCGAAGGGCCAGGTGATGGGAATGGTCTTGAGTGCCGAAGCCGGCATGTGTTGCTGCGAGCTAAAAAGCTCTTTAGCGTCGTCCAAAGCAGTCGGCCAGAAGAAACCGTGGCGGAAGGCTTTGGCGACAAGTGATCTTGATGCGGCGTGGTGGCCGCACTCTCCTTGGTGTATATCCCTGAGGATCGCGATGCCTTTCTCCTGCTCGACGCATCGCTGCAAGACTCCGGTGGCGCTGCGCTTGACAAGCTCTCTGTTGACGATTGTGTATGCTCTGGCCCGGCGCTGAACTTGTCTTGCTTCGTTTTTGTCAGCCGGCAGGTCATGGTTCACAAAAAAGTTGCGGATGGTTTGGGCCCATGATGGGGCGGCGACTTCCTCTGCCACCAATGTGGCCACAGCCACCAGGGTGGGCGGGCTGGGTAATGCAGTGCTGGAGTCGGCCGCCGCTTGCTGTGCTGAAGAAGTCCCTGGGCCGGCTACCGCAGTCCCCGGGCCGGCTACCGTAGTCCCCGGGCCGGGTGCGGCAGTCCCCGAGCCAGGTACTGCAGTCCCCGAGCCAAATATTGAAGTCCCCGGGCCGGCTGCTTGATTCTTCGAGCCGGACCCAACCTCCTCGGGGTTAGGCGGCACGAAGATGGAGTCGGATTCCGGAGACGGCTTGATTGAAGGCTTGAGGAGGCGCTGTAGGGCGACGCCGGCTGGTATTGCTTGCCGCGTGGAGCCTATTCGGGCCAGAGCGTCTGCTTGCTCGTTGTCGGCTCGCGGTACATGAAGGAATTCACACCTGTCAAAGTATCTGCTGATTTGCTGCACTAGGAAGCGGTAGCTTGCCATGTTCGCGTCCTTGGCGTCCCAGTCGCCAGAAGACTGCCGCACCACCAAATCTGAGTCGCCATAGCACAGGATCCGGCGAATGCCAAGTTCCTTGGCAAGCCGGAGCCCGTGTACGGTTGCTTCGTACTCGGCTACGTTGTTGGAGGCGGCGAAGTGGATCTGCAGCGTGTATCTGAGCTTGTCGCCCTTTGGAGAGGTAAGGACGACGCCGGCTCCCAGGCCGGTGCGCATCTTTGATCCGTCAAAGTGCATGCGCCAATGGGTGGAGTCGGGCGCTGGTGGTAAGTACTGGGTCTCGGCCGAGTCGACGAGGAAGTCGGCCAGCGCTTGCTCCTTGATGGCGGTGCGGGGTTGGTAGAAGATCGTGTAGGGGGCCAGCTCGATGGCCCATTTAGCCACCCGGCCGGATGCATCCCGGCTGCCTATGATTTCGGCTAGCGGGGCAGTGCATACGACCGTGATGGGATGCTCTTGGAAGTACGGCTTCAGCTTCTTGGCGGCGAAGCACACGCCATAGCACATCTTCTGATAGTGCGGGTAATTTTGCTTCAAGGCGGACAGCACCTCGCTCAGGTAATAAACCGGCCTCTGGACCGGCTGGGCTCGGCCTTCTTCGGGGCTTTCGACCACAATGACGGTGCTGACCACCCGGCTAGTGGCGGCAATATATAGGAGCATGGGCTCCTTCTCAGTCGGTGCCGCCAAGACAGGCGGCGTGGACAGCATTTTCTTCAGCTCGTGGAAAGCTTGGTCGGCCTGGTCGTTCCACTCAAAGTGAGTGCTCTTCTTCATGAGGCGGTAGAGGGGAAGAGCTTTTTCTCCAAGCCGGCTGATGAAGCGGTTCAGAGAGGCCAGGCACCCGGTGAACTTCTGAATCTCTCTGAGCTTGGTTGGGACCGCCATCCTCTCGATGGCCTTGATCTTCACAGGGTTGCACTCTATGCCGCGTTCGGAGACCAGAAAGCCTAGGAGCTGGCCGGCTGGCACTCCGAACACGCATTTCTCCGGGTTGAGCTTGATCCGGAACCGGCGCAGGTTCTCGAATGTCTCCTTCAAGTCTTCCAGCAGAGTGCCACGCTTCTCCGTCTTCACCACAACATCATCCATGTAAACATGGGCGTTCTTGCCGAGCTGTGTGAGGAGGCACTTCTGCATGCAACGCTGAAAGGTGGCGCCGGCATTCCTCAAGCCGAACATCATAGTCAGGTAGCAGAAGGCTCCAAACGGCGTGATGAAGGCGGTCTTCAGTTGGTCATCCGGGTTCAGCTTGATTTGGTGGTATCCCGAGTAGGCATCCAAAAAGCTCAACAGCTCGCATCCGGCTGTGGAGTCTATCACTTGATCGATCCTGGGCAGAGCGAAGGGATCTTTTGGGCAGGCTTTGTTGAGGCTTGTGTAATCTATACACATGCGCCACTTGTTATTGTTTTTCAGCACGAGAACCGGGTTCGCGAGCCACTCGGGGAAGAAAACTTCCATGATGAAGCCGGCTGCAAGAAGCCGGGCTATCTCTTCCCCTACGATCCTTCTCTTCTCTTCTGACAGTCGGCGGAGGGGCTGCTTGACTGGTTTAGCATCCTCCCGCACGTGCAATTTGTGCTCGGCGAAATCCTTCGGAACACCCGGCATGTCCTTGGGGGACCATGCAAAGATATCCCAATTCTCACGAAGGAAATCGACGAGCTCGCCTTCCTATTTGCTATCCAGGCTCGCCCCAATGACGGCAAACCTCTCGGGGTGCTCGGGGTCGAGCTGTATCTTCTTGGTCTCCTTGGCCGGCTGGAAAGATCCTTGGGCATCATACTCCTTGGAGTCAGCGGGTTGGTTTAGCTGCTTGCTGGCCAGGGCCACGACCCGGTCCAGCGTCTTCTTCTCTGCAGCGATCACGAGGGATTCGGCCAGCCGGCTGCTAGCCGCGGTGCAGTCGGCGGACTTCTTGTAGTCGCCGGCGATGGAGACGACACCCTTGGAGCTCGGTATATTTATCTTGAGGTAAGCATAGTGGGGGACCGCCATGAACTTGGCCAAGGCGGGTCGGCCCAGCAAGGCATGGTAAGGGCTCTCCAGGTCCACCACCTCGAACCAGATTGCTTCCTGGTGGAAATGGTCCTTGCCCCAAAAGAGTACATCAATCTTGATCTTGCCGATGGGGGCACAGGACAAACCGGGTACGATGCCGTGGAACACCGTTCGAGTCGGCGCAAGTTGCATTGCCTTGACGCCCAGCTTCTCCATGGTGTTGCGGTACAGGATGTTGACGCTGCTTCCGCCGTCGATCAGCACGCGGGAGAAGCGTGCGGCGCGTGTATCCGTTGCGAGGGTGGCCTCCAGGACCAATGCGTAGGAGCCGGGGGATGGCATCACCTCTGGGTGGTCGGCCCGGCTCCAGCTGATGGGTTTCTCCGACCAGTGCATGTGGCCGGCTGGGCTGGTGGCGGCCACGTTGACTTCTTGTTGCTCTCGGCGCCTGCTGCGCCGGTCTTCAGGCTGGCTCGTGAAGACGACATAAGATGCTTGCTCATCGGGGAACTCGTCCTGCACGGCGTCGACCGCGGGCCGGGCGGCTTTGGGCGGCGGGCCGGCAGGCGGAGTCGGCGTGAGCCCTTCGCCCTTCGAGATTCGGGCGAGCCAGTTGCATTTGCAGGTCGTGTGGTTGGACGGCTTCGCGCCGTTGTGAAACTTGCACGGGGCATCAAGGGTTTTCTCGTAGGAGAAGGCCGGCTGCCAAGCCGGCCGGCCGCCCTTGGGCTTCTTGGGTGCGGGCCACCCTTCAGGCGGCGCGTCTTCGACCATGGCCACCTGCCGACTGGCGGGAGGCGGCGCAGGGCCCTTGCGCTTTTGATCATTCTGGTGTTGGCGTCGGCCGTCGTCTCCAGCCGGCGCTTTGGGCGCCGGATTGAGCACCTTTCCGGATGCGTCCACCCGGAGCTCGGTCTTCATTGAGGAGTCGGCGGTGGCGTACTTGTCGGCGATGTTCAGGAGCTCGTCGAGGGTAGTCGGCTCATCGCAGAGAAGCTTGTGTTTGAGGAGGGTGCCCTCTCGGCACCCGGCGGTGAAGTATTCGATGGCTTGCACCTCGTGCACCCCCTCGCAGGAGTTGCGGAGCTCGGCCCAACGCGTCAGGTAGTCGCGAGTGGACTCGGCTGGGCCCTGTACGCACAGGGAGAGCTGTCTGGGCTTGGGAGCCCGCTTGTAGGTGCTGGTGAAGTTGCGAACGAAGGCTTCAGTGAAATCCACCCAGCTGTTGATGCTGAGGGGCTTGAGGCTGTTAAGCCAGGTCCGCATCGTGCCTTGCAGCATGAGGGGCACGTACTTTACGGCAACGCGCCGGTTGCCATTGGCGATGCTGACGGCCGTGGAGTAGTCGGTCAGCCAATCTTCCGGCTTCACTGAGCCGTTGTACTTGGGCGTGTCTCTTGGGAGCGAGAACCCTTTGGGGAAGGGCTCGTCGCTGATGCGGGGGCCAAAGCAAGGCGGGCCGACATCGTCTTCTTCTTCTAGCGGCAGGGATCGGGCCAGGCGGTCGATCCGGTGGCGGGCGTCGTTTTCGCCGATTCCCTCACGACGACCAAGCCTGCCGCTGAGAGTCGGGTGAGCCACTGGAGGCGGGGTAGGATATCTCTCTCCGCGAGCTCGAGGCGGAGGCGGGGTGCCCCGCCATTCCATGGCTCGGGGGCGGCCGTCCGCGTCTCGCTCGATGGAGATTTGGGTCCGGCTTCGGCTGGAAGCCGGCTCTTTCTCGCGCCGCGCGCGGGTGTTGCTGGTAGTCGGCGACCGGGAAGTCGCGCCATGCTCGCGGCGCGGGGGAGGGCTCCCCGCGCAGGCGTCGGCTTTGTGCCACCGTGCGGCCGCATCAATCAGTTGCTGGATGCGCTGCGTCATGTGGGGGAGGTCTTCCGCTTCCAAGCCGTCCAGCTCGTCTACGGCCGCCTGGGCGGCGCGCAGGTTCTCGAGCGGGGTGGCGTAGACCGGGCGATCCACTCCAAGCGTGTCGGCGATGACGGCGCCGCGTTGCCTGACAGCACCAGCCCGGCTAGGGCCAGCCGGAGCCGGCGTGCCGAAGGCGGCGCGGTCAGCTTCGCGCTGGTAGGCCTCGGTGAGGCGTCTTACGGAGGCCAGCCGCCGGCCCTCCGCGAGGAGGGCGAGGCGGCGTGCCTCCAGAACTTCGTCGCTGGCGTCCGCCGGAAGGGGGGCGGACAAGTCTTGGGCAGCCGCGAGTGGGGTGTCGCGGGCGCCCTCGTCAGTCGGGCCGCCGAGGCCGATAACCATCACCTCGGGGGCGTCAGAATCGCGATCGCCAGCTGGAGGGAGCGGGTCATTGTAGACCGTGACATTGGTGGGGAAGGTATCGTAGGATGCCGGGTCGGAGTCGACGGGCATCGGGTCGGTGGAGCCAACCGACTCCAAATCCGCAGCGGGCTCGCTGGAGACGTGGAGCTGGCTAAGGAGGTTGGCGAGGTGATCCGTGCCCGCATCGGAGGCAAGCTCGTCGGAGATGCGGGCCTTGTTGAAGAGGTTGGCGAGGTCGCCAGCCGCGCAGGCGTTGGCGACGCCATGCAGCGCGTCGCGGCAAGCGCCATCGAGCGAGCCAGGCTAACTGTGCTCGCGAGGAAGGAAAAGGGTTCCCGTCCAGCACAGGTCTCCGGACGACGGTGCACCTGGCCCCATGGTGGGCGCCAAATGTCGGGTGGTAGGATCGACATATGCCAACGGGTGGCTTATCATTGCGGGGGCCAAAAGAACGTCGCCGGTGCCTGGAAACGGGATGAGGCGAAGACATGCACGCCGGCGAATCTTACCCAGCTTCGGGGCTCTCCGGGGAGATAACACCCCTACTGCTGCTCTGCGGGGTCTCCGCATGGTTACTAAGTGCACAAGTAGCTACAATGCTCCTTGAGCTGTTTGGGGTGGAAGGAGGAAGAAGGGCTCAGCTCAGCTTGCTTCCTCTCCTTGTATGTGTCTAGGTCTAGAATGAGAGTCCAACCCTTTGCATGGGTGCACCGGGGGTTTATATAGGCCTACCCCCCCGGGGTACAATGGTAATCCGACTGGGCGCAGGGCCCGGCTGTCGGTGACTATGCTCGCCGGCTTCTCCGCCGGCTTCTGGGGCCCGCCGGCTGGTGGGTCCCGCCGGCTGCCGGCTCCTGGGTCGACAGGCCGGCCCCACTGGCCAGGGCCTGGTCGACAGCTGGTTACTGTTGCTCCGTGCTGTTGGCACAGGCTTGGTCGGGGTAAGCGTGGCTACAGTAACGCCGCCTTGGCGTGCGATTACTGTAGCCCCGCCGCACCTTGTCTCCCTAATGGGCGTCTCCTTCGAGGAGGGTGGCAGGCCGGCTACGTGAAGCCGGCCCTCTGTCTTGCTGGCTTGAGAGGGGGTGCGGCCGCCTTCGGCATCTCTCTGCCCGAAAGGGCCCACCGCCTCGGGGGCCACGCTGGTGGCCCGTCGTGGATGGCGTCAGAGCCGCCATGGCTACAGTGCCGCGCCCGGCGGGCCGCAGCTGCCCGCACGACGCGCTGTACCAGGCGTGCTCCGGGTTTTGGGGGTGGCAGGCTCCACTGTAGCCACGCCCCGCATCATCAACGCAGAGTGGACGCGTACATTGCGGGTATGGCGTTGACTGCTTTATCGAAGCCGGCCCGACAGTAGCCGGCCTTGTCGTAGCCGGCATTGCCATAGCCGGCCCTGCCGTAGCCGGCCCTCCACAGCTTTCTTCATGGGGGTAAAAGGCGGGCCGCCCCCGAAGCCGGCTAGGATGGTAGTCGGCTAGGGGGAGGCGGCCCAGGTCTTGAGTCTCCTTACGAGCCGGATGGTCTCATAATTTTTTCTGAGGGGCCAGGGGATGCCGGCTGGGCTACCCATGGCTATTTACCCTGACAAGTCCAATCCAGACATGGTACAGTCTTCGGCCTTCATGTCTTCACAGCCCATCAGTCCGGCCCAAAGGATAATAGGCCGGACGCCCGAGGACCCCTTAGTCCAGGACTCCCTCAGGAAGGGATCCCACAATGGCCAAATTCGAAGGGAGACAACTAGTACAAGTTATCCTGACAAAAGATGGCCTTCGCTTGCCAAAGGCTCTGGTGATGATGCCGTCCTGGGCTCCACGGTGACCTCCGTCCTGCCGTCCTGCTGGTCTTGGTCTTGTTATATCGATATGGAAGCCTTTGCCTAATGCCTCGGGACTCCTCTCCTGCGCTTGCCTCCTTAGCACCAAAGAGCAAACGAGTACACTGCGCGCTCGTGCCCACTTGGTCTTGGTCTTCATGGCTTGCATCACAGGGACCTCGCGAGTTGCCCCTGCCTTCATCTCTCCGCCCCTCGCGACCCAGCCTAGTGAGGCCGCCCCCAAGGAGGTCTTGTGTCGTCCGCCTCGCGAGGCTTGGCCCCTCGCGAGGGTCTGGAGTGTTCGCTGGTGAAGATGGGCCGTACAGGGCCGCTGGTGGAGCCATGCCGTGGGACGCAGGCAGGCAAGTCTGGGGACCCCCGTTCCCAGGACGCGGACAGTAGCCCCGGGCCCAAGGCGTGCTCAGACTTGGCTTCAAGGCAAAGCCAAAGGGGCTAGTGTGGAGTGCCGCGGGCCCCAACATCCTGCGGCCTTGGTTGACGCGTGGCGATTGATGGGACGTGGGCGTCTCCGCTTCCCCACATTGCCTCGGCAACTGCCCGACTTGACGACTCCCTGTTGCATGCAGAAAAAGGCCATTATTACCTTAGATCATGGAGGCCGGCGGTTGGTCTCTGCCTGGCTATAAATGGGAAGGGGGCGGAGCCCCCGTCACCCATCTCTTCCTTCACTCCTCCTGCTTCTTCTTCTTCCTCCTTGCTTCATCGTTCGCAGCTACACCCATGGTGCCGGTGAAGAGGTTCTCTGCCATGGAAAAAGGGAAAGCCCGCCAGGAGGGCCCGGCTTGCCGCCACCCAAGAGGGGGCGTGGTCGCCCATGTAAGCATGCCGCGACCCCCACCGTGGCCCCTCGCGGCCGTGGCGGCACCTCCCCATGTGGTGGGGACCGCCTAGGTCATGGCAGTCCCTATTGATGAAGTGAGGCGCGCCATGGTTGCGCGGCCTCCCCGGCTGCGCTTCCACTCGGTGGAGGTGCTTCTGGAGTTCATCATGTGGTCGAAGAACTTGGCCGGCACCTGGCTTCAGCTCCCATGGTTCTTCGCCGGCGAACAACCGGCCGCAGGTCCAGGCGGTCTCTGGCTGCAGGCGGACGGCTGCTGTAACATGGCTTCATGGGTCACGATGGAGGTCTCCATTGCGGGCAACACAGCCTTGTCCCACAGCTGGCAGTCATTTGCCCGCACGTGCGGCCTGGGCGGGCAGTGCACCCTCCACTTCAAGTATGACGGTGACGTGACCCTCTATGTGAGGGTATTCGGGGAAGATGGTCGCCGCGTTGGGTGCTACCCTGAGTGCAATGACGACGGCGAGGTGCTCGGCCTTGGCGATGGTCGTGACAGGGGTGAAGGTGGACTTGTCCTCGCCGCCGGCCGCGGCTCGTTCAGCTACGGAGACTCTTCCTTCAGCGACAGCTCCAGCAGTAGTGGATATGACCAGCCGCCACACCGCCGTGCCCGCTTCGAGGGTGGTAGCGGGTCATCTCATCGCCATGCCCCAGTGAAGCGCGAGGAGGGGTCTGGCTGAGTCTAGGAGAGCGCCGAGGGCCCACTCTCGCGAACCGCCGTGGGGGCGCGCGCTGCTTTCATTTTGTTCTTTCCTTTCTTCCTGCATTTAAAAAGAAACAAGTATGGGCCCTGCAGGGGCATGCAACGAACCGTGATTTCCAATTAGCTATGTTATGTTTATCGTTCCTGTGTCGTGTTGCAGTATCAGTGTTTTATGTAGGCGTGTAGAGATAAGATAGCTTAATGTGTCTGAAGTAGTTCCCGCCTCGTGAGGCGCGCCTCTCCCAGTACCTGGTGAGACCTCCTTGCCATTGACTTGGGAGGCATCGAAGAACTACAAAAATTTGTTGACAATCTCTTATTCTTCCGAGCCCAGGTCGTAGGCGCAGCCGGCCATGACCCAGAGCTCGGCATCGTGGTACCCGAGGGGCACGGATTAAGGGAGGAGCGCCAGCTTGCGAGCTCGAGCGAGGGTGCCTCATGAAGAAGAGGAAAAACGCTCACGAGTGCACCTGTCCAGCCCCCTCGTGAGGCATGCGAGGGAGAGTACAGGCTGTCGGATTCACGGGTTCCGGCAGACCCTTAAGGTTCGACAACTGGGGTGCACGCGGAAATCACACCTTCTACCTCCCCGTCTCACAAAGATCTAAACTACTAAAGGAACTGCACAAGGGACACAAGATTTATACTGGTCCGGGCCACCGTTGTGGTGTAATACCCTACTCTAGTGTGTGGTGGGTGGATTGCCTGTTGGGGCTGATGATGTGAACGATACAAGGAAGAACAGCCTCGCGAGGGTCTGTTCTTGGGTGGGGGGATGAACTGCTAGGAGGAGTTCAGTCACCCTTCTCTCTCTCTCTCTCTCTCTCTCTCTCTACTTGTGAACCGGACGAACCAACTCCGCGAACCGAACCCCCCCGCGAACCGGACCCCTTGCTACGTGGGTGGCCGGTCCTATTTATAGGCAAAGGCCCTGGGCCTCTTCCCAAATATTGAGCGAGAAGGGCGCCAACAATTGGCCAATTCGAAGGGGACATCTAGTACACTTATCATGACTAAAGTTGGTCTTCGCCTGCGAAAGACCCTGCAGTGACGCCGTGCTGGGCTCCATGGTGACCTCCTTCTCGTAGTCCGCTTGGTCCTGGTCTTGTTGCACCGAAATGGCAACCTTTGCCTGATGCCTCGGTACTCCACGGCTGCGCTTGCCCCCTTTGCACCAAAGAGGAAAGAAGGACGCTGCGCACGCTGGCGCCCGCCTGGCACCCTCGATCGTCATGGCTTGCATCATGGGCACCTCGCGAGGTACCCCGCCTTGATTCCTCCGCCTCCTCGCGAGCCAGTCTGAGGAGGCTGCGCTTGGGGATGTGCCGTGTCATCCGCCCCGCGAGGCTTCGCCCCTCGCAAGGGTCTTGAGTCTTGTGTTGATGAAGATGGGCCATGCTGGGCCTCCTTTGAGCCACGCCGCCGGCCGCAAGCAGGCAAGTCTGGGGACCCCCGTTCCCAGAACGCCGACAGTAGCCCCCGGGCCCAAGGCGCGCATGCGCTTGGCCATGCCGAGAGGCGAAAGGGCAAGGGCAAAGCGCCGCGGGCCCTAACAGCCTGCGGTCTTGGGCGCTGCGTGGCGGTTGACGGGACGTGGGCGTCTCCACTTCCCCATGACGCCTCGGTGATCGCGCGAGGTGGACAAGTCCCTGCATGCAAATCGTGTCATGATACCTGCGATCGTGGAGGCCGGCGGTTGGTTCAGGCCTCAATGGCCTGTGACGGAGAGAGGGAGGCCACCCTCGAGGCGAAGGCTGCCCGAGACGCGGCCCTAGGAGAGGTGGTTGAAGTTCGCGGTCGTTGCAAGGCGCTGGAGGATGAGCTGCAAGGCCTGCGGGGCCAGCTTGCGAAGGAGGTCCGTCTTCGCCAGGAACAAGAAGAAAGCATGAAGGCTCGCGAGGCAGCCATCGAGGGCCGGGAGGCCAAGCTCAAGAAGCATCGCGACCGCCTGAGTGCGTTGGGGGAGGAACTGGAGGCGACGAGGGTCGAGCTGGACAGCAAGGCCAAGGTTCTTGACGAGGATCGCATGGCCTTTGCGGACATGGAGAAAGATGCCCGCGCTTTGCTGAAGACGCTTTACGAGAGTGTCTTGGACAGCCCGCTAGCCGGTGATGGTGACGGCCCCGCCAAGCTGCTTCCTTTCCTGGTTAAGGCCCTTGGGGACGTCGCCCTTGGCATCGGCCCCACGGCCGAGGCCGAGGCGCGCATCCTGTCTTCTGCTGCGCTGACGCGGGTCTTTGCCCACATCTACCTTCGTGATCCCAACGCCGACCTCGACGGCCTGCTGGAGCCGGTGAGCGGCGAGGGTGCTGCCGCCACTGTCGAAGCCGTGAAGGGGCATGCGGAGGCGCTGCTGGGGAAGTTCCGGGCCTTCAGCACCAAGCCAAAGCAAGGCGCTGCCGGCCCTGCTGGTCCTCGAGGCGAAGCCACTCCGCACAGCTTCACCGCCGACGAGTGACTCCGTTCCATCCCTGTTCTTCTTTTAATTCCTGCACATGCATCATGCCTCGGGGAGGCATTTAAACTTGGGTTTGGTATTGAGACGACAGTATGGACTGTAACATTTGCTTTTATGTTCCTTGAATTTCATGTTTGTCTTCCCTACTTGCTTGTGTTCAACGCCGGCAGAGCCCGGCCCCGCGCGTGCCTCACCCAGCATTAGCCCCGACCGGAAACCAGGACTGGACCAAAGGAGTGAGGGGCTACGTGACAAGTTAGGCTCCTGAGTCGCGATGCTCAGGAGTCCCCCTTGGCGTGCGAACGACAAGTAGGGAGGCGCGGTGTAGGTGTATCTTCCGTTCTACGTCTGTAGAGCCCGACTCCGCGTGTACCTTACCCAGCATAGCCTTTCAGAACTAAGGAGTGAGGGGATATGGAGCCAGTTAGGCTCCTGAGTCGCGATGCTCAGGAGTCCCCCTTGACGCGCAAACAGCGGGTGATGAGGTGCGATGTAAGCGGGGATACCGTTCTACGTCTACAGGGCCCGGCCCCGTGCGTACCTCACCCAACATAGCCTTTCGGAACTAAGGAGTGAGGGGCTACGGGACCAGTTAGGCCCCTGAGTCGCGATGCTCAGGGGTCCCCCTTGACGCGCAAACGGCCTTCGTACCTTGGCTCCGCTCAGGGAGAGACGCGCGACGAACCAGGCCTGAGGGGCCTGACTGGGAAGCGTACGTCTGGGCGTGACCCAGTCGTAGCCCCCGTGCCTAGCCCCCTCGCGCGGCACTCCCGAGGGGAGGCGTTGCGATGAGGCCAGCCACTGAGCTCTGGGCTCCCTGAGGTTAATGCGGCCCGGAGGCCACCCCCAGTTGTTTATCACCAGCGCAGAGCATAGCGCTTCCGTATGTGTACGGGCATAGCCGCTCCTCGGAAGTGTCGTCAGCCAGCGCGGAGCATGGTGCTTCCACTGGTACGTGGGAGGGGGCTCCCCTCCGGGAGGAGCCCCCGGGGCGTGTACAGCCCCACCCTGACACGTGGCCGGCACGGTAGGGCTAGGTGAGGTGTATCTGGGCACCCGAGAGCCAGCGCGGGACTCACGAGGCCCTACCTCTAGGCGGGTTGCGCCTGGCACTGGGCCGTATCTTGAGATGTGTCGCTGCAAAATTTGGTTAGATACCGGTACTCTACGTCCTTGGGTCCCGGCCCTCGAGCTTGTCTCAGCCATCGCTGGTATGCCAGGTCGCGATGCCGTGGACAAGGCCAGAGGGTGAGGGCTGGAGAGCCATTAAGAGCCCTGAGTCGCGATGCTCAGGCACCCCCCCTTTAACGTGCAAGTGGCCGACATGGAGAAGAAAGGATGCCACGGACAGGCACCATGCAATCAAGCATGATAGGCAATGCATAGATGGAAATAAACGCGAGGGAGATACACGCCGCTGGGCCTAGCCCGAGCGGCTTGGGGATGATGTAGCCCGAGGGGTGCCCCCAACAAGGCAAACTAATGACCGGAAAAATAAAAAAGTGGATACATGCCGCAGGGACGGACCCACGCGGCCTGGGAGTGATGCAACCCTGGAAGGGTGCTCCCAGCTAGGAACGAAGCTTGGAAGATGTCACCTGGGGATGTCGTCGGCGAAGTGGCGTTGGTGCAGCAGACTCGGTGGGCTACAGAAGCTGATCCTCACGAGCCCCCAGGCCCCGGGGCCTCGGGAGGCTTCGGAGGCGCTGGTGACTCCTCGTGAGCTGTCTTCATCTCCGCCAAGGCCGCGGAACGCCTGTCTTCCTGAGCCTCCATGATGCCCCTCATGAGGCGCTGGTACGCCGCAGCCATGCTCGGCATGCCGTAAGGCATGCGAACATAGCTGCGGGGTGGACCCCCGTGGCGCCCCACTTGCGAGGGACAGAGAGGCTCCATCGTGGCGATCTGATTGAGCCCTGGTACATCGACGCAGACGCGCAGCCCACCATCCTCGCCTGGATGTGGGGCCACAGCTGGTAGGCGGCGACAACCTCTCATGATCCTTGTCTCCTGTAGTTCTTGAATGGCCTTGTCAACGAACTCTTGCTGGTCTGACCTTCCTTGCCTGGCTCCTTCTCGGGGGAAACGTGCTTCGAAGCACGCCTCCACATGGTGCACAAGCGCCTCCCTCGTGACCCTGGCTAGGTCGGTGGCCCTCCAGGTGAGAGCCCCCGAGCCCTGCCTGAGGAGGGCGCCGGGCGCGCTTTCCTATGCGATGGATGGGGGGTCCCCCTGGGCAGACACGGGCCCTGAGGGGCCTGCCTCATGAGGGGCCGAGCCTGAAGATGTCTTCTTCTTCTTGGGGGTGGTCTCAGGAAGCCTCCTGCTTCCGCGATCTGGGTCTTCTAGCGACGCGGCCTAATAGGCCCGTTCCAGGGAAAACACTGCATCCTTCTCTTCACAGGGCACAGTGATGACGCCGCCACTTCCTGGCATCTTGAGGACATTGTAGCCGTGGTGAGTCACGGCCATGTACTTGGCCAGCGCTGGGTACCCGAGGATGGCGTTGTACGGCAGGCGGATGTGGGCGACGTCGAAGTCGATGAGCTCGGTGCGGTAGTTGCTATGAGCCCCGAAGGTGACAGGGAGGCGGACCTGCTCGATCGGGACTGTGGAACCGTCGGTGATTCCGGAGAAAGGCTTGGTTGGCTGAAGCTGGTCATAGGGTACTTGGAGATTGTTGAATGTTTCCATGGACAGGATGTTGAGCCCTGCCCCACCATCGATGAGGGTCTTGGTGACCAGCACGTTGCTGATGACTGGGGAGCAAAGCATCGGGAGGACTCCTGCCATGGCCGCACACTTGAGCTGGTCTGCTGAGCTGAACGTGATGGAGCACGCCGACCACCTGAGGAGGCGCGTTGCTTCGAGCTTGGGGAGAACTGCATTCACTTCGCGGGCGAACTACTTGAAGATACGTTGAGAGGCTGGGGCTTGAGCTCCGCCCAGGATGCAGGCGATTGCGCGCGGCTCTTGGAAACCCCCGGCCCCCTCGTCTTGATGGCAGTCTTCGTTCCTCCTTGGCTGAGGCGGTAGCGGAGGTAGGCCTGCGTTGCCATGAGGGCGATCCTCACGAGGCTGATCCCTCCAGTCTCCCTCGCGAGGCAGGTCCCACCAGCGGTCCTCGCGAGGTTGGTCGCGCCACCCCTGGCGCGGGCCGCGATCTTCCCAGCATCCTGGGTTTCTTCCTCTTCCTCGGCAGTAGCTCCGGTCAGCACGGTCAGGGCGACGGCCGATCCTTCCTTTTCGCACGGCACAGAGTTCTTGGCATTCGTTGGTGTTGTGGGTGTGGAGGTCATGGTACACATAGTACCGGCTGCCCCTGGAGGATTCGGGCAGATCCTTGCCCCGCTTGGTGTCTGGTTCTGCAGCGAGTACGGCAGCCCCCTTGCGCTTCACATCCTTGGCCTTGGGCTTCTTCTCTTCTGGGTCCGCGGCAGGCAGCTCGAGGAGGGAGAGACGTCCCTCCTCAGCCTTGGCGCATTTGGTCGCCAAGTTAAACAGCTCCAAGGAGGTGCAGAGGTCTTCGTGCATCGCCAGCTCCTCGTTCATCTTGACGTCGTGCACGCCATCGGAGAAGGCCGAGATGATGGCTTCCTCGGACACCTTGGGGATCTTGAGGCGCGCGCTGTTGAAGTGCTGGATGTACTTTTGCAGGGTCTCTCCGGGTTGTTGCTTGATGCGGCGCATGTCGTTCATGGCGGGTGGCCGGTCGCGAGTACCTTGGAAGTTGGCGATGAAGCGGGTGTGCATCTGGTCCCAGGAGGAGATCGTGCCTGGAGCTAGATTCAGGAGCCAGGTTCGAGCTCCTTCCTTGAGTGCCACGGGGAACCAGTTCGATGCCCAGCTCATAGAGCTGGGGGAACTCTGCGGGATCAGTTGTGCCGTCGTAGCGAGGAGGCAGGTCTGGCTTGAACTTGCCGGGCCACGCGACGCTGCGCAGCTCTGTGGTGTAGGCACGGCAGCCTGCGGTGGCCACGAAAGGCTTCGGCTGATGGAGAGCTAGGTCTTGAGGTTCCCCACGCGCTGCAGCTAGGAGCAGAGCGGGGTCTTGGCGCGCCGGAGCTGGAGCAGGGTCACGGCATGCTGGAGCAGGGAGCGCCCTGGCAGCCCCTTGCGGGCGAGGGACTTCTTGGCAGCTCCGTTCTTGTTGCGCTGGCGCCTGACGGAGCGGGTTCCGCCCAGGGGCCAAGCGCCTTGGAGCCATGGCATCTTCTTGGAGAGGAGGCGGCTGGTGCGCCTCTGGAGCTTCGTTGCCCGCGCGGGGCAGGGTGTGGCGCAGAGGAACGGACGGCGCGGAAGAGCCCCCTGTGGCGCGGACAAGCTCGGCGACGCGGTCGAGCCACTCTTCATAGACGTCGTTGACGGGGCGGTAGTGCAGGAGCTCGTTTGCCGCGAGGAGCGCAGCTCGAGCCTCCAAGGGTGCGCGGAGCGCGCGGGACGAAGAACCGGCTGGTGCGAGTGATGGACTAGCGGTGCGGCCGTCTTGGCGCACGGACAGATGCTGAGACGACGCTTGCTGCTCGCCCCCCACCGGGCCGGTGGCGGCGTTGACAGCGGGTGCCGAGGAACGACGAGGACGCCCATCGATGGGGGCCATCTGGGTGACGCAAGCAGCGATGGTGGCCCGGCGCTCGGCGCGGGCCCGACGAGCGTCGGACATGGATGCGACGGTCGGAGGAGAACGAAGTGGTGGAGGACAGATTCCGGCGCACCCCTACCTGGCGCGCCAAATGTCGGATTCACGGGTTCCGGCAGACCCTTAAGGTTCGAACACTGGGGTGCGCGCGGAAATCACACCTTCTAAACTACTAAAGGAACTGCACAAGGGACACAAGATTTATACTGGTTCGGGCCACCGTTGTGGTGTAATACGCTACTCCAGTGTGTGGTGTGTGGATTGCCTCTTGGGGCTGATGATGATGAACGATGCAAGGAAGAACAGCCTCGCGAGGGTCTGTTCTTGGGTGGGGGGATGAACTGCTAGGAGGAGTTCAGTCACCCTTCTCTCTCTCTCTCTCTCTCTCTCTCTCTCTCTCTCTCTACTTGCGAACCGGACGAACCAACTCCGCGAACCGAACCCCCCCCCCCCCCCCCCGCGAACCGGACCCCTTGCTACATGGGTGGCCGGTCCTATTTATAGGCAAAGGCCCTGGGCCTCTTCCCAAATATTGAGCGGGAAGGGCGCCAACAATTGGCCAATTCGAAGGGGAACATCTAGTACACTTATCCTGACTAAAGTTGGTCTTCGCCTGCAAAAGACCCTGCGGTGACGCCGTGCTGGGCTCCATGGTTACCTCCGTCTCGTAGTCCGCTTGGTCCTGGTCTCGTTGCACCGAAATGGCAACCTTTGCCTGATGCCTCGGTACTCTGCGGCTGCGCTTGCCCCCTTTGCACCAAAGTGGAAAGAAGGACGCTGCACGCGCTGGCGCCCACCTGGCACCCTCGATCGTCATGGCTTGCATCATGGGCACCACACGAGGTACCCCACCTTGATTCCTCCGCCTCCTCGCGAGCCAGCCTGAGGAGGCTGCGCCTGCGGATGTGCCATGTCGTCCGCCCCGCAAGGCTTGGCCCCTCGCGAGGGTCTTGAGTCTTGTGTTGATGAAGATGGGCCATGCTGGGCCTCCTTTGAGCCACGCCGCCGGCCGCAGGCAGGCAAGTCTGGGGACCCCCGTTCTCAGAACGCCGACACAGGCCAAAACAAATAACCGAGGAAAGAACAAAGGAAAAGGCGACCGAACCAAGATGGCAAGAGAAACCAGAATGCGAACTTCCATTAAAGAAAGGGGGCAAGCCAACTACGGAAAGCAAATGAAAAGCCGTCTCCGGCACCTAGTCTAGTCTTCTCACCAGCGCGGAGCTAAGTGCTTCCACTAGGACGTGGGAGGGAGCCCCCGAGGCCCGAGGGAGGCACTCCCGAGACTCCGTGGCATGTACAGCCCCACTCATTATTACGTGTGAGCGTCACGAGCAGAGACCTTCACAGGCACGGGGCCTTGCTTCACAGGCACTGGGCCATGCTTCATGGGTAGAACTTCCGGAGGTGCTGGATGTTCCAGGCGTTCTGGATGGGGACCCTATCTTGCATCTCCAGGCGCACGGCGCCAGGCCTGGAGATGCGGGCGATCCTAAACGGGCCCTCCCACATGGGCGAGAGCTTGTGCAGCCCTTCCCTGGAGAGCACCCGCCTCAGGACGAGGTCACCCACCTCGAGCGTATTGGAGCGGACGCTGCGACAGTGGTACCGTCGCAGCACCTACTGGTATCTTGCCGCTCGGAGCGAGGCTTCACGGCAGCGTTCCTCCCCCAACACAAGTTCCATCCCCCGCATGGCATCCTGCTGCGTCTCATCAAACACCAGGACCCGCACGGAGCGATGCTTGACCTTGTGAGGGAGAACCGCTTCGGCTCCATAGACGAGGAAGAACGGGTTCTCGCCTGTTGGCTTGGTGGTGGTGGTGCGGATGGACCATAGCACAGACTGGAGCTCGTCGTGCCAGCCCTTGCCGCAGGCCTCGAGCTTCTTCTTGAAGGTCCTGGTCTTGAGGCCTCTGAGGACCTTCGCGTTGGCGCGTTCGGCTTGACTATTGCTCCTGGGGTGTGCCACCGAAGCATAGCAGATCTGCATTCCAAGGTTAGCACAATATGTCTGGAAGAGATTGCTAGTGAACTGTGAGCCGTTGTCGGTGATGATGCGATTAGGGACCCTGAACTGGCTCACGATACCCTTGATGAACTTGACCGCAGATCCAACCGGGATGGTGCGGACAGCTTCTACCTCCGCCCATTTGGTGAAACTGTCGATGGCGACGTAGAGGTAGCGATAGCCCCCAGGCGCTTGAGGGAACGGGCCTAAGATATCCAGCCCCCAGACTGCGAACGGCCACGAGAGCGGGATGGTCTGGATGCCCTGAGTTGGCTGATGGATCTGCTTGGCGTGGAATTGGCAGGCCTTGCAGGACTTCACCAGCTCGGTTGCGTTGTTAAGCGCCGTAGGCCAGTAGAACCCGCTGCGAAATGCCTTGCCGACGAGGGTTTGTGACGACGAGTGGTGCCCGCAGTCTTTGCCGTGTATTTCAGTCAGTAACTCGTTCCCCTTTTCCCTGGAGATGCATCGCAAAGAAACATCATTTGGCCACTTCCTGTATAACTCACCGTCCTGGATGCTGTATGACGTAGCTGGTCGGGCCACGCGCTCCGCGTCCTCCTCTTTCTCCGGCAGTGTCCCTTGCGTCAAGTATTCCTTGAACTCCTTGGTCCAGCACCCCTCCTGAGGCTCGAGCGCCAGGAGTAGGCGCACTCCCGAGGTCGGGCCGCATGCCGGGGCTCCCGAGGCAGGTGGTTGGGGGAGCTCCTCCCGAGGCGGCGCCGGCCCCGAAAGCGGAGGTGCTGCCGACGACTTGAAGAGCCGCTCCTCAAAGACGCCAGGCTTGTCTCTTGGATGCCATTTTGGCGATGTCGTTGGCCTCCTTGTTGGTGCCACGGGGCACGTGCTGCAACTCTAGACCCAGGAAATGCTTTTCCATTTTGCGTACCTCCGCGTGGTATGCTTCCATATGCTCGTCCTTCGGCTCATATACCTTTTTGGAGAAGTTGACGAGGAGCTGCGAGTCACCCCTGATGGTGAGGCGCTTCACCCCCAGGGCCACCGCGGCCTTGAGGCCAGCGATGAGGCCTTCGTACACCGTGATGTTGTTGGATACCTTCTCGCGTTGCTGGAAGCACAGTTGCACGGCGTAGTAGAGCTTGTCCTAAGTGGGCGAGATGAGCACTGCTCCAGCTCCCGCGCCCTAGCGTGCGAATGCACCTTCGAAATACATGACCCAGCCATCTGGCGCTTCACTTCCAGGCGAGAGGGATTGGTCCTCGCCTGCTTCAAACCCCGGGGTATCGGTCCATTCTGCCACGAAGTCGGCGAGCGCGGCCCCCTTGATGACCCTAGTTGTGCTGAACTCCAGCTGGAATGCTTGCAGCTCGATGTTCCATTCGGCGACTCTTCCAACAGCGTTGGGGCTCCTGAGTACCCTATCTAGCTGGTAGGCCGAGATGACCTTGATTGGGTGACCTTGGAAGTAGTGCCGCAGCTTACGTGAGGCCACCAAAAGTGCGAGCAAGAGCTTCTAAGGCATGGGGTATCGCGCCCTTGCATCCCGCAGTACCGTGCTGACAAAGTACACTGGGTGCTAGACGAGGGTGGAAGCACCGACGAAGCCTGCGCCTGGCGGAAGTTTGGGCATCTCCTGAGGTGACGGGACCCAAAGAGCCTGGTCACCAACTGTGGCCTTTGCTGGCCCGCGAACGCCGCCTTGCTGGGCCTGGTCGCTCGTTGGCGTCGCTACAGCCTTTGTGGTGCCCTCTGGGTCCTATATCGCCCCGGCTAGGGGTGCAGCACGGCGCGACAGACCCTTGGCCCGGCGCTCTTCCCGAACCGCCACTAGAGCTGCGCTAGAGGAGTAGGGAGTGGCGGCAAGGTAAAGCACCAGGGGCTCGAGAGGGCGAGGCGCCACCATCATCGGAGGGCTGGTCAAGTATCTCTTGAGGTCTTGAAATGCTTGGTCAGCCTCCGGGGTCCACTCGAACTGGCCCTTCTTCTTCATCAGCTTGAAGAACGGCAGGGCACGCTCTCCTAGCTTGGAGATGAAGCGCCCCAGCGAGGTCACGCAGCCTGCAAGCTTCTGCATCTCCTTGAGAGTTTGTGGTAGGCTCATGTATTCTATCGCTTTTCCCTTCTCCGGGATGGCCTCGATCCCCCTGTGGGACACAAGGAAGCCCAACAGCTTGCCAGAGGGGACACCGAACACGCACTTCTCTGGGTTGAGCCGCAGGTCTACCTGGCGCAGACTTGCGAAGGTCTCCTCTAGGTCTTGAATCAAAGTTTCTGCCTCCCAAGACTTTACCACAATGTCGTCGACGTAGGCCTCAGTGTTCCTCCCGAGCTGCTGACCTAGGGCGATGTGTATCAGCCATTGCAAGGTCACGCCTGCGTTGCGCAGCTCGAACGACATGCAAGTGTAGCAGTACACCCCACACGGGGTCAAGAAGGCTGTCTTCTCCACATCCTCCACTGCTATATTGATCTGGTGGTAGCCTAAGAACGCGTCCAGGAAGCATAGCAGGTCGCATTTGGCAGTGGAGTCGACAATCTGGTCAATGTGCGGGAGAGGGAACGGATCTTGGGGACAGGCCTTATTAAGGTTGGTGAAGTCAACACATGTGCCCTCCTTTCCGCCTTTCTTTGGTATGACGACAGGGTTCGCCAGCCACTCGGGGTATCGAACCTCGCGAATGACACGTGCTGCCTCCAGCTTGCGGGTTTCCTGGACGATGAAGGACTGCTTCTCTGTGGACTATCGCCGCGCCTTCTGCTTCACAGCGCACACATTGGGGCACACCGACAAGTGATGCTCGATCACCCCCTGGGGACTCCTACTAGCTACTTGGGCTCCCAGGCAAATATATCCTTGTTCGCACGCAGGAACCTCACCAATGCGTCCTCTTGATCCTGGTGAAGGTTAGCGCCTATGGCGAAGGTGGCTTCTGAGGACCCATCTTCCTCGACTGGCACCTGCTTGGTTTCGGCCCGATCTTGAGTGAAGAACTGGTTCTTCTTTGCTGGCGCGGCCTCCTTAACCCCTAGGGTGGCCTCGTTGGCCGGTCATACTACTGCGACGGTTTTGAGGGCACACTTGAGCGCCGCCAGAGCCTCCTTGGTGTCTCCAACTATGGTGAGAACGTCCTTGCTCCCGAGCATCTTCATGAGGATGTAGGTCGGATGGGTCGCCGCCATAAACTGAGCCAGCGCCGGATATCCGGGGATGGCATTGTATGGGAGGCCGATGCAGGTGATGTCGAAGTCGATCAGCTCGGTGCGGTAGTTGCCGCGAGTGTCGAAGGTCATAGGGAGGCGGATCTGCCCCAAGGGGCTGGTGGAGCCACCGCCGACCACAGAGAAGGGCTTGCTGGGGCGGAGCCGTTCCAGTGGTATGTGAAGAAGGCTAAAAGCCTCCACGGAGAGCACGTTAAGACTGGTGCCGCCGTCGATGAGGGTCTTGGCGACAACTACGTTGCATATGGTGGGCATGCAATTGTGACACCCCGAGACCGATGCGGCAGGTGTCTCCCAGTTATTCGTTGTTTTGCCATGTCTTTTGCTTGCGTGTTTCATCTTGCCATGTCATAATGTGCCTTGCATCTTCATGTTTTTCACAACTTGCATTCGTCCGGGTTTCCCCAGTTTCGTCCGTTGTCCGTACTAAGCCCAACTCCAATTGCACGCGCCCGCGGCACCTCCGAAATTTTATTTTATAAGTGGCCGGGAAATGTTCTCGGAATGGGTTTAAAGTGGGCATGCGGTGTTGTTATGTTGTCAGTAGGTCGCCTGCCACGTTTCATAGCATTCGGGGTTCGTTTGATGCCCCAACGGATAACTATAGCCGCAGTTTTGCCGGTCTAACGTTGGACGTTTTCGGTCTTCGGAAACAGTCGCCGGGTCTCTCTCTCTTCTCTTCTCTCAGCCCAAAGCTTTCTGCACAGTCCGCTATCAACCGCTAGGCCCCGAAACCCCTCCTTGCATAGTGAATCGACCCCCCTCACGTGCGCATCCGAAAGTTGTCCCGAACCCGACCCGGACAGTCGTCACCATTGGATTCGGATCATCCCCAAACATCTAGAAAACATCACCGTTTTCTTATTTGGGCTCCCTAGCCTATTTTTCCCGACCATCTGATTTTGATCGGAGGGACGGGATAGCCCCTAATCTAACCCACTCACTTTATAAACTAGACCAACCCTAGATCCTAGGCAGTTTGTCCCTTCCATCCATCCCATCCGCCGCCACTCTCCTTGTTTTCAACGCCGGCCAATCCCCACTATTTTCGATCAATCCATCCATCCAACTGCATCTCCCATCGCAGCCATCCCCCACGCTCGATCTCTCCCGCAGCCAGCCGGTGCCCGATCCAGGATGGATCGAGGCCACTGCCTCGCACGCCTATGCCTCCTCTGCTGCCTTCACATCATCTTCCTCGAGCAGGAGCCCATGCCCGAGCTCCTTCGCCACCGGCAGCTCTGCAGTGCCGCCTCTCTGCCGGTCCAGACCCTGCCTCGCCGCTCCGGCGAGAACCCGATGAGCAGACGAGTGCCCGTCACTGCCCTTGCTTCTTTCTCCTCCCTGCCCTCCTCTTTCCTTCTCCTTAGTTATCGCTGTTCTTCCCGTGGCTCACCTCGTCTGTCTCTCTCTCTCTGCTTCACAGGAACACCAACGTCCCCGAACCAGCTCCATTGGGACGCCACCATCGCCTCCTCCACCGGCGCCTCCTCCACCGGATCTCCTTCACTCTGCCGCCCAGCCGCCGGATCCGCCCGTTCTGGCCGGTTCCTGCCCGGCGCCGCGCTAAACCCATGCCTCCTCCGCTGCCGTTCCTGAGCTCCCGTGCTTCGTCCCCTTCCTCTGTGATTCGGGCGAGCGTGACCCAGGCCGCTACCGCACATGCCCGCGTGGGCCACAAGCACGCCCGAGGCCCAGCTGCGCGCCCTGCCGGCCTCCCTCCTCCACCGAGTGGGCCGAGGCCCATGGTGAGACCAGCTGGGTGCCCTCCTTTTTTTCATGGTTGGGCCGGATAGATTCGTCCCGAGTGCCTGTTTTTTTCCACGACCAAATTTGCTATTTATCCTGAGAACTGCCAGTTTTGTAGAAAGACCCTTGCACTTCATGCATATCCTAACTAATTAACTGTGCATCGTATTAAAACAAACTTTATATGCAATATGTCTAGAATTTTGTCTAGTTTAATAATTTACAACTTTCATCCATGTTTGAAATGCTTAAAATGTTGTTTGTTTAAATTTGATCAAATAACTTGTTAAAATGCTTTAATTCATAACTAAATAGCCGTAACTCCAAATCTAACAAACTTTACATGTAAATGGGTTAGAAAAATGCCTAGTTTAACATGGTGGCATCACTTTGCATGTTTAGCAACTCTAAAATATGGTTTAGGGCAGAACAGTACCAAAACCTAAAATATGCACATGAGGTTTTTCCGGACTTGTTGCTTGTTGTTCCGGCCTCTTTTAAACTTCCATAGTTAGGTAGTTTTATTATGTTTCACCTCTTTCCATGTTTAACAACATTTAATATTGTTGGGTACATAAACGAGAGAGAACTAAATAATTGATGTGGTGTTCCGTCAATATGCAACTCATTGCATATTGAGCTCCACTTAACTTGTAGTGTTGTTTGTTGCACTTTGCCGTGCCATGCCTCATTAAACCAGACATGCATCATACTCGTTTGTGCATCATGCCATGTTATTCTTGGTTGTCTACTTTGTTGCTTGCTTCTTTCTGGGTTGCTTCTCTTGTTAGCTTCGGTTTCATTCCGGAGTTGTGAGGATCTGTTCGACTACGTCTGTTTGTCTTCTTCATGGACTCGTTCTTCTTCCTTGCAGGATCTCAGGCAAGATGACCATACCCTCGAAATCACTTCTATCTTTGCTTGCTAGTTGCTCGTTCTTTTGCTATGCCTATGCTGAGATACCTACCACTTGCTATATCATGCCTCCCATATTGCCATGTCAAGCCTCTAACCCACATTGTCCTAGCAAACCGTTGTTTGGCCATGTTACCACTTTGCTCAGCCCCTCTTGTAGCGTTGTTAGGTGCAGGTGAAGATGGAGTTTGTTCCTGGTTGGAACATGTTTATTGTTGGGATATCACAATATCTCTTATTTAATTAATGCATCTATATACTTTGTAAAGGGTGGAAGGCTCGGCCTTATGCCTGGTGTTTTGTTCCACTCTTGCCGCCCTAGTTTCCGTAATACCGGTGTTATGTTCCTTGATTTTGTGTTCCTTACACGGTGAAGTTATAACGGGAACCCCTTGACAGTTCGCCTTGAATAAAACTCCTCCAGCAAGGCCCTACCTTAGTTTTACCATTTGCACTAACAACCTACCACCTTCAAGGGTCATCTTTATTTTAACCCCCCGGGCCAGTGCTTCTATAAGTGTTGGTCCGAAACAAAGCCACTTGCAGTGCCACCTCGGGGAAACTTGAGGGCCGGCTTTAGCTGTACGTAGTGTTCATCCGGTGTTGCCCTAAGAACGAGATATGTGCAGGTCCTATCAGGATTTTGGCGCATCGGGCGGTCTTGCTGGTCTTGTTTTACCATTGTCAAAATGTCTTGTAACCGGGACTCCGAGCCTGATCGGGTCTTCCTGGGAGAAGGAATATCCTTCGTTGACCGTGAGAGCTTGTGATGGGCTAAGTTGGGACACCCCTGCAGGGTTATGAACTTTCAAAAGCCGTGCCCGCAGTTATGGGCAGATGGGAATTTGTTAATGTCTGGTTGTAGAAAACCTGAAACTTATCTTAATTAAAATGCATCAACCATGTGTGTAGCCATGATGGCCCCTTTCCGGCGGTGTCCGAGAAGTGAACACAGTTCTTGTGTTATGCTTGAATGTAAGTAGTCTCAGGATCACTTCTTGATCACTTCTAATTTACGACCGTGCTTTGCTTCTCTTCTCGCTGTCATTTGCGTAAGTTAGCCACCATATATGCTAGTGCTTGCTGCAGCTCCACCCGACTACCCCCTTTTCCTACCCATAAGCTTAAATAGTCTTGATCGCGAGGGTGTGAGATTGCCCAGTCCCCGTGACTTCAAACAGTTGTAGGTCCCGATGATAACCGTGCAGGTGATGCAACCGAGCTCAAGGAGGAGCTCAATGAAGATCGTGTTCGTTGTGTTGTTTCGTTTCCAGTTGATCAGTAGTGGAGCCCAGTCGAGGCGATCGGGGATCTTTTGCATTAGGGGTAGTCTTCTTTTATTTTGGTTCCGGAGTCGGACCCTGATTGTATTCTGGATGATGTATTGTTATATTTATTGTATTGTGTGAAGTGGCGATTGTAAGCCAACTCCTTATCACTTTCTTATTCAGTACATGGGATGTGTAAAGATTACCCCTCTTGCGACATGCCTACCATGCGGCTATGCCTCTAAGTCGTGCTCCGACATGTGGGAGATATAGCCGCATCGTGGGTGTTACAAGTTGGTATCAGAGCCTTCCCCGACTTAGGAGCCCCTGCTTGATCGGATCGCTGGCGTTGTTGAGTCTAGAAAAATGTTTTGAGTCTTATAGGATTATATATATCAGAGTGTAGGATTCTTTTTACTCCTTAGTCCCTTCGTCTCTCTGGTGAGGCCTCCCGACGTAGAGTTTTGACTCTTCTCTCCTCAAATTTCACGAATTTTTTTTAGGATCACGCGGGTATCTTGGAATCGTTCTGATGGTTTTGTCACGAGAACATTGTTCTTGGTGCCTCCTGACATGTAGGGGTTGTGCTAGTGTCCCAGGGAGTTGAGCTCCGAGGTGTTGTTGTCACAATTTTATCGTTGCAGTTCTGGAATACCTGAGTTTTGCCGACATCAAAAATCTCTTTTATGCAGTTCTTGGTGAGATAACCCCGATGCCACCCAGTACTGGGGCGGTAGTTCGGGAGTATTGCCATAACTCGTATAACAGATGTTTTTTCGAAGGTTGAGGTAAATGATTTCCGAAGTTTTCTTGGTTATGTGTTGATGGATGGATACAGCTGGATGTAGGATTTGCTAGCTTTGGGTGAGATATTATGCTTCCCCTGTATCCCCAACACCTGATTGCATAGCCGGAAAGTTTCGGGAGTTTATAAGTGGGAATTCAAGTAGCTCTTAGGATATCTTTCCGACAGGTGTATGATATGAGATTGGGGTTCGACGTCTAGTGGTCCGCCTATCCATGGTTGGTTTTACAGTAGTCTCATTGTGTCTTAAAGAGTCCTTGGCTATGCTGACTCGGGGACGTTTCGTATGTCATGTGCACTGCCTTGTACATGATGGTGCTGTACGATCGAGCCCGTGTGGGCCCCACCACGAAAACTTCGGACAAAATCTCTATCATATGTTTGTTCCGGCTTATTTTGCAAGCCAATCTTTGTTTTGTTTTGAGTTGTGGTATTCGAGTTGCTTCAATGTCAAATGTTGATTCCATACCTTTCCTAAGCGGTGTTCTCATATTCCTATATTCCTATGTGAATACTAATCCTTCTCGTCTATTGAGATTGTCATGTCAATTCTTTTCAACTGGCGTGTTTCTCTTCAAGTGGATCCGTTCATTTCAACATCCGCAAGATCAACTCAAAGTCTTCTCAACGTTGTTTGTTTCATCTGTCCGAAGTTGTCTTTGTTTTCCCGCCCTCCCACCCTTTTTCTTCAAGGACTCATATATCTTTTCAAGTATCCATTTTATTCATGTGAATTATCTCCATTTTTTCCGTCAATGTTCTTACCCGGTGATTTATCGTGGAGATTCTAACGGAGCTTCAAGTTCATCATTCATCATTCTTTTTCTTCTCCGGTGGATCTAATTCAAGCTTTCAGAGTTGATCATATTCCTTTCCTAGTTTTAAATGTGTTTTCAAGCCGGTGCACCTCTTAATCATCCACTTCTCGCTATTCAATTATTGCAGAGTGCTGAAGATATCTCAGAAGACTCAAGTTTCCATTCTCAATTCTCTCAAGTCCTTTTGAGGAAGTTATCTCATTCAAGCCATTTAATTCAAACGGTGCATTCTCCTTTTCAAATAATCGTTCTACGGTCTTTCTTTTGAGTGGGCCCTAACCCATAGGTCTTTTTCCAGGATCTTACCTGACTCTTCTAATCTTCCCGTTGTTACTCTCAAATTATTTTCCAAGTTTGATGTAAGAATGAATTATCATCACTCATATGTCTTTGTCCAAGATCCTTCATATGCTTTCATCGTTTGTTCAACCTTTCTAATTTTCATTCCGGAGTGCCTCAATAATTGATGGTGGTGTATATCATCATCATTCTCAACATTTGAAGAGTGAACAAGGTTTTTCCTCCATATCTTGCTCCGTTCTCTTCAAGATTCATGGTTCTAGACTTATGCCATCCTCTCATAATTATTTCTGATTGTGAGAATTCTTTCCACCTATCCGGAGCAATTCAGGAGTATTTTCAGTTTGATCATCCAGAGCCCATCATCTCAGATTTATTCATTCTTAGCTTCTAGCTCTCGTTCTCCAAATCTTACCGGTGCTTCGATCAAATATCCTCTAATCAGTTCATGATCTCTTAGTTCTCTTGTATCTAAACTCTCTCATGTATCTTCGTTCATTTGCTAATTCTTACCGGTGTTTTTCCTTATCTTTTCTTCGTTCATATTCAATTCTTACCGTGGTTCGTTCAAGATTCTTCTTCCTTCGTTTATCATATCAATGTATTCATTGTTTTCAATCCTGCCGATGGATCGTTGAAGACCGCCTTAAGTTTGCTCCATATCTATCTTAATCCTTTGTTATGAGAATAAGTAGTGTGCCAAATCTGTTGGTTGTCATAAATTTGAATTGGTGAAGGATAAGCATAATGTACTTCTTACTCTTGTTTCATCGAGTAAAATTCAATTCCTTATTCCGGAGATTCATCAAAAATTCTTGAGCTCATTTGTTCATCTTTCTTTCCGGAGTGCCATGTTTTCTCGGTTATGTCATGGCGAAGCTCCATCTAAATCATTGCAAGGCTTCACCTTATATTCTTCATCTTCTCTTTCTTTTATCATCCTTTTATTACCGGAGTTCTTCATGGAGGCTCTACATGATGGTTCATAAAGGATTTAATTCCTTCTCAAAGTGTTCATCGAGATTCTTTGCAGAGGAGTTCAAGCATTCTTCATCTTGCATTTCAAAGTGCAATTATTTCTACCTTATCTTTTGGGATGGTGATATGCCATTCTTGACAATTTTCTTTCATGTTTTCATGATTCACAAGTTGTTAAGGATGAGATATTTCAAACGCATCATTTTCTCTTTGTTCAGGAGATCCTTTGCAACCCGTCAACCTCTTCATTGGAGTTTTCTTCGGTTTTATTTCACCTAAATTTTTCCCGAAGGATTGTTGCTATTTGTGGTGCTTATAAATGAGCCAAGTTCTTCATTTATCCTCCCGGTGATATAAGTTTCTAGTCTCCTTGTTGATCTCAATCCAATTGATTGATTCCATTAGTGGCTAGTCTCCACCTCATAATTTGGGGATGCTTTCCTTAATACCATTGGAAATCTTTTCTTTTGTTGTTGATTTCCAACAACTCCGTTTAATCCTTATTTTCATGGATGCATCTCAAATTCTATTGTGGTAGAAGATGTCATTTTCTTCCCAACTCTTTCCTTTCAAATGATCAAACTTCTATTCTTGCATTCCGGAGGCATTGTGATGTTGTTCTTTTCACTCATCATCTCGGATGGTGAGGATCGTGTTCGTTTCGGGCTTATCCTTTTAACAGGAGTGTCGTGTCCTCTTTTCAAGTATCCTCTCATCTTGTCAAGATCATGTTCAATTCCTTCCATTTACAGTCGGAGTGCTGTCCAAATTATATCATTCTTATTCCTTCTCTATCTTGTTTCATCCAGAGTGTTGTGGCTATCATTCCTCTTCTAACCGGAGTCCCATCCAAGTGCTTTCATTTTGCCAAGTTCATATTCTATGCCTTCCATTTCCAAGCGGAGTGTTGTCGTATTTGATCTTTATTGTTCCTTGTTCCTCTTTTCTGACAGAGTGTTTTCAACTTTGTTCATCTCCGCTGTATTCTTTTCTCAATGTTGTTTAACCTCTCAAGGTTCATTAGTTTCACTTGTTTGTACAAGAAGAAACTTAGTTTTACCTCTTCTCTTCCTCTTCCGTTTTCTCTCCGGTGCCATCCTAGATCTCGGGACGAGATCCTCTCGTAGTGGTGGAGTGCTGTGACACCCCGAGACTGATGCGCCAGGTGTCTCCCAGTTATTCGCTGTCTTGCCATGTCTTTTGCTTGCGTGTTGCATCTTGCCATGTCGTCATGTGCCTTGCATCTTCATGTTTTTCAAAACTTGCATTCGTCCGGGTTTCCCCAGTTCTGTCTGTTGTCCGTTCTGAGCCCAACCCCACTTGCACGCGCCTGCGGCACCTCCAAAATTTTATTTTATAAGTGGCCAGGAAATGTTCTCGGAACGGGTTGAAAGTTGGCATGCGGTGTTGTTATGTTGTCAGTAGGTCGCCTGCCAAGTTTCATCGCATTCGGGGTTCGTTTGATGCCCCAACGGATAACTATAGCGGCAGCTTTGCCGGTCTAACGTTGGACGTTTTCGGTCTCCGGAAACAGCTGCCGGGTCTCTCTCTCTCTCTCTCTCTCTCTCTCTCTTCTCTTCTCTCAGCCCAAAGCTTTCTGCACAGTCTGCTATGAACCGCCAAGCCCCGAAACCCCTCCTTGCATAATGCATCGACCCCCCTCAAGTGCGCGTCTGAAAGTTGTCCAGAACCCGACCCGGACAGTCGTCACCAATGGATTCGGATCATCCCCAAACATCTACAAAACATCACCGTTTCCTTATTTGGGATCCCTAGCCTATTTTTCCCGACCGTACGATTTTGATCGGAGGGACGAGATAGCCCCTAATCTAACCCACTCACTTTATAAACTAGACCAACCCTAGATCCTAGACAGTTTGTCCCTTCTGTCCAACCCATCGCCGCCACTCTCCTTGTTTTCAATGCCGGCCAATCCCCACTGTTTTCGATCAATCCATCCATCCAACTGCATCTCCCATCACAGCCAGCCCCACGCTCGATCTCTCCCGCAGCCAGCCGGCGCCCAATCCTGGATGGATCGAGGCCACCACCTCGCACGCCTATGCCTCCTCTGCTGCCTTCACGTCATCTTCAGCCACCGGCCCATGCCCGAGCTCCTTCGCCACCGGCAGCTCTGCAGCGCCGCCTCTCTGCCGGTCCAGATCCTGCCTCGCCGCTCCGGCGAGAACCCAACGAGCAGATGAGTGCCCGTCACTGCCCTTGCTTCTTTCTCCTCCCTGCCCTCCTCTTTCCTTCTCCTTAGTCATCGTTGTTCTTCCCGTGGCTCACCTCGTCTGTCTCTCTCTCTGCTTCATAGGAACACCAACGTCCCCGAACCAGCTCCATGGGGACGCCACCATCGCCTCCTCCACCGGATCTCCTTCACTCCGCCGCCCAGCCGCCGGATGCGCCCGTTCTGGCCGGTTCCTGCCCGGTGCCGCGCTGAACCCATGCCTCCTCCGCTACCATTCCCGAGCTCCCCTGCTTCTTCCCCTGTCGGATTTCGGGTTCCGGCAGACCCTTGAGATTCGAACACTGGGGTGCGCGTAGAGATTTCGCCTTCTACCTACCTGCACCCCTCCGCCTCGCTAAGATCTAAGCTATGGAAAGAACATCACAAGAGACACAGGGTTTATACTGGTTCGGGCCACCGTTGTGGTGTAATACCCTACTCCAGTGTGTGGTGTGGTGGATTGCCTCTTGGGCTGATGATGATGAGCAATACAAGGAAGAACAGCCTCGCGAGGGTCTGTTCTTGGCAGAGGGGATGAACTGCTAGGAGGAGTTCAGTCACCCTTCTCTCTCTCTCTCTCTCTCTCTCTCTCTCTCTCTCTTCTCGATTCTCTCTCCTATCTCGATCCCGATCCCCCTACCCTGTGGGTGGTTAGTCCTATTTATAGGCAAAGGCCCTGGGCCTCTTCCTAAATATTGAGCGGGAAGGGCGCCAACAATTGGCCAGTTTGAGGGGGAACATCTAGTACACTTATCCTGACTAAAGTTGGTCCTCGCCTGCCAAAGGCTCTGGTGGTGATGCTGGCTTGGGCTCCACAATGACTTCCTCCCTGCCGTTGGACTGGTCTTGGTCTCGTTGCACCGAAACGGGTGCCTTTGCTTGATGCTCTTGCCTGCGCTTGCTCCCTTTGCACCAAAGAGGAAAGGAGGACACTATGTGGGCTGGCACCCGCCTGGCACCCTTGGTCATCATGGCTTGCGTCACGGGCACCTCGTGAGGTACTCCGCCTTGATCTCTCCGCCTCCTCGCGAGCCAGCCTGATGAGGCCGTGCCTGAGGAAGCTCCATGTCATCCGCCCCGCGAGGCTTGGCCCCTTGCGAGGGTCTTGGGTCCGTGTTGATGAAGATGGGCTGTGCTGGGCCCCCCTTTGAGCCACGCCGCAGGCAGGCAAGTCTGGGGACCCCCGTTCCTAGACGCCGATAGTAGCCCCCGGGCCCAAGGCGCGCCCGGGCTTGGCCGTGCAGGGAGGCGAAAGGGCAAGAGCGAAGCGCCGTAGGCCCTAACAGCCTGCGGCCTTGGGCGCCATGTGGCGGTTGATCGGACATGGGCGTCTCCACTTCCCCACGGCGCCTCGGCAACTGCACGGATTGGAGAAGTCCCTGCATGCAAAGCGGGTCATGATTACCTGCGATCGTGGAGGTCGGCGGTTGGCCTTCGCCGGCCATAAGTACGGAACGGCGCGCGCCCTTCCAATCCATCCCTTCTTGCTTCTCCTTCTTCCCGGTCCTTGCTCCATCTTGCTGCGATGGCTCTGATCAGCCGGTTCTTGGCGGCAGAGAAGGGAAAGGCTCCCCGAGAGGAACCAGACCCGCTCCCGCCGAAGAAACGGCTCGCCCTCCGTGGTCGGGACGAGGGGGCCCATCAGGTGGTGTCGAGGCCCTGGTGCGAGCGGCCACCGCCGGGGTTCTCGCTTCCCTTGTACGCCCACATCGAGGGCTCTGAAGGAGTCAATGCCGATCGCCACGGGCGGTGCCGCCGTCGGTGCCGACGGGTCACGAAGGTGTGGGTCGTCCCCCCTGAGGTCCACACTGGGGGCTCCTCCCGAGAGTTCGTGCTCCACGCCGCCATGCCTCCTCAGTCTTGGATTCGCCTTCCTCCCTTCTTCGCCTCCATCATCCCACAGGGAGAACTCCTGGAGCTTTGGCTGCAGCACGCCGGCTGCAGCACCCTCACGACCGAGGCAGAGGTCCCGGTCGTTGCCCCGGGCGAGGTCTTCATGACTCGAGGCTGGAGCAAAATCGCCCGGGTATGTAGGACAAGAGGCGCCTTCGCGATCCACTTGGAGTACGACGGTGCTTCGGTGATGTTCTTCAAGGTCTTCGATGCGAACGGGCGCCGGCTGGAGTGCTGCCTCGGGAGAGGTGGTAGGGACCCTGCTACAGCGAGGACTGGGCCCGCCGACCGCTCCCTTGGCGGCTCTTCAGGCGGCGGAGGCGTCGGAGGTTCCAGTGACTCCGGCGAGCTCTTCGTGACTCCGGAAACGAGCGACGACAGCTACGAGCCCCCGAGCCGGCACCGCTCATAGAGCAGGGCGGGCTCGTCAGGCCATCGCCGACTCTGATCTGGATGGGGTTGGCGCCGGTGCTTGACGGCCCACTGTTGTTGAGGGCGTCTTTTGCAGGGGCGCGTGTAGTTAGCGTCCTTTTAGGATCTGTTCCCTGCGAGGAATCAAAGACGCGTCTCGTGGGGGCTTGTAAGGTGCCTGTGATCCTGTTTTGTTAATATAACCCTTGTCGTAGAATTGTGCGAGTTGCTCATTCCGTCTTAGCTCAGTTCTCCCTTTCTAACCTCACGAGGGCTTGGTGCTCTGCGCTGACAGGTCCCAGTCCCAAGGCGGCTTCAGCCGTCGCTGGTATGCCAGGTCGCGATGCCGTGGTCAAGGCCAGGAGGTGAGCGACCCGGGGTCCGGTAAGAGCCCCTGAGTCGCTATGCTCAGGAGGTCCCCTTTGGCGCTCAAGAAGCTGTTGTTCGGTGAGATAGGAGAGCGGCGTCGCTAACACGGGATTGCATTAGGTGCGGGTATGGTGCCACAATAGCTGGTGCTTCCGGGTGGTGACTTATCTCGAGAATCAGGGATCGCTCTCTGGTGTGTCGCCGGGTCCGTGCATCGGCAGGCGTGAGGTTGCTCGGCGAGGTCCTCACGTGTCCCTCCCCTCTTGCCTTTGCTCCCCTTTCTGCTCTACGTCCTCGGGTCCCGGCCCTTGAGCGAGTCTCAGTCGTCGCTGGTATGCCAGGTCGCGATGCCGTGGACAAGGCCAGAGGGTGAGGGCTGGAGAGCCAGTAGGAGCCTTGAGTCGCGATGCTCAGGCACCCCCCATTAACGTGCAAGCGGTTTGCACGGATGAGAGTGAAGGAGACACCGCAAGGGCCTCGCCTGACGCAGCTCCTTTAGGAGATCCTGTAGACCCACCATAGAAAGAACGAGGGGTTGCCATGACAATTGAAAGTCAGCCGTTGGTTGCTTCCGTGGGGCGATGAGGCACTGTAGGCTTGACGAGGTGGCGCCATGCGGGGCTGCCGCGGCCAGAGCTCAGCCATTCAGGTTTGTCGGCGTTGCAGGGACGGACCCATGCACAAGCGTCATGCCATTTGGGAGCAGCTCCGTCAGTTGGCGTCAGTTGAGCGGGCAACTAGGTCAAACACATTAGCCGCAAAGGAGTGGATTCATTCAAATGGATGCTGGGAAGGCGGATATCACTGGGTCAGGCCCAAACAACGTGGGGATGATGCAGCCCGTGGGGCGCCCCCAACAAAGTAAGCTAACAACATGAAATAAAAGGGATACATGCCGCAGGGACGGACCCACGCGGCCTGGGAATAATGCAGCCCTGGGGGCGCTCCCAGCTGGAAATGAAACTTGAAAGATGTCACCTGATGATGTTGAGGACGAAGGAGTGTTGGTGTAGCAGACTCGGTGGGCTGCGAAAGCCGATCCTCACGAGCCCACAGGCCCAGGGGCCTCGGGAGGCTCCGGAGCCGCTGGTGGCTCCTCGCGGACCATCTCCGTCTCCGCTAGGGCTGCGGAACGCCTGACCTCTTGAGCCTCCATGATGCCCCTCATGAGGTGCTGGTACACGGTAGCCGCATTCGGCCAGCCATAAGGCATGCAAACATAGCTGTGGGGTGGACCTTCGCAGCGCCCCACTCGCGAGGGCCAGAGGCGCTCTAGAGAGGCGACTCGATTGAGCCCTGGTATGTCGATGCAGATGCGCAGCCCACCATGCTTGCCTGGATGGGGAGCCACAGCTGGTAGGTGGCGGCCGCCTTTCATGACTCTTGACTCCTGTAGCTCCTGAATGGCCTTGCTGACGAACTCCTGAGGGTCTGGCTCTCCTTGCCTTACTCCTTCCTGAGAGAAACGTGCTTCGAAACACGCCTCCATGTGGTGCCCATGCGCCTCCCTCGTGACCTTAGCCAGGTCGGTGGCCCTCTAGGGGAGAGCCCCCAAGCCCTACCTGAGGAGGGCACAGGGCGCGCTTTCCTATGCGATGGAAGGAGGTTCCCCCTGGGTAGGCGCGAGCCCTGAGGGGCTTGCCTCCTGAGGGGCTAGGCTGGACGATGTCTTCTTCTTCTTGGGGGCGGTCTCAGGAAGCCACCTGCTTCCGCGATCTGGGTCTTCCAGTGATGCGTCCTGAAAAGCTCGTTCCACGGAACACACCGCGTCCTTCTCTTCACAGGGCACTGTGATGACTCCGCCACTTCCTGGCATCTTGAGGACGTTGTAGCCATGGTGAGTTACGACCATGAACTTGGCCAGCGCTGGGTACCCAAGGATGGCGTTGTACGGCAGGCGAATGTGAGCGACGTCGAAGTCGATGAGCTCGGTGCGGTAGTTGTCGCGTGCCCCGAAGGTGACAGGGAGGCGGACCTGCCCAATCGGGACCGTGGAGCCGTCGGTGACTCCGGAGAAAGGCTTGGTTGGCTGAAGCTGGCTGTAGGGCACTTGGAGATTGCTGAATGTTTCCACGGACAGGACGTTGAGCCCTGCCCCGCCATTGATGAGGGTCCTGGTGACCACCACATTGCTGATGATTGGGGAACAAAGCATCGGGAGGACTCCGGCTGTGGCCGCACACTTGAGCTGATCTGCTGAGCTGAACGTGATGGCGCACGCCGACCACCTGAGAGGGCGCGTGGCTTCGAGCTTGGGGAGGACTGCATTCACTTCGTGGGCGAACTGCTTGAAGATGCACTGAGAGGCTGGGGCTTGAGCCCCGCCCAGGATGCAGGCGATCGCGCACGGCTCCTGGAAGCCCCCAGCCCCCTCGTCCTGATGGCGGTCCTCATTTCTCCTTGGCTGCGGCGGCAGTGGATGGAGGCCTGCATTGCCCTGCGGGCGATCCTCGCGAGGCTGATCCCTCCAGTCTCCCTCGAGAGGCGGGTCTTGCCAGCGATCCTCATGAGGTTGATTGCGCCACCCTTGGCGCGGGCCGTGGTCTTCCCAGCGTCCTGCGTTCCTTCCTCCTCGACCGTAGCCCCGGTCACCGTGGTCGGGACAACGACCGATCCTTCCTTCTCGCACGGCTCGGAGCTCTTGACATTCGTTGGTGTTGTGGGTGTGGAGGTCGTGGTACACACAGTACCGACTGGCCTTGGAAGATTCGGGCTGATCTCTGCCCCGCTTGGTGTCTGGTTCTGCCGCGAGCACGGCACCCCCCTTGCACTTCACATCCTTGGCCTTGGGCTTCTTCTCTCCTGGGTCTGCGGTAGGCAGCTCGAGGAGGGAGAGACGCCCTTCCTCCGCCCTGGCGCACTTGGTTGCCAAGTTGAACATCTCCAAGTGAACAGGTCTTCATGCATCGCCAGCTCCTCCTTCATCTGGACATCGCGCACGCCGTCGGAGAAGGCTGAGATGATGGCCTCCTCGGTCACCTTGGGATTCTTGAGGCGTGCGTCGTTGAAGCGCTGGATGTACTTCTGCAGGGTCTCTCCGGGTTGTTGCTTGATGCGGCGCATGTCACTCACGGCGGGTGGCCAGTCGCGAGTACCTTGGAAGTTGGCGATGAAGCGGGTGCGCATCTCGTCCTAGGAGGAGATCGTGCTTGGAGCCAGGTTCAGGAGCCAGGTGCGGGCCCCGTCCTTGAGCGCCATGGGAAACCAGTTCGCCATGACCTTCTCGTCTCTGTTGGCAGCTTCGATGCCCAACTCATAGAGCTGGAGGAACTCCGCAGGGTCGGCCGTGCCGTCGTAACGAGGAGGCAGGTCTGGCTTGAACTTGCCGGGCCACGCGACGCTGCGTAGCTCGGTGCTGAAGGCACGACAGCCTGCTATGGCCACGGGAGGCCTTGGGTGACGGAGAGCTTGGTCTTGCATGTCCCCACGCGCTGCAGCTGGGAGCAGCGTGGGGTCTTGACGTGTGGGAGTAGGAGCATGGTCGCGACGTGCTGGAGCAGGGAGCACCCGGGTAGCTTCTTGCGTGCGAGGGACTTCTTGGCAGCTCTGCTCTTGCCACGCTGGCACCTGACGAAGCAGGTTCCGCCCAGGGGCCACGCGCCTTGGAGCCACGGTGCCTTCTCTAGGAGGAGGCGGCTGGGGCGCCCCCGGAGCTTCGTCGCCCGCGTGGGGTGGGGTGCGGTGCAGCAAAACAGACGGCGCAGGGGAGCCCCCTGCGGCGTGGACGAGCTCGGCGACGCGGTCGAGCCATTCTTCATAGACGTCATCGACGGGACGGTAGCGCAGGAGCTCGTTTGCCGCGATGAGCGCAGCTCGAGCCTCCATGGGTGCGCGGAGTGCGCGGGACGAAGAACCAGCTGGGGTGAGCGAGGTAGTAGCGGTGCGGCCGTCTTGCCGCACGGACGGATGCTGAGACGACACTTGTTGCTCATTCCCCGCTGGGCCGGTGGCGGCGTTGATGGCAGGTGACGGGGAACGGCGAGGATGCCCGCCGACAGGAGCCGTCTGGGTGACGCGGGAAGCGAGAGCGGCCCGGCGCTCGGCGCGGGCCCGACGAGCGTCAGACATGGATGCGATGGTCGGAGGAGAACGGGGTGGTGGAAGACGAATTCCGGTGCACCCTACCTGGCGCGCCAAATGTTGGATTTTGGGTTCCAGCAGACCCTTGAGGTTCGAACACTGGGGTGCGCACGGATATTTTTCCTTCTACCTACCTGCACCCCTCCGCCTCGCTAAGATCTAAGCTATGGAAAGAACAGCACAAGAGACACAGGGTTTATACTGGTTCGGGCAACCGTTGTGGTGTAATACCCTACTCCAGTGTGTGGTGTGGTGGATTGCCTCTTGGGCTGATGATGATGAGCAATACAAGGAAGAACAGCCTCGCGAGGGTCTGTTCTTGGATGAGGGGATGAACTGCTAGGAGGAATTCAGTCACCCTTCTCTCTCTCTCTCTCTTCTCGATTCTCTCTCCGATCTCGATCCCAATCCCCCTACCATGTGGGTGGCTAGTCCTATTTATAGGCAAAGGCCCTGGGCCTCTTCCCAAATATTAAGCGGGAAGGGCGCCAACAATTGGCTATTTTGAAGGGGAACATCTGATACACTTATCCTGACTAAAGTTGGTCCTCGCCTGCCAAAGGCTCTCGTGGTGACGCTGGCTTGGGCTCCACAATGACTTCCTCCATGCCGTTGGACTGGTCTTGGTCTTGTTGCACCGAAACAGGTGCCTTTGCTTGATGCTCTCGCATGTGCTTGCTCCCTTTGCACCAAAGAGGAAAGGAGGACACTGCGCGGGCTGGCGCCCGCCTGGCACCCTTGGTCGTCATGGCTTGCGTCACGGGCACCTCGTGAGGTACCCGCCTTGATCTCTCCGCCTCCTCGCGAGCCAGCCTGATGAGGTCGTGCCTGAGGAAGCTCCGTGTCGTCCGCCCCGCGAGGCTTGGCCCCTCGCGAGGGTCTTGGGTCCATGTTGATGAAGATGGGCCGTGCTGGGCCCCCCTTTGAGCCACGCCGCAGGCCGCAGGCAGGCAAGTCTGGGGACCCCCGTTCCCAGAACGCCGACATCCCCTTCCTCTGTGATTCGGGCGAGCATGACCCAAGCCGCTACCGCACATGCCCGCGTGGGCCACAAGCACGCCCGAGGCCTAGCTCCGCGCCCTACCGGCCTCCCTCCTCCACCGAGTGAGCCGAGGCCCATGGTGAGACCAGCTGCGCGCCCTCCTTTTTTCATGGTTGGGCCGGCTATTTTCGGCCCGAGTGCCTGTTTTTTTTCACGACCGAATTTGCTATTTATCCTGAGAACTGCCAGTTTTGCAGAAAAACCCTTGCACTTCATGCATATCCTAACTAATTAACCGTGCATCAGATTAAAACAAACTTTATATGTAGTATGTCTAGAATTTTGTCTAGTTTAATAATTTGCAAATTTCATCCATGTTTGAAATGCTTAAAATGTTGTTTGTTTAAATTTTCTCAAATAACTTGTTAAAATGCTTTAATTCATAACTAAATAGCCGTAACTCCAAATCGAACAAACTTTATATGTAAATGGGGTAGAAAAATGCCTAGTTTAACATGGTGGCATCACTTTGCATGCTTAATAACTCTAAAATATGGTTTAGGGCAGAACAGTACCAAAACCTAAAATATGCACATGAGGTTTTTCCAGACTTGTTGCTTGTTGTTCCGGCCTCTTTTAAACTTGCCTAGTTAGGTAGTTTTATTATGTTTCACCTGTTGGCATGTTTAACAACATTTAATATTGTTGGGTACATAAACGAGGGAGAATTAAATAATTGGTGTGGTGTTCCGTCAATATGCAACTCGTTGCATATTGAGCTCCATTTAATTTGTAGTGTTCTTTGTTGCACTTTGCCATGCCTCATTAAGCCGGACATGCATCCTACTCGTTTCTGCATCATGCCATGTTATGCTTGGCTGTTTACTTTGTTGCTTCCTTCTTTCCGGGTTGCTTCTCTCATTAGCTTCGGTTTCGTTATGGAGTTGTGATGATCTGTTCGACTACGTCCATTTGTCTTCTTCATGGACTCGTTCTTCTTCCTTGCGGGATCTCACGCAAGATGACCATACCCTCAAAATCACTTCTATCTTTGCTTGCTAGTTACTTGCTCTTTTGCTATGCCTATGCTGCGATACCTACCACTTGCTATATCATGCCTCCCATATTACCAGGTCAAGCCTCTAACCCACCTTGTCCTAGCAAACCGTTGTTTGGCCATGTTACCGCTTTGCTCAGCCCCTCTTATAGCGTTGTTAGTTGCAGGTGAAGATGGAGTTTGTTCCTGGTTGGAACATGTTTATTGTTCGGATATCACAGTATCTCTTATTTAATTAATGCATCTATATACTTGGTAAAGGGTGGAAGGCTCGGCCTTATGCCTGGTGTTTTGTTCCACTCTTGCCGCCCTAGTTTCCGTCATACTGGTGTTATGTTCCTTGATTTTGCGTTCCTTACACGGTCGGGTTATAATGGGAACCCCTTGACAGTTCGCCTTGAATAAAACTCCTCCAGCAAGGCCCAACCTTGGTTTTACCATTTGCACTAACAACCTACCACCTTCCCTTGGGTTCTGCAGACTAAAGGGTCATCTTTATTTTAACCCCCCCGGGCCAGTGCTTCTCTAAGTGTTGGTCCGAAACAGAGCCACTTGCGGCGCCACCTCGGGGAAACTTGAGTGTTGGTTTTAGCTGTACGTAGTGTTCATCCGGTGTTGCCCTGAGAACGAGATATGTGCAGCACCTATCAGGATGTCGGCGCATCGGGCGGTCTTGCTGGTCTTGTTTTACCATTGTCGAAATGTCTTGTAATCGGGATTCCGAGCCTGATCGGGTCTTCCTGGGAGAAGGAATATCCTTCTTTGACCGTGAGGGCTTGTGATGGGCTAAGTTGGGACACCCCTGCAGGGTTATGAACTTTCGAAAGCCGTGCCCGCGGTTATGGGCAGATGGGAATTTGTTAATGTCAGGTTGTAGAAAAACCTGAAACTTATCTTAATTAAAATGCATCAACCGCATGTGTAGCCGTGATGGTCTTTTTCCGGTGGTGTCCGGGAAGTGAACACGGTTCTTGTGTTATGCTTGAACGTAAGTAGTCTCAGGATCACTTCTTGATCACTTCTAGTTTACAACCGTTCTTTGCTTATCTTCTCGCTCTCATTTGCGTAAGTTAGCCACCATATATGCTAGTGCTTGCTGCAGCTCCACCCCACTACCCCCTTTTCCTACCCATAAGCTTAAATAGTCTTGATCGCGAGGGTGTGAGATTGCTGAGTCCCCGTGACTCACAGCTTACTTCAAACAGTTGTAGGTGCCGATGATAACCGTGCAGGTGACGCAACCGAGCTCAAGGAGGAGCTCGATGAAGATCGTGTTTGTTGTGTTGTTTCATTTCAAGTTGCTTAGTAGTGGAGCCCAGTCAGGGCGATCGGGGATCTTTTGCATTAGGGGTACTCTTCTTTTATTTTGGTTCCGTAGTCGGACCCTGATTGTATTCTGGATGATGTAATGTTATATTTATTGTATTGTGTGAACTGGCGATTGTAAGCCAACTCCTTATCCCTTTCTTATTCAGTACATGGGATGTGTAAAGATTACCCCTCTTGCGACATGCCTACCATGCAGCTATGCCTCTAAGTCGTACTCTGACACGTGGGAGATATAGCCGCATCGTGGGTGTTACAGCAATGCAATGGGAGCACGCCCGAGCCGGCGGTGGTGACGGGGTGATCCCCCGAGTCGAAGGTGAGGTCGGCCTTGGGTGCCGCCCAACCAGAGGGAGCTCCTTGTCGCACGGAGGCGGTGCCAATCTGGCAAAAGAACGGCTTGGTGTGATGGTCTGAGGGCGGTGCTTGCGAGTCGCCGAGGAGGGCTTCTATTGCGAGAGGTACCTGTGCTGCAAAGCGCACGACGAAGAGACCGCGCAGTTCCTCCTAGGAGGCCACCGAAGGTCCTGGCAGGCTGAGCAGCCAGACGCGTGGCACACCGGCCAGGGCCAAGGGGAACCAGTTGGCAATGACCTGGTTGTTGCCTTCGGCTTCGAGGAAGGCCTCCTCATACACCTGCAGGAAGGACGTCGGATCTGCCGCGCCATCGTAGCGGGGCGGCATCTCTTGCTTGAACTTGCATGGCCACCGCACCTGCCGCAATGTGTGGGTGAAGGCCCGGAAGCCCGCGACGCATGCACAGGCGCCCGCCGGCCTAACTAGAGGGATGGTGTCTGCCATGGAGCTGGACGAAGCAAGTAGAGAGGCGAAGCTTTGGCGCACCCCTACCTGGTGCACCAAATGTCGGATTTCGGGTTCCGGCAAAACCCTTGAGGTTCGAACTCTGGGGTGCGCACGAAGATCTCTCCTCCCCCTAGCTCACGCTCTCACCACAATCTCAAAGATCGGCATGTCGAACTCGCAGAAGAAAGGGCATAGGGTTTATACTGGTTCGGGCCACCGATGTGGTGTGGTGGATTGCCTCTTGGGCTGAGGATGAGCAAGTACAAGGGAAGAACAGCCTCCTAAGGAGAGGTGTTCTTGGGCTCGATGAGCTTGTGTGGTTGAGGATGGAATGGAACCGATCCAGGGCGAGTTGCCTCCTACTGTGGTGGCTAGTCCTATTTATAGAAGCCTTGGTCCTCTTCCCAAATGTTGGCGGGAAGGGATCCCACAACAGCCGAATTCGAAGGGAGACAACTAGTACAAATTATCCTAACAAAAGGTGGTCTTCGCCTGCCAAAGGCTCTGGTGGTGACGCCGGCCAGGGCTCCATGGTGACCTCCGTCCTGCTGGTCTTAGTCTTGTTGCACCGATATGGAAACCTTTACCTGATGCCTCGGGACTCCTCGCATGCTCTTGCGTCCTTAGCACCAAAGAGGAAACGAGTACACTTCGTGCGCTGGTGCCCGCCTAGCCTTGGTCGTCATGTCTTGCATCACAGGGACCTTGCAAGGTGCCCCATGCCTTGATCTTTCCGCCCCTCGTGAGCCAGACTAGTGAGGCCGGCCCCGGGGAGGTCTTGTGTTGTCCGCCTCGCGAGGCTTGGCCCCTCACGAGGGTCTTGAGTGTTCGCTGGTGAAGATGGGCCGCTGGTGGAGCCACACTGTGGTCCGCAGGCAGGCAAGTCTGAGGACCCCCGTTCCCAGGATGCTGACAAGAGCATTTGGAAACATAGCATTTCTATGAACCTTGGTGTTTGGTTCACATGAATTGGAAGAACACGGGAATGGAGAAACATGGTCAAATTAAATTCAAACCACATGAAAATGAAAAAAAATAAGAATCTTATTATGCCAGTAATGCAATTAGTCCTGTTCTTCATGCATATTAATTTGAAAAGGACGTCCAACTAGATATTAAAATCCCTGGAATTTTTCTTTGAAAGAGACACCAAAGGAAAAAAATCCTCCAGTTTTGCTTTCCTCCACTCCTAACCAAATGCACAAATAGTAGTACCATAGTAGTTCCATAGCAAAGGATCCCTGAGGGGTTGACATGAATGCACAGTAACAAAGTGATGCAATGAGTGTACAACCTCTTTGGCATAGCCTTGTCGACCTCAGCATCATTGGGTTGGACGTGGAGGGTGGTGATGCTGGTGTGACTCTCGGAGGCGGGGAAGAAGATGTGAGGCCTTTGGAAATGGCATCGAGATTATTGCTCCGCTGTTATGGACGGTTCCGTCGTTGGAGCAGCTCCGGTGAGGTGTACGGCGTCGAGGCTGAAGCAGGACAAGAAAGACAACGTTAATCTGAAGTGGGACTCTAATATCATCTGCAATAGATGATGTAAAATACATCACCAAAAAGTGCTAGATGTAAAACGCATTAGCTGTGCCACGGCCGCTCCGACAGATGCTGTAAATACTGTTTACTCTGAACTTAACTGAAGAAAACCAAACTTTGCAGTCGAAACTGAATTTTATAGTCGAAACTCATTGAACTAGTAGAAGAGCATTGCAATAGATGTTTAGGGCATTCGGGCACTAGTATAAGAGAAGCAGTGATCTAAATTAGTAGATGCTTGAGCAGGGAGCACACTAGCAGAGAGCAAGTCGTGCAACAGAACCGCGAGCGAGTGCTAAAGCAGCAACTCCTGTAGCTGCCGGAGGTCGTGCAGCAGCAGCAGAGCGAGCGAGAGCAAGAGCAAAGAAGCAGCACAAACGAGAGCAAGAGTGGAGCAGCTGCACGACTGACTGCAAATAGCAGAACAGAGCCGCAGCACGAAGTGGCCGCCGAGGAAGTAACGACATGGGGGAGAGACGTCGTGGATGAAGTGGCCAGCGACGGTGCCTTCGATGGAGACCCGCCATGGCTTCTCGGCATCGAGCACCGGCAACCCCGTGAGATCAAATAAAAGATTAAATGCAGCGGTGAGTGTAGAACCTCGTTGGTGGCGCCGAGTTGGCCTCGGCTTCATCGGAGGAATTGGTGAGGTTGCTACGGTTCCGGTGGGGCAGGTCAAGACGGCGCTGTGGGGATTGATGTGGCGTGATAGACAAGGCAAACTTCAGGGCAGCTCCTTGGAGGTGGAGGAAGGGGCGGCTGATCTGGCGGGACAACAAGATCGACGACGGATCCTCATCCGGTGCAGTGGATGAGGGACGGCGAGCTGTTGCGGTGGACGAGGTCGTCGGGGAAGAGTCTCTGGCTGGGTGGCGGTCGGCAGGCCGATCGAGGAGCGTAGGGTTTCATGGGTTTTGGCGGCCTCGGTGTACGAATGGGGGGCGAAGGGGAAGGTAGGGGGAGCCATGGCTTAGGAACGTGCTTGTCCAAAATGTAGGGTAAGTTACCAGCGTACCACCACCGGTTTTGACACCGCGACGTCCAGCCGACATTTCCGGCTGAGGGGTAGAAGGGGGATTTCGCGTGTCTGGGCCGCGGGACCAATTTCAGATGAGGAGGGAGTTTTCGCGCGCGTCGAAATTTAAGGATAACTAGGCGCGGCGCGGGTTGAAGAGGCGGGAGTTTCAAAGCAGATGAGACAAAAGATACTCAAGCTTAAAATTTCAGGAAAACAAGGCACGGATTCCTTGTTTGGTAGAACAAACTTAACGTGTACAAAAAAACAATTCATACAAGACACAAGAGAGTCATGTCCCCTTTTACTATATTGCTATAAATGTCATCGAAAAAACTACAAGAAAAATGTAAAAAAATATCGGGACAACAAGATTACCCTGTACAGTACCAAATCGATTCGCACTTCCCTCAACAACAGCAAAAAACAAATCAATTCCCACCAAAAGAAAGATTCTTGTCCCTTTTTATATGATTACAAATGCTAGGATCTCGAATTTCAATTTTTGAATTCACTTATGTTGAATTCAAATATATCGTCAAGTGACCTTGCGGTTTATAATGGATGTAGTCCTACATTTTGATCTTCCATCATATATGAACATTTTACTCCACCCTATGAACATATATATTGTCGTCTGCCATATGGACTAAATTTGAATCAATTTTCCTTATTTGAATATGATTGTTGTCAGGTTATACAATCATTTAAATATTATCTTGAAAACAAAAAACATGCGTATAGCAGTAATCATATTTAACTATAAACTACATGTAACATACGATCTCCAATTCAAATATTTGTATTCATTTTATCTTGAATTCAAATCAGAGTACATTGGTCTAGGTGGCGAGATGTTTGGGATAATCTAAACCTTGTTTTCATATGTATATAATTCTTGGCTGAATTGGGACAAGTTTTGGTATAAGCTTCTTGCAAAACCAGAGATTCTCTCAACGAGCCTCGTGGTTCCGAGAGGGAATATGTCACCTTTGTGTGTGCAACAATATACGATGCCTCCCCCAGATTTTCTTTACAAAGGCAACATAGAACTATATGAGTGCCCTGTTAAATTTTGGAATTATTCCGGGTTCGTTTGGCCTTTTTTTATACATTAATTGAGTTTCTGGACATTTAATGTGCATAGTCCAAATTTGAACTGCAAGCGCATGTTCCAGTGCACCAAAGTTGGATGAAAAAACAAATGTGTGTCCTTGGGCGAATTCCTAGGTCCCATGCAAGAAATGGGAATGAAATTCAAACATCTGGGCATCATGACTCGGCCGAGAACATTGAGAAACTTGGTTTTTAAATTCATGTAAATCCAAAACTCGCCTGGAAATCATGAAACTTGGCTTGGTGTCATGTCATGGCACTAACATGATGTGGTAAAAAATTGGGCCGATTTGGAACAAGATTTGGTATAAGTTTCTTGCAAACTGAAGCTTCTCTCAAGAAGGCTCGTGGTTTTGAGAGGCAACGTGTCACCTTTGAGTGTGAAACGATATACGCTGCCCCCCTTTGAGTTTATTTACAGAGGAAACATAGAACTGCATGAGTGCCCAGTTAAATTTTCGAATTATTACGGGTTCGTTTGGCCTTTTTTATACATTAATGGAGTTTCTGGTCATTTAATGTGCATAATTCAAATTTGAACTACAAGCACATGCTCCCGTGCTCCAAAGTTGGTTGAAAAATCACATGTGTGTCCTCTTGTGAATTTCTAGGTCCCATGCAAGAAATGGGAATGAAATTCAAACATCTGGACATCGTGGCTCGGCCGAGAACATTGAGAAGCTTGGTTTTAAAATTCTTGTAAATCCAAAACACGTCTAAAAATCATGAAACTTGGCATGGTGTCATCTCATGGTAGTACCATGCTGTGGTAAAAAATTGGCAGAATAGGAACAACTTTTGGTATAAGTTTCTTGCAAACCGGAGCTTCTCTCAAGAAGGCTCATGGTTCTGAGAGGGAATGTGTCACCTTTGTGTGCATAATTCAAATTTGAAATGCAAGCACATGCTCCAGTGCACCAAAGCTGGTTGAAAACTCACATGTGTGTCCTCGAGTAAATTTCTAGGTCCCATGCAGGAAATGGGAATGAAATTCTAACATCTCGGCGTCGTTGCTCGGCTGGAAACATTGAGAGACTTGGTTTTTCAATTCCTGTAAATCCGAAACATGCATGAAAATCATGAAACTTGGCTTGGTGTCATGACATGGCACCAACATCCTATGGTAATTTTGTTGTCCGATTTGCGAAGGCGCGCACATTAACAATCAACAAAGTCATTTTGGAAAAAGTGATGTCACGTTACAATCGGAAACACAAGTATTATTGAAACCGTGGGCGTTCTATTTACCATTTACGTGCCGCCATGCGTCCCCTTTTTTATTAGCTAGGAGGCACCATGCAGGGTAGCTATTTGAGTACGGGAGGCGTGCGATCAGACCCCTGCACGTGCTTATCGAGAGGAGAGCCCTTTGACCTCCATCTGCCGTCCACCTCTCTCCCAAGGTCTCCATTAATGGCGCCCGAGCCTCTACTTAATTGTATGGCAATGTCTCACTCGACTGAGATTTAAGAGAGAAAAAAGAAAATCTGAAAAGAAAATTTTGCACGGATCTTGATGTAAGATCCGACGGACCTATATAGCATCTACTGTGACTTATAGCAAGACAGATGAATATATATAAGGACGACGAGAGTGGATAATAATTATCTTACATAATTAGTAAGATAATTAAAAAAGGCATGTGCGGCTACGCCCGAAATACACAAGGGCAAAAGAATAAGGAAGACGCATACAACGATCTGGCTCGCTGATCTCTATTTTCTTTATGTGCTGCAGGTCGCGGAGACTAGTTCTCGCGGCGGGCTATGATCTCTTTCATCAGTTTCATGCCCTTAATACGCTGCTTGGCAGCATCCATGGATTCCTCCACCAGCCTGTTGCGCTCGATGCGGGGCATGGCATTCCCGTCCATAAGTTTCTTGATGATGATGCCCGTCCTCTACAACAAGGCAGCGGTCTCCTCCTCCTGCTTCACCCTTCTGGCAATCTTCGCCCTCAGCAGGTCACACTCACCCCGGAGCTTTGCATTTCCCTCCCCTAGTTGTCGGATGACGCCGGCAGCCTTGTCCTGCAACCTCGCCCAGCCGGAGATCTGATCCATCTTGCTATGGACCATCGCATGCATGCGCTTGTAAGAGTCCTTGCCTGCCCGCGAGAAATTTTCCCAGGCCGCCACGGCGCGGCGCGACCTCTGTGCTGCTTTGGCAGCGCAGCGGGACATCTCTGCTGCTTCTGTGGCATGGCCAGACCAGTCTGCTACATCAACAGCGCGGCGGGACCTCCGTGCTGCTCCCGCGGCACGGCAGGAGCTCTGTGCTGCTACTGCTGCGCAGTTGGACATGTCGGCTTCTTTCACGGCGAGGCGGGACATCTCTCGTGCTTCGTCTTCCATGCTCACCTCTCCCTGGTGGAAATCTCTCGGCCCAGAACTCACGCTGGCCATGGCTTGATTGACTTGATTGTTTTTTGTGGATGAGGAGTTGAGGAGGAATGTGCAATCATCTTGGCATAGTAGTATTATAACCGAGTACTAGTAATACGCTCCTAAGTGGGAAACCGTTTAGGTTGTGATCAATGTGAACAGGTTTGCAATTAAATATAGCGTGGTAGTAGTAGTAATTTGGAATGTGATGAGACGCGCTCAAAATTTGTTGACGGTTCTAGTTTCGAAGTGCGGCACTATTCCCGGATGGCGTAACGTGGGCACGTGTTCTCGGCCGTGGTGTAGCATATGCCATGGTACTAGTTCTTTTTCTCCTGCTGTGTACGTGCAAAAACAGGCACCGTTGGATACATGTCTTACGCTTGGCGTTCGACAGGAATAGCCTCGTGGCGAGCTATAGACTAGTCTTTTTCAGACACATTACACCTATCTCTCGGGACTTCTCGCACGCACCATCACTGCTCCCTAGGTCGATGCCACCCACATACACTTGTACTCTAAGTTTACTATGTTATACAGGAAGAGAAGAGGTGCACGTACGCACTCGTCCTCTCTCACACACACATCTATATATAGCTACGAATTATAGTGTTCTCAACCATCCGATTGGCTCTATCATAGGTTTCATGTTGCTCCTTGGCCTTGAGATTGAGAAGTTTAAAACGCGGAGGCTAAGATGGTGGCGCGAGGTTTTGGTTAATGTGCGGGCCGCACACGGCACCAACACGACACGAGCTTCGTCTGCCTATTGCGCATGCAGTCGGGTGAGTTGTCCAAGTATAGACACAACCGTGCCCTCGTTGGTACCCGCGCCTCGACTTTGGCTGGTCATATTGGAGAGTAACATAGACTAGTCACTAGTCTATGTTACTAGTACCTTCATAGTGAGTAGTGTCATATATGTGATAACATAGTACTACATGTCTTCATTTATTACTTTGTAGACTCCTTTTGCATTCGAAAGCGCTATGTGATGGTAACATATTAGGATAGTCATAGTGGGAGTAACTTAACTACTCCCTCCGTCTAGGTGTGTAAGTCACCTTATGAAAACGAAATAAACCCAAAACACTTAGGCACCCTAATTAACTCCCTTCTCATTTCTTGTTTCATGACGTCTCAACCAATAAGAGATGTGGGCCGTGTGTCAGTGTCAAAACCGGCGGATCTCGGGTAGGGGGTCCTGAACTGTGTGTCTAAGGCAGATGGTAACAGGAGGCAGGGGACATGATGTTTTACCCAGGTTCGGGCCCTCTTGATGGAGGTAAAACCCTACGCCCTGCTTAATTTATTCTTGATGATATAAGTGTTACAAGAGTTGATCTACCATGAGATCGGAGAGGCTAAACCCTAGAAGCTAGCCTATGGTATGATTGTATGTTGTTCTACGGACTAAAACCCTCCGGTTTATATAGACACCGGAGGGGGCTAGGTGTAATGCCCTCGATGCGGCTATATCTCCCACGTGTCGAGGCACGACTTAGAGGCATAGCCGCATTGAAAGCAATGTCGCAAGTCGAGAAATCATCACACATCCCATGTACATAAATAATATAAAGGGGGAAGAACATAGTTGGCTTACACTCGCCACGTCACATCAAACTACATAAATAACATCCATCATACAAATCACTCATGGCCCGACTACGGCGCCAAAATAGAAAAGACCCCCAACATGCGACAAGGCCCTGAATCTAACCCCGATTGGGCACCACTACTGATCATCAGGAAAAGACACATAGTAACGTTGAGAGTCCTCGTCGTACTCCCACTTAAGCTCAAGCGCGCCATCTGGAGCTGAATCATCTGTCCCTGCATCTGGTGTAATAGTAATCTGTGAGCCACAGGGACTCAGCAATCTCGCACCCTCACGATCAAGACTATTTAAGCTTAATAGGTAGGAAAGGGGTAATGTATAAGTGGAGCTGCAGCAAGCGACTAGCATATATGGTGGCTAACTTATTCGCAAAAGAGAGCGAGAAGAGGAGGCAAAGCACGAGCGAGAAACTAGGGAGCAACTTGCGCAAACATAACTCCAACACCGTGTCCACTTCCCGGACTCCGCCGAGAAGAGGCCATCACGGCAACACACTCAGTTGATTCATTTTAATTAATTAAGGTTCAAGTTATCTACAACCGGACATTAACAAATTCCCATCTGCCCATAACCGCGGGCACGGCTTTCGAAAGATCAATCCCTGCAGGGGGGTCCCAACTTAGCCCATAACAAGCTCTCACGGTCAATGAAGGAATAGACCTCCACCCAAGACACACCGATCAGACTCGGTATCTCGGTACAACAAGACGATTCGACAGGATAAAACAAGACCAGCAACACCGCCCGAATGTGCCGACAAATCCCGATAGGAGCTGCACATATCTCGTTCTCAGGGCACACTCAGATGAGCTCTCCATACAACTAAAAACCAAACCTCGAGTTTCCCCGAGGGGGCGCTGCACAGGACTCTAGTTCGGACCAACACTCAGAGGAGCACTGGCCCGTGGGGGGCTAAAATAAAGATGACCCTCGGGCTCCGGAGACCCAAGGGAAAAAGGGGTAGGTGGCAAATGGTAAAGTCAATGTTGGGCAATGCTGGAAAAGCTTTAATCAAGGCGAACTTTCAAGGGGTTCCCATTATAGCCCAACCGCGTAAGGGACGCAACAATCCGGGAACATAACACCGATATGACGGAAACTAGGGCAGCAAGAGTGGAACAAAACACTAGGCGAGAGGCCGAGCCTTCCACCCTTTACCAAGTGTATAGATGCATTAGGATAACATGGCAACATAATGATATCCCAACAAGTAAATAAATGTTCCAACAAGGAACGGCTCCAATCTTCACCTGCAACTAGCAACGCTAAATGAAGGGGGCTGAGCGAAGTGGTAACATAGCCAATCAACGGTTTGCTAGGACAAAGGTGGGTTAGAGGCTCAATCATGCCAATTAGGAGGCTGACAAGCAAGTGGTAGGCATCGTAGCATTGGCAAAGCAAAAGAGCGAGCAAACTAGCATAGCAAAGATAGTAGTGATTTCGAGGGTATGATCATCTTGCCTGCATATCCTCAAAAGCAAACTCAACGGGCTCCTTGTTAGCGAACTCGTCTCCCGTCTCTACCCAACAACACAAACAAGCAACAAGGGTACAATCAACCATGTGCAAAGGCAACCAATAAGATGCAAAGATGGTATGCTATGCGGGATGCGATGCGGGATGCAAAATGCAAGACGTGATAGGAAAAGCATGAACCTGGCCTCAACTTGGATAACCAAGTGTTCCACTGGATACAGGGGAAGAAATCACCTGAAAACGATATAAAGATCATAGGAATCGGAGCTACGGTATGGAAACGGCAAGCGTTTTACGAAACGAACCGATCTGCGATTTACAACAAGTAGGCTCCTAAATGCAACGAAATGAACATGCTACAGCCACCAAACATGAAAACAAAATACATGGCAGGGATGTACACAAGATGCTGAACAAATCACTAGGACTGAGCCATAGCCAAATTCATCCATTATGAGGTTGAAACAAGCATGGCAAAACTGAATAAGCAAAACAGATTTCAGACTTAGTGAAATTAACACTAGTCTGAAATTTCAGACCACGATGCTCTCTTCGGAGCAGCAAAACAACATGAAACAAAACCTTAACATGACAAGTAAGAACATGGCATGGAGCTTCTCAACAAGCTTAACAAAGCACCCAAAGTGACATGGGGCCAAAAGGGTTCACAAAATACTCTAGCGAGCACACGAACATAGATGAAACACAATCAGTTTTCAGACTTATTGAAAACTGAGACATGCTGAAATCATAACTCACGGAGGCATGTAAACGAGCTCGATGCACTCACTATGGTGCAAGTCATGGCAAGGCTAGCATATATCCATAAAGAAGGCACAAAATGCTAGCATGCACGGATCACTAACAATAACATCGGCAAAATCGCAAAAGAGTTCACGATCTGCCCAAATTAACAACGATGCAAAATTTGAGCTCGATTGACTCAACCTAGGGTGCTCCAACATAGCAAGCAAAGACATTGATGGATAGAGCGTAACATGAATATCAAAACTCCCTTACTGATCATCCTCAAAAGAGGCACGGATCACTAGGAAACAAGCCGAACATATGGCATCATGAACTATAATATCCCAGACTTAGTGAAAATCACTAAGTCCCTGAAAACAGATTACTCAGGTGCCCCTCTTTGCAAGCTTGCACAAGTCACCACACACCTCCTAAAAATGCATGGGTGGCACCTCTGGAAAGAAGACAAAATGCTTAACAATTCATCCCAAAGGGTCACAGGCATATCATGCACACAACAATCATGGCAAAAATGACAAAAGTCTATGATGAGCTAACGGATCTGCAATTTAAGTCACGATGCCTCCTTCTAACAGCATTTTGGGATGAACTCAAATGCAAATGATGCAATGGAATAAAATGATGTACTCGTCGAGACGAAGATTTTGATATATCATATGTCCAAAACGGAGCTACGGATGCGGAGATATGAGCTGGCAAAGAATGCATAAAAATTAGGGTTTCGGGGATGAAAAGTCAACCCTAGCAAATTCCACATCCAGATCCGGCCGGGCATGCAGATCGAGGTGATGGAGGGCTCGCCGGAGACGAAGCAGAAGACGGCGGCGGCAGATCCGGCCCTCCCACGGCCGGATCCGGCCGGCGGCGAGGCGGGGAGGCGGCGGAGCGGGGCGGCGCGTCCGGCCACCGGCGACGGGGCGGCAAGGGCGGCGCTGGGCGCTCGACGACGAGGTCGGGGCGGCCGACGGCGGCTGGGCGGCGATGGCGGCGAGGAGCGGCGTCGGCCGGAGAGGAGCCGGCCGCGGGGACGACGGGAGGCGCAGGGAGGCTCCGGGCGGCGGGGCGAAGTGGGTCTGGAGGGCCCGATCCGGGCTGGCGGCGGTGATGTGGGCCTCGCCCACGTGGCGGCGTCCGGTTGGCGGCGGTGGCGGCGGACGTTGTCCGGCTCCGCCCGGACACGTCCGTCGATGGCGGATCTTTTTTTTAGGGTTGGACGGGGAGAAGAAGAGATCCGAATGGAGGGGGGGGTATATATATGCATAGAGGGAGCTAGGAGTGTCCAAATGAGGTGCGGTTTTCGGCCACGCGATCGTGATCGAACGCTCTAGGACATGGAGCAGAGTTTGGTGGGTTTTGGGCCAAATTGGAGGGGTGTTGGGCTGCAACACACACGAGGCCTTTTCGGTCCCTTGGTTAACCGTTGGAGTATCAAACGAAGTCCAAATGGTACGAAACTTGACAGGTGGTCTACCGGTAGTAAACCTAGGCCACATGGCAAGTCTCGGTCCAATCCAGAAATGTTTAATCCCCACACACGAAAGAAAGCTAGAAATGGCCACCGGAGGAGAACGAAGCGCCGGAATGCAAAACGGACAACGGGGAAAATGCTCGAATGCATGAGATGAACATGTATGCAAATGCAATGCACGTGATGACATGATATGAGATGCATGAAAATGAAAACAACACACGGAGACAAAGACCCGAACCCGAGAAATAAATAAAACTTAATGCCGGAAACGGCAAGAGTTGGAGTACAAATTGGGAAAGTAATATCTGGGGCGTTACAACACTCCACCACTACGAAAAGATCTCGTCCCGAGATCTAGGACTGAAAGAACCCCGGGTACTCAGAACGGAGGTGATCCTCGCGTTCCCAGGTAGCTTCACGATCGGAATGGTGTGACCACTTGACTTTGTGAAATTTGATTGACTTGTTGCGAGTCCTGCGTTCAGTCTCTTCAAGGATTGCAACTGGGTGCTCACGATAGGAGAGATCTTCTTGGAGCTCAATGTCCTCGAAGTTGACAGTGCGTTCAGGCGTCTTGAAGCACTTTCGGAGTTGGGAGACATGGAACACATCATGAACATTAGCAAAGTTTGAAGGAAGCTCGAGTTGATAGGCGAGGTCACCTCTCTTGCTGACAATCTTGAAAGGTCCGACGTATCTAGGGGCAAGCTTCCCTTTGATACCGAAGCAACGAGTCCCTTTCATTGGAGAGACGCGGAGGTAAACATGATCTCCGATCTCGAAAGCCAAATCACGGTGCTTACTATCATAGTAGCTCTTCTCGCGGGATTGGGCTGTTTTGAGGTTATCACGAATGACCTTGCACATTTCTTCTGCCTCTGTGATTAATTCATTACCCAGCAGCTGATGTTCACCGGCTTCAGACCAGTTGAGAGGTGTACGGCACTTCCTACCATACAGAATTTCAAATGGGGCCTTGCCCGAACTTGCTTGAAAACTGTTGTTCTATGAGAATTCAGCATAAGGAAGACAATCCTCCCACTTCATGCCAAAGGAGATAACACAAGCCCTGAGCATATCTTCAAGAATCTGGTTGACACGCTCGACTTGACCGCTTGTTTGAGGATGGAAAGCAGTGCTGAAGCGGATTTTAGTGCCCATGGCCTTCTGAAAAGAATCCCAAAACTTGGAGGTAAAGATGCTGCCACGGTCTGAAGATATCACTTGAGGAATACCGTGCAGAGAGACAATTCAAGAGGTATAGAGTTCCGCCAATTGAGCCGCAGTGATTGACTCTTTAATAGGAAGAAAGTGAGCCACTTTGGTGAGCTTGTTGATGACAACGAATATAGCATCATTGCCACGCTTGGACTTTGGAAACCCAGTCATGAAGTCCATTTCAATGTGGTCAAACTTCCATTCTAGAATGGCAAGATGTTGGAGGAGACCTGCTGGCCTTTGGTGTTCTGCCTTCACTCTTCTGCAGACATCACATTCATTCACGAATTGAGCGATCTCGCGCTTCATTCGAGTCCACCAATAAGTTTGCTTCAGATCCTGATACATCTTCGTGCTCCCAGGGTGGATGGAGAGGAGAGAGTTGTGAGCCTCGTTCATAATCACTTTACGAAGTTCACCTTTGGGCACAACAATTCGATCCTCGAAGAAGAGAGTGTCCTTGTCATCAAGTCGGTAGCACTTGTACTTGGACTAACTCTTTGCAATACCAATCTTCACCTTTTTGACCATAGCATCAAGAGGCTGGGCTTGGCGAATCTGGTCTTCCAAGGTAGGAGAAACTTGAAGGTTGGCGAGGAAACCTTGAGGAACAATTTGCAGATTAAGTTTGCGAAAAGCTTCACAAAGCTCGGGTTGATAAGGCTTGAGAATTAGGCTGTTGCAATATGCTTTTCTGCTCAAAGCGTCAGCAATCACATTGGCCTTGCCTGGAGTATACTCGATACTCGGATTGTACTCTTGAATCATTTCGACCCATCGAGTCTGCCTGAGGTTGAGATTAGGCTTGGTGAAGATGTACTTGAGACTCTTGTGATCAGTGAAAATGTCCACTCTCCTTCCCAATAGAAGATGTCTCCAAGTCAACAAAGCATGCACAACTGCCGCCAACTCGAGATCATGAGTGGGGTAGTTCTTCTCATTAGGCTTCAACTGGCGAGAGGTATAAGCAACAACTTTCTTCTCTTGCATCAGTACAGCACCGATACCTTGGAGAGAGGCATCACAAAAGACCTCGTACGGCTTGGTTTCATCAGGCGGAGTCAGAACTGGAGCGGTGATCAATTTCTCTTTCAAAGTGTTGAAAGCAATATCACACTACGAAGACCAAACGTACTTGACGTGCTTCTGAAGAAGATTTGAGAGAGGCTTCGCAATCTTAGAAAAGTTTTCAACGAACCTTCGGCAGTAGCTTGCGAGACCGAGGAAGCTACGGAGTTGCTTCACGTTCCGAGGAGGTTCCCAATTAACAATTGCAGACACCTTCTCAGGATTCACGGCAATGCCCTTAGCAGAGATGATATGGCCAAGATAAAGCACCTCATCGAGCCAAAATTCACACTTGGAGAACTTGGCGTAGAACTGATGTTCCCTGAGCTTGTCAAGAACCAAACGCAAGTTCTTGGCATGATCTTCCTTGTTCTTCGAGAAAACCAAAATGTCGTCGAGATAGACCAAAACAAAGTCATTGGTGTAGGGGTTGAAGATGAAGTTCATCATGTGAGAGAACGTCGGAGGAGCGTTGGCGAGGCCAAAAGACATAACAGTGTATTCATATGACCCATAGCTTGTTCTGAACGCCGTCTTGGGAATATCTTGCTCACGAATACGAATTTGATGATAACCCATACGGAGATCAAGCTTGGAGAATACTTGGGCACCCTTGAGTTGTTTGAACAGCTCATTGATGTTGGGAAGTGGGTATTTGTTCTTGATGGTCTTCTTGTTCAATGGATGATAATCAACACAAAGTCGATCCGTTCCATCCTTCTTCTTCACAAAAAGAACACCACAACCCCACGGAGAAGTACTAGGCCGAATGAGACCCATTCTTTCTTGAACATCGAGTTTTTTCTTCAACTCCTTCAACTCTTCGGGGCCGAGCTTGTAGGGACGTTTGCACACAGGTTCCGTACCGGGCTCAAGTTCAATAACAAATTCAACCGGCCGGTGCGGAGGCATTCCTGGGAGTTCTTCTGGGAAGACGTCTTGATACTCACAAACAACCGGAATCTGCGAAATAGCATCCAATTCACCTTTCTCATTGAGAGAAAACAACCGGATTGTATCATCACGAGCGGCAAAGACAATGACATCCTCAGACGAATGAGTCAGTTGAATCTGCCTGGCTGCACAATCGAGGTGAGCTTTATGCTTAGAGAGCCAGTCCATCCCAAGAATAAGATCAATATCGGAATCGCCAAGAACAATTGGGGAAGAAAGGAACTTGTAGTCGCCCAAAGTGATAGTAACCTCCGGGACACAGAAATTAGCTCTCATTTGTTTGCCCGGTGACACAATTTGTAAAGAATTTTGCAGGTGCTAGTAATCGCAGTCATACTTTGATGCAAAAGGTTTGGAAATGAAGCAATGCGATGCACCAGTGTCAAAAAGAACTTTTGCAGGAATATCATTAACAAGAAGGTTACCCATGATGACATCTGACGAATCCTCTGCTTGAGCTGCGTTCATCAAGTTGACCTTGGCGGACTTGGGGTTATGCTTGACCACAGCTGTACTTGCCGATCTGACAGGAGGAGGAGGAAGACGCCTCTGGTTGAAACACTTGTTGGCGTAGTGACCCTTCTGTTGGCACTTGTTGCACGTGACCTCAGAAAGCGGACGGTGGTACGAAGCACTCGATCTTGGAGCTTGAGACGAAGTCTTGTTCTGAAAGCCTGGGTTGGGTGGGTGGGAGGAACCAGTGCCACCTTTGATCTTTTGCTGATACGGCTGACGGAATGGAGGAGGAGGAAGCCAATACTTCTGCTGCTTGGCCACTTGAGTAGAGGAAGAAGGCGTAGTGTCTCTGACTCGCTTCCTGGAAGCATCACACCTCAACTGTGCAGCCTCTTGCTTCAGTGCCATGTTGTAGAACTCATCGTATCTCAACGGCTCAAACAGGACAAGAGCGAGCTAAATTTCTTCACGGAGACCACCCCTGAACTGATAGATCATGCTCTTCTCATCAGGAACATCCTGCTTGGCAAAACGGGCGAGCTTCTGGAACAACTTGTTGTAGTCATAGACAGACAAAGAGCCTTGCTTCAGATTGCGGAATTCTTCATGTTTGCTTTCAGTCACACTCTGAGGAATGTGATGAGCTCGGAAATCACGACGGAAATCATCCCAAGTGATCAAACGTCCACCTCTGGAATCCTGGTACTGCTGGAACCACTCTGCAGCCTCATCCTTGAGCTGGAAAGAAGCTAACTTGACAAAATCTTCAGGCCTGACGTTGCTGCATTCAAAATGCTTGCCCAGATCCACTAGCCAATCGTCAGCATCGATAGCCTCCACACAATTGCTGAACGTCTTTGGACCATTTGCGAGGAACTGGTTCAGAGTAGCAAAATGGTTCTAATTGTTGCCTTGATTCCCTTGACTGCCTTGATTGCGTTCTTGGAGGATTTGCATTAGTTGCGGCCATCACAGCTTGCCAAGCCTCCGGAGGCGGCGGAGGTGGTGGCGGATCTGGATTCGGAGTCGTGCGCGTTGGAGGACCCATCCTGAAGAGGTTGACCACCATTAGCACACAAATAGACAAATATTGAAGGTTAATCCAACGGAATGAAAATTGCAACAAAAAGTCTTCACATTCGAACAAAATGAACGAATGCACTTCTCTTGAAGTGGTCCCCTATTCCTAAATTGCGAAGCCATGAAGAATCGGGTAGAAGAGGTACATCAACGAGGGATGGAATCAACATATTACTTCGAAGCAACTCGAATACCACAACTCAAAATAAAACCAAGGGTTGGCTTGCGGAATAAGCCGGAACAAATATATGATAGAGATTTTGTCCGAAGTTTTCGTGGTGGGACCTACACGGGCTCGATCGTACATCACCATCATCTACAAGGCAGTGCACATGACATACGAAGCGTCCCCGAGTCAGCATAGCCAAGGACTCTTTAAGACACAACGAGACCACTGTAAAATCGACCGTGAATAGGCGAACCACTAGACGTCGAACCCCAATTTCGTATCATACACCTGTTGGAAAGATATCCTAAGAGCTACTTGAATTCCCACCTATGAAACTCCCGAAACTTTCCGATTATGCAATCAGGTGTTGGGGATACAGGGGAAGCATAATATCTCACCCAAGCTAGCAAATCCTACATCCAGCTGTATCCATCCTTCAGCACATAACCAAGAAACCTTCGGAAACCATCTACCTCAACCTTCGAAAAGCATCTGTTATACAAGTTATGGCGATACTCCCGAACTCCCGCCCCAGTACTGGGTGGCGTCGAGGTTATCTCACCAACGAACTGCATAAAGGAGATTTTCGATGTCGCGAATATATCTCAAGTATACCAGAATTGCAACGATAAAATTATGATGACAACACCTCAGAGCTCAACTCCCCGGGACACTTCCACTAAACCCCTGACAGGAGGCACCAAGACAGTATTCTCATCATAAGCCATCGGAACAAATCCAAGATACTCGCGTGATCCTAAATTTTTTTAGTGAAATTTGAGAAGAGAAGAGTCAAAACTCTACGTCAGGATGCCTTACCAGAGCGATGAGGAGACTGGGAAGTAAAAAGAATTCCTAAGCTCTCCGATATATAATTCCTAAGGACTCAAAACATTTTTTCTAGACACAACTCGGCTGCTAAAAACGATCAAGCAATGGGGGCTCCTAAGGTCGGGGAAGGCTCTGATTACCAACTTGTAACGCCCTCGATGCGGCTATATCTCCCACGTGTCGAGGCACGACTTAGAGGCATAGCCGCATTGAAAGCAATGTCGCAAGTCGGGAAATCATCACACATCCCATGTAAATAATATAAAGGGGGAAGAACATAGTTGGCTTACACTCGCCACGTCACATCAAAGTACATAAATAACATCCATCATACAAATCACTCACGGCCCGACTACGGCGCCAAAATAGAAAAGACCCCCAACATGCGACAAGGCCCTGAATCTAACCCCGATTGGGCACCACTACTGATCATCAGGAAAAGACACATAGTAACGTTGAGAGTCCTCGTCGTACTCCCACTTAAGCTCAAGCGCGCCATCTGGAGCTGAATCATCTGTCCCCGCATCTGGTGTAATAGTAATCTGTGAGCCACGGGGACTCAGCAATCTGACACCCTCGCGATCAAGACTATTTAAGCTTAATAGGTAGGAAAGGGGTAATGTATAAGTGGAGCTGCTGCAAGCGACTAGCATATATGGTGGCTAACTTATTCGCAAAAGAGAGCAAGAAGAGGAGGCAAAGCACGAGCGAGAAACTAGAGAGCAACCTGCGCAAACATAACTCCAACACCGTGTCCACTTCCCGGACTCCGCCGAGAAGAGGCCATCACGGCAACACACTCAGTTGATTCATTTTAATTAATTAAGGTTCAAGTTATCTACAACTGGACATTAACAAATTCCCATCTGCCCATAACCGCGGGCACGGCTTTCGAAAGATCAATCCCTGCAGGGGGTCCCAACTTAGCCCATAACAAGCTCTCACGGTCAATGAAGGAATAGACCTCCACCCAAGACACACCGATCAGACTCGGTATCTCGGTACAACAAAATGATTCGACAAGATAAAACAAGACCAGCAACACCACCCGAATGTGCCGACAAATCCCGATAGGAGCTGCACATATCTCGTTCTGAGGGCACACTCAGATGAGCTCTCCATACAAATAAAAACCAAACCTTGAGTTTCCCCGAGGGGGCGCTGCACAAGACTCTAGTTCGGACCAACACTCAGAGGAGCACTGGCTCGTGGGGGGCTAAAATAAAGATGACCCTCAGGCTCCGGAAACCCAAGGGAAAAAGGGGTAGGTGGCAAATGGTAAAACCAATGTTGGGCAATGCTGGAAAAGCTTTAATCAAGGCGAACTTTCAAGGGGTTCCCATTATAGCCCAACCGCGTAAGGGACGCAACAATCCGGGAACGTAACACCGATATGACGGAAACTAGGGCGGCAAGAGTGGAACAAAACACTAGGCGAGAGGCCGAGCCTTCCACCCTTTACCAAGTGTATAGATGCATTAAGATAACATGGCAACATAATGATATCCCAACAAGTAAATAAATGTTCCAACCAGGAACGGCTCCAATCTTCACCAGCAACTAGCAACGCTATAAGAAGGGGGCTGAGCGAAGCGGTAACATAGCCAATCAACAGTTTGCTAGGACAAAGGTGGGTTAGAGGATCAATCATGGCAATTGGGAGGCTGACAAGCAAGTGGTAGGCATCGTAGCATTGGCAAAGCAAAAGAGCGAGCAAACTAGCATAGCAAAGATAGTAGTGATTTCGAGGGTATGATCATCTTGCCTCCACAGTTGTCAGAGTTGACTGGATCCTCAAAAGCAAACTCAACGGGCTCCTCGTTAGCGAACTCGTCTCCCGGCTCTACCCAACAACACAAACAAGCAACAAGGGTACAATCAACCATGTGCAAAGGCAACCAATAAGATGCAAAGATGGTATGCTATGCGGGATGCGATCCGGGATGCAAAATGCAAGACGTGACAGGAAATGCATGAACCTGGCCTAAACTTGGATAACCAAGTGTGCCACTGGATACAGGGGAAGAAATCACCTGAAAACGATATAAAGATCATAGGAATCGGAGCTACGGTATGGAAACGGCAAGTGTTTTACGAAACGAACCGATCTGCGATTTACAGCAAATAGGCTCCTAAATGCAACGAAATGAACATGCTACAGCCACCAAACATGAAAACAAAATACATGGCAGGGATGTACACAAGATGCTTAACAAATCACTAGGACTGAGCCATAGCAAATCCATCCATTATGAAGTTCAAACAAGCATGGCAAAACTGAATAAGCAAAACAGATTTCAGACTTACTGAAATTAACACTAGTCTGAAATTTCAGACCACGATGCTCTCTTCGGAGCAGCAAAACAACATGAAACAAAACCTGAACATGACAAGTAAGAACATGGCATGGAGCTAATCAACAAGCTTAACAAAACACCCAAAGTGACCTGGGGCCAAAAGGGTTCACAAAATACTGTAGCGAGCACACGAACATAGATGAAACACAATCAGTTTTCAGACTTAGTGAAAACTGAGACCTGCTGAAATCATAACTCACGGAGGCATGTAAACGAGCTCGATGCACCCACTACGGTGCAAGTCATGGCATGGCAAGCAAATATCCATAAAGAAGGCACAAAATTCTAGCTAGACATGGCAAGAACAATGGCATAGCATGCACGGATCACTAACAATAGCATCGGCAATATCGCAAAAGAGTTCACGATCTGCCTAAATTAACAACGATGCAAAAGTTGAGCTCGATTGACTCAACCTAGGGTGCTCCAACATAGCAAGCAAAGACATGGATGGATAGAGCATAACATGAATATAAAACCTCCCTTACTGATCATCCTCAAAAGAGGCATGGATCACTAGGAAAGAAGCCGAACATATGGCATCATGAACTAAAATATCCCAGACTTGGTGAAAATCACCAAGTCCCTGAAAACAGATTACTCAGGTGCCCCTCTTTGCAAGCTTGCACAAGTCACCACACACCTCCTAAAAATGTATGGGTGGCACCTCTAGAAAGAAGACAAAATGCTTAACAATTCATCCCAAAGGGTCACAGGCATATCATCCACACAACAATCATGGCAAAAATGACAAAAGTCTATGATGAGCTAACGGATCTGCAATTTAACTCACGATGCCTCCTTCTAACAGCATTTTGGGCATCAAGATCAACTCAAATGCAAATGATGCAATGGAATGAAATGATGTACTCGTCGAGACGAAGATTTTGATATATCATATGTCCAAAACGGAGCTACGGATGCGGAGATATGAGCAGGCAAAGAATGCATAAAAATTAGGGTTTTGGGGATGAAAAGTCAACCCTAGCAAATTCCAGATCCAGATCCGGCCGGGCACGCGGATCGAGGTGACGGCGGGCTTTTCCGGAGATGAAGCAAAAGACGGCGGCGGCAGATCCGGCCCTCCCGCGGCCGGATCCGGCCGGCGGCGAGGCGGGGAGGCGGCGGAGCGGGGCCGCGTGTCCGGCCACCGGCGACGGGGCGGCAAGGGCGGCGCTGGGCGCTCGACGACGAGGTCGGGGCGGCCGACGGCGGCTGGGTGGCGATGGCGGCGAGGGGCGGCGTCGGGTGGAGAGGAGCCGGCCGCGGGGACGACGGGAGGCGCGGGGAGGCTCCGGGCGGCGGGGCGAAGTGGGCCGGGAGGGCCCGATCCGGGCTGGCGGCGGCGATGTGGGCCTCGCCCACATGGCGGCGTCCAGTTGGCGGCGGTGGCGGCGGACGTTGTCCGGCTCCACCCGGACACGTCCGTCGGTGGCGGATTTTTTTAGGGTTGGACGGGGAGAAGAAGAGATCCGAATGGAGGGGGGGTATATATAGGCATAGAGGGAGCTAGGAGTGTCCAAATGAGGTGCGGTTTTCGGCCACGCGATCGTGATCGAACGCTCTAGGACATGGAGCAGAGTTTGGTGGGTTTTGGGCCAAATTGGAGGGGTGTTGGGCTGCAACACACACGAGGCCTTTTCGGTCCCTCGGTTAACCGTTGGAGTATCAAACGAAGTCCAAATGGTACGAAACTTGACAGGCGGTCTACCGGTAGTAAACCAAGGCCGCATGGCAAGTCTCGGTCCAATCCGGAAATGTTTAATCCCCACACACGAAAGAAAGCTATAAATGGCCACCAGAGGAGAACGAAGCGCCGGAATGCAAAACGGACAACGGGGAAAATGCTCGAATGCATGAGATGAACATGTATGCAAATGCAATGCATGTGATGACATGATATGAGATGCATGAAAACGAAAACAACACACGGAGACAAAGACCCGAACCCGAGAAATAAATATAACTTAATGCCGGAAACGGCAAGAGTTGGAGTACAAATTGGGAAAATAATATCTGGGGCGTTACACTAGGGTTACACAAGGTCGGTTACAAAGGAGGGGATATACATATCCGTATTGCATAGCTTGCCTTCCACGCCAAGTAGAGTCCCATCCGGACACGAGACGAAGTCTTCAATCTTGTATCTTCATAGTCCAATAGTCTAGCCAAAGGATATAATCCGGCTGTCCGGATACCCCCTAATCTAGGACTCTCTCAGTAGTCCCCGAACCAGGCTTCAATGACGATGAGTCCGGCGCGCAGTGTTGTCTTCGGCATTGCAAGGCGGGTTCCTCTCCATCTTTCGAACGTTTGTAAAGCAGTGTCCGGTACCATAAATGTTTGGACCTCTTGGCTTTTGTGCCCAATAAGGGCTTTCTCCCACGTGTCGAATGAATACGAGGCGCCAGGGTGTTTTACATTCACCCCCAAGCGAGATAAATAAATTGTATATTAAAGGGATGGGGATCCTTAGATCCGATCCATACCATCCTCCCCAAGTGAGAATCCATCAGAGCGCGTTCGGGAAAGATCCATTCCAGCATGGCCAACCTCTGCAGCTCCACCTCCCGCCCCCGAAGCCCTAAGCCCGGTGTTTGGGAGAGGTGTTCAGTCCCACACAGTCGATTAGTCGAACTGCAGACTAAGGGATTCCTCCCTCCGGCATATATGGTGCCTGTTCGAGCCGGGCTTGCCACCTACAATGGATGGGAGCAAGAGGAGAGCTTTCCCGGTCCCTCTATGGGGGAACGGGTCTGCCTTGTTCCCTCTTTATTAAGGGGACCCGGATTTCCAATTCATCCGTTCCTCTGCGGGCTCCTGGAGTTCTACGGCCTCCAATTACACATTTTCACCCCGCCTCCATCCTACATATCGCTGGCTATGTTGCTCTCCACGAGTTGTTCCTGGGCTGCGAGGCTCACTTCGAGCTGTGGAAAAGGCTATTTTGCCTCGTCCTTCACACATAGAGGGGGTCACTTTATCAAGTGGGCGGAGCCGAAATATGGCGCATCGCCGATACCGGATACATGTCCGGTACTCCGAAGAAGTCATCCGAAGACTGGTCTTCAGAATGGTTTTATGTGGAGGATGTTCCCCTTTCGGACCCTGTTCGCGGGGTCTTCCTGAGTTCAACAATGCTCCTCTGAAGAAACACCGTAGTTGGCACCCACGGAGCCCCAGGTGGAAGACAATGGAGAAGTCCTCTATCTGATGAACCAGATTAAAGCACTGGCTCGATCAGGATTGACAGTAATCGAAGTTATGTTGATTTGCATAATGCGGGGAGTGCAACCACTTCAATATCGTGGGCACCCCTTGTGGTGTTTTAACAGGGCGGATGACGCCACCTGCTGCGGGCGTAAGGGTCCGGACAATGCTGCCGCTTTAGCGAAAATTCTGTCTGAATTGTTTAAGGGTGAGGAAGAGGAGTTCACCCGCATCAAGTCGTGGGATGGATTCTCCATGTACAATCCTCCAAGCTGGGTAAGTTATATCTCCCTACTCCCATTTTTCCCGCATTCTTTGTCGTAAGTATTCACCTTGCCACTTTGTGGCAGGAATTGCGAAAAGCCATAAAGGAGGTCAGCAGCCCTTCTCCACAACCAGAGGACCCTGACTGGGCCCTCGACTCCGGACTTGAGGAAGATTCGGTTATATTCGTGGAGCTGATAGACCGACAGTTCTATCAGTTAAGCTGCGATGATGCCATGGTGGCCATTACGACCGACTATCCCGGACTGCTCCCTACATCGCACGTAAGAAAAACCAAAAATCCCAACTCCGAAACTAGGATCCCCTTTTAGACACTTCACCCACCATATACACATGGCATTTTTACAGGGAAGGCATTCGGGACGCCCTGCCGAACCCGCAGCAACGCGCCAACAAGAGGCACCGAGGCCGGGTAGGCCAAAAAGGAAGGCAGTCAGGACGGAGACGCCGATGCAAAGGTATGACAAACCCCGCTCCGTGTATATACCTTTAACAGAAACCCCGCTCCGTGGTTGTCGCCTTTCTCAAAATATAATGACGCTCGTGTTTCTTTAACAGAAAAAACGCTCGTCGGAATATGTCCGGCGATGTTACTAATCACGCTTCCACCAGCCGGGCGCCAGGACCGGACATAGAGGCAGAAGACGATATGGGGCAGGCACCGAATAATCCCCCTATAGAGGATGCAGATAGATTATCCGCTACAAACTCAGAAGTGGAAAGCGCCATGAATCATAGGCACCGCCGGTCCGTACTCCGTGACGCTTGTTTCTCACCAGAGGCATTTGATGCCTTCAATTCTGGAGAGGCGTATCTCCGAGCTGCTCAAGATGGTCTAGCCAGAGCCACGGATCAGTATGTAAAGGATGTACGGGTAAGTAAATCTGACGATTTATATGTATCAGTAGCGCCTGAGACTTGAAACAGTTAGCAGAACTAATTTAAGGATCATCTTTATTGTGCAGGTTCTTACAGAGAAGAATACTAGCCTGTCACAGGAGCTAGAGGAATGCAAGACCCAACTGCGAGCCGCTGTTGCCGCATTGTAGGAACCGAAAAATTCACCCGCTGGTAACATTTACTTTAAAGAATGATGGTGACCATATAGTGTGCGGCGTGGCTGCAAATCTAACAATAGATGTTGGAGATGAATTCGGAGAAAATCCGGAGGACCAGCATGTTATGCGACAGCTAGAGGCTGGCAAACGCGTGCTGACTGAGGTTAGGCGGGAGAAAACCAATCTCCAAGATGCCAATATCAAGCTGAGCGTGGAACTAAAAGAGGTTCAAGCCCAGCTTGCAGACTCCGAGAAGGAGAATAAGCGGCTTCGGCGCGGCATTTTCAGTAAGTGCTTGAACGAATCCTTTTAAAGGAGTTCGGTGAAGAAGCCGACTAACAACATTATATCTATAGGTATGCTGACGGGTCGTCCCGTGGAGGAAATGCCCGGGTCTGCTCGTGATCTTCTATCCGAGCTCTCACATCTACACGAACAAGTTCGGCAGGTGGTGCAAGGTGTTGCCCAGGCCTTGTGGCCATCCATCTCCCTGCCAGAGGGTGTTGTAGAGCTTATGGAGAAGCTTAAGGGAGCACGGCAGCTCTTCCGATTATGGAAGATATCGGCCTACCGACAAGGTGCCAGAGAAGCCTGGGCCATGGTGAAGACGCGGTATACCAAGGCAGAGCCAAATCACATGGCTGTGGTCAGACCTGTGGGGCCCGACGGAAAAGAGATCCCCGTTAGCTTAGTTTATGGGCAAGTAGAATTAGCCGCAAAGTATTCCAAACAGGATTGTAAGCTAGACCACGTGTTAGATGGCATAGAAGAGGAATTTAGTCAGTCTACATGACTATGTAATTAAAGTGACATGTATAATGCCTTCTAGCCGGATTGTAGATCATTTGTCTTGGCGGACCTTTTCGCTTCAACCTCGGGACCCGGTAGTCCGGAGTGTATCTGAATACCCGCTCAGTTATATAAGAACCGGGGTATGCGTGGAGACCAGGCGTAGGGGTCATTAGTGCTTGAACAGACAAGTGCCCAACTAGTTATGTTATATTACATGGGTAGTAAGAAACATCTTCCAGGGAGAATAGTTCCATTAAGGGTTCCTTTCCCTGGGTAAGCATGCCCTAAAGTGCATGTCCGGACTGCGATAGGAAATGCAGGAAAAACTTCTGCGGCCAGATATGGATAATAAATAAAAATCATCTTTTGTTCACCGACCGAATATTCCCTTAAGAACGCTAGCTTTCGGCTTCACCCAGTCTGAGGTACACATCCGGCTGACCCGGCAGTAACAATCGCAGAGGTGCTCCCCTTATGCCCTAGCCGAATTAACGGGAACGTAGGGCATAAATACAAGAGCCAGGCAACCCAGCTTGGCCAAAAATTAAGTCATATCGATGCATATAATGGCGAAAAAAGGTACATGCGGAAGCATGACACATGTGCGGGGCCTGAGGCCCAGATACATAATTAAGCTTCTGTGAAAGAAGCCCTCAGGTACGATGAGTGTGGCTAGCGCATCTATAATGTGCAAGCGAGGCACAAGTTGGCCCTTGAAGGCCTAGAGAAAGAATAAAAGAAAGGAAGAAAGAAAAATAAGATAGATAATGTATATGAAAAAATGGACAAAGGGAGGGGACGAACATAGAGTCCGGTGCTAGGCGTAGAATCTTCGGAGCCTGGCTGCGTTCCATGGGTTCGGCTTGAGTCAACTAGTCGATGCATCCCGTAGTTGGTACGCTCCCCCGGTCAGAACTTGGTTAATAATAAAGGGACCTTCCCATTTGGGCTCGAGCTTGTTCTTTTTCTTATCCGGCAGGCGTAGAACTAGTTCACCAACGTTGTAAGTTTTGGCCCGTACTTCTCTGCTTTGGTATCTGCGAGCCTGTTGTTGATAAAATGCGGAACGGGCTTTGGCTACATCGCGCTCCTCCTCCAGGGTGTCCAGGTTGTCCAGCAGATCGAACTCGGCTTCTCTTTCTTCGTACATGTGCACTCGAGCTGAGTCATGAATTATGTCACAGGGCAAGACTGCCTCTGCGCCGTACACCATAAAGAAGGGTGTATATCCAGTACTACGATTCGGCGTGGTCCGCAGCCCCCAGAGTACGGAGTCGAGCTCCTCTACCCAGTGCGTGTTAGACTCCGTTAAGGAACGCACTAATCTTGGTTTAATGCCGCTCATTATAAGACCGTTTGCTCGCTCGACTTGGCCGTTGGTTTGTGGGTGATAGACTGAAGCATAATCGAGCTTGATGCCCATTTTGCTGCACCAGAGTTTTTCCTCATCGGCTGTGAAGTTTGTGCCATTGTCAGTGATGATGTTGTGGGGGATGCCATAATGGTGTACGACCCCAGATATAAAGTCTATCACTGGTCCGGATTCAGCTGTTTTAACAGGTTTGGCCTCTATCCATTTGGTGAATTTATCCACCATGACCGGTAAGTATTTTTTCTTGTGGGTTCCCCCTTTAAGGGGTCCAACCATGTCAAGCCCCCAGACCACGAAGGGCCACGTAATGGGGATTGTTTTGAGGGCGGTGGGTGGCATGTGGCTTTGATTTGCAAAGAGCTGGCAACCGGCGCAACGTTGGACCAAGTCCTGTGCATGTGCTCGGGCTGTTGGCCAATAGAATCTTGTACGGAAGGCCTTGCTTACAAGAGCCCGGGCTGCGGCGTGGTGACCACCGAGTCCGGCGTGGATTTCTGCCAAAAGGTTCCGCCCTTCCTCTTCGGAGATGCACCTTTGAAGAACTCCGGTAGTGCTTTTTTTATACAATTCTCCCTTGTGGACCCTGTAGGCCTTAGATCACCTCACTATGCAGCGTGCCTCGTTTTGGTCCTCCGGAAGTTCCTGCCTAGTTAGGTAGGCCAGGAATGGTTCTGTCCATGGGGCTATAATGGCCATTATTACGTGGGCGGAAGGTGTTATTTCGGTGGCGGAGCCTCCGATTGTGTCAGAGAGTTCGGTATCGGGCATTTTGGTCGGGTCCATACTATTGTTACCGGTGTCCCCTTCCCATACTACGGAGGGCTTGAATAGCCTTTCCAGAAATATGTTGGGGGGGAGCGCATCATGTTTTGCGCCGATGCGAGCGAGGATATCCGCCGCTTGATTATTTTCATGGGCCACATGGTGAAATTCGAGCCCCTCGAACCGAGCTAACATTTTTAGGACGGCGCTTCGTTAGGCCGCCATTTTCGGATCCTTGGCATCAAAGTCTCCATTTATTTGGGATATTGCAAGGTTTGAATCCCCACGCACCTCCAGGCATTGGATGCCCATGGAGACTGGCATCCGAAGACCATGCAACAGAGCTTCATATTCGGCTGCGTTGTTGGAGCATGTATACAATATTTGTAGTATGTACTGAATGGTATCTCCGGTTGGGGACGTTAGGACGACGCCAGCCCCTACACCAGCCAGCATTTTAGAACCGTCGAAGTGCATGATCTAATTGGAGTATGCGCCGTACTCTTTAGGGAGTTCGACCTCCGTCCATTCGGCAACAAAGTCAGCCAATACTTGCGACTTAATGGCTCGTTGAGGTTTGTATGTTATGTCGAACGGGAGGAGCTCAATGGCCCATTTAGCAATCTGGCCCGTAGCATCGCGGTTGTTTATAATATCATTAAGTGGCACTTCCGAGGCTACTGTAGTCGAACACTCTTGAAAGTAGTGTCGCAGCTTCCGGGATGCCATGAATACCGCATAGGCTATATTTTGATAATGTGGCTACCGTGATTTGCATGGAGTGAGGACAGTGGATAATATTATACCGGCTTTTGAAGAGGGAATTTATGTCCGTCAGCTTCTCGTTCGACGACGAGCACTGCGCTTACAACTTGATGAGTTGCCGCAATGTACAACAACAATGGTTCGCCAATGTTTGGTGCGGCCAGGATTGGGTTGTTTGCCAAAATGGACTTTATTTCTTCCAATCCGGCTGTGGCAACGTCCTCCACTCAAAGTGTTCGGTGCACCGAAGGAGGCGATAAAGGGGTAAAGCCTTTTCTCCTAAGCGGGAGATAAAGCGGCTTAGAGCCGCCACGCATCCTGTTAACTTCTGGATATGTTTGAGGTCTGTTGGGGTAGCCAACTGTGACAAAGCTCGGATTTTGGCCGGATTAGCTTCAATACCTCTACTGGAGACAATGAAACCCAGGAGCTTTCCTACTGGTACGCCGAAAACGCATTTTTCCAGATTGAGCTTAATGTCGTATGTTCGGAGGTTGTCGAATGTGAGCCTCAAGTCGTCTATCAAAGAGTCGACGTGTTTGGTTTTGACGACCACATTGTCTATGTATGCCTCTACTGTTTTGCCGATTTGTTTCTCCAGACATGTCTGAATCATGCGCTGATATGTTGCGCCGGCGTTCTTGAGCCCAAAAGGCATTGTGTTGAAATACAAGGGACCGTACGGTGTGATGAATGCCGTTGCGGCTTGGTCGGACTCCGCCATCTTGATTTGGTGGTAACCGGAGTATGCGTCGAGGAAACACAATGACTCGTGTCCTGCGGTAGCATCGATAATTTGGTCGATGCGGGGGAGGGGGAGGGATCCTTTGGGCAAGCTTTATTGAGGTCCTTGAAATCGACACAAAGGCGCCAGGATTTATCCTTCTTTGGTACCATCACCAGGTTTGCTAGCCAGTCCGGGTGTTTTATCTCTCTGATGAATCCGGCCTCCAATAACTTGGCTAGTTCCTCTCCCATGGCCTATCTCTTAGGTTCGGAGAAACGCCGAAGAGCTTGGTTGACTGGCTTGAATCCCTTTAGGATATTGAGGCTATGCTCGGCCAGCCTGCGTAGGATTCCTGGCATGTCTGAGGGGTGCCAGGCGAATATGTCCCAATTCTCGCACAGGAACTATCGTAGTGCCGCGTCCACGACGGTGTTTAACTGTGCCCCGATGGAGGCTGTTTTTGTAGGGTCCGTTGGGTGGACTTGGAATTTGACTATTTCATCCACTGGTTTAAAAGAGGTGGACTTGGATCTCTTATCGAGTATCACGTCGTCCCTGTCCACTATGGAGCGTAGTGTGGTTAGTTCCTCGCCCGAGAGGGCTTCGGATAATGCCTTGAGGGCCAGTGTGCCTATTTTGTTTTTGGCGCGGAGTGCTGTGTCCGGATCACTAGCGAGGGTGATGATTCCGTTGGGCCCGGGCATTTTGAGCTTCATGCACCCATAATGGGGTACGGCTTGGAAGTTTGTGAATGCCTCACGTCCTAAAAGGGCATGGTATCCACTGCTGAACGGGGCAACTTGAAATGTAATTTCTTTGGACTTGTAATTCTCTGGCGTACCGAATACCACATCTAGTGTGATTTTCCCAGCGCATTGTGCCTCCCAACTGGGTACGATTCCCTGAAGGTTGTGCTACTTTGCTTAATGCGGTTCCAGTCTATTTCCATTTTTTGAAGAGTTCCTCATAGATGAGGTTTAATCCGCTGCCGCCATCCATGACTAGTTTGGTGAGTCGAAAGCCGTCCACAATTGGACTGAGGACCATCGCAGTTGGTGCTCGGGCTATTCAGAATTTAGGTTCGTCACTGGCATTGAAGGTAATAGCCGTGTCCTCCATGGATTTATTGCTGCTACGTGGCAGATTTTGGCCACGCTGGGGAGTGTTCGCTTGCGCCTATTATTTGACGCAAAGGTCTCAAAGACTGTTAACACCGTATTGTTATCCACGGGATGGTGCTCTGTGGCATTTGGGATAAGAAGATCCTCACCACTTTTGGCCACCTGCCGGAGTATCCAACATGCTCTAAGGTTGTGTGTTGGTATTGTATCCGTTGTACTATGAATTTTTCAGGGTCCGTTAAGCCATCCCTCCAATACGGTTCCATGCCCTGTAGAGGGTTTTTGTTTCTTTGCAACTAGCTTAGGTGTCTTATGATAGTGCACCCTTTTACTTCGGACTGGGTGTATATTCGGAGCTGGATTATCCCAAAATTTCGTTTTGGTTTTCCAGGCGCTTTCCATCGCACAGTACTTTCGTACTATGGACGCCAAGTCAGTGAAGCGTGATATGTCACGGCGACTTAAGGCATTAAGGATTCCCTTGTCCGTGCAATTATTGCAGAAAAGTGAGACTGCATCTTCCTCGCGACAGTCCTTAACCTTGTTCATCACAAGGAGGAATCTCGCCCAATGATGATGTACTGTTTCATGGGGCTCTTGCCTGATGTGGGAAAGATCGTTTATTTCTGGGTGGGTGGGTGGATTTGAGTCCGAACCCCTACCCGATCTGAGACCCAGGGGTCGAGGAGTTTCCAATCTTGGAAGTTTGGGTTCCGGAGTGTTACCCGATAAGTCTGGCCCGCTGCCTGATTCTAGGTTCAGGGCTTGGGTAATGTCCTCCCGTAAGCGGGTATCCGGCTCGGAGAGCTCAGGAATCCGGACATAGTTAGTCCTCAAAATAGAGGAAGAGTTGCTGCATTGTTCCTCCACCACCGCAGCGTGATGGGCAACCGATGGAGAGTTAATCTCCCTTTGATCGGGTTTAAGCCCAATCCAATCATAGTCTGTAGCAACTCCCAAGGCGGCGATGCGATCCAAGAGTTTGTTTAGGGAAGAGAGTTCCATTGGATCCATCTGTTCGGCGACTTCCAAACCGACGTGGAGGCTGTTTTTGATGACCCGAGAAGTCATCGTCGGTGCAGCGGCCGAACAGGCAGTCATGACGAAACTGCCTAGCCGGAGAGTTTGGCCGACAGCCAGAGCTCCCCTGGCGGTAATGTTGCTTTTAACAACGAGACGAGGCATCCTTCCTTACGGCAACGTCACATAGGAACTCTCAATGAAAGCACCAATGTCGGTGTCAAAATCGGCGGATCTCGGGTACGGGGTCCCGAACTGTGCGTCTAAGGTCGATGGTAACAGGAGGCAGGGGACACGATGTTTTACCCAGGTTCGGGCCCTCTTGATGGAGGTAAAACCCTACGTCCTGCTTGATTTATTCTTGATGATATAAGTGTTACAAGAGTTGATCTACCACGAGATCGGAGAGACTAAACCCTAGAAGCTATCCTATGGTATGATTGTATGTTATTCTATGGACTAAAACCCTCCGGTTTATATAGACACCGGAGGGGGCTAGGGTTACACAAGGTCGGTTACAAAGGAGGAGATATACATATCCGTATTGCCTAGCTTGCCTTCCACGCCAAGTAGAGTCCCATCCAGACACGAGACGAAGTCTTCAATCTTGTATCTTCATAGTCCAATAGTCCGGCCAAAGGATATAATCTGGCTGTCCGGATACCCCCTAATCCAGGACTCCCTCACCATGCATGCTTTTAATGACTTGAGACAAACAAACATGACATGCAGTGGTTAGTTCATTGCATGCAATGCTATTAATTAGCAAAAAGACATTAAGGTCTCTCATTTTTCCCTCTGCCTTGGTCGCGGTGCACAACCTAAGATGACTTAGACTACCCACAGTGGGAGTAACATAGATGGTAACATCACACTTATCTAGACAAAATAGATGACATGGCATGTAATTAATGAAGAAAGAGAGGCATGTGGTAACATAGCTAGTTACAATAACATCACACATATCAAGAAAAGATGAGTCTACAACCTAATAAATGAAGTGATGCATGACACAACACATATGTTACTACCCACTGTGGAGGTAGTAACATATGCATGTTACTACTCTAAGTTACTCCCCACTATGACTAGTCTTTGACTACCCATAGTGGGAGTAACATAGTTACTAACATCACACATATCTAGATAAAATAGATGATGTGGCAAGCAATAAATGAAGAAATAGAGGCATGCGGTAACATAGCTAGCTAGTTACTACTAGTATGGGTAACATCGCACATATCAAGGCAAGATGAGTCTATATGCTAATAAATGAAGTGTTGCATGTTACCATTCATATGTTACTCCCCACTACAGAGGTAGTAACATAGAGTAGTAACATGGCCATGTTACTACTCTATGTTACTACCGATTGTGGTTAGTCTTATACACCTAGACGGAGGGAGTAGTAACATAGCGCACGTCAACAAAATTCTGCTTTTCTGGCAAGTAATTAATAAGAGGTGGTAACATAATATGTTACTGTAACATAGCGCTTTCCAAGATAAGATAAATGAAGCCATCTATGATACTACTATTATGTTACTTTGCATTATGAAGGTAATAGCTTAGACTAGTGGCATATGCATAACACTAGTCTAAGTTACTCCCCACTCTCTATTTGCCTCTCTCCTCATTAATTATTTGCCACCTCATCATTTTTGCTTATGTGACATCTATGTTACTACCTATGTTACTCCCACTATGACCAGCCTCATGCGCAGAGAAATTAGGATCGGAGGGAGTACTATTAGTAGTACTACTTTGATATGTCGCGTCAACTCGCACAAGTATGCAACACTTCCTGAACAAACAAGCATATAAGATGTTATACTTACTTCTTATAAGCAGTTATACTTCTTACCCAAAGGATCTTTATATCCAACAAACGCAAAATATCCTTTTGACAATTGGAAGTTACTTTAACTGCTGGTCTGATGTCGAAGTAATTGCTACATTGCCACCAAATCCCACCATCTCTTAAGCTAAAGTAGACCGAGCTAACCCCTATATTAGCATATTACTAGGATAAACAGAAGGCACTGTAGAATCATTTAGGACGTGAGCTTGTCAATCTGAATGTGGAGGGACACCAGCTTAGCCCTGATATGTCTCCATCGTATCTACTTTTACAAACACTTTTGCCCTTGTTTTGGACTCTAACTTGCATGATTTGAATGGAACTAACCCAGACTAACGCTATTTTCAGCAGAATTGCCATGGTGTTATTTATGTGTAGAAAAATTTTTTCTCGGAATGACCTGAAACTTCACGAAACATCTATTCGGAAATAATAAAAAATTCTTGCAAAAGATGAAGACTAGGGGGCCCACCACCTGTCCACGAGGGTGGGGGCGCGCCTGCCCCCCTAGGGTGCGTCCCCTACCTCATGGGCCCCCTGGAGCTCCTCCGACCTCAAGCCCAACTCTATATATTTGCTTTCGGGGAGGAAAAAATCAGGGAGAAGAATTCAACGCGTTTTACGATACGGAGCCGCCGCCAAGCCCTAAAACCTCTCGGGAGGGCTGATCTGGAGTCCGTTCGGGGCTCCAGAGAGGGGAATCTGTCGCCATCGTCATCATCAACCATCCTCCATCACCAATTTCATGATGCTCACCGCCGTGCGTGAGTAATTCCATCGTAGGCTTGCTGGACGGTGATGGGTTGGATGAGATTTATCATGTAATCGAGTTAGTATTGTTAGGGTTTGATCGCTAGTATCCACTATGTTCTGAGATCGATGTTGCTATGACTTTGCTATGCTTAATGCTTGTCACTAGGGCCCGAGTGCCATGATTTCAGATCTGAACCTATTATGTTTTCGTCAACATATGAGAGATATTAATCCTATCTTGCAAGCCTATAGTCACCTATTATGTGTTATGATCCGTTAACCCCGAAGTGACAATAATCGGGATACTTACCGGTGATGACCGTAGTTTGAGGAGTTCATGTATTCACTATGTGTTAATGCTTTGGTCTGGTACTCTATTAAAAGGAGGCCTTAATATCCCTTAGTTTCCATTAGGACCCCGCTGCCATGGGAGGGTAGGACAAAAGATGTCATGCAAGTTCTTTTCCATAAGCACGTATGACTATATTCGGAATACATGCCTACATTACATCGATGAACCGGAGCTAGTTCTGTGTCACCCTAGGTTATGACTGTTACATGATGAACCGCATCCGGCATAATTCTCCATCACTGATCCATTGCCTACGAGCTTTCCATATATTGTTCTTCGCTTATTTACTTTTCTGTTGCTATTGCTATCATCACTACAAAATACCAAAAACACTACTTTTGCTATTGTTACCTTTTGCTACCGTTACCACTACTATCATATTACTTTGCTACAGATATTAAGTTTCTAGGTGTGGTTGAGTTGACAACTCAGCTGCTAATACTTGAGAATATTCTTTGGCTCCCCTTGTGTCGAATCAATAAATTTGGTTTGAATACTCTACCCTCGAAAATTGTTGCAATCCCCTATACTTGTGGGTTATCAAGACTATTTTCTGGCGCCGTTGCCGGGGAGCATAGCTCTATTCTTTGAGCCACTTGGGATTTATATCTGCCTATCATTATGAAGAACTTGAGAGATCCAAAAACCAAGATTTATCCCTCAACTACGAGGGGAGGTAAGGAACTGCCATCTAGCTCTGCACTTGATTCACATTCTGATTTGAGTAAGCTTGCGACACCTAAACGTGCTTCGGCTATTCGTTCTGATATGTCGCATGTTATTGATGATGCCACTTCTGCTATGCATGATACTTATGATGAAACTACTTCTACACTTGATACTACTGTGCCACTTGGTGAATTTCTTGATGAACAACTTGCTAGGGTTAGAAAGAATGAAAATATTGAATCTGATAATACTCATGAAAGTGATGATGAAGACTTGCCCGTTATTTCTAAGGGTTATGTTTTTGATAAAGAAGCTTCTTTAGCTATTTTAGCTTGCAAAGATAGTTATGAACTTAAGAGGTTATTAGCTAAGTGGAATAAGCAATCTCTAAATGCTAGGATGAAACCTGACCCTACTTTTGCTACTTCACCTATCTTTGTTACTGATAAGGATTATGAATTCTCTGTTGATCCTGATATAATTGCTTTGGTTGAATCTGATCCTTTTCATGGCTATGAATCTGAAACTGTTGTGGCACATCTTACTAAATTAAATGATATAGCCACCCTGTTCACTAATGATGAGAGAACTCGCTACTTTTATATGCTTAAAATATTTCCGTTCTCATTAAATGGGGATGCTAAGATATGGTTTAATTCTCTTGATCCTGGTTGTGTGCGTAGTCCCTAGGATATGATTTATTACTCCTCTGCTAAATATTTCCCTGCTCGTAAGAAACAAGCTGCTTTAAGGGATATATATATAATTTTTGGAAAATTGAAGAAGAGAGTCTCCCACAAGCTTGGGGGAGGCTTCTCCAATTACTTAATGCTTTGCCTGATCATCCTCTTAAGAAAAATGAAATACTTGATATCTTTTATAATGGACTAACCGATGCTTGCAGAGATTACCTGGATAGTTGTGATGGTTCTGTTTTCAGGGAAAGAACACCGGATGAAGCTTAAATTCTATTGAATAATAAGTTGACAAATGAAAATAATTGGACACTTCCTGAGCCTATTCCTAAACCAACTCCGAAGAAGAGAGGTGTTCTATTTCTTAGTCCTGAAGATATGCAAGACGCAAAGAAATCTATGAAAGAAAAAGGTATTAAAGCTGAAGATGTTAAGAATTTATCTCCTATTGAAGAAATACATGGTCTTAATTTACCGCCTGTCGAAGAAACATATGATCTTAATCCATTACCTATTGAAGAAACTCATGGTCTTGATAACCCGACACAGGTAGTAAAGGTAAATTCTCTCTATAGATACGATAAAGCTGAAATTCCATTTACTAAGTTTGCTAGCCCATGCTTAGATGAGTTTGATAAATTTATGGCTAAGCAAGAAGACTTCAATGCTTATTTTGGTAGACAATCGAAATAAAATTCAAATATGCTTGAACACTTGGGTGATTATATGGCCAATGTTAAAGGTGAACTTAATATTAGTAAATATGCTTCTATGGTTATCACTCAAGTAGAACAAGTACTTAAAGCTCAAAATGATTTGCTCAACGAATTGAATAGTAAGAATAATGATTATGCTGTTAGAGTGGCTACTAGAACTGGTAGAATGACTCAGGAACCTTTGTATCCTAAAGGCCACCCTAAGAGAATTGAGCAAGATTCTTAGAGAAATAATGTAGATGCATGTAGTCCTTCTAATAGGAAGAAAAAAATGATAGGACTTTGCAACCTTCTAGTGAACCTATTACTGAAACACCTGAGAATCCAAATGATATTTCTATTTCTGATGCTGAAACACAATCTGGTAATGAACCTGAAACTAGTGATAATGTTAATGATAATGTTCATGTTGATGCCCAACCTAGTAATGATAATGATATAGAAATTGAACCTACTGTTGATCTTGATAACCCACAATCAAAGAATCAACGTTATGATAAGAAAGACTTTGTTGCTAGGAAACACGGAAAGGAAAGAGAGCCTTGGGTTCAGAAACCCATGCCTTTTCCTCCCAAACCATCCAAGAAAAAGGATGATGGGGATTTTGAGCGCTTTGCTGAAATGATTAGACATATCTTTTTGCGTATGCGATTAACTGATATATGCTTAAAATGAATCCTTATGCTAAGTTCATGAAAGAAATTGTTACTAATAAAAGAAAGATACCGGAAGCTAAAATTTCCACCATGCTTGCTAATTATACTTTTAAGGGTGGGATACCAAAGAAACTTGGAGATCCAGGAGTACCCACTATACCATGCTCCATTAAAAGAAACTATGTTAAACTGCTTTATGTGATCTTGGAGCCGGTGTTAGTGTTATGCCTCTCTCTTCATATCATAGACTTGATTTGAATAATTTGACACCTACTGAAATATCTTTTCAAATGGCTGATAAATCAACTGCTATACCTGTCGGTATTTGTGAGGATGGGCCTGTTGTAGTTGCAAACGTTACTATTCTAACAGACTTTGTTATTCTTGATATTCCCGAGGACGATAGTATGTCTATTATTCTTGGAAGACCCTTTTTGAATACTGCAGGGGCTGTTATTGATTGCACTAAAGGTAATGTCACTTTTCATGTTAATGGTAATGAGCATACGGTACACTTTCCGAGGAAACAACCTCAAGTTCATAGTATCAAGTCTATTGGAAAAATTCCATCGATTATATTTGGAGGTTTTGAATTTCCTCTTCCTACTGTCATGAAGAAATATGATATTCTTATTATTGGGGATGTCCTTATCCCCGTTGAGGCAACATAGTGTTATTCGAAATTTCTACGGTTCCATGTTATTCGGAATGAGTTCATTAACAAGACTTGATCAACCTTGTTAGTGGATTCCTTTTGATGATCATGAGATGGATGAAACTAGAAGGCACAACCTTCTGTACCCTACTTTTACTTCCTGTTATTTATATTAAATAAAATAAAAATAGTATTTTCTGTCTGTTATCTGAATTATCCGTGCAATATAAAAATACCGTGAAAATAAAAGTACTCCAAATGCCCTGAAATTTAAATATGATTTTTTTCTGGAATATTTGAGAATATTTGGCACCGAGAACACAGCAGGAGGAGCTGGCACATGGCCACGAGGCTTAGGGGCGCGCCCTACCCCCTAGGCGCGCCCCCTGCCTCGTGGGCCCATGGTGGCCCTCCTCCACTTATCCTTTCACCCGCACACTCCTTCTTCATCCCACAAACACGAATGCCTAGCTCAAACCCGAGTCCAAGCTCATTTTGCTGCCATTTTCGATCTCCTTGCTCAAAGTACCTCTCACAAAACTGCTTGGGGAGATTGTTCCTTGGTATGTGACTCCTCCATTGGTCCAATTAGTTTACGTTCTAGTGCTTTATTCATAGCAAATTTGTGTTGCCTAGGTGACCATGTTCTTGAGCTTGCATGTCAAATTTATATGGTTCCAAGTAGTTTTGATGCATGATATAAGCTCTAGGCACTTGTAGGAGTAGTTGCTATCGATATTATTGAGTTTGGCTTACTTTATTTGGAAGTTACAAAAAAAATTCAGAAATTTTTCAGAGAAAGAAATATGCTTAGGAAAATGTACTAAGGTGGTTCTTCAAGCAAGCAAGGACCCAGGCTTGCAATGCGTGATGTTGATGAAGATCCACCAAGAGATGCTCCAGTGCGTCCTTGTGAATGGCCTTCGGAAAACTTTATGGATCGAGCGGGGATTAAGGAAGAGTTTAATGCATATTTGCGTAACGCTGATCTTGTGAGCTTCGAGGAAGAGAAGTGCAGCCAGTATCACTATCTCACTAGTTCCTTTGTGAGGAGGTTTGAATTTTCATCTTCACGAAATTCTCCAACTGTCCTGTTTGATCTTTATGAAAATTCTTATACTATGGACTTAGAGGATTTTACCACTGCTTGCAAACTTCCACAATGGGGTAGTGTCAGGGAACCTCGCAAATCTGAATTTAGAGATTTTCTTCCTAGTATAACTATGGGGGAATATAGAGATATAACACAAGCCACCATAGGGAGCATTCACTTTCCTGCTATACATTATTTTGCTCTCTTTATAGGCAGATGCATTAATGGTAAAGATGAGGCATGTCACATGTGTGTCCCTGACCTCAGTATTCTTAGGAGTTCCGTGTTAGGAGATAAATCTTATAATTTGGGAGCCATTGTTGCACGTAGGTTGCATCTTAATAGATTTAATGGAGATTTCTTTGGTGGAATTTATGCAACCCGCATAGCTAATTTTCTTGGTATAGCCATACATGAACATGATATTGAGTTCCCCTGCTTATTTGGATTATAATGCTATGGTTCACCACCAGTTTGTTGAGAGGAGTGAATCACCTCTCCAGTATCAACTAATCTTTGACAGACGGCGTGTTGTCCGTATTACTCTCCCTGCTCCTGCCTTCTTTGATTATCAGGCAAAAGAAGATATGTTATTACCAGAGAGGAGGCATATGAGTACAAGAGGAGAGCGGAGGCCGCTCGTCGCCACGTTGTAGCTCAGGAGGTGATAGCCGCTGCACTCAGTACGACCCCAACTACTATTATGGATATCCGCCAGGCCAGCCGTGGCCATAGACCAACTTAGGCCAAAAGCCTAAGCTTGGGGGAGTACGTATTTCTCATTGACATTACATTTATGTTCACACACTCATTGCTAGATGTCGGTGCTCATACTTTTTCATTGTATCATCCATGCTAGTTTATTTTCCTTTTTATGCTTTCTTCTTGTGTGTTTGATAAACCGTAAGAAAAAAAAATTAGTTGTTGTCGGCCTTCTGGGAACGGGGGTCCCCAGACTTGCCTGCCTGCAGCCTGCGGCGTGGCTCAAAGGGGGCCCAGCACGGCCCATCTTCATCAACACAAGACTCAAGACCCTCGCGAGGGGCCAAGCCTCGCGGGGTGGACGACACGGACCCTCCTCAGGAACGGCCTCGTTAGGCTGGCTCGCGAGGAGGCAGAGAGATCAAGGCGGAGTACCTCGCGAGGTGCCCGTGATGCAAGCCATGACGACTCAGGGCGCCAGGCGGGCGCCAGCCCGCGCAGCGTCCTCCTTTCCTCTTTGGAGCAAAGGGGGCAAGTGCAGCCGTAGAGTACCGAGGCATCAGGCAAAGGTTTCCATTTCGGTGCAACAAGACCAAGACCAGGAGGACTACGAGACGGAGGTCACCGTGGAGCCCAAGACGGCGTCATCACCAGAGATTTGCGCAGGCGAAGACTGCTTTTGTCAGGATAGTTGATACTTGCTGTCCCCCTTCAAATTAGCCCGCAATTGTTGGCTCCCTTCCCGCTCGATATTTGGGAAGAGGACCAGGGTCTCTATAAATAGGACCAGCCACCCACAGAGCAAGGGGGTGGAAGGTTGTTGGTTGGAAGAAAATAGTAAGGCAGTGAGTGAGAGAGAGAGAGAGAGAAAGGTGGCTGAACTCCTCCCAGTAGTTCATCACCCTAGCCAAGAACAGACCCTCGCGAGGCTGTTCTTCCTTGTATTGTTCATCATGATCAGCCCCAAGAGGCAATCCGCCCACTACACACTAGAGTAGGGTATTACACCACAACGGTGGCCCGAACCATTATAAACTTTGTGTCTCTTGTGAAGTTCTTTCAGTAGCCTAGACCTTTACGAGACGGAGAGGTAGAAGGCGTAATCTCCGCGTGCACCCCAGTGTTCGAACCTTAAGGGTCTGCCGGAACCCGAAATCCGAAATTTGGCGCGCCAGGTAGGCGTGCGCCGGAATTCGTCTTCCACCGCCTCGTTCTCCTCCGAATGTCGCATCCATGTCCGACGCTCGTCGGGCCCGCGCCGAGCGCCGGGCCGCCATCGCTTCCCGCGTCGCCCAGACGGCGCCCGTCGGCGGACGTCCTCGTCGTTCCCCATCGCCCGCCATCAACGCCGCCACCGGCTCGGCGGGGGGCGAGCAGCAAGCGTTGTCTCAGCATCCATCCATGCGGCAAGACGGACGCACCGCTACTCCATCGCTCGCACCAGCTGGTTCTTCGTCCCGCGCACTCCGCGCCCCCTTGGAGGCTCGAGCTGCGCTCCTCGCGGCAAACGAGCTCCTGCGCTACCATCCCGTCGACGACGTCTACGAAGAGTGGCTCGACCGCGTCGCTGAGCTTGTCCGTGCTGCAGGGGGCTCTCCCGCACCGTCCGTTCCGCTTCGCCACACCCTGCCCCGCGCGGGCAACGAAGCTCCGGAGGCGTACCAGCCGCCTCCTCTCCAAGAAGATGCCATGGCTCCAAGGCGCGTGGCCCCTGGGCGGAACCCGCTCCGTCAGGTGCCAGCGCAGCAAGAACGGAGCTGCCAAGAAGTCCCTCACCCGCAAGGAGCTGCCCGGGCGCTCCCTGCTCCAGCACGCCGCGACCCTACTCCAGCTCCGGCATGCCAAGACCCCGCGCTGCTCCTAGCTGCAGTGCGTGGGGACCCTCAAGACCAAGCTCTCCACCAGCCGAAGCCTTTCGTGGCCACCGCGGGCTGCCGTGCCTACACCACCAAGCTGCATAGCTTCGCGTGGCCCGGCAAGTTCAAGCCAGATTGCCTCCTCGTTACGATGGCACGACTGACCCTGCAGAGCTCCTCCAGCTCTATGAGCTGGGCATCGAAGCTGCCAGCGGGGACTAAAAGGTCATGGCGAACTGGTTCCCCATGGCGCTCAAGGAAGGAGCTCGCACCCGGCTCCTAAATCTGGCTGCAGGCACGATCTCTTCCTGGGACCAGATGCGCACCCGCTTCATCGCCAACTTCCAAGGTACTCGCGACCGGCCACCCGCCATGAGCGACATGCGCCGCATCAAGCAACAACCCGGAGAGACCCTGCACAAGTACATCCAGCGCTTCAACAGCGCGCGCGTCAAGATCCCCAAGGTGTCCGAGGAGGCCATCATCTCGGCCTTCTCCGATGGTGTGCGCGACGTCAAGATGAAGGAGGAGCTGGCGATGCATGAAGACCTGTGCACCTCCCTGGAGCTGTTCAATTTGGCGACCAAGTGCGCCAGGGCTGAGGAGGGACACCTCTCCCTCCTCGAGCTGCCTGCCGCAGACCCAGAGGAGAAGAAGCCCAAGGCCAAGGACGTGAAGCGCAAGGGGGCTGCTGTGCTCGCGGTAGAACCAGACACCAAGCTGGGCAAAGATCTGCCTGAGTCCTCCAGGGGCAGCCGGTACTGTGTGTACCACGACCTCCACACCCACAACAACAACGAATGCCAAGAACTCTGCGTCGTGCGAGAAGGAAGGATTGGCCGTCGTCCCGACCGCGCCGATCGGGGCTACATCCGAGGAGGAGGAAGAAACGCAGGACGCTGGGAAGACCGCGGCCCGCGCCAAGGGTGGCGCGATCAACCTCGCGAGGATCGCTGGCAAGACCTGCCTCGTGAGGGGGACTGGAGGGATCAGCCTCATGAGGATCACCCATAGGCAACGCAGGCCTCCCTCCACTGCCGCCTCAGCCAAGGAGGAACAAGGACCGCCATCAAGACGAAGGGGCTGGGGGCTTCCAGGAGCCGCACGCAATCGCCTGCATCCTGGGCGGAGCTCAAGCCCCAGCCTCCCAACGCATCTTCAAGCAGTTTGCCCGCAAGGTGAACGCAGTCCTCCCCAGGCTTGAAGCAACGCGCCCTCTCAGGTGGTCGGCATGCGCCGTCACATTCAGCTCAGCGGACCCACTCAAGTGTGCGGCCACAGCCGGAGTCCTCCCGATGCTTTGCTCCCCGGTCATCAGCAATGTACTGGTCACCAGGACCCTCATCGATGGTGGGGCAGTGCTCAACGTCCTGTCCGTGGAAACGTTCAACAATCTCCAAGTGCCATACGACCAGCTGCAGCCAACCAAGCCCTTCTCTGGAGTCGCCGACGGCTCCACAGTCCCGATTGGGCAGGTCCGCCTCCCTGTCACCTTCGGGACACGCGACAACTACCGCACCAAGCTCATCGACTTCGACGTCGCCCACATCCGCCTGCCGTACAACGCCATCCTCGGGTACCCAGCGCTGGCCAAGTTCATGGCCGTGACTCACCATGGCTACAACGTCCTCAAGATGCCAGGAAGTGGCGGAGTCATCACGGTGCCCTGTGAAGAGAAGGATGCAGTGTGTTCCCTGGAGCGAGCCTTTCAGGCCGCGTCACTGGAAGACCCGGATCGCGGAAGCAGGAGGCTTCCTGAGACCACCCCCAAGAAGAAGAAGACATCGTCCGGACCAGCCCCTCGGGAGGCGGGCCCCTCAGGGCCCGCATCTACCCAGGGGAACCTCCTTACATCGCATAGGAAAGCACGCCCAGGGCCCTCCTCAGGCAAGGCTCGGGGGCTCTTCCCTGGAGGGCCACCGACCTGGCCAGGGTCATGAGGGAGGCGCTTGGGCACCACATGGAGGCGTGTTTCGAAGCACGTTTCCCTCAAGAAGGAGCAAGGCAAGGAAGGTCAGACCCACAGGAGTTCGTCGACAAGGACATTCAAGAACTACAGGAATCAAGAATCATGAGAGGTTGCTGCCGTCTACCGGCCGTGGCTCCCCATCCAGGCGAGGATGGTGGGCTGCGCATCTGAATCGATGTACCAGGGCTCAACCAAGTCACTGCTATGGAGCGCCTCTGGCCCTCACGAGTGGGGCGCTGCGGGGGTCCACCCCACAGCTACGTTCGCATGCCTTAGGGCTTGCCGAGCGCGGTTGCTATGTGCCAGCGCCTCATGAGGGGCATCATGGAGGCTCAAGAAGACAGGCGTTCCATAGCCTTGGTGGAGATGGAGATGATTCGCGAAGAGCTACCAGTGCCTCCGGAGCCTCCCGAGGCCCCTAGGCCTGGGGGCTCGTGAGGATCGGCTTCCGCAGCCTACCGAGTCTGCTGCACCAACACCCCTTCGCCCTCGACACCCTCAGGTGAAATCTTACAAGTTTCATTTCTTGCTGGGAGCGCCTCCCAGGGCTGCATCGTTCCCATGCCGCATGGGTCCGTCCATGCAGTATGTATCCCTTTTATTTCATGTCGTTAGCTTGCCTTGTTGGGGGCGCCCCTCGGGCTACATCATCCCCAAGTTGCTCGGGCCAGGCCCAGCGGCATGTATCTCCCTTGCGTTTATTTCCGGCTATGCATTCGCCCATCATGCTTGATTACTTGATGCCTGTCCACGGCACCTCTTCTTCTCCATGTCGACCACTTGCATGTTAAAGGGGGGGGGTACCTGAGCATCGCGAGTCAGGGCTCTTACTGGCTCTCCAGCCCTCACCCTCTGGCCATGTCCACGGCATCGCGACCTGGCATACCAGCGACGGCTGAGACAAGCTCGAGGGCCGGGACCCCAGGACGTAGAGTGCCGGCATCTACCCAAATTTGCAGGAACACATAACAAGATAAGGCAGTGCCAGGCGCAACCCGCCTAGAGGTAGGGCCCCGTGAGTTCCGCGCTGGCTCACGGGTGCCCAGATACACCTCACCTAGCCCTACCATGCCGGCCACGTGTCAGGGCGGGTCTGTACACGCCCCGGGGGATCCTCCCGGAGGGGAGCCCCCTCCCACATACCAGTGGAAACACCATGCTCCGCCCTGGCTGACGACACTGCCGAGGAGGGGCTATGCCCGTACACATTCGGAAGCGCTATGCTCCGCGCTGGTGATAAACAACTGAGGGTGACCCCCGGGCTGCATCAACCTCAGGGAGCCCAGAGCTCATTGTCTAGCCTCATCGCAACGCCTCCCCTCGGGAGCGTCGCGCGAGGGGGCTGGGCACGAGGGCTGCGCCTGGGTCACGCCCGGACGTACGCCACCCAGCGAGGCCCCCCGGGCCTGGTTCATCGTGCGTCTCTCCCCGAGCGGAGCCAAGGTATGAAGGCCGTTTGCGCGTCAAGGGGGACCCCTGAGCATCGCGACTCAGGGGCCTAACTGGTCCCGAAGCCCCTCACTCCTTAGTTCTGAAAGGCTAATGCTGGGTGAGGCACGCGCGGGGCCGGGCTCTGCAGACGTAGAACGGTGGTCCCACTCGCATCTCACCTCCCTACTTGTTGTTCGTGCGCCAAGGGGGACTCCTGAGCATCGCGACTCAGGAGCCTAACTAGCTCCGTAGCCCCTCACTCCTTTGGTCCCGTCCTGGTTTCTGGTCGGGGCTAATGCTGGGTGAGGTACGCGCGGGGCCGGGCTCTGCCGGCGTAGAACACAAGCAAGTAGGGAAGAAAAGCATAAAATTCAAGGAACTTAAAAGCAAATATTATAGTCCATACCGTCATATCAATACCAAACGCGAGTTTAAACGCCTCCCCGAGGCATGATGCATGTGCAGGAATTAAAAGCAGGGCAGGAGCGGTAGCGGAGCCACTTGGCGGCGGTGGAGCAGCGCGGGTGGCCCCGCCTCATGGAGCAGCAGGACCGGAAGCATCCTGCTTCGACTTGGTACTGAAGGACCAGAACTTCCCCAGCGGAGCCTCTGCGCGACCCTTCACGGCCTCGGCAGCGGCGGCAGCACCCTCGCCGCTTACTGGCTCCAACAGGCTGTCGAGGTCGGTGCTGGGGTCGCGAAGGTAGATGTGGGTGAAGACCCGCGTCAGCGCAGCAGAAGACAGGACACGCGCCTCGGCCTCGGCCGTGGGGCCAAGGCCAAGGGTGACATCCCCAAGAGCACGAACCAGGAAGGGAAGTAGCTTGGCGGGGCCGTCCTCGGCACCGTCCAGCGGGCTCTCCAGGCCAGTGGCGTAGAGCATCTTCAGTGAAGCACGAGCCTTCTTCTCCATGTTTGCGAAGGCCACGTGATCCTCCGCAAGAACCTTGGCCTTGCTGTCCAACTCGACCTTCGTCGCCTCCAACTCCTTCCCCAGCGCACCTAGGCGGTCGCGGTGCTTCTTGAGCTTGGCCTCCCGGCCCTCGATGGCCGCCTCACGAGCTTTCATGCCTTCTTCTTGCTGCTGGCGAAGACGAACCTCTTTCGCGAGCTGGTCCCGCATGCCTTGCAGCTCATCCTCCAGCGCCTTGCAACGATCGCGGACTTCAACCACCTCCCCCAGGGCTGTGTCACGAGCAGCCTTCGTCTCAAGGATGGCCTGCCTATCCTCGTTGTAGGCCGTCGAGGCTTGAACCAGCGCCGCCCGGATCGAGGCGTCGGAGCGAATCCACCCTGAAGCCAGCTCCAAGCGCCCGGCCACCAGGCGAGGGTCGGTGCCAAGAAGATCCTGCTGCAGCCGGTCCAGTCTAGCAACTGCACGCTCCAGGATGGCAGGAGGAGTCGGAGAAACAACAGTCGGCGGAACAGGGGAAGAAGGCGGCGACGGCAAGACTACAGCGTCCTGAGGTGGAGCCTGCTGCGCCCCAGCGGCTGTGCCAGATGGCGACGGCGCAGGGCGTCAACGGGACGGAGGTGTTCAAGGCCGGCTCCGCCACCCCTGAGGGCCGAGGGAGCACCTTTTACCCTCTCTTTGCAAGCTCCATTGCTGCGGGCTTGGTGCCTTCCTTCTCCGAGTTCTTCTTCTCCGTCCTCCGCCATTACGACTTGCAGGCTCTGCATCTCCACCCCAACTCTGTCCTCCTCCTGGCGATCTTCGCTTACTACTGCGAGGCCCACGTAGGGGTGCAGCCTTCGGTGGCCCTGCTGCGCCACTACTTCTCCCTCTGGGTCTCCGGCAGCTCTCTTTCTGCGTGCGCGGGCTTCGTCGCGTATGGCGGCACCATTGCCATCTCAAGTCCCGGGAAGAGGATTGAGGGCTTCAGGAGCAAGTGGGTCTTGGCAGATGCTGGGCGCATCCACCCTCGGCTGATCTTGCCCATGGAGCAACCCGTGAGCACCAGCGACTGGTGCCGAGCGGAGCTCACGGACCCCCGCGCGAAACCGGTGTTGGAGAAGATGGACGCGGACCTGAGGCCGGCCAACATGGCGGCGGCGAAGTTGACCGGTGCGTCGCTGCTGAAGGAGTTCCTGGAGCACCAGCTAGCTCCGCTCCGGCAGTACTCTCCTCCAATGTGGAGGCCTCATCCGTGCCCCGAGGCTGTGGACGAAGAGGATGTGACCGCGGTTCTCCAATCTTTGGTCGGGGGTGAGGTGGCAAGGCCGAAGGACGCTCCCACGCCCTTGTTCCTTTGTGACGACTGGAAGCGGGTGGTGAAGTCCATGCCTGTTTTTAACGGGGGCGGGCTCGTGCCCATGGTGGCTTCTGAAGGACCGGTGGATGTGCCCTCCGGCGACTGCAGCGATGAGGAGGAGGAAGAGGACCGGGGAGAGGGGCCCGTCTCTGGGGCGACAGATGGAGAGTCGAGGGCTCCCCTCTCCCGGCGCGTGTCCCGCACTCTCTGCCTTTCGCCGAGCGATGGCGATGATGATGATGATGATGACGTTGTGCATAGCGGGAGCTCGCCCACGATCCCGAAGAAGGACAGGACCGGGCTGATCTCCCGCGGGTCCGTCCTGACTCCGGGTCGAACCGTGGACGCGCCTTCTGCTTCCGAGGTCGACCCCTCCAGCCGGCTGTCAGGCTTCAAGTTGGGACGAAGGCTGCCCGAGCTCACCGGCGAAGACCCGTAAGTGCTTGATCCTTGCTCTTTGGTTTCTCGTTCTGCCGACGAGGCTTGTTGATTGCTTCTCTTGAACAGGCTGGCGCCTGTGGCGAAGAAGCCGAAGGGAGCCCTCGAGGCCCCACCTGCGGCGACGCCCTCGCCTGCAGGGGAGGGGGATCGTGATGCGCGGTCCTCTCCTGCCCGTTCATCCTTGCGAGGCTTGGCTGAGCTGGCTGGGGCGAGCTCAGCCCCCATGGCCCAAGTGACTCCGGAGGTGCCCTCGTCTGTCGCCGTTGCTACGGCTGTGGAGGCACAGCGGACTCCGCTTCAGGACACCGCGGCCTTGCCGCCGCTACTTTCTCCTCCCATTCCACTGACTGCTGCTTCCCCAGCTCCTCCTGTTGTCTTGGGGCGCACCGACGTTTCTCCACCTCCTTCTTCCATCCTGGAGCACGCTGTCGCCGAACTGGACCGGCTGCGGCAGGATCTTCTCGGCGCCGACCCTCGCCTAGTGGCCGGGCGCCTGGAACTGGCTTCGGGGTGGATTCGTTCTGACGCTTCGATTCGGGCGGCGTTGGTTCAGGCCTCAACGGCCTGTGACAGAGAGAGGGAGGCCACCCTCGAGGCGAAGGCTGCTCGAGACGCGGCCCTGGGAGAGGTGGTTGAAGTCCGCGGCCGTTGCAAGGCGCTGGAGGACGAGCTGCAAGGCCTGCGGGGCCAGCTTGCGGAGGGGGTCCACCTGCGCCAAGAGCTGGAGAAGGGGGCGAAGGCGCGCGAGGCGGCGCTCGAGGACCAGGATGCCAAGCTCAAGAAGCGCCGCGACCACCTAGGCGCGTTGAAGAAGGAGCTCGAGGTGACGAAGGCCGAGCTGGACGCCAAGGCCCGGGTTCTTGCCGAGGATCGTGTGGCCTTCGCGGACATGGAGAAAGATGCCCGTGCTTCGCTGAAGATTCTTTACGAGAGTGGCCTGGATAGCCCGCTAGCCGGTGACGGGGACGACCCCGCCAAGCTGCTTCCCTTCCTAGTTAAGGCCCTTGGGGATGTCGCCGCGGCCAAGGCCGAGGCGCATGTCTTGTCTTCTGCTGCGCTGATGCGGATCTTCGCCCACGTCTACCTTCATGATCCCAACGCCGACCTCGATGGCCTGTAGGAAACGGTAGGCGGCGAGGGTGCTGCCGCCGCTGTCGAAGCCGTGAAGGGGCGCGCGGAGGCGCTGCTGAGGAAGTTCCGGGCCTTTAGCACCAAGCCCAGGCAAGGCGCTGCCGGCCCTGCTGCTCGATGAGGCGAAGCCGCTCCGCACAGCTTCACCGCCGACAAGTGACTCCATTCCATCCCTGTGCTTCTTTCAATTCCTGCACATGCACCACGCCTCGGGGAGGCATTTAAACTTGCGTTTGGTATTAAGACGACAATATGGACTGTAATATTTGCTTTTAAGTTCCTTGAATTTTGTGCTTCTCTTCCCTACTTGCTTGTGTTCTGCGCCGGCAGGGCCCGGCCCCGCGCGTGCCTCACCCAGCATTAGCCCCGACCGGAAACCAGGACGGGACCAAAGGAGTGAGGGGCTACGTGACAAGTTAGGCTCCTGAGTCGCGATGCTCAGGAGTCCCCCTTGGCGTGCGAACAACAAGTAGGGAGGCGCGATGTAGGTGTATCTTCTGTTCTACGTCTGCAGAGCCTGACTCCGCGCGTACCTCACCTAGCATAGCCTTTCGGAACTAAGGAGTGAGGGGCTACGGAGCTAGTTAGGCTCCTGAGTCGCGATGCTCAGGAGTCCCCCTTGACGCGCAAACAGCGGGTGATGAGGTGCGATGTAAGCGGGGCTACCGTTCTACGTCTGCGGAGCCCGGCCCCGCGCGTACCTCACCCAGCATAGCCTTTTGGAACGAAGGAGTGAGGGGCTACGGGACCAGTTAGGCCCCTGAGTTGCAATGCTCAAGGGTCCCCCTTGACGCGCAAACGGCCTTCATACCTTGGCTCCGCTCGGGAAGAGACGCGCGGCGAACCAGGCCCGAGGGGCCTGGCTGGGCGGCGTACGTCTGGGCGTGACCCAGTCGTAGCCCCCGTGCCTAGCCCCCTCGCGCGGCACTCCCGAGGGGAGGCATTGCGACGAGGCCAGCCACTGAGCTCTGGGCTCCCTGAGGTTAATGCGGCCCGGAGGCCACCCCCAGTTGTTTATCACCAGCACGGAGCATAGCGCTTCCGTATGTGTACGGGCATAGCCGCGCCTCGGCAGTGTCGTCAGCCAGCGCGGAGCATGGTGCTTCCACTGGTACGTGGGAGGGGGCTCCCCTCCGGGAGGAGCCCCTGGGGCGTGTACAGCCCCGCCCTGACACGTGGCCAGCACGGTAGGGCTAGGTGAGGTGTATCTGGGCACCCGTGAGCCAGCGCGGGACTCACGAGGCCCTTCCTCTAGGTGGGTTGCGCCTGACAATGGGCCGTATCTTGAGATGTGTCCCTGCAAAATTTGGTTAGATGCCGGTACTCTACGTCCTCGGGTCCCGGCCCTCGAGCTTGTCTCAGCCGTCGCTGGTATGCCAGGTCGCGATGCCATGGACAAGGCCAGAGGGTGAGGGCTGGAGAGCCAGTAAGATCCCTGAGTCGCGATGCTTGGGCACCCCCCCTTTAACATGCAAGTGGCCGACATGGAGAAGAAAGGATGCCACGTACAGGCACCATGCAGTTAAGCGTGATAGGCAATGCATAGTCGGAAATAAACGCTAGGGAGATACACCCCGCTGGGTCTAGCCCGAGCGGCTTGGGGATGATGAAGCCCGAGGGGTGCCCCCAACAAGGCAAACTAATGACTTAAAGGTAAAAGGGGATACATGCCGCAGGGACGGACCCACGCGGCCTGGGAGTGATGCAACCCTGGGAGGGCGCTCCCAGCTGGGAATGGAACTTGAAAGATGTCACCTGAGGATGTCATCGGCAAAGTGGCGTTGGTGCAGCAGACTCGGTGGGCTGCGGAAGCTGATCCTCACGAGCCCCCAAGCCACGGGGCCTCGGGAGGCTCCGGAGGCACTGGTGACTCCTCGCGAGTTGTCTTCATCTCCGCCAAGGCCGCGGAACGCCTGTCTTCCTGAGCCTCCATGATGCCCCTCATGAGGCGCTGGTATGCCGCAGCCATGCTCGGCAGGCCGTAGGGCATGCAAACATAGCTGTGGGGTGGACCCCCGTAGCGCCCCACTCATGAGGGCCAGAGACACTCCGTCGTGGCAATCTGATTGAGCCCTGGTACGTCGACGCAGGCGCGCAGCCCACCATCCTTGCCTGGATGTGGGGCCACAGCTGGTAGGCGGCGGCAACCTATCATGATCCTTGTCTCCTGTAGTTCTTGAATGGCCTTGTTAACGAACTCTTGCTGGTCTGACCCTCCTCGCCTGGCTACTTCCCGGGGGAAACATGCTTTGAAGCACGCCTCCACATGGTGCCCAAGCGCCTCCCTCGTGACCCTGGCTAGGTCGGTGGCCCTCTAGGTGAGACCCCCGAGCCCTGCCTGAGGAGGGCGCCAGGCGCGCTTTCCTATGCGATGGATGGGGGCCCCCCTGGGCAGACATGGGCCCTGAGGGGCCTGCCTCCTAAGGGGCCGAGCCTGACGATGTCTTCTTCTTCTTGGGGGTGGCCTCAGGAAGCCTCCTGCTTCCGCGATCTGGGTCTTCTAGCGACGCGGCCTGATAGGCTCGCTCCAGGGAACATACTGCATCCTTCTCTTCACAGGGCACCATGATGACGCCGCCACTTCCTGGCATCTTGAGGACGTTGTAGCCATGGTGAGTCACAGCCATGAACTTGGCCAGCGCTGGGTACCCGAGGATGTTGTTGTACGGCAGGCGGATGTGGGCAACGTCGAAGTCGATGAGCTCGGTGCGGTAGTTGCTGCGAGCCCCGAAGGTGACAGGGAGGCGGACCTGCCCAATCGGGACTGTGGACCCGTCGGTGACCCCGGAGAAAGGCTTGGTTGGCTGAAGCTGGTGATAGGGCACTTGGAGGTTGTTGAATGTTTCCACGGATAGGACGTTGAGCCCCGCCCCACCATCGATGAGGGTCTCGGTGACCAGCACGTTGCTGATGACTGGGGAGCAGAGCATCGGGAGGACTACGGCCGTGGCTGCGCACTTGAGCTGGTCTGCCGAGCTGAACGTGATGGCGCACGCCGACCACCTGAGGGGGCGCGTTGCTTCGAGCCTGGGGAGAACTGCATTCACTTCACGGGCAAACTGCTTGAAGATACGTTGAGAGGCTGGGGCTTGAGCTCCGCCTAGGATGCAGGTCATTGCGCGCGGCTCTTGGAAGCCCCAGCCCCCTCGTCTTGATGGCGGTCTTCGTTCCTCCTTGGCTGAGGCGGCAGTGGAGGTAGGCCCGCATTGCCATGAGGGCGATCCTCATGAGGCTGATCCCTCCAGTCTCCCTCGCGAGGCAGGTCCCGCTAGAGGTCCTCGTGAGGCTGGTCGCGCCACCCTGGGCGAGGGCCGCGATCTTCCCAGTGTCCTGGGTTTCTTCCTCCTCCTCGGCCGTAGCCCCGGTCAGCACGGTCAGGGCGACGGCCGATCCTTCCTTCTCGCACGGCGCGGAGTTCTTGACATTCGTTGGTGTTGTGGGTGTGGAGGTCATGGTACACACAGTACCGGCTGCCTCTGTAGGGTTCGGGCAGATCCTTGCCCCGCTTTGAGTCTGGTTCTGCCGCGAGTACGGCAGCCCCCTTGCGCTTCGCGTCCTTGGCCTTAGGCTTCTTCTCTTCTGGGTCCATGGCGGGCAGCTCGAGGAGGGAGAGGCATCCTTCCTCAGCCCTGGCGCACTTGTTCGCCAAGTTGAACAGCTCCAGGGAGGTGCAGAGGTCTTCGTGCATCGCCAGCTCCTCCTTCATCTTGACGTCGCGCACGCCGTCGGAGAAGGCCGAGATGATGGCCTCCTCGGACACCTTGGGGATCTTGAGGCACGCGCTGTTGAAGCACTGGATGTATTTCTGCAGGGTCTCTCCGGGTTGTTGCTTGATGCGGCGCATGTCGCTCACGGCGGGTGGCCGGTCGCGAGTGCCTTGGAAGTTGGCGATGAAGCGGGTGCGCATCTGGTCCCAGGAGGAGATCGTGCCTGGAGCCAGATTCAGGAGCCAGGTTTGAGCTCCTTCCTTGAGCGCCATGGGGAACCAGTTCGCCATGACCTTTTCATCCCCGCCGGCAGCCTCGATGCCCAGCTCATAGAGCTGGAGGAACTCTGCGGGATCGGTTGTGCCGTCGTAACGAGGAGGCAGGTCAGGCTTGAACGTGCCGGGCCACGCGACGCTGCGCAGCTCAGTGGCGTAGGCGTGGTAGCCCGCGGTGGCCACGAAAGGCTTCGGTTGGTGGAGAGCTTGGTCTTGAGGGTCCCCACGCGCTGCAGCTAGGAGCAGGGCGGGGTCTTGGGGCGCCGGAGCTGGAGCAGGGTCGCGGCGCGCCGGAGCAGGGAGCGCCCTGGCAGCCCCTTGCGGGCGAGGGACTTCCTGGTAGCTCCGTTCTTGCTGCGCTGGCGCCTGACGGAGCGGGTTCCACCCAGGGACCAAGCGCCTTGGAGCCATGGCATCTTCTTGGAGGGGAGGCGTCCGGTGCGCCTTTGGAGCTTCGTTGCCCGCACGGGGCGGAGTGTGGCGAAGAGGAATGGACGACGCGGAAGAACCCCCTGCGGCGCGGACAAGCTCGGCGATGCGGTCGAGCCACTCTTCGTAGACGTCGTCGACGGGGCGGTAGCGCAGGAGCTCGTTTGCCGCGAGGAGCGCAGCTCGAGCCTCCAAGGGTGCACGGAGCGCGCGGGACGAAGAACCGGCTGGCGCGAGTGATGGAGTAGCGGTGCGGCCGTCTTGCCGCATAGACGGGTGCTGAGACGATGTCTGCTGCTCGCCCCCCGCCGGGCCGGTGGCGGCGTGTCACACCCTAGTTAGACCATGCATTAGAGTGTGCATCATGTTTACTTTCATCAGAAACTTGAAATGGGGAAAGCAGAACCCCCAGCACCCCCCCTGAAATCAACTAGGGTTTACTAAAAATAAATTCAATGAACCTGAAATGCCCTTCTAAAATGCTCACCCTTTTTGCCTTGGGTTAGAACCTTTGGGAAAATAGGTGCAAATTTTTCTAGGTCAACAGAAGGTCACTGATTTAATTCATAAATATTTGAATTTGGGCATTTAAATGCTATTAAATAATTCAAATGCTCAAATAATGTTGGAACTATTTTTTGGGCCACTGAAATAATTCAGCAAGTGTCCATGAATATTTTTAGGATTTTATAAAATGATTTAGTATTTAAACTAAATCAAAACAAAATAACAGAACTACAAAACAGAAATAAATAAAAGAGGGAAGGCCACTGGGCCACTTACCTGGACCCTACCTGGCCCAACTCCAGCTGGCGGCCCAGCCCACCACCGCTGCCCCCTGTCATCTCCCTCCTCGGACAGAAGGACAGGGCGTGTGCTCGACGCCCGCCGGCACGCGCGCGCGTCACCTCTACCCTGCCTGGCCACCTCCTGCTTCCCGACCCCTCTAGACGAGCGCCACGCAGCCCCTGGAACCCCTCTCGCTCACTCTCTCGTCCCCATTCTCTCCTCTGGCTCCCTCTCTCTTCCACCGAGCAGAGCTCGTCGCCGCCGTACGCCGTAGGCGCAGCCTCCGTGCTCCCCTCACCCACCCGCCGAGTCCAGAAGCACCCCCGAAGCCTCCTCGTCCTCCCAATCGAGCTAGAAGACGCCAGGAGGCCTGTTTCATCGCCGTCGTGGTCATCTCCAACCTCGGGCACCCGAGCTCCTCGCCGTCGATTAGCGCCGTCAAGGACGTCCCCGAGCCCGCTAGCCATCCCTACGGCACCGCTGTGAGCTCCCGATCCCTTCCCCCTTAACCACGCCGTCGTTTTCGCCCCGTAGCTGCTGCCCCGCGAGCACCCGAAGCTCGCCGCCGCTGAGCCTCAACGCCGTCGTGGCTACGGCCGTGCAAGCACGCATCCGAGCGCACCACCGCATTCAGCGCGTCCCCAGGAGCCTAACGCACGCACTCCCTCGTCCTGCCGTGCACCATAGCCCTCTTTCCCTCTTCGCCCGAACTCCGGCGGCCGCAAAAGAGCTCGCCGCCGTCAGCTCCGGCCACCCCGCAGCCTCCCGTGTGATCCCCTGGATGCGCGCGAGGATGGGCATCCCTCTGGTGCCTCCAGCGCGTCGAACCGAGCCCTGTAGCGCAATCCCGACGCGGACACCGCCGCGATCTGAGGTCGCCGGCGGCTAAATGCCGGTAGCTGACGTGGCCGTCATTAGCGATTAATTAACCCACTAACCCACCCCTCTAGAGCCACTGTCATGTGGGTCCTAGTGCCTAATTAGTTAGTTAACTACTCTGTTAGATTAGCACCGGTCTCAAGAGGGCCCCACCTGTCATTTTGACTTTGCCACGTCACCGTTGACCTGGTCCCACACGTCAGCCACAGAAACCAGCTAGGGTCACTGACCAGTGGACCCCACTGGTCAGGTTTGACCTGGACCGTGCCTTTGACTTGCTGACGTCATATTGATGCAAGACTGACGCAGTAACTCTTTTCTGGATTTAATTTTATATAGAAAATTCCAGAAAATTGCCTAAACTTCAAAAATTCATAGAAATTCAACCATAACTCCAAATGAGACAAATTATATATGAAAAATTATCAGAAAAATTCAATCTATCCATCTGTAATGGTTTCATGCATGACAAAACAAGTTTACCCTACTGTTTAAGCAGAATAAGAAAATGCCCTATAAATGCAATAATTAATGAGCTAATAATTGAATCTTGGATTCAAATGAGTTCACCCCTTTCTGTTTTAGCTTGCATTAGGCCAAAACACATTCATATTACCATGTCATAGCATGCATCATATTGTTGCATATCGTCATGTGTTGATTGTGCTCGGTTGTGTTCTTCGTGGTAGGTTCTGCCTCCGAGGATATTCACGAGTATCCAACTGAAGGGCAGTATCCTGTTACCACTCCATCAGGCAAGCAACCATTGATCATTCCGATACAAACCCATGTTCTCACTCCTGCTCTTGTTTACTGCATTAAGACAACATGATTCAAACTGCTGTGTGCTACGGTAGTTGAACCCTTATCCTCTGCATGACCTGTCATTGCCACAGTAACTAGATGAAACCCACTAGCATGTGTAGGAGTTGATTGAGCCATGTTTTGTGATTCCTACCTTGCTATGCCTGCTATGCTTAGAGTTGTGTCAGGTCTGGTTCATCTGGGTGATGGGCTAGAGTGAAATGCTTGTGTCAGTGATATGTGGGATGTGTTGAACATGTTTTGGTAAAGGTATCGATGAGAGGCCATGTAGGAGTACATGGTGGGTTGTTTCATTGAAGCCATCCCTAAGAACTGAGTTCTGTATGCGTAATTTAAGATTCAGCTACTACCACACATTGGGCCCTGAAACATGACCCCGCTTGACTTACTGACCTCTCTCGCCTCAGTCCAGGAGTTGCAACTAGTTTCTGGTGTTTGTAGGATATGTGTTGGCGGCCGTGCGTCGCGCTGACCCTAGGGGTGGGCTATGATGCGGTAGATACACCGTGGCACCGTGTACCGAGTCACCCGTTTGGTGTCTCGGGAACCCTGTTCACATCGTTCGGGGCCGTTGAGGACACCCCGGCCGGATTTCCTTGCGGATGGAACCTGAATAGGCGATGACCCTGGACTAGAGACTTGTGAGGTTAGTCAGGTCGTGGTCTACACCCACGTCGGTTTTCGCTTGAAGTCTGCCGAGCACATTTCGTGTGCAGACGCTAAGTGGTGGAAACATGTGTGACGAAGTACACCCCTGCAGGGTATAAAACTATTCGAATAGCCTCGTCCGTGGTAAAGGACTACTTGGTTGCCTATACAGTTCATAGACAAGTTAATGGATACTACAAAAAGACTCAAGATAAGTGTGAGTACCGAGGATGGCCCTCTCACAGGATACGAGGGAGGATCCACGGTGGAGTATTGTGTTGGTGAGTAGTGGACTCGTGTGCGAAAACTATTTTACTAAAGAGGTTCCGTAGGATAGCTTAGCCAAGAGTCAAAGCTGGCTTGCTGCATAAACCCCACCACCTTCTTGAGAATGAGCATGTATAGTAGGTTCTGATGTAAGACCTGCTGAGTACCTTTGTACTCATGTTTGCTTATTTATTGTTTACAGACGACAACACTGCCCCCTCCGATGGGTTTTACGTAGACCTTGGCGTCGACGAGTGACTAGCCACCCAGGTGGTGATCCAGGCCATGGAGGGCCCTATGTAGATAGACAGGCTTCGAGAAGCCTTCTTTCTTTCTAGAGTGTGTACTCAGACTAGTTGCTTCCGCATGTTCTTGTATGACTGTATGACTTGAGTGTCGGGTCATGTGACCCCTATCTGTATGAATATGTTATGTATGGCTCCCTGGAGCCTTTAAATAAAGTACTTGAGTTGTAGAGTTTTGTTGTGATGCCATGTTGTATGTACTCATATCGGGCATATTGTGTGTATGATTGAAATGCTTGGTATGAGTGGGATCGGACAATCTAGTTGTTTGTCCTTCGCAGCCTTTCTTATGGGGAAATGTAGTCTAGTGTTCCTCGAGCCATAGTAGTCCGCTACAGCCCGGTTCACGGGAGTCCTGCTAGCGCAGCACTGCTGTTCAGGACACCTGACTGGCCGGCATGTGTTTCACTTCGTCCCTATGTCTGTCCCTTCGGGGAAATGTCACGCGGTGATCTTCGGAGTCCTGTCTAGCCTGCTACTGCCCGGGATCCCCGGAGTCCTGTTAGCCCAGTGCTACAGCCCGGAATCACTCGTTGATGACCGACATGTTCGATGTGATTCACGTATGCCTGTCTCCATAGGTATGTGCCGCTTTGGGTTCACGACTAGCCATGTCGGCCCGGGTTCTCGGTCATATGGATGCTAGCGACATTGTCATATACGCGAGCCAAAAGGCGCAAACGGTCCCGGGCCATGGTAAGGCGACACCCGTGGGATACCATGCGTGATGCCGCAAAGTGATATGAGGTGTTACTGGCTAGATCGATGTGGCTTAGAATCGGGGTCCTGACAGCGTTGGCATCAGAGCCGGACTACCTGTAGGTTCGTTGAGCCAAACTGGTCGATGTCGAGTCTAGAAATGCTTTAGTTATATGTAAGGGAATTGATTGTGGGAGGGAACGTAAGGTTCTTTTACTCCTTTACCCTATGCCTCTGATCTGAGTCATTCTCTTCTCATTCAACGTGGGTTAAGGACTAGGCTCTCTTCTTCTATCAGGTTCACGTGTTACTAATCCGTAGTAGTTTATAGGATTATTGCTATGAGTCCCAGTCCAGTTTCTACTATTTTAGTATGTTTCTATTTGAACCAGAACCTTGATATGATGCTGTTGAGCGGTATTGTGAACTGTTGTGGATGTCTCAAATCTTTTTCCGAGCATTTACAGCCGTTATGCTGTCCAATTTTCCCTAGGAATTCTGATGTCTTTGTCTTGTGGTTGTACTTTCAGATGGCCAATCGTCCTCAAAACCAAGTGGTTCGCCTGACCAGGTGCCTCGACGTGCCCGGTCATACTGCTATGTTAGTCCGGGTCATGATCGAGACAGGATACCGTTGGTATCCCGAATACACTGTTGAAGAGCAGTTCCGCGACTTTAATCAAAGCCAGTATTTCTGCACCGTCAGGATATTTCATTCCTATCCTGGATCTACCGAGCCCCTTCGCTGTTCCTATGGACTCGGGGTTACTGTTGAGATGGCTGTGCAGGATGCTGCCTACTCCATGATGACCATCTTGCGAGTCCGGACTGGCCTGCTTCGGAACACTGACTTCCGTTACATGCCAGCTTCACTTCCGGGAGCGCAAGGATATCTTCAGGCTATCTATGCTGACTCCACTCAGGAGGACTCATTAACTCGTACCACCGCGGAGATGCTCGAAGATAAGGACCGAGAGAATTGGGCCTTGAGGCTGGAGCTTTTTAATACCCGTGCTGATCATTGGGCCACTTTGACTCGGTTTGCACCTGCGGTGCAAGCTGGATGTATGGATACTAGGATCTGTATCCTGTGAGATCAGCTCTGCCAGACATGGTGGATTGGCGTGATGTGGGAGGCATCACCCCACCCCGTGGTCCCCGCAGGCCACCGTTTGTTGGTCCAAGACCTCATCCTAGCCCCTATGGTCCACAGGCTCCTCAGGACCGTCTGTTTCCGGATGATCACGTTGAACTTCCAGGCTATGGAGGTGACTTCTATGAGGACTACTACGGAGCTATCTGAGTTAGTAGTAGTACCACTAGTATTGTAGTAGTTGTATCCCCACTGTCCTGCGTGACTTGTGGAATATGACTTGGCGTGTAATCGATTCCGGAGGTGTAGACAAATAATGTATAGGAACTCGGAATGCCTCCGATGAGATGTAACGTCTACCTTCATAGTTGTACTGTAGCATGGGCTTGTACTAAACTATGTATGACGAGTATGACCGTTGGTGTATATATGGCTGTTTTATATTACCATGGCATACGAATGAGCATCTCTGCATTCCGTGTTATCCTTTACATTCTGCACTTCCTTGTTAAGTTTGAGCCATCCTTGTCTAAACCGTTGTCTTGTTTCCTCCTAGGATGGTCAACACCCGCGGCAGCCCTGCTGTTCCGGAGCGGGGGGAAGCCAGTGCAGCTAGAGGAGAAAATCTGCCTCACCCGCCTTCTCTGGCCGAAGTGATGCTGGAGGCGGAAAGAAACAAGCATGAGACCAACCGCCTGCTGGAGCGGATTGAGCAGAACACTGCACGCCACCCACGAAATGACTTGGTGTCAATCAATGACTTTATCAAGCTGTACCCACCAAAATTTAAACATTTCGTCGAGCCCCTCAACGCGGATGATTGGCTTCGCAGCATCACCCACAAGCTACGTTCTGCCAACGTAGCCGAAGACGACAAGGTTACCTATGCTGCCTATCATCTCGAGGGCCCCGCTAGCCATTGGTGGGAAAACTACGAAGCTATGCGCCCGGTCGGTCAAATCACTACCTGGGCTGAGTTCAGTGAGGCTTTCTGTGAGCATCACATTCCGGAAGGTCTCATGGATCGCAAGAGGGAGGAGTTCTGCAACTTCACCCAAGGAAGGCTGACTGTGGATGCATATAGCCGAGAATTTGGGAACCTGGCACGCTATGCTCCTGAAGAGGTTTCTACTGACGCCAAGAAGCAGGCAAGGTTCCGCAAGGGACTTAGCCCTGAGCTTCGCCGCGATCTTCGTCTGCATGAGTGCACATCCTTTCAGAAGTTGGTCAATAAAGCTATCCGTGCTGAGACAGGCCAGACTGATTATGACGCTTCACGCAAGCACTCCCGTGATTTTGGGTCTTCATCCGGCTCTGGAGCTCAGAAGCGCCGGGTGTGGATTCCAAGCACAGCACTGCCACCCAGATTCACCCCGAGGCCATCCTTTGAGGCGCCTCGTCCCAACCAGCAATTTGCACCGCCCAAGCCCTATGGTGGCCCCGCTGCTAATGCTGCTCCATGCCCCACTGTGGTAACATGCTTCAAGTGTGGAGAGCCTGGTCACTATAGTCGAGAGTGTGCCTAGAACAACCCCAATCAAGCTGGAAAGTCCGTTGGCCGTGGTAAGCCTGCGGGAAAGACTTTCTACGCCAAGCCGGCCACCACTGCACGTGGCCATGTCAATTATGTTTCAGCCGAAGAGGCTCATGAGGATCCCAACGTCGTCCTTGGTACGCTCCTTGTTAACTGCCATCCGGCATCTGTTCTTTTCGATACTGGAGCATCTCATTCATTCATATACGAGAATTATGCTCGGTTGCATAACACGACATTCTGTGACATGCCCACTTCCATGGTAATTCAAACTCCGGGTTCCAAATGGCAAACTTCTAGGGTAAGCCATGGGAACGAAATTCTTGTCGATAGGCTTGTCTTCCTTGCATCTTTAATAGCTCTCAAGTCCTCTGACATAAACATCATCTTGGGTATGGACTGGATGTCATCTCATTATGCCAGGATCGATTGTGCCACTAGAACTGTTCAACTTACTCACCCCTCGGGCAAGACAGTTAATGTCTTAACTCGAGTGGCCAAGCGCCAACTTTACTCCCTCAATGCCAACCCTCTTCCAGACCTTGAGGATGTTCCGGTAGTCCGAGACTTTCCGGATGTGTTTCCAGAAGAACTGCCAGGTGTTCCACCTGACAGGGATGTTGAGTTTGTAATAGACCTTGTTCCAGGAACCGTTCCAATTGCTAGAAGACCCTACAAGATGGCACCCTTAGAACTAGCCGAGCTTAAGAACCAACTCGATGAGTCCTTGAACAAGGGGTTCATCCGTCCTAGCTCCTCTCCTTGGGCTTGCCCCGTCCTCTTCGTCAAGAAGAAGGATGGAACGGATCGAATGGTTGTGGATTACCGACCTGTCAATCTGGTCACCATCAAGAACAAATACCCACTTCCCAGGATCAACGACCTGTATGACCAGCTCGCTGGATCCTCAATCTTCTCCAAGATGGATTTGAGGTTGGGCTACCATCAAATCGGAATCAGAAACGGGGCCATTCCCAAAACGGCCTTTGTTACTCGTTATGGCCAATACGAGTACACCGTCATGTCCTTCGGTTTAACCAATGCCCCGGCCACCTTCTCCCGGTTAATGAACTCAGTCTTCATGGAGTACTTGGACAAATTCGTCGTAGTATACCTCGATGACATACTCATCTACTCCAAGAGTGAAGAGGAACATGCCGAACATCTAAGGCTGGTATTGATGAAACTTCGAGAGCATCGTCTTTATGCCAAATTCTCCAAGTGTGAATTTTGGTTGTCAGAAGTGACCTATCTAGGCCATGTAATCTCTGGTAAGGGTATTGCTGTCAATCCCGAGCGAGTTCAAGCCGTCCTTGATTGGACTCCACCTGAAACGGTCAAGCAAGTTCGGAGTTTCCTTTGCCTAGCGAGCTATTGCCGCCGCTTCGTCGAGAACTTCTCCAAGGTTGCGAAACCTCTAACTGAACTCCTCAAGAAAGATAAAAAGTTCGAGTGGAATCCACAGTGCGAGTTCAGTTTTCAGGAACCGAAAAGACGCCTGACATCTGCTCCCGTACTAGTACCACCAAATTTCTCCAAGGACTTTATTATCTATTGCGACGCCTCGCGACAAGGACTAGGTTGCATACTCATGCAAGATCGTCAGGTAATTGCCTATGCTTCACGGCAATTACACCCACATGAGGAAAATTATCCCACACATGATCTAGAGCTTGCAGTTGTAGTCCATGCACTCAAAACCTGGCGACATTACCTTCTCGGTAATCGTTGCGAGATCTTCACCGATCACCAAAGTTTGAAATATATCTTCACCCAACCAGATTTGAATCTCAGGCAAAGACGTTGGGTCGAGTTGATCTCGGATTACGACTTAGGAATAACTTACACCCCGGGCAAAGCCAATGTCATGGCTGATGCACTAAGTCGTAAGTCCTACTATAACAACCTGATGTTACAACAAAGTCAACCACTTCTCCATGAGGAATTTCGTAAGCTTAACCTTCACATTGTTCCTCGAGGATTCCTATCTACCCTGGTGGCGAAACCTACCCTTATTGATCAAATCATAGCTGCCCAAAAGCGTGATAAGGGCATATCCCGGATTAAGGAAAACATTGCTAGCGGAGTAGCTAAATGCTTTTCCATGGATGAACAAGGTGCTGTCTTCTTCGAGAACCGCCTGGTGGTTCCCAAGAAACAACATCTACGCCAGATGATCCTTAAGGAAGCTCATGAATCCCCTCTCACCATTCATCCCGGTAGTACTAAAATGTATCAAGACCTACGCCAAAGGTTTTGGTGGACTAGGATGAAGAGAGAAATCGCTCAATACATTGCTAATTGCGATGTTTGTCGTCGTGTTAAAGCGGAGCATCAACGGCCTGCTGGCACCCTTCAACCTTTGGCTATTCCTGAATGGAAATGGGACAAAATCAGTATGGATTTCATCACTGGGTTTCCCAGGACCAAGAGAGGAAATAATGCCATCTTCGTTGTGATCGACCGACTTTCCAAAGTAGCCCATTTTCTACCTGTTCGTGAGAGTATCACCGCTAGCCAGCTAGCTGACTTATACATCTCCCGAATAGTGTCTCTTCATGGTGTCCCATTGGAAATTAACTCAGACCGTGGAAGTCTCTTCACCTCTCGATTTTGGGAAAGTTTCCAAAATGCTATGGGAACTCATCTCTCCTTTAGCACCGCCTTCCATCCTCAATCAAGTGGTCAAGTAGAGCGAGTCAATCAAATTCTGGAAGATATGCTCCGAGCTTCTGTTATCTCGTTCGGAATGAGTTGGGAGAAATGCCTTCCATTCGCGGAGTTTGCTTATAACAATAGTTATCAAGCTAGTTTGGGCAAAGCTCCCTTCGAAGTTCTCTATGGACGAAAATGTCGAACGCCTCTTAACTGGTCAGAAACCGGGGAAAGACAACTCTTTGGCCCGGATATGATTGAGGAAGCAGAAGAGCAGGTTCGTGTTATTCATGAGAAATTGAAAACAGCCCAATCTCGCCAAAAGAGTCAATATGATCGTAAACATAAGCCTATGACATTTGAAGTTGACGAGAAGGCTTACCTTCGGGTTACCCCGTTAAAGGGAACCCATCGCTTTGGTATCAAGGGCAAATTGGCTCCTCGTTACATTGGACCCTTTCGCATTCTGGCCAAACGAGGAGAAGTTGCCTACCAATTGGAACTACCTCCGAATCTTTCCAGAGTTCACGATGTCTTCCATGTTTCGCAACTCAGGCGTTGCTTCACGGATCCTATCCATGGAGTGGACCACGAAACGCTTGATTTAAAAGATAACCATTCTTATCGAGAATACCCCGTTCATATCCTTGATCAAGCCGAGCGTACCACTCGACGTCATAATATCAAGTTTCTCAAGGTTCAATGGTCACACCATTCCGAGGAAGAAGCCACTTGGGAAAGGGAGGATCGTCTTCGACTCGAGTACCCCACCTTCTTTCTAGATGATCCTAAATCTCGGGACGAGATTCTATTGAGTGGGGGTGAGTTGTCACACCCTAGCTAGACCATGCATTAGAGTGTGCATCATGTTTACTTTCATCAGAAACTTGAAATGGGGAAAGCAGAACCCCCAGCACCCCCCCTGAAATCAACTAGGGTTTACTAAAAATAAATTCAATGAACCTGAAATGCCCTTCTAAAATGCTCACCCTTTTTGCCTTGGGTTAGAACCTTTGGGAAAATAGGCGCACATTTTTCTAGGTCAACAGAAGGTCACTGATTTAATTCATAAATATTTGAATTTGGGCATTTAAATGCTATTAAATAATTCAAATGCTCAAATAATGTTGGAACTATTTTTTGGGCCACTGAAATAATTCAGCAAGTGTCCATGAATATTTTCAGGATTTTATAAAATGATTTAGTATTTAAACTAAATCAAAACAAAATAACAGAAATAGAAAACAGAAATAAATAAAAGAGGGAAGGCCACTGGGCCACTTACCTGGACCCTACCTGGCCCAACTCCAGCTGGCGGCCCAGCCCACCACCGCTGCCCCCTGTCGTCTCCCTCCTCGGACAGAAGGACAGGGCGTGTGCTCGACGCCCACCGGCACGCGCGCGCGCCACCTCCACCCTGCCTGGCCACCTCCTGCTTCCCGACCCATCTAGACGAGCGCCACGCAGCCCCTGGAACCCCTCTCGCTCACTCTCTCGTCCCCATTCTCTCCTCTGGCTCCCTCCCTCTTCCACCGAGCGGAGCTCGTCGCCGCCGTACGCCGTAGGCGCAGCCTCCGTGCTCCCCTCACCCTCCCGCCGAGTCCAGAAGCACCCCCGAAGCCTCCTCGTCCTCCCAATCGAGCTAGAAGACGCCAGGAGGCCTGTTTCATCGCCGTCGTGGTCATCTTCAACCTCGGGCACCCGAGCTCCTCGCCGTCGATTAGCGCCGTCAAGGACGTCCCCGAGCCCGCTAGCCATCCCTACGGCACCGCTGTGAGCTCCTGATCCCTTCCCCCTTAACCACGCCGTCGTTTTCGCCCCGTAGCTGCTGCCCCGCGAGCATCCGAAGCTCGCCGCCGCTGAGCCTCGACGCCGTCGTGGCTACGGCCGTGCAAGCAGGCATCCGAGCGCACCACCGCATTCAGCGCGTCCCCAGGAGCCTAACGCACGCACTCCCTCGTCCTGCTGTGCACCGTAGCCCTCTTTCCCTCTCCGCCCGAACTCCGGCGGCCGCAAAAGAGCTCGCCGCCGTCAGCTCCGGCCACCCCGTAGCCTACCGCGTGATCCCCTGGATGCGCGCGAGGATGGGTATCCCTCTGGTGCCTCCAGCGCGTCGAACCGAGCCCTGTAGCGCAATCCCGACGCGGACACCGCCGCGATCTGAGGTCGCTGGCGGCTAAACGCCGGTAGCTGACGTGGCCGTCATTAGCGGTTAATTAACCCACTAACCAACCCCTCTAGAGCCACTGCCATGTGGGCCCTAGTGCCTAATTAGTTAGTTAACTACTCTGCTAGATTAGCACCGGTCTCAGGAGGGCCCCACCTGTCATTTTGACTTTGCCACGTCACCGTTGACCTGGTCCCACACGTCAGCCACAGAAACCAACTAGGGTCACTGACCAGTGGACCCCACTGGTCGGGTTTGACCTGGACCATGCCTTTGACTTGCTGACGTCATGCTGACGCAAGACTGGCGCAGTAACTCTTTTCTGGATTTAATTTTATATAGAGAATTCCAGAAAATTGCCTAAACTTCAAAAATTCATAGAAATTCAACCATAACTCCAAATGAGACAAATTATATATGAAAAATTATCAGAAAAATTCAATCTATCCATCTGTAATGGTTTCATGCATGACAAAACAAGTTTACCCTACTGTTTAAGCAGAATAAGAAAATGCCCTATAAATGCAATAATTAATGAGCTAATAATTGAATCTTGGATTCAAATGAGTTCACCCCTTTCTGTTTTAGCTTGCATTAGGCCAAAACACATTCATATTACCATGTCATAGCATGCATCATATTGTTGCATATCGTCATGTGTTGATTGTGCTCAGTTGTGTTCTTCGTGGTAGGTTCTGCCTCCGAGGATATTCACGAGTATCCAACTGAAGGGCAGTATCCCGTTACCACTCCATCAGGCAAGAAACCATTGATCATTCCGATACAAACCCATGTTCTCGCTCCTGCTCTTGTTTACTGCATTAAGACAACACGATTCAAACTGCTGTGTGCTACGGTAGTTGAACCCTTATCCTCTGCATGACCTGTCATTGCCACAGTAACTAGATGAAACCCACTAGCATGTGTAGGAGTTAATTGAGCTATGTTTTGTGATTCCTACCTTGCTATGCCTGCTATGCTTAGAGTTGTGTCAGGTCTGGTTCATCTGGGTGATGGGCTAGAGTGAAATGCTTGTGTCAGTGATATGTGGGATGTGTTGAACATGTTTTGGTAAAGGTATCGATGAGAGGCCATGTAGGAGTACATGGTGGGTTGTTTCATTGAAGCCGTCCCTAAGAACTAAGTTCTGTATGCGTAATTTAAGATTCAGCTACTACCACCATTGGGCCCTGAAACATGACCCCGCTCGACTTACTGGCCTCTCTCGCCTCAGTCCAGGAGTTGCAACTAGTTTCTGGTGTTTGTAGGATATGTGTTGGCGGCCGTGCGTAGCGCTGACCCTAGGGGTGGGCTATGATGCGGTATATACACCGTGGCACGGTGTACCGAGTCACCCGTTTGGTGTCTCGGGAACCCTGTTCACATCGTTCGGGGCCGTTGAGGACACCCCGGCCGGATTTCCTTGCGGATGGAACCTGAATAGGCGATGACCCTGGACTAGAGACTTGTGAGGTTAGTCAGGTCGTGGTCTACACCCACGTCGGTTTTCGCTTGAAGTCTGCCGAGCACATTTCGTGTGCAGACGCTAAGTGGTGGAAACATGTGTGACGAAGTACACCCCTGCAGGGTATAAAACTATTCGAATAGCCGCGTCCGCGGTAAAGGACTACTTGGTTGCCTATACAGTTCATAGACAAGTTAATGGATACTACTAAAAGACTCAAGATAAGTGTGAGTACCGAGGATGGCCCTCTCCGAGGATACGAGGGAGGATCCACGGTGGAGTATTGTGTTGGTGAGTAGTGGACTCGTGTGATAAAACTATTTTACTAAAGAGGTTCCGTAGGATAGCTTAGCCAAGAGTCAAAGCTGGCTTGCTGCATAAACCCCACCACCTTCTTGAGAATGAGCATGTATAGTAGGTTCTGATGTAAGACTTGCTGAGTACCTTTGTACTCATGTTTGCTTATTTATTGTTTTCAGACGACAACACTGCCCCGTCCGATGGGTTTTACGTAGACCTTGACGTCGACGATTGACTAGCCACCCAGGTGGTGATCCAGGCCATGGAGGGCCCTATGTAGATAGACAGGCTTCGAGAAGCCTTCTTTCTTTCTAGAGTGTGTACTCAGACTAGTTGCTTCCGCATGTGCTTGTATGACTGTATGACTTGAGTGTCGGGTCATGTGACCCCTATCTGTATGAATATGTTATGTATGGCTCCCTGGAGCCTTTAAATAAAGTACTTGAGATGTAGAGTTTTGTTGTGATGCCATGTTGTATGTACTCATATCGGGCATATTGTGTGTATGATTGAAATGCTTGGTATGAGTGGGATCGGACAATCTAGTTGTTTGTCCTTCGCAGCCTTTCTTATGGGGAAATGTAGTCTAGTGTTCCTCGAGCCATAGTAGTCCGCTACAGCCCGGTTCACCGGAGTCCTGCTAGCCCAGCACTACTGTTCAGGACACCTGACTGGCCGGCATGTGTTTCACTTCGTCCCTATGTCTGTCCCTTCAGGGAAATGTCACGCGGTGATCTCCGGAGTCCTGTCTAGCCTGCTATAGCCCGGGATCCCCGGAGTCCTGTTATCCCAGTGCTACAGCCCGGAATCACTCGTTGATGACCGACATGTTCGATGTGATTCACGTATGCTTGTCTCCATAGGTCTGTGCCGCTTTGGGTTCACGACTAGCCACGTCGGCCCGGGTTCTCGGTCATATGGATGCTAGCGACATTGTCATATACGCGAGCCAAAAGGCGCAAACGGTCTCGGGCCATGGTAAGCCGACACCCGTGGGATACCGTGCGTGAGGCCGCAAAGTGATATGAGGTGTTACCGGCTAGATCGATGTGGCTTAGAATCGGGGTCCTGACACGGCGTTGACGGCGGGCGACGGGGAACGACGAGGACGCCCACCGACGGGGGCCGTCTGGGCGACGCGAGAAGCGATGGCGGCCCGGCGCTCGGCGCAGGCCCGACGAGCGTCGGACATGGATGCGACGGTCGGAGGAGAACGCAGCGGTGGAAGACAGATTCCGGCGCACCCCTACCTGGCGCGCCAAATGTCGGATTTCGGGTTCCGGCAGACCCTTAAGGTTCGAACACTGGGGTGCACGTGGAAATCACGTCCTCTACCTCCCCGTCTCACAAAGATCTAAACCACCTAAAGAATCACACAAGAGACACAAGATTTATACTGGTTTGGGCCACCATTGTGGTGTAATACCCTACTCCAGTGTGTGGTGGATGGATTGCCTCTTGGGGCCGATGATGATGAGCAATACAAGGAAGAACAGCCTCGCGAGGGGCTGTTCTTGGCTGGGGCGACGAACTACTGGGAGGTGTTCCGTCGCCTTCTCTCTCTCTCTCTCTCTCTCTCTCTCTCTGCTTGCTAGCCGGACCAACTAACTCTGCAAACTGAACCCAAAGAAAGCCGACCCCTTGCTACGTGGGTGGCCGTCCCTATTTATAGGGGCCCTGGTCCTCTTCCCAAATATCGAGTGGGAAGGGAGCCAACAATGGCGGGCTAATTTGAAGGGGGACAACAAGTACTCTTATCCTGATTAAAGGTGGTCTTCGCCTGCGAAAGACTGCGGTGACGCCGTGCTGGGCTCCATGGTGACCTCCGTCTCGTAGTCCGCTTGGTCCTGGTCTCGTTGCACCGAAATGGCAACCATTGCCTGATGCCTCGGTACTACGCGGCTGCGCTTGCCCCCTTTGCACCAAAGAGGAAAAAAGGACACTGCGCGCTGGCGCCCGCCTGGCATCCTCGATCGTCATGGCTTGCGTCACGGGCACCTCATGAGGCACCCCGCCTTGATATCTCCGTCTCCTCGCGAGCCAGCCTGAGGAGGCTGTGCCTGAGGATGCGCCGTGTCGTCCGCCTCGCGAGGCTTGGCCCCTCGTGAGGGCCTTGAGTCTTGTGCTGATGAAGATGGGCCATGTTGGGCCCCCATTTGAGCCACGCCGCAGGCCGCAGTCAGGCAAGTCTGGAGACCCCCGTTCCCAGAATGCCGACAGAACCTTAAGGGTCTACCGGAACCCAAAATCCGACAGTTGTAGCTTTTAGCTAGTTTTAATTTCCATGCTTGTAGTAGTAATTAAAAAGAAAACCCAAAAAGATTCCATGTTCTTCTTTTGCTTGTTGGGAGCTTTCCCGTGTAAATAGTTTTATTTCTTTTCTTTTCTTTGGGGGTCGATAGGGAGAAGACCATGATTAAATTGTTGAAATTGCTCTTATATGCATAATTGTTGATCTGACAAAAGAGCCCATATTGCCTTGTCTTCTCCTGTTTATTGAATGCTTGCAGATTCCAGCTTACTCCAATGCACGCGCACTATTATTATTATTCACATCATTCGGTCGTGCAAGTGAAAGGCAATTATGACGACATATGATGGACTGATTGAGATGAGAAAAGCTGGTATGAACTCGACCTATTTTGTTTTTGTAAATATGATTAGTTCATTGTTCCTGATTCAGCCTATTATGAATAAACATGTGTGCAATAACAACTAGAGATCATAGTTTCTTGTGCCATGCTTGATTAGCTAGGAGCTTATAATGGTTTACCTTGCATGCCAACATGCTATTAAAATGGTTGTGATGTGGTATGATAGGGTGGTATCCTCCTCTGAATGATTTAAGTGACTTGACTTGGCGCATGTTCACGCATGTAGTTGAAACAAAATCAACATAGCCTTCACGATATTTATGTTCATGGTGGATTATATCCTACTGAGGCTTGCATTCGGTGTTGATTAATTTTAATGCATGTTCATGACTATTTGTCGGAGTAATGGGCCACGGGTAGGCTAACCCGAGGCCCAAAACCTTTCAAGTCATCGGGGCTGACTGTGCCCCTCGAGACGTCAGATGAAGAGCCGCCTTCTAGAGGGCGGCTGAAGAAATAGTCGGCTGCCCGCATGCAGCCGAGTCCTGGAGGCGAGGTCACGACCGGCCGACTCCCCGCCTGGCGGCTTCTAGAGAAGCCGGCCACGGGGAGTCGGCCCACGGCACCAACAAAGCCCATGCCCTCATCAGGGGGGATCGGACGGGGAGTGGCAATAGTGAAGCCCACTCCCTCCCCTTTTCCAGGAGATGGCTAGGCCACAGTGTGCTGTACCAACGGAGATCTCCGTCTGGCGCGACACTATTGCCATGCTATCCCTGACATCAGCAACAGTGGGCGGAGTCTTGTGCCCACGATAGCCCGTCAGTACGTTCCACCGACGACGGGCCCTACCGGTCAGCGAGAGTCCAGAAGACGGCAAGAGCGCCACCAGTCGGACCCGTAAGGAGCCGGCCCCTGGGAGTCAGCCTGCCTCTCCGATGGGTTCAAGGCACCATCAACCAAACGAGACAGGGAGTGGCTACAGTGATCACCCGCCAAATGGCGGGGCTGTAGCCATGACCCCATGACCAAGCCTGCGTCATTAGAAGCACGGCTACAGTAATCAGCAGCTGGCAAGACCCGCAAGCGGCGGGTACGGCCTGTCGGTTCCATACCAGACCAGTCGGCGGGCCCCAGTAGTCGGCGGAAGGGCCGGCAGGCGAAGAGACTGACGGCTGGGCCCTATGCCCAGTCGGTTTACCATTGTACCCCCGGGGGGTAGGCCTATATAATCCCCCCAGGGCACCCATGAAAAGGGTTCCGATCCATTAGAACTAGACCAGATCATAGAAGGAGGAGAGGGCTAGCCCTGCCTTCTCCTACTTTCAGCATACAGCTCGAGGAGCGCCCTTGTATTCAGTTTGCCTTAGTGATCATGCGGAGACCCCGCAGAGCAGGACTAGGGGTGTTGTCTCCTAGGAGAGCCCCGAACCTGGGTAAAGTACGCCGGCGTTCCTGTCTATGCCTTATCCCATTTCCAGGCACCGGCGACGTTCTACTAGCCCCCACCATGATAAGCCATCCATTGGCATATGTCGCACCCAACCCCTGACATTTGGCGCCCACCGTGGGGCCAGGTGCACCGTCATCCGGAGACCTGTTCTGGACGGGAACCCTTTTCCTCCTTGGCGAGCGCAGCCAGCCCAGCACGCCAAATGGAGTCTGCGCCGACGTGCTGCATGGAACTGAAATCGCCTGCGCGGCCAGTTGCCTCGCTGATCTTGTCGGCAAGGTCCGCCTCCCTGACGAGCCCGCATCCGACGCGGGCACAGGCGGCCTCGAGAGCCTCCTCGCGGGCCTCCTCGATCAACTCCACGTCGCCAGCAAGCCAGCTGGGGACTTGGAGTCCGTAGGCTCCACCGATCCGATGTTGGTCGAATCCGACACCATGTCGCTTGACACATTCCCCACCAACGTGGTGGTCTTCGACGAGTCGCTCCCTTGCACAGAGAGCGGCGGAAGCACAGCCACGGAACTGCTTGTCATTGATCATGGCGAGCACTCCGGCGGGGGTGATTATGACCCGCTCAATGCGGCGCTGCAAGATCTGGCAGCGCCCATTCCCGAAGATGCCGACGCCGAGACGCTGGAGGCACGCCGCCTTCAGCTAGTCGAAGGTGCCAAGAAGCTGGCCCGCATGAGACGCCTATCAGAGGCCTACCAGCGTGAGATGGACCGCGCTGTGGGTGGCACGCCAGCTCCAGCTGGACCTAGCCGCCTTGGCGCGGTCCGGTAGCGCGGCGTGGCCATCGCCGACCTGTTCGGGGCAAATCGCCCCGTTTACGCCACACCCGCGGAAAACATCCAAGCTGCCCAGGCAGCGGTGGACGAGCTGGACAAATTTGATGGCGAAGAACGTCGCTTGATGACAGAGCGCGTACAGCGACTCCTTGACGCGGCTGCAGAGCAGAACAAGGCCGGCTGCCGCACCGATGCGCCGCACCGGCAGAATGATGACATGCCTCCCCGCCGAGACCAAGGTGCAACGTCTCGGACGCCGACTGGTGGCGTCCGTGGAAGAAAGGACAAGGAGCCGGCTGCCAACCGCAGTCGGACTCGCATCACCATAGAGCGCGACCAAGACGGCTGCCCAAGAACAGTGGAACAACGGGACGACTGTCCGCCTCCTCCCCCTCGCAGAGAAAGGCGAGTCTCTGCACCGCCTTTTGATCACCCGACGCTCGGCGACCGCCTTGGCCGCCGAGAGGGAGTCGGAGAGAATGACGCCCGCCACCGGATCCGCCATCTCCACCGATCCCTAGCGCTTGAAGAAGAAGATGAGTTGGGTCCGCCGTGTTTCGGCCCCCGCATTCGAGACGAGCCCTTCCCCAAAGGGTTCATGCTCCCAAGAGACACGCCCAAATACACCGGCTCCGTGAGGCCGGAAGACTGGCTGGTCGACTACTCCACGGCCATTAGCATAGCAAACGGCAACAAGCGTGTTGCCGTGAAGTATGTTCCGCTCATGCACCAGGGCACGACCCGGACATGGCTAAATAGCTTAAGGCCCCGCAGCATCAATAGTTGGGTCGACTTCACCGACGCCTTTGTCCGCAACTTCACCAGCACGTACAAGCGGCCACCCAAACCTCGCCAGCTCTCCTTGTGTGTGCAAGGCCCCAACGAGTCAACTCACGACTACCTCACGCGCTGGGCCGAGCTCCGCAACTCTTGCGAGGGCGTGCATGAGGTGCAGGCCATTGAGTACTTCACTGCAGGATGCCGAGAGGGCACCCTCCTCAAGCACAGGCTTCTCTACGATGAGCCGGAGACCCTTGAAGAGCTCTTGATCATAGCACACAAATATGCCACGGCCGACTCCTCCATGAAGATGGAGATCCTAGTTAGTGCGATAGGCAAGGTGGCTCCTCAGGCTCCTCGAACCCCGGCTGGAGACACCAGTCGGCATCAACAACAAAACGACCACAAGCGCAAAGCCCTATAGCCGGCTTCCACCAGTCGACAGGTGGCGACAGTCGAAGACCAGCAGCCGGAAGGGCAGCTCCCTCCCAAACGCCAGAAGGGCGGCAGGCCCAACTGGCAGCTGGCTTTCTCATATGAGCAGACTTTGGATGGACCCCGCAAATTCCATAGTGGCGCGAAGCCGTCCAACCACACCACTCGGAAGTGCCACTGGCTCACCAGGATCGCCAAGGGAGACGGCCTTTTGCCTCCCCCACCTGCTGGGCAGCCTCCTCCTCCTCCGCTCCAGCAACCGGCGGTCAGACCAGTCGGCGCGATACAAGACGAGTACCCAGAAGAGCATGGAGCCTATGTCGTGTTCACCAGCGTGGCCGATGATCAACGTAGTAGGCGGCTACAGCGGTAGGAGGTGAATGCAGTAGCATCTGATACACCAGATTTCATGCATTGGTCTGAGAAGCCCATCAGCTGGAGCAGAGCTGAACACCCGGAAGTAACGTCCAAACCCGGCTCCTATGCCTTGGTTTTGGCCGCCACTGTCGGTGTCAAAACCGGCGGATCTCAGGTAGGGGGCCCCGAACTATGCGTCTAGGCGGATGGTAACAGGAGGCAGGGGACACAATGTTTTACCCAGGTTCGGGCCCTCTTGATGGAGGTAAAACCCTACGTCCTGCTTGATTAATATTGATGATATGGGTAGTACAAGAGTAGATCTACCACGAGATCAGAGAGGCTAAACCCTAGAAGCTAGCCTATGGTATGATTGCCGTTCGTCCTACGGACTAAAACCCTCTGGTTTATATAGAATCCGGAGAGGGCTAGGGTTACACAGAGTCGGTTACATTGGTAGGAGATCTACATATCCGTATCGCCAAGCTTGCCTTCCACGCCAAGAAAAGTCGCTTCTGGACACGGGACGAAGTCTTCAATCTTGTATCTTCATAGTCCAGGAGTCCGGCCGAAGGTATAGTCCGACTATCCGGACACCCCCTAATCTAGGACTCCCTCAGTAGCCCCTGAACCAGGCTTCAATGACGACGAGTCCGGCATGCAGATTGTCTTCGGCATTGCAAGGCGGGTTCCTCCTCCAAGTACTTCATAGAAGATTTTGAACACAAAGGTAGTGTCCGGCTCTTCAAAATAAGCTTCCACATATTGCCATAGAGAGAATAATATTTACACAAATCTAATCTGCTGACGTGTTCCGTAGCGTGACATCACACCACGGCCAAGTCTTTATTCGAATCGTTTTACTGTCCCACCTCAGTGCGTTTAGTGAGGCGGTTTCCTTGGCACGTCTTGTCAAAGCAGAGATCATGTCCCCTTATTCCGGGATTCTCATCAATACGGGCGTGGGTAACCCAACCGCGCCATTGATTACGGTGCTTGGGAGATAAGCGGGTTTTACCAGCCTGGTGGGGGCGCATAGTCGCGTCTGCACATATAAGGGGATAAGGATCCACCTTTTCATCCACGCCTTCTTCTTCCTTTGCGAATCCATTTCCGTGCACTCGAGCTCCAGCGCCCAAGTTTGCACACCCCACCTCAACCTTCTCCAGCCATGTCCGGAGCGGGAGGCAAGTGGATGGTCTCCTCCGTCACGGAGGGACACATCAAAAAACTAAGGAAGGCCGGATACTTGTCTAACAACATTGCGCACCGGCTTCTCGAAGAGGGGCAGCTCATCCCCATACCTAGGCCCCATGAGACGGTGGTGTTCCTCCAACATTTCCTCCGTGGACTTGGCTTCCCTCTCCACCCATTTGTCCGGGGGCTCATGTTCTACTCTGTCCTGGATTTCCACGATCTGGCCCCGAACTTTGTCCTCAACATATCGGCGTTTATCGTCGTGTGCGAGGCTTTCTTCCGCATCCGCCCTCATTTCGGCCTATGGCTCAAGACTTTCAATGTCAAGCCGAAGGTGGTGCGCGGCACCCAGGCGGAGTGCGGAGGCGCCATGGTGGGCAAGATGCCCAACGTCCTATGGCTCGAGGGCTCCTTCATGGAGTCCTTAAAGCGGTGGCAATCGGGGTGGTTTATATCACCGAGCCGCGCGACCCTGAATGGGTCGCAGCCCCCGAGTTCTGATCCGGACCCCCTGCGACTCGCCTCTTGGAAAGAGACGGGCCTATCGTGGGGTAAAAAAGGAGAGCTGACCGGACTCCAAACATGCATCCAAACCCTGGTGGAGAAGAAGCTCAAACTTGTCAACGTAGTCTAGGTTATGCTCATCCGCCAGATCCTCCCATGTCAACAACGGGCTTTCAACCTGTGGGAGTTCGACCCGGCGCGGCACCGAACTCTGAGCAGGCTCTTCGACACGACGTACGAAGATGCCTGGAAGGTGCTTTTCAAGGGCGCCGAGGCCCCCGCATCCGCTTCCGAGGATCGCGGATTCAGCACGCAGCGTCACGCTCGTGCGGTAAGCTGTTTTTACCTTTTACAGGGTATTAGTTTTTCATAGTTTGACTCCACGCGGGATCTAAGCTCCCTTACCTTTGACAGGATTGGCAGGAGACGTCCGGACAGATCAACTGTCCGGCTCCTTTGCCCGAAGGCCCAGCGGACGCTCGCTTGGCGAAGCTGCTAGTTCCGGCACCCTATGTGGTGCCAGAGAAGAAGGCCAAGAAGAAGGCCATGGGGACTCGAAAGAGTGCCCGGCGCCAGGAGGTGTCGGATTTATCATCCGGCGACTCCAAGGCGCACTCCTCCCATGAAGACGAGGAGGAGGAAGAAGAAACCTCTCCCCCTCCAGTGGGGGGAGGGAAGAAAAGGAAGGCTGCCCCAACTAGGGAGGCCGAAGGGTCAAAGAAGGGGAAGACCCCTCCTCCGAACTACTCCACCAATGCCGACGACGACGAATAGGAGTGGCCGCACAGGGCCAAGCCCCTGGTGAGATCGTAAGTATCCGGATACCAGAGTGATTCATAGTATTCCCCCATTGCACAGCTTTTCCTTACGTCGAACACTTTTATGCATTCCACCCAAAGACCGGCTCGACGTGTCGTCGAGCGGTTCCCTGGATTTGTCGGACATGAATTTGCTTCCAACGGCTACCTCCCCCCATCCTACGGACGACGCCACGGTGGCATCCCAATAGGTTCCAAGCCAGGAGGAGGTGGTCCTGGAGGCGCCGCAAGGCGACCTCCCGGACTCCAGGCGTAAAGGGGATAGAATCCCCAAGGGCTCCAAGTCCGGCCTTGAGCCGGACACCGCACCGGAACCTTCAACGGTTCCGGACTCCGGTAGGCAGCCTCCTTCCAAGAGGAGCAAGCCTACCGAGCCGGTGTCCTTCGTCCAACCGGAGGCACCGGACAATTTGCTGGAGGTGCATAAGGGCGCCTCCATCGGCGAGGAGCACTGCACTATTATGAGTGTGGTGATCCAAAAGGTTCAGTCCGCCAAGAGCGGACTGAGTGAAGCCTGTGCCAGCCTTCTAACAGGCTTTGAGGTAAGTAAAGAATATGTAAAAATATTACCACATAGACAGTAGCCCTTGATGCTCTGTTCGGCGTTCGGAAAGAAAAGCCGAATAGAGGATCTACTAACATTCGCAGGAGTCTAACATAATCAAGTCAATATGCGTATGCAGGCTTCGCTGCTGGCCTCCGCCGCACTGACTGCGGAGGTGGATACGCTGAAGCAAAACCTCGCGCGGTCCGAGAACGAGCTCGGCCATGCAAAGAGGCAAGTCAGGGAGAAGGAAGGTAAGTAATACCTTGCGCAAGTATATAGAGAAGATGTGGTTGCAAAAAATGACAGGATCAACGTGCTATTATAGGGGCCACCACCAAGGTGGCAACCCTTAAGAAAGCGATGTCCGAGGCCGAAAACTGAGCGGCCGCGGAGCGTATAGAGAGAGGAAAGCAGGAGGCGCGGGTGGAGGAAGTGCAGAAAGAGCTCCTGGCTCTCGTGAAAAAACACGAGAGTTTGGAGCTTGACTCGAAGACGCAAGCGTCCGAGCTTGCGGCAGCCCTCGAAAGCGCGAAGTCTGCCAAGGCCGAAGCCCAGAAAGCCCTCCAAGAAATTGGAGATATGAAGAAGATAGCGGCGAGTAAGGCATTCATTATGCAAATCAAGCACGTGAAAGTGAATTACTTGTTACTTACCCGAGTCCGGAGCTCTCCAGGAGCATTCGCAGATTTGCCCCATAGTGCGTCTGATGCCGCCGCCTACTACCGAGCCGAGGAGGGGAGCTCGATGGAGAAGGTGTTCTGGTCTCAGTATGCTGAGGCCGGACACCTGGTGCCTTTGAGCGACCAGCTGAAGCAAATGGTCGAGCTCCACAAGGTGGCCGAACAGGCCATAAAGGGCCTCTTAGTTTGGCTTTGGCCTGGAGAGGCTCTGCCTGGGAGCTACTTCAGGCTGGTGAGGCGGCTGGTGGATTCCTGTCCACGGCTTGAAGTAATCAAGCGCTCCGTCTGCATCGAAGGTGCCCGTAGGGCGCTTGCCCGTGCTAAAGTACACTGGGGCAAGATGGATGCGGAGAAGCTGGTGAAGGACGGGCCGCCGCCGGGCAAGGAGCATCGCATCCCGGAAGCGTATTATGAGGGCGTCCTCAAGGGTGCCCGCCTGATAGCGGATGAATGCTCCAAAGATGTAATTTTTGAGTAAACTTGCATTTGTGATCCTGTACGCTGAAAACTTGTTCATATGCGCTAAGCAACGCTTTTCAATTTAAAATATTACCTTCTGCATGTCCGTTTATCAAATTTGAGAGATGGCGAGTCGTCGGCTTCTGCCCCCGTGCCACGAGTGGTGGGGTGTTCGGGATAAAGATGAGCACTCTTTTTCCCATTCTTGGGTCCTTCGAGGGAGGCGCTCAACACAACGAACAAGGCAATCGGACTATAATGCTTCACTTAGCCATAGAATTATATAATTTTAAATTTCGGTGAAGCCCCTAGTGTTCGGAAGACCGAGTTCGGGGCGCTATCCACGCCTAGGCCGGACAAAGCCGACTCCTCGCTCTAAGCGGCATAAGTCTTTAGGGACTCGAAAACATCTCAAACAGCGACCAGCTCTCGCCTCATCATGATGGTCAGTTTTAGCTTTCTCTACTGAGGTGCTTAGCCCAGCTCAACTGGGGCAAAATCGCAGTAGTTCTCCTAGTGCTACCTTAGCCGATATAACGGAACGTAAGGTACCAAAACATAGGAGCCGGGCAAACCCAACTATTGACCCAAGACATGATTCGGAGCCGATGCATATAATGCTAAAAGTTCGGGGTGCCGCACTTGTGAAAGTGTTCGGAATTCTCACACCGTATTGTGGGGTACTTAAGACCCTGGTGTATTGGCCGTACCAAAGTGTACGGGTGCAACATGTCATTAATGAACATATATTCGTAAAAAAGAGTAATGCAATAATAGACAGAAGTTATGCATTGTTTATTTAAAAAGGCTGTGATCAAAGCAGAACGATACAAATAGTGCAATAAGCAAAAGATGGGACTATTTAACATGTCCTTTCCAGGGGCGAGCTGCGGAATGTTATGTGAAGCAGGTATACTGCTCGTTATAGAGACCACCTTAGAGTTCCATAGTGCGGCGTAGCTTTCTACTTCCCTGGTTGTATCGTTTGTGCGGCAATTGTACTGCCGGACAGGCCTTCTGAAGAATGGAGTCCTGCAAATAAGAGAAAATTAAGAAATTGGCAGCCCCTAGTGCGGTTTAAGCCGTGTGTCGGGCGTGCCATGATGGTTCCCTCCCCCTGTACCCATGGTATTTCCAGAGCATAGTTATGTATGCGCAACACTGGTTTCGCAAGTTCACAAGGGCTGGGGTTGGGGCCGCATTGCTACGCTTGCTTGGATCGTGCCAGGCGGTCTTGTTGTAGGTTACTCCGGGCGCGCTTGACGGTGTCCAGACATTTAATGGCTGGACTGGAGAATTGCCTTGAGAGGCTGCTTTGTACTTCCGCTGCGATAGCCGCCGTATGCTCCTCTGTTCGGAGAGAGCGTTCGGTGTTTCCATTGACCATGATGACTCCTCGAGGGCCTGGTATCTTGAGCTTGAGGTACGCGTAGTGCGGCACCGCATTGAACTTGGCAAATGCGGTTCGCCCGAGCAGTGCGTGATAGCCACTGCGGAACGGGACTATGTCGAAGATTAACTCCTCATTTCGGAAATTATCCGGAGATCCGAAGACCACTTCAAGTGTAACTGAGCCTGTATAGTTAGCCTCTACACCTGGTATGACACCTTTAAAGGTCGTTTTAGTGGGTTTAATCCTCGAGGGATCGATGCCCATTTTCCGCACTGTATCCTGGTAAAGCAGGTTCAGGATGCTGCCGCCGTCCATAAGGACTCTAGTGAGGTGAAATCCGTCAATAATTGGGTCTAGAACCAATGCGGCGAATCCGCCATGACGGATGCTAGTGGGGTGGTCCCATCGATCAAAAGTGATCGGGTAGGAAGACCATGGGGTGAACTTTGGGGCAACTGGCTCCATCGCGTATACGTCCCTTAGCGCACGCTTCCGCTCCCTCTTGGGGACGTGGGTTGCGTATATCATGTTCACCGTCCGCACTTGTGGGGGAAAACCTTTCTGTCCACTATTGTTTGGCGGCCGGGGCTCCTCCTCGTCATCGCTATGCAGCCCCTTGTCTCTGCTTTCAGCATTTAACTTGCCTACCAGCTTGAACACCCAACCATCCCTGTTGGCGTGATTGGCTGGTTTTTCGGGGGTGCCATCTATCTGGCATGAGCGGTCGAGTATTCGGTCCAAACTGGATGGGCCCGGAGTATTTCTTTTGAATGGCTTTTTCCACTGACCGGGTTTAGAGCCTCTGAATCCGGCATTAACTATCGTATCCTCAGAATTGTCGTCGTTAATGCGGCGCTTTTGCTTGTTGCGACTCGACCTGCCACTGTTGTCCTTGGTATCCGAATTACTAGGGCTCTTGGTCATGTTATTGCTGCGAGCTAGCCATCTGTCTTCTCCCGCGCAAAAGCGGGTCATAAGTGTCGTGAGGGTTGCCATGAATTTTGGCTTTTCCTGTCCTAGGTGCCGTGCAAGCCACTCGTCACGGATGTTATGCTTGAAGGCTGCTTGGGCCTCTGCGTCCGGACAGTCGACGATTTGATTTTTCTTGGTTAGGAACCGTGTCCAGAATTGTCTGGCCGATTCCTGTGGCTGCTGAACTATGTGGCTAAGATCATCGGCGTCTGGTGGTCGCACATAAGTGCCCTTGAAATTGTCGAGAAATGCGGCTTCCAGGTCCTCCCAACAACCAATTGATTCTGCTGGCAAGCTGTTAAGCCAATGCCGAGCTGGTGCTTTAAGCTTGAGTGGGAGGTATTTGATGGCGTGTAGGTAATCACCACGGGCCATGTGGATATGAAGGAGATAGTCCTCGATCCATACCGCAGGATCTGTTGTGCGATCATATGATTCGATGTTCACGGGTTTGAAACCCTCAGGGATTTGATGATCCATTACTTCATCTGTGAAGCATAGTGGGTGTGCGGCGACTCTGTATTGGGCTATATCACGACACAGCTCAAACGAGCTTTGTCTACTGTGTTCGGCCCGGCCGGATTGACTGTATCCGGAGTGACGATTACCGTCTCGTGCTGTGGGGCGCCCACGCGATCCGTAGATCGATCTTGTTTGCCTTGCCTTGTCCTCCAATATATCTCGCAGGTCTGGCTCATTTTCCCGTGCCTTGGTATTTTTTGAGCGGCGCCGGGGTGCGGCTTGAGTGGAGGGCCAAGAGGCCTCTCTGTCGCGGCCACAGGGTGGCCGCTCGGTCGCATCATGCGCTGGTGATGTAGGTTTAGGTGCTTCCTCCTCTAATCGGGGTAGCAGCCTGCGCTTTGGGTAGCTCTTGGAGGGGCGTTCAAGTTCATACTCTTCGGCCGCAAGGACCTCAGTCCATCTGTCAGCTAGCAAATCTTGATCAGCTCTAAGCTATTGCTGTTTTTTCTTGAGGCTGCTCGCCGTGGCCATAAGCCTGCATTTGAAACGCTCTTGTTCGACGGGATCCTCCGGCACGACAAATTCGTCGTCTTCGGAGGGAGGCATATAATTATCGTCCTCAACCTCTTTGTCTGTCGCTCTCTCATGAGGGCTGGCTTCTCCATCCTCCTATGCTGAATCTTGCTGGTGGTGGTTGTCTTCGGCACAGTCCGGTGTGTTATTATCTCCCGTGCCGGAATCACCGTTTTTGTTTTGGCGGGATTTAGAGTGGCGCCGCTGACGCCGGCGCTTAGGCTACTTCTTGGAGGGGTCATCCTCCGCTGTTCCATCGCCATTGCCTTCTTTTGAGGTGTCCACCATGTATATATCATACGACGAGGTGGCTTTCCAGTGCCCTATAGGCGCTAGTTGTTCATCGCCTCCTGCATCGGCGTCCATACCGTCGATGTCTTCGGAGTCGAAGTCGAGCATGTCAGTTAAATCATCGACAGTGGCTACGAAGTGGGTGGTGGGTGGGCTTTGAATTTCTTCATCATCCGCATCCCAACCTTGCTGACCATAGTCCGGCCAGGGCTCTCCTGATAAAGAGAGAGACTTTATTGAATTTAGAATATCGCCGAAGGGCGAGTGCTGAAAGATGTCCGCGGCGGTGAACTCCATGATCGGCGCCCAATCGTGTTCGATCGGTAGGGGCGCGGAGGGCTCGAAGTCTGGAGAGGAGTCCGGTTCCTTAGAGTCATGGGCTTCGCAGAGAATAGGGCTGGTGTTCAGCTTGATCGCCGTAGAGATTGCACACCCCGAGGTGGTGTCCAACCACCCATCCTCGATTGGCGCAGTTGGCTCCGAATTAAGGGTCGGAGCTGATGCAGGTGCGGCCTCCAGGGCACTGTTCGGCGGCAGAGCTAGATCATGCCCATCGTGACAGTGCAGCGCGCTCGGCTGCGGCTTGAATCCGTCGAAGATCAAGTCTCCGCGGAGATCCGCTGTGTAGTTTAAACTTCCAAATCTGACCTGACGGCCAGGGGCGTAGCTTTCGATCTGCTCCAGATGGCCAAGCGAATTGGCCCACTATGCAAAGCCGCCAAATATGAAGATCTGTCCGGGGAGAAAGGTCTCACCCTGGATCACATCGCTGTTAATGATCGGAGAAGCCATCAGGCCTAAAAGTGATGACACAGAGGAACTCTCAATGAAAGCACCAATGTCGGTGTCAAAACTGGCGGATCTCGGGTAGGGGGTCCCAAACTGTGCGTCTAGGCGGATGGTAACAGGAGGCAGGGGACACAATGTTTTACCCAGGTTCGGGCCCTCTTGATGGAGGTAAAACCCTACGTCCTGCTTGATTAATATTGATGATATGGGTAGAACAAGAGTAGATCTACCACGAGATCAGAGAGGCTAAACCCTAGAAGCTAGCCTATGGTATGATTGTCGTTCGTCCTACAGACTAAAACCCTCCAGTTTATATAGACACCGGAGAGGGCTAGGGTTACACAGAGTCGGTCACAATGGTAGGAGATCTACATATCCGTATCGCCAAGCTTGCCTTCCACGCCAAGAAAAGTCCCTTCCGGACACGGGACGAAGTCTTCAATCTTGTATCTTCATATTCCAGGAGTCCGGCCGAAGGTATAGTCCGACTATCTGGACACCCCCTAATCCAGGACTCCCTCAGCCACCTTTGCCACGGACAAGCGGGCTGCTCGCTTCTCTAGGGTCCTGATAGACAGCGGTAGCAGCACCAACATCCTGTACAAGGATACCATGGAGAAATTAGGAATCATACAGAGGCAGCTTCAGTCCAGCCGAACAGTGTTCCATGGCATAGTTCCTGGCCTTTCCTGCTCACCAATCAGCAAGATCTTGATTGACGTCCTCTTTGGAGACAAAGATCACTTCCGCCGAGAGTCAATTTGGTTCGAGGTGGTGGACCTTGAGAGCCCATACCATGCGCTACTTGGCTGGCCTGCCCTGGCCAAGTTCATGGTTGTCCCCCACTATGCCTACCTCAAGATGAAGACGCCGAGTTCCAAGGGGATTCTGACCATAACTGGCGACTACAAGAAGTCGTCCGCCTGCGCAGCAGAGAGCAGTCGGCTGGCCGAGTCCCTCGTTATCGCATCTGAGAAGTGGCTCCTTGACCGGGTTGTGGCGATGGCAAGCAAGCAGCCAGAGATGTCGCCTGATCCCAGGGAGGCGGAAGCTGGGGGCTCGTTCAAGCCGGCCAAAGAAACGAAGAAGATACCCTTGGACCCGGAACACCCAGAGAGGTACGATGTCGTAGGTGCCAACTTCGACAGCAAATAGGAAGGCGAGCTCATTGATTTCCTCCGTGAGAATCAGGATATCTTCGCATGGTCCCCCAAAGACATGCCAGGCATCCCGACGGATTTCGCTGAGCACAAATTACATGTCCGGTCTGATGCCAAGCCAGTCAGGCAGCCCTTGCGCCGCTTGTCAGAAGAGAAGAGAAGAGTTGTTGGAGAAGAGATAGCCCGGCTGCTGGTAGCCGACTTCATCATGGAAGTGTTCTTTCCAGAATGGCTAGCCAACCCAATCCTGGTATTGAAGAAGAACAAGCAATGGCGAATGTGTATTGACTACACTAGCCTCAACAAAGCATGCCCCAAGGACCCGTTCGCTTTGCCAAGGATCGACCAAGTGATAGACTCCACAACTGGATGCGAGCAGTTGAGTTTCTTGGATGCATATATGGGATATCACCAGATCAAGTTGAACCCGGCTAATAGGCTGAAGACCGCCTCCATCACACCATTTGGAGCCTTCTGCTACTTGACCATGACGTTCGGCTTGAGGAATGCCGGCGCCACCTTCCAACGTTGCGTGCAGAAGTGCCTCCTCAAGCAACTCGGCAGAAATGCCCATGTTTACGTCGACGATGTGGTGGTGAAGACGGAGAAGCATGGAACATTGCTGGAAGACCTCAAGGAGACCTTTGAGAACTTGCGCCAATTTCAAATCAAGCTCAAGCCAGAGAAATGCGTCTTCGGAGTACCAGCCGGCTAGCTTATTGGCTTCCTAGTCTCTGAACGCGGCATAGAGTGCAACCCTGTGAAGATCAAGGCCATTGAGAGGATGGAGGTACCCAGCCAACTGCTGGGCGTACAAAAGTTCACCGGCTGTTTGGCATCCATCAGCTGATTCATTAGTCGGCTGGGCGAGAAGGCTCTCCCCCTATACCAACTCATGAAGAAGACCACTTTTTCGAGTGGAACCACAAGGCAGATGAAGCTTTTCTCCAACTAAAGAAGATGTTGACTACTCCACCTGTCTTGGCGGCTCCGACTCCTAAGGAACGTATGCTCCTCTACATCGCCGCCACCAGCCGAGTAGTCAGCACAATCATCGTAGTCGAGCGCAAGGAGGAAGGCAAGGCACTACCAGTCCAGAGACCGGTGTATTATTTGAGTGAAGTACTGTCGACCTCCAAGCAAAACTACCCCCACTACCAGAAGATGTGCTACGACGTGCACTTTGCCGTTAAGAAATTGAAGCCTTACTTTCAAGAGCATCTAATCACTATGGTTTGCACGGCTCCACTAGCCGAGATCATTAAGAGCCGGGATGCATCGGGCCAAGTGGCCAAATGGGCCATAGATTTGGCCCCCTACACCATCTACTACCAACCTCGCACCGCCATCAACTCGCAAGCGCTGGCCGACTTCCTCGTCAACTGGGCCGAGACCCAGCATCTGCCGCCAGCGCCCGACTCCACCCATTGGCGAATGCATTTTGACGGCTCCAAGATGTGCATCGGCTTGGGAGTCCGCATCGTCCTCACCTCTCCCAAAGGCGACAAGCTCAGATATGTGCTACAAATCCATTTTGCCGCCTCCAACAACGTCGCCGAATACGAGGCACTCATTCACGGGCTTCGGCTGGCCAAAGAGCTCGGCATTCGCCGGATCCTGTGCTATGGTTACTCCGACTTGGTGGTCCAGCAGTCGTCAGGCGATTGAGATGTCAAAGACGCAAACATGGCGAGCTACCGCTTCCTTGTACAGCAACTCAGTGGATATTTTGAGGGGTGCGAGTTTCTCCATGTGCCAAGAAATGACAACGACCAAGCAGACGCCCTGGCACGAATCGGCTCCACCCGTCAAGCAATACCGTCCGGCGTCGCCCTTTAGTGCCTCCTCAAGCCGTTTGTCAAGCCATCGCCAGAGTCAGACTCTATCTTCATGCCGGCTCTTCCTGAAGCCGTCGGATCCGACTCGAGAGCCCCCGCAGACGGCACGAATATTCCGGCAGACGGCACGGGGACCGTGGCAGTCGCACCTGGCCCGGGGACTATGGCGGTCAGCCCAGGGACCCCAAAGCCCGGCCCGGGGACTGTGCCAATCGGCCCGGGGACTTCATCGACACAGCAAGCGGCTGCCGACTCCAACCCACCGCCTCCCGGCCCAGCCGCCCTCGTCCAAGTCGCAGTCCTGACAGTTGCAGAAATTGCAGCCCCTTCGTGGGCCCAGCCCATCCTCAAATTCCTGGCGAACAAAGACCTGCTAACTGATGAGATCTTAGCTCGACAAGTGCAACGCCGGGCAGCAGCCTACACCATAGTCAACAGAGAGCTTGTATGGCGCAATGTCACTGGTGTCTACCAGCGCTGTGTGGAGCCAGAGCAAGGCCAAGCAATTCTCAAGGACATCCTTTAAGGCGAGTGTGGCCACCACGCGGCTTCAAGAGCACTCGTCACCAAAGCCTTCCGCCATGGTTTCGTCTGGCCGACTGCTCTTGAAGACGCCAAGGCCTTGGTCCAAAAATGCAAAGGGTGTCAGAAGTTCCGCTCCAAGCCACATCAGCCGGCTTCTGCACTCAAGACCTATTCCCATTGCCTCGCCCTTTGCTGTTTGGGGCCTGGACATGGTGGGACCATTCAAGACGGCATGAGGCAGCTTTCCTCACTTACTTGTCGTAGTAGACAAGTTCACCAAGTGGATAGAAGCAAAAGCAATCAAGAAGTTGAATGGTTTGACTGTTGTGACCTTCATCTCCGACATCACAATTCGGTACGGCATACCGCACAGCATCATCACCGACAACGGCACGAACTTTGCCAAAGGTGCCTTGGCCCGTTCTGCACAACGCAGGGCATCCGACTGGACTTAGTGTCCGTTGCCCATCCGTAGTCCAACGGTCAAGTAGAGCGAGCAAACGGCCTCATCCTGTCTGGCATCGAGCCTCGGCTGGTCGAGCCTCTGGAGCGCTCGGCCGGCTCCTGGCTTGACGAGTTGCCAGCCATCCTCTGGAGCTTGCGCACAACTCCAAACAAGTCAACCGGCGTCATGCCCTTCTTCCTCGTCTATGGTGTCGAAGCCGTCATCCCAACGGACATAGAATTCGACTCCCCTCGAATCACAATGTACACCAAAGAGGAAGCAGAAGAACCACGTCAAGACGACATCGATCTGCTGGAAGAGGGCCGGCTGTTGGCACTCAGCCGGTCCAGCATCTACCAGCAAAGCCTGCGCCCATACTACAACCGAAAGGTCAAGCCGAGATCTTTCCAAGAAGGAGACCTTGTGCTCCGGCTGATTCAGCAAACAGCCGGCCAGCACAAGCTCTCAGCACCTTGGGAAGGCCCTTTCATTACCAGCAAAGTGTTGGGCAACGACTCCTACCACTTGATCGATGCTCAGAAGCCCCGAGCACGCAAGAGGGACGACTCCGGCAAAGATACGGAGCGGCCATGGAATGCAAACCTCCTCTGAAGATTTTACAATTAATGCAGTATGTACCACGCTACCTTTTGTATTAAAGTACGAAGACTTCGGGCCCCCCCAGAAGAGCTCGGGGACTGGCCTCTTTTATCTATATGATAAGAATTATGCCAATGAGTATGTTATTCTTTGTTACGCCGCTTGGCATCGGGCTCGACTAGTCGGCCCGGGGACTTGCCGTCTTGTACTATGAAATGCTTCCTGCAGCCGGACAAGTAGTATGTGGCACTTAAGCCGTCTCCTGTTAGAAGCCACAGCTCGTAGAGCGACTGTTTGGTGGGCAGGAGTAAGATAGAATGGGTGTCCACATGAAAAATAGCTAAGGACTCAAAGCATGTACATAGTTTAAGCCGGCTTCCAGCCTTTTACAAACCGACTCTTGAGCAGTCGGCTCGCCGTTTTCTAAATTAACTTGCTAAAAAACTCTAAAGGGCTAAGTACTTGCCTTCTCAAAGAAGCTAAGTACTTGATCCAGCAACAGTCCGTAGAGCGGTTGTCCGACTGGCAAGACGGCAACCAAGGGAAGGCGGCAAAGGAAAAAAGCCAAAGAGCAATAAGCAAGGAGAGATAGAACGTGGATAAATATTTACATAGAAAAGGCCCTTGGCCGAATCTTCAAACAGAAGTTCAAGATACACCCCGTGGGTGGAATTCTGTAAATTAACAAGTTCATCGAGACTATTAAGCAGATAAAAACAAAGACGAAGTGGGAGCCTAGGAAACTTTAGACAGATTTGGAGGACCGGAGGGGTCGGCGGTGCCAGTTGTCGGAGCGGCTGGCTGGTTGGTCTCCGCTTGGTCAGATCTAGCAGCCGCTGTCTCGGTTGGGCACGGCTCGTTGCTAAAGGCGCGGTCAAGCTAGGGCTGGCCGTCTGCTCCGACCACTGGCGCCTCCTCCTCGTCTCCTTCCTCCTCCTCGCCTTCTTCCTCGGCTCTGGAGTCAATCACTTCCGCCGAGTCCTCGCCGTCGTCCGGGTTCAGCCCGAACCACTCTGGGGGCGGCTCCTCACTGTTCTCAGCCTGCTCTAGGACGAAGACGCTGGTATTGGTGTATTCGGCGATCGACGCGGCGCGCTTGACGAGATCATCTTCCACGACCGCCAACTCCGCCTGAGCTTCCAGCCGGAAGGTGGCTAGCTAGGCTAGACTCATCCCAGGATACCATGCCTTGGCGAATTCTAAGGCCCGGCGCACTCTAGCCCGGGCCGAAGAGCCCTTCCAAGCCTCAAGGCGGCCAGCCGCTACCTCCATCCAGTCGACAGTCCGACTGGGGGTGCACGGCGCCTGGATATCCGGCCACACGGCGGCGATTGATTGGGCGCCGACATGTTGAAGCTGGCGCAACATCCGTTGAGCCGGCCGAAGGCGGGCCTCGATGCTCAAGATCTGCTCGCCAAGAGTTCGGGGGGCGTTGGCGGTGATCTGTGCGCCGTCCGCCCTCCGCCCTTCGCGATCTGCTTCAATGGCTTGGTTGGCAGCGACCGAGTTGCCAGGGAAGAAGTCTCCCAAGGCAGAAGAACGAAGAACAAGAGTAAAGACTAGAGGACGATTCAACTAGCAGTCGGCAGCTTAGAAAAGGAAAATGAGGGGAAGCTCACCGTCGACGAGATCTTCGATCACATGGAAGCCGGAGACCAGCGTCGCCTCTGTGTCGGTCCAGGAGGAGCGCTCGGACGCGAATTCGGCAAGGAGGGCGGTCTCCTTGTCCTCCGCCTCCTTCTGGGCCTTCTTGAGCGGCTCCTTCTGCTACACCAGCTGCGTAGCCAGCCGGTCGTGCTCCTCCGCCAGCCGGCCGCAATCCTCCTCCATGACACGCAGCGCAGTCTGCTGCAGGGCGGCATTGGCCTCTGAAGAAAGAGAAGAGAAGGTGTCAGTCGTCAACTAGGAAGAAAGGTCGTCGGGGAGATCTGGCCCGACTGCTCAGCAGTCGGCCTGAATCTCGGGGACTACAGCCCGCGGGTGCGCCAACGCACCCCCGCGAAGAAAGGAATCATCAACAAAGAAGAATAGTCGCCGAAGAGATCCGGCCCAACTGCTCAGCAGTCGGCCCAAATCTCGGCAACTACAAAGAAGAGAACTCACCCTGGCTGTCCGACAAGTCGGCAGTCCGCTAGGCCAGCTCCTCAACGTTGGCATTGAAGGCGGTCACGCGAAGATTGTGATAATCCTACAGCAAAATTTCAGACAAAGTGTTGGTACTTGGAACTCGCCGATTAGAGTTCCGAGCCGCCTGCTCAGCAGTCGGCCCGAAACTCGAGGACTACACCCAGTGGGTGCGCTGGCGTGCCCCCACAAAGAAGAACAAGAAACAGAAACAAAGAAGGAAGGATGCGTACCCATATGGTTGTTCGCGGCGCCAGATACGCCTTGGTGCATTCCTTGATGGCATCACCCTTGTCTCGGAGCTTGGCTTGGACGTCCAGAAGCGCCCGGTTCAACGGGCCCGTCCCGCCTCCCCGCACCCACCCAGTGGGTGCGGCACTCGTGGCACCCATCTCTAGAGGGCGTGGCGCCAAGGCTGCCTTCGCAAGACGGCGGCGCGTCGGCGTGCCGACCTCGAGAGCCAGGCCCGTCGCCACCACGTCTTCAGATGGCGGCACTGGCGGGTCCGCCGGCTGCCCGCCTGGCGCGCTCCCGGACGGCGGCGGTGGCGGCACGATTACGTCCCGCGCGGCGATGTCGTCACGGTCCCTCTCCATGATCGGGTTCTCGTCGCCGACTTCCCCAGTCGGCGCCATGAACTCCGGTGGTGGTGGTGGCGCAGAGTTCAAAGGGACAATGAACACCGCCGACTGGCGGTGCGCGGCTTCTTCAGCATGCTTCTTCTCCGCGTCGGTGGCCTCGGCTTCTGCCAGCTTCTTCAGGGCGGTGGCCTCCGCCTGGTCAGCTTCCGCCTCCTTCAAGCGGGCGGTTCCTGCTCCTCGCGCGCCTCCCGCGCGTTCCCCTCCACCTCCCATAGGTCGGCGGCCGGATCAATCCGCCGAGTGGTGGAGGAGGTCTCCGCCGACTTCATGATGGAGCCGGCGGCCGACTTCTCAAGAGAGGGCGGGGCCCTAAAGTCAAGAATGTAAAGCAAAGGAATCTCACGCGAAGTCAACGAAGAAAAAGTGAAGGTGTAAAGGAAGGTAGCACTTACGTGGAAACCATGTGCGGCGTCTTCACCACCTTGCGGAAGTGGTTGGCCTTTGCGGCCGCTTCGTCCTGCTTGGTCGCCGCGGATGAGCCCTTGGACTTCTTCGGCTGGCTGCCGAACAGGCTCGTCCCGGCCCTGCGCTTCTTAACGCCGCCTTGGGCGTCCGGTGCGGCGGACGAGCTCGCGCCCGGCTGGCCGGCTCCTGGCTGGTGGCGCGGGGCGACCTCCTCGTTAACGTCAGGCCAGTCCTCGAGACTGGTCCCAAGTCTCGGGCCACCCGCGGCGCCGCTTCCTCCCTCGGCATCGTCCTCTAGGGCCGCCTCCCCCAAGTCAGGGTCGTCAACGTTGCTCTCTTCTTGATCGGGGAGGAATTCGCGGTCCGGCCCCATGGAGCCAGCTGCTGCCTCGAGGAGGGGGTTCTAACCAAAGTCGACTGGTCAGATCGGACAAGACGGACTCGACAACGAAGAAGTCAGGAGAGTCAAAGGAAAAGAGAAAAAGAAACAACTCACCAGAGGCGGAGGGACGACACGTGAATACGGATCCTTGCCGAACTGCCACTCTTCTTTGAGGTCGCAGCTCGCAAGATAATTCACCATGTAGGCTACCTCCTCGTGAGGCATTTCCTTGGTGCACATCCGACTCGGGTCCCAATGCCCGCTCATCTGGCAAATCATGTGGGGGTGACCTTGGATTGGGACCACTCGGCGCGCCACGAAGGCGGCCAGCAAATCCGGCCCGGTCAGGCCCTCCGACTGCGTCAGCACTCGGAGTCGCGCGACGGCGCCGGTTCCTCCGGGCATCAGCGTCCTGGCCCGATACGACCAGTTGGGCTGCCTCCCCGCCTGCGGGCCGGCTACGTAGGCCGGAAGATTGACCCAGTCACCCTCCGCAGAGACGTTCTTCATGTAGATGTACAACCGCTGCCACATCTTCACCGACTTTATCAGCTTGATGGATGGAAACGGGTTGTCGGCCGCCGACCTCCGCACGGTGATGAACGTGCCGCACTGAGACGGCACGCCCGTGGCTTGGGTGCCAGGTTTGGAGTAGAAGAACTCCCTAGAGCTCGATGGTGGGGAGAACACCGAGGAAGCCTTTGCACAAGGTGACGCAGGCAGACATCAGCACCACTGTGCTGGGGGTGAGGTGGTGCGGCTGGAGTCCGTAGAATTCAAGGAAAGAGCGGAAGAAGCTACTCGCCAGCAAGCCAAGGCCGCATAGGCAGTGCGAGCGGAAGACGACCCGCTTGTCCTCCTATGGCGCCGGCGAGATTTCCCCCCTCCGCGCGAGACGAACCCGCATGAGGTCCTCGCCGGGCAGCCAACGCGTCTTGCGGAGGAAATCGACGTGATCGTCGTGGACCTCTGAACCGTTGCAGATGCCGGAGTGTGCCGTAGGGGGCGTGACGGCGGAGGAAGAGCTCATTGTGAGCGCACCACCGCAGCGCTCGATGTAGCTTGAGGTGCAGCGGCGAGAGAGAAGAAGAAGAAGAACCAATGAGCTGGAAGGACGCGCGTGCTCCGCCGCTCCCCCTCCTCCCCCTACTTATAGCCTCATGGGTTGCGAAGCCGAGGGGGCGGTTGTGGGATCTACTGCGCCCGCTACCCCACGCCCCCCGCATTTATTGCACAAAGTTACTGCATGCAGTAACTCCGTGGGAACCTCAACCATCCACTTTGGCCGCAGCGGATCCGCTCGCGCGCCGAGGCGCGGTAGTGGCGGGCCCCACCTGTAGGCATGTCCCGTTGCGCATGTGGGAGAGCAGACTGGCCCGGCCGCTCGTTGCCACATGACGGGCCCGAAATGGGCGGCGGCCTGGAAGCTTGGCTAGTACGCCACTGGGATCCCGCCAGGGCGAGTCTGACTCCTGCCAGTCGGCCCGGCCAAGCACTCGGAGAAAGAAACTGCTGAGGCTCCTTGGCTGATCGTCCGCTGTGCCTCATCAGCTTCGAGGACTACTGTCGGAGTAATGGGCCACGGGTAGGCTAACCCGAGGCCCAAAACCTTTCAAGACATCGGGGCTGACTGCGCCCCTCGAGACGTTAGATGAAGAGCCATGTTCTAGAGGGCGGCTGACGAAACAGTCGGCGGCCTGCATGCAGCCGAGTCCTGGAGGTGAGGTCAAGACCGGCCGACTCCCTACCTGGCGCCTTCCAGAGAAGCTGGCCACGGGGAGTCGGCCCACGGCACCAACAAAGCCCATGCCCTCATCAGGGGGGATGGGATGGGGAGTGGCAATAGTGAAGCCCACTCCCTCCCCTTTTCTAGGAGATGGCTAGGCCACAGTGCACTGTACCAACGGAGATCTCCGTCTGGCGCGGCACTGTTGCCATGCCATCCCTAACATCAGCAATAGTGGCGAAGTCCTGTGCCCACAACGGCCTGTCAGTACGGTCCACGGACGACGGGCCCTACCGGGCAGCGAGAGTCCAGAAGACGGCAAGAGCGCCACCAGTCGGACCTGTAAGGAGCCGGCCCCTGGGAGTCGGCCTGCCTCTCCCACGGGTCCATGGCGCCATCAACCAGACGAGACAGGGAGTGGCTACAGTGATCACCCGCCAGACGGCGGGGCTGTAGCCACGACCCCATGACCAAGCCTGCGTCATTAGAAGCACGGCTACAGTAATCAGCAGCCGGCAAGACCCGCAAGCGGCGGGTACGGCCTGTCGGCTCCGTACCAGACCAGTCGGCGGGCCCTAGCAGTCGGCGGAAGGGCCGATAGGCGAAGAGACTGACGGCTGGGCCCTACGCCCAGTCGGTTTACCATTGTACCGCCGGGGGTAGGCCTATATAAACCCCCAGGGCACCCATGCAAAGGGTTTCGATCCATTAAAACCAGACCAGATCATAGAAGGAGGAGAGGGCTAGCCCTGCCTTCTCCTACTTTCAGCATACAGCTCGAGGAGCGCCCATGTATTCACTTTGCCTGAGTGATCATGCGGAGACCCCGCAGAGCAAGTACGTCGGCATTCCTGTCTATGCCTCATCCCGTTTCCAGGCACCGGCGACGTTCTACTCGCCCCCACCATGATAAGCCATCCATTGGCATATGTCGCACCCAACCCCCAACACTGTTGTCGCTCTCTAGCTGGTCGCTTCCCAGTCTTTTTCTAGCCTTCACCTGTACTAAGCGGGAATACTGCTTGTGCATCCAATCCTATAAACCCCAAAGTTATTCCATATGAGTCCACCATACCTACCTATATACGGTATCTACCTGCCGTTCCAAGTAAATTTGTATGTGCCGAACTCTAAACCTTCAAATAAATATCCTGTTTTGTACACTCGAATAGCTCATGTATCAACTAGGGCTGTCTGTATCTTCCATGTTAGCCGGGTTATTATCAAGAGGAGTGGACTCCGCTCCTCACTCACGATAAAGTGGCTGGTCACCGGGATGCCCAGTCCCATGCTTTATGCAAATCAAATCAAAATAAGTGCAAACAAAACTCCCCCTGGGACTCTTGTTAGTTGGAGGCACTCGTTGTTTCGAGCAAGCCATGGATTGATGCTTGTTGGTGGAGGGGGAGTATAAACTTTACCATTCAGTTTGGGAACCGCCTATAATGTGTGTAGCATGGAAGATATTGCCATCTCTTGGTTGTTATGTTGACAATGAAAGTATACCACTCAAAATATTATTCATCTCTATTTCAAAACCGAGCTCTGGCACCTCTACAAATCCCTGCTTCCCTCTGCGAAGGGCCTATCTATTTAATTTTATGTTGAGTCATCATCTTCTTATTAAAAGGCACCAGTTGAAGTGCACCGATGTCATTTGCATTCATTACTATTAGTTTACATAGAGTATGACTTGACTGGATCTCTTTACCATGAATTACAATGTCTAGTCAGTCCTTGATCTTTAAAGGTGCTCTGCATTTATGTTTTGCAGTCTCAGAAAGGGCTAGTGAGATACCATCTTGTTATATCATATTATGATTGTTTTGAGAAAGTGTTGTCATCTGAGATTTATTACTATTGCTCGCTAGTTGATTATACCATTGATATGAGTAAACATGAGACCTAAGCGTTATTGTGAATGTGGTTATTCATAATCTTTGCTGCAAACTTGAATGTTGGCTTTACATATTTACAACAACAAGAGCAAACATAGTTTGTAAAAGTTTTTATTTATCACTTTCAGTTTATCAACTGAATAGCTTGAGGACAAGCAAAGGTTTATGCTTGGGGGAGTTGATACGTCTCCGTCGTATCTACTTTTCCAAACACTTTTGCCCTTGTTTTGGACTCTAACATGCATGATTTGAATGGAACTAACCCGGACTAACATTGTTTTCAGTAGAATTGCCATGGTGTTATTTATGTGCAAAAACAAAAGTTCTCGGAATGACCTGAAACTTCACGGAACATCTATTCGGAAATAAAAAAAATCCTTGCAAAAGATGAAGACCAGGGGGCCCACCACCTGTCCACGAGGATGGGGTGCGCGTCCCCCTACCTCATGGGCCCCCTGGAGCTCCTCTGACCTCAACCCCAACTCTATATATTTGCTTTCGGGGAGGGAAAAAATCAGGGAGAAGAATTCATCACATTTTACGAGACGGAGCCGCCGGCAAGCCCTAAACCTCTCGGGAGGGCTGATCTGTAGTCCGTTCGGGGCTCCGGAGAGGGGAATCCATCGCCATCGTCATCATCAACCATCCTCCATCACCAATTTCAGGATGTTCACTGCCGTGCGTGAGTAATTCCATCATAGGCTTGCTGGACGGTGATGGGTTGGATGAGATTTATCATGTAATCGAGTTAGTTTTGTTAGGGTTTGATCCCTAGTATCCACTATGTTCTGAGATTGATGTTGCTATGACTATGCTATGCTTAATGCTTGTCACTAGGGCCCGAGTGCCATGATTTCAGATCTGAACCTATTATGTTTTCATCAATATATGAGAGTTCTTGATCCTATCTTATAAGTCTATAGTCACCTATTATGTGTGATGATCCATTAACCCCGAAGTGACAATAATCAGGATACTTACTGGTGATGACCGTAGTTTGAGGAGTTCATGTATTCACTATGTGTTAATGCTTTGGTCCGCTACTCTATTAAAAGGAGGCCTTAATATCCCTTAGTTTCCGTTAGGACCCCGCTGCCACGGGAGGGTAGGACAAAAGATGTCATGCAAGTTCTTTTCCATAAGCACGTATGACTATATTCGGAATACATGCCTACATCGATGAATTGGAGCTAGTTCTGTGTCACCCTAGGTTATGACTGTTACATGGTGAACCGCATCCGTCATAATTCTCCATCACTGATCCATTGCCTACGAGCTTTCCATATATTGTTCTTCACTTATTACTTTTCCGTTGCTATTGCTATCATCACTACAAGATACCAAAAACACTACTTTTGTTATTGTTACCTTTTGCTACCGTTACCACTACTATCATATTACTTTGCTACTAAATACTTTGCTGTAGATATTAAGTTTCCACGTGTGGTTGAATTGACAACTCAGCTGCTAATACTTGAGAATATTCTTTGGCTCCCCTTGTGTCGAATTAATAAATTTGGGTTGAATACTCTACCCTCGAAAACTGTTGCGATCCCCTATACTTGTGGGTTATCAAGCCCCGGCCAGCAGCTTGGGAGGAACTGTGAAGAAGGTCAGCTCATGCACGGCAACGTCGCCGAGATCCTTGCTGCTTGTCACCTCCATTTCCACCTTGACGGCGTCGGTCCTGCCTTTGGGCTCCCCCGGCGAGCCGTTCGCCCACAGCTTGGCTACATAGTGCGGAAGTGGGGACGACCCCGCTCTGACACAGATGACCGACACGGCGATAGGCGCGCCGATGTCGAGCATGCCGCCGACCAAGAAAAATGTGTAGTTGTCCTCCTCCGCGAATAGCAAGTGTTGTGGCTCTGACAGTGGCACTTGTAGCTGGAGCACATTGTCGTACTGGATCTTGTGCACGGGAGGGGATGCACGGTGCTGATGTGGTGGGAGACCGCCGGCAGCAGGCCTTCGTAGCCGCAGACGGGCACGGGGCATTTGCAGGGCGCGAGCAGACACACGCTCTTGTGATCGGCAAGCTTGTGGTAAGTGACGTAGAGCCCACAGCCTTCGTGCGGGCACTCCACCCTCACCGAGGAGAGGACGGCTTCCACCGATGTGTTCCGCACGTCGAAGCCACCGTTGCGCTCGCACTTCTAGCACTGCCCTTGGTTCCCGGGGCGCTCGACGCGGCAGTCTGCATAGGCCAGGTGCCCTCCCTTGCACTGCACAAATCAATCGAACAGCACATCAATCAAGAAACATGCACCTAGCTCGATCAGCCGAAAGGAGGAGGTGTATTCGAACCTCATACACTAGAGGCTTCAAGGGGCGGAGGCACAAGGGGTACTGCAGCAAGGTGAGGTCCATCCAGACCATAGGGATCTCCATCGTCGGGTCCTATTCCGTCCGCATGATCTCGCCCTCCTCAGAATTTCGCCCTCCTTGTGCAGAACCGTCTCTCTCTTTATTAGGGACGGGGCATTACAAAGATTTACCGTCACATATTCATACTACTTCAAGGTGCAAGTATCAAAAGGAGAGTCACGGCATGCATGCATGCGTTGTAATTAATGCATCGCTAAATGCAAACTATTGAAATATATTGAGTGTAGTGTTTTGATGTGTCGCGTCAACTCGTACAAGACCGAGAAGTTTGATTACTACAATGCCCTCTCGCCTTAACCGCACCTGCCTTTGGCTACATGACATGTGGGCCACCCTCCTGTTGGGCCCACCTGTCATAGACGCAAAGGCATGAGCAGTAAGTCAATGAAGCTGCGTCCCTCCCTCGCCCATGAGCGTGGTGGTTGGCAGGACTAGGAGAAGCTTTCGTTCGCTACATGCTCTCCCTCCCGCACGCGGTGGACATGTAGCAATTCAATCGCTGTCAGATGGCCAGAACCATACTGTAGTACTCCTCCACTTTAGTAGTACTCCATCATTGTTCAACTTCCCGAAGAGGCGAAGAGCCAAGCGCAGCTCGGACACTCGTGTGGCAGTTTCATGTGTAGAGTAGTCTCGGATAGCGTGTACCATGCTTGTAAGCTTTAAAATCATTGGGGTCGGCTCCATGCTTTTTTATTAAAATAATCTTTTGGCCCTGCCTATCATCCTGGTGATTGTAGTTTTCACGCTCATCTGGTCAAGACAGGAATATATATTTTAATTTGTGGTGGGGTATGTTAGAGGTTGCAGCAAATGGAGTATTGTACACTGCGGGTATGTCAACTCGTACAACAAGGACAAGCTTGATTTCACTACTCGCCTTCTCCCTCACAATGTGCGCGGTGGCTCGCAAACGAGGACATGCTTTTGCTTATAGTAGTACTACAACAAGCTATCCTTCCTGCTCGCGGTGGACGGACATGCAGCAGTGGATTCGATACTGTAGAAGCAGTAGTGGTAGGCGAAGAGCCAACCGCAACCCGAACATGGCAGTTTCGAACCTTGCAGCACGAATATAGCCAGGCTCTTGCATGAGACAAAATTGCTATGTGATCCCACTATTACTTGCTAGTATAGTCGTGTAAACTAGACAGGAGTATTTGCCTTTCTAGAGATTTCAACAAGTGACTAGACTACACCGAGACGGAGTACATATGGAGCAAAATGAGTGAATCTACATCGTAAATAAATACATAGTTCTCTCGTTTTCCTCTCGACCTTGGTTGCGGTGCACAATAGGCATCATAGGCACCTCGTTGCCAACGGGAACGTCTCCTGACACATGATAGACGCGAGCGGCAGTCGCCTCCATCAGTACTTGAGGCCCTATTTGGTTCATAAGTCCTAGGACTTTTTCTAGTCCCAACTAAAAAGTCTCTAGTCCCTAGTTTTTTGAGCTGGGTTAGAGCAAACTAGCTCAAACTAACCCCTCATGTTGGGATAATTTGAGGCTATTTCAACCCAAACTAGCTCTAACTCAGGGATCCAAACAAACAGGAGTAGTACTGTACATGCTACGGTCTGGACCGTAGCACATTGGCCATGTTTGGATCCCTAAGTTATAGTTAGTTTTAGTTAGTTGGGGCTCAAATAACCCAAAAGTATCCAAACATGATGGGTTAGTTTGGGTTAGTTGGATCTAGCCCACCCAAAAAACTAGCCCACACTAGAGGAGCTTATTTGGGTTAGTTCTCCTGGGCCCACTAGAAAAAATAGTAAAAAAGTTACCCCTCATATCCAAACAGGGTCCAAAGTAGTCAAATGATTGAGAAAGAATATTTATTATCAAACTAACCCTACCATCCAAACAGCTTTTTGGTTAGAGTTAGTTTAGGGTTAGAATCTAACTCTAACTTCTAACTGAGTTAGAGTATCCAAACAGGGCCATTGTTTTTATGGCCATATCAACACATTGTTTTCTACTGTTGATTGACTGGACTACCATGGTTCCCACACCTTTGACGTGGTTTGCACTCCTCCTACGTACTTCGCCAACATGTGGGAGAGCCAGCATCCGGGTCGACCCGTCGTGCACCAGATTAGAGTGCGGAATGGAAGGGGGGCATCACCTCGGTCGTACAGCCAGTAATTCATGACTATAGTGAGTAGTCATATCACAAGTCTTTCCAGTAGTAATGTGCCGTCAAATCGGACAACCCGACCTCTCCAACAGTAAGTAAGTTGAATCCGCTACTCCCTCACCCTCCTCGCCTCTTTGTCAAACTGCCGCGCGTACTGCCCGAGAAAAGCCCCGCTCTCAACTTTTAACTACGCGAAAATAGTTTGAGCTTGTTCGTTCTATATAAATACTAGTATTGTACGTGTATTCACCTATGGGGTTGGTCAATGAATGGAGGGCCAGGGAGCATAAGTGAACAATACGAGTACTACAACTACCTCTGTCCTAGTTTATTTGTCCCCATTGTATATTTGTGTCAAATTTTGACTATAGATTGAACTAACAAAACGTTCATGCATGTTACCAAAAATTATATCATTGATAACTATGTTGAAATACGAATCAAACAATATAATTTTTGTTGACATGCATTAACATTTTGTTAGCTAAATATTTGGTCAAAATTTGGCACGAACTACAAAGGTGACTTATAAACCAGGACGGAGGTAGTAGTAGTAAGTAGGAGTCGTATAGTTACTCACTTTAAATAGAGAGTTACGTTTCTTTAATGCCATGTACACAAATTGAAACGCTTGTTGTGGAGATAAAAAGATAATCACTCCACTCTATATGTACGTCGGGGCCTGGGCGCTTGCTTTACTAGGGATGCTCTCTTTATTCTCTCATCCTCTACAGATCTAAACAAGACAGTGGTAGCGAAATTTTCTCTCTGCTCACCGCTGGTCACAGATCCGGCCGGATCCCTTTGGCTGGTGTGTGTAGAGGAGTAGGTGCATCTTTCACACGGTCATCACCGGCGAGGGAGGAAACCCACAGTCGCCGGAGGGGCCCGATCCTCTGCCCGTGTCGTTCTCTCTGACATAGCGCTGGCTCGGGAGGTCCTCCGACCCTTCTTCCTCCCTGCCGAATTGTGCGCAGATCCGACCTGCCGCCGCCGACATCCCGACGACCCTTAGGTATAAGTTCTTCGGAAGCGGCCTTGCTCTACTGCCCCAGCTCCCCACGTGTCTGCATGTGCATCTTTTTCTACTCCCATCAGCTCTTCCAAAGCCACCTAAATTTTTAGTATTATTAGTGGTAAAGCTACTTCATGCATTAGAATCTAGGACTTGGTTCAAACAATGAAGAAAGGGGGAAAGTTGTAGAATGAATCTAGGACTTGATTCAAATAGGATATGATATGGTAAAAGTAGTAGAGACCGGATACCCAACCGATCTCTTGGTTGAAAAGGGAAATAATGGGAAAACATAGTACAAATTGGATAAGGAACAGATCTATTATTGGTTGAAAAAAGGATAGAAAGTGGCGGCTGGTGGACAAGTCAACAGAGTATGTCCAGGATTAGATTTGTTGCCCTCACATAGTAAAAGGTCTCCACGATTAGAATTGCTGCCCTCACATAGTGAAAGGTCTCCACGATTAGATTTGCTGCCCTCATATAGTAAAAGGTCTCCAGGATTAGAATTGCTGCCCTCACATTGTAAAAGGTCTCCAGGATTAGAATTGCTGCCCTCACATAGTAAAAGGTCTCCAGGATTAGATTTGCTACCCTCACATAGTAAAAGGTATGCAGGATTAGATTTGCCGCCCTCACATAGTAAAAGGTCTCCAGGATTAGATTTGCTGCCCTCACATAGTAAAAGGTCTCCATGATTAGATTTTCTGCCCTCACAGAGCATGAACAAACTCGGCATCATCACTTTATGCCTCCTTGTAGGTACATTGTACTAATGCGTCCATTGTCGCATGTCCTTATACCAACCTTTTGCTGTTGTTAATGTAAGGGTGCATGTAAAATGAAGCGATCACACTGTTACCTTAGGGACATGTCTAACCAGTGTTATTGTTAATCTAATGCCTCCAGTGATATGATGCAATTAAACTATGTTACAAATCGTACTCCTATTGTTTCCCCCAGTATGATAAGTAAGTTGCTCGTTTACGCTGCTGAGTGTCCTGGTGTCCCCACGGTCCCATGCCCTTAAACCAACTCTTCAGCTGCTGTTGATTTACTGTATATGGTAAACAAGCAATGCCACCATTAAAGTAATCCCATATTTGACGAATGTCATTGTTGATCGTAATGCTTCGGATAACATGAAGCATTGCTGACGTTTTAAAATTTCTACTGTCCTTGCGTGATTTCCATGAACATAATTAAGATGCGTCTTCTCATTTCGTGTATGTTTCTTATATTCTTATTGACCAGCAACTGTTTACTTTCTATCTTTTTGCACAGATAGGGATATCCATTTCACCTTGTTGCTATTGTGACCTTTTGGTGAACTGCACAAAACACTCTTTTTTGGAATGAGTGTCTTGTGAAGTTCAACTAAAATGTCACGTGGGCAACATCTCTCAATTTTGTTGGAACTGCACAAAATGGTGATTGGAGTTTCAAAAATCTCCATCAAATTCTGCTGGTAGTCTCGTGCAACATTTTATTAGCCTTTGCAAGAGAGTCGTCACTGTCACCACAATGGCACTTTATTTTAGTGGAACTGCACAAAACGATTAGCAAATTATAGTTGCACCTTACATGAGCAGGACTGCCAACCTTAATGTTCCTCAATTTTAGTGCAACTACTAAAGAACCTGCTAGCTCACGAGAGCAAGTACTTCTTTCTAGCTGAATGATGCAATCTTTGCTTCATTTCAGGTGAACTGCAGAAAAAGGCACATGAATTGAATCATGGAAGTCCAGGCAGGCCTCATCCGAGTGGACCTGCGGGTTGAGTTCAATGAGTGCCACAATTATAGTAATCAGGCTCTTCTTATTTGTGTTGTGCAAACAGTAATACTCAACTACAGATGTTGTGACGGTCAAGAGCATTCGCCAAGTTCTTCGGTTGTATGACACGGCTAGCCAGGATGGATTTAATCCCGATATTCACTTTATCAAAAGGCTCTAATGGGTTGGTTTTGAATCTTGCAAGCTGGGAATCAATGAGATGTGTAGGCATATTTGTTGTACTTAAGATTTGAATCGTATTTGTTGGTTATGAATTTTGCAAGCTGGGAATCAATGAGATGTGTAGGCATCTTTGTTGTACTTATTATTTGGATCTTATTTGTTGGTTCTGAATCTTGCAAGTTGGGAAACATGACATGATGATGTAGAGGACAACAACCATAACAAACAGTTCAAACTTGGTAGTATTATCAGTGTGAAAGTGCCAATACAGACCCGCTCATGAACTGACGTGTGGCCGGAGTAGGTTTCTTAATGGAGGCGTTTGAATGTGCCGAGGGTGCATCTTTTGTCGGGCGTGCAGCAAGCGACGGATGGGTAGTAACTGTTGTCGCCTATACACACTCAGTTTACTATTGAATCCAGTTCCCCAAGAGCTGAAAAAAGAACCGCTCCCGCCGCCTACCCACTCGTTCACTTGAAGAGACTCTAATGGCGATCTGAGGGGTGAGCGTGCTGGATATGGACTTCAGCAAGGGGTTCCCCTTTGAGTTCGCCGTTTAGTCCTATGGCTGCACCAAGTTGAATGTGATGTACGCCAACGATCCGGACTCGGTGAAGCTCTGCCTCGCTGAGTTCAAGCAGTATCTATAGGACGAGAAAGCACAAGGTCGCGGGACTTAGACCTTGTGCCCATCCATTCATCTCCTGACAGGGACTAGCGGATCGCCGTCACCCAGGTATGTGTGCGGGACGAGGTTCTCATCTACCACTGCTGTAGGGCCATTAGAGGTTCTGCAGCATTAGCCCGTTTCATCGGCAGCGCCAATAGCACCTTCGCTACGGTGGAGATAAGGAAGAACGCGATGATTCGGCCATCTGATGCAACAAGCTTGTCGACATCCAGAAGGAATACAAGATCATTGGCAACAAGCAGGAGAAGGACTCCGTGGTTGACCTCGCCGAGACCATCATTGACACATGATAGTCCAACATGAAGGAAGACAACGATACCAAGGACCTGAACACGTGGGAGGACCTCTGAATCTAGCCTACATAACCTACGCGGCCAAGGACGCATATGCATGCTACGACATGTACAACCGGATCTTGGACATGAGGGCGTGTCTGCTTCCCGTAGCCGACGTGTACACGATAGCCGCAGCGTCATGATCAAGCGTGTTAGGAAGGTCTAGATGTTGTACTTTATCTGTTTATAAGCACCTTTATCATATGAGTGTTTCATGCATTAGCCTATCTGTCGTAATTATCTGTTTTGTCCGAAATATTTCTTTTAAGAACGCATTAACCTGATTGCTTTTTTAGTGGCTATTTGCTTATGTATGTAACTAGTTCACTTGTCCGTTTAAGAAAACTAGTTCACTCGGCTGTCATGCTTTGAATCTCCTTCCTGCCAACATATTCCCCTTCTCAGGTGGACCCAGCAGGTCTCGTACATAGACATATGGGACCAACCACCTATCCATTTGTAGTTCTTCATTTTGTTCAATCTTTTGTCCTCTTCCTATACAGCAGCTGGCCATCCCTCTACTCCCACACATTGTCCGGCGGCGGCAGCTCCACCAGCCCACCCTGCACCCGAACAAGTCAACCCTCGTACTCCCCTTCGTCTGCGTCTTCCCCCGCTCCGGTTCGTTTAGTCCGAGGTCTCGATGTCGTCCTCCGCCTTGGTGCTCTCGCCACGGTGCCGCCGTCTATCGTTCCCAACATGGTCAGCAAAACAAGAGGAATCAGGAGACAACTATTCGTCGAGAGGCTGACAGTCACGGGCCCACCAGGTCCATGGCCTAGGTTTTGTTGTTTAACATGGGCATCCGACGACATGTTTCAACATTTTTTGGATCCAGCAGGTATCAAGCGGCCTCTGGGCCTCCCAACCTAGCTTGTCTATAACATCAGCAGCCCAAGTTATGTTTGTTTTTTCAAGATGACGCATAGCTCAATTCTATTTTTTCTAAGAATGCAAAACTAAACCTATGTTTTCTATAAGAATGCAAAACTAAACCTATATTTATATCTTATTTTATTACATATATATAATAGAAACAACATAAGGTTCCGTTAAACCTGCCATTCGTCCAACCATTTTATAGACCTTCCCACTTCCTTTATTTTTCGTTTTCATTAATCCTATATCTGAATTTTCTCCCACTTTATTTTTCGATGTAAACTGAGTTTTCTCACAATACTTTTCCCTAGAACCAACTCAACAGTCCCACGTCTGGCCTAAAAAATAATAATACCCCATGTCCTATTAACTCATCAAATTAAAATGATATTTTATTTCGTAAGTTGAAAGGTCTTACAAAATAATAATAATAATTGTTTATATATAACTTGGCAAGTTAATTCCTAGTGATTGCGTACATAAGCTTGCAAAGATTTTATTGACCAATGCAGTAATAGACGTGCAATCATGTGTTTATGTTTTTATAACATTTCTCCGTCTAGCCCAATATGATATTTTCACCCAGCCCAGCAAGTCTGGGGATTTCGAGAAAGATGCAAATGGGCTTTAAATTCTACCATATATATAAACGGGTTGCATAGATGCTACATCATTGTTTCACCCAGCCCACCAAATGGACTAAAAAACAAATGGACTGGCTGAAATGTGGGCCAGTAGGTCGAAGCCTACCAAGGCGTTGGATTTACATCCAACGGCTGGCGTTCTTCTTCAATCTCTCGTCTTCTTCCCCCAGCGCTGCCAGGACCGCCTACTCCAGCCTCCAGCGTCCAGTGGCGTTGTTTTGCGCGCCTCAGTGAAACGCTACCCCGCCGACGGCCAGGCCATCCCTCCACTCCGCACCTCCTGTTATTCTTTGTCGAGTGTAGGCCCACCCCGCACCCGAACCAGTCAAGTTTCCCACTCCTCTTCGTCTGCGACTCCACTGCCGCATCTTCCCCATCTCTGGGTCATTCCAGTCTGGGGCCTCGCCGTCGTCCATCGCCTCGCTGCGCTCGGCGTGGCGTGGTCAACAAATGAGAGTCATCGGAAGAGGACTGTACTTGGAGATCCTGACGGCTGGGACCCATGAGGTCCATGGTCGCACGCAAGGAAAGTTCCTCCTTATTAAGATGTTTCCTCCCCCTGACAGCTGGGACCCATCGGTTGTATCTTCACACAGAAGTAAGTGCCTCCTTGTTATGCGAAAAAAACCATTCCTCCCTATAACGCCCCGAGACCGATGTGCCACGTGTCGTCCAGTTATTCGCCGTCGTTGCCATGTCATTTGCTTGCGTGTTGCATCTTGTCATGTCATCATGTGCATTGCATCATCATGTTTCCAAAACTTGCATCCGTCCCGGTCTCCTTGTTCTCTCCGTTATCCGTTCTGAGCCCAGACACACTTGCACGCGCCCGCGGCATGTCCGAAATAGTATTTTATAAGTGACCAGAAAATGTTCACGGATTGGATTGAAATTTGGTGTGCGGTCTTATTATAGTGTAGACAGACCGCCTGTCAAGTTTCATCGCAATCGGAGTTCGTTTGACGCCCCAACGGATAAATATAGCGGCAATAGTAGCCGGTCTAACGTCGGACGTTTTCGGTCTCCGGAAACAATCGCCGGGCCGCCCTCTCTTCTCTTCTCTCAGCTCAAGACCGTCTACACAGCTCACTACCTACCGCCAGGCCCAACCCAACCTCTCTCGTCAGCCCGCAGCCCTCCTCGCGCGCGCGTCCGAAAGCTGCCCCGGACCCGAACCGGACTGTCGCCACCATTGTGTCCGGATCATCCCCAAACGTCTACAAAACGTCACCATTTTCTTATTTGGGCTCCCTAAATATTTTATCCGCAACCGCCCGATTTCGATCGGAGGATTCAAATTAGTCCCTAAGTAGATCCACCTGCTATATATATACGGGTCCAACCCTAACTTCTAGGGAGTCTGTCCCATCCATCCAATCCTCACGCCGCCGCCACTCCTCCAGTCCCCTCTTCCTCGGGATCCCCTCCCGATCCAGCCCACCAACCCGCGCAAGCCATTTCTCCCCTGCCCAATCCTTAGATCGCCACCAACCAGAGACTCCCATGGCTTTCTTCGAATCCATCCCTCCAGCGATCCAACCCCAGCAACCGCCTTCGCCCGGCTCCCGACCGCATCGCACTGCCGCCTGGAGCCTCGCCGCCTCCTCCTGCAAGATCCGATCGCAGAACCCCGCCTGCGTCACCACCTCTGAGCTGCAACCTCACCGGAGTCAAACCTCGTGCCGCTGAGGACGACCGCCTCCTCCCAGGTCATCCGCACCTTGTTCCCCGTGCTCCCTTTTTCTTCCCTCTCTCCCCCCTCACCCGGTCAGTCTCCCTCTCTCTCGCAGGCACGGTAGGTAGCTCCACTGCCGGCTTCGTCTTCATCGGATCCGGCCTGGCCCCGCTGGATCCAGGGGTACTCGATCCGTTCCCGGCCTCGCCTTGGCTCATCGGAGCCCCGTTCCTCCGTCCCCGCCACCAAGTTCGCCAGCCGCTGCCATTGCCATGGCTCTGCTTCGAGCCAGAAGGAGCCCGCTCGTTCGCCTTGACCGCAGCCACGCCTCGAGCCCAGCAACCATGGCCTGCCTGCTTCTTTGCCGGCCCAGCGCGCCCTCTGCGAGCCTGCCGCTCACTCCAGCGCCCCGAGGCCCAGCCTGCCTCCCCTTCGCTGATCCAGCCCAGCTGCAAGGACCAGCGCGCCAGAAGCTCCCGCCCTGGCCTGCCTCCTATGCACCATGGGCCGCACCTCCAAGCCCAGCCGTGCCAGGCCCATCTCCACCTCGGCCTGCCTCGTCCTCCTTCACGGGCCAAGCCCACTGGGTGAGCAGCACCCCTCCAGCCCCCTGTACACTGTCGGGCCAGGAAGATTCGGCCCATGTCACATTTTTTCCCGCGGAGTGATTTATCAATTTATCCAGTGTAAAACAGTTTTACAGAAAAACCCTTGTTGATCATGCATTTAATAACTAATTAACCGTGCATCGGATTAAAATGTTTTATATACGAAACTTGCTTAGATTTTCATGTAGTTTCATAATATGTCTTTTTCACCCATGTTTAAAATGTTTAAAATGTTGTTTGCATTAATTTGCCCCGATGCCATGCTAAAAATGATTTAATTCATAACTAAATAACCGTAGCTCCGAATTAAATAATCTTTATAGGTAAATGGGGTAGAATTTTGCCTAGTTTAACATGTGGCATCATCTTGCATGTTTAATAACTATAAACTATGGTTTAGGGCAGAACAGTACCAAATCTAAAATATGCTATGGGGATTTACCGGAATTGTTGTTCCTTGCTTCCGGCCTCATTTAACCTTGACTAGATAGGTAGTTTTACTTTGCTTCACCCCCTTGCCATGTTTAACAACATTTAATATTGTTGGGTACCTAAACGAGATCGAACTAAATAACTTGTTGTGGTGTTTCTTCAATATGCAACTCCGTTGCATAATGAGCTCCACTTAATTTGTAGGATTGTTTGTGCACTTTGTCATGCCATGTATCATTAAACCGGTCATGCATCATACTTGATTGTGCATCATGCCATGATTATGTGGTGGTTGTTTACTATGTTGTTTGCTCTTTTCCGGTGTTGCTTCTTCGGGTTGGTTCCGATAATGTTGCGTTTGTGAGGATCCGTTCGTCTACGTCCGTTTGTCTTCTTCTTGGACTCGTTCTTCTTCCTTGCGGGATTTCAGGCAAGATGATCATACCCTCGAAATCACTACTATCTTTGCTATGCTAGATTGCTCGCTCTTTTGCTATGCCATTGCTACGATGCCTACCACTTGCTTGTCAGCCTCCCAAATTGCCATGTTCAGCCTCTAACCCACCATTGTCCTAGCAAACCGTTGATTGGCTATGTTACCGCTTTGCTCAGCCCCTCTTATAGCGTTGTTAGTTGCAGGTGGAGATTGAAGTTTGTTCCTTGTTGGAGCATGGAGATGTTGTTCCTTGTGGGAACATGTTTACTTGTTGGGATATCACAAATATCGTATTTAATTAATGCATCTATATACTTGGTAAAGGGTGGAAGGCTCGGCCTTATGCCTGGTGTTTTGTTCCACTCTTGCCGCCCTAGTTTCCGTCATATCGGTGTTATGTTCCCGGATTTTGCGTCCCTTACACGGTTGGGCTATAATGGGAACCCCTTGACAGTTCGCCTTAAGTAAAGCTTCTCCAGCAATGCCCAACATTTGTTTTACCATTTGCCACCTAGCCTTTTCTTTCCCTTGGGTTCTGCAGACGCAAGGGTCATCTTTATTTTACCCCCCCCGGGGCCAGTACTCCATTGAGTGTTGGTCCGACCGAGTAGACTGCGGGGCCACCTCGGGGCAACTTGAGGGTTGGTTTTACTCGTAGGATGTCTCATCTGAGTGTGCCATGAGAAAGAGATATGTGCAGCTCCTATCGGGATTTGTCGGCACATTCGGGCGGTGCTGCTGGTTTAGTTTTACCCTGTCGAAATGTCTTGTTGTACTGGGATACCGAGTCTGATCGGAATGTCTCGGGTGGAGGTCTATTCCTTCATTGACCGTGAGAGCTTGTCATGGGCTAAGTTGGGACACCCCTGCAGGGATTTGAACTTTCGAAAGCCGTGCCCGCGGTTATGGGCAGATGGGAATTTGTTAACGTCTGGTTGTAGAAAACCTGAAGTTAACCTTAATTAAAATGAATCAACCGCGTGTGTAACCGTGATGGTCTCTTTCCGGCGGAGTCCGGGAAGTGAACACGGTTGTTGGAGTTATGCTTGACGTAGGTAGTCCAGGATCACTTCTTGATCATACTTTTATCGACCGTGCTTTGCCTTCTCTTCTCGCTCTCATTTGCGTATGTTAGCCACCATATATGCTAGTCGCTTGCTGCAGCTCCACCTCATACTTTTCCTTTACCCATAAGCTTAAATAGTCTTGATCGCGAGGGTGCGAGATTGCTGAGTCCCCGTGGCTCACAGATTACTTCCAAAACCAGCTTGCAGGTGCCGATGAGTACGTGCAGATGACGCAACCAAGCTCAGGAGGAGCTCGATGAAGATCTTGTCCTTTGTGTTGTTTCATTCTAGTTGATCAGTAGTGGAGCCCAGTTGGGGTCGATCGGGGACCTTTGTCGCATTTGGGGTTCCTCTTTTATTTTTGGTTCCGTAGTCGGACCTTGAGTGTATTTGGATGATGTAATGCTTTATTCATGTAATTGTGTGAAGTGGCGATTGTAAGCCAACTATGTAACTTTTCCCCCTATTATATTACATGGGTTGTGTGAAGATTACCTCACTTGCGACATTGCCTTCAATGCGATTATGCCTCTAAGTCGTGCCTCGACACGTGGGAGATATAGTCGCATCGAGGGTGTTACAAGTTGGTATCAGAGCCTTCCCCGACCTTAGGAGCCCCCATTGCTTGATCGTTTTTAGCAGCCGAGTTGTGTCTAGAAAAATGTTTTGAGTCCTTAGGAATTATATATCGGAGAGTTTAGGAATTCTTTTTTACTTCCCAGTCTCCTCATCGCTCTGGTAAGGCATCCTGACGTAGAGTTTTGACTCTTCTCTTCTCAAATTTCACTAAAAAAATTTAGGATCACGCGAGTATCTTGGATTTGTTCCGATGGCTTATGATGACAATACTGTCTTGGTGCCTCCTGTCAGGGGTTTAGCGGAAGTGTCCCGGGGAGTTGAGCTCTGAGGTGTTGTCATCATAATTTTATCGTTGCAATTCTGGTATACTTGAGATATGTTCGTCGACATCAAAAATCTCTTTTATGCAGTTCGTTGGTGAGATAACCTCGACGCCACCCAGTACTGGGGCGGGAGTTCGGGAGTATCGCCATAACTTGTATAACGGATGCTTTTCGAAGGTTGAGGTAGATGGTTTCCGAAGGTTTCTTGGTTATGTGTTGAAGGATGGATACAACTGGATGTAGGATTTGCTAGTTTGGGTGAGATATTATGCTTCCCTTGTATCCCCAACACCTGATTGCATAACCGGAAAATTTCGGGAGTTTCATAGGTGGGAATTCAAGTAGCTCTTAGGATATCTTTCCGACAGATGTATGGTATGAAATTGGGGTTCGACGTCTAGTGGTTCGCCTATTCACGGTCGATTTTACAGTGGTCTCGTTGTGTCTTAAAGAGTCCTTGGCAATGCTGACTCGGGGACGCTTCGTATGTCATGTGCACTGCCTTGTACATGATGGTGCTGTACGATCGAGCCCGTGTAGGTCCCACCATGAAAACTTCGGACGAAATCTCTATCATATGTTTGTTTCGGCTTATTTTGCAAGCCAACCCTTTTGTTTTTATTTTGAGTTGTGGTATTCGAGTTGCTTTGAAGTCAAATGTTGATTCCATACCTTCCCCAAATGGTGTTCTCATACTCCGATGTGAATACTAATCCCTCTTGATCATCGAGTTTGTGTTGTCAATCCTTTTCAACCGGCGTGTTTCTCTTAAAGTGGATCCGATCATTCCAATATCAGCAAGATCAATTATCACTTCTTCTCAACGGTGTTTGTTTCATCCGTCTCCAAGTTGCCTTTGTTTTTCCCACCCTCCCTCCCTTGTGTTTCTTAAGGACTCAGATTTCTTATTCAAGTATCCTGTTATTGTTGGGAAACTTCTTCATTCCTTTTCCGTCAATATTCTTATCCGGTGATTCTCATGAATATTTTAATGGAGTTTCTAGTGCACCATTATTCATTCTTTTTCTTCTCCGGTGGAACCAAGTCAAGCTTTGTTGATCATACCCTTCCTCATTCCAATGTTTCTTATGCCGGTGCAATTCTTTATCATTCTACTTCTCGCTATTTATTTTTCCGGAGTGCTCAAGATATCTCAAAGATTCGTGTTTTTCACTCTGCATTCATTCAATATATTTCGAGGTTGTTATCTTATTCAAGCCATTAATTCAACCGGTGCAATCTCCTTTCTCAAGTAATCGTTCTACGGTGTTTCTTTTGAGTGGGCCCTAACCCACAGGTCTTTTCCCAAGATCTTACCTGACTCTTCTTATTCTCCCGGAGTTAGCCTAAATTCTTTCGAAGTTGACGTAAGTATGAGTTATCCTCAGTCATATGTATTTTCTCCAAGATCTGTCAAATTCTTTTCATCGTTGGCTCAACCTCTTCGTTTTGATTCTTCCGGAGTGTCTAAATAAGTCTTGATGGTATTTCTCGTCGTCATTCTCAGTTTAGAAGACCGAAGAAGATTTTTCTCTCAATCTTGCTCCATTCTATTCAAGATTCGTGACTCTAGTTTGTTGCCATCCTCTCATAATTATTTTTGGTTGTGAGAGTTCTTTTCACCCATCCGGAGTAATTCAGGAGTCTTTTCAGTTTGATTCTCCGAAGCCCATCATCTCAGAATTGTTCATTCTCAGCTTACAGCTATCATTCTCAAATTTTACCGGTGCTTCGTTCAAATGATCTCTAATCGGCTCGTGATCTCTTCGTTATGATGGATCTAATTTCTCTCAGGCATCTTCGTTTATTGGCTGATTCTTCCCGGTGTTTCTTTATCTTCTCTTCGTTCTTAACCAATTCTCACAGTGGTTCGTTCAAGATTTCTCTTCCTTTCTTATCATATCAATTTTATTCGTTGTTTCAACCCTTCCGGTGGTTCGATCAATACCTTCCCAAGTCTGATGTTATATCTCTCTTAATCTTTTCTACGAGAATGAGTAGTGTGCCAAATCCGTTGATTGTCATCAATTTAAATTGGTGAAGGATAAGCATAATGTAATTCTTACTCTTGTTCCATCCAAGTGATTTAATTCCTTATTCTGGAGGTGCATCATATCACATTCTTGGTTCGAGATGCTTTATCTTTTCTTTCCCAAGAGTTCCAAGCTTTCACAATTACATCTCCACTGAGGTCCATCTAAATCATTGCAAGGACTCACCTTGTGTTTTCAACTTCTTTTTCCTTCCGTTTGTTCAACCTTTTGTTTACCAGAGTTTGTTCTCGATGATTAAATTCTTGGGTTCAAGTGCTCATCTTTCTTTCCCGGAGTTCCAACCTCTTTCAATTATATTATCACGGAGTTCTCTATTTAAATCATTGCGAGGCTTAAATCTTATTCTTTACATCATTCAATTATTTTGGATCTTTCTTTTGTTTACCGGAGTTTCTTCATGGAGGCTATACATGGTGGTCCATCAAGGATTTATATCCCTTCTCCAAGTGTTCATTGAGACTCTTTTCTAAGAAGCTCAAGCTTTCTTCATATTGTAATCTGGAGTGCATTTCTTTCTACCGTATCTTTGGAGGTGGTATTAATTATGTCATTCTTGATAATTTGAGTTCATATTGTCATGATTCACATGTTGTCAAGATTGAGATATTTTAAATCCATCAATCTCGTCATTGGGGTTATCTTGGGTTATATTGCACCTAAAGCCTTCCCTAAGGGTTGTTGCTATAATTGTGCTCATATATGATCCAAGTTCTTCATATATCCTTCCGGTGATAAGCTTCTCGTCTCCTTGTTCATGCCAATCCAATTCTTTTCCCGTGAGTGGCAGGTTGTCACCTCATAATTTGAGATGTATTCCATAAGACCATATCAACCTTATTCTTTTCGTTGGTGGTTTTTCCAACAACTCCGTTCAACCCTTCTCCTAAAGATGCCTTTCCAAACTCTTTTGTGGCAGAAGTTGGCATTTTCTTCTCAATTCTCTTATTGCAATTATCTATCTTCTATTCTTTTGTTCCGGAGGCTTTGGGATGTTGCTCTTTTCAAACCTTCTTATTGTTTTTGTCAGGATCTTTTTATTATCATGCTTATCCATTTAACCGGAGTGTTGTGTTTTTCATGCCAATTCTCTCATCCTATCAAATTTTGACTCCCTTCTCAACCGGAGTGCTGTCCGAGATATTTCTTACCCCTTGTTCCATTCATTCAATAGTTCCGGTGGCAGTGTGTTGTGATTTCATCAAGTATCTTCTCATCTTATCAAGACCTTATTCAATTCCGTTTCTTTTCAACTGGAGTGCTGCCCGAATTTTGGTCTTCCTTGATCCCCTTCCTTAACCGGAGTGTTTTTCTATATTTATCTTCCCTTCAACCTCAAGGTTTTCGCAATGTTTTTGTCCCTCTTTTGTATCGGAGTGCTTTTCAACTTCGTTCACCTCCGTTGTATTCTTTTCTCGAAATGGCTTAACCTTTTTCAAGGTTCTTTGGTTTCACTCGTTTGTCAAAGGAGCAACTTAGTTTTACCTCTTCTTTTTCCCTTCCGTTGTTTCCCCGGTGCCATTCCAGATCTCGGGACGAGATCCTCACGTAGTGGTGGAGTGTTGTAACGCCCCGAGACCGATGTGCCACGTGTCGTCCAGTTATTCGCCATCGTTGCCATGTAATTTGCTTGCATGTTGCATCTTGTCATGTCATCATGTGCATTGCATCATCATGTTTCCAAAACTTGCATCCGTCCCGGTCTCCTCGTTCTCTCCATTGTCCGTTCTGAGCCCAGACACACTTGCACGCGCCCGCGGCATGTTCGAAATAGTATTTTATAAGTGAACGGAAAATGTTCTCGGATTGGATTGAAATTTGGTGTGCGGTCTTATTATTGTGTAGACAGACCGCCTGTCAAGTTTCATCGCAATCGGAGTTCGTTTGACGCCCCAACGGATAAATATAGTGGCAATAGTAGCCGGTCTAACGTCGGACATTTTCGGTCTCCGGAAACAGTCGCCGGGCCGCCCTCTCTTCTCTTCTCTCAGCTCAAGACCGTCTACACAGCTCACTACCTACCGCCAGGCCCAACCCAACCGCTCTCGTCAGCCCGTAGCCCTCCTCGCGCGCGCGTCCGAAAGCTGTCCCGGACCCGAACCGGACTGTCGCCACCATTGTGTCCGGACCATCCCCAAACGTCTACAAAACATCACCGTTTTCTTATTTGGGCTCCCTAACTATTTTATCCGCAACCGCCCGATTTTGATCGGAGGATTCAAATTAGTCCCTAAGTAGATCCACCTACTATATATATATACGGGTCCAACCCTAACTTCTAGGGAGTCTGTCCCATCCTTCCAATCCTCACGCCGCCGCCACTCCTCCAGTCCCCTCTTCCTCGGGATCCCCTCCCGATCCAGCCCACCAACCCGCGCAAGCCATTTCTCCCCTGCCCAATCCTTAGATCCCCACCAACCAGAGACTCCCATGGCTTTCTTCGAATCCATCCCTCCAGCGATCCAGCCCCAGCAATCGTCTTCGCTCGGTTCCCGACCGCATCGCACTGCCGCCTGGAGCCTCGCCGCCTCCTCCTGCCAGATCCGATCGCAGAACCCCGCCTGCGTCGCCACCTCTGAGCTGCAACCTCGCCGGAGTCAAACCTCGTGCCGCTGAGGACGACCGCCTCCTCCCAGGTCATCCGCACCTTGTTCCCCGTGCTCCCTTTTTCTTCCCTCTCTCCCCCCTCACCCGGTCAGTCTCCCTCTCTCTCGCAGGCACGGTAGGTAGCTCCACTGCCGGCTTCGTCTTCATCGGATCCGGCCTGGCCCCGCTGGATCCAGGGGTACTCGATCCGTTCCCGGCCTCGCCTCGGCTCATCGGAGCCCCGTACCTCCATCCCCGCCACCAAGTTCGCCAGCCGCCGCCATTGCCATGGCTCTGCTTCGAGCCAGAAGGAGCCCGCTCATTCGCGTTGACCGCAGCCACGCCTCGAGCCCAGCAACCATGGCCTGCCTGCTTCTTTGCCGGCCCAGCGCGCCCTCTGCGAGCCTGCCGCTCCCTCCAGCGCCCCGAGGCCCAGCCTGCCTCCCCTTCGCTGATCCAGCCCAGCTGCAAGGCCCAGCGTGCCAGAAGCTCCCGCCCTGGCCTGCCTCCTATGCGCCATGGGCCGCGCCTCCAAGCCCAGCCGTGCCAGGCCCATCTCCAGCTCGGCCTGCCTCGTCCTCCTTCACGGGCCAAGCCCACTGGGTGAGCAGCACCCCTCCAGCCCCCTGTACACTGTCGGGCCAGGAAGATTCGGCCCATGTCACATTTTTTTCCCACGGAGTGATTTATCTATTTATCCAGTGTAAAACAGTTTTACAGAAAAACCCTTGTTGATCATGCATTCAATAACTAATTAACCGTGCATCGGATTAAAATATTTTATATACGAAACTTGCTTAGATTTTCATGTAGTTTCATAATATGTCTTTTTCACCCATGTTTAAAATGTTTAAAATGTTGTTTGCATTAATTTGCCCCTATGCCATGCTAAAAATGATTTAATTCATAACTAAATAACCGTACCTCCGAATTAAATAATCTTTATAGGTAAATGGGGTAGAATTTTGCCTAGTTTAACATGGTGGCATCATCTTGCATGTTTAATAACTATAAAATATGGTTTAGGGCAGAACAGTACAAATCTAAAATATGCTATGGGGATTTACCGGAATTGTTGTTCCTTGCTTCCGGCCTCATTTAACCTTGACTAGATAGGTAGTTTTACTTTGCTTCACCCTCTTGCCATGTTTAACAACATTTAATATTGTTGGGTACCTAAACGAGATCGAACTAAATAACTTGTTGTGGTGTTTCTTCAATATGCAACTCCGTTGCATAATGAGCTCCACTTAATTTGTAGGATTGTTTGTGCACTTTGTCATGCCATGTATCATTAAACCGGTCATGCATCATACTTGATTGTGCATCATGCCATGATTATGTGGTGGTTGTTTACTATGTTGTTTGCTCTTTTTCCGGTGTTGCTTCTTCGGGTTGGTTCCGATAATGTTGCGTTTGTGAGGATCCGTTCGTCTACGTCCGTTCGTCTTCTTCTTGGACTCGTTCTTCTTCCTTGCGGGATTTCAGGCAAGATGATCATACCCTCGAAATCACTACTATCTTTGCTATGCTAGATTGCTCGCTCTTTTGCTATGCCATTGCTACGATGCCTACCACTTGCTTGTCAGCCTCCCAAATTGCCATGTTCAGCCTCTAACCCACCATGAGAGCTTGTCATGGGCTTAAGTAAAGCTTCTCCAGCAATGCCCAACATTGGTTTTACCATTTGCCACCTAGCCTTTTCTTTCCCTTGGGTTCTGCAGACTCAAGGGTCATCTTTATTTTACCCCCCCCCCCCCCCGGGCCAGTGCTCCTCTGAGTGTTGGTCCGACCGAGTAGACTGTGGGGCCACCTCGGGGCAACTTGAGGGTCGGTTTTACTCGTAGGATATCTCATCTGAGTGTGCCCTGAGAAAGAGATATGTGCAGCTCCTATCAGGATTTGTCGGCACATTCGGGCGGTGTTGCTGGTTTAGTTTTACCCTGTCGAAATGTCTTGTTGTACTGGGATACCGAGTCTGATCGGAATGTCTCGGGTGGAGGTCTATTCCTTCGTTGACCGTGAGAGCTTGTCATGGGCTAAGTTGGGACACCCCTGCAGGGATTTGAACTTTCGAAAGCCGTGCCCGCGGTTATGGGCAGATGGGAATTTGTTAACGTCCGGTTGTAGAAAACCTGAAGTTAACCTTAATTAAAATGAATCAACCGTGTGTGTAACCATGATGGTCTCTTTCCGGCGGAGTCCGGGAAGTGAACACGGTTGTTGGAGTTATGCTTGACGTAGGTAGTCCAGGATCACTTCTTGATCATACTTTTATCGACCGTGCTTTGCCTTCTCTTCTCGCTCTCATTTGCGTATGTTAGCCACCATATATGCTAGTCGCTTGCTGCAGCTCCACCTCATACTTTTACTTTACCCATAAGCTTAAATAGTCTTGATCACGAGGGTGCGAGATTGCTGAGTCCCCGTGGCTCACAGATTACTTCCAAAACCAGCTTGCAGGTGCCGATGAGTACGTGTAGATGACGCAACCAAGCTCAGTAGGAGCTCGATGAAGATCTTGTCCTTTGTGTTGTTTCGTTCTAGTTGATCACTAGTGGAGCCCAGTTGGGGTCGATCGGGGACCTTTGTCGCATTTGGGGTTCCTCTTTTATTTTTGGTTCCGTAGTCGGACCTTGAGTGTATTTGGATGATGTAATGCTTTATTCATGTAATTGTGTGAAGTGGCGATTGTAAGCCAACTATGTAACTTTTTCCCCTATTATATTACATGGGTTGTGTGAAGATTACCTCACTTGCGACATTGCCTTCAATGCGATTATGCCTCTAAGTCGTGCCTCGACACGTGGGAGATATAGTCACATCGAGGGTGTTACACTCCCGATGACAGCTGGGACCCGGCAGATTTGGTGGCTGACTTGTGGGCCTACTAAGCAGACGTGTACGCAGGGCTTTGTCAACTTAATCAACAAATGATTCTAGCAGCTGGACCATTGGATGTTAATTCAACAGCCATGCTCCTTCTTCAACCTCTGTTCTTGCTCCTGTCTCCCGTGGGCGGCAGTGCTCCCGCGCACCCGAACCAGTCAAGTTTCCCACTCCTCTCCATCTGCGACTCCACTTCTGCGTCTTCCCCATCTCCGGGTCATTCCAGTCTGGGGCCTCGCTGTATTCCATCGGCCTTGGTGTGCTCGGCACGGTGTGGTCAACGTGGTCAACAACCGAGAGTCATCGGAAGATGACTGTACATGAGAGGCTGACAGTGGGGACGCACCACGCCCATGGACGCATGCATGCAACTGCATCCTTTTTACCCTGAAAAATAATGTTTTCTCCCCCTGACTACTGGGACTCACCAGCTACATCTTCGCACGCAAGGAAGTGCGTCCATATTACGGGGAAAAAATGATTCGCCCCCTCCCCCTGGCTACTAGGATCCACCAGCTACATCTTCGCACGCAAGGAAGTGCCTGACAGTCGAGACCCACCTGGTCGAAAAGTACGTAGCGTTGTCATTCTGGTCGCGAGCGTGTACGTACATACTGGCTGATGTAGAGGCGCGCACGTGTGGTAGTAGAGGCGCGCATGTAGTATATACGCGTACGTACAGCAGCCAGGGTGCAAGAAAGAAAATACGGCCACGTACGTACATACGGGCGGGGTCTCGAATGCCTACTCGTGCATACGTACGGCCAGGGCTCGTGTACATGGCTGTGGCTGGGTCAGAACGGAGAAACTGTGTTGTCGTCATGTTCATGGGGAGGCAACGGAATGCATCGTGTTCTTCGGGAGGCAACGGAACACATGCTGTTCATCGGGAGCCAACCGGCTTGGACGAAACAGCCGATGGAAACGAGGCTTGGCGTACCGCCGAACGGAGGAAACGGCCTTGTGTTCGACCGGCCACGGTCGAAATGGGATCCCGTTCATCGGGAGGGGTCTAGCGTACCGCAAAACGGAGGAAATGGACTTGTGTTGGACCTCCTACGGTCGAAACGGGGTCCTGTTGACCGGGAGGGGTGTGGCGTATCGCAAAACGGAGGAAACGGACTTGTGTTGGAGCGCTACGGTCGAAACGGGGGTCATGTTCATCGGGAGGGGTGTGGCGTACCGCAAAATAGGACTCCACGGGATACTGTTCATCTCCACCGTCGACCTCCTCCATCCTCCATGGGCTACTATTCATCCACTATCGACCTCCTCCAGCCTCCACCTATGACTGTTCATCCACAGGCTCCTGTTCATCCAGCCTCCACCGACTACTGTTCAACCAGCCCTCTCCACGGTGTCCTGTTCAACCACCCCTCCATGGGCGACTGTTCATCCAGCCCTCCACCGGCTACTGTTCAACCAGCCCTCCATCGGCTACTATTCAACCAGCTCTCCACGGGGTCCTGTTCATCCAGCCTCCACGGGGTCCTGTTCATCCACCGGCTCGATCGATCGGGGTACTGTTCATCCACCGGCAATGGCCCCTACTACCATGGGTTCCTGTTCATCCAACCCCACCGGGAACTGTTCATCCAAACCCCCCAACAACGCTCACTGTTCATCCAGAGACAGCATCGATCAGCTTCTGTTAGCAGCAGTAGCGAAGGAATTGCTTGGTCGGGTTCAGTTAATAGCGATCGATCGATCGCTCGGGTTTAGTAACGCGTAGCCTGTAGTGCAATAGCTTGGGTTTAGTTAGAGCCCAATGCCTCGTTCGGGTTCAGTTAGAGCGCAACGCCTCACACACACGCACGTACGTACGAGAGGAACGCGCATCGCTCGGCCCCCGACCAGCCACCGTAACCAGGAACTCCCCGATATTTTCCTCGCCCTCGCTTCTACCGCAGTTTTTTCCGTCATGGACGGCCCAAAGAATTTCATGCAGCTGCGTCTCCAGCCCGCCAGGATGAAAAGCCCATTTTCTGTCATGATTTTTTGTCATAGAAGTAGGATCCCACCACATCTATGAGGATACCGGGTTTTGTCACAATTATTGTCATAGAAGTGTCATAAGTATGACAGAAAAAAATTCGTTCGGCCCAAAATGTCATGGATGTGTCTTTTTTGTAGTGTTTGTGACTCCTTGAACTAGTGCAAGATGTGGAAGTCGTTTGCACTTGTCCTCGCCAAAATGATATGAGTGAAGTATGTTGGCGGAGTGATACGTCTCCGCCGTATCTACTTTTCCAAACACTTTTGCCCTTTTTGGAGTCTAACTTGCATGATTTGAATGGAACTAAACCGGACTAATGCTGTTTTCATCAGAATTGCCATGGTGTTATTTTTGTTTAGAAATAAAAGTTCTCGGAATGACCTGAAAATCAACGGAGAATTATTTTGGAATAAATACTGGAAGGAAGATCCACGTCAGGGGGGCCTCCACCTGTCCACGAGGGTGGGGGCGCTCTACCCCTTGGGCACGCCCCCTACCTCATGGGCCCCCTGACGCTCCACCGACCTCAACCTTGACTCCATATATTCACTTTCGGGGAGAAAAAGCCCAGAGAGAAGGATCCATCGCGTTTTATGATACGAAGCCGCCGCCAAGCCCTAAACTCTCTCGGGAGGGCTGATCTGGAGTCCGTTCGAGGCTCCGGAGAGGGGAATCTATCGCCATCATCATCATGAACCTTCCTCCATCACCAATTTCATGATGCTCACCGTCGTGCGTGAGTAATTCCATCGTAGGCTTGCTAGACGGTGATGGGTTGTATGAGATTTATCATGTAATCGAGTTAGTTTTGTTAGGGTTTGATCCCTAGTATCCACTATGTTCTGAGATTGATGTTGCTATGACTTTACTATGCTTAATGATTGTCACTAGAGCTTGTGTGCCATGATTTAGGACCTGAACCTATTATGTTTTCATCAATATATGAGAGTTATTGATCCTATCTTGCAAGTCTATAGTCACGTATTATGTGTTATGATCTGGCAACCCCGAAGTGACAATAATGGGGACCACTCCCGGTGATGACCGTAGTTTGAGGAGTTCATGTATTCACTATGTGTTAATGCTTTGGTCCGGTACTCTATTAAAAGGAGGCCTTAATATCCCTTATTTTCCAATAGGACCCCGCTACCACGGGAGGGTAGGACAAAAGATGTCATGCAAGTTCTTTTCCATAAGCACGTATGACTGTATTCGGAATATATGCCTACATTACATTGATGAATTGGAGCTAGTTCTGTGTCACCCTAGGTTATGACTGTTACATGATGAACTGCATCCGGCATAATTCTCCATCACCGATCCATTGCCTATGAGCTTTCCATATATTGTTCTTCGCTTATTTACTTTTCCGTTGCTATTGTTATCATCACTATAAAACACCAAAAATATTACTTTTGCTACCGTTACCTTTTACCACCGTTACCACTATTATCATATTACTTTGCTACTAAATACCTTGCTGCAGATATTAAGTTTCCAGGTGTGGCTGAATTGACAACTCAGCTGCTAATACTTGAGAATATTCTTTGGCTCCCCTTGTGTCGAATCAATAAATTTGGGTTGAATACTCTACCCTCGAAAACTGTTGCGATCCCATATACTTGTGGGTTATCAAGACTATTTTCTGGCACCGTTGCCAGGGAGCATAGCTCTATTCTTTGAGTCACTTGGGATTTATATCTACTTATTATTATGAAGAACTTGAAAGATCCAAGAACCAAGATTTATCCCTCAACTACGAGGGGAGGTAGGGAACTTCCATCTAGCGCTGCACTTGATTCACCTTCTGTTTTGAGTAAGCTTGTGACACCTAAACATGCTTCTGTTATTAATTCTGATATGTCGCATGTTATTGATGATGCCACTTCTGCTATGCATGATACTTATGATGAAACTACTTCTATGCTTGATAGTACTTTGCCACTTGGTGAATTTCTTGATGAACAACTTGCTAGGGCTAGAGAGAATGAAATTATTGAAACTGATAATATTGATGTAAGTGATGATGAAGATTCTCCCCCTAGATATGAATTGCCTGTTGTTCCTGAGGGTTATGTTATGGATGAAGAAACTGCTAGAGACTTTCTTGCTTGCAATGATAGGAGTGATCTTAAGAAATTATTAGCTAAGTTGAAACAAAAAACTCTAAATGCTAGAATGAAATATGATCCTGCTTATGCTACTTCACCTATCTTTGTTACTGATAAGGATTATGAATTCTCTGTCGACCTTGAGATAATTACTTTAGTTGAATCTGATCCTTTCTATGGCTGTGAATCTGAAACTGTTGTGGCACATCTTACTAAATTAAATTATATAGCCACCCTGTTCACTAATGATGAGAAACTCGCTACTATTATATCCTTAAGATATTTCCGTTCTCATTAAAGGGTGATGCTAAGATATGGTTTAATTCTCTTGATCCTGGTTTTGTGCATAGTCCCCAGGATATGATTTATTACTTCTCTGCTAAATATTTCCCTGCTCATAAGAAACAAGCCGCCTTAAGGGAAATATATAATTTTGTGCAAATTGAAGAAAAGAGTCTCTCACAAGCTTGGGGGAGGCTTCTCCAATTACTAAATGCTTTGCCTTATCATCCTCTTAAAAAATGAAATACATCTTTTATAATGGACTAACCGATGCTTCCAGAGACCACCTGGATAGTTGTGCTGGTTGTGTTTTCAGGGAAAGAACACAAGATGAAGCTGAAATTTTATTGAATAATATGTTGACCAATGAAAATAATTGGACACTTCCTGAGCCAACCCCTAAGCCAACTCTAGAGAGAAGGGGTGTTCTGTTTCTCAGTCCTGAAGATATGCAAGAGGGAAAGAAATCTATGAAAGAAAAGGGTATTAAAGCTGGAGATGTTAAGAATTTACCTCCTATTTAAGAAATACATGGTCTTAATTTACCGCATGTTGAAGAAATACATGGTCTTGATAACCCAACATACGTAGTAAAGGTAAATTCTCTCTATAGATATGATAAAGCTGAAATCCCTCTTACTAAGTTTGCTAGCCAATGCTCAGATGGATTTGATAACTTTATGGTTAAGCAAGAAGACTTCAATGCTTATTTTCGTAGAGAATTAAAATGCAATGCTTATATGATTGAACACTTGAGTGATTATATGTCCATAGTTAAAGGTGAACTAAAACTTATTAGTAAACATGCTTCTATGGTTACCACTCAAGTAGAACAAGTACTTAAAGCTCAGAATGATTTGCTCAATGAATTAAATAGTAAGAAAAATGATAATGTTGTTAGAGTTATGACTAGAGGTGGTAAAATGACTCAGGAACCTTTGTATCCTGAGGGCCATCCTAAGAGAATTCAGCAAGATTCTCAAAGAAATAATGTTGATGCACCTAGTCCTTCTAAAAGGAAGAAAAAGAAAAATGATAAGACTTTGCATGCTTCTAGTGAACCTGTTGTAGACACACCTGAGAATCCCAATGATATTTCTATTTCTGATGTTGAAACCCAATCTGGTAATGAACATGAACCTAGTGATAATGTCAATGATGATGTTAATATTGCTTGCAAACTTCCACAATGGGACAGCACTAGTGAGCCTCACAAATCTGAGTTTAGAGATTTTCTTGCTAGTATAACTAGGGGGGAATCTAGAGATATAACACAAGCTACCATAGGGAGCATTCATTTTCCTTCTATACATTATTTTGCTCTCTTCATAGGTAGGTGCATAAATGGTAAGGATGAAGCATGTCACATGTGTGTCCCTGGCCTCAGTATTCTTAGGAGTGCTGTGTTTGGAGATAAATCTTATAATTTGGGAGCCATTGTTGCACGTAGGTTGCATCTTAATAGATTTAATGGAGATTTCTTTGGTGGAATTTATGCAGTCCGTCTAGCTAATTTTCTTGATATGCCCATACGCGGGTATGATATTGAGTTGCCTCCTATTTATTTAGATTATGAGGCTATGGTTCGTCATTAGTTTGTTGAGAGGAATGATCAGTTCCTCCAGTACCAACTAATCTTTGACAGACGACGCACCTATCACGTCGCTCTCCCTACTCCTACTTTCTTTGACTTTCAGGCAAAAGGGGGGTATGTTATAACCAGAGAGGAGGCGACCGAGTACGAGAGGAGGGCAGAGACAGCTCGCCTCCAAGCTGCAGCTCATCAGGCAATTGCCGCTGCATCTCAGTACGACCCGAGCTACAACTTTGGATATCCGCCAGGCCAGCCGTGGCCATAGACCAACTTAGGCCAAAAGCCTAAGCTTTGGGGAGTACGTATTTCTCACCGACATTCCATTCATGCTCACACACTCATTGCTAGTTGTCGGTGCTCATACTTTTTCATTGTAACATCCATGCTAGTTTATTTCCCTTTTTATGCTTTCTTCTTGTGTGTTTAATAAACCTTAATAAAAAAATAAAAAAATAGTTGTATTTTTTAGTTAGTCTACTTTCCACGCTTGTAGTAGTAACTAAAAAGAAAACCCAAAAGATTTCTCGTTCTTCTTTTGCTCGTTGGGAGCTTTCCCGTGTAAATATTTTTATTTCTTTTCTTGTTCTTTGGGGGTCGAGAGGAGAAGACCATAATGAAAATGTTGAGTGGCTCTTATATGCATTATTGTTGATCTAACAAAGGGCCCATATTACCTTGTCTTCTCTATTGAATTGAATGCTTGCAGATTCCAGCTTAGTCCAATGCACGTGCACTATTAGTATTATTCACATCGTTCGGTCGTGCAAGTGAAAGGCAATAATGATGATTATATGATGAACTTATTGAGATGAGAAAAGCTGGTATGAACTCGACCTCTCTTGTTTTTGTAAATATGAGTAGTTCATCATTCCTCATTCAGCCTATTGTGAATAAACATGTTTGCAATGACAATTAGAGATTATAGTTGCTTATCCCATGCTTAATTAGCTAGGATTTTATAATGGTTTACCTTGCGTGCCAACATGCTATTAAAATGGTTGTGATGTGGTATGATAGGGTGGTATCCTCTTTTGAACGATTCGAGTGGCTTGACTTGGCACATGTTCACGCATGTAGTTGGAAAAAAATCAACATAGCCTCTACGATATTTATGTTCATGGTGCATTATATCCTACTCATGCTTGCATTCGGTGTTGATTAATTTTAATGCATGTTCATGACTGTTGTCGCTCTCTAGCTGGTCGCTTCCTAGTCTTTTGCTAGCCTTCACTTGTACGAAGCGGGAATACTGCTTGTGCATCCAATTCCATAAACCCCAAAGTTATTCCATATGAGTCCACCATACCCACCTATATACGGTATCTACCTGCAGTTCCAAGTAAATTTGTATGTGCCAAACTCTAAACCTTCAAATAAACATTCTGTTTTGTATGCTCGAATAGCTCATGTATCAACTAGGGTTGTTCGTATCTTCCATGTTAGGCGGGTTATTCTCAAGAGGAGTGGACTCCGCTCCTCACTCACGAGAAAATGGCTGTTCACCGGGATGCCCAGTCCCATGCTTTATGCAAATCAAATCAAAATAATTGCAAACAAAACTGCCTCGGGACTGTTGTTAGTTGGAGGCACTCGTTGTTTCGAGCAAGCCATGGATTGATGCTTGTTGTTGGAGGGGGGGTATAAACTTTACCATTCTGTGTGGGAACCGCCTATAATGTGTGTAGCATGGAAGATATCACCATCTCTCGGTTGTTATGTTGACAACGAAAGTATACCGCTCAAAATTATATTCATATCTATTTCAAAATCGAGCTCTAGCACCTCTACAAATCCCTGCTTCCCTCTGCGAAGGGCCTATCTATTTACTTTTATGTTGAGTCATCATCCTCTTATTGAAAAGCACCAGTTGGAGAGCACCAGTGTCATTTGCATCCATTACTGTTAGTTTACATTGAGTATGACTTGACTAGATCTCTTTTACTATGAATTACAATGTCTAGTCAGTCCTTGATCTTTAAAGGTGCTCTGCATTTATGTTTTGCGGTCTCAGAAAGGGCTAGCGAGATACCATCTTGTTATATCATATCATGATTGTTTTGAGAAAGTGATGTCATCTAAGATTTATTATTATTGCTCGCTATTTGATTATGCCATTTATATGAGTAAACACGAGGTCTAAATGTTATTGTGACTATGGTTAGTTCATAATCTCTGCTGAAAACTTGAATGCTGGCTTTACATATATACAACAACAAGAGCAAATAGAGTTTGTAAAAGTTTTTCTTTATCACTTTCAGCTTATCAACTGAATTGCTTGAGGACAAGCAAATGTTTAATCTTGGGGGAGTTGATACGTCTCCGTCGTATCTACTTTTCCAAACACTTTTTCCCTTGTTTTGGACTCTAACTTGCATGATTTCAATGGAACTAACCCGGACTGGCGTTGTTTTCAGCAGAATTGCCATGGTGTTATTTTTTTGCAGAAATAAAAGTTCTAGGAATGAACTGAAAATCAACGAAGAATTATTTTGGAATAAATACTGGAAGGAGGATCCACGTCAGGGGGGCCTCCACCTATCCACGAGGGTGGGGGCGCGCCCTGCCCTCCTGGGTGCGCCCCTTGCCTCATGGGCCCCCTGAGGCTCCACCGACCACTATGTTCTGAGATTGATGTTGCTATGACTTTGCAATGCTTAATGCTTGTCACTATGGCCCGAGTGCCATGATTTCAGATCTGAACCTATTATGTTTTCATCAAGATATGAGAGTTCTTGATCCTATCTTGCAAGTCTATAGTCACCTACTATGTGTTATGATCCGGCAACCCCGAAGTGACAATAATCGGGACCACTCCCGGTGATGACCGTGGTTTGAGGAGTTGATGTATTCACTATGTGTTAATGCTTTGGTTCCGTACTCTATTAAAAGGAGGCCTTAATATCCCTTAGTTTCCAATAGGACCCCGCTGCCACGGGATGGTAGGACAAAAGATGGCATGCAAGTTCTTTTCCATAAGCACGTATGAATATATTCGGAATGCATGCCTACATTACATTGATGAATTGGAGCTAGTTCTGTGTCACCCTAGGTTATGACTGTTACATGATGAACCGCATCTAGCATAATTCTCCATCTCCGATCCATTGCCTACGAGCTTTCCATATATTGTTCTTCGCTTATTTACTTTTCTGTTGCTATTGTTATCATCACTATAAAACACCAAAAATATTACTTTTGCTACCTTTAGCTTTTACCACCGTTACCACTATTATCATATTACTTTGCTACTAAATACCTTGCTGTAGATATTAATTTTCCAGGTGTGGTTGAATTGACAACTCAGCTGCTAATACTTGAGAATATTATTTGGCTCCCCTTGTGTCGAATCAATAAATTTGGGTTGAATAATCTACCCTCGAAAACTGTTGTGATCCCCTATACTTGTGGGTTATCATGGAGTCACCCTCAAGAACTCTCTAGTTCTTCTTCTTCAGGATCCACATCAACTTGATGGGAATCCTTGGAGTTGTAGTCATACTTGATGAGGAAGAACTTGATGTAGTCTTGGGAACCCACTTGACCAAGGCCTTGGGAGCTTCTTCAAATGCATCAATCTCTTCTTGAAGCTTGTCCTTGCCTTTTTGCTTGTGGTCTTGTGGTGGAAGATCATCTTGAGCTTGTGTCCCCTTGAAAGAGGTAGGATCATATTTTCTTGCTCAAGTGTAACTTGGCTAAGAGAATCATTAGTGGAATCAAGAGAACTACTAGAAGCAACAACATTGGATTTAACAAGATTATTGTTACTACTAGAAGAAGAATCTTTCTTGTTCTTCTTACTAGATTTTTCTTGTGGCATGTAAGTAGACAAGAGTAAACGCTCGGCAATGTAAGAAGAACTTTTCTTGCGAACATCATCATTGATTGCCTTTAAGAACCCATGCTCTTTCTCAAGATTGAGCTTTTCAAAGCGTAGCTTCTCATGAGTCTTTAAAAGCTCTCGATGATCTTCTAAGGTAGTTTCATGAGCTAACTTAGAGTGTTTAGTTCTTTAGTTAGATGCTCAATCTCCTTCTTATCATCGTCATTCGTTTTATCTTGATTAGCATGGTTAATAGCGAGTTCATCATAGTTTTCATCACTAGAGTTGTCAACAAGTAAATCATCATCACCTAGCAATTCATCTTCATCACTATTGAAATCAACATACTCGGGGTGTGACACCTTTGGGCCTTTAGCCATGAAGCATCTTCCAATTCCTTCATTTGGTGAGTCAAATATGTTGTAGGAGTTGGTCGACACAAGTGCTGGACCAGCAACACCTTCATCTTGAGTATATTCGGTGTCAGAGTGATAACTTCTCTCGGAGTGATGATCGGAGTCGGAGCCGGATACCCATTCACCAACGTGAGCTTGATGTCTTTGTTTTGTGTAGCTCCTTGATGACTTGTCCTTCCTTTCCAAATCCTTGCTTCTATGAGAGGTTCTTCGTTCATAACGATCATCTCTACTCCTTCTCTCTCTTGGAGGTGATTCTTCTCTTCTACTTCTCCTTTTAGGTGAGTCTTCTCTTCTTTTGTAGGGAGCCGTACACTCATTGGAGTAGTGTTCGGGTCTTCCACAATTGTAGCAATTACACTCATGACTGGAAGATCTTTTGTCATTGTAGGACCTTGAATTGGAACTCCTTTCTTTGCTTCTACTCTTGTAGAACTTGTTGAAGTTCTTCACCATTAGGCTCAATTCCTCATTGAAGGCTTGTTTCTCACTTGACGATGTAGGAGCATCACATGAGGCTTTGTAAGCACCACTAGACTTGTTGTGAAGCTCTTCTTTATCCTTGAGTGACATCTCATGAGCAACAATTCTTCCAACGACTTCCGTTGGCTTGAGATCTTTGTAATTGGGCATCATTTGGATCAATCTGCACACGGTATCATATTTTCCATCCAAGGCTCTTAGGATCTTCTTAATGATGAATCCGTCGGTCATCTCTTCACTTCCTAAGCCGGCAATCTCATTTGTGATGAGAGCAAGCCTAGAGTACATTTCAGTGACACCTTCACCATCCTTCATGTTGAACTTGTCAAGCCGACTTTGAAGCACATCCAATTGGGATTCCTTGACGGAGCCGGTACCTTTGTGCATATCAATCAAAGTATCCCAAATTTCCTTTGCATTCTCAAGACGGCTGATTTTGTAGAATTCATCGGGGCACAATCCGTTGAAGAGGATATCGAAGCTTGAGCATTGTATTGTAGCATCCTCAACTCTTTTGTGGCAGCTTCACAATTCGGTTCTCCCCATCGAAGAATTCACCTTGCAAGCCAATACACACAATAGCCCAAACTGAAGGAAATACTCCCTAGAGGAAATAATAAAGTTGTTATTTATATTTCCTTATATCATGATAATTGTTTATTATTCATGCTAGAATTGTATTAACCGGAAACTTAGTACATGTGTGAATACATAGACAAAACAGAATGTCCCTAGTATGCCTCTACTTGACTAGCTCGTTAATCAAACATGGTTATGTTTCCTGACCATAGACATGTGTTTTCATTTCATGATCGGGATCACATCATTAGAGAATGATGTGATGGACAACACCCATCCGTTAGCTTAGCATTATGATCATTTAGTTTTATTGCTATTGCTTTCTTCATGACTCATACTTGTTCCTCTGACTATGAGATTATGCAACTCCCGAACACCAGAGGAACACCTTGTGTGCTATCAAACATCACAACATAAGTGGGTGATTATAAGATGCTCTATAGGTGTCTCCGAAGGTGTTTGTTGGGTTGGCATAGATCGAGATTAGGATGTGCCACTCCGTGTATCGGAGAGGTATCTCTGGGCCCTCTCGGTAATGCACATCACTATGAGCTTGCAAGCAATGTGACTAATGAGTTAGTTGTGGGATGTTGCCTTACGGAACGAGTAAAGAGACTTTCCAGTAATGAGATTGAACTAGGTATGATGATACCGACGATCGAATCTCAGGCAAGTAACATACCGATGACAAAGGGAATAACGTATGTTGTTATGTGGTTTGACCGATAAAGATCTTCGTAGCATATGTAGGAACCAATATGAGGATCCAGGTTCCGCTATTGGTTATTGACCGGAGATGTGTCTCGGTCATGTCTACATAGTTCTCGAACTCGTAGGGTCCGCACGCTTAACGTTCGATGACGATTTGTATTATGCGTTATGTGATTTGATGAACCGAAGTTTGTTCGGAGTCCTAGATGAGACCACGGACATGACGAGGAGTCTCGAAATGGTTGAGAAGTAAAGATTGATATATTGGAAGGTTATGTTTGGACACCGGAATGGTTTCGGAAAGGTTCAGACATTTTCCGGAGTACCGGGGGATTACCAGAACCCCCCGGGGGGTTAATGGGCCTTCATGGGCTCTAGTGGAGAGAGGAGGCAGCGGCCAGGTGGAGGCGCGCGCCCCCAAGCCCAAACCGAATAGGACTAGGGTTGGGGGGTGGCCCTCTTTCCCCTTCCCCGCTTCTCCGGAAAGGAAAGAAGGGGGTCGGATCCTACTTGGACCGGGAGTCCAAGTAGGACTCCCCCCCTTGGCGCGCCCCCCCTTCGGCCGGCCTCCTCTCCTCCCCCTTTATATACGTGGGAGGGGGGCACCCCAAAGGCACACCAAGTCTTCTCTTAGCCGTGTGTGGTGCCCCCCTCCACAGTTACACACATCAGTCATATCGTTGTAGTGCTTAGGCAAAGCCATGCGCCGGTAACTTCATCATCACCGTCAACACGCCGTCGTGTTGATGAAACTTTCCCTCGTCCTCAATTGGATCAAGAGCTCGAGGGACGTCCTCGAGCTGAACGTGTGCTGAACACGGAGGTTCCATACATTCGGTGCTTGGATCGGTTGAATCGCGAAGACGTTCGACTACATCAACCACATTACTAAATGCTTCCGCTTTCGGTCTACGAGGGTACGTGGACACACTCTCCCCTCTTGTTTCTATGCATCACCTAGATAGATCTTGCGTGATCGTAGGAATATTTTTTTGAAATATTGCGTTCCCAAACAGTGGCATCCGAGCTAGGTCTATGCGTAGATGTTATATGCACGAGTAGAACACAATGAGTTGTGGGCGATAATAGTCATAATGCTTACTAGCAATGTCTTACTTTGATTCAGTGGTATTGTTGGATGAAGCGGCCCGGACCGACATTACATGACCGTGTTCATGAGACTAGTTCTACCGACGTGCTTTGCACACAGGTGGCTAGCGGGTGTCTGTTTCTCCAACTTTAGTTGAATTGAGTTTGACTACGCCCGGTCCCTGTTGAAGGTTAAAATAGCACACTTGATGAAAATCGTTGTGGTTTTGATGCGTAGGTAAGAACGGTTCTTGCTAGAAGCCCGTAGCAGCCACGTAAAACTTGCAACAACAAAGTAGAAGCCGTCTAACTTGTTTTTGCAGGGCATGTTGTGATGTGATATGGTCAAGATGTGATGAGATATAAATTGTTGTATGAGATGATCATGTTTTGTAGAAGTTATTAGCAACTGGCAGGAGCCTTATGGTTGCTGCTTTATTGTATGAAATGCAATTGCCATGTAATTTCTTTACTTTATCACTAAGCGGTAGCGATAGTCGTAGAAGAAATAGTTGGTGAGACGACAACGATGCTACGATGGAGATCAAGGTGTCAAGCCGGTGATGATGGTGATCATGACAGTGCTTTGGAGATGGAGATCAAAGGCACAAGATAATGATGGCCATATCATATCACTTAGTTTGATTGCATGTGATGTTTATCCTTTATGCATCTTATTTTTCTTAGTATGACAATAGCATTATGAGATGATCCCTCACTAAATTTCAAGGTATAAGTGTTCTCCCTGAGTATGCACCGTTGCGACAGTTCATCGTGCCGAGACACCACATGATGATCGGGTGTGATAAGCTCTACGTTCACATACAATGGGTGCAAGCCAGTTTGCACACACGGAATACTTGAGTTAAACTTGACGAGCCTAGCATATGTAGATATGGACTCGGAACACTGAGACCGAAAGGTCGAACGTGAATCATATAGTAGATATAATCAACATAGTGGTGTTCACCATTGAAAACTACTCCATCTCACGTGATGATCGGACATGGTTTAGTTGATATGGATCATGAGATCTTTTAGATGACTAGAGGGATGTCTACCTAAGTGGGAGTTCTTAAGTAATATGATTAATTTAACTTTAACTTATTATTAACTTAGTCCTAATTGTATTTGCATATCTATGTTGTAGATCAATAGCTTGCGATATAGCTCCCCGTTTATTTTTTGATATGTTCCTAGAGAAAATAAGTTGAAAGATGATAGTAGCAATGCTGCAGACCGGGTCCGTGATATGAGGAATATCCTCATTGCTGCACAGAAGAATTATGTCCTTGATGCACCGCTAGGTGACAGAACTATTGCAGGAGCAGGTGCAGATGTTATGAACATTTGGCAAGCTCGGTATGATGACTACTTGATAGTTTAGTGCACCATGCTTTATGGCTTAGAACCGGGACTTCAAAAATGTTTTGAACGCCACAGAGCATATAAAGATGTTCCAAGAGCTGAAATTGGTATTTCAGACTCATGCCCGAGTCGAGAGGTATGAGACCTCTGACAAGTACTTTGCCTACAAGATGGAGGAGAATAGCTCAACCAGTGAGCATGTGCTCAGAATGTCTGAGTACTACAATCGCTTGAATCAAGTGGGAGTTAATCTTCCAGATAAGATAGTGATTGATAGAGTTCTCTAGTCACTGTCACCAAGTTACTGGAACTTCGTGATGAACTGTAATATGCAAGGGATGATGAAAATGATTCCCGAGCTCTTCGCGATGCTAAATCAGTGAAGGTAGAAATCAAGAAAGGGCACCAAGTGTTGATGGTTGACAAGACCACTAGTTTCAAGAAAAAGGGCAAAGAGAAGAAGGGGAACTTCAAGAAGAACGACAAGCAAGTTGCTGCTCAAGTGAAGAAACCCAAGTCTGGACCTAAGCCTGAGACTGAGTGCTTCTACTGCAAAGGAAATGGTCACTGGAAACGGAATTGCCCCAAATACTTTGCGGATAAGAAGGATGGCAAAGTGAACAAAGGTATATATGATATACATTTTATTGGTGTGTACTTTACTAGTGTTCATAGTAGCCCTGGGTATTTGATACTGGTTCAAGTTTCTAAGATTAGTAACTCGAAACAGGAGTTACAAAATGAACAAAGACTAGTTGAGGGCGAGGTGACGATGTGTGTTGGAAGTGATTCCAAGGTTGATAAGATCACCATCGCATACTCCCTCTACCTTCGGGATTAGTATTGGACCTAAATAAATGTTATTTGGTGTTTGCGTTGAGCATGAATATAATTGGATCATGTTTATTGTGATACAGTTATTCATTTAAGTCAGAGAATAATTGTTGTTCTGTTTACATGAATAAAACCTTCTTTGGTCTTACATCCAATGTAAATGATTTACTGAATCTCGATCATCATGATACACATATACATAATATTAATACCAAAAGATGCAAAATTAATAATGATAGTGCAACATGTTTGTGGCACTACCGTTTAGGTCATATTGGTGTAAAGCGCATGAAGAAACACCATTCAGATGGACTTTTTGAATCACTTGATTATGAATCATTTGATACTTGCGAACCATGCCTGTCGGGTGGTAGGTGCGACATATGCCAATGGGTGGCTTATCATTGTGGGAGCCAATAAGACGTCGTCGGTGCCTGGAAACGGGATGAGGCGAAGACAAGCTCGCCGACGTGCTTTACCCAGCTTCAGGGTTCTCCGTGGAGATAACACCCCTACTGCTACTCTGCGGGGTCTCCGCATGATCACTAGATGAACAAGTAGCTACACAATGCTCCTTGAGCTATTTTGGTGGAAGGAGGAAGAAGGGCACGGCTAGCCTGCTTCCTCTCCTTGTATGGTGTCTAAGTCTAGCTTGGGGGTCGAACCCTTTGCATGGGTGCACCGGGGGGTTTATATAGGCCTACCCCCCGGGGGTACAATGGTAATCCGGCTGGGCGCAGGGCCCAGCTATCTGTGACTATGCTCGCCGGCTTCTGCGCCGGCTGCTGGGGCCCGCCGACTCGTGGGTCCCGCCGGCTGCCGGCACCGTGGTCGACAGGCAGGCCCCACTGTCCAGGGCCTAGTCGGTGGCTGGTTACTATTGCCCTGTGCTGATGACGCGGGCTTGGTCGGGGTAAGCGTGGCTACAGTACCGCCGCCCTGGCGGGCGATTACTGTAGCCCCGCCATGTCTTGTCTCCTTAATGGGCGTCTCCTTCGAGGAGGATGGCAGGCCGGCTATGGGGGACCGGCTCTCCATCGGGCCGACTTGGGAGGAGGTGCGGCTGCCTTTGGTATCTCTCCGCCCGAAGGGGCCCACCGCCTCGGGGGCCACGCTGGTGGCCCGTCGTGGACGGCGTCAAGGCCACCGTGGCAACAGTGCTGCGCCGGACGGGTCGTGGCCACCCGTACGGCGCACTGTGCTGGGCGTGCTCCGGGTTTTGGGGGTGGCAGGCTTTACTGTAGCCACGCCCCGCTTCATCATTGCTGGGTGGACGCGGACTTCGCGGGTACGATCTTGACTGCTTTATGGGAGCCGGCTTCTGGGAGTCGGCCTACTTGTCGCCGACTTCTCTAAGTCGGCCCTCCCACGGCCCTCTTCGTGAGGGCTAAAGGCAGGCCGCCCCCTGAAGCTGGCCTAGAAGATAGCCGGCAGGGGGAAGGCGGCCCCAGGTCTTGAGTTCTTTGAGAGCCGGACGGGCTCGTAATTTTTTCAGAAGGGCCAGGGAAGCCGGCTAGGCTACCCATGGCTATTTACTCCGATAGTAGTCCCCGAAGCTGGGCGAGCTTCGAGGTGGATAGAGGGACGAGAAGCTTGATCAGCTTCTTATCCCGAGGAGCCGGCTTTGCCGGCATAGGTCGTCTTCAGAGAGTTCTCGTATCTTGCGGCCAGGATGGTGGCCCACTTGCATGCTGATTGTGGGCCCCCCGTGGGCCACGTGGCGGCGGAATCCTGCCCACGCACGCGCGCGACGGGACGCCGCCGCAGGCCCGGGCCCGCCACTCCCTGGCCTCGGCCCGAGCGCTGATCTTCTGCGGCCCAGGGAGACGGCTCGCCATCCTGAGGCGCCTTGAATTCTCCATTAGGGCGCAATAAACGCGGGTCGTGGGGGAAGTGGGCACGATTGATCCCCATGTTCCCCCACGCCGCGCCTCCTCGGCTCCGCCGCCCGAGCCTACAAGTAGGGGGAGGAGGGGGAGAGGCAAAGGTTCGCTCGCTCTCCCACGCTCCATCCCTCCTCGTCTTCTTTCTTCTTCTTCTTCCTCTCACTGCCGTCGCAGCTTCTCACCGCAGCACCCCCACCGCGCCCTGCCCCATGGCGTTATCGAGCTCATGGGACGGCTCCAACGTCGACAACGAGCAAGTGGAGTTCCTCCGCCAGACATGGCGCCTACTCGGCGCCAATCTTGTGCAAGTTCGCCTGGCGCCCGCGACGGAGGTCTCGCCGGAGCCGGAGGAAGGTGAGCGGGTCGTCTTCCGCTCACATTTCCTCCGGGGCTTCGGCCTACCAGCGAGCGGGTTTCTGCGCTCCTTCTTGGAGTTCTACAATCTGCAGCCGCATCATCTCACGCCCAACGCGGTGATGCTCGTGTTGGCCTTCGTCTCCCTCTGCGAAGTCTTCTTGGGCGTGCTCCCCACGCTGGAGCTCTGGGGGGAGCTCTTCCAGAGCAAGCTCGGCACCGTCACCGCCGGCGTACCTGCCCCCTGTGGAGCCTACATCACCATGAGGAGCTCAGGCGATAACAATCCGTTCCCCTCCATCCCTCTAATCCAGTCGGTGAAGATCTGGCAGAAGTCATATTTTTACGTGAAGAACGCCGGCTCGCCCCCGAGAGGAGACCACGTCAATCTGCCAGCCTACGTAGCCGGCCCGCCGGCTGGGAGGCAGCCGTCGTGGAGTTATCGGTCCAAGTCCCTGTCGCCGGCTGGGAACGCAGCCATCTCCCGGCTTCGAGTGATGATCCAGTCGGAGGGTCTGCGCGGAGCCGACTTGGTGGCCGCCTTCGTGGAGCGCTGGATCCTTCCTCTCCAAAGCTGGCCCCACATGATGTGCCAGATGAGCGGCCGCTTCGACCCAAGCTGGCTGAGCATGCGGGAAATGCCGCACGCGGAAGTGGCGCTCATGGTCAATTACATCGCCAACTGCAAGCTCGCCGGAGACTGGCGATACGGCAAGGCGCCGTACTCTCGCGCCAATCCTCCGCCTATGGTAAGCTTCTCTCTTCTATCTTCTTTTTGTTGTCAGCCGACTCCATGATGGCCGGCTTTTGATCAGCCGGCTCTTGTTTGCAGAATCCCCTTCCTCCACCGCCGGCTGGGGTGGCAGGGATCGAGCGTCAGTACGCCCCCGATCGCACGGTGGACGATGTTGACGATCCGGACTTGGGGGCAGCCGCCATGGAGGAGGCCGTCCTGGGTGACAACATTGAGCCCGGAGGCACCGGGCTTTCCGCCAGCTTCGAGGACTGGCCGGACGACGCCGACACCGAAGAAGTCCCTCATCGCCAGCCGGCGCCCGACCGCCAAAACGTGGGCTCGTCTGCCGCGCCGGCTGCAGGCGGCGGCGCTCCGAAGCGCCAGGCCACGTCAGCTCTCTTCGGCAATCGGCCGAAGAAGCCCAAAACCTCCGCCATAGCGACGAAGCGAGACGAGGCGGCAGCGAAGGCGGCCCGCTTCCGGAAAGCGGTGAAGCAGCCCCAGGCGGTCTCGGTGTAAGCATCTAATCGCTTGTATGCTTGTTTTGTTGTGTTCTTCTGTTTGAATCATTCTTCCTAACTTTTCTCTGTTTTCTGAGCAGGGTGCCGCTTTCGCTGGAGCGGGGCCCAGGCGGCTCCGTCGTCGGGCCGGCTGGAGGGTCATCGGGCTCCCGCCGCGTGGATCCCCGCGCCGATCTCATGGAAGCCACAGAGCGGAACGCTCGTGAGGCGCGGGAGGAGAGGGAGGCGGCGGATAGGGAGGCAGCTCAGGCAGCGAAGGAGCGGGCCGAGGCGGCGGCCAGGACTCAGGCGGAGCGGGCGACTGCGGAGACAGAGGCGGAGGGCTCGCGCGACCAACCCCCGCTGCTCGCCATCCCACTCCGATCCGTAGACCCGGACACCCCATTGCCCCTGGCGGAGGAGATCATCCAGGACCCGCCGTCGGTGCAAAGGGAGGAGCTCTTCGAGGTTTTCGCGGGGAGGACGCCGCCGGCCGCGCCAGTCGGCGCGGGCCAAGGCGGCCAGTCATTGACGGCGCCAATGGAGCCCGCCAGGGACGCGCCTGAAGTCGGAGCCGGCCTTGAAATCCAGCCGGTGACGCGTCAGCGCGCATGGGGAAGTGCCGCCCCGCCGGAGTCGCGCCGAGCCGCAGGCGCCGGCCAGTCGGTGGAGGCCTTGGAGGCGGCCAGCTCCGGTACGTCCGGGTGGACTCCCAGCGCGGGGACCGGCGAGCTGAATGTGGCGGCCCAAGAGGTCCGGAATCGGCTGGGAGCTCAGGCCGGCCTCCTGTAGCAATATACGCAGGAGTTCCTGTCGACGCGAGCCGCCATCCGGGTAAGTTTTTTGCTCTTGACCGCTTTGGTTCCTTGATTTCTTCCGTGGGGGCGCATCAGCGCACCCACTGGGTGTAGTCCCCGAGATTCGGGTCGACTGCTGCGCAGTCGGGTCAGATCTTTCTTGGCGACCGTCTAATATTTGCCTTCTGTCTTAACTTCTAGGAATATCATAATTCCCGTGCTGCCGCCTTCAACTCCCAGGCTCAGGAGTTGGGTCGAAAGATCGTCGACCTGGCCAACAGCCGAAGTAAGTGTTTGTTTTTATCTGTTTCCTGTGGGGGCGCGTCAGCGCACCCACTGGGTGTAGTCCCCGAGATTCGGGCCGACTGCTGAGCAGTCAGGTTGGATCTTCCTTGACAACCTTTCCCTCATTGGTTTTTTCTTCTTTTTGTCTTTTGCTCTTTGCAGGAGCCAACGCCGACTTGTGGAGAGAGCTTGGCGAGGCACAGATCGCCCTTCGTACCAGGGACGCCGAGTACGCCACCTTGGCCCAGGAGCGCGACCGCCTGGCCAAGAAGCTGGCTGATCAGGAAGAAAGCCACAAGGCGGCCCTACAGAAGGCGCAGGAGAGTGAGGCCGCCCTGAAGGCGGAGTTTGAGACCGAGGCGGCAAGCTGGGCTGAGACTCGTCAAGCACTGGATGCGGGCTTCGGCCGCATTGAAGACTTCATTGATGGTAAGCTGCTTTTGTCGCCCTTCTTCTGCCTGCTGGCCGCCTGGGGTCATGGGCTGACTTGTGCTGCCGCCCATTTTCTTGTGCAGATTACTTTCCTGGCCACTCCACCCTTGCCGCCCAAGCCATCGAGGCTCATCGCAAGGCGCGCCGTCAGGCGGGCGTCAACGTCGCGCCGGACGCCAATCGGACGCTGGAGGAGCAGCTTGTGGCCATCCAAGCGCGGCTGCAGCCGGCTCACCGGATGCTCCGCCGGCTTCAACGTGTCGGGGCGCAGGTGCTGGCCGCCCTCTGGCCCGGCCAGATGATCCCCCGCACTCCAAGCCGGACCGCCGACTGGCTGGAGGTCGCAGTCGGCCGTTTCGAAGCATGGAAGGCGTCGGCGGCCCGTCTCGGAGCCAGGCGGGCGTTGGAGTTCGTCCGCGCCTGGTACCCAGGGCTAAGCCTGGACCAGCTGCGTACTTGGAGGCTGGAAGCCGACGCGGAGCTGGAGGAAGTGCGGCCGGCAATCGCCCAGCGCGCCTCGACGATCGCCGAGTGTACTGACATCAGTGTCTTCGCGCCTGAGCTCAATGACGACTGCGTTGCTCAGCCGGCGGACTAGTTCGGCCTGGACCCGGCGGTGGGCGAGGACTCGGCCGAGGAGATCGCCTCCAGCGATGAGGGCGAGGATGACGAGGACGAAGACGGCGAAGACGTCGAGCCGGCTAGCGGAACAACCGGCCAGCCTCCAGCTGATCGTGCCTCCAGCAACGAGGAGCGTGGAACCGCGCCCTCCGCAGGAGGCGGTCATCAAGCCGAAGTTCACCAGCCGGCCGCTCCCTCAGCCGACGCAACCGTCTCCACCGACCAGCCCAGCTCGTCAACCGCTCCGCCAACTTGACTTGCCGTCTTTATTTTTCCTGTTTGTCGTCTTTTGGAACAATCTTTTAAGCTTTTGCAATTCCACCCGCTGGGGGTGTATCAAACTATGTTGGATGTCGGCCTCTTAGAGGTCTTTTTATGTAAACATTATGGTGTGCATGTTTGGTTTCCATGCACGTACGCTTTTTATCCTTAGGCTTTTTCCTTTGCCGCCTTCCCACTTTGGGGAGGCAAGTACTCAAGCTTTCTTGGATTGAAGTGAAGTGAATGGAAACCGGACGGCCGGCTACTCTGGTATTCGGTCGGCGGCAGGCGGCAAACCGGCTCCTGTTATATTAGTCCGCTGGTCCCTAGCCATTTTTTGTGTGCGCACCCTTTCCTGCTTTTGACTCTTGCCAGCCGAGCAGCCGGTTCTTCGAACTGCGGCTTTGGCAAGAGCTAAGCCTGGGTGTCGGCACACTACTTGCCTGACCATGGGTAAGACTTTTAATATAACTTTAGTCGGTCAGTCCCCGGGCCGACTGGTCGAACCCGGTGCCGGACAGAATAAGTAAATGAAATGACAAGGTCATAAGCATGATATTGTTCATTCATAGATAAAAGATGGCAGTCCCCGAGTCCTCCTCGGGGAGCCTTTTGTCTCGTACTTAATACAAAAGTTAACGTGATACATACTGCATTTCAACTGTAAAATCTTCGAAGGAGATTGGCGTTCCATGGTCGTTCTGACTCCTTGCCCGAGTCGTCTCTCTTGCGTGCCTTGGGTTTCTATGCATCGATTAAGTAGTAGGAGTCGTTGCCTAGAGCTCTGCTGATGACGAAGGGGCCTTCCCAGGGGGCCGAGAGCTTGTGCTGGCCAGCTGTTCGCTGGATCAGCCGAAGCACAAGGTCGCCCTCCTGGGAGGATCTTGGCCTGACCTTCCGGCTGTGGTAGCGGCGCAACCCCTGCTGGTAGATGGTAGACCGGCTGAGGGCTAACAGTCGGCCTTCTTCCAGCAGGTCGACGCCGTCTTCTCGTGCTTCCTTGGCCTCCGCCTCCGTGTACATGGTCACCCGAGGTGAGTCGAATTCGATGTCGGTTGGGATGATTGCTTTGGCACCGTACACGAGGAAAAAAGGAGTGAAGCCGGTTGACTTGTTTGGGGTGGTGCACAGACTCCAGAGGACAGCCGGCAGCTCATCGAGCCAACAGCCGGCTGAACGCTCCAGAGGTACGACCAGTCAGGGCTTGACGCCGGAGAGGATGAGGCCGTTGGCTCGCTCGACCTGGCCGTTTGACTGCGGGTGGGCGATGGATGCTAAGTCCAGCCGGATACCTTGTGCAGCGCAGAAACGTGCCAAGGCTCCTTTGGCAAAATTTGTGCCATTGTCGATGATGATGCTGTGTGGCACGCCATACCGAGTTGTTATGTCTGTGATGAATGTCACGGCAGTCGGCCCATTCAGCTTCTTGATCGGCTTTGCCTCGATCCACTTGGTGAATTTATCTACGGCGACGAGCAAATGTGTCATGCCACCGCGAGCCGTCTTGAATGGGCCCACCATGTCTAATCCCCAAACGGCAAAGGGCCAAGTGATGGGGATGGTCTTGAGTGCCGAAGCCGGCATGTGTTGCTTGGAGCTGAAAAGTTGGCAGCCTTTGCAGTGCTTAACTAATTCTTTGTCGTCATCCAAAGCAGTCGGCCAGAAAAAGCCGTGGCGGAAAGCTTTGGCGACAAGTGATCTTGAGGCGGCATGGTGGCCGCATTCTCCTTGGTGTATATCTCTGAGGATTGCAACGCCCTTCTCTTGCTCGACGCACCGTTGGAGGACTCCAGTGACACTGCGCTTGACCAGCTCTCTGTTGACGATCGTGTATGTGCCGGCTCGACGTTGGACTTGTCTCGCTCCTATTTCGTCAGCCGGCAGATCTTGGTTTACTAGGAAGTTGAGGATGGATTGAGCCCATGATGGGGCTGCGACTTCCCCTACCGCCAATGTGGCTACTGCCACCAGGGTGAGCGGGTTGGGTGATGAAGTGCTGGAGTCGGCCGCCGACTGCTGTGTTGACATAGTCCCCGAGCCGGCTACTGCAGTCCCCGGGCCGGCTACCACAGTCCCCGGGCCGGGTGCGGCAGTCCCCGGGCCGGCTACTGCAGTCCCCGGGCCGAGTACTGAAGTCCCCGGGTCGCCTGCTTGGTTCTTCGAGCCGGACCCGACCCCGTCGGGGTTGGGCGGCACGAAGATGGAGTCGGATTCTGGAGACGGCTTGATGGACGGCTTGAGGAGGCGTTGTAGAGCGACGCCGGTTGGTATTGCTTGCCGAGTGGAGCCTATTCGGGCCAGGGCATCGGCTGGCTTGTTGTCGGCTCGCGGCACGTGGAGGAACTCGCATCCTTCAAAGTATCCACTGATTTGCTGCACCAGGAAGCGGTAGCTTGCCATGTTTGCGTCCTTGGCGTCCCAGTCGCCGGATGATTGTTGAACCACCAAATCCGAGTCGCCATAACATAGGATCCGGCGGATGCCGAGTTCCTTGGCAAGCCGGAGCCCATGTATGAGCGCCTCGTATTCGGCTACATTGTTGGAGGCGGCGAAGTGGATCTGCAGCGTGTATCTAAGCTTGTCGCCCTTGGGAGAGGTAAGGACGACGCCGGCTCCCAAACCGGTGCGCATCTTGGACCCGTCAAAGTGCATGCGCCAATGGGTGGAGTCAGGAGCCGGCGGCAGGTACTGGGTCTCGGCCCAGTCGAGGATGAAGTCGGCCAATGCTTGGGACTTGATGGCGGTGCGAGGCTGGTAGAAGATTGTGTAGGGGGCCAGCTCGATGGCCCACTTCGCCACCCGGCCGGATGCATCCCGGCTGCCTATGATCTCGGCCAGTGGGGCAGTGCATACGACCATGATGGGATGCTCTTGAAAGTAGGGCTTCAGCTTCTTGGCGGTGAAGTACATGTCGTAGCACATCTTCTGGTAGTGCGGGTAGTTCTATTTTGAGGCGGACAGCACCTCGCTCAAGTAATACACCGGCCTTTGGACCGGCTGGGCCCGACCTTCTTCTGGGCGTTGGACCACGATGACGGTGCTGACCACCCGGCTGGTTGCGGCAGTGTAAAGGAGCATGGGCTCTTTCTTAGTCGGCGCCTCCAGGACAGGCGGCGTGGCCAGCATCTTCTTCAGCTCGTGAAAGGCTTGATCGGCCTGGTCGTTCCACTCGAAGTGAGTGCTCTTCTTCATGAGGCGGTAGAGAGGGAGGGCTTTCTCTCCGAGACGGCTGATGAAGCGGTTTAAAGAGGCCAAGCACCCGGTGAACTTCTGGATTTCTCGAAGCTTGGTGGGGATCGCCATTCTCTCGATGGCCTTGATCTTCACCGGGTTGCACTCGATGCCGCGTTCGGAGACCAGGAAGCCTAGGAGCTGGCCGGCTGGCACTCCAAACACGCATTTCTCGAGGTTGAGCTTGATTCGGAACCGGCGCAGGTTCTCGAACGTTTCTTTCAGGTCTTCCAGCAGGGTGCCGCGCTTCTCCATCTTCACCACGATATCGTCCATGTAGACGTGAGCGTTTTTGCCGAGTTGCATGAGGAGGCACTTCTGCATGCAACGCTGAAAAGTGGCACCGGCATTCCTTAAGCCGAATGTCATGGTCAGGTAGCAGAAGGCTCCAAATGGCGTGATGAAGGCGGTCTTCAGGCGGTCATCTGGGTTCAGTTTTATCTGGTGGTATCCTGAATAAGCATCCAAAAAACTCAACAGCTTGCATCCGGCTGTGGAGTCTATCACTTGGTCAATTCTTGGCAGGGCGAAGGGATCTTCGAGGCAGGCTTTGTTGAGGCTTGTGTAGTCTATACACATGCGCCACTTGTTATTCTTCTTCAGCACGAGAACCGGGTTGGCAAGCCACTCTGGGAAGAAAACTTCCATGATGAAGCCGGCTGCCAGAAGCCGGGCTATCTCCTCCCCTACAATCCTTCTCTTCTCCTCTGACAGTCGGCGGAGAGGCTGCTTGACTGGTTTTCCGTCTTCTCGCACGTGTAGCTTGTGCTCGGCGAAATCCTTCGGAACACCCGGCATGTCCTTGGGGGACCATGCAAAGATATCCCGATTCTCACGGAGGAAATCAGCGAGCTCGCCTTCCTATTTGCTATTCAGGCTTGCCCCAATGACGGCAAACCTCTCGGGGTGCTCGGGGTCAAGAGGTATCTTCTTGGTCTCCTTGGCCGGCTGGAAAGATCCTTGGGCATCATGCTCCCTGGAGTCGGTGGGCTGGCTCAGCTGCTTGCTGGCCAGGGCCACGACCCGGTCCAGCGTCTTCTTTTCTTCAGCAATCACAAGGGACACGGCCAGCCGGCTGCTGGCCGCAGCGCACTCAGCAGACTTCTTGTAATCGCCGGCTATGGTGATGATGCCCTTGGAGCTTGGTATCTTCATCTTGAGGTATGCGTAGTGGGGGACCGCCATGAACTTGGCCACGGCGGGTCGGCCAAGCAATGCATGGTAAGGGCTCTCCAGGTCCACCACTTCGAACCAGATCGCTTCCCGGCGGAAATGCTCCTTGTCCCCAAAGAGTACGTCGATCTTGATCTTGCCAATGGGGGCGCAGGACAAGCCGGGCACGATGCCGTGAAACACTGTCCGAGTCGGCACAAGCTGCTTCGTCTTGACACTTAACTTCTCTAGGGTGTCGCGGTACAGGATGTTGATGCTGCTTCCGCCATCTATTAGCACGCGGGAGAAGCGGGCGGCGCGCCTGTCCATCGCGAGGGTGGCCTCCAGGACCAAAGCATAGGAGCCGGGAGACGGCATCACCTCTGGGTGGTCGGCCCGGCTCTAGCTGATGAGTTTCTCTGACCAATGCATGTGTCCGGCTGGGCTAGCAGCGACCACACTAACTTCCTGATGCTCTCGGCGCTTGCTGCACCGGTCTTCGGGCTGGCTCGTAAAGATGACATAGGATGCTTGCTCGTCGGGGAACTCGTCCTGCACGGCGCCGACTGCAAGCCGGGCGGCCTGAAGCGGCGGAGCCGGAGGCGGCGGACCGGCAGGACGAGTCGGCGTGAGCCCTTCGCCCTTGGAGATTCGGGCGAGCCAGTTGCACTTTCGGGTTGTGTGGTTGGACGGCTTTGCGCCGCTATGGAACTTGCACGGGGCGTCAAGAGCTTGCTCGTAGGAGAAAGCCGGCTGCCAAGCCGGCCGGCCGCCCTTGGGCTTCTTGGGAGCGGGCCGCCCTTCAGGCGGCGTGTCTTCGACCGTGGCCACCTGCCGGTTAACGGGAGGCGGAGCAGGGCCTTTACGCTTCTGGTCATTCGGGTGCTGGCATCGGCCGGAATCTCCTGCCGGCGTCTTGGGCGAAGGGTTAAGAACTTTCCCGGACGCATCTACCTGGAGCTCGGTCTTCATCGGAGAATCGGCGGTGGCGTATCTGTTGGCGATGTTTAGAAGCTCGTCAAGGGTAGTTGGCTCGTCGCAGAGGAGCTTGTGCTTGAGGAGGGTGCCTTCTCGGCACCCGGCAGTGAAGTATTCGATGGCCTGCACCTCGTGCACCCCTTTACAAGAGTTGCGAAACTCGGCCCAACGCATGAGGTAGTCGCGAGTGGACTCGGCTGGGCCCTGTACGCACAGGGAGAGCTGCCTGGGCTTGGGAGCCCGCTTGTAGGTGCTGGTGAAGTTGCGAACGAAGGCTTCGGTGAAATCTACCCAGCTATTGATGCTGAGAGGCTTGAGGCTGTTAAGCCAAGTCCGTGTCGTGCCTTGCAGCATGAGGGGCACGTACTTTACGGCAACCCGCCGGTTGCCATTGGCTATGCTGACTGCCGTGGAGTAGTCGATTAGCCAGTCTTCCGGCTTCACGGAGCCGTTGTACTTGGGCGTGTCTCTTGGGAGCGAGAACCCTTTGGGGAAGGGCTCGTCACGGATGTGGGGGCCAAAACAGGGTGGGCCGACATCGTCTTCTTCTTCCAGCACCAGGGATCTGGCCAGGCGGTCGATCCGATTGCGGGCGTCGTTCTCACCGACTCCTTCACGGCGACCTAGTCGGCCGCTGAGAGTCGGATGCGCCACTGGCGGTGGGGTGGGGTATCTTTCTCCACGAGCCCGAGGCGGAGGCGGGCTGCCCCGCCATTCCCTGGCTCGGGGATGGCCATCCGCGTCGCGCTCGATGGAGATTCATGTCCGGCTTCGGCTGGAAGCCGGCTCTTTCTCGCGCCGCGCGCGGGTGTTACTCTTAGTCGGCGTCCGGGACGTCGCGCCATGGTCCCGACGCGGGGGTGGGCTTCCCGCGCGGGCGTCGGCCTCGTGCCGCTGAGTGGCCGTGTCAATCAGTTGCTGTATGCGCCGGGTGATGTGGGGGAGGTTTTCGGCCCCCAAGCCGTCGAACTCGTCCACGGCCGCCTGGGCGGCACAGGTTCTCGAGCGGAGTGGCATAGACCGGGCGGTTGACTCCCAGTGCGTCGGCGATGACAGCGTCGCGTTGCCTGACAGCACCAGCCCGGCTTGGGCCAGCCGGGGCCGGCGTGCCGAAGGCGACGCGGTCAGCTTCGCGCTGGAAAGCCGTAGTGAGGCGTCTCACGGAAGCTAGCCTCCGGCCGTCCGTGAGGAGGGCGAGACGGCGTGCCTCCAGTGCTTCGTCGTCGGCATCAGCCGGGAGGGGGCGGACAAGTCGTGGGCCGCCGCGCGCGGGGCGTCATGGGCGCTCTCGTCGGCCGGATCGCCGTGGCCGATAACAATCACCTCAGTGGTGACAGTATCGCGATCATCGGTCCGGGGGAGCGGGTCGTTGTAGATCGTGATGTTGGTGGGGAAGGTGTCGTAGGAGGCCGTGTCGGAGTCGACAGAGTCGACAGGCATCGGGTCGGTGGAGCCAACCGACTCCAGATCTGCAGCAGGCTCGCTGGAGACATGGAGCTGGCCAAGGAGGTTGGCGAGGTGGTCGGTGCCCGCATCGGAGGCAAGCTCGTCGGAGATGCGGGCCTCGTCGAGGAGATCGGCAAGGCTGCTTGCCACGCAGATGCTGGTGACGTCCTGCAGCGCGTCGTGGCAAGCGCCATCAGGCGTGCCGGGCTGGCTACGCTCGCTAGGGAGGAAGAGGGTTCCCGTCCAGAACAGGTCTCCGGACGACGGTGCACCTGGCCCCACGGTGGGCACAAAATGTCGGGTGGTAGGTGCGACATATGCCAACGGGTGGCTTATCATTGTGGGAGCCAATAAGACGTCGCCGGTGCCTGGAAACGGGATGATGCGAAGACAAGCTCGCCGACATACTTTACCCAGCTTCAGGGCTCTCCATGGAGATAACACCCCTACTGCTGCTCTGCGGGGTCTCCGCATGATCACTAGATGAACAAGTAGCTACACAATGCTCCTTGAGCTGTTTTGGTGGAAGGAGGAAGAAGGGCACGGCTAGCCTGCTTCCTCTCCTTGTATGGTGTCTAAGTCTAGCTTGGGGGTCGAACCCTTTGCATGGGTGCACCGGGGGGTTTATATAGGCCTACCCCCCGGGGGTACAATGGTAATCCGGCTGGGCGCGGGGCCCAGCTGTCTGTGACTATGCTCGCCGGCTTCTGCGCCGGCTGCTGGGGCCCGCCGACTAGTGGGTCCCTATGGCTCCCGGCACCGTGGTCGACAGGCAGGCCCCACTGTCCAGGGCCTGGTTGGTGGCTGGTTACTGTTGCCCTGTGCTGATGACGTGGGCTTGGTCGGGGTAAGCATGGCTACAGTACCGGCGCCCTGGCGGGCGATTACTGTAGCCCCGCCGTGTCTTGTCTCCTTAATGGGCGTCTCCTTCGAGGAGGATGGCAGGCCAGCTATGGGGGGCCGGCTCTCCATCGGGCCGACTTGGGAGGAGGTGCGGCCGCCTTCGGTATCTCTCCGCCCGAAGGGGCCCACCGCCTCGGGGACCACGCTGGTGGCCCGTCGTGGATAGTGTCAAGGCTGCCGTGGCAACAGTGCTGCGCCGGACGGGTCGTGGCCACCCGTACGGCGCACTACGTTGGGCGTGCTCCGGGTTTTGGGGGTGGCAGGCTTTACTGTAGCCACGCCCCGCTTCATCATTGCTTGGTGGACGCGGACTTCGCGGGTACGATCTTGACTGCTTTATGGGAGCCGGCTTCTTGGAGTCGGCCTACTTGTCGCCGACTTCTCGAAGTCGGCCCTCCCACGGCCCTCTTCATGAGGGCTAAAGGCGGGCCACCCCCCGAAGCCGGCCTAGAAGATAGCCGGCAGGGGGAAGGCGGCCCCAGGTCTTGAGTTCTTTGAGAGCCGGAGGGGCTCGTAATTTTTTCAAAAGGGCCAGGGGAAGCCGGCTAGGCTACCCATGGCTATTTACTCCGATAATGCCTCATGGGCAAGATGACTAAAACTCCTTTCTCCGGAACAATGGAGTGAGCAAATCACTTATTGGAAACAATACATACCGATGCATGCGGTCCAATGAGTGTTGAGGCTCGCGGCGGGTGTCGGTGTCAAAACCGGCGGATCTCGGGTAGGGGGTCCCGAATTGTGCGTTTAAGGCGGATGGTAACATGAGGCAGGGGACACGACGTTTACCCAGGTTCGGGCCCTCTCGATGGAGGTAAAACCATACGTCCTGCTTTATTGTTCTTGATCATATCAGTATTACAAGAGTTGATCTACCACGAGATCAGAGAGGCTAAACCCTAGAAGCTAGCCCATGGTATGATTGTATGTTGTCCTACGGACTAAAACCCTCCGGTTTATATAGACACCAGAAGGGGCTAGGGTTACACAAGGTCGGTTACAAAGGAGGAGATATGCATATCTGTATTTCCTATCTTGCCTTCCACGCCAAGTAGACTCCCATCCGGATACGGGATGAAGTCTTCAATCTTGTATCTTCATAGTCCAACAGTCCGGCCAAAGGATACAGTCCGGCTGTCCGGAGACCCCCCAATCCAGGACTCCCTTAGTAGCCCCTGAACCAGGCTTCAATGACGATGAGTCCGGTGTGCAGTGTTGTCTTCAGCATTGCAAGGCGGGTTCCTCCTCCGAATACACCACGGAAGAGTTTGAACACAAGGATAGTGTCCGACCCTGCAAAATAAGTTCCACATACCACCGTAGAGAGAATAATATTTCCACAAATCTAATTTGCTGACACGTTTTGATAGCATGACACCACGCCACGGCCCGGTCATTATTTGAACCGTTTTTCTTTAACCAGCCCCGCAGATAACGCGAGGTGGTTTCTTGACACGTCTTGTCAAAGAAGAGATCGTGTTCCCCTTATCACGGGATTCTCATCAATACAAACGAGGGTAACCCAACCGTGCCTGTTGGTATGACTCCTAGATCTTAGGTAAGTCTCAAACAGCCACGAGGAGGACTCCTGATATTCACCCCCTTTATAAAGGGGACAAGGCTTTTTATTTTTTTCCTCCCGCGCTCAGTTGAATCCTTCCCCCGCCTTGAGTTCTAACACCCAAAGCTCAGGTCAGGTGCTTCGGACCTTCAATCATGTCTAGATCTAGCCTTCAAGGCCGGTGGATGCCTTCCTCCATCATGAAGGAGGACATAAAGAAGTTGAGGGAGGCCAGATATCTGACCGCCGAAATTTCGCATAGGCTGCCCGCCCGAGGTCAGGTCGTCCCTACTCCCGAACCCAACGAGAGCATTGTGTTTGTCTCCCACTTCCTCCGAGGACTAGGCCTCGCTCTGGATCCCTTTGTTAGAGCTCTTATGTTCTATTACGGGCTGGATTTTCATGATCTGGCCCGGATTCCCTTCTTCACATCTCGTCATTTATTGTCGTATGTGAGCTTCCTCCACATTACCCCTCAGTTTGGCCTGTGGCTCAAGACCTTTGATGTGAAGCCGAAGATGGTCGAGGGGCAGTACGCAGCGTGCGGAGGTTCTTTAATAAGAAAAATTGCTGACACTCCATGGCCGAAGGGTTCCTTTCCAGAGGTGTCCGGATTGTGGCAGCGGGAGTGGTTTTATATCATAGCTCCTCAACGTGCCAAATGGGTAGCCGCCCCCACCTTTCGCTCGGGCCCCCCACCACAACTGATTTCATGGATCAGCAGGGGGCTGAGTTGGGGTCCAGCCAAGGACGTGCTAATACTGCAAAGCCGTATCCAAGATCTCTTCGAGGGAGATTTCAGTCTGGTTATGGTAATGCAAGTTATGCTGGTTCGTCGAGTCCAGCCTTGCAAACTCCGACCCGTTCGCATGTGGGAATTCAACCCGGAAGGACCGCGCACTATTTAGCATTTCCTCGGCATGACGCACGAGGAGATGTACAAATCGTTCTTCGGACCCCAAATAGAGTGTCAGGACACCAGTGAGGACGTGGGCCTAAGCTGCAACCACCCCGCTGCCCAAGTAAGTAATCCCATGGCCGAACACACTGTCTTTTTCTTTATCATGACACCATTCTGCAGAATCGCTCTTTGACCAGGACTGGATAACAAAGGCGAAGATGATCCGGTGTTCGGCCCCCCTTCCTGAGGGCTTGGACAATCCGGTGCTGGAAAAGATGCTCGAGCCAGCACCTTGTCTAGTGCCCTCAAGGGAAGATGAAGGGGGGAATAAAGAGGGTGAAAGCGGGCCTCCTTTGCTACCTATTCCAACCGAGGGAATGAGTGCCTCCGCGAGGGAGGATAACATAGGGGAAGATTCTGACATTCTCTCTCCCCGGGGAAGGCAGAGGACTACCTCTAAAGATCCGGAAACTAAGGTTTCCAAACGGGAGAAGAAATCTCCGCCAGAGGGTCCTGCCTCAGTGGGTATTCTTGCCGCACAATGTCCGCGTGGGGATCAGCCCTCTACCGAGCTGTAAGTAATCAAAAAGTACTTAATAGTGAAGACATCCTACCTTACTTCCGAAGACAATAAGTGATGCTTATAAATTGTAGTCCGGATCGCAGCCCTTCTCGAAAGAGTTCATCTTCAGGGGATCTTGTTCCGGAGACGATGGAGAGCGAAACGCCTCCCCCGGACTCCCCGGCTCAAGAAGCGGGCGACCTTGAAGTGTCGTCGCGAAGGGTATCTCTGGATCCACTAGGGCCAGAGGATAACCCTTTGGCTGCCCAGAATCCCTAGTATCTGGCTCCTGAGGAGAGCGATAGCAAGGGTCCATATAGTGTGCAGTCGGATGCACTGAAGGATCTTCTGGGGCAAGTTGTTGTCTCGTAAGCGCATCGTATGCCAATGGGTACGGTAATTTAAAGGATTTCATCCGCTGAAAATGGTTTGCATGAAGCTTTTATGAGTCTGCTAAAAGGCTTCGAGGTATGTGAAATAATGTATGCCTTTAACAGTACCGTATACTTTAGGTATCACTACAAAAAAAGACACATCCGTGACATTTTGGGCCGAACGAAAAAAATTTATGTCATACATATGACACTTCTATGACGATAACTATGGCAAAACCCGGTATCATCATAGATATGGTGGGCTCCTACTTCTATGACAAAAAATCATGACAGAAAATGGGCTTTTCATCCTGGGCGGGCCGGAGACGCAGCTGCATGATATTCTTTGGGCCGTCCATGACGGAAAAAACCGTGGTAGAAGCGAGGGCGAGGAAAATTTCGGGGAGTTCCCAGTTATGGTGGGAGGCCGGGGGCCGAGCGATGCGTGCTTCTCTCGTACACGTATGCGCGTGTGTGCGAGGCGTTGGCTCTAATTGAACCCGAGCGAGGCGTTGGGCTCTAACTGAACCCGAGCGATTGCACTGCGGGGTACGCGTTACTGAACCCGAGCGGTCGATCGATGGTTGTTAACTGAACCCGATCGAGCGATTCCTTCGCTACTACTGCTAACTGAAGCCGATCGATGCTGCCTCTGGATGAAGAGTGAGTGTTGCGGGGGGGGGGGGTGGATGAACAGTTCCCGGTGGGGGTGGATGAACAGGACCCTGTGGTGTTGCCTCTGGATGAACAGGACCCCGATCGATCGAGCCGGTTGGGGCTGGATGAACAGGACCCCATGGAGGGCTGGATGAACAAGACCACCCCGTGGAGGGTAGGATGAACAGTAGACGGTGGAGGGCAGGATGAACAGTAGCCCGTGGAGGGGTGGTTGAACAGGAACCCGTGGAGAGGGCTGGTTGAACAGTAGCCCGTGGAGTAGCGCGCGGTGGAGGCTGGATGAACAGTCACAGGTGGAGGCTGGAGGAGGTCGACGGTGGATGAACAGTAGCTCGTGGAGGCTGGAGGGGGTCGACGATGGAGATGAACAGTATCTCGTGGAGTCCCGTTTTGCGGTACGCCACACCCCTCCAGATGAACAGGACCCCCGTTTCGACCATAGCGCTCCAACACAAGTCCGTTTCATCCGTTTTGCGGTACGCCACACCACTCCCGATCAACAGGCCCCCGTTTCGACCGTAGGAGGTTCGTTTCCTCCGTTTTGTGGTATGCCAGACCCCTCCCGATGAACAGGATCCTGTTTCGAACGTGGCCGGTCGAACACAAGGCCGTCTCCTCCGTTCTGCGGTATGCCAGGCCTCGTTTCCATCGCATGTTCCGTCCAAGCCCTCCCGATGACCACGATGCATTCCGTTGCCTCCCCATGAACATGACGCATTCCGTTGCCTCCCCATGAACACGATGCATTCCGTTGCCTCCACATGAACACGACGACGACGCTATTTCTCCGTTCCGACCCAGCCATGTACACGAGCCCTGGCCGTACGTATGCGCAAGTAGGCGTTCGAGACCCCACCCGTATGTACACATACGTGGCTGTATTTTCTTTCTTGCACCCTGGCCGTTGTACGTACATGTACATGCTACGTGTGCGCCTCTACTACGACACGTGCGCGCCTCTACATCGACCAGTATATATGTACGTACACGTTCGCGACCAGAATGACAACGCTACGTACGCTTCGACCAAGTGGGTCCCGACTGTCACGCACTTCCTTGTGTGCGAAGATGTAGCTGGTGGGTCCCAGTAGTCAGGGGCAAACATTTTTATCGTGAAATACGGTGGCCCGTCCGGTGGGTCCCCGCTGTCAGGTGAAGGAATAATTATTTTGCGTGTAATAAGGAGGCAGTTCCTTGCTGCGGCCCTGGACCCAGCTGTCAGCGTCTCCACGCACAGTACTCTTACGATGGAAGTCGGTCGTTGACCGCATTGACCACGCCGCGCCGAGAGCACCACGGCAGTGGACGACGGTGAGGCCTAGGAAGGGGACGACGCGGAGCCAGGGAAGACGCGGCAGTGGAAGCCCGCGCGGAGAGGAGTACGAGGGTTCACTAGTTCGGCTGCGGTGTGAGGCTGCCGTCGCCGCAGGGCCTGGCCAGCGATGGGAATAGTAGGGGGCGGTGAGGCCTCCGCGGCACCACAGTCGGCCATGGGAGGCAGGAGCATGCGGCACGACCGGCGCTGCTTTGGGCGGCTGGAGTAAGAAGACCAGAGGTTGAAGAAGCACTATGGCCGTTGGATGGACATCGTATGGTCACTGGAGCTAGAATCGTTCATATTGACTAAGTTGACAAAGCCCTTCGTCCCTGTCAACTTAGTAGGCCCACAAGTCAGCCTCCCACCAAGGTGGGTCCCAGCTAGCCGGGGGAGTATTCATTTTTTTGTGCATAATAAGGAGGCACTTCCGGTGGGCCCGAGCTGACAGCTGGGGGAACGTTTTTTAGCGAAATACGGTGGCCCGTCCGGTGGGTCCCAGCAGTCAAGGGGAAACGATTTTTTTGCAAAATACTGGTGGCCCGTCCGGTGGGTCCCCGCTGTCAGGTGGAGGAATAATTATTTTCCACGTAATAAGGAGGCACTTCCTTGCGACTGTCGTGGACCCAGCTGTCAGCCTCTCCACGTATAGTACTCTTCCGATGGAAGTCGGTCATTGACCACATTGACCACGCCACACCGAGAGCACCATGGCGGTGGACGACGGCGAGGCATAGGAAGGGGACGACGCGGAGCTGGGGAAGATGCGGCAGTGGATGCCCACGCAGAGACGAGTACGAGCGTTCACCTGTTCGGCTGCAGTGTGAGGCTGTCGTCGCCGCAGAATAACAGGGGGTGTGGGTGAGAAGAGGGATGCCCTGGTCAGCGGTGGGAGTAGTAGGGGGCGCTGAGGCTTGCGCGGCAGCACAGCCGGGCATGGGAGGCGGGAGTAGGCGGTCCTGCCGGCGATGCTTTGGCCGCTGGAGCAAGAAGATCAGAGATTGAAGAAACACGATGGCCGTTGGATTGACATCCAACGGTTACGTCTGCTAGAATCGTTTGTTGACGTATATAATAACTAAAAAAATCTTGCATGCGCGTCAACTAAATGGTTGTGCTTCAGTCGCTGGTGCTGCTACGTATATAATAACGGTTACTTCGAATGTGCTTGGGTCGCTGGTGCTGCTACGGGCCAACCAGTTGTCCTCGGCCGCACAAAAGCGGGTTGTGAGGCTTTTTAGGGCTGCCATTGTTCTCGATTTTTCTTGACCGAGGTGTCTGGCGAGCCATTCGTCTCGGACGCTGTGTTTAAAAGCTGCTAAGGCTTCGGCGTCTAGACAGTCGACTATTTGGTTCTTCTTGGTGAGGTACCTATTCCAAAGCTTTCGGGCGGACTCTCTGGACTATTGAATTATATGACTTAAATCGTCTGCATCCAGAGGTCGGACATAAGTCCCTTCAAAATTGGCCCGGAAAGCGTCCTCGAGCTCCTCCCAACTTCAAATTGAGTTTTCGGGGAGTCTTTTCAGCCAGTGCCTAGCTGGCCCTTTAAGATTGAGGGGCAAGTATTTAATGGCATGGAGATCGTCTCCACGAGCCATATGAATATGGAGGATGAAGTCCTCTATCCAAACTCCCGGGTCTGTGGCTCCGTCATACGCCTCTATGTTCATCAGTTTGAATCCCTCTGGGGATTCGTGATCCAGCACCTCATTAGTGAAACATAGTGGGTGTGCGGCACCCCTGTATTGGGATGCGCCATAGTGCTCGGACGGTTGTAGTATTCGGTGTTGGTTGTGTACCGTAGCACACTTCCTAGATCCATAGATAGATCTGGTCGCGCCGGATTTTTGACGCAAGTTCTCACATAGAACATGTGTTGACTTATGCATGACTTTGTTAGCCGCTCTATCGCGTCCATAGGGTGGTTGATCCGGCCGGTTGGCCGTATCACTTTTCGGCTGTATGGGCTCTAAGGCCACATTGTCGAATTCTGGTAATAGCTTGCGCTTTGGATAGCTATTTGGATGGTAACTTCCACCATACTTTGTTACTTTGTTCCACTTGTTGTTGAGCGTATCTTGTGCGACCTTGAGCCTTTGCTTCTGTTTCTTCAGGCTTCTCGCTGTGGCACTAAGCCTTCTGCAGAGGTTCTCTTGCTCCAAGTGTGTTTCCGGGATGATGGGTGCATCTTCGTCCGGCCTATTTTCTTCCCTAGACAGGGATTGATGAGGCTTATCTTTGGCATCATCGTGTTCGGACATCGGATCCGTACTATGTTTGAAGTTTGCATCTTGATCATTTTCTGCCACCGGGGTGGTGCAGTTGTCGTCTCTTCCCGAGTCGTGTGGACTATTATTATCGCTGTTTTTGCTATGGCGGGACTTAGAGCGGAGCCGCTGATGTCGGCACTTGGGTTGCTTCTTTGAGGGGTCATCCTCCGCTTTCTCCTCGCCATTGGCTTCGTTGGGGGTGAGGGAGTCCTGGATTAGGGGGTCTCCGGACAGCCGGACTATATCCTTTGGCCGGACTGTTGGACTATGAAGATACAAGATTGAAGACTTCGTATCGTGTCCGGATAGGACTCTACTTGGCGTGGAAGGCAAGCTAGGCAATACGGATATGTATATCTCCTCCTTTCTAACCGACCTCGTGTAACCCTAGCTCCCTCCGGTGTCTATATAAACCGGAGGGTTTTAGTCCGTAGGACAACATACAATCATACCATAGGCTAGCTTCTAGGATTTAGCCTCTCTGATCTCGTGGTAGATCAACTCCTGTAATACCCATATCATCAAGAATAAATCAAGTAGGACGTAGGGTTTTACCTCCATCAAGAGGGCCCAACCTGGGTAAAACATCATGTTCCCTGCCTCCTGTTACCATCCGCCTTAGACGCACAGTTCGGGACCCACTACCCAAGATCCGCCGGTTTTGACACCGACATTGGTGCTTTCATTGAGAGTTCCTCTGTGTCATCGCTGTTAGGCTTGATGGCTCCTACTATCATCGATAGCGATATAGTCCAGGGTGAGACTTTCCTCCACGGACAGATCTTTGTGTTCGACGGCTTCGCAGTACGGGCCAACTCGCTTGGCCATCTAGAGCAGATCGAAAGTTACGCCCCTGGCAACCAGGTCAGGTTCGGAAGCTTAAACTACACGGCCGATATCCGTGGAGACTTGATCTTCGACGGATTCGAGCCCCTGCCTTGTGTGCCACGTGGTCACGATGAGTACGATTTAGCTCTACCATCGGACAGTGTTCGAGAACTTGCACCAGCAGCCGCTCCGACCCTCAATTCGGAGCCAGTTGCGCCATCCATGGACGGGTGGATATACCCCGCCACGGAGGCTGTATCCTCAGCCGCGATCGAGCCGAATATCGACCTTACCCTTCATGAGAGCCGTGTTGCCAAACTGCCGGATCCTTCTCCGGCCACGGACTCCGAACCGCCTGTGCTTGTTCCTATCGAATCTGATTGGGCGCTGATCATGGAGTTTACCTCCGTGGATATTTTTCAGCACTCGCCCTTCGGCGACATACTGAACTCACTAAGTTCTCTCTCCTTGTCAGGAGGATCCTGGCCGAACTATGTCCGGCAGGATTGGGATGCGGATGACGAAGAAATTCGCCGCCCACCGACCACCCACTTAGTAGCCACTGTCGACGACTTAACCGACATGCTTGACTTTGACTCCGAAGACATCGACAGTATGGACGACGATGTGGGAGACGAAGAGGAACCACTGCCCACAGGGCACTGGACAACCACCTCATCGTACGATATATACATGGTGGACACACCCAAAGAAGGCAATGGCGACGAGACAATGGAAGATGACCCCTCCAAGAAGCAACCCAAGCGCTGGCGTCAGCGGCACCGCTCTAAGTCCCGCCAAGGCAAAAGCGCTGATACCGGCACAAGAGATAATAGCACTCCGGACAGTGCCGACGATGGCAACATTCCCCTCCAGCAAGATTTAGGGCAGGAGGATGGAGAAGCCAACCCTCCAGAGAGAGCGCAGATGGAGAGGCGGAGGATGATAATGACATGCCTCCCTCCGAAGACGAGGCAAGCCTCGACGATGACGAATTCGCCGTGCGTGAGGATCCCGTCGAACAAGAGCACTTCAAGCACCAGCTTATAGCCACGACAAATAGCCTTAAGAAAATGCAGCAGCAGCTTCAAGATGATCAAGATTTGCTAGCTGACAGATGGACTGAAGTCCTGGCGGTCGAGGAATATAAACTCAAATGGCCCTCCAAGAGTTACCCAAAGTGCAGGTTGCTACCCCGACTGGATGAGGAAGCACCCAAACCGACATCCCCGGTGTATGACGCTGCTGATCTGCCACCTCGTGGCCGTGACAAAGAGGCATTCCAGCCAAAAACTCAACCCGCACCCCGACGCCATTCAAATAAAAAGGCATGGGGAAATACGCCAGACCTACGAGATGTATTGGAGGACAAAGCAAAACATGCAAGATCAATCTACGGATCACGAGCGCGCGCCACTATGCGAGATGATAATCGTCACGCTGGATACAGTAAAAGTAAGTCCGGCTGGGCCGAACACCGCGGGCAGGACCCATTTGAGCTGCGTCGCGATATAGCCCAGTACAGAGGTGCCGCACACCCCTTATGCTTCACAGATGAAGTAATGGATCATCAAATCCCAGAGGGTTGCAAACCCGTAAATACAGAATCATACGACGGCACAACAGATCCTGCGGTATGGATCGAGGATTTCCTCCTGCACATCCACATGGCCGGTGGTGATGACCTACACGCCATCAAATACCTCCCACTCAAACTCAAAGGACCAGCTCGACATTGGTTCAACAGCTTGCCAGCAGAGTCCATTGGCTGTTGGGAAGATCTGGAAGCCGCATTCCTCGACAACTTTCAGGGCACTTATGTGCGACCACCAGATGTCGATGACTTAAGCCACATAACTCAGCAGCCAGAGGAATCGGCCTGGCAATTCTGGACACGGTTCCTAACAAAGAAAAATCAAATCGTCGACTATCCGGATGCAGAGGCCCTAGCAGCTTTTAAGCACAACATCCGCGACGAGTGGCTCGCCCGGCACCTTGGTCAGGAAAAGCCGAAATCTATGGCAGCCCTCACGACACTCATGACCCGCTTTTGTGCGGGAGAAGATAGCTGGCTGGCTTGTAGCAATAACATATCAAAGAACCATGGTACTTCGGATACCAAGGATGGCAATGGCAGGTCACGTCGCAACAGACATAAGCGTCGCATTAACAGCAACAATACCGAGGATACGGCAGTCAATGCAGGATTCAAAGGCTCTAAACCCGGTCAGCGGAAAAAGGCATTCAAAAGAAGCACTCCGGGCCCGTCCAGTTTGGACCGCATACTCGATCGCTCGTGTCAAATACACGGCACCCCCGACAAGCCAGCCAACCACACCAACAGGGATTGTTGGGTGTTCAAGCAGGCCGGCAAGTTAAATGCCGAAAACAAAGATAAGGGGTCACATAGTGATGACGAGGAGGAGCCCCGGTAGCCGAACACCGGAGGATAGAAGAGGTTCCCCCCACAAGTGCGGACGGTGAACATGATATACGCAACCCACATCCCCAAGAGGGAGCGGAAGCATGTGCTCAGGGACGTATATGCGTTGGAGCCAGTCGCCCCACAGTTCAACCCATGGTACTCCTGTCCGATCACCTTCGATCGCATGGACCACCCCACTAGTATCCGTCATGTCGGATTCGCCGCACTGGTCCTAGACCCAATCATTGACGGATTTCACCTCACTCGAGTCCTAATGGATGGCGGCAGCAGCCTGAACCTGCTTTATCACGACACAGTGCGCAAAATGGGTATAGACCCCTCAAGGATCAAACCCACAAAAACAACCATTAAAGGTGTCATACCAGGTGTAGAGGCCCATTGCACAGGCTCAGTCACACTGGAAGTGGTCTTCGGATCCCCGGATAACTTCCGAAGCGAAGAGTTAATCTTCGACATAGTCCCGTTTCGCAGTGGCTACCATGCACTGCTCGGGCAAACCGAATTTGCGAGATTCAATGCGGTACTGCATTATGCATATCTCAAGCTCAAGATGCCAGGACCTCGGGGGGTCATCACAGACAATGGAAACACAGAGCGCTCTCTCCGCACGGAGGAGCACACTGCGGCCCTCGCAGCAGAAGCACAAAGTAGCCTCTTAAGGCAATCCACTAGTTTGGCGACTAAGGACTCGGACACCTTCAAGCGTGCCCAGAGTAATCGGCAACAGGACCGCCTGGCACGTTCTGAGCTCGCATAGCAATGCGGCCCCCACCCCAGTCCCAGCCAAACGGCGAAATCCGTGCCACGCGTACATCATTACACATTAAAAATACCATGGGCACAGGTGGGGAGGGGGGCACGACTACAGCATGCTCCAAGTCGCGGCTTAAATTGCACTAGGGGTTTCCCGCTTTGTTATTTTTCTCTTTCAGGGCTTTAGTCTCTGGAAACCCTGTCCGGGAGCATGATTGCCGAACACATGATGCAGCAACCAAGGAGGCAGAAAGCTACGTCACACCACGGAACTCCCAGGTGGATTACGATAACGAGTGAAATATTTGCTTTAATACTATTCCTCAGCTTGCCCTTGGAAGGGACATGTCAAACAGTCCTACTTTTTGCTTATCGCACTACTTGTATCATTCTGCTTTAAAGCACCTTTTTGAATAAACAATGCATAGCATTAATACTATTATTGCATTCTTCCTTTCTATATATATATATATATGTTCATTCGTGACATCTAGCACCCGTACACTCTGGTACGGCCAATATGCTAGGGGCTTAAGCATACCCCATAATACGGCGTGAGAAGTCCGAACACTTTCGACAGTGCAGCACCCCAAACTTATAGCATTATATGCATCAGCTCCGAATCATGTATTGGGTCAATAGTTGGGTTTGCCCGGCTCCCATGTTTTGGTACCTTACGTTCCGCTATATTGGCTAAGGTAGCACTGGGAGAACTACTGCGATTGTGCCCCGGTTCTGCTGGGCTAAGCACGTCAGTAGAGAAAGCTAAAACTGACTGTCATGATAAGGCGAGAGACTGGTCACTCTTCGAGAGGTTTCAAGTCCCTAAAGACTTATGCCTCTTAGAGCAAGGAGTCGTCCCTGTCCGGCTTAAGGCGTGTATCGCGCCGCGTATTCGGCCTTCCGAATACTAGGGGCTTCGCCGAAATTTAAAATTATAGAATTATATGGCTAAGTGAGAGTGATAACACACTATAGTTCAATTGCCTTGTTCATTGTGCTGAGCACCGCCCTCGAAGGACCCAACAATGGGAACAACAGTGCTCAGGTTTATCCCGAACACCCCACACTCGTGGCGTGGGGGCAGAAGGCGACAACTAGCCATCTCTCAGATTTGATAAACAGCCGAACAGAAGGCAATATTTTAAATTCAAACAAGCGTTGCATAGCGCATATGAACAAGTTTTCATAATAGAGGATTAGATGAGCAAGTTTACTCAAATATTAGATCTTTCGCACACTCGTCCGCTACAGGACGGGCACCCTTCAGGACACCCTCATAATACATCTCGGGGTGGCGATGCTCCTTGCCCTGCGGTGGCCCTTCCTTCACCAGCTTCACGTCGTCCATCTTGGCCCAGTGCACCTTCGCACGGGCGAAAGCCCGGCATGCACCTTCAATGCAGACGGACCGCTTGATGACTTCCAGCCGTGGGCAGGCATCCACAAGCCGCCTCACCAGGCCAAACTACCTGTTGGGAAGGGTGTCACCAGGCCACATCCGGACTATAAAGCCCTTCATGGCCTGTTCGGCCGCCTTGTGCAGCTCGGCCAGTTGCTTCAGCTGGTCGCTCAGAGGCATTGGGTGTTCGGTCTCAGTATACTAAGACCAGAACAGCTTCTCCATTGAGCTTCCCTCCTCGGCCTGGTAAAACTGTGCGGCATCCGACACACTACGGGGCAAATCTGCGAATGCTCCTGGAGAGCTTCGGATTCGGGTAAGTAACAAGTAATTTACTTTCACATGCTTGCTTTGCATATAGAATGCCTTACCCGCCGCTATCTTCTTCATCGCATCAATCTCCTAGAGAGCCTTTTGGGCTTCTGCCTTGGCACTCTTTGCACTCTCAAGGGCCGCGGCAAGCTCGGACTCTCGCGTCTTCAAGTCAAGCTCCAATGCCTCATGCTTTGTCATGAGAGCGTGGAGCTCTTGCTGCACCTCACCCACCCGTGCCTCTTGTTTTTCCCACTCAGTGCGCTCCTAGGCCGCTTTGTTTTTGGCCTCGGATAGCGCTTGCTTCAGGGTCGCCACCTCGGTCGTGGCCCCTGGCAAATTTACGATGATCCTATCATTTTGCAATCACATTTTTTTATATATATCCATAGACTAGGTACTACTTACCTTTGTTCTCCTCGAGCTACCTCTTAGCAAGGCCGAGCTCTTCCTTGGACCCTTCGAGGTCCTGCTTCAGTGCGGCGACCTCCGCAGTCAGTGCAGCAGAGGCTAGCAGCGAAGCCTGCATACGCATATAGACATACTTATATTAGACTCATGCGATATTGTTTGATCCACAATTCGGATTTTCTTTGTGAACACCGAACAGAGCATCAGGGGCTACTGTCTATGTGGTAATATTTTTCCTATATTTCAAATACTTACCTCAAAGCCTGTTAGAAGGCTGGCACAGGCTTCAGTCAGTCCGCTCTTGGCGGACTGAACCTCCTGGATCACCGCACTCATAATAGTGCAGTGCTCTTCATCGATGGAAGCGCTGCGAAGCGCTCCCAACAGATTGTCTGGTCCCCCTGGATGGGCAGAGGTCACCAGCACAGGTGTCTTGCCCCTTTTGGAAGGAGGTCGCCTGCCCGAGTCCGGAACCACTGGAGGTTCCGGCGCGGTGTTCAAGTGAGGGCCGAACTCGGAGCCCTCGGGAGCCTTACTCCCTCTGCTCCTGGAGTCCGGAAGGTCGCCTTGAGGCGCCTCCAGGATTGTCTCCCCTCGACCCGGTGCCTCTTGAGACAACACCTCGGCATTGTCCGTAGGGCAAGGGGAGGTGGCGGTCGGAAGTGGATCGCTATCCATATCCGACGAGTCCAAGGAGTCGCCCGACGAAGATACGTCGATACGGGCTTGGGGCGGTCTACATAATCATATTCGGCGTTAGGAGAAGCAGTGCGACAAAGGTATGCTATGAGTTACTCTGGTATCCGAATACTTACGACTTCGCCAGGGGCTTGGCCCTGAGCAGCCACTCGTCTTCACCTTCGGCGACGGTGGTGGAGTAGTCCGGAAGGAGGGTCCTCCCCTTCTTGGACCCTTCGGCCCCACGGTCACGGCGGCCTTCCTTTTCTTGTCTCCCCCGACTGAAGGGGGAGCATCTTCATCTTCCTCCTCGTCTTCGTGGGAGGAGTGCGTCGCGGAGTTATCGGACGATGAGTCCGATAACACCTGGCGTCGGAACTCTTTCGGGTTCCCTTGGCCTTCTTGGTCTTCTCCGGCACCTTGTAAGGAGCCGGAGTCAGCATCTCCGTCAGGAGAGCATCCGCAGTGTCTTTGGGCAGAGGGGCCGGACAGTTAATCTACCCTGACGTCTCCACCCAGTCTTGTCAAAGGCATGGAGCTCAGACCCCGTACATGGTTAAGCTAGGGGAAATAAATATCCTACCGGATGTATAGAACTCACCAAATGTGCTAGGCGCTTCGCGCTTAGCCCTCGGTCCTCGGTGAGAGAGGGAGGGACCTCGGCGCCCTTGAACAGCACCCTCCAGACGTCCTTGTGCGTTGTGTCGAAGAGCTCGCTCAGAGTCTGGTGCTGGGCCGAGTCGAACTCCCACAAGTTGAAATCCCGTTGTTGACACGGGAGGATCCGGCGGATGAGCATGACCTGGACTATGTTGACAAGCTTGAGCTTCTTGCTTGCCATATTCCGGATACATTTCTGGAGTCCGTCCAGCTCCACCGATGAACCCCAGGATAGGCCCTTCTCTTTCCAGGAGGTGAGCCGCATGGGGATTCCGGATCGAAACTCGAGGGCCGCCACCTAGTTGGTGTCGCGTGGCTCGGTGATGTAGAACCACACCGATTGCCACCCCTTTATGGTCTCCACGAAGGAGCCTTCAAGCCATATAACATTGGGCATCTTGCCCACCATGGCTCCTCCGCATTCTGCTTGTTGGCCTCCCACCACCTTCGGCTTGATATTGAAGGTCTTCAGCCACAGCCCGAAGTGGGGCCGGATGCAGAGGAAAGCCTCACACACGACGATGAACGCCGAAATGTTGAGGATGAAGTTCGGGGCTAGATCATGAAAGTCCAGCCCGTAGTAGAACATAAGACCACGGATGAATGGATGGAGGGGAAACCCCAGTCCGCAGAGGAAGTGGTGGAGGAAAACTACCCTCTCGTGAGGTTCCGGGGTAGGAACAATCTGCCCCGCAGCGGGCAGCCGATGCGCGATATTCGCTGCTAAGTATCCGGCTCCGTGCAGCTTTTTGATGTGGCCCTCCGTGAAGGAGGAGGCCATCCACTTGCCTCCCAGTCCAGACATGTTTGGAGAATGTTGAGGAGAAGGATGTGGACTTGGGCATTGGAGCTTGAGTGCGCAAGAATGGATGAGCAAGGAGGAAGAAGGCGTGGGTAGAAAAAGGTTAAACCTTATCCCCTTATAAGGGCGGCCGAAACTATGTGCCCCCACTAGCCTGGTAAAACTCGCTTATCCCCCAAGCGCCGTAATTGATGGCGCTGTTGGGTTGCCCATGCCCGTATTGATGAGAATCCCGTAATAAGGGGGACACGATCTTTGCTTTGACAAGACGTGTCAAGAAACTGCCTCGCATTATGTGCGGGGCTAGTTAAAAGAAACGGTTCGAATAATCACTGGGCCACGGTATGATGTCATGATTGCCAAAACATGTCAGCAGATTAGATTTGTGGAAATATTATTCTCTCTGCAGTGGTATGTGGAACTTACTTTGCAGGGTCGGACACTATCCTTGTATTCAGATTCTTCCATGGTGTATTAGGAGGAGGAACCCGCCTTGCAATGCCGAAGACAACACTGTGCGCCGGAGTCACTGTCATTGAAGCCTGGTTCAGGGACTACTGAGGGAGTCCTGGATTAGGGGGTCTCCGGACAGCCGAACTATATCCTTTGGCCGGATTGTTGGACTATGAAGATACAAGATTGAAGACTTCGTCTCGTGTCCGGATAGGACTCTACTTGGTGTGGAAGGCAAGCTAGGCAATACGGATATGTATATCTCCTCCTTTGTAACCAACCTTGTGTAACCCTAGCTCCCTCCAGTGTCTATATAAACCGGAGGGTTTTAGTCCGTAGGACGACATACAATCATACCATAGGCTAGCTTCTAGGGTTTAGCATCTCCAATCTCGTGGTAGATCAACTCTTGTAATACCCATATCATCAAGAATAAATCAAGCAGGACGTAGGGTTTTACCTCCATCAAGAGGGCCCAAACCTGGGTAAAATATCATGTTCCCTGCCTCCTGTTACCATCCGCCTTAGACGCACAGTTCGGGACCCCCTACCCGAGATCCGTCGGTTTTGACACCGACAGGGGGTGTCCACCATGTATACGTTATGTGATGAAGTAGCAGTCCAGCGCCCTGTGGGCGGTGGTTCCGGTTCGTCTCCTGCATCGTCGTCCATACCGTTGATTTGTTCGGAGTCGAAGTCGACCATGTCAGTTAAGTCGTCGACGGTGGCTACTAAGTGGGTGGTGGGTGGGCAGCGAATTTCTTCGTCGTCCGCATCCCATTCTAGCCGGACATAGTTCGGCCAGGGTTCTCCTAACAGGGAGAGAGACCTTAATGAATTTAGCACATCTCCGAAATGTGAGTGCTGAAAGATATCCGCGGAGGTGAAATCCATGATAGGTGCCCCGTCGGTTTCGACGGGCAAAGATGTAGGCGGCTCGGAGTCCGTGGCCGCGGATAAATCTAGTGGTTCGGTGACACGGCTCTCGTACGAGGTGAAGTCAGTGTCCGGCTCTATCGCCATTGAGAGTGCGGCCTCCATGGAGGGGTCCATCCCTCTGCTCTCGGATGGCGCGACTTGCTCCGGATTAAATGCCGGAGTAGCTGCGAATGCGATCTCCCGAACACTGTCCGACGGTAGAGTTATGTCTTGCTCGTCGTGACTACGCGGCGCGTCTGGCATGGGCTCGAATCCGTCGAATATCAAGTCTCCACGGATATCGGTCGTGTAATTCAAGTTTCCAAATCTGACCTGATGGCCAGGGGCGTAGCTCTCAATCTGCTCTAGATAGCCAAGCGAATTGGCCCGCAGTGCAAAGCCGCCAAATATGAAGATCTGTCCGGGGAGGAAAGCCTTACCCTGGACCGCATCGCTAGCGATGATCGAAGGAGCCATCAAGCCTTATGGTGACGACATAGTGGAACTCTCAATGAAAGCACCAATGTCGGTGTCAAAACCGGCGGATCTCGGGTAGGGGGTCCCAAACTGTGCATCTAAGGCCGATGGTAACAGGAGGTAGGGGACACGATGTTTACCCAGGTTCAGGCCCTCTCGATGGAGGTAAAACCCTACGTCCTGCTTTATTGTTCTTGATGATATGAGTATTACAAGAGTTGATCTACCATGAGATCAGAGAGGCTAAACCCTAGGAGCTAGCCTATGGTATGATTGTATGTTGTCTTACAGACTAAAATCCTCTGGTTTATATAGACACCGGAAGGGGCTAGGGTTACACAAGGTCGGTTACAAAGGAGGAGATATGCATATCCGTATTGCCTAGCTTGCCTTCCACGCCAAGTAGAGTCCCATCCGGATACGGGACGAAGTCTTCAATCTTGTATCTTCATAGTCCAACAGTCCGGCTAAAGGATATAGTCCGGCTGTCCAGAGACCCCCTAATCCAGGACTCCCTCAGTGGGTATCGTTATTTTCTGACCTTCATAGATGATTTGAGCAGATATGAGTATATCTACTTAATGAAACACAAGTCTGAAACGTATGAAAAGTTCAAAGAATTTCAGAGTGAAGTGGAGAATCATCATAACAAGAAAATAAAAGTTTCTACCATCTGATCGCAGAGGCGAATATTTGAGTTACGGGTTTTGGCCTTCATTGAAAACAATGTGGAATTGTTTCACAACTCATGCCACCTGGAACATCACAACGTAATGGTGTGTCCAAACATTGTAACCGTACTTTATTAGATATGGTGCAATCTATGATGTCTCTTACCAATTTACCGCTATTGTTTTGGGGGTTATGCATCAGAGACAGCTGCATTCGCGTTAAATAGGGCACCATCTAAATCCGTTGAGACGACACCGTATGAACTATGGTTTGGCAAGAAACCAAAGCTGTCGCTTCTTAAAGTTTGGGGTTCCGATGCTTATGTGAAAAAAATTCAAACTGATAAGCTCGAACCCAAATTGAGAAGTGCATCTTCATAGAATTCCCAAAAGAAACTGTTCACTACACCTTCTATCATAGATCTGAAGGCAAGATATTTGCTGCTAAGAATGGATCCTTCCTAGAGAAGGAGTTTCTCTCGAAAGAAGTGAGTGGGAGGAAAGTAGAACTTGATGAGGTAATTGTACCTTCTCCCAAATTGGAAAGTAGTTCATCATAGAAATTAGTTCCAGTGATTCCTACACCAATTAGTGAGGAAGCTAATGATGATGATCATGAAACTTTAGACCAAGTTACTACCGAACCTCGTAGGTCAACCAGAGTACGGTCCGACCAGAGTAGTATGGTAATCCTGTTCTAGAAGTCATGTTACTAGACCATGACGAACCTATGAGCTATAAGGAAGCGATGATGAGCCCAGATTCCGCGAAATGGCTTGAGGCCATGAAATCTGAGATAGAATCCATGTATGAGAATGAATTGTGGACTTTGGTGGACTTGCCTGATGATCAGCAAGCCATTGAGAATAAACGGATCTTTAAGAGGAAGACGGACGCTGATAGTAGTGTTACTATCTACAAATCTTGACTTGTCACGAAAGGTTTTTGACAAGTTCAAGGAGTTGACTACGATGATACCTTCTCACCTGTAGCGATGCTTAAGTCTCTCTGGATCATGTTAGCAATGCCGCATTTTATGATTATGAAATTTGGCAATTGGATATCAAAACTGCATTCCTTAATGGATATCTTAAAGAAGAATTGTATATGATGCAACCACAAGGTTTTGTCGATCCAAAAGGTGCTAACAAAGTGTGCAAGCTCCAGCGATCCATTTATGGACTGGTGCAAGCCTCTTGGAGTTGGAATATACACTTTGATGAGTTGATAGTTTTATACAGACTTTTGGAGAAGCATGTATTTACAAGAAAGTGAGTGGGAGAGCACTACATCCTTTCTAATAAGTATATGTGAATGACATATTGTTGATCGGAAATGATGTAGAATTTTCTGGAAAGCATAAAGGAGTGTTCGAAAGGAGTTTTTTCACAAAAAAAGACCTCGGCGAAGCTGCTTACATATTGGCCATCAAGATCTATAGAGATAGATCAAGACGCTTGATAAGTTTTTTCAATGAGTACATACCTTGACAAGATTTTGAAGTAGTTCAACAGGGAATAGTCAAAGAAGGAGTTCTTGCCTGTATTGCAAGGTGTAAAGTTGAGTAAGACTCAAAACACGACCACAGCAAAAATAGAAAAGAGAATGAAAGTCATGGCCTATGCCTCAGCCATAGGTTCTATAAAGTATGCTATGTTGTGTACCAGACCTATTATGTACCTTGCCATGAGTTTGGCCAGGGGGTACGATAGTGATCCAGGAGTGGATCACTGGACAGCGGTCAAAGTTATCCTTAGTTACCTAAGAGGACTAAGGAAACATTTATCGGTTATGAAGGTAATAAAGAGTTCATCGTAAAGAATTACGTCGATGCAAGCTTTTACACTGATCCAGATGACTCTGAGTATCAATCTGGATACATATTGAAATTGGGAGCAATTAGCTAGAGTAGCTCCATGCAGAGCATTGTAGACATAAAAATTTGCTAAATACATACGGATCTGAATGTGGCAGACCCGTTGACTAAACTTCTCTCACAAGCAAAACATGATCACACCTTAGTACCCTTTGGGTGTTAGTCACATAGCGATGTGAACTAATCACATAAAGATGTGAACTATTGGTGTTAAATCACATGGCGATGTGAACTAGATTATTGAATCTAGTGCAAGTGGGAGACTAAAGGAAATATGCCACAGAGGCAATAATAAAGTTGTTATGTATATTTCCTTATATCATAATAAATTTTTATTATTCATGCTAGAATTGTATTAAATGGAAACTTAGTACATGTGCGAATACATAGTCAAAACAGAATGTCCCTAGTATGCCTCTACTTGACTAGCTCGTTAATCAAAGATGGTTATGTTTCCTGACCATAGACATGTGTTGTCATTTGATGAACAATACCACATCATTAGAGAATGATGTGATGGACAAGACCCATCCGTTAGCTTGGCATTATGATCGTTTAGTTTTATTGCTATTGCTTTCTTCATGACTTATACATGTTCCTATGACTATGAGATTATGCAACTCCCGAATACCAGAGGAACACCTTGTGTGCTATCAAACATCACAACGTAACTGGGTGATTATAAAGATGCTCTATAGGAGTCTCTGAAGGTGTTTGTTAGGTTGGCATAGATCGAGATTAGGATTTGTCACTCCATGTATCGGAGAGGTATCTCTGGGCCCTCTCGGTAATGCACATCACTATGAGCCTTGCAAGCAATGTGACTAATGAGTTAGTTGCGGGATGTTGCATTACGGAATGAGTAAAGAGACTTGCCGATAACGAGATTGAACTAGGTATGATGATACCAACGATCGAATCTCGGGCAAGTAACATACCGATGACAAAGGGAATAACGTATGTTGTTATGCGGTTTGACCGATAAAGATCTTCGTAGAATATGTAGGAACCAATATGAGCATCTAGATTCTGCTATTGGTTATTGACCAGAGATGTATCTCGGTCATGTCTACATAGTTCTCGAACCCGTAGGGTCCACACGCTTAACGTTTGATGACGATTTGTATTATGAGTTATGTGATTTGATGAACCGAAGTTTGTTTGGAGCCCCGTATGAGATCACGTACATGACGAGGAGTCTTGAAATGGTCGAGTCATAAAGGTTGATATATTGGAAGGTTATGTTTGGACACCGGAATGGTTTCGGAAAGGTTCGGACATTTTTCGGAGTACCGGGGGGTTACCGGAACCCCCCGAGGGGTTAATGGGCCTTCATGGGCCCTAGTGCAGAGAGGAGGCAGCGGCCAAGTGGAGGCGCACGCCCGACCAAGCCCAAACCGAATTGGACTAGGGTTGGGGGCGGGCCCCCTTTCCTTCTTCTCCTCCACCTCTTTCCCCTTCCCCCTTCTCCGGAAAGGAAAGCAGGGGGGCGAATCCTACTTGGACCGGGAGTCCAAGTAGGACTCCCCCCCTTGGCGCGCTCCCCTTGGGCCGGCCTCATCTCCTCCCCTCATTATATACGTGGGAGGGGGCACCCCAAAGGCACACCAAGTCTTCTCTTAGCCATGTGCGGTGCCCCCCTCCACAGTTACACACCTCGGTCATATGGTTGTAGTGCTTAGGCGAAGCCCTATGCCGCTAACTTCATCATCACTGTCAACACACCGTCGTGCTGATGAAACAATCCCTCATCCTCAACTGCATCAAGAGCTCGAGGGACGTCATCGAGCTGAACGTGTGCTGAACATAGAGGTGCCATATGTTCGGTGCTTTGATCGGTTGAATCGCGAAGACGTTCGACAACATCAACCGCATTACTAAACACTTCCGCTTTCAGTCTACGAGGGTACGTGGACACACTCTCCCCCTCTCGTTGCTATGCATCAGCTAGATAGATCTTTCGTGATTGTAGGATTTTTTTTTTGAAATACTGCATTCCCAAACACAAACGGCAGGGTTATGTCCAAGAATATGCATTTTCATCTTATGCTTCCATCTAGCAAAATTAGTACCTGATGACCCACAAGTATAGGGGATCTATCGTAGTCCTTTTGATAAGTAAGAGTGTCGAACCGAACGAGGAGCAGAAGGAAATGACAAGCGGTTTTCAGTAAGGTATTCTCTGCAAGCACTGAAATTATCGGTAATAGTTAGTTTTGTGATAAGGTAATTCGTAACGAGTAACAAGTAACAAAAGTAAACAAGGTGCAGCAAGGTGGCCCAATCCTTTTTGTAGCAAAGGACAAGCCTGGACAAACTCTTATATAAAGGAAAGCACTCCCGAGGACACATGGGAATTATTGTCAAGCTAGTTTTCATCATGCTCATATGATTCGCGCTCGTTACTTTGATAATTTGATATGTGAGTGGAACGGTGCTTGGGTACTGCCCTTCTTTGGACAAGCATCCCACTTATGATTAACCCCCTTCGCAAGCATCCGCAACTACGAAAGAAGAATTAAGGTAAACCTAACCATAGCATGAAACATATGGATCCAAATCAGCCCCTTACGAAGCAACGCATAAAATAGGGTTTAAGCTTCTGTCACTCTAGCAACCCATCATCTACTTATTACTTCCCAATGCCTTCCCCTAGGCCCAAACAATGGTGAAGTGTCATGTAGTCGACGTTCACATAAAACCACTAGAGGAAAGACAACATACATCTCATCAAAATATCGAACGAATACCAAATTCAGATGACTACTTATAACAAGACTTCTCCCATATCCTCAGGAACAAACGTAACTACTCACAAATCATATTCATGTTCATAATCATAGCGGTATTAATATGCATAAAGGATCTGAACATATAATCTTCCACCGAATAAACCAACTAGCATCAACTACAAGGAGTAATCAACACTACTAGCAACCCACAGGTACCAATCTGAGGTTTTGATACAAAGATCGGATACAACAGATGAACCAGGGTTTGAGAGGAGATGGTGCTGGTGAAGATGTAGATGGAGATTGACCCCCTCCTGATGAGAGGATCGATGGTGATGACGATGGTGATGATTTCCCCCTCCTGGAGGGATGTTTCCCCAGCAGAACAGCTCCGTCGGAGCCCTAGATTGGTTCCGCCAAGGTTCCGCCTCGAGACGGCGGCGCTTCGTCCCGAAAGCTTCCTTCTTATCTTTTCTAGGAAAAAGACACCTTATACTAGAAGATGGGCATCGGAGGCCTGCTAGGTGGCCAACGAGGTAGGGGGGCGCCCCCACCCTCATGGACGGTGGCTGGCTCCCCTCTGGTGCTTTTTTCACCCAATATTTTTAATATATTCCAAAACTGACTTTCGTGGAGTTTCAGGACTTTTGGAGTTATGAAGAATAGGTCTCTAATATTTGCTCCTTTTCTAGCCCGAAATTCCAGCTGTCGGCATTCTCCCTCTTCATGTAAACCTTGTAAAATAAGAGAGATAAGGCATAAGTATTGTGACATAATGTGTAATAACAGCCCATAATGCAATAAATATCAATATAAAAGCATGATGCAAAATGGACGTATCAACTTCCCCAAGCTTGGACCTCGCTTGTCCTCAAGGGAAAGCCGATATCGAAAAATATGTCCACATGTTTAGAGATAGAGGTGCCGATAAAATAAAATAAAATACAGACATGAGGGCATCATGATCATTCTTAGAATAGCAACATATATATATAGTCATATGGTTTCTTATGCTAAAGTAACAATCCATTCACAATGTATAGTATGAATCAGAAACTTCACTGAAAACTAGCAAACTATAATATCAGTCATGGAGGCAATTGCAATTTATCATAACATCGAAAAGAGTCAATATAAGAGATTTTCAGTAAGTCCACATACTCAACTATCATTTAGTCTTTCACAATTGCTAACACTCACGCAATACTTATGGGTATGAAGTTTTAATTGGACACAGAGATAGATAGGGGCTTATAGTTTTGCATCCCAATCTTTTACCTCAAGGGTAATGTCAACAACAATGCTTTATGAAAACCCACATCCAATTAGCTATATATATCAGGATCTTTCCAACACATAGTGCTTGCCAAAAGATAAAATGTAAAAATTATAGGTGAAGATCACCATGACTCTTGTATAAGGTATAGGCCAAAAATAAAAGATAGGCCCTTCGCAGAGGGAAGCAGAGGTTGTCATGTGCTTTTATGGTTGGATGCACAAAATCTTAATGCAAAACAATGTCACTTCATATTGCCACTTGTGATAGGGACCTTTATTATGCAGTTCGTCGCTTTTATTTCTTCCATATCACAAGCTCGTATAAAGCTTATTGTCTCCATGCTAATAGATCATACATATTTAGAGAGCAATTTTTATTGCTTGCAAAAATGACAACTTACTTGAAGGATCTTATTCAATCCATAGGTAGATATGGTGGACTCTCATGGCATAACTGGGTTTAAGGATATTTGGAAGCATAAGTAGTATCTCTACTTGGTGCAAAGAATTTGGCTAGCATGAGGGGGAAAGGCAAGCTCAATCATGTTGGATGATCCATGACAATATAACTTATTTCAGATATAAGAAAACATAACCCATTACGTTGTCTTCCTTGTCCAACATAAACTTTTTAGCATGTCATATTTTAATGAGTGCTCACAATCATAAAAGATGTCCAATATAGTATATTTATATATGAAAACCTCTCTTTATTTATTACTTCCTATTAATTGCAACAATGACCAAAACTATGTTTGTCAGCTCTCAACAACTTTTATTCATCATACTCTTTATATGTGAAGTCATTACTCTCCATAAGATCAATATGATCTCTTTATTTCTTTTTATTCCTTCTCCCTTTTTTCTTTTATTCCCTCAAGATCATAGCAGGATAACCAAGCCCTTGACTCAAACTAAACTTTATTATATATAGGTCACAGACTCGATTACATAGATAAGGATCAACACAAAAAATTCAAAGCTAGATCATACTAAACTTTATTATACTAGATCAAGATATAACCAAAAGGACCGAACTAAGAAAAATGGTAAAGATAGGTGATACGATACCAGGGCACTCCCCCAAGCTTGGCAGTTGCCAAGGGGAGTGCCCATACCCATGTTTTTATGTCTCTTTCTTCGGAGGTGGTGATGTGATATTCTTAGCGATGATTCCCCTTAGGATATGATTCTCTTCCTGGAGCTTATTGACTTGTTTCTTGAGATCCATTATTTCCCTATGGAGCTTACCCGTGATGGATAAAGCTCCTTGCACCCATGGATGTTGCATAGCTGTGGGAGAACAAGTAACACTCTTTTTCATATTTTCATAAGAAAGAAATCTAGCATTGGGAGGGATGACCGAGTTTGGAATTGCTGAGCTTTGAAGTTCCTCCATCGTGAATTTGGCTTGGAGACGAGAGGTAACTTCTTGATCCTCCTCCATGGCATCTATCCTTTTCAAGTCGGCCTCCATGTCTTCCTCCATTGATGGCCCAAAGTGGTCAACATCACTGTTTGCTCCTGGCCCCGGTGTCGGATGAGACGCCCGACTCTCTCTGACTGACTCTTGAGAAGACATCTTGCTCTAAATCTGTAGCAAAGACAGCTCGAAACAAAAATAGGAGATATTTGCACGGTACGGTGGTCAAAACCTTCGGGAGATTATATGATGAATTTTTACCGACCAAAAGAAGTATCGTGCAAGAAAATGGAGTTCGGAGGGCACACGAGGTGCCCACGTGGCAGGGGGCGCGCCCTCCATCCTCGTGGATGACTCGTGTCCTTTCCGGACTACTTCTTATTTTCTTAAATATTCCAAAACGGAGAAAAATTTCCATTAGAACTGTTTTGGAATCGGTTTACTTACCGTACCACATACCTATTCCTTTTCGGAGTCTGAAACATTCTGGAAAGTGCCCCTTATGTACTCCTCCGGGGTTACAGTGTTAATAACATTGGTTTCAACATTTATGGGATTACCTGAGATATAATGTCAAACTCTTTGGCCGTTCACCACCTTCGGATTTGTGCCTTCAAAGTTGTTGATTTTTATGGCACCAGAACGATAGACCTCCTCGATAATGTAAGGACCTTCCCATTTAGAGAGGAGTTTTCCTGCAAAAAATCTTATACGGGAGTTGTATAACAGAACATAATCACCTACATTAAACTCATGCTTTTGTATCCTTTTGTCGTGCCATATTTTAACCTTTTCTTTAAATAGTTTGGCATTCTCATAGGCCTGGGTTCTCCACTCATCAAGTGAGCTAATGTCGAATAGTCTCTTCTCACTGGCAAGTTTGAAATCATAATTGAGCTCTTTAATGGCCCAATATGCCTTATGTTCTAGTTCGAGAGGTAAGTGACATGCTTTTCCATAAACCATTTTATACGGAGACATACCCATAGGATTTTTATATGCAGTTCTATAGGCCCATAATGCATCATCAGGTTTCTTGGATCAATTATTTCTAGATCTATTAATAGTCTTTTGCAAAATTAATTTAAGCTCTCTATTACTCAGTTCTACTTGACCACTGGACTGTGGGTGGTATGGAGATGCAACTCTATGATTAACATCATACTTAGCAAGCATTTTATGAAAGGCACCATGAATAAAATGTGAACCACCATCAGTCATTAAATATCTAGGGACTCCAAACCTCGGAAAAATAACTTCTTTAAGCATCTTAATAGAGGTGTTATGATCAGTACTACTAGTTGGAATAGCTTCTACCCACTTAGTAACGTAATCAACAACAACTAAAATATGTGTATACCCATTAGAGGAAGGAAACAGTCCCATATAATCAAAGCCCCAAACATCAAATGGTTCAATAACAAGTAAATAGTTCATAGGCATTTCTTGACGTCTACTAATATTACCAATTCTTTGACATTCATCACCAGACAAGACAAACTTACGAGCATCTTTAAAAAGAGTAGGCCAATAAAAACCAGATTGCAATACCTTATGTGTAGTTCTATCTCTCGCGTGGTGTCCTCCATAAGCCTCGGAGTGACACTTGCATCGGATCGGTTCCTGTTCATGCTCAGGTACACAATGTCTAATGACACCATCTACTCCTTCTTTGTAAAGGTGTGGGTCATCCCAGAAGTAATGTCTTAAATCATAGTTTTTTTTCTTTTGCTGGTATGTGAAACTAGGTGGTATAAATTTAGCAACAATGTAATTAGCATAATCAGCATACCATGGAGCAGCACGAGAAGCATTTATGACAGCTAATTGTTCATTAGGAAAGCTATCATCTATAGGTAGTGGGTCATCAAGAACATTCTCTAACCTAGACAAGTTGTGTGCAACGGGGTTCTCGTCTCCCTTTCTATCAATAATATGCAAATCAAGTTCTTGTAGCAAGAGAACCCATCTAATAAGTCTAGGTTTAGCATCTTTATTTTCCATAAGATATTTAATAGCAGCATGGTTAGTGTGAACAGTTACTTTAGAATCAACAATATAAGGTCTGAACTTATCACAAGCAAATACAACTGCTAAAAATTCTTTTTCAGTAGTAGCATAATTTCTATGGGCACTATCTAGAGTTTTACTAGCATATTGAATAACATTTAATTCCTTATCAACTCTTTGTCCTAGGACAGTACCTACAGCATAATCACTAGCATCACACATAATTTCAAAGGGTAAATTCCAATCAGGTGGCTGAACGATAGGTGCAGAAATCAAGGCTTTCTTAAGTATTTCAAATGCTTCTACACAATCATCATCAAAGAGAAAAGGAACATCTTTTTGTAAGATATTAGTCAGAGGCCTAGAAATTTTTGAGAAATATTTAATGAACCTCCTATAAAAACCAGCATGACCAAGGAAACTTCATATACCTTTAATGTCCTTAGGACACGACATCTTTTCAATAGCATCAACTTTAGCTTTATCAACTTCAATACCTCTTTCAGAAACTTTATGCCCCAAAACAATACCTTCATTAACCATAAAGTGGCACTTATCCCAATTCAAGACAAGATTAGTTTCTTCACATCTCTGCAAAACTCGATCAAGGTTGCTCAACCAATCATCAAAAGAAGTTCCATACACGGAGAAATCATCCATGAAAACCTCAACAATCTTTTCACAAAAGTCAGAGAATATAGCAATCATACATCTTTGAAAGGTAGCATGTGCATTACATAAACCGAAGGGCATACGTCTATAAGCAAAGGTACCGAAAGGGCAAGTAAAAGTGGTATTTTCCTGATCCTCTTTCGACGGAGGTTTTTGAGAGAAACCAGAATAACCATCTAGTAGAGGGTAATAATCCTTTCTAGTAGCCTTATTTAATTTGCGGAAATCAATTACCATTCTATAACCTGTAACAACTCTTTGTGGGATCAATTCAGCTTTATCATTAGGAACAACAGTAATACCTCCCTTCTTAGGGACACAATGGACATGACTTACCCACTGACTATCAGCAACAAGATAAATTATACCTGCCTCTAGAAGCTTTAGTATTTCATTTCTTACCACTTCTTTCATCTTAGGATTTAACCGTCGTTGGTGATCAACAACCGGTTTAGCATCTTTCTCCAATTTGATTTTGTGCTGGCATAGAGTGGGACTAATGCCCTTAAGATCATCAAGAGTATATCCAATAGCAGCACAGTGCTTCTTTAGAGTTTTCAATAATTTCTCTTCTTCCTGCTCTGAAAGGTTAGGACTAATAATAACAGGATATATCTCAAACACGGGATCACCCTTGGGTGGAGGAGGATCCCCTAGAATTTCAACAGGCAAGTTGTGTTTCAAAATAGGTCCCTGTTTAAAGACTACTTCATCTATTTCCCTTCTTTCATTCATAAACATATCATTTTCATGGTCTAGCAAATATTGTTCTAAAGGATCATTAGGAGGCACGTAATAGAAGCAAGACCAATAATTTCATCTTTACTAGGCAATTTTTTATCATGGGGTTGTCTACGAAATTTAGCAAAATTAAAATCATGAGACATACCCCCTAAACCCATAGTAATAATATCCTTTTTGCAGTCTATCTTAACATTAACAGTATTCCAGAAGGGTCTACCAAATATAATGGGACAAAAGTCATCTTGTGGGGAACCAAGAACAAGAAAATCAGTAGGATATTTAACTTTCCCACACAAGACTTCAACATCTCTAACAATCCCAACTGGTGAAATAGTATCTCTATTGGCAAGCTTAATTGTAACATCAATACCTTCTATCTCAGCATGTGCAATATCATGCATAATTTCTTCGTATAAAGAATGAGGTATTGCACTCACACTAGCACCCATGTCACATAAGCCATGATAGAAATGATCTCCTATTTTAACAGAAACAACAGGCATGCCTACAACAGGTCTATGTTTATCTTTAGTATTGGGTCTAGCAATTCTAGCCGCTTCATCACAAAAGTAAATAACATGCCCATCAATATTATCGACCAAGAGATCTTTAACCATAGCAATACTAGGTTCAACTTTAATTTGCTCAGGGAGTGTAGGTGTTCTAGCATTACTCTTACAAACCACAGTTAAAGCTTTAGCATGATCCTTTATTCTAACAGGGAAAGGTAGTTTCTCAATATAAGCGGTAGGAACAATAGGATCAACATTATAAGTGATAGTCTTTTCTTCAACTTTAATAGGTTCAACTACTTTTACTTCAATGGGAGGATGATATTTAAACCACTTATACTTAGGGAGATCAACATGAGTAGCAAATGATTCACAGAAAGAAGCTGCTATCTCGGAGTCAAGTCCATATTTAGTGCTAAATTCACGAAAAGCATCAGTATCCATAAAAGATTTAACACAATCAAACTTAGGTGTTATACCTGACTCCTTACCTTCGTCGAGTTCCCAATCTTCATAGTTGCGTTTAATTCTTTCCAATAAATCCCATTTGAATTCAATAGTCTTCATCACAAATGAACCAGTGCAAGAAGTATCGAGCATGGAGCGATTATTGAGAGAAAGCCGAGCATAAATTTTTTGAATAATAATTTCTCTTGAGAGCTCATGATTGGGGCTTGAATATAACATTGACTTAAGCCCCCCCCCCAAGCTTGAGCGATACTTTCTCCTTCGCGAGGCCAATATATATATATATATATATATATATATATATAAATTACGATCACGATGAACCAGATGCATAGGATAAAACTTCTGATGAAATTCCAATTTCAATCGGTTGTAGTTCCATGATCCAATATCATCACATAGCCTAAACCATGTCAATGCATTACCCTTCAAAGATAAAGGGAATACCTTCTTATTGATAACATCCTCAGGCATACCTGCAAGCTTAAATAATCCACAAACTTCATCTACATAGATTAGGTGCATATCGGGATGTAATGTTCCATCTCCTGTAAAAGGATTAGCTAGCAGTTTCTCTATCATACCCGAAGGAATTTCAAAGTATACATTTTCAGTAGGTTCAGTAGGTTGAGGAGCAACTCTTTGCTCTACTGGTCGGGATGAAGATACCCCGAACAAGCCCCTCAAAGGATTGTTTTCCATAGTAACAAGTGATACTAAATTTCAGCACACTATATAATTTTTTTTCCTTACCAAAGGCGCATCACTCCCCGGCAACGGTGCCAGAAAAGAGTCTTGATGAGCCACAAGTATAGAGGATCTATCGTAGTCCTTTAGATAAGTAAGAGTGTCGAACCCAACGAGGAGCAAAAGGAAATGACAAGCGGTTTTCAGTAAGGTATTCTCTGCAAGCACTGAAATTATCGGTAACATATAGTTTTGTGATAAGGTAATTCGTAACGGGTAACAAGTAACAAAAGTAAATAAGGTGCATCAAGGTGGCCCAATCCTTTTTGTAGCAAAGGACAAGCCTGGACAAACTCTTATATAAAGGAAAGCGCTCCCGAGGACACATGGGAATTATCGTCAAGCTAGTTTTCATCATGCTCATATGATTCGTGTTCGTTACTTTGATAATTTGATATGTGGGTGGACCGGTGCTTGGGTACTGACCTTCCTTGGACAAGCATCCCAATTATGATTAACCCCATTCACAAGCATCTGCAACTACGAAAGAAGAATTAAGGTAAACCTAACCATAGCATGAAACATATGGATCCAAATCAGCCCCTTACGAAGCAACGCATAAACTAGAGTTTAAGCTTCTGTCACTCTAGCAACCCATCATCTACTTATTACTTCCCAATGCCTTCCCCTAGGCCCAAACAATGGTGAAGTGTCATTTAGTCGATGTTCACATAACACCACTAGAGGAAAGGCAACATACATCTCATCAAAATATCGAACAAATACCAAATTCACGTTACTACTTATAACAAGACTTCTCCCATGTCCTCAGGAACAAACGTAACTACTCACAAATCATATTCATGTTCATAATCAGAGGGGTATTAATATGCATGAAGGATCTGAACACATAATCTTCCACCGAGTAAACCAACTAGCATCAACTACAAGGAGTAATCAACACTACTAGCAACCCACAGGTACCAATCTAAGGTTTTTAGACAAAGATCGGATACAAGAGATGAACTAGGGTTTGAGAGGAGATGGTGCTGGTGAAGATGTTGATGGACATTGACCCCCTCCCAGTAAGAGGATCGATAGTGATGACGATGGTGATGATTTCCCCCTCCCGGAGGGATGTTTCCCGACAGAACAGCTCCGTCAGAGCCCTAGATTGGTTCCACCTGTTGGGGATACACATAATAGATAGGCCCACGAATGGTCGAAATATCATAAAGCATGAGGTCCACACAACATGTGGGTCTAGATAAATTTTATACATGCATACTATCCACTTGGACAAGCAGCATACTATCCACTCGACCAAGCAGCATACCATCCACTCGGATGACAGTTCACCACTCGACCGTACGACTCACTCGAATATATGAAGACCAGCAGACAGCAAAATAGTCGGCATCATTCTCACAGTGAGGGCTTGGTAGTGGCCTGGTATTATGGCATTCATGCCCCACTTTGTAACATAGGAGGTGAGGGGGTGGCGCACTCTATATAAGCCACCCCCGCCACTAGACGAGGGGGCTCTTTTCTTCCACCTCTCTCTCTTTCTAACCATTAGTCTCAGGACATAGCTCAGGCATGGAGATCCGTTCTCCCCTTTCTCACACACATTGTAATCTCCGCATACATACTCAGATAAACAAAGCCTCTCCGGAGCACGAGACGTAGGGTTATTATCTCCACCGTGAGAGGTCCGAACTCGCTAAAACCACCGTGTCACCTATTTGCATCTCGATAGATCATGCTCCTTTACCCTACCCCCTTTCTATTATCGGAATCGTTCCCACGACAGTTGGCGCCCACCATGGGGCATTTTGTCTATTGAACCATGATGTGAACGGTTTGTAGCAATTCTTACTTCTATTCCCTATTTTACTTATGATGTGTTTCGCCTTTACCAAGAACAGGGTCGTCTTCGGCCTCGTATGTGAACGCCGTTGCCGCTCCTCGATGCATGGTCACCACATGTGCGGACGAAGATGCGAAGGGATCGATCCCGTCCAGCTCCCAGAGCGGTGACATGCTGTGCAGCGCTCGCCCGCCTGGTGACGCACTTGCCGGCCCCGCGCCGCGTTCGCCGGCCCAGTGCCGTACTTGCCCATCCCGCCGCGCGCTCGCCGGCCCCACGCCATGCTGGCCGCCGTGCGACGAGCTCGCCAACCTCGCGCCATGCTGGCCGCCCTGCGACAAGCTCGCCGGCTCGCCGGCCATCTCTCACATCTCCAGTGGCACACATTGCCTCATCGCATGCGCTTGTTTCACCTGCATCATCTGCATGGAGAGAAGGTAACCCTCTAACCCAAGTGCAGGTCATGGGCCAGTTACCATTTCATTATGATAATTCCCTCATTAAGCAGCCAATTAGGAGAGGGTTCCATTACCAAATTACGGTGATTGATACCCCCGCTTTTCCCGCAAATTAATGGCTTAATTGCCCACCATTCGGTTTCCACACCGATTAATCCATGCATGCACGGCCATATGTGGTATTTAATCCTTGCAAAATACTAGCATCCATGCATGCATGCACGGCCATCTATGGTCTTTAATCCCTGCAAAATACTAACATCCATGCATGCATGCACGGCCACCTATGGCCTTTAATCCTTGCGAAATAGCGTCCGTGCATGGACACTTTAGTCCAGCAAAAAATATTCGTGGATGTACTAACTTGCAGGCTTGTTGAGACGAACAATGTCGATTGACTAACTCGCCATTTATTCCACTCGGATGATGGTGTGGCCACCGGATCGCAACCCAACTGTGCTTCACTCGATCGATTTTCACTCGACCGGCTAACGAACAGGTTCACTCGACCGGCTAGCCCGGAGATGATTTTTGCACTCTGGACAATTAACGTGCAGGCTACTCGGTTGGTTGGCTTCAACATGCTGTCACCAGCGCCATCCACCTCGTCGTCGTTTCCGGCTTCGTCTGCGAGGCCATCGTCGAACCTTCACGCATGGTCACCAGCACCGTCCAGCTTGTCGTAGTCTCCAGCCTCATCTGCAACGCCTACAATGAACCAGGCGGAACATGTCCCCAGCCACTCGATAGAGGATTAAGGACCTTATCCTCTCCGATCATTTTACAATTTAGTTCTCAAATTACTGTACAATTGCTTAACAGTCTCATTTCTGTTCGAACCCAGGTTCACTCGGATGACACTAAAGCACACTTGAATGACCATCCACTCGAACAATTCGCACGTATGCACAGACGAATTTACTCGGATGGTTAACAAACCACTACGGCAGTCGTACAAAGACGTTTTGGTCCAGCAACCACTCGGACGCCCCGTGCGTCACCACTCCACGGGACGTGTCTATGTCACTCGGACGCCCCGTGCATCACCACTCCATGGGACGCGTCTATGTCACTCGGATGCCCCGCTCGTCGCCACTCTGCGGGACGCGTCTGCATCACTCGGACGCCCCGCACATCGTCATTCTGCGGCACGCGTCTACATCGTCTGGACGTTACGCGTGTCGCCACTCCGCGGGACGCGTCTACATCACTCGGACGCCCCGCACATCGTCACTCCACGGCATGCCTCTACAACACCCGGACGCTCCGCGACGTCGCCACTCCGTGGGACACGTCTACATCACTCGGACGCCCCGCGCATCGCCACGGCGCGGCATGCGTCTACTTCAGTCGGACGCTCGCGTATCGTCACTCCACGGGACGTGTCTACTTGAACGGCCGCCCCACGCGTCGCCATAGGTTGGTCACCTCATAACCACTCGGCCGCCCCGCGCGTCGCCATAGGTTGGTCACCTCATAACCACTCAGCCGCCCCGCGCATCGTCATAGGTTGGTGACCTCATAACCACTCGGCCGCCCCGCGCGTCGCCATAGGTTGGTCACCTCATAACCACTCGGCCGCCCCGCGCGTCGCCATAGGTTGGTCACCTCATAACCACTCGGCCGCCCCGCGCGTCGCCATAGGATGGTCACCTCATAACCACTCGGCCGCCCCGCGCGTCGCCATAGGTTGGTCACCTCATAACCACTCGGCCGCCCAGCGCGTCGCCATAGGTTGGTCACCTCATAACCACTCGGCCGCCCCGCAAGTCGCCATCGGTTGGTCACCTCATAACCACTCGGCCGCCCCGCGCGTCGCCACTAGGTTGGTCACCTCATAACCACTCGGCCGCCCCGCGCGTCTTCATAGGTTGGTCACCTCATAACCACTCGGCCGCCCCGCGCGTCGCCATAGGTTGGTCACCTCATAACCACTCGGCCGCCCCGCGCGTCGCCATAGGTGGTTACCTCATAACCACTCGGCCGCCCCACGCGTCGCCATAGGCTGGTCACCTCATAACCACTCAGCCGCCCCGCGCGTCGCCATAGGTTGGTCACCTCATAACCACTCGGCCGCCCAGCGCGTCGCCATAGGTTGGTCACCTCATAACCACTCAGCCGCCCCGCGAGTCGCCATCGGTTGGTCACCTCATAACCACTCGGCCGCCCCGCGCATCGCCACTCGGTTGGTCACCTCATAACCACTCGGCTGCCCCGCGCGTCACCATCAGTTGGTCACCTCATCACCACTCTGCCGCCCCGCACGTCGCCACTCGGTTGGTCACATCATAACCATTCGGCCGCCCCGTGCATCGCCATCGGTTGGTCACCTCATCACCACTCGACTGCTCCGCGTGACGCCAATCGGTTGGTCACCTCATAACCATTCGGCCGCCCCGCGCGTCGCCATCGGTTGGTCACCTCATCACCACTCGACCGCTTCGCGCGTCGCCAATCGGTTGGTCACCTCATAACCATTCAGCCGCCCCGCGCGTCGCCATCGGTTGGTCACTTCATCACCACTCGGCCGCCCCGCGCGTCGCCACTCGGTTGGTCACCTCATAACCACTCTGCCGCCCCGCGCGTCGCCAGTCGGTTGGTCACCTCATCACCACTCGGCATCCCCCAGTGGGTGACTTAGCTGCGAATCTTTTTCACCTAAGTTCAAGAAATCCTACCGAGTGATGAGTCAGCCTCTCACTCGGGGGCTTAGCGGCGAATCTTTTTCACCTAAGTTCAAGAAATCCTACCGAGTGATGAGTCAGCCTCTCACTCGGGGGCTTAGCTGCGAATCTGTTTCGCCTAAGTTCAAAAAATCCTACCGAGTGGAGAGCAAACCTTCCACTCGGGGGCTTAGCTGCAGTCCAGTTCTCGCCTAAGTTTGAAAAAATCCTACCGAGTGGAGAGCAAGCCTCCCACTCGGAGGCTTAGCTGCAGTCCAAGGACTCGCCTAAGTAGCCAAAATCCGACTGAGACAAGAGCAAACCTCTAACTCAAGGAGCTGCATCACAAGTATAATGTGTGCTCCATCCCTATCCGCAAGGACACCGAGACGAAGGTCGACTGTTACCATCACCTCATCACCACTCGGCCACTCACGCGCCTTCAGACAGCTAAGTCATTTTACATTCTGTTATTTCCGTCTTCCCGAGTGTCCCGTAATTCACACATCACGTTCACTCGGAGTCCATGCCATCGAGTGTACCTCTACGCTCGGCTTCTTATTTTCACATACTTGCTTAGTACTGGTTATGTGACTCCCGAGTCCAACTTCCATTTTTTCGCATACATCATTCACGAACACCATGTGTCGTTCTTCATTCCGAGTTTGCATCGGTCCTCCGGGGCTGCAACTCAGTCGAAACACTACACTTCCATTTTATTTGAGCCATTATTCCAATGAGTTCAATCGGATCTGTCGCTTCGACAAGTTCGAACGGATCCTTCGCTCTTTCAAACTCTTGCTAGTTAACCAGCAAGCCCCTTGCACTCCTAGCGGGTATCTATGGGTGTTATTCACACAAATCATTTCAGCACACATCAAATTTCCTCCAGAAATTATTTCGTTGGCTTGTGTCGTTTTTTACACAAGTTACACAATCACTCGACGGTCCTATGCGCCAACTACATCGCTGCTCGGACTTGGTCACCATACCGGTCCCAGTGCACCACAACACCGGCCTTGTCGCTCTGCTAACTTCAAACACATCCGGTCAACCCCCTCTGCGGAATCCTCTTCATCGTATCAATAATATAGACATCATCAGGCATGAGACAGATATGTCCCTTTTATAATCAAACTTCACACTTCACTCCTTTGCGAGTTTGCCTCTTTCGAGCATCACTCGGAAGCTTCTCCTCATCTTTACCCGGGTCCGACTCGATGAATTGCAAATCATCCATTCAAAACTATATTTCTCGTATTCCGACATGTCCATTGTCGAAGCCTGTAGTACGCTCGGGGGCTACGCCGCACTCAAGGACTGCATCTCATTTGGAATGACACTCTCCTGAGAGGTCGAGTACTTCATCACCAGTTGGATCCTTCACTTCAACAAGCGCATTCAATCCGCCACTTCCACAAGTTTTATAATCACCCAGGACGCTCTGCGCGCCATCTTCATTCCTACTCAAACTCAGTTGTCACGCCGATCTTGTTGCGTCGCAACCACACTACATCAACCTCATCACTGCATTAGCTTCGAAAGCATCTGGCTAACTCCTTCGAAGACAATTTCAACCACTTGGCTGGACACGCGATCTTTCACTCGGCTACCCAGCGTGTCATCACCTGGCCACACCGTGCGTCGTCACTCGGCTACCCCGCGCATCACCACTTGGCTGGATACGCATTCCTTCACTCGGCCACCTCAAGCATCCTCACTCGGCCATCCCGCACGTCACCACTCGGTTGTGCATGTCTTCACCACTTGGCCGGTCCGCACGTCGCCTCTCGGTTGTGCATGCCTTCACCACACGGCCGCCCCGCGCGTCACCACTTGGATGGACACGTAGTCCTTCACTTGGCCACCTCGAGCATCCTCACTCGGCCGTCCCACACGTTGCCAGTCGGTTGTGCACGTCTTCACCACTTGGCCGCTCCGCGCGTCGCCTCTTGGTTGTGCATGCCTTCACAACACGGCCGCCCCGCGCGTCACCACTTGGCCGAACACGTAGTCATTCACTCGGCCACCTCGTGCATCCTCACTCGGCCGCCCCGTGCGTCGCCACTCGGTTGTGCACATCTTCACCACTTGGCCGCTCCGTGCGTCATCACTCGGTTGGTCACCTCAACACCACTCGACCGCCCCGCGCATCGCCATCGGTTGGTCACCTCATCACCACTCGCCCGCCCCGCGCATCTCCATCGGTTGGTCACCTCATCACCACTCGGCCACCCCGCGCGTCGTCACTCGGTTGTGCACATCATCGCCCCTCAGCCACCTCGCGCGTCACCATCAGTTGGATATGTCTTTACCTCTACACCCCCAGCATGGGAACGACTAAGTTACTCATATGATTAAACCTCATATCACACTCTGTAGCAAGCTTAACTCTTTCGAGCATCACTCAGGGGCTACGCTCAGCCATTGGCCATGCTGCCCTTAGGGGTTACGCCCATTCGATCAACTCATTGATCACATCAGGAGTATCTTTCTGACCATACATGCTCGTTCCGCCGAAAATTTATAAGGGTAGGTACCGTTCACTCGGACGATCATCCAAGTCATTTATTGAAGTCATCTTCAGGACTGCAAAAGGGTGAAACGATGGTCCTCTACGTATACACTTGGCCCTTATCCTAGGCTCCAAGGCGTTAGTTTCACAAACTTGGACTCAGAGATGGCATGCGCTGGTGTTCCCCCGGGATGATGAGTGGCATCTCTCTGGAGAGTCAGCCCACACACTAGCCTCGCCACTCGGGTTTCATGGCATGTCGATGTCAGACCACTAGTCTATCTCCTCCGAGAGACATAAGAATGCCACCAAATTTTTCCTTGCAGTGAACATACCTAGATCAGTTGGGAAGCACGTCCACTCGGACAAATACCCCTTTCACGCAAAATCTAACAGTCAATATAAGAAGTACTACTAGAACGACCACTCCCTGGAGTGTCCAGCTTTTTTCTACAGTCGGCAGTTTCAAAGCCGAGTTCATTCACCGTGCCGAGAGCACGAAGATTCACCTGCTTGACCAAGTTCCAGGCTGAATTTATTCCGTGCCAAGTGCACGAAGATCAGTCCGACTGACTCAGCTCCAGGCTGAGCTTATTTACCATGTCAAGCGTCTGAAGATGCATCCGATTCACTCAATTTCATCCTAAAAGATATTTACCGTGTCGACTGCATGGAGGTTTACCAGGAGACTTAAACCCTCTGCCCGACTCATCTAGTCCGACAGAGGCTCGGGGACTACACCCAGTGGGTGCATTCAGCGTGCCCCCACTGGAAGAGAACTCAGAAAGAAACATTTTTACTCGGTCAAGACCAGCTCCAGATCACTCAAGTATTACTTGACTTCCGAGTCGAGGAGAAACAAGCTAGACCAATACCATATTCTCAAGTACTACTCAACCTCTGAGTCAGAGAGGAACAAGTTCAATCGGTACCGGCCAAGAAGATTTTTACTTTTCTCATACCCCCGCCGACTGCCTGCAGTCGACAGCGGTCTCGGGGACTACACCCAGTGGGTGCACTCAGCGTTCCCCCACTGGAGTAATCTCCACTCGGTACGACCTGACCGGTCCGAGTGATGAACAACAAACAAACAAGTTCTAAAGGCTCCCATCGGCTACCAAAAAAATTGCTATAAGGTGAGTTTAACGCTCCTCTATGGACCTGTCTTGAGCCTTCTTCTAGGACTCAAAGCGTGAAACTCATAAGTTTGGATCAAGAACCGACTCGTATTGACGTTCCTCCGGGATAAGAATGGCATCTCTCCGAGAGAACAGTCCATGCGTCAATCTTGTTGCCCGGATTTAATGACACACCCATACTCTGATCACAAGTTAACCTCTTCCGAGAGATGATCGAATGTCACCAAGTTGCTCCTCGCGGGCACTTACCCCAGATCAGTCGGGAAGCACAGTACCAGAATCCATTGAGATTTTGTTCAAACCTTGGTTCTCTGAAAGCACGATCACAAGTACCAAGTATTTCCGTAATCACTCGGACCAAATTGTGTCTTTCACCAACTCGTTCTGCAAAATCGCAATCGACTCGGGGGCTAATGTTGAGGATACACATAATAGATAGGCCCACGAATGGTCGAAATATCATAAAGCATGAGGTCCACACAACATGTGGGTCTAGATAAATTTTATACAGGCATACTATCCACTCGGACAAGCAGCATACTATCCACTCGACCAAGCAGCATACCATCCACTCGGATGACAGTTCACCACTCGACCGTACGACTCACTCGGATATACGAAGACCAGCAGATAGCAAAACAGTCGGCATCATTCTCATAGTGAGGGCTTGGTAGTGGGCTGGTATTATGGCATTCATGCCCCACTTTGTAACATAGGAGGTGAGGGGGTGGCGCACTCTATATAAGCCACCCCCCACCAATAGACGAGGGGGCTCTTTTCTTCCACCTCTCTCTCTTTCTAACCATTAGTCTCAGGACATAGCTCAGGCATGGAGATCCGTTCTCCCCTTTCTCACACACATTGTAATCTTCGGATACATACTTAGATAAACAAAGCCTCTCTGGAGCACGAGACGTAGGGTTATTATCTCCACCGTGAGAGGCCCGAACTTGCTAAAACCACCGTGTCACCTATTTGCATCTCGATAGATCATGCTCCTTTACCCTACCCCCTTTCTATTGTCGGAATCGTTCCCACGACACCGCCAAGGTTCCGCCTCGAGACGGCGGCGCTTCATCCCGAAAGCTTCCTTCTTATTTTTTTCCAGGGCAAAAGACACCTTATACCAGAAGATGAGCATCGGAGGCCTACCAGGTGGCCCACGAGGCAGGGGGCGTGCCCAAGGGGGTAGGGTGCGCCCCCACCCTCGTGGATGTTGGCTGGCTCCCCTCTGGTGGTTTCTTCACCCAATATTTTTAATATATTCCAAAACTGACTATCGTGGAGTTTCAGGACTTTTGGAGTTGTGCAGAATCGGTCTCTAATATTTGCTCCTTTTCCAGCCCAGAATTCCAGCTGCCGACATTCTCCCTCTTCATGTAAACCTTGTAAAATAAGAGAGATAAGGCATAAGTATTGTGACATAATTTGTAATAACAGCCCATGATGCAATAAATATCAATATAAAAGCATGATGCAAAATGGACGTATCAGTACCATCAAAGTAAGGACCTCTACGGTGGTAATTTCCCTCGCTAGACGCCATACTCTCCTAGGTTGTGAAACCAAGGCTATGATCACCAAAGCTATGGAAATCAAGGCAAATGGAGACCAAAGCTCTAATACCACTTGTAGGATCGAAAGTATGTCTAGAGGGGGGGTGATTAGACTACTTGACCAAATAAAAAACTATCCTTTTCTCAATTTTATGTCTTGGCAGATTTTAGCAACTTAACACAAGTCAAGAAATCAACCTACACATGCAATTCTAAGAGTATATCAGCAGAATGTAAATCATTGCATATGAAGGTAAAGGGAGGAGTTTGGAGGGAGCAAACGCAATGTAGACACGAAGATTTTTGGTGTGGTTCCGATAGGTGGTGCTATCGTACATCCACATTGATGGAGACTTCAACCCGCGAAGGGTAACGGTTGCGCGAGTCCACGGAGGGCTCCACCCACGAAGGGTCCATGAAGAAGCAACCTTGTCTATCCCACCATGGCCATCGTCCATGAAGGACTTGCCTCACTTGGGTAGATCTTCACGAAGTAGGCAATCTCCTTGCCCTTACAAACTCCTTGGTTCAACTCCATAATCTTGATGGAGGCTCCCAAGTGACACCTAACCAATCTAGGAGACACCACTCTCCAAAAGGTAATAGATGGTGTGTTGATGATGAACTCCTTGCTCTTGTGCTTCAAATGATAGTCTCCCCAACACTCAACTCTCTCTCACAGATTTGGATATGGTGGAAAGATGATTTGAGTGGAAAGCAACTTGGGGAAGGCTAGTGATCAAGATTCTTGTGGTTGAATTGGAATATCTTGGTCTCAACACATGAGTAGGTGGTTCTCTCTCAGAAAATGTATGGTAGAAGTGTAGGCACGTTCGGATAGCTCTCTCCATGAATGGAGGATGGGTGGAGGGGTATATATACCCTCCACACAAAATTTAACCGTTACACACAATTTACCAAACTTGGTGGGACCGAATACTCAAACTCGGTCAGACCGATTCAGTTCAAAATGTGAACATTAGGCTTTTCGGTGGCACCGACATGTCAACTCGGTGGGACCGATTTCATTAGGGTTAGGGCATAACATAATATCGGTGAGACCAATGACATGAACTTGGTGAGACCGATTTCTGTAATAGGCAAACAGAGAGTTGGTCAGGCAAACTCGGTGGGACCGATGGCTCATTTAGGTGGTACCGAAACATTACGAAAATGAAACAGAGAGTTTGCAATGCAAACTCGGTGGGACCGATCGCTCATCTCGGTTAGACCGAAACGTTATGAAGGGAAATAGAGAGTTTGTAATCCCATCTCGGTGAGACCAAGATCCCTATCGGTGAGACCGAACTGATTAGGGTTTTTGGCTATGGCTATGTCAAATGAACTCAGTAGCGCCGGATAGGTCAAATCAGTGGGGCCGAGTTTGACTTTTGGTTTGGGACATATGTGGATATGCTAAACTGGTTGAGGGCTTTTGGAGCATATGATAACCCACAAGTATAGGGGGGTCGCAACAGTTTTCGAGGGTAGAGTATTCAACCCAAATTTATTGATTCGACACAAGGGGAGCCAAAGAATATTCTCAAGTATTAGCAGCTGAGTTGTCAATTCAAACACACCTGGAAACTTAATATCTGCAGCAAAGTATTTAGTAGCAAAGTAATATGATAGTAGTGGTAACGGTAGCAAAAGATAATGATAGCAAAAGTAATGTTTTTGGTATTTTGTAGTGATGATAGGAATAGCAACGGAAAAGTAAATAAGCGAAGAACAATATTTGGGAAACTCGTAGGCAATGGATCAGTGATGGAGAATTATGCCGGATGCGGTTCATCATGTAACAGTCATAACCTAGGGTGACACAGAACTAGCTCCAGTTCATTGATATAATGTAGGCATGTATTCCGAATATAGTCATGTGTGCTTATGGAAAAGAACTTGCATGACATCTTTTGTCCTACCCTCCCATGGTAGCGGGGTCCTTACGGAAACTAAGGGATATTAAGGCCTCCTTTTAATAGAGTACCGGAACAAAGCATTAACACATAGTGAATACATGAACTCCTCAAACTATGATCATCACCGGTAAGTATCCCGATTATTGTCACTTCGAGGTTAACGGATCATAACACATAATAGGTGACTATAGAGTTGCAAGATGGGATCTAGAACTCTCATATATTGAAAACATAATAGGTTCAGATCTGAAATCATGGCACTCGGGCCCTAGTGACAAGCATTAAGCATAGCAAAGTCATAGCAACATCAATCTTAGAACATAGTGGATACTAGGGATCAAACCCTAACAAAACTAACTCGATTACATGATAGATCCCATCCAACCCATCACCGTCCAGCAAGCCTACGATGGAATTACTCATGCACGGCGGTGAACATCATGAAATTGGTGATGGAGGATGGTTGATGATGACGATGGTGACGGATTCCCCTCTCCGGAGCCCCGAACGGACTCCAGATCAGCCCTCCCAAGAGGTTTTAGGGCTTGGCGGCGGCTTCGTATCGTAAAACGTGATGAATTCTTCTCTCTGATTTTTTCCCTGAAACACAATATATAGTTGGAGTTGGAGTCGGAGGAGCTCCAGGGGGGCCACGAGGTAGGGGGCGCGCCCGCGCGCCCCCACCCTCGTGGACACGTGGTGGGCCCCCTGGCCTTCATCTTTTGCAGGTATTTTTTATATTTTCCAAAAAGTTGCTCCGTGAAGTTTTGGGTCATTCCGAGAACTTTTGTTTCTACACATAAATAACATCATGGTAATTCTGCTGAAAACATCGTCAGTCCAGGTTAGTTCCATTCAAATCATGCAAGTTAAAGTCCAAAACAAGGGCAAAAGTGTTTGGAAAAGTAGATATGAGGGAGACATATCAACTCCCCCAAGCTTAAACCTTTGCTTGTCCTCAAGCAATTCAGTTGACAAACTAAAAGTGATAAAGAAAAACTTTAACAAACTCTGTTTCCTCTTGTTGTTGTAAATATGTAAAGCCAGCATTCAAGTTTTCAGCAGAGATTATAGCTAACCACATTCGCAATAACGCTTAGGTCTCAAGTTTACTCATATCAATGGCATAATCAACTAGCCAGCAATAATAATAAATCTCGGATGACAACACTTTCTCAAAACAATCATAACATGATATAACAAAATGGTATCTCGCTAGCCCTTTCTGAGACCGCAAAACATAAATGCAGAGCACCTTCAAAGATCAAGGACTGACTAGACATTGTAATTCATGGTAAAGGAGATCCAGTAAAGTCATACCCAATGTAAACTAACTATAATGAATGCAAATGACAGCAGTGCTCTCCAACTGGTGCTTTTTAATAAGAGGATGATGACTCTGCATAAAAGTAAATAGATAGGCCCTTCGCAGAGGGAAGTAGGGATTTGTAGATGTACCAGAGCTCGGTTTTGCAATAGAGATGAATAATATTTTCAGCGGTATACTTTCATTGTCAACATAACAACCAAGAGATGGCTATATCTTCCATGCTACACACATTATAGGCGGTTCCCAAACAGAATGGTAAAGTTTATACTCCCCCTTCCACCAACAAGAATCAATCCATGGCTTGCTCGAAACAACGAGTGCCTCCAACTAACAAGAGTCCCAAGGGGAGTTTTGTTTGCAATTATTTTGATTTAGTTTGCATAAAGCATGGGACTGGGTATCCCGGTGACCAGCCATTTTCTCGTGAGTGAGGAGCGGAGTCCACTCCTCTTGAGAATAACCCGCCTAACATGGAAGATACGGACAGCCCTAGTTGATACATGAGCTATTCGATCATACAAAACAGGATATTTATTTGAAGGTTTAGAGTTTGGCACATACAAATTTACTTGGAATGGCAGGTAGATACCGTATATAGGAAGGTATAGTGGACTAATGTGGAATAACTTTGGGGTTTAAGGGATTGGATGCACAAGCAGTATTCCTGCTTAGTACAGGTGAAGGCTAGCAAAAGACTGGGAAGCGACCAGCTAGAGAGCGACAACAGTCATGAACATGCATTAAAATTAATCAACACCGAATGCAAGCATGAGTAGGATATAATCCACCATGAACATAAATATCGTGAAGGCTATGTTGATTTTGTTTCAGCTACATGCGTGAACATGCGCCAAGTCAAGTCACTTAAATCATTCAGAGGAGGATACCACCCTATCATACCACATCATAACTATTTCAATAGCATGTTGGCATGCAAGCTAAACCATTATAACTCATAGCTAATCAACCATGGCACAAGAACTATGATCTCTAGTTGTCATTGCAAACATGTTTATTCATAATAGGCCGAATCAGGAATGATGAACTAATCATATTTACAAAAACAAAAGAGGTCGAGTTCATACCAACTTTTCTCATCTCAGTCAGTCCATCATATATCGTCATAATTGCCTTTCACTTGCACGACCGGATATTGTGAATAATAATAATAGTGCACGTGCATTGGACTAAGCTGGGATCTACAAGCATTCAATAAACAGGAGAGAAGACAAGGCAATATGGGCTCTTTTGTCAGATCAACAATTATGCATATAAGAGCCACTTCAACAATTTAATCATGGTCTTCTCCTATCGACCCCCAAAGAAAAGAAAAGAAATAAAACTATTTACACGGGAAAGCTCCCAACAAGCAAAAGAAGAACAGAAAATCTTTTTGGGTTTTCTTTTTAATTACTACTACAAGCATGGAAAGTAAACTGATTAAAAGCTACAATTAATTTTTTTGGTTTTTCTTAAGGTTTATTAAACACACAAGAAGAAAGCATAAAAAAGGAAATAAACTAGCATGGATGATACAATGAAAAAGTATGAGCACCGACATCTAGCAATGAGTGTGTGAACATAAATGTAATGTCGGTGGGAAATACGTAGTCCCCCAAGCTTAGGCTTTTGGCCTAAGTTGGTCTATGGACACGGCTGGCCTGGCAGATATCCATAATAGTAGTTGGCGTCGTACTGAGATGCAGCGGCTATCGCCTCCTGCGCTATAGTGTGGCGACGAAGCGGCCTCCGCTCTCCTCTCATACTCATCTCACTACAAAAAAAGACACATCTGTGACATTTTGGGCCGAACGAAAAAAAATTATGTCATACATATGACGATAATTGTGACAAAACCCGGTATCATCATAGATGTGGTGGGCTCCTACTTCTATGACAAAAAATCATGATAGAAAATGGGCTTTTCGTCCTGGGCGGGACGGAGACGCAGCTGCATGACATTCTTTGGGCCGTCCTTGATGGAAAAAACCATGGTAGAAGCAAGGGCGAGGAAAATTTCAGGGAGTTCCCGGTTACGGTGGGAGGTCGGGGGCCGAGCGATGCGCGTTTCTCTCGTACACGTACACGCTCGTGTGCGAGGCGTTGGCTCTAACTAAACCCAAGCGAGGCGTTGGGCTCTAACTAAACCCGAGCGATTGCACTGCAGGCTACGCATTACTGAACCCGAGTGATCGATCGATGGCTGTTAACTGAACCCGATCGAGTGATTCCTTCGCTATTGCTGCTAACTGAAGCCGATCAATTGGATGAACAGTGAGCATTGCGGGGGGGGGGTGGATGGACAGTGAGCGGTGGCGTTGTCTCTGGATGAACAGGACCCCATGGTGTGGAGGGCTGGATGAACAGTAGCGGTAGAGGGGTGCCCGTGGAGGGGTGGGTGAACAGGACCCCGTGGTGTGGAGGGCTGGATGAACAGTAGACGGTGGAGGGGTGGTTGAATAGTAGCCGGTGGAGTAGCGCGCGGTGGAGGCTGGATGAACAGGAGCCCGTCGAGGCTGGAGGAGGCCGACGGTAGCCCGTGGAGACTGGAGGAGGTCGACGGTGGAGATGAACAATATCTCGTGGAGTCCCGTTTTGCGGTACGCCACACCCCTCCCGATGAACAAGACCCCCGTTTCGACCGTAGGAGGTCCGTTTCGTCCGTTTTGCGGTATGCCACACCCCTCCCGATCAACAGGACCCCTGTTTCGACCGTAGGAGGTCCGTTTCCTCTGTTTTGCGGTACGCCACACCCCTCCCGATCAACAGGACCCCCGTTTCGACTGTAGGAGGTCCGTTTCCTCCGTTTTGCGGTACGCCACACCCCTCCCGATGAATAGGATCCCGTTTCAAACGTGGCCGGTTGAACACAAGGCCGTTTCCTCCGTTCTGCAGTACACCGGGCCTCGTTTCCATCGCCTGTTCTGTCCAAGCCCTCCCGATGAACACGACCACGCATTCCATTCCGACCCAGTCGGTTGGCTCCCACGCGTTCTGTTGCCTCCCGATGAACACGACGCATTCCGTTGCCTCCCCATGAACACGATGCATTCCGTTGCCTCCCCATGAACACGACGATGACGTTGTTTCTCTGTTCCGACCCAGCTATGTCAACGAGCCCTCGGTGTACGTATGCGCGAGTAGGCGTTCGAGACCCCTCCCGTATGTACACATACGTGGCCGTATTTTCTTTCTTGCACCCTGGCCGTTGTATGTACGTGTACATGCTACGTGCGCGCCTCTACTACGACACGTATGAGCCTCTACTACGACACGTGGGCGCCTCTACATCCACCAGTATATATGTACATACACATTCGTGACCAGAATGACAATGCTACGTACGCTTTGACCAGGTGGGTCCCGACTGTCAGGCACTTCGTTGCCTGCGAAGATGTAGCTAGTGGGTCCCAGCAGTCAGGGGGCGAATCATTTTTTTCCTCGGACGCACTTCCTTGCATGCGAAGATGTAGCTGGTGGGTCCCAACAGTCAGGGGCAAATGTTTTTTTGCAAAATACGGTGGCCCGTCCGGTGGGACCCTGCTGTCAGGTGGAGGAATAATTATTTTGCACGTAATAAGGAGGCACTTCCTTGCTGCGGCCGTGGACCCAGCTGTCAGCCTCTCCACGTACAGTCCACGTCCGATGGAAGCCGTTCCTTGACCATGTTGACCATGCCGCGCCGAGAGCACCAGGGCGGTGGACGACGGCGAGGCCTAGGAAGGGGACGACGCGGAGCCGAGGAAGACACGGCAGTGGACGCCCACGCGTAGAGGAGTACGAGGGTTCACTGGTTCGCTGCGGTGTGAGGCTGCCGTCGCCGTAGAATAACAGGGGGTGTGGGTGAGTTGAGGGATGGTCTGGCCAGTGGTGGGAGTAGTAGGGGCGGTGAGGCCTCCGCCGCATCGCAGCCGGCCACGGGAGGCAGGAGCACGAGGCATGACCGACGCTGGTTTGGGTGGCTGGAGCAAGAAGACCAGAGGTTGAAGAAGCACTACGGCCGTTGGATGGACATCGTACGGTCACTAGAGCTAGAATCGTGCATATTGACTAAGTTGACAAAGCCCTCCGTCCTCGTCAACTTAGTAGGCCTACAAGTCAGCTTGCCACTATACTGGGTCCCAGCTAACAGGGGGAGTATTCATTTTTTTGTGCGTACTAAGGAGGCACTTCCTTGCGTGCAAAGATATAGCTGGTGGGTCCGAGCTGTCAGCGGCGGCAACGTTTTTTTCGCGAAATACAGAGGCCCTTTCGGTGGGTCCCTGATGTTAGGTGGAGGAATCATTATTTTGTGCATAATAAGGAGGTATTTCCTTGCGTGCGGCCGTGGAGCCAGCTGTCGGCCTCTCCATGTACAGTCCACTTCAGATGCATGTCGGTCGTTGACCATGTTGACCAGGCCGCACCGAGAGCACCAGGACGGTGGACGATGGCGAGGCCTATGAAGCGAACGACACGGAGGCAGGGAAGACTCGGCAGTTGTTTCCCACGCGGAGGGGAGTACGACTGTACGAGGGTTTACTGGTTCGTCTACCGTCGCCGGAGAATAACAGCAGGTGTGGGTGAGTAGAGGGATGGCTAGACCAGCGGTGGGAGTACGGTGGGGCGGTGAGGCCTGCGCGGCAGCACAGCCGGCCGCGGGGTGGAGGGAGCAGGCAGTCCCGCCGTCGCTTGTTTGAGCGGCTGGAGCAGGAAGAGCAGAGATTGAAGAAGCACGACGGCCGTTTGATGGACATCCAACAGTCACTGGTTGTGCGTCAACCTTTTTTTAGGAAAGCCTCAAATCTGTCGAAAACAGCATACAACCCATCTGCCATTATTTATAATAATTTACAGCCCATTTGCTAATTCTTAAGGTTTTTTTGGAGCCCATATTCTTTTTGTTAGCATTACAGCCCATATTGTGGCCACGGTTAAAAAAATTATACGAAATTTTGCATATTTCGGTGCGGTCCGAACTGTTTTTAATCCTGAACTTTCGACTCACATTCAAACCGATTTTAAAAATAAATGTATATCAATATAAAATCCAACAAATTCTACACGCATAAAAATTAATGTAATTTAAAATCTCGAAATGAAAAAAAAATATTTGAAACTAATTGCCGGTTTGATGTGTTTTAAAAATGTACAGCCCATTTCTCATTACTGATGGGCCATTTTCTCGGCCAGCCGAATGAAAGCTCTCCTCGTCTTGAAAGATTTGCAGCCCAACAGGCCTAACAAAGCGACTTACTTGGCAAATCACAAAAAAACTGGGCTGTGGCCGTGGACCCAGCTGTCAGCCTCTCCACATACAGTACTCTTCCAATGGAAGTCGTCCCTTGACCATGTTGACCACGCCACGCGGAGAGCACCACGGCGGTGGACGATGGCGAGGCCTAGGAAGGGGACGATGCGGAGCCAGGGAAGATGCGGCAGTGGAAGCCCGCGCGGAGAGGAGTATGAGGGTTCACTGGTTCGGCTGTGGTGTGAGGCTCCCGTCGCCGCAGGGCCTGGCCAGCAGTGGGAATAGTAGGGGCGGTGAGGCCACCGCGGCAGCAAAGCCGGCCACGGGAGGCAGGAGCATGCGGCACGACCGGCGCTGCTTTGGGTGGCTGGAGCAAGAAGACCAGAGGTTGAAGAAGCACTACGGCCGTTGGATGGACATCATACGGTCACTGGAGCTAGAATCATTCATATTGACTAAGTTGACAAAGCCCTTCGTCCCCATCAACTTAGTAGGCCCACAAGTCAGCCTCCCACCAAGGTGGGTCCCAGCTAGCCGGGGGAGTATTCATTTTTTTGTGCGTAATAAGGAGGCACTTCTGGTGGGTCCGAGCTGAGAGCGGGGGGAACGTTTTTTTCATGAAATACGGTGGCCCGTCAGGTGGGTCCCAGCAGTCAGGGGGCAAACGTTTTTTTCGCAAAATACGGTGGCCCGTCCAGTGGGTCCCTGCTGTCAGTTGGAGGAATCATTATTTTCCACGTAATAAGGAGGCACTTACTTGCTGCAGCCGTGGACCCAGCTGAGACTGTCCAAGTACAGTATACTTCCGACGGAAGTCGTTCCTTGACCACGTTGACCTCGTCGTGTTCTGTTGCATGCATGCGTCCATGGGCGTGGTGCATCCCTACTGTCGGCCTCTCACATACAGTCATCTTCCAATGACTCTTGGTTGTTGACCATGTTGACCACACCGTGCCGAGCGCACCTAGACTGGAACGACCCGGAGATGGGGAAGACGGGGCAGTGGAGTCGCAGACGGAGAGGAGTGGGAAACTTCACTGGTTCAGGTGCGCGGCAGCACAGCCGCGGTGCCGCCCATGGGAGACAGGAGCAAGAACAGAGGTTGAAGAAGGAGCACGACTGTTGGATTAACATCCAACGATCCAGCTGCTAGAATCATTTGTTGATTAAGTTGACAAAGCTGTGCGTAGACGTCCGCTTAGTAGGCCCACAAGTCAGTCACCAAATCTAATGGGTCCAAGCTGTCAACGGGATGAATAATTTTTTTCGCAAAACAAGGAGGCACTTCCTTCCGTGCAAAGATACAGCCGGTGGGTCCCAGCTGTCAGATGGAGGAAACATTTTTTCAGCTTAATAAGGAGGAACTTTCCTTGCATGCGACCATGGACCTCGTGGGTCCTAGCCGTCAGGCTCTCCATGTATAGTCCTCTTCCGATGACTCTCGTTTGTTGACCACGCTGCACCGAACGCAGCGAGGCGGTGGACGACGGTGAGGCCCCGGGCGGGAACGACTCGGAGATGGGAAAACGCAGCAGTGGAGTCATAGATTGAGAGGAGGAGAAGGGTTATAACTAGTTCTGTTGCGGTGTGGGGCTGTAGTCTGTGGAGAATAACAGGATGTGTCGAGGGGTGGAGGGATAGCCTGGCCGGCGGTGGGGTAGTGCTTCGCAGTGATGCATGCTAAGCAGAGCCGCTAGCCGCCGGAGGCCGGACCAGGCGGTCCCGGTGATGTTGGAGGAAGAAGACGAGAGATTAAAGGTGCATGCCGGCCATTGGATATAAATCCAATGGCTGTGGATGACACAATCATTTGTTGACCAAGTTGACAACGCCCTGCGTAGGCTTCGACCTATTGGCCCACATGTCAGCCTGCAAAAATGTGGCATATATTTAACCCATGTTTTCTAGAATGTATAGTCCATTTGCTGGGCTGGGTGAACAAATAATTTTGCGTCAATCAAGCCCATTTATATTTTCTAAGAAATCCCAGCCCATTTGCACTTCCTTGAAATACACATATTAGGTGGGCTCATTATATATATAATGTTATGTTAGAAGGAGCAATTAATATCAAAGAATAAACCAGAGAGGCACATTTTTAAATTGGTCCTTAAAATCTTCGCAAGCTTTTGTACGCAATCACCAGGATTTTCCTTGCCTGTGAGTCAAAAACAACCAGGATTTTCCTTGCCAACTTCCGTTAAACATTTACTTTTATAAGTTAATAACACGTGGGATGTTTTTATTATGTATATATAAGTCTCTATAAAATATATGATAATAGTAATAATATAAATCTTTCCCTAATAATAAAGCATGGATTGACTCTTTGGGTTCACCGTCACAATACGCTTCTTTCCGTGAATTTATGCTTTCAGTTTTTTTCCGTTAGTTTTGATCAACAGTCCGTACAATTGCTGCGACGCGGTACTAAAAACTTTGTCCATCCAATTGGTCCACGTCCACATTCTCTTATTGGGCCTGCACGCATGTTTCAGCCTGCATGCACGCTTCTGTATCTGTACCTTACCTGATTTTCACACATGTACTCGAAGTAATCCCACCTTGATTGCTTACATGAAAGTCTACCAGTTTATATACCTAGGAAAATTGCATATCAACAATGAGCCTCTTGAACAACAAACACAGAATGAGAATGAAGGGAAATTGTACAACAAAACGGCAGTCCGGCGCGAAGTTGTTCAGTCCGGCGCTCGCCGGGGTGAGGAAGCGGAGGCGCAGCATGCAGACGCCTGCGATGCAGCCTGTTCCACATGCTGGCCACCTCTACACCACGCACGACATGGACACGAGCGTGGCGACAGGGTGGCTGGAGGCTCGTGGTGGACCGGATCCAGCGAGGGGAAGGTCGGATCCGTCGGCTTGGAGAGGGAGGTGTGGAGGAGCACATGGGACAGAGCGCGGAGGAGGATGGAGGAGGAATGCCGAGGTCGGGCTGTGGACTCGGAGTGGAGGAGCAACGGAGAGGCCCGGGAGCCACCACGGCAGCCACGAGAGCGATATGGGCCTAGCCATGCTCGGTGGTCGTCAGCCGACTTCGTGTTTCTCTGCTGATGATCCCTGACCACCTGCTGCCCGGGATCGGCTACATGCTGTTATCTCTGTTTGCTTGGTAGTTTCATTCTTGCTTAAGATTAGACCTAGTCGTGTAGATGCAGATGGACATTGGAGGTACAGTGTTGGCACTGACGACTTGGATAAAAATATTTTTGTATGCACTCCGAGTGGGTCAATCTATGTACACTTAAATTTTCACATTCAGTTTCCTTCAGTTAGACGACAGCAAGGAGATAATGCACTCCTTTTTTAAAAACAAAATATCATAAGGGACATCTTTTGGAAGAATGACGAGCCATGTTGGTCGTAGTTGGAGTGAAAGAATTACAACTTTTTTGTGCCAAATAATCAAATATAGCACTGGTTCGGAAAAAAACCGAAATGATGAGAAATGTTGTTGTTGGATGTCAGTGCGCATCATATATCCTCTTGGGCATGCCGGTCATAATAGCAACAACTTTCTTCAGGCTGGTGATGCTCATATTGTCAATCATTCTCACTGTGGTGCGTGAGACAAAAACTCCTAAGGCAGTTTGGTAATTTATGATGTTATTACATCGGAGCACATGTAATGACAGACCCGGTAAAGAAGAATAGAACATAAGTATGTGCCATATTTTTTCCCGTTGCAACGCACGGGCCCTTTTGCTAGTATATATAATGTGGTTAGAAGGGAAAACATAAATTGGACACAACATTACTTTTATAAGAGACCTGCGTTTCATACCCCACAGTAGGCATACTAACAAGTTCACACACAAATACAACAGAAAAGGTAAACATTTATATCAAACACAGGTTCACAGGACACGTTCATATTCATAGCCAACATTCACTATCAACAACTCAAAAGATTCATATATACACAAGCTCAGCATATCTATGCATCCAAATGATTGATAGATCACACGACAATATTCATACATAATTCACAAAAATATTTAGATATACACATGTTCGGTATGTTTATGCATCCTAATGATTGAGATCACAGCCAATATGATCCATGGACGAACTTTAATTACCTAGGGTACAGACTGGTAAATGGTGTTCAATCGAAGGTACTTCTTGCTAAAATTAGTTCTTGTACGAGTAAACTTTCGAGTACATAAGAGGCAGCACAGACAAACTGAACTTTGCTTGTAGGTTTATCCTCAAATAGTGGCCTCATGCCGAGGGAGGTTTGAGCAACTTGGCCACTACTTTCATCCAACTAGTTTACGGGCTCATCTTGGTCATGTATCTCGCATTCTACATTGCAGACGAGAAAGGAGGCGGTTGAGAAAATGAACCACCCAAATTTTTTGTGCAGTTCAACTGAAATGGAGCATCCTTGGAGTGCAGACTGATTAAGTGCCAGATGAATATACGCGTCAACCAACTTGTCTGGAATCTTTAGACTCCATGCCATATAGTTCGCTACCATATGTGCCGATAACCAAAAGGCACAAGTTGGGACCAAAGACTGGACTTCATTTTTCTGGGCTATGCACCAAGCAATATTTTTGGCGTTCACTCTCCTAATACTTGGAGTTTGACAATTGGTTGACGCCGGTTGATACTCGAATGAATATAGGCACTTCTTGTCAACATTGATGCTTGTCTGAGTGAACTTTGGAGTACATAGCAGCAGCATAAGTACCTGTCCATCTGATCATTTTGTGCAGTTCTACTGAAATCACCCGATGTAATGATTTGCTTGTGAGTTCAGGCTCCAAATTACTCCTTTATGAAATCGGCAAACAGTAGCACAATACCAAATTACCAATACATATGACAGGCACAATAATCAGGATAAAGACCAGTACCAACCTGTGTGAGGTAGCATATCAATTACTATTTCCTTTGATTGGAAGCCGAGATAAGCCAAGCGACTGGCAGCAAAGGATGAAAGCAAGCAGAGATTAGCGACTGACAGGAAAGGACGGAAGCTATCGAGGCAATGAAGCACCCAAAGTTTTTGTGCAGTTCCACCAAAATCGAGCATCCCTGTTGGCACATATATTGAGAGAGTGAGATTACTGTAATAGTGGGACTAGTTGATGAAACATACACTAACAAATAGAAGCACCCTCATTATCTTAATGGGTAAAGTTAGCAACATAGTAGTCTTGCTTAAAGAGAGGTATTAGTTTATTTAATCAGTGCCAATTAGCTCAACTCAACACTCAAAGCATTGCCATTTATCATAGGTTGCAAAACTTTAACATGCAAAGATAAAGGAGTTTGTCATGACAGTAGCGCGATACAAATAGAGATGACAGCAAACTAATATGGATGAAGGCCTTGGGCCCGTACCAACCTGAGAAAAAAAGCTTATTCATGTAGTCCCATAAGAGATGATAAAGCACTCACTGGAATCACACAATAGTATATATTTTTGTGCACTTCAAATGTATGGTTGAAATCACTCTTGTTTACCAGTGCTGAGATTATATCGAAAGATTATCAAGAACTTCCAGCAGAGTTAAAGCACTGGCTGGGATACAGTTCATTGTATTGTCTTGTGTAGTTCCACTAAAATGTATGATTGGCACAACATGATCCCTGTTTGCACAAGTAGGAACAAGGCGAAACCTTCATTAGCTTAGTGAGAAAGGATAGGAAGACATTAGCATATTACTCAAACAGTAGCATCAAATTCATGACGGACAATACGCAAAACATTGCCTCATTGAACCAATGGCAATAAATTGACATGCAAAACAATAGCACTATTATGTCATGACACTAATAATATTCCCTCCCTGCTCCACCACATGATTCACCTCCATAGACAAACATACACACGTACATGATTCAGCATAGGGTCCTACTAAAGATTTGTTTAACTCCAACAGGAAAATTAGGCAGTAATAAATTAGTGGTACTTAAGTACTCCTAATTAATTAAGTGAGACAGCAGAAGTGGAATGGCTCCCTGGAGGATCGTCTCACATGTAAGGTAGTCGTTGCCGGAGCCCTTGAATGGCCTCGACTGAGGCCTCTGGCTTCTGCAAGATTGCCTTGGTGCTGTTTATTCTTCTTCTTCTTCCTCCTCTTCATGCTTTATTTATCTTTCTCCTCACCAGTTGGTGAAACCAAGTACATGATTGGCCTTCTAATTCAGATTTGGTTTTGTCCGTGAGGGAGTACAAGTGTACTAGTAAAAAATAGCATTATTTTCTCATGGCAGTCGGAAAATAGAGATGAACACATGCATTAAATATCATTCTTACCTAAAGGAAGGTTATGGCGCAAATATGGATGATGAGGATTGGAACACAGATCTCCCTTTGTGCAGTTCCACCAAAATGAACCAACTGTTCCATTCTGACATTCTAGTTAAACAGCCCAAAAGTCACTTCTTTTAAGAAGAGTTTTGTGCAGTGCACCAAAAGGTCACAACAGCAACCAAGTGAATTGGATATCCTTGTTTGCACAAAAAGGCACAGAGGAAATAGTCAGAGTCTCAAACAATTACAGGCAAAAACATTTGGCTAAACTTGTCATGGCTTATAATAGTGGCATGGCTTCATTTTACCAGGAACATTAGATTAAGAACAGCTAAGGCTGCGTTCGGTTCACAGGTTTGGTGCAGGATTTTCGTAGGAACACAATTCCTACGGTATTCTTTCCCTTCGAACGGTTTGGAACACGGGAAAGGTGAATAGTGAAAGCTGGTCTGGTAGTACTAATTCCATAGGATTAGAAACATCCACGTGCTGCTCATTTTTTGGGCGGAAGCTCGAGGCAGGCGCTCGCTGCCATGCGTTAGACAGGTTGTTGTCTTGTGTTGCCGGAATAAAAAAATCAAACTATGTGTGGTACGTGAGGTGAGGACAAGAGTAGTCACTGTGCAGCTGAATAAACAAATAGCACCTCATACTGCCAAGCATGCTACTCTAAAAAAATAAATCTGAACATTTCGTAGTCCATCCGAACACATTCTCTTGAGAGTTTCCTCCGGTTCACTGTTCCATAGTTTTATACCTACATTCCTTTCCTATTCCTATATTTTCATCAAGACCTATGTTTTCTGCCCCTTTATTCCGAACGGAGCCTAAATATTTGTTATAAGGGCATGGGACAGTGGGTGCACCAGCAGTCCAGCACCATGTACGTAAACAAGGGCATAAAGTGGTGATTCATAGTTTGTTGCCCCGAGAAACAAACATCCAAGAAACATATCTGGGTTGGTCCCATTTTTGTTCACTCTAGCCACCTACTATGTGTGGATAGCAAATCTAGTCCTGGTCATACCACTATGTACAACGTTACCCCTATATTTCCCTTTTCGACCAAGAGACCGGTTGGATGACCAGTCTATACTACTTTCACCCCCTTTCCTTCCTGTTTGTACCAAGTCCAATGTACATACTAAATTCCCCCACCCCCACTTTATTTCTTGTTTGAACCAAGTACTCCCTCCATCCGGAATTACTTGTCATCAAAATGGATGTGTCTAGAACTAAAATACATCTAGATACATCCATTTCAATGACAAATATTTTCGAGCAAAGGGAGTACAAGATTTGACTCCATGAAGTAGCTTTACCTATAACAATAGAAGAAAAAAATATGCGACGTTGGACCATCTGATCGAGAGGGGCTGAGAGGTAGAAAATGATGCACATGCAGCGACGTAGCGAGCTGGGGAAGTAGAGCTAAGGCGGTTTCAAACGAAGATATACCTGAAGGTCGTCGAGATGTGTATAGGTGGGCGGCGGGAGGCCGGATCCGCCCACAGGCAATGACGAAGGGATCAGAGGACCTCCCGCGCCGGCGCTCGGCTAGAGATAACGGTGCGGCCGGCAGTGGGTCTCCTCCCTCGCTGTCGACGACGGCCTAAATGCTGCCCCTCCTCCCCTTCACCGGCGGAGGGGATACGTCCGGATCTGTAACCAGCGGTGAGGATAGAAATCCAGTGTTTTTTAAAGGGAGAAAGACAGTGTTACTACCCCTATCTTGTTTAGATCTGGAGAGGATGAGAGTGTGTGAATAGAGCAACCCTAGCAAGCAAGCGCGGAGGCTCCGGCCTATATATACGTAGTGGGGTAGTTTTCCTTTTTCACTCCATCAAACAATCATTTAAAATTGTGTACTACTACATGCCAGGTTGCGGTTTTTTTTAGTTGTTGATTGTTTTTTAAGATAGCTACCCGCTTGTTCCAAGTGGTGTTACGGTGTGCCAGGTCGCACTTTGTATCGTTCAAGTCTGGTACTACAAGTCCCTCCATTAAATGAACAACCACCCCCTCATAAAAATTGTGAACAAGCCCACGGCTAAAATTAGCGGAAACGTGGGTTGCCCCAACATGCATTATTATTTATATTTTCTACTCCCTCCGTTCCTAAATATAAGTCTTTTTTATTATACACACCTAAGACAAGATTTTTTTATTAGCAGTAAACCCCACATGTCATAGACACAAAAATTGTGGCAAGATTCCCTTAGGCAAGCCAAAGTGTGTCTAACAATTTGAGCAACTCAGGTTAGGCAAGTGTGGGAAAAATAATGTGGCAACATAAGACAAACATAGTCACAATCCAAACAGCCCCGTAATTTTTTTGTGACATGCATGAAAATTTGGTTAGTTAAATTTATAGTCAAAATTTGGCAAGGTGCATCAAATCAACACATGCAAGTATCAAAAGGAAATTCACGACATGCATGCATGCGTTGTACTCCCTCCGTTTCCAAATATAAGTCTTTTTAGAGATTGCAACAGGTGACTACATACGAAGCACAATATGTCTACTCCTACATACGAAGTAGCCCATTTGAAATGTGTAAAAAGACTTATATCGAGTGCAGTGCTTTGATGTGTCGCGTCAACTCATACAAGACCGAGAAATTTGATTACTACAACGCCCTCTCCCTCGCGGACTGAGCTCTGGTGCCTTAACTGCACCAGCCTTTGGCTGCATGACAGGAGGGCCAACCACCTATTGGGCCCACCTGTCATAGACGCAAAGGCAGGAGCAGTAAGTAGAACCTTTCGCTACACGCTATCCCTCCCGCACGAGGTGGACGGACATGCAGCAGTGGATTCGATACTATAGAAGTAGGAGTAACATCATTGTTTGTCTTCTCGAAGAGGCGAAGAGCCAAGCGCAGCCCAAACGTGGCAGTTGCAAATGCTCGCGTGGTGCTGTTCCTTGGAGTACTAGCCAGGCTCTTGCATGAGACAAAATTGCTATTGTTTAATAATTAAACTCCATTATCCATTGGTTGATACTCATTCTGCATAGGTCCCCGCGCTTAGCACCGTTTCCTCCTGGGGTCACCAATGTTTATTTGCTAATTAATTGTAACACCCACGATGCGGCTATATCTCCCACGTGTCGGAGCATGACTTAGAGGCATAACCGCATTGTAGGCATGTCGCAAGAGGGGTAATCTTTACACATCCCATGTACTGAATAAGAAAGAGGTACAGAGTTGGCTTACAATTGCCACTTCACACAATACATAAATATAGCATTACATCATCCAGAATACAATCAAGGTCTGGCTACGGAACCAAAATAAAGACAACCCCAAATGCATAAGATCCCCGATCGGCCCAACTGGGCTCCACTACTGATCATCTGGAAAGGAAACGTAGTAACATCCTGAGTCCTCGTTGAACTCCCACTTGAGTTCAGTCACATCCCCTGGAATGGCATCATCGACACCTGCATCTGGTTTTGGAAGTAATCTGTGAGTCACGGGGACTCGACAATCTCACACCCTCGCGATCAAGACTATTTAAGCTCATGGGTAGGAAAAGGTAGTGATGTGGAGCTGCAGCAAGCACTAGCATATATGGTGGCTAACATACGCAAATAAGAGCGAGAAGAGAAGGCAAAGCATGGTCGAGAAGCTACAAAGATCAAGAAGTGATCCTAACAACTACTTACATTCAAGCATAACACGAGACCGTGTTCTCTTCTCGGACTCCGCCGAAAAGAGACCATCACGGTTACACACGCTGTTGATTCATTTTAATTAAGTTAAGTTTCAGGTTCTCTACAACCGGACATTAACAAATTCCCATCTGCCCATAACCACAGGCACGGCTTTCGAAAGTTCAAAACCCTGCAGGGGTGCCCCAACTTAGCCCATCACAAGCTCTCACGGTCAACGAAGGATATTCCTTCTCCCAGGACGACCCGATCAGACTCGGAATCCCGGTTACAAGACATTTCGACAATGGTAAAACAAGACCAGCAAAGCCGCCCGATGTGCCGACAAATCCCGATAGGAGTCGCACGTATCTCGTTCTCAGGGCACACCGGATGAGCCAGACGTCGGGTTGGCATAGACCCTGTTTGCCCAGGGGGCGCCGGACATCGCTCAGGTTGGTCCAACACTTAGAGAAGCACTGGCCTGGGGGTTAAAATAAAGATGACCCTTGAGTCCATGAAACCCAAGGGAAAAAGGCTAGATGGCAAATGGTAAAACCAAGGTTGGGCCTTGCTGGAGGAGTTTTATTCAAGGCGAAGTGTCAAGGGATTCCCATTATAATCCAACCGCGTAAGGAACGCAAAATCAAGGAACATAACACCGGTATGACGGAAACTAGGGCAGCAAGAGTGGAACAAAACACCAGGCATAAGGCCGAGCCTTCCACCCTTTACCAAGTATATAGGTGCATTAAAGTAAACAAGATATAATAATGATATCCCAACAATAATCATGTTCCAAAACAAGGAACAAACTCCAATCTTCACCTGCAACTAGCAACGGTTTGCTAGGACAACGGTTTGCTAGGACAAGGTGGGTTAGAGGTTTGACATGGCAATATGGGAGGAATGATAAAGCATGTGGTAGGTATCACGGCATAGGCATAGCAATAGAGCGAGCAACTAGCAAGCAAAGATAGAAGTGATTTCGAGGGTATGGTCATCTTGCCTGCAAAGTTCTCCGAGTTGGCGTAAGCTTGATCCTCGTAAGCGTACTCAACGGGTTCCTCGATCAGTACTCATCTCCCATCTCTACCCAAGGCAAGAACACAAGCAAGGGAAACACAATCAACCATGGTGCAATGCACAAGCAACATGATGCAAAACATGGCATGATATGCGGGATGTAATATGCAATGCATATTCGTGCTCCGGAAGGAAAAGATTGAACCAGGCCTCAACTTGGCAAACCAAGTGTGCCGCTGGAAAGATGAGTTGATTTAGGTCGAAAACAATATAAAGATCACCCGAATCGGATGCACGATTTGCAAATGGCAAGCAAAACAATAATGGCACCATTCTGCGATTAACAGCACGATGCCATCTAAAATGCAATAAGAAACTAAGCTACTGCACTCTAACATAGCAACAAAGCACATGGCAGTGATCCACTCAAGATGCTTGACAAAAGATGAACACTGAGCTACGGCTAAATTACACAAGAGCAGGTTCAAACAAGCATGGCCAAAGTGCAAAAGATAACAACATCACAGACTTAGTGGAAATAACAATATGCCAGGAATTAACATTAGGAAGCAATGTTTAGAGCAAGATAACAACATGCTACAGGAACATATCATGGCAAATCAAGGCATGGCATGAATCTACTCAAAGTATATAACAAAAGTCCCTTACTGACCATAAGCCAAAAAGAATCAGAAGATATGATGGCACCCATGTAAACATAGCAAGTTTCGTTAACAGATTCAGACTTAGCAGAAAACTGGACATGGCAAAAACAGAGTTACGTAGGCATGTTTGCGAGCTCGATGCACTCATCTCAAGGCATTGCATGACAAACTAAGCATACACCCAGCAAGAAGACATGATCAAGTAGCTAACCATGCCAAGAACCAACTCATAGCATGCATGGATCAACTACAACAACCTCGGCAAAATTGATTAACACGTAAACAATCTGCCACAAACATTTTATAGCAAAAGTATATCAAGATTGAGTCATGCTAGGGTACTCCATAATTGCAAACAAAGACATGGATGGATAGAACATAACAATATATCAAAATCATCCTTACTGAACATGCTCAAAAGAGGCATGGATCACTCTGTAGCAACATGAATACATGGCATAAAAATAACATCACGGAAATGATAGAAGAATTCTAAGTCCCTGAAATCAGCAACATCACGAGAGCTACTTTGCATGCTTGTGCTAGTCACCACATTGATCACAAAAATACATGGCATACACCCCTGTAAAGATGGCATGGCATAGCCCAAAACACATGTAGGGCTCAAGTTCATAGGGGGCACACAATAATCATGGCAAAAATGACAAATGCCCATAATCTGTTAAGAAACAGAAACTAACATTGCACTCTTCCAACAGCATTTTAGGCATCAAGATGGACTCAAACAAACATGGTGCAATGGAATGAAATGGAATGAAATGAAGAGGACATCCTAACGAACAATTTGATATCTCACACGCACAAAATGGAGCTATGGATGATGAGATATGGTCTGATGAAGATAGCTAAAAATAATATGCAGAAAAAGGACTTAGGCAAAATCGACCTAGGGTTTACTGTAGCTGGATCTGGATCTAGACGGCATGCGAACCGAGGTGGCGCCGGAGCTTGCCGAAGAAGATGCCGGAGTCGAGGAAGAGGCCGGCCGGGCGGCGAAGCTCGCCGGAGATCGGCGCAGGGGCCGGAGCGGGCGCGGCTGCGGCCGGAGAAGGCGCGGGCGGTGGCGGCCACGGGCGCGGTCAGCGGCTGTGGCGGCGGACAGCGGCGGCCGGCAGCTGAGCGAGGCGGCGGCAGGCGCGGTCGGCGCGGAGATCCGGCAAAGGGGCGGAGCCGGGCGGCGGGGAGAGGCGCGTGGAGGCACGGGGCGGCGTTGGGCCGGGCGGGCCCGCTGCGGGCTCGCCGGGCTGGCGGTGGGACGCGGTGGCGGAGAGCACGTGGCGTGCTCCTATTGGTGCGGGCGCGGCGGCGGAGTTGTCCGGCGGCACGTGGACATGTCCTATGGAGGCGGGGAGGAGTTTATCTAGGGTTTCGTCCGAATTTCGCATGGGAAGGCCTATTTATAGATTCTGGGAGGTAGGAGAGTCCAAATGAGGTGTGGTTTTCGGCCACGCGATCGTGATCGAACGGCTGAGAGGATGGACAGGGTTTAGATGGGTTTTGGGCCAATTTGGAGGGGTGTTGGGCTGCAACACACACGAGGCCTTTACGGTTCCTCGGTTAAATGTTGGAGTATCAAACGGACTCCAAATGGCACGAAACTTGACAGGCGGTCTACCGGTAGTGAACCAAGGCCTCTTGGCAAGTCTCGGTCCAATCCGAGAACATTTAACACTCGCACACGAAAAGAGGTAAAAGGAGACGCCAGAGGACATAGGAGTGCCGGAATGCAAAACGGATAACGGGGAAATGCTCGGATGCATGAGACGAACACGTATGCAAATGAGATGCACATGATGACATGATATGAGATGCATGACATGGACAAAATGCAAAACAAAGACAATACCCAACCACGATGGAATATCATAACTTAGAGCCGAAAATGGCAAGAGTTGGAATACAAATATGGCAAGTTACATACGGGGCGTTACAACACTCCACCACTATGAAAGGATCTCGTCCCGAGATCTATGACTGGAAAAACTCTGGATATTCGGAACGCAGGTGGTCCTCGCGTTCCCAGGTGGCTTCACGGTCGGAATGGTGTGACCACTTCACTTTCAGGAATTTGATAGACTTGTTGCGAGTCTTGCGCTCAGTTTCTTCAAGAATAGCAACAGGATGCTCATGATAAGACAGGTCTTCTTGGAGATCAATCTCTTCGAAGTTGATGGTGCGGTCAGGAGTCTTGAAACACTTGTGAAGCTGAGACACGTGAAACACGTCATGCACGTTTGCAAAGTTGGATGGAAGCTCAAGTTGATAGGCAAGATCGCCTCTTTTGCCAATGCTCTTGAAAGGATCCACGTATCTAGGGGCAAGCTTCCCTTTGATACCGAAGCGACGAGTACCTTTCATTGGAGAGACGCGGAGGTAGATATGGTCTCCGATCTCGAAAGCCAAGTCACGATGCTTGCTATCATAGTAACTCTTCTGGCGCGATTGTGCGGCTTTGAGATTTTCACGAATGACTTTGCACATTTCTTTAGCCTCTGTGATCAAGTCATTGCCAAGAAGTTGGCGTTCACCAGTCTCTGACCAGTTAACAGGAGTACGGCACTTTCTGCCATAGAGAATCTTGAATGGGGCCTTTCCCGAACTCACTTGGAAGTTGTTGTTGTAGGAGAACTCGGCATATGGAAGACAATCTTCCCACTTAATACCGAAAGAAATGACACAAGCCCTAAGCATATCTTCAAGAATTTGATTTACTCGCTCGACTTGTCCACTAGTTTGAGGATGAAAGGCTGTGCTGAACCGACTGTTGGTGCCCATGGCCTTCTGAAAATAATCCCAGAACTTAGAAGTGAAGATGCTTCCACGATCTGATGATATCAACTGCGGAATCCAATTCAAGGAGACAATCCTGGAGGTATATAGCTCTGCCAACTGAGCTGCTGTGATAGATTCTTTGATAGGAAGAAAATGAGCCACTTTAGTGAGCTTGTCGATGACAACAAAGATAGCATCATTGCCATGCTTGGACTTGGGAAATCCAGTCATGAAGTCCATCTCAATATGGTCAAACTTCCATTCTGGAATGGCAAGAGGTTGAAGGAGACCAGCTGGCCGTTGGTGTTCTGCTTTCACTCTTCTGGAGACATCACATCCATTCACGAACTGAGCAATCTCGCGCTTCATTAGAGTCCACCAATACGACTGCTTGAGGTCATGGTACATCTTTGTACTTCCAGGATGAATAGAAAGGAGTGAATTGTGAGCCTCGTTCATAATGACTTTACGAAGGTCACCCTTAGGAACAACAACTCGATCCTCGAAGAATAGAGTATCTTTGTTATCAAGGCGATAGCACTTATACTTGGGTTGGCTCTTGGCAATCCCAGTCTTCACCTTCTTCACCATTGCATCAAGAAGTTGAGCCTCACGAATCTGATCTTCCAAAGTAGGAGATACTTGGAGGTTGGCAAGGAATCCTTGAGGAACAACTTGCAGATTAAGTTCGCGGAAAGCTTCACAAAGATCTGGTTGGAAGGGCTTAAGAATCAAACTGTTGCAGTAAGCCTTCCTGCTCAAAGCGTCAGCAATGACATTGGCCTTGCCTGGAGTATATTCAATACTCCGATTATACGCTTGAATCATTTCGACCCAACGAGTCTGCCTGAGGTTGAGGATGGGCTAAGTGAAGATGTACTTGAGACTCTTATGATCAGTTAAGATGTCCACTTTCCTTCCCAACAAGATATGTCTCCATGTTAAAAGAGCATGGACAACTGCCGCCAACTCGAGGTCATGAGTGGGGTAGTTCTTTTCGTTGGGCTTCAACTGGCGAGAGGTATACGCCACAACTTTCTTCTCTTGCATTAACACAGCACCGAGACCGTGCAGGGAAGCATCACAGAAAACCTCAAATGGTTTGGATTCATCAGGAGGAGTCAGAACTGGAGCTATGACTAACTTCACTTTGAGGGTGTTGAAAGCAATATCACATTCAGGCGTCCAGACATACTTCACATGCTTCTGGAGGAGGTTGGAAAGAGGCTTCGCGATCTTAGATAAATTCCCAACGAATCTTTGACAATAGCTTGCGAGCCCAAGGAAGCTGTGGAGTTGCTTCACATTCTGAGGCGGTTCCCAATTCACAATTGTAGACACCTTCTCAGGATTAACAGCTATGCCCTTGGCTGAGATGATATGCCCAAGGTAGAGAACCTCATCGAGCCAAAACTCGCACTTTGAAAATTTTGCATAGAATTGATGTTCTCTGAGTTTGTCCAGCACCAATCTCAAATGCTTGGCATGATCCTCTTTGTTCTTGGAAAAGACCAAAATGTCATCGAGATAGACCAAGACGAAGTCATTTGTGTATGGGTTGAAAATGAAGTTCATCATGCGAGAGAATGTTGGAGGAGCGTTGACAAGGCCGAAAGACATCACAGTGTAATCATAGGAACCATAGCTTGTTCTGAATGCTGTCTTGGGGATATCTTGTTCACGAATGTGAATCTGATGATAACCCATACGGAGGTCAAGCTTGGAGAATACTTGAGCACCCTTGAGTTGTTCAAAAAGCTCATTGATGTTGGGAAGTGGGTACTTGTTCTTTATGGTCTTCTTGTTCAATGGACGGTAGTCGACGCAGAGTCGGTCCGTGACATCCTTCTTCTTGACAAAAATAACACCACAACCCCAAGGAGAAGAACTCAGTCGGATCAAACCCATACGCTCTTGTATATCGAGTTGTTTCTTCAGCTCCTTCAACTCTTCTGGTCCAAGCTTGTAAGGATGTTTACAAACAGGTTCCATGCCAGGCTTGAGATCAATGACGAATTCAACTGGCCGGTGAGGAGGCGTTCCTGGAAGCTCTTCTGGAAAGACATCTTGGTATTCACAAACAACTGGAATATGAGAGATGGCATCCAACTCGCCCTTCTCGTTGAGAGAAAACAGTCGAATGGTATCATCATGAGCGGCAAAAACGATCACATCCTCAAACGAGTGTGTCAATTGAATCTACCTGGTAGCACAATCAAGTTGAGCCTTGTGCTTAGAAAGCCAGTCCATGCTAAGAATTAGATCAATATCCGAGTTACCAAGAATAATTGGAGAGGGCAGAAACTTATAGTCGCCCATCATGATAGAAACATCTCGAACCATAGAGCTTGTGTTCATGAATTTACCCGGAGAGATAACTGATAACTTCCTAGGCAAATCTTGGAAAGGGAACTCATGCTTAGATGAAAATGGTCTTGAAATGAAACAATGCGATGCACCAGTATCAAAAAGGACTTTTGCAGGAATATCATTAACAGGAAGATTACCCATTATGACTTCTGAAGAGTCCTCTGCCTGAGCTGCGTTCATCAAGTTGACCTTTGCAGACTTGGGATTATGCTTGACCACTGCATTGCTGGTAGATCTCACAGGAGGAGGAGGCGGAAGATGCCTCTGGTTGAAGCATTTGTTTGCATAGTGACCCTTTCGCTGACACTTGTTGCACGTAACCTCTGAGAGCGACTGGTGATACGAAGCACTTGACCTTGGAGCATGAGACGAAGCTTTGTTCTGAAAGCATGGGTTGGGTGGGTGGGAAGATCCATTGCCACCTTTGCTCTTCTGCTGATAAGGCTGACAGAACGGAGGAGGAGGAGGCAACCAATACTTTAGCTGCTTAGCTGCCACTTGAGTTGAAGAAGAAGAAGGAGTTGCATCCCTGCCTCTCTTCTTGGAAGCATCGCACTTGAGCTGAGCGGACTCTTGCTTTAATGCCATATTGTAGAACTCATCATACTTTTTCGGCTCAAAAAGCACGAGGGCTAGTTGCAGATCTTCTCTGAGGCCACCTCTGAACTGATAAATCATGCTCTTCTCGTCAGGGACGTCTTGCTTAGCGAAGAGAGCGAGCCTCTGGAACAGGATGTTGTATTGGTAAACAGACAAGCTACCTTGCTTCAGGTTGCGGAACTCCTCACGCTTACTCTCAACAACACTCTGAGGAATGTGGTGAGCTTTGAAGTCTTGGCGGAAATCATCCTAGGTAATCACACGACCTCCTCTGGAATCTTTGTATTGTTGATACCACTCAGCAACTTGGTCTTTGAGTTGGAACGAAGCAAACTTGACAAAGTCCTCAGGCCTGATGTTGCTACACTCAAAATGTTTGCAGATATCCACAAGCCAATCGTCAGTGTTTGTGGCCTCGACACAGTTACTGAAAGACTTCGGCTGGTTTGCGAGGAACTGGTTGAGGGTAGCAAACTGAGTTTGATTGTTGCCATTGCCTTGATTTCCTTGGTTGCGCTCTTGCAAGAGTTGCATAATCAACTGCGTGTTGGCGTTGGTAGCGGCCATCACATCTTGCCATGCCTCCGGAGCTGGAGGTGGTGGCGGTGGTTCTGGATTCTTACGTGTTGGAGAGCCATCCTGAAGAGGGTGACATCCGTTAGCATCTTGACAGACATATATTCAAGCTAAATCAAATGGATCGAAATTGCCACATATAGTCTTAACATTCGAACAAGAATGAACGAATGAATTCCAAATTAAATGGTCACACTGCCATAAATTGAGAAGCCACTTAGATAGAGGTAGATGAATAAAATAACAAGGTACGGACATGAACAAATACTTGGTAAGGATTACCCAATCACAAACCAAATATCTGCGGAAGGAATACTAAAGCTACATGAATTCCCACCTATAAAACTCCCGAAACTTTCCGGTTATGCAATCAGGTGTTGGGGATACTGGGGAGGCATAATATCTCACCCAAAACTAGCAAATCCTACATCCAGCTGTATCCATCCTTCAACACATAACCAAGAAACCTTCGGAAATCGTTTACCTCAACCTTCGAAAAGCATCTGTTATACGAGTTATGGCAACACTCCCGAACTCCCGCCCCAGTACTGGGTGGCGTCGAGGTTATCTCACCAACAACTACATAAAAGAGATTTTCGATGTCGGCGAAACTCAGGTATTCCAGAACTGCAACGATAAAATTGTGACGACAACACCTCGGAGCTCAACTCCCCGGGACACTGCCACAACCCCTAAATGTTAGGAGGCACCAAGAACAATGTTCTCATCACAAAACCATCGGAACGATTCCAAGATACCCGCGTGATCCTAAAAAAAATTAGTGAAATTTGAGAAGAGAAGAGTCAAAACTCTACGCCAGGATGCCTCACAAGAGCGACGAAGGGACTGAGGAGTAAAAAGAATCCTACTCTCCGATATATATATATATATATATATATATATATATATATATATAATCCTAAAAGACTAAAAACATTTTTTCTAGACTCAACAACGCCAGCGATTCGATCAAGCAGGGGGCTCCTAAGTCGGGGAAGGCTCTGATTACCAACTTGTAACACCCATGATGCGGCTATATCTCCCACGTGTCGGAGCACTACTTAGAGGCATAACCGCATTCTAGGCATGTCGGAAGAGGGGTAATCTTTACACATCCCATGTACTGAATAAGAAAGAGGTACAGAGTTGGCTTACAATCGCCACTTCATACAATACATAAATATAGCATTACGTCTTCCATAATACAATCAAGGTCTAACTATGGAACCAAAATAAAGAAAACCCCAAATGCATAATATCCCAGATCACCCCAACTGGGCTCCACTACTGATCGTCTGGAAAGGAAACGTAGTAACGTCCTGAGTCCTCGTTGAACTCCCACTTGAGTTCAGTCGCATCCCCTGGAATGGCATCATCGACACCTGCATCTGGTTTTGGAAGTAATTTGTGAGTCACGGGGACTCAGCAATCTCACACCCTCGCGATCAAGACTATTTAAGCTCATGGGTAGGAAAAGGTAGTGATGTGGAGCTGCAGCAAGCACTAGCATATATGGTGGCTAACATACGCAAATAAGAGCGAGAAGAGAAGGCAAAGCATGGTCGAGAAGCTACAAAGATCAAGAAGTGATCCTAACAACTACTTACATTCAAGCATAACACGAGACCGTGTTCTCTTCCCGGACTCCGCCGAAAAGATACCATCACGGTTACACACGCTGTTGATTCATTTTAATTAAGTTAAGTTTCAGGTTCTCTACAACCGGACATTAACAAATTCCCATCTGCCCATAACCACAGGCACGGCTTTCGAAAGTTCAAAACCCTGCAGGGGTGCCCCAACTTAGCCCATCACAAGCTCTCACGGTCAACGAAGGATATTCCTTCTCCCAGGACGACCCAATCAGACTCGGAATCCCGGATACAAGACATTTCGACAATGGTAAAAGCAAACCAGCAAAGCCGCCCGATGTGCCGACAAATCCCGATAGAGGTCGCACGTATCTCGTTCTCAGGGCACATCAGATGAGCCAGACGTCGGGTTGGCATAGACCCTGGTTGCCCAGGGGGCGCCGGACATTGCTCATGTTGGACCAACACTTAGAGAAGCACTGGACCGGGGGGTTAAAATAAAGACGACCCTTGAGTCCGCGAAACCCAAGGGAAAAAGGCTAGGTGGCAAATGGTAAAACCAAGGTTGGGCATTGCCAGAGGAGTTTTATTCAAGGTGAACTATTAAGGGGTTCCCATTATAACCGAACCGCGTAAGGAACGCAAAATCAAGGAACATAACAATGGTATGACGAAAACTAGGGCGACAAGAGTGGAACAAAACACCAGGCATAAGGCCGAGCCTTCCACCCTTTACCAAGTATATAGGTGCATTAAAGTAAACAAGATATAATAATGATATCCCAACAATAATCATGTTCCAAAACAAGGAACAAACTCCAATCTTCACCTGCAACTGGCAATGCTATAAGAGGGGCTGAGCAAAGCGGAAACATAGCCAAACAATGGTTTGCTAGGACAAGGTGGGTTAGAGGTTTGACATGCCAATATGGGAGGCATGATAAAGCATGTGGTAGGTATCGTGGCATAGGCATAGCAATAGAGCGAGCAACTAGCAAGCAAAGATAGAAGTGATTTCGAGGGTATGGTCATCTTGCCTGCAAAGTTCTCCAAGTTGGCGTAAGCTTGATCCTCGTTAGCGTACTCAACGGGTTCCTCGATCACGTACTCGTCTCCAGGCTCTACCCAAGGCAAGAACACAAGCAAGGGAAACACAATCAACCACGGTGCAATGCACAAGCAACATGATGCAAAACATGGCATGATATGCGGGATGTAATATGCAATGCATATGCGTGCTCCGGAAGGAAAAGATTGAACCAGGCCTCAACTTGGCAAACCAAGAGTGCCTCTGGAAAGTTGAGTTGATTTCGGTCGAAAATGATATAAAGATCACCGGAATCGGATGCACGGTTTGCAAATGGCAAGCAAAACAATAATGGCACCATTCTGCGATTAACAGCACGATGCCATCTAAAATGCAACAAGAAACTAAGCTAATGCACTCTAACATAGCAACAAAGCACATGGCAGTGACCCACTCAAGATGGTTGACAAAAGATGAACACTGAGCTACGGCTAAATCACACAAGAGCACGTTCAAACAAGCATGGCAAAAGTGCAAAAGCTAACAGCATCACAGACTTAGTGGAAATAACAACATGCCAGGAATTAACATCAGGAAGCAATGTTTAGAGAAAGATAACAACATGCTACAGGAACATATCATGGCAAATCAAGATATGGCATGAATCTACTCAAAGCATATAACAAAAGTCCCTTACTGACCATAAGCCAAAAAGGATCAGAAGATATGATGGCACCCATGTAAACATAGCAAGTTTCGTTAACAGATTCAGACTTAGCAGAAAACTGGACATGGCAAAAACAGAGTTATGTAGGCATGTTTGCGAGCTCGATGCACTCATCTCAAGGCATTGCGTGACAAACTAAGCATACACCCAGCAAGAAGACATGATCAAGTAGCAAACCATGGCAAGAACCAACTCATAGCATGCATGGATCAACTACAACAACCTCGGCAAAATTGATTAACACATAAACAATCTGCCACGAACATTTTATAGCAAAAGTATATCAAGATTGAGTCATGCTAGGGTACTCCATAATTGCAAAAAAAGACATGGATGGATAGAACATAACAATATATCAAAATCATCCTTACTGAACATGCTCAAAAGAGGCATGGATCACTCTGTAGCAACATGAATACATGGCATAAAAATAACATCACGGAAATGACAGAAGAATTCTAAGTCCCTGAAATCAGCAACATCACGAGAGCTACTTTGCATGCTTGTGCTAGTCACCACATTGATCACAAAAATACATGGCATATACCCCTGTAAAGATGGCATGGCATAGCCCAAAACACATGTAGGTCTCAAGTTCATAGGGGGCACACAATAATCATGGCAAAAATGACAAATGCCCATAATCTGTTAAGAAACAGAAACTAACAGTATATAGCACTCTTGCAACAGCATTTTAGGCATCAAGATGGACTCAAACAAGCATGGTGCAATGGAATGAAATGGAATGAAATGAAGAGGACATCCTAACGAACAATTTGATATCTCACACGCGCAAAACGGAACGACGGATGATGAGATATGGCCTGATGAACATAGCTAAAAATAATATGCAGAAAAAGGACTTAGGAAAAATTGACCTAGGGTTTACTATAGCTGGATCTGGATCTAGACGGCACGCGAACCGAGGTGGCGCTGGAGCTCGCCGGAGACGACGCCGGAGTCGAGGAAGAGGCCGGTCGGGGCGGTGAAGCTCGCCGGAGATCGGCGCGGGGGCCGGAGCGGGCGCGGCCGCGGCCAGAGAAGGCGTGGGCGGCGGCGGCCACGGGCGCGGCCGGCGGGGGGGCGGCAACTGAGCGAGGCGGCGACGGGTGCGGTCGGTGCGGAGATCCGGCGAAGGGACGGAGCCGGGCGGCGGGGCGAGGCGCGTGGAGGCGCGGGGCGGCGTTGGGCCGGGCGGGCCCGCCGCGGGCTCGCCGGGCCAGCGGTGGGACGCGGTGGTGGAGACCACATGGCGTGCTCCTATTGGTGCGGGCGCGGCAGCGGTGTTGTCCGGCGGCGCGCGGACATGTCCGGTGGCGGCGGGGAGGAGTTTATCTAGGGTTTCGCTCGAATTTCGGAGGGGGGCCTATTTATAGATTCTGGGAGCTAGGAGAGTCCAAATGAGGTGCGGTTTTCGTCCACGCGATCGTGATCGAATGGCCGAGAGGATGGAGGGGGTTTAGATGGGTTTTGGGCCACTTTGGCGTGGTGTTGGGCTGCAACACACACGAGGCCTATACGGTTCCTCGGTTAATAGTTGGAGTATCAAACGGACTCCAAATGGCATGAAACTTGACAAGCGGTCTACCGGTAGTGAACCAATGCCACTTGGCATGTCTCGGTCCAATCCGAGAACGTTTAACACCCACATACGAAAATAGGTAAAAAGAGACGCCGGAGGACATAGGAGTGCCGGAATGCAAAACGGACAACGGGGAAAATGCTCGGATGCATGAGACGAACACGTATGCAAATGCGATGCACATGATGACATGATATGAGATGCATGACATGGACAAAATGTAAAACAAAGACAAAACCCAACCACGAGGGAATATCATAACATAGAGCCAAAAACGGCAAGAGTTGGAATACAAATATGGCAAGTTACATACGGGGCGTTACATTAATAGCATTACATGCAATGAACTAGCCATTGCAAGTCATTAAAAGCATGCACACCTCTCATCTCTTATTGGTTGATATGTCAAGAAACAAGAAACAAGGTAGAAGTTAATTCACCGCGCCTAACTTTTTTGGGACTATTTGGTTTTTGTAAGATGACTTACACACCTAGACGTAGGGAGTAGTATAGCCCTGTAAACCGAAAAGGGGTATTTGCCTTCCTAGAGATTTCAACAAGTGACTAGACTACAGTGTGTGCAGTACTCCCTCCCTTCCGGTTTATAGGGCTCAAATCTCAAATCTCATGAACCAAGGCATTTTGCGATTGGAGGAATGTATCTCGTACTTTACAAAACTACCATAATTAAACTCATGCATTAATTATGTAGTTCTCTCGTTTTCCTCTCTGCCTTGGTCGCGGTGCACAATATTGAGCACTCCTATATGACTAGCCGCTCTATCTACATGCGGGACATTTCAAAGCATCCGGGCCCGCGTGCCATCCACCAAATCACAACGAGGTGCTACAGTCGAGACTCACCTGTCACCCCGGTGTGGCCATCATGACCCGTCATATCACAAAACCCACACCTTTACCAGCAGTGCTAAGGTGGCCTCCAAGTTGGACTGGACGAAGCAACCATCATTTCATTGGAACGCTCGTTCAAGCCCTTTCTTCCCTTTCTTGAAGAAAACCTCACTCCAGGCTACTCACTTCTGCCATTTTTCTTCTGTACCGACGAAGGAAAGGTGGGAGAATCAGTTATGCTGCTATATTTTCATTCCAAGAATCTTCTTTTTGCGAAGCACCGACCGATTCTCACATCCTATTCTTTTCCCGTTTTCATTGCGACTGTGGTTTCCTTTCGATTGCTTTTTGTTTGTCAGTTCATTGATGGATCCTGGAGCACTAGGCAAAGAGTTGCCGGTGGACAACCCACTAGAGACAGCGATCTCCAGGAAGCGAGCACCGACCAACGAGTTGACCATGTTGGCGGGCCAACCCATGGAGACGAAGAACTCCAAGAAACAAGCACTGGCCAAAGAGTTGAGGACGTTGGCAGACGAACTCCTCAAAGAAAGTTGGAAGAACAGCAAGGGCCCCACCGTGCCTACCCCAGGAACTCTGATGGCCACCTATGTGAGGCTCAAGACCAAGTTTGAGGAGATAGTCACCGTTGAGAAGCAGTATTCCCTGGCAAGGTGATGGCCCCCATCGAGGACGAGGAGATGGCCCCCTGAGGGATGAGATCCCCCGGTGAGCTGCACAAGGTAAAAAATAATAGATTATTACCATAGTTGTGGTTATTGATTATTTGCAATATGCTTGCTAATATGTTAGGATTGTCCAGGTCCCGGTGGATGTCCTTGATGATTCCGATGTCGTGGCCCATCCTGTTGGCATCACCCCGGAGATCGATTCTGATGCCGATGTCCATCCTGTGGACATCGCCCCAGAGATCAATTCCGATGTCGCGGTCAGTCCTGTGGACATCGCCCTAGAAATTGATTCCCATGCCGTTGTCCGTGCTGTGGTCATTGCCCGAGAGATCGATGACAAGAAATAGTTGGTCGCGCTAATCCTTCAGGGTAGTTTGCATTGCCCTGTGTTTAATTACCAGAATGATGCGTGTTATCAAACCATCTTAGGGCTAGTGCACTGTCTTGTGTGGGTGGATCTTGCTACTTTTGTTTGTTAGTGAATCATGCGATGAATCATGTGAACCCTCTCCGAGTTATGGAAACAGATGTATCCTCACCAACTTTTGATGTAATATATGGCATGCTTAGATGTAAGTTTGAACTATTTATCAAATCAGCAGGGCTTGTTTGATGATTCTTGGTGTTAGTAGGCTAGCTACTATGCGAGCTATAGTACTTTCAAAACACTCACCGAAGAGAAACGTTGGGGCTGCTGAGCTCGTGGTACGCTTATACTTATCCCTCGTCGATCGACCAATAGCCCTAGCTCCTAAAATTGTAGGCTTAGCGATCGATCAGACAATAGTCGACATACATTCAGGTCTCATTTGGTCCATAGGGTAGGAAAATCTTAGCAAAAGTACAGAGAACGTGCAACACAAAATCATAGCAGTGCAGAGACGTACTCCCTCTGTTCCAAAATAGATGACCTAGGCAGGCTAGTTTGGCCTAGTGGGTTTCAGTGATATGACATGGTACAGTGTCATCCAGTCTTCGCGTGTGGTAGTAGTATTGCGGGTACAGTAAGTTTTCTTGATGAAGCAGAATTCAACGAAGTCATGATGGTTCCTTTGTCTGAAAAACTTACAGTGGGAAAGGTTGGGCCTGCGATACGACCGGGGTAGACCAGGATAATTTTGTGCATGGCAGGTGGACCAGGATGGTCGACATCCCACATGTCAGCAAATGAAAGTATTATTTCCGATATGGAGGACGAGCAATGAGTATTCATTGTTTCTTTTTGATGAAAGCTATTGTATCCACTGTTACGACGGAGGAGTGTGAAACACGGCAGCCCAGTGAACTTGGCATGTGCACCACTCCCTCCTTCCTCATGTAATGCTCAGGTTATAGCTTTTTCTCACTTTCTATCTATTTCCTCTCAAATGTTTTTTACCTTTCTTTTTTTAAGACACAATTGTTTTTATGCCTTTTTTAGAATTATTTTTTATACCTAGGAGCACGTGTAGAGACAGGCTCTTGTAGAGCCCACTCCTTGACTTTGTCAATGCCTCTCTTGACTCCACATAAGGAGTACTACTTGCTATGCATGCATGCGGCGGGCAGCTAGCGTCTTGAGGGGCTAGGGCGGTGAGAGCGGGCTCCGGAAGCGGTCCGGACTCCAGCATGGCCCACCTCACATTATCACCATATATTTCTTGGAGTCCGTGCATGGTGGGTGGGCGATCTCTTCTCCCTCCCTCGTTTCTCTCTTCTCAGCCGACGCCCGCCGAGCGATTAGATTTCGTCTATCGACGGTTTATTCAATTTCGGTCCCACATGTCAATGAAATTGCAAGACAACGCGTGTCCCCTCTAGTGAGCGGTGTGCGAGCCAGACTGTCGGGGTTGCGACGCGTACGAGTCGTAAGTGTGCCGCCTTTTCCTTTAGAACTTGCGAATCGTAACATTTTCACACGATCGATCGATAGAAATCCAGAACAAAATGACGAGGGCGGTGCTTTCCCGCTCATTAGGCGGGCTAGTTTGAGTGATATGACGTGCTACAGTTGTCGGCGTTCTGGGAACGGGGGTCCCCAGACTTGCCTGTCTGCGGCCTGCGGCATGGCTCAAAGGAGGCCCAGCATGGCCCATCTTCATCAACACAAGACTCAAGTCCCTCGCGAGGGGCCAAGCCTCGCGGGGCGAACGACACGGCGCATCTCCAGGCGCAGCCTCCTCAGGCTGGCTCGCGAGGAGGCGGAGGAATCAAGGCGGGGTACCTCGCGAGGTGCCCATGACGCAAGCCATGACGATCGCGGGTGCCAAGCAGGCGCCAGTGCATGCAGCGTCCTTCTTTCCTCTTTGGTGCAAAGGGGGCAAGCGCAGCCGCGGAGTACCGAGGCATCAGGCAAAGGTTGCCATTTCGGTGCAATGAGACCAGGACCAAGCGGACTACGAGACGGAGGTCGCCATGGAGCCCAGCACGGCGTCACCGCAGGGTCTTTCGCAGGCGAAGACCAACTTTAGTCAGGATAAGTGTACTAGATGTTCCCCTTCGAATCGGCAAATTGTTGGCGCCCTTCCCGCTCAATATTTGGGAAGAGGCCCAGGGCCTTTGCCTATAAATAGGACCGGCCACCCACGTAGCAGGGGGTTCGGTTCGCGGAGTTGGTTCGTCCGGTTAGCAAGTAGAGAGAGAGAGAGAGAGAGAGAGAGAGAAGGGTGACTGAACTCCTCCTAGCAGTTCATCCCCCCACCCAAGAACAGACCCTCGCGAGGCTGTTCTTCCTTGTATCGTTCATCATCATCAGCCCCAAGAGTCAATCCACCCACCACACACTGGAGTAGGGTATTACACCACAACGGTGGCCCGAACCAGTATAAATCTTGTGTCCCTTGTGCAGTTCCTTTAGTAGTTTAGATCTTTGTGAGACGGGGAGGTAGAAGGTGTGATTTCCGCGCGCACCCCAGTGTTCGAACCTTAAGGGTCTGCCGGAACCCATGAATCCGACATTTGGCGCGCCAGGTAGGGGTGCGCCAGAATTTTCCTTCCTACCGCTCCGCCTCCCGTCGCATCGTCATCACCATGTCCGGCGACCGGGCGGGCAACCAAGGTCCATGGGCGGCGTGGCCCACCTGCGCGGAGCCACCCGCCTCGGGCGACCCCGCGCCCCAGGCAGCTCGCGGTCCACGGGGCGCTGCGGGCCGCGGGCGACGCGGACAGGCCTCCGCAACCCTCACACCGCGGCAAACGCGGTCAGCGGCAAGGGCCTCCAATCACGCCGCAACCACGATGTCGTACACCCACCGGGAGCAGGCGAATTCAAGGGCCGCGCTCATGGTGGCCCGGGAGCTGCTGCGATGCAGACTGCTGGAGGGCGGCCACGACGTGCTGCTGGAGCGGGTGGCGGAGCTCCTAGGCTTCGCCGCCTCGGGGGCTCACCCCTTCTCCACCCAGCTCCCTTCTCAAGCCCAGGGCGACCCGCGCGGGGGCTCCGGACACGCCCGAGGACTCCAAGGCTACTCCGACGCCAGCGAAGCTGTCAGCACCGGGCCGGCGGCGGCGCTGCCCCCGCCCCTGGCCCGCGAAGAAGAAGGACTCGATGCGACCCGCGGCCCCGGAGGGCGGCCGCGCTGCCACCCTGCAGTAGGCATGACAGGTGGGACCGCGTGGCATGCGGGGCATCACGGCGTGGCATTTGGGATGACGGCGACAGAGGAATACGTGCCCCTCATGCTGGACCAAGGACACCCTCGCGAGAGCAGGCAAGGCTCGCTCCTCGGCCCAAGCTGGGGGGACGAGGCGGTGGAAGCTGAGCCCTTCCAGGAGCCCATGGACGAACCCGCTGGCCACGCTGGAGGCAACGATTATCAGGCACCGCTAACTCTTCAGGGGCAGGTATATGCTAACCATGGATCGCAGGAGGTGCAGGTCGCCGCGGCAAGCAGCTGCCCCATCCCTACAGTCTCCTACCCCTCGGGAGGAGGGCGCAGGGGGCTGCAGGAGAGGGGTCGGGATCCTACATCACCACCGCGGCGTTCGGAGCAAGTTGTTCTCAGGAGGTAGGCCCTCTGCTGGGGAGGTGCCTCAGGGCCTGCCCCTGGCAGAGGACCTGTGGTCGTCGGGGGAACCGCTGGCAACCGCTCTACCCCATCGGGCAGCGTCCTGGGTTCCAGTCGTTGCTGATGGCACTAGAATGTGGCGCAAGGCGGGGCCCTCGTCTCGCGATATGAAGCAAGGCCAGTACCTGTGAAGAAGGCCCAGTGCCTGTGAAGCTCGCCACCCCATGACACTCTCACGTAATCATGAGTGGGGCTGTACACGCCCCGGAGTCTCAGGGGTGCCGGCCTCAGGCCCTGGGGCTCCCTCCCACGCCCAGCGGACAGCACTTAGCTCCGCGTTGGTGAGAAGACGTCCAAGACTAGATTAGGTGCCGGACGCGGCTTTTTGTCTGCTTTTCGTTGCCTTTCCCTTTGGCTGTAGCTTTCCCCTCGCTGGATTTAAGTTGGATTTGAATTTGAGATTCGCGTGTGTTCGGGGAAGGGGTGCTTATTCTCACTCGAGCCGTTTCTCGCGTTCTGGTTACCGCTTCACCACAGCTGCCTCCCCTCGCGAGCCCCTCGCGAGTCCGATCAGGCTTGGCTCGTGCGCGACCTAAATCGCTGGTGATTGCTCCCCCTCGGGAGGGTCTTCGGGTGCCTGCGGAGGTTGCCCCGTCCTGAAAAGGCCCAGAGCCTGTGAAGCAAGGCGAGTGCCTATGAAGCTATCGCGTTAGGAAAAGGCCCAGAGCCTGTGAAGCAAGGCGAGTGCCTGTGAAGCTATCGCGTTAGGAAAAGGCCCAGAGCCTGTGAAGCAAGGCGAGTGCCTGTGAAGCTATCGCGTTAGGAAAAGGCCCAGAGCCTGTGAAGCAAGGCGAGTGCCTGTGAAGCTATCGCGTTAGGAAAAGGCCCAGAGCCTGTGAAGCAAGGCGAGTGCCTGTGAAGCTATCGCGTTAGGAAAAGGCCCAGAGCCTGTGAAGCAAGGCGAGTGCCTGTGAAGCTATCGCGTTAGGAAAAGGCCCAGAGCCTGTGAAGCAAGGCGATTGCCTGTGAAGCTATCGCGTTAGGAAAAGGCCCGGAGCCTGTGAAGCAAGGTGAATGCCTGTGAAGTCATTACGCCCAGGAGAAGGCCCAGAGCCTGTGAAGAAGGCTGACGCCTGCGAAGTTTTTCATCAGCAATGATCTCACATCCTGAGGACCCAACTAGAGAGCACCCAAGGCGTCACGCCCTCCTGCAGGCCGCCTCGAGGCCAGCGTGAGGCAAAGGTAAACCAGCCCACCGTCAAGCACGCGCGCAACTTGACTACTACTGATATGATGGACACAAGTTTTTATATGAGGGGCTTCCCCTCCCAAAATGCTCTCATGACCGTCAGGCCAAACACCTGAGTTCTATTCATGCAGGGTAAAAGACAGGAGAAGTACATGGTTAGTCTGACAAATCCCCCAACGCATCCTCGGGGGCGCCTCCCGAGCTGTCGCTAGCATCACTGAATTCGCCCTCGTGATCTGCGCCGCCACCAGCGGCGTCGGGACCATCCACCACACCATCTTCGTCGGCAGCCACGACCACGTCGTCGTCATCCGAAGCGAAGGCTCGGACAAGAGCATCCACATTATTTTCCACCCAATCTGCCAGGTCGCCTCGGACGGCCTGGGGAACTGGGGCGATGGCGGCATCGAAGTCGAAGTGGGGATCCATGTTCCGGAGATGGCTGAAGACACGGGAAAAAGCGCGCCCGAGCAAGGCGCGGCTCCTCTCCTCCACCAACCTGTCGGCCCTGACCGATCGAGCCTCCAGCTGCGTTACCACAGCGGTGAAGAAATGCAGGTTGCCGGCATAGTTAATCATGTGCGGCTCATCGACGGCTGCCTCGCAGATGTTGCCCAAGGCTGCGTTAGCCCTCACCCTGAGCGTGGTGAGCATAGGGTCGTGCGCGTGCTCCAAAACTTGCCGCTGGCGTATTTCGTCGGCCTTCTGATGCTCGAGGCCTCAGCCTCTTCCATCCGCTGGCGAAGACGGAGCACCTCGGCCTGGGAGGCGGCCAGCTCCTTTTGCGCTGCCTCAAGGGCGGCCCGGGAGGCGTCGGCCATTCGCGTCGCCTCATCCCGTTGAGCCCTCAGGGCTGCGGTTCTGCCCTCGGCTTCGACCCGGATCATCCCCAGCTTCCCCTCGAACTCACGCTCGAGGCCTTGGCACGCCGTCATCACCCGACGACAAACCTCCTCTAGGAGACGCGCTTCCCACGCAGCGACATCGTCTTCCGCTTGCGTCACTAGGCGCTCCCTCGTCTCCAGCCGCTCGTACTCGAGAGTGCATTCAGCGGCTTCCAGCGTCAACGCTTCTTCGCGCCTCTGGAGCTCGGCTGGGTCGCCAGAGGCCACCCGCATCGACGCAAGGGCCAGCTCACGTAGCTCCGCTTGCTCCTCCAATGAGTGGCACCGGGCCAGGAGCTCGCGAGCCCGCTCCTCCGCTGCCGCCTTAGCCAAGGAGGAATGAAGACCGCCATCAAGACGAGGGGGCTGGGGGTTTCCAAGAGCCGCGTGCAATCGCCTGCATCCTGGGCGGAGCTCAAGCCCCAGCCTCTCAACGTATCTTCAAGCAGTTCGCCCGCGAAGTGAATGCAGTTCTCCCCAAGCTCAAAGCAACGCGCCCCCTCAGGTGGTTGGCATGCTCCATCACGTTCAGCTCAGCAGACCAGCTCAAGTGCGCGGCCACGGCAGGAGTCCTCCCGATGCTTTGCTCCCCAGTCATCAGCAACATGCTGGTCACCAAGACCCTCATCGATGGTGGGGCAGGGCTCAACATCCTGTCCGTGGAAACATTCAACAATCTCCAAGTACCCTATGACCAGCTTTAGCCAACCAAGCCTTTCTCTGGAATCATCGACGGTTCCACAGTCCCGATTGGGTAGCTCCGCCTCCCTGTCACCTTCGGGGCTCGCAGCAACTACCGCACCGAGCTCATCGACTTCGACGTCGCCCACATCTGCCTGCCGTACAATGCAATCCTCGGGTACCCAGCGCTGTCCAAGTTCATGGTCGTGACTCACCACGGCTACAACGTCCTCAAGATGCCAGGAAGTGGCGGCGTCATCACGGTGCCCTGTGAAGAGAAGGATGCAGTGTGTTCCCTGGAGCGGGCCTATCAGGTCGCGTCGCTAGAAGACCCAGATCGCGGAAGCAGGAGGCTTCCTGAGACCACCCCCAAGAAGAAGACATCGTCAGGCTCAGCCCCTCAGGGCCCGTGTCTGCCCAGGGGGACCCCCCATCCATTGCATAGGAAAGTGCGCCCGACGCCCTCCTCAGGCAGGGCTCGGGGGCTCTCACCTAGAGGGCCACCGACCTAGCCAGGGTCACGAGGGAGGCGCTTGGGCACCATGTGGAGGCGTGCTTTGAAGCACGTTTCCCCCGAGAAGGGGCCAGGCAAGGAAGGTCAGACCAGCAGGAGTTCGTTAGCAAGGCCATTCAAGAACTACAGGAGACAAGGATCATGAGAGGTTGCCGCCGCCTACCAGCTGTGGCCCCACATCCAGGTGAGGATGGTGGGCTGCGCGTCTGCGTCGACGTACCAGGGCTCAATCAGATCGCCACGACGGAGCGTCTCCGGCCCTCGCAAGTGGGGCGCTGCGGGGGTCCACCCCACAGCTATGTTCGCATGCCTTACGGCCTGCCGAGCATGGCTGCAGCGTACCAGCGCCTCATGAGGGGCATCATGGAGGCTCAGGAAGACAGGCGTTCCGCGGCCTTGGCGGAGATGAAGACAGCTCGCGAGGAGTCACCAGCACCTCCGGAGCCTCCCGAGGCCCCGGGGCCTGGGGGCTCATGAGGATCAGCTTCCGCAGCCCATCGAGTCTGCTGCACCAATGCCACTTCGCCGACGACATCCCCAGGTGACGTCTTCCAAGCTTCATTCCTAGCTGGGAGCACCCTTCCAGGGTTGCATCACTCCCAGGCCGCGTGGGTCCGTCCCTGCGGCATGTATCCACTTTTTTTATTTTTTCGGTCATTAGTTTGCCTCGTTGAGGGCGCCCCTCGGGCTGCATCATCCCCAAGCCGCTTGGGCTAGGCCCAGCGGCGTGTATCTCCCTCGCGTTTATTTCCAACTATGCATTGCCTATCACGCTTGAATGCATGGTGCCTGTCCGCGGCATCCTTTCTTCTCCATGTCGGCCACTTGCACGTTAAAGGGGGGTGCCTGAGCATTGCGACTCAGGGCTCTTACTGGCTCTCCAGCCCTCACCCTCTGGCCTTGTCCACGGCATCGTGACCTGGCGTATCAGTGACAGCTGAGACAAGCTCGAGGGCCGGGACCCGAGGACGTAGAGTACCGGCATCTAACCAAATTTTGCACGGACACATTTCAAGATACGGCCCAGTGCCAGGCGCAACCCGCCTAGAGGTAGGGCCTCGTGAGTCCCGCGCTGGCTCACGGGTGCCCAGATACACCTCACCTACTCCAATCAGCGAGCTCCTGAGCGACTAACGATCGACTAATGACTGCCCTGGCAACCCCATCTTCTTTCTGTGATGAACCTGCAGGATCCTTGGAGGGGACTGCGCTAGCCAAGGCCCTCACGGAGTTCCCTTCACCCTCGCCCGCGTGAACCACTTGCACGTTAAAAGGGGGGCGCCTGAGCATCGCGACTCAGGGCTCTTACTGGCTCTCCAGCCCTCACCCTCTGGCCTTGTCCACGGCATCGCGACCTGGCATACCAGCAACGGCTGAGACAAGCTCGAGGGCCGGGACCCGAGGACGTAGAGCAGAAAGGGGAGCAGAGGCGAGGGAGAAGGGGCGCGCGAGGACCTCGCCGAGCAACTCTATCCCAACTATCCCACGGACCCAACGATGCGTTGGGGGCGATCCCCAATCCTCAAAGATAAGTCACCATCCGAAGCACCGGCTACCGTGGCACTACCCCCGCACCTAAAGCAATTCCGTACTAGCAACATTACTTCCCTTTCTCACCGAGCAACGGCTGCTTGGGCGCCAAAGGGGACCTCCTGAGCATCGCGACTCAGGGGCTCTTACCGGACCCCGGGTCGCTCACCTCCTAGCCTTGACCACGGCATCGCGACCTGGCATACCAGCGACGGCTGATGCCGCCTTGGGACTGGGACCTGTTGACGCAGAGCACCAAGCCCTCACGAGGTTCGAAAGGGAGAACTAAGCTATGACGAAATCAGCAACTCACACAAATCCATAGCAAAGGTCATGTATTAACAAACGGGACTACAGACACCTTACAAGCCCCCGTGGGGCGCATTTTGATTCCTCGCAGGGAACGGATCCTAAGGAGTGCTAACTACACGGGCTCCTGCAAAAGATGCCATCATCAACAGTGGGCCGTCAGGCGCCGGTGCCAACCCCATCCAGATCAGGGTCGGTGATGGCCTGGCAAGCCCGCCCTGCTCCGGGAGCGGCGCCAGCTCGGGGGCTCATAGCTGTCGTCGCTCATCTTCGGAGTCGCGAAGATTTCGCTGGAGTCGCTGGACCCCCCGGCGCCTCCGCCAAGGGAGCGGTCGACGGGCCTAGCCCTCACCAGGGCAAGGTCCTGGCCACCTCTCCCGAGGCAGCACTCCAGCCGACGCCCGATCGCGTCGAAGACCTTGAAGAACATCACCGTAGCGCCATCGTACTCCAGGTGGACCGCGAAGACGCCCCTCTCCTTGCAAACTCGGGCGATTTCTCTCCAGCCGGGACAAGTAGACCTCGCCCGGGGCAGCGACCACGACCTCTGCCTCGGTCGCGAGGGCGCTGCAGCCGGCGTGCTACAGCCAGAGCTCCAGGGGCCCTCCTGGAGGGAGGATGGTGGCGAAGAAGGGAGGCAGACGGATCCAGGACTGGAGAGGAATGACGACGTGGAGCACGAACTCTAGGGAGGAGCCCTCGGCGTGGACTCCAGGAGGAATAACCCACGCCTTCGTGACCCGACGGCGCCTACGACGGCGCCGACCGCGGAGATCAGCATCGACACCTTCGGAGCCCTCGGCGTGGGCATACAAAGGAAGTGGGAACCCCGGCGGAGCCCGCTCGCACCGGGGCCTCGGCTCCACCTAACGGTCTTCCTCGCCCCGGCTGCAAAGGGCGAGCCGTTTCTTCGGCGGGAGCGGGTCTGGCCCCTCTTGAGGAGCCTTTCCCTTCTCCGCTGCAGAAAACCGGCGGATCGGAGCCATCTCAGCAAGACGGAGCAAGGATCGGGAAGAAGGAGAAGCCGGGAGGAATGGACTGGAAGGGCACGCACGGCCTCATACTTATAGCCGGCGAAGGCCAACCGCCGGCCTCCACGATTGCAGGTAATCATGACACGATTTGCATGCAGGGACTTGTCCACCTCGCGCGATCACCGAGGCGTCATGGGGAAGTGGAGACGCCCACGTCCCATCAACCGCCACGCGGCGCCCAAGACCGCAGGCTGTTAGGGCCCGCGGCGCTTTGCCCTTGCCCTTTCGCCTCTCGGCACGGCCAAGCCCATGCGCGCCTTGGGTCCGGGGGCTACTGTCGGCGTTCTGGGAATGGGGGTCCCCAGACTTGCCTGCCTGCGGCCTGCGGCGTGGCTCAAAGGAGGCCCAGCATTGCCCATCTTCATCAACACAAGACTCAAGACCCTCGCGAGGGGCCAAGCCTCGCGGGGCGGACGACACGGCGCATCTCCAGGCGCAGCCTCCTCAGGCTGGCTCGCGAGGAGGCGGAGGAATCAAGGCGGGGTACCTCGCGAGGTGCCCATGACGCAAGCCATGATGATCGAGGGTGCCAGGTGGGCGCCAGCGCGCGCAGCATCCTTCTTTCCTCTTTGGTGCAAAGGGGGCAAGCGCAGCCGCGGAGTACCGAGGCATCAGGCAAAGGTTGCCATTTCGGTGCAACGAGACCAGGACCAAGCGGAATACGAGACGGAGGTCACCATGGAGCCCAGCACGGCGTCACCGCAGGGTCTTTCGCAGGCGAAGACCAACTTTAGTCAGGATAAGTGTACTAGATGTTCCCCTTCGAATCGGCCAATTGTTGGCGCCCTTCCCGCTCAATATTTGGGAAGAGGCCCAGGGCCTTTGCCTATAAATAGGACTGGCCACCCACATAGTAGGGGGTTCGGTTCGCGGAGTTGGTTCGTCCGGTTCGCAAGTAGAGAGAGAGAGAGAAGGGTGACTGAACTCCTCCTAACAGTTCATCCCCCCACCCAAGAACAAACCCTCGCGAGGCTGTTCTTCCTTGTATCGTTCATCATCATTAGCCCCAAGAGGCAATCCACCCAGCACACACTAGAGTAGGGTATTACACCACAACGGTGGCCCGAACCAGTATAAATCTTGTGTCCCTTGTGTAGTTCCTTTAGTAGTTTAGATCTTTGTGAGACAGGGAGGTAGAAGGTGTGATTTCCACACGCACCCCAGTGTTCGAACCTTAAGGGTCTGCCGGAACTCGTGAATCCGACAACAGTGCCGTCCACTTGCTCCATTTTTATGTAAGCAAGAGCTTACACTCTTACACGGGAGGAGTGCGAAACACCGCGGATCTGATTTTGATCGAGGGATAACTGTTCCCTACCAAATAATGGAGGATTGTTAGCGATTATAGCATGATAGTTAGGGCATCTCCAGCGCTGGCCCACAAATTTAGACCGGCATCTGTCCGAGGACACTGATGGATGCCATCCGATGCTGCCTGCATACCTTTCGACAACTATATGAACTAACCGGACGAAATTCATGCAAACAAAGCAAATTCCAAATTAATCGGATGAAATTCATTACATTTCAAAAAAAATTCCTACAAACTGCACGAAATTCATTACATATTTCGCACAAACCGTACTAAAACCTACTGTAAACCTAATCTAAACGATCGTCGGCGCCCGACCACCATGTCCGGCCATGAACCCGAGAAAGCTGGCCATTGCCTTTGCCTCCTCTTCACTCCGCCTCGATAACCTCCTCCTTCGAAGCACAAGGTTGTGAAGATTTCCGCCTCCACGTCGCCATCAAGTGGCTAATCGGCCGCCGATGTTTACCCCACCAAGCTTGGCGTCGACTGAGTAGAGTAGCGGTGGCCTTCCCGGGACCAGAGCGGCGGCAACCTACCGTGTACTACTCTTCCTCGCTGCCGGCTGCGCCCGCGCACGCGCGCTGGCTTCGTGGTTGTGGCGGCGGAGGGCGGCCGGGGGGTGCCGGCGATCTCCTTCGTTTGCTCCTGCGACAGTACGTCGAAGAGAGCTTTGGAGCGCGCCCAGAGCGGAGCCGCCGATGTCCCTCGGCTGCTCCTGCGACAGTACGTCCAAGAGAGCTTCGGAGCGCCAGGAGGCCATGGTTGAAGTGGTGCTAACAGAAGGAAGGGCCTGGAGGAGAATAATTGTGGGTCTTTGGCTATGGCTGGGAGCTGGGGCTCAAGTTAATATAGCGGGCGAATGGCAATGTGCCGCGGCAGACGGATGGACAACTAGCGCCGGAGTAGGTTCGTCGGGCGTGAATGCAGACGCTGCTTTAGTGACTTAACTTGAGATGCGTTTGGGTTACTGACACGTGGGCCCAATGGGCATCTGGCCCGCATGTCAGTGACACACCAATTGCACCTGCAGTTAAGTCCGATGAATGCAGCATTGACATTCTGGAGAGATGGTGACCGTTTCAGGCGGGAAGCGCGCGCTAGCGATGGAAGGGGTTTTGGTGTGCAGTGGCACTAAGATCGGTCGCTCACGATAGTACATACTCCGTACCATACTACCATAGTACCCTCTCTAGCTTAGGATGTTTTATAGATTGTCATTGTGATGGACAATATACATGAGCAAGGCGGTCCGAGTATGACCGTTGGTGTTGAGCCAGGTGAATACATGCTCGGCGTTCGCGTAGGCCTCCATCAAACGTCTAAACAGTAATGTCAGGCACCGCCGGGGCGCGCAGGTGATGGGCTCACCGTTTGCATTGCGCCATGAGCAGGACTTTGATTTAGAGGGCGACGTGCATGCATTAGCATGCTTTGACAGCGTGAGCGTGAGTGTTTGACGCGAAGTATTTCATTTTCATTTGGCTGACGAGGGTGCGTTGCAGCGACGAGTCCGTAGTTTGATTCCCCACATACGCATAATTTTGTTTTTTACAGTATTTCTTTCTCCATTGATAGGTAGGCCCGCACAGATAGATAAAGAACACGAGCTGATGGGGCGCATGCGGACTGTTTGACTGGTCAACCAGACAAATACGGAGCTATACGCTGAGCCAGTGACCGTACAATCACCGTATCTCGTATACAATGATCAAAGTGAGCTATCAAGACAAGTTCGATGACTGCCAATGCATTTTACTCGGTAATAAATGACGAGGATTGAAGGGGAATCCAAATTTGCTTCGTATTCTGTCCTTGAGCTCTTTACAAACCAATGCACTATACGGTTGTCTGGCCACTCCATCCCAGAGCTCTCACCAAGCGTCGTTCATGCCACCGCGCCGCACACTAACCAGTAAGGCAGCGATGGCATCCCACCACGCCGACTTCCTCGCCGCCCACGGCCGCACACAAAATGGTAGGGAAGCGATGGCATCCCGCCGTGCCAGGTTCATCGCCGCTCGCGACCTCACAACTATGTGGGAGGAATTTGAAGATGCCAATGCCAAATGGGCGGTAGAGCAAGAGGCAGCCAAAGCCGCATAGAGGGAGCGGAAAAGTCAGAAAGCACTCAAGAAAAGAGAGGCCCGCCGCCGCAAGAAAGAAAAGGACGCACGCGCTGCTACGGAGAGGTCGGCGGAGATCCAAGCACGGTGGGGTGTCGCCGACAAAGCCGGGAAGGAGAACGACGGCGTCTGGCCAGCATGTGAGAAGTAGTAGTACTAGTAGTTAGTGTGTGTGTGTGTGTGTGTGTGTCTATGTCTGTGTCTGAGTACGAGCATGTACCAATATTACTAGTTACTACTATAGTTTTTAGAGCAAATTACCAGTACATTAGCCTAGACTAAATGGAAAAATTCCCATCCTAAGCATCAAATGGCATCGCTTTCTCTATAGGAATTGAGATGCATGTCATCTCACTTCCTATGATTTTCATATTCCTATCCTATGAACGAAAGGAGGCCTCTATTGGAGTAACTACTGTAGCTAGCAGTACTGCTAGTACAGTAGTTTTCTCCAAGAAGCGGAATTCAACGAAGTCATGATGGTTCCTTCGTCCGAGCAACTTCAAAGTGGGAAGTGGGCCTGTGATTTAACGGCTCATTAGTCATTGTTACTGTGGCGCGACGACCTGGGTGACTCTCCCTTGGAGTTCTGCGTGCATGGCAAGTGGACCAGGATGGTCGACGTCCCACATGTTGGCGAACGGAAGTATTCTTTCCGATATCGAGGAGCAAGGAAACCGCATGGTATAGTATCACTGTTGATTGGTTCACAAAAAAAGTATCACTGCCGATTTATAATTATTTTTTATTTCTGATGAATGCTAGCATTTCAACTCTTACGACGAAGGGTGCCAAACACGGCATGTGCTGGATGTCCCACACGTCAGTGAAAGGAGTGGGACATGAACAGCGTGGTAGAGCCCAGCGTAAAAAAACAGCGTGGTAGAGCGTCTCCACTTCTTCCACTTCTGGGTCGGAGACCACACGTAGTAGTATTTAGTGGTATGAATGATACAAAGTGCGACCTGGAGAGAAAGACATGTCTAGTTGGAAGGTCTCGGGGCATACACATAAACAAATATAAAAGTTAATATCTGCCTCCAACTAATATAGTAGTAGTAGAGTACTTAGGCACGTACTCCATAACATCACCGTGCATTGCACGTACAACATTTAGTGGTAGTACGTAGTAAGAGACAAATGCCGCCCAAGAGTTCCCTTCTCGGCCGCCCAACATTATGGGCATCAAGATGAACTCAAATGCAAATGATGCAATCGAATGAAATGATGTACTCGTCGAGACGAAGATTGTGATATATCATATGTCCAAAACGGAGCTACGGATGCGGAGATATGAGCAGTCAAACATAGCATAAAAAATTAAGGGGGAAGGGAAAGTCAACCCTAGGGTTTGATTTGGATCTCAGATCTGGCCGGGGCTGCACTGTTCACGGGCGCGCGAACCGAGGTTCACCGGGGAGGTGGCCGGCTCCGGCGACCTCGAATCAGCGGCGGGAGGCGGCGAGGAGGCGGATCCGCCCGGATCCACCCCGGGGCGGCGCGGCGGCGAGGTTGGACGGGGAGGCGCGGCATCGGGGACGGAGTGGCGCGGCCGGCATCGAGGCGTGCGTCACCGGAGATGGCGGTGCGGCGGCCGGAGCAGCTCCGAGGCGCCGGCGCGGAGGAAGAAGGCGGCGGGGGCGCGCGAGGGGGAGCCGGGTCGCGGGGGCCGGAACCGGGCCTCCCGGCCCGCGGCGGCGGCGGTGGTGGTGCGCCACGTGGCGGCGCGCTGTTGGATGCGGGGTGCGGCGGCGGACGCGTCCAGCCGGGGGCGGACGTGTCCATCGGTGCGAGGTCTCTGTTTTTTTTAAACTAGGGTTGGACAGGGAAGACGAGATCCGAAAATGGAGAGGGTATAAATAGGCATAGAGGGAGCTAGGAGAGTCCAAATGAGGTGCGGTTTTCGGCCACGCGATCGTGATCGAACGCTCTAGGACATGGAGCAGAGTTTGGTGGGTTTTGGGCCAAATTGGAGGGGTGTTGGGCTGCAACACACACAAGGCCTTTTCGGTCCCTCGGTTAACCGTTGGAGTATCAAACGAAGTCCAAATGACCCTAAACTTGACAGGCGGTCTACCGGTAGTAAACCAAGGCCGCATGGCAAGTCTCGGCCCAATCCGGAAATGTTTAATCCCCACACATGAAAGAAAGCTAGAAATGGCCACCGGAGGAGAACGAAGCGCCGGAATGCAAAACGGACAACGGGGAAAAAGCTCGAATGCATGAGATGAACATGTATGCAAATGCAATGCACGTGATGACATGATATGAGATGCAAGAAAACGAAAACAACACACAGAGACAAAGACCCGAACCCGAGGAATAAATATAACTTAATGCCGGAAACGGCAAGAGTTGGAGTACAAATTGGGAAAGTTATATCTAGGGCGTTACAACACTCCACCACTACGAAAAGATCTCGTCCTGAGATCTAGGACTGAAAGAACTCTGGGTACTCAGAACGGAGGTGATCCTTGCATTCCCAGGTAGCTTCACGGTCGGAATGGTGTGACCACTTGACTTTGAGAAATTTGATTGACTTGTTGCGAGTCCTGCGTTCAGTCTCTTCAAGGATTGCAACTGGGTGCTCACGATAGGAGAGATCTTCTTGGAGCTCAATGTCCTCGAAGTTGATGGTGCGCTCAGGCGTCTTGAAGCACTTTCGGAGTTGAGAGACATGGAACACATCATGAACATTTGCAAAGTTTGCCGGAAGCTCGAGTTGATAGGCGAGGTCGCCTCTCTTGCTGACAATCTTGAAAGGTCTGACATATCTAGGGGCAAGCTTCCCTTTGATACCGAAGCGACGAGTCCCTTTCATAGGAGAGACGCGGAGGTAAACATGATCTCCGATCTCGAAAGCCAAATCACGGTGCTTACTATCATAGTAGCTCTTCTGGCGGGATTGGGCTGCTTTGAGGTTATCATGAATGACCTTGCACATTTTTTCTGCCTCTGTGATTAAGTCATTACCCAGCAGCTGACGTTCACCGGTTTCAGACCAGTTGAGAGGTGTACGGCACTTCCTACCATATAGAATTTCAAATGGGGCCTTGCCCGAACTTGCTTGAAAACTGTTGTTGTACGAGAATTCAGCATAAGGAAGACAATCCTCCCACTTCATGCCGAAGGAGATAACACAAGCCCTGAGCATATCTTCAAGAATCTGGTTGACACGCTCGACTTGACCGCTTGTTTGAGGATGGAAAGCAGTGCTGAAGCGGATGTTGGTGCCCATGGCCTTCTGAAAAGAATCCCAAAACTTGGAGGTAAAGATGCTGCCACGGTCTGAAGATATCACTTGAGGAATACCATGCAGAGAGACAATTCGAGAGGTATAGAGTTCTGCCAATTGAGCTGCAGTGATTGACTCTTTGATAGGCAGAAAGTGAGCCACTTTGGTGAGCTTGTCGATGACAACGAATATAGCATCATTGCCACGCTTGGACTTTGGAAACCCAGTCACGAAGTCCATTTCAATGTGGTCAAACTTCCATTCTGGAATGGCAAGAGGTTGGAGGAGACCTTCTGGCCTTTGGTGTTCTGCCTTCACTCTTCTGCAGACATCACATTCATTCACGAATTGAGCGATCTCGCGCTTCTTCGAGTCCACCAATAAGTTTGCTTGAGATCCTGATACATCTTCGTGCTCCTAGGGTGGATGGAGAGGAGAGAGTTGTGAGCTTCGTTCATGATCACTTTACGAAGTTCACCTTTGGGCACAACAATTCGATCCTCGAAGAAGAGAGTGTCCTTCTCATCAAGTCGGTAGCACTTGTACTTGGACTGACTCTTTGCAATACCAATCTTCACCTTTTTCACCATAGCATCAAGAAGTTGGGCTTGGCGAATTTAGTCTTCCAAGGTAGGAGAAACTTGAAGGTTGGCGAGGAAACCTTGAGGAACAATTTGCAGATTAAGTTTGCGGAAAGCTTCACAAAGCTCGGGTTGATAAGGCTTAAGAATCAGACTGTTGCAATATGCTTTTCTGCTCAAAGCGTCAGCAATCACATTGGCCTTGCCTGGAGTATACTCGATACTCGGATTGTACTCTTGAATCATTTCGACCCATCGAGTTTGCCTGAGGTTGAGATTAGGCTGGGTGAAGATGTACTTGAGACTCTTGTGATCAGTGAAAATGTCCACTTTTCTTCCCAATAGAAGATGTCTCCAAGTCAACAAAGCATGCACAACTGCCGCCAACTCGAGATCATGAGTGGGGTAGTTCTTCTCATTAGGCTTCAACTGGCGAGAGGTATAAGCAACAACTTCCTTCTCTTGCATCAGAACAGCACCGAGACCTTGGAGAGAGGCATCACAAAAGACCTCGTACGGCTTGGTTTCATCAGGCGGAGTCAGAACTGGAGCAGTGATCAATTTCTCTTTCAAAGAGTTGAAAGCAATATCACACTCCGGAGACCAAACGTACTTGACGTGCTTCTGGAGAAGATTTGAGAGAGGCTTCGCGATCTTGGAAAAGTTTTCAACGAATCTTCGGCAGTAGCTTGCGAGACCGAGGAAGCTACGGAGTTGCTTCACGTTCTGAGGAGGTTCCCAATTAACAATTGCAGACACCTTCTCAGGATCCACAGAAATGCCCTTGGCAGAGATGATATGGCCAAGATAAAGAACCTCATTGAGCCAAAATTCACACTTGGAGAACTTGGCATAGAACTGATGTTCCCTGAGCTTGTCAAGAACCAAACGCAAGTGCTTGGCATGATCTTCCTTGTTCTTCGAGAAAACCAGAATGTCGTCGAGATAGACCAAAACGAAGTCATTGGTGTAGGGGTTGAAGATGAAGTTCATCATGCGAGAGAACGTCGGAGGAGCGTTGGCGAGGCCAAAAGACATGACAGTGTATTCATATGACCCATAGCTTGTTCTGAACGCCGTCTTGGGAATATCTTGCTCACGAATGCGAATCTGATGATAACCCATACGAAGATCAAGCTTGGAGAATACTTGGGCACCCTTGAGTTGTTCGAACAACTCATTAATGTTGGGAAGTGGGTATTTGTTCTTGATGGTCTTTTTGTTCAATGGATGATAATCAACACAAAGTCGGTCCGTTCCATCCTTCTTCTTCACAAAAAGAACACCACAACCCCACGGAGAAGTACTAGGCCGAATGAGACCCGTTCTTTTGTGAACATCGAGTTGTTTCTTCAACTCCTTCAACTCTTCGGGGCCGACCTTGTAGGGACGTTTGCACACAGGTTCCGTACCGGGCTCAAGTTCAATAACAAATTCAACTGGCTGGTGCGGAGGCATTCCTGGGAGCTCTTCTGGGAAGACGTCTTGATACTCACAGACAACCGGAATCTGCGAAATAGCATCCAATGCGCCCTTCTCATTGAGATAAAACAATCGGATTGTATTATCCCGAGCAGCAAAGACAATTACATCCTCAGACGAATGAGTCAGTTGAATCTGCTTGGCCGCACAATCAAGCTGAGCTTTATGCTTAGAGAGCCAGTCCATCCCAAGAATAAGATCAATATCGGAATCACCAAGAACCGTTGGAGAAGCCAGAAACTTGAAATCACCCAACATGATAGAAATATCCGGAGCAATGGAGTTAGCCTACATGCGTTTACCAGGAGAGACGACTGCTAATGGACTAGGCAAAATTTGCTGAGCCAAACCATGCCTAGATGTAAATGGCCTTGAGATGAAACAATGCGAAGCACCCGTATCAAAAAGAACTTTTGCAGGAATATCATTAACAGGAAGGTTACCCATGATGACATCTGACGAATCCTCTGCCTGAGCTGCATTCATCAAGTTGACCTTGGCGGACTTGGGGTTATGCTTGACCACTGTTGTACTTGCCGATCTGACAAGAGGAGGAGGAGGAAGACGCCTCTGGTTGAAACACTTATTGGCGTAGTGACCCTTCTGTTGGCACTTGTTGCACGTGACCTCTGAGAGCGGACGGTGGTACGGAGCACTCGATCTTGGAGCTTGAGACGAAGTCTTGTTCTGAAAGCCTGGGTTAGGTGGGTGGGAAGAACCACTGCCACCTTTGCTCTTCTGCTGATACGGCTGACGGAACGGAGGAGGAGGAAGCCAATACTTCTGCTGCTTGGCCACTTGAGTAGAGGAAGAAGGCGTAGTGTCTCTGACTCGCTTTCTGGAAGCATCACACCTCAACTGAGCAGCCTCTTGCTTCAGTGCCATGTTGTAGAACTCATCGTATCTCAGCGGCTCAAAAAGGACAAGAGCGAGCTGAATTTCTTCACGGAGACCACCCCTGAACTGATAGATCATGCTCTTCTCATCAGGAACATCCTGCTTGGCAAAACGGGCGAGCTTCTGGAACAACTTGTTGTAGTCATAGACAGACAAAGAGCCTTGCTTCAGATTGCGGAATTCCTCGCGTTTGCTTTTAGTCACACTCTGAGGGATGTGATGAGCTCGGAAATCACGACGGAAATCATCCCAAGTGATCAAACATCCACCTCTGGAATCCTTGTACTGCTGGAACCACTTTGTAGCCTGATCTTTGAGCTGGAAAGAAGCGAACTTGACGAAATCTTCAGGCCTAACGTTGCTGCATTCAAAATGCTTGCCCAGATCCACTAGCCAATCATCAGCATCGGTAGCCTCAACACAATTGCTGAGCGTCTTTGGACCATTTGCGAGGAACTGGTTCAGAGTAGCAAAATTGTTCTGATTGTTGCCTTGATTCCCTTGACTGCCTTGATTGCGCTCTTGGAGGATTTGCATGATCAACTGTGTATTTGCATTAGTAGCGGCCATCACAGATTGCCAAGCCTCCAGAGGCGGTGGAGGTGGTGGCGGATCAGGATTCGGAGTCGTGCGCGTTGGAGGAGCCATCCTGAAGAGGTTGACCGCCATTAGCACACAAATAGACAAATATTGAAGGTGAATCCAACGGAATGAAAATTGCAACAAAAGTCTTCACATCCGAACAAAATGAACGAATGCACTTCTCTTGAAGTGGTCACATATTCCTAAATTGCGAAGCCACGAAGAATCGGGTAGAAGAGGTACATCAACGAGGGATGGAATCAATATATGATGTCGAAGCAACTCGAATACCACAACTGAAAATAAAACCAAGGATTGGCTTGTGAAATAAGCCGGAACAAACATATGATAGAGATTTCGTCCGAAGTTTTCGTGGTGGGACCTACACGGGCTCGATCGTACAGCACCATCATGTACAAGGCAGTGCACATGACATACGAAGCGTCCCCGAGTCAGCATAGCCAAGGACTCTTTAAGACACAACGAGACCACTGTAAAATCGACCGTGAATAGGCGAACCACTAGACGTCGAACCCCAATTTCATATCATACATCTGTTGGAAAGATATCCTAAGAGCTACTTGAATTCCCACCTATGAAACTCCCGAAATTTTCCGGTTATGCAATCAGGTGTTGGGAATACAGGGGAAGCATAATATCTCACCCAAGCTAGCAAATCCTACATCCAGCTGTATCCATCCTTCAACACATAACCAAGAAACCTTCGGAAACCATCTACCTCAACCTTCAAAAAGCATCCGTTATACAAGTTATGGCGATACTCCCGAACTCCCGCCCCAGTACTGGGTGGCGTCGAGGTTATCTCACCAACGAACTGCATAAAGGAGATTTTCGATGTCGCGAACATATCTCAAGTATACTAGAATTGCAACGATAAAATTATGATGACAACACCTCAGAGCTCAACTCCCCAGGACACTTCCACTAAACCCCTGATAGGAGGCACCAAGACATTATTCTCATCATAAGCCATCGGAACAAATCCAAGATACTCGCGTGATCCTAAAAAAAATTAGTGAAATTTGAGAAGAGAAGAGTCAAAACTCTACGTCAGGATGCCTTACCAGAGCGATGAGGAGACTGGGAAGTAAAAAGAATTCCTAAGCTCTCTGATATATAATTCCTAAAGGACTCAAAACATTTTTTTAGACACAACTCGGGTGCTAAAAACGATCAAGCAATGGGGGCTCCTAAGGTCGGGGAAGGCTCTGATTACCAACTTGTAACGCCCTCGATGCGACTATATCTCCCACGTGTCGAGGCACGACTTAGAGGCATAGCCGCATTGAAAGCAATGTCGCAAGTCGAGAAATCATCACACATCCCATGTACATAAATAAGATAAAGGGGGGTACATAGTTGGCTTACACTCGCCACGTCACATCAAAGTACATAAATAACATCCATCATACAAATCACTCATGGCCCGACTACGGCGCCAAAATAGAAAAGACCCCCAACATGCGACAAGGCCCTGAATCTAACCCCGATTGGGCACCACTACTGATCATCAGGAAAAGACACATAGTAACGCTGAGAGTCCTCGTCGTACTCCCATTTGAGCTCAAGCGCGCCATCTGGAGCTATAACATCTGTCCCTGCATCTGGTGTAATAGTAATCTATGAGCCACAGGGACTCAGCAATCCCGCACCCTCGCGATCAAGACTATTTAAGCTTAATAGGTAGGAAAGGGGTAATGTAAGTGGAGCTGCAGCAAGCGACTAGCATATATGGTGGCTAACTTATCCGCAAAAGAGAGCGAGAAGAGGAGGCAAAGCACGAGCGAGAAACTAGAGAGCAACCTGCGCAAACATAACTCCAACACCGTGTCCACTTCCCGGACTCCGCCGAGAAGAGGCCATCACGGCAACACACTCAGTTGATTCATTTTAATTAATTAAGGTTCAAGTTATCTACAACCGGACATTAACAAATTCCCATCTGCCCATAACCACGGGCACGGCTTTCGAAAGTTCAATCCCTGCAGGGGGGTCCCAACTTAGCCCATAACAAGCTCTCACGGTCAACGAAGGAATAGACCTCCACCCAAGACACACCGATCAGACTCGGTAGCTCGGTACAACAAGACGATTCGACAGGTTAAAACAAGACCAGCAACACCGCCCAAATGTGCCGACAAATCCCGATAGGAGCTACACATATCTCTTTCTCAAGGCACACTCAGATTGTCTTAGGTACGGGTAGGCCAGCCCAGAGTTGCCCCTGGTGGCCACCGGTAGCTGACAGTTGGACCAACACTCAGAGGAGCACTGGCCCGGGGGGGTTAAAATAAGATGACCCTCGGGCTCTGGAAACCCAAGGGAAAAAGAGGCTAGGTGGCAAATGGTAAAACCAATGTTGGGCATTGCTGGAAAAGCTTTAATCAAGGCGAACTATCAAGGGGTTCCCATTATAGCCCAACCGCGTAAGGGACGCGACAATCCGGGAACATAACACCGATATGACGGAAACTAGGGCGGCAAGAGTGGAACAAAACACTAGGCGAGAGGCCAAGCCTTCCACCCTTTACCAAGTATATAGATGCATTAAGATAACATGGTAATATAATGATATCCCAACAAGTAGATAAATGTCCCAACAAGGAACGGCTCCAATCTTCACCTGCAACTAACAACGCTATAAGAGGGGCTGAGCAAAGCGGTAACATAGCCAAACAACGGTTTGCTAGGACAATGGAGGGTTAGAGGCTGAACATGGCAATTGGGAGGCTGACAAGCAAGTGGTAGGCATCGTAGCAATGGCATAGCAAAAGAGCGAGCAAACTAGCATAGCAAAGATAGTAGTGATTTCGAGGGTATGATCATCTTGCCTGCACAATTGTCAGAGTTGACTGGATCCTCAAAAGCAAACTCAACGGGCTCCTCGTTAGCGAACTCGTCTCCCGGCTCTACCCAACAACACAAACAAGCAACAAGGATACAATCAACCACGTGCAAGGGCAACCAATAATATGCAAAGATGGTATGCTATGCGGGATGCGATGCGGGATGCAAAATGCAAGACGTGACAGGAAATGCATGAACCTGGCCTCAACTTGGAAAACCAAGTGTGCCACTGGATAGAGGGGATGAAAACACCTGAAAACGATATAAAGATCATAGGAATCGGAGCTACGGTTTGGAAATGGCAAGCGTTTTACGAAACGAACCGATCTGCGATTTACAGCAAGTAGGCTCCTAAATGCAACGAAATGAACATGCTACAGCCACCAAACATGAAAACAAAATAGATGACAGGGATGTACACAAGATGCTTAACAAATCACTAGGACTGAGCCATAGCCAAATTCATCCATTAAGAGGTTCAAACAAGCATGGAAAAACTGAATAAGCAAAACAGATTTCAGACTTAGTGAAATTAACACTAGTCTGAAATTTCAGACCACGATGCTCTCTTCGGAGCAGCAAAACAATATGAAACATAACCTGAACATGACAAGTAAGAAAATGGCATGGAGCTACTCAACAAGCTTAACAAAACACCCAAAGTGACCTGGGGCCAAAAGGGTTCACAAAATACTCTAACGAGCACACGAACATGGATGAAACACAATCAGTTTTCAGACTTAGTGAAAACTGAGACATGCTGAAATTATAACTCGCGAAGGCATGTAAACGAGCTCGATGCACACACTACGGTGCAAGTCATGGCAAGGCAAGCATATATCCATAAAGAAGGCACAAAATTCTAGCTAGACATGGCAAGAACAATGGCATAGCATGCATGGATCACTAACAATAGCACCGGCAAAATCGCAAAACAGTTAACGATCTGTCCAAATTAACAACAATGCAAAAGTTGAGCTCGATTGACTCAACCTAGAGCACTCCACATATGCAAACAAAGACATGGATGGATAGAGCATAACAACATTAACAAATGTCCCTTACTGATCATACTCAAAAGGGGCACGGATCACTAGGAAACAAGCTGAACATATGGCATCATGAACTAAAACATTCCAGACTTAGTGAAAATCACTAAGTCCCTGAAAACAGAAATCTCAGGTACCCCTCTTTGTAAGCTTGCACAAGTCACCACACACATCCTAAAAATGCATGGTTGGCACCTCTGGAAAGAAGACAAAATGCTTAACAATTCATCCCAAAGGGTCACAGGCATATCATGCACACAATAATCATGGCAAAAATGACAAAAGTCTATGATGAGCTAACGGATCTGCAATTTAACTCATGATGCCTCCTTTTAACAGCATTTTGGGCATCAAAATGAACTCAAATGCAAATGATGCAATGGAATGAAATGATGTACTCGTCGAGACGAAGATTTTGATATATCATATGTCCAAAACGGAGCTACGGATGCGGAGATATGAGTAGTGAAACATAGCATAAAAAATTAAGGGGGGAAGGGAAAGTCAACCCTAGGGTTTGATTTGGATCTCAGATCTGGCCGGGGCTGCACTGTTCACGGGCGCGCGAACCGAGGTTCACCGGGGAGGTGGCCAGCTCCGGCGACCTTGAATCGGCGGCGGGAGGCGGCGAGGAGGCGGATCCGCCCGGATCCACCCCGGGGCGGCGCGGCGGCGAGGTTGGACGGGGAGGCGGGGCGGCGCGGCGTCGGGGATGGAGTGGCGCGGCCGGCCTCGAGGCGCGCGTCACCGGAGATGGCGGTGTGGCGGCCGGAGCAGCTCCGAGGCGCCGGCGCGGAGGAAGAAGGCGGCGGGGGCGCGCGAGGGGGAGCCGGGTCGCGGGGGCCGGAACCGGGCCTCCCGGCCCGCGGCGGCGGCGGCGGTGGTGCGCCACGTGGCGGCGCGCTGTTGGATGCGGGGTGCGGCGGCGGACGCGTCCGGCCGGGGGCGGACGTGTCTGTCGGTGCGAGGTCTCTGTTTTTTTTTTGAAACTAGGGTTGGACGGGGAAGACGAGATCCGAAAATGGAGGGGGTATAAATAGGCATAGAGGGAGCTAGGAGAGTCCAAATGAGGTGCGGTTTTCGGCCACGCGATCGTGATCGAACGCTCTAGGACATGGAGCAGAGTTTGGTGGGTTTTGGGCCAAATTGGAGGGGTGTTGGGCTGCAACACACACGAGGCCTTTTCGGTCCCTCGGTTAACCGTTGGAGTATCAAACGAAGTCCAAATGAACCGAAACTTGACAGGCGGTCTACCGGTAGTAAACCAAGGCCGCATGGCAAGTCTCGGCCCAATCCGGAAATGTTTAATCCACACACATGAAAGAAAGCTAGAAATGGCCACCGGAGGAGAACGAAGCGCCGGAATGCAAAACGGACAACGGGGAAAAAGCTCGAATGCATGAGATGAACATGTATGCAAATGCAATGCACATGATGACATGATATGAGATGCAAGAAAACGAAAACAACACACGGAGACAAAGACCCGAACCCGAGGAATAAATATAACTTAATGCTGGAAACGGAAAGAGTTAGAGTACAAATTGGGAAAGTTATATCTGGGGCGTTACAATTGTCTTATTGGTTTCGGCGATATAGGGGAAGAGTGAGAGGTGGGGGGTAGCTAGAAGGAGATTGCTAAGTGTGAGTGTGTGTTTTACCCATCCAGGCGGAAGTTATGTGCACAAAAGAGGAGAACGATTCGATGTGGCATTAGGATTGAGGGTAATTAACTATGTATGGAGACATAGAGACCTTGAACGTGCATGTGTGAGAGGTATACATGTATACGTGGGATGTGTGTGTGTGCGCGCGCGCATGATCGAGATAAAAGAAAGAAGACATGAGTCATAAGATCAACAACATGGGAGAGACGGATCGGTATGACAATATGCATGCATGTGAGAATGCAGGGAAGAAGGCCCGACAATTGAGAATGTGTTTTCGTCTTTAAGAGATAGTGGCGTGGGCTGGAGCATGCGTCTATGGCGAGCAGAGGGAGTAAGGCGCAACGATTGTGCAAAAGAGACCAACCTATGAATGCATATGTATGGAGAGACATATATAGTGTGGGTGATAGGAAGCAAGACTCCGTGCGAGAAAGAAATGTTGACGGAGAAACTACAGATAGATACAAAGATGGAGATGCTAGCTAGAGGGACATCCGCTAGTTTGGGTGTTGGAGATGACCGTCGGGTGGTTCAAAGGGTGAAGTTATATATGTGTGTGAGAGGGCACTTGACTGCATGTAGAGAGAAACATATGTAGTGTGCGTGATAGGAATCAAGAGTGAGGGCGAGAAAAAAGGTTGATGGAGAAACAGATAAATAGAAAGATAAAGATGCTAGCTAGTGTGCGTTAGAGATAGGAGTCGAGTGGATCAGGAGGCTGGGTTATGTGTGTGGGTGTGAGAGAGATAGAGAGAGGGTGCATGTGAGTCACATACAAACAGATATCACAAAGAAATGAGATCCAGAGAGACGGAGTTTTGTGTCTGCGAGAGAGAAAGATATTTCACAACGAGAGTGATAGCTAGAGAGACATACGAGGGAACGCAAGATATCTCTAGGGAGAGAGGGTGTGTGTGAGCGACATACAAGAGAACAATGGAGAAATATGAGACCCTGGGAGACAGAGTTTGTGTTTGTGTGTGAGAAAGAGATATTGAAGAGGAAGAGTCGTAGGTTCTCATATCTAAGGAGCGAAAGACATCTCTGTATGAGGGGTGTGCGAGTGGCACACATGGGAATAGTAGAGAGAAATGAGACCCCGGGAGACAAAGTTTTGTGTTTGTGTGAGAGAAAGAGATTCCACATGGAGAATCATAGTTAGAGACACATAGCAGGAAGAGAGATATACTTAGAGAGAGATAGAGTGATGAAGGTCGAGGGAGAGAGTACCGTCAGTGTGTTATGAAGATATAAGATCATTGTTGACATACAGGTAGCACGAGAGATACCTGAGAGACGATGAACGCGTATAGGTCCAGAGAGATAGTCCTATATATGCATGAGTGATAGCTATATGAGACAAATATCTGGATTAAAGGGGATTCAAATATTTAAACTAGAGATCACGACATCGATAATATCATAACGCAAATTGGTGTATCAAACATGCATATTCATTTGAATTTGGGCACACGTGTAATGTTATATAGTTTATCAATATTGGTGATCCATAGATTCTTCAATTACAAAAAATGCACGGTTTATATGCAATTAATGTCTAAACGGGATTACACTATATGTTGCGTGTGTGAAACACATTATACATGTTTGAGAAGTAAAAAACCCGCATGAAACACACATTAATTGGAGACAGTTAGCGAGGAATGCATACATTGGATTTCAACATAAAGAGGTTTCAAATATTTGAAAATCCAAATTGATGGATACAACCTTATGAATCTGAGATCATGCCATTTGTAAACCATATTTATGTATAAATGGTGTTGTGCTTTTGAAAGTATATATAAAAAATGATGTATATAGAATGTAATTCCAATTGAAAATGGATCCCGCCCGAAAAAAATAGAATACAAACGGGATTCGAATTGAGTTGGCACGGTAAATGTGCACTCCGCAAAATTTCAGCGAAGCGAGGAAAGTCGCAGTAACCGCCCGAAACCAAAATCTGCGAGATGGAAATCACTACTGCCTATCCCTGCCACGCAAAGCCTATCTGTTGGATTTCTATAGGTTTCGATAGGGGTAGGTTTGTAATTTCACCCAAACATGGCATAACCGCCTCTCACCTGGATTCATGCACGGTGGGCGCCAAAACACAGTGTGTCCTCGGCCGAAATCGACTCCCTCCCCGATTCATATTCATACACGGTGGGCGCCAAAAACAAACTCTCGTCGGCAAATATTTGGTGTATGCGAGATTACCGTCCTATCCCCAACCGACTAATGTTGCTGTGATGTAGTAGAAATTTGAAATGGGAGCTAAGTTTGTAAATTTCCTCGCATTTGAGACAAGCGCGCCCTGAATACATGGTTCCCCCCTTCCTCTCTACCTCCATTTTCCCCATTCGTACTTCGTGGGCGCCAAAACACCCTCTCCACCCCACCCTCCTCCGTCCACCGCCATCCGCCACCACATCCACCGTCGTCCTCCTCCACCATGCCGGAGCTGATACCCCGACGCCGCCATCCATTACAAGAGATCGACCTCTCTCATCCATGGCTTCGGACCGGGATCCTTGCATCCCGTCCTCTCGCTTCATCCCCGCCATCGTCCACCTTGTCGGCGCCGCTCCTACAACCGTCTCGTCCATCGCGCCCCACCGCCACCGTCTACCATCCTAGATCTGCTTCCACGCCATCGACAGCCATTGCTACCGCAGCACCATCGAATTCTCAGCAGATGCGTACACGGCGCCGCACTAGAGGCGGTACTCTTTCGTATCTGCTCAACTTATTTATCGCGGCAAGAAAATAGATCGCTGGTGCTTTACTCTAATTTCTTGTCTTGGTTGCAAAGTTGCCTTTGTCCGGTTTGCACCTTCAGATCCGCCATGGCACGCTCAACACTGTACTCCCAATGCTTATGGTTTTCCCCTTTTATATTCCACACTAGTTAAATCATAGTAGACTAAATTTCAAAATTGGGTCAGTCGATTTTTTAGAGCTCGTCGGAGTTCGCCGGTGCAATCGAAGGGGCTCAGGTGGTTGCGGAGCCTTGCCGAACAAAGAAAACTCGACGCGGGTGGGGGTTGGGGCGGGGGGTGGGGGTGGCGGAGGAACACAGGCGGTGGGGGCCGATGGTCTGGTCGGCGGCCCGTGCGGTGTTCTGTATGGGAAGAATCAGAGACGAGCAAGAAGAAGGGTTAGGAGACGTAGGATCTTCATCCAACCGCCTGAAATGGTCGAGAGACAGCTGGGAGTTGCATTCTTAATGCGCTCTGGTTCATCATGTGTGGGCACTGCGCAACCAACATTTTATTATCCAAAATATGCTTGCTCTTCTTTACCATGTTCCTCTTCCGTTCTTCTTTAATATGTACTCTCTCCATTCCTAAATACAAGTCTTTGTATAGATTCCACCATGGACTACATATGGAGCAAAATGAGTGAATCTACACTCTAAAATGTATCTGGATACATCTGTATGTGATCCATAGTGGAAATCTCTACCAAGACTTATTTTTTGGACCGGAGGGAGTATGATAGTAGTACAGTATGTTCCTTGTACTGAAGATGAACAGGGACATTTGCAGTGTAGAGGTCTATATGGTCGGTTGTGATGGACACTTTGAGCCTCTTTGATTCGTAGGATCTTGTAAACATAGGAATAGGATTTGTAGTGGCCTCCCACTTGAATCCTATAAGAATAGCAAGGAAATGCAAGGAGTTGTGTCACCTTTGAGAGTTACACTGATATTAACAGTACCGTACCTTCACTTGAAGAGAGCTGGTATCTGAAGCCTTTCTAGCCGTACCAGCAATACTAGCACATATATTCCAGCAAGTTCCACTTTGTTGATTTTACTATGATGCTTAAGGTTTTCCCGTTATATCCACTATGATCTGTGTAGCTGCTTTGTGTCACACTAGTAGCGGTCCACTCTTGAAGCTAAACACTGCAATGACTTATAAAATTGGCACCAAGGCATTGAGTGCCATTCTGGATGCAATGAAACTCATACGCTCCCCACCTGTTGATTCTTGTTCAGAATATGATCCTAATGACTATTCTAACCTCGAGGAGTCAAAGGCAGATGGCCTGTCCTGTTCACCCATCAAGGTGCATGTTCAAATGTGGCAATGTTTTATTGTTTGCGGGTATCTTGCATATGTTGTCTTGCATTTCTTCTACTTTGTTGCACCGCCATCTGCTTAGTTTACTCATCATATATGTCGAGATGCCATGCCCATCCATTATCAATACATATTCCATCTGTCATCATACCATGTTTTTCCACTCAAATGGTGTTCTTGTGCATCAGACATCAAAAAGGAAGAGGGTGATTGTCGGACCTAAAGGAGCACCAGCAAAGTCCTTGAAAAACATGGTGGTGCCGAAGAAATCAGACAGCACCCCACTTATATTGGTTGTACAACCAGTGACACAAAACGTAGGACCGATTCTAGAATACTGTACCCATACTTCACTGGCCACACCACTAGCCCCACACAGGACCTGCACTCCAGCAAAAGGTATACCGATTTCATTTGCCATAGCACCAGCTGTACCACAGAAAAATCCCACTCCAGCAAAAAGTACAACAAGTCCACCAGCCGAAGACCTATCCCAAGTGCAGAGACGGCCAAATCCTGCAGATTGGAACCCTATTCCATTTATTCCCAGTTTAAAAGACAGTCCTTTCAATGTTGTTAGGGACTATGTGCATATATTCCCATCATGGGAAGATTATTGTGAAGACAACACCATTTTCATATCTTCCTGTCCAACTTACATGTAAGTGCTATTATTCATGGTTATTATTTTCCTATTTTCTGCTGATTGAACACATCAATGATTTACATTACATTGTTGTAACTAGGTGAGGGTCAATCTGGATAGTCATGACGAGCAAAGCTTGCTTGTGCTTTTCAAGGAAGCATTGCAGCAGTATCGGTGTTACCTAAGGAAATCACACTTTGATGGCAAGTCTATAAACGAATTTCCGGTGAAGTCTCCTGTGCTAAATTTAGAAGACATTGAATGGAAAAACTTTGTTATGCACTGGTCTCATTCCCAGGATGAGGTACTGTCTATGAAATCACATGACAATTTGAACTTCTACTTTTCCGCATCCGCCTTACGGATCTTTTTTGCAGGAAATCTGCTCGAAGAAGAATTCCGGTTTGACAAGAACGACAGGATATCGCAAATATGTTGCCCACTGCTTTGCTCTTGTTAGTAACTGTTGTCCTGTATCACTGTACTTGTATACATACCTGGTTCATTATGTGACAGCAGTATGCATGATAGCTTGCTTATCAATTGTTCACTCCAAATTATCTGATCTGTATGAATGGTTACATTAGTGTAGAATATATCCAATGCCAATGTTTTTTTAGCTCTACATTGTTCTTGTAAGTACATGTTGTCCTTTATCAGTGTACTTATAATGACAGGTAGTTGTTCATGTACCATCACTCTGCAGCTTATTTTCCTTTGCCCTCCATTTTCTACACATCAGATCTATATTTACTCTTACCATAAGGTTGGTACTGAAGAAGTTTAGCTGTGCATTGCTCTTGGATGTACCTTTTGCCTGTATCGTTGCACTTACATTTATAGCTACTTGGTTATGTAGCATCACTCTTCATCTTAAATATTCTCCATTTTTTCGTATATTATCACATATATATTTACTCTTAACAAAATGTAGAATAAAGGCAATGCTTTTGAAGAAGATTATGTGGTAAACTTCTTGAATTGCCCCCACCCCCCATCAGCATGGACAAGGCCTTTATAGAGCATGTCTTCACCAATAATGTAAGTTTGTCCATCTCAAGCCTTCAAACTTTGTTGTATATATTTGTTTAGGCATGACTACAACAGCTGTTTATTTTTGGTGTTTGCATCAAATTGCTTGTTTAAAGTTTATTATGTAGTTCATAAACAAAAGTTTGTCCTTTCTCCATTTAAGTTTTCAGTTGTACAACCAAGTTCCTTCTTCATACCATGTAAATTAAACTATACAGAGCAAGTGATCTTCTTTTGCACTGCATGTATGCTTCTGTTCTTCATCCGTAATCCAGTGGTGTGGTGAACCTACACACTATAGCACAATGTCATATTCTGCAATGTCTTAACTATGAACAATGTCATATCATTCTACCATTATTTAAATCGTCTCTTCATTTGCCAATCTGAAATGGTATAAATTGACAGCACACTAACCATTGACACTTATGAGTTCTTGATCAGTAATCTAGTGGTGTCGTGAAGCTGCCAACTCCTTCACAATGTCATTTCCTGCCATGTCTTGACCTGAGCAATACCATATTGTGTTAATGCAATTTTAAACTATGTCACTTTATTCGTCAGTAAGAAATGTGATGAATTGTCAGCACTGATACTTTTATGTGCAAAACCTGTCATCTGTCCGCTTGTTTATCTTTCACAGTGAGGAAGATATAAGTGTTGACCAAGCGCAGTCTCATCATCTTGCTCAGCTGCTTGCGCTGCAGCTCCCCAGTAGCGCTAACCTTTCTTGAACTCTATTGAAGTGCTGTCAGTTTTGTATATTATTTTGTCGGCGTGTTTATTTGCACTGGTGGCAATATTTGATGCCCAGTGTATGTAATCTGCTGTCTGCTTGTGCTTTATTATCATAGTGGCGAACTTTGATGCCCAATGGATGTAATATGCCGTAATTTCTTTATTGTATAGTCTAGGTTTTTTATTATTCATGATGCTGCAGTTATTTTACTGTATATATATCCTGTCTTTGCAGTAAACCGGCCAAACCGTAAAATTACGGTACATAATCGGGCCGTTATGCAATCACGATGTAGGTTGGGCCTGAAACGTGTCGAACAGCTCACGGGCCAGCAGCAGCCCGAAATGAACCCTGGCCCATGATTGTGCGAATCAAATCACGGGCTTTTAACAGGCCAAAATTGTCTCGGTCCTTTTTTGGCCCAATCAGATATCGGCTGCGAGCAGGCCGGATGCAAACTGGGTCGTAGTTAGGCCCGACTATATGACAGGCTTTTAACAAGCCGAAATTAATAAAGGGCCGAAATGTTAAACGGGCCCTTAACAGGTCGAAATGTTAAATGGGCCCTTAACAGGCCAAAACTAATACCAGGCCGAATTACTAAGTGGGCCTTTAGCAAGTGGGCCCAAAAGCATAGTGTCCAGTTGACGGGCCGAATCTGATATGGGCCATAATTGAGCCCAAAGCCTCTTAAAGGGCCGGACCTGATCTGGGACGTAATTTGGCCCAAAACGTGGTAGGCTTTTAACGGGCCGGATCTCATATGGGCCACTATTAGGCCCGGAGCGTGGCAGGCCATTAATGGACCGGATCAAATATGGGCCGGCATTTGACCCAAAACATGACAGCCAGTTAATGGGCCGGCCTACTAGGGTCCTCAAAATCTTGTGGGCCTACAGCTGGGCCGGCCCATTAATGTCGGCGAAATCTCGTGGGCCTTTAGCTGGGCCGGCCCATTATGATCCGCAAGAATCTTGTGGGCCTTTACCTGGGCCGGCCCATTATGGCACACAAAAATCTTGTGGGCCTTTACGTGGGCCGGCCCATTATGGCCCGCAAAATCTTGTGGGCCTTTAGCTGGGCCCACCCATTATGGTCCGCAAAATCTCGTGGGTCTTTAGCTGGGCCAGCCCATTATGGTCCGCAAAATCTTGTCGGCCTTCAGTTGGGCTGGCCCATTTAAACTTGATGGGCCGGTCTACGTGTCAACATATCATAGGCGTATCTCGCCCATTGGATGAATGACACCTGTGCCAACGCGGACCTGACACGTGTCTCCTCCAGCCAATGATGATTTTACACGTGGAAAATCCCCATTGGTCGGGGCTATAACGGGTTATCGGATCCAAAACCCGACCCGATAGCTTAACGGCGTTCCATTACGGTGGATGCCACGTGTCGGTCACCCTTGACGAAAGCACTTCTGTGACGCGTGATTTATCGTCATGGAAGTGGAAACTTCCTGATGATAATTTTGGTAATGTCATGGAACACTTCTACGACAGCACAGGTATGACTATCTGGATTCTGTCATAAAATCGTCATGGATGTACATGCATGACAGAAAACGCGACCTACTATGACAAACACGTATCATCACGGAAGTGTATTTTTTTGTAGTGTCTGCCTCCTCTCTGGTAATAACATATCTTCCTTTTGCCGGATGATCAAAGAAGGCAGGAGCAGGGAGAGTAATATGGACATCATGGCGTCTGTCAAAGATTAGTCGATACTGGAGAGGTGATTCATTCCTCTCGACAAACTAGTGGTGAACCATAGCATTAACGTCTAGGTAAGCAGGGGGTAATTCAATATCATCTTCGTGTATGGCTATAACAAGAAAATTAGCTATGCAGGTTGCATAAATTCCTCCAAAGAAATCTCCATTAAATCTATTAAGATGCAACATACGTGCAATAATGGCTCCCAAATTATAAGATTTATCTCCTAACACAGCACTACTAAGAATACTGAGTTCAGGGACACACATGTGACATGCTTCATCTTTACCATTAATGCATCTACCTATGAAGAGAGCAAAATAATGTATAGCAGGAAAGTGAATGCTCCCTATGGTAGCTTGTGTTATATCCCTAGATTCTCCCACAGTTATACTAGCAAGAAAATCTCTAAATTCAGATTTGCGAGGATCCCTGATACTACCCCATTGTGGAAGTTTGCAAGCAGTGGTAAAATCCTCTAAGTCCATAGTGTAAGAATTTTCATAAAGATCAAACAAGACAGTTGGAGAATTACATGAAGATGAAAATTCAAACCTCCTCACAAAGGAACTAGTGAGCTGGTGATACTAGCTGCACTTCTGTTCCTCGAAGCTCACAAGATCAGCATTACGCAAATATGCGTTAAATTCTTCCTTAATTCCTGCTCGATCCATAAAGTCCTCAGAAGGCCATTCACAAGGACGCACTAGAGCGTCTCTTGGTGGCTCATCATCAGCATCACGCATTGCAAGCCTGGGTCCTTGTTTCCTTGAAGAACCACCTTGGAACATTTTCCTAAGCATATTTCTTCCTCTGAAAAATTCTGAAAATTTTTAGTAACTTCAAAATATAAGTGAACCAAACTCAATAATATTGATAGCAACTACTCCTACAAGTGCCTAGAGCCTATATCGTGCATCAAAACTACTTGGAACCATATAAATTTGACATGCAAGCTCAAGAACATGGTCACCTAGGCAGCAAAAATTTGCAATGAATAAAGCACTAGAACAAAAACTAATTGGACCAATGGAGGAGTCACATACCAAGTAACAATCTCCCCAAGTAGTTTTGTGAGAGGTGCTTTGAGCAAGGAGATCGAAAATGGCAGCAAAACGAGCTTGGACTCGGGTTTGAGCTGGTTGTTCATGTTTGTGGGAGGAAGAAGGAGTGTGTGGGTGAAAGGATAAGTGGAGGAGGGTCACCGTGGGCCCACGAGGCAGGGGCGCCCCCTCCACCCTCGTGGGCAAGTGGGTGACCCCCCTGCTGTGTTCTCAGTGCCAGATATTCTAAAATATTCTAGAAAAAATCATATTTAAAATTCAGGGCATTTGGAGAACTTTTATTTTCGGGGTATTTTTATATTGCACGGATAATTCAGATAACAAATAGAAAATACTATTTTATTTTATTTAATATAAATAACAGAAAGTGAAAGTGGGATACAGAAGGTTGTGCCTTCTAGTTTCATCCATCTCATGCTCATAAAAAGGAATCCACTAACAAGGTTGATCAGGTCTTGTTAACAAACTCATTCCAAATAACATGGAACCGGAGAAATTTTGAATAACACTATGTTACCTCAATGGGGATATGCACATCCCCGATAATAAGAATATCATATTTATTCTTGACAGTAGGAAGAGGAAATTCAAAACCTCCAAAAATAATCGATGGATTTTTTCCAATAGAATTGATACTGTGGCTTGAGGTTGTTTCCTCGGAAAGTGTATCGTATGCTCATTACCATTAACATGAAAAGTGACATTGCCTTTAGTGCAATCAATAACAGCCCCTGCAGTGCTCAAAAAAGGTCTTCCAAGAATAATAGACATACTATCATCCCCGGGAATATCAAGAATAACAAAGTCCGCTAAAATAGTAATGTTTGCAACTACAACAGGCACATCCTCACAAATGCCGATAGGTATAGCAGTTGATTTATCAGCCATTTGCAAAGATATTTCAGTAGGTGTCAACTTATTCAAATCAAGTCTACGATATAAAGAGAGAGGCATAACACTAACACCGGATCCAAGATCACATAAAGCAGTTTTAACATAGTTTCTTTTAATGGAGCATGGTATAGTGGGTACTCCTGGATCTCCAAGTTTCTTTGGTATTCCACCCTTAAAAGTATAATTAGCAAGCATGGTGGAAATTTCATCTTTCGGTATCTTTCTTTTATTTGTAACAATTTCTTTCATATACTTAGCATAAGGATTCATTTTGAGCATATCAGTTAATCGCATACGCAAAAAGATAGGTCTAATCATTTTAGGAAAGCGCTCAAAATCCTCATCATCCTTTTTCTTGGATGGTTTGGGAGGAAAAGGCATGGGTTTCTGAACCCAAGGCTCTCTTTCCTTACCGTGTTTCCTAGCAAGAAATTCTTTCTTATCATAATGTTGATTCTTTGATTGTGGGTTATCAGGATCAACAGCAGGTTCAATTTCTATATCATTATCATTGCTAGGTTGAGTATCAACATAAACATTATCATTAACATTATCACTAGTTTCAGGTTCATTACCAGATTGTGTTTCAGCATTAGAAATAGAAATATCATTTGGATTCTCAGGTGTTTCAGCAATAGGTTCACTAGAAGCATGCAAAGTCCTATCATTTTTCTTTTTCTTCCTTTTAGAAGGACCAGGTGCATCTACATTATTCCTGTGAGAATCTTGCTCAATTCTCTTAGGGTGGCCTTCAGGATACAAAGGTTCCTGAGTCATTTTACCAGTTCTAGTAGCCACATTCTTACTATTCAATTCATTGAGCAAATCATTTTGAGCTCTAAGTACTTGTTCTACTTGAGTCGTAACCATGGAAGCATGTTTGCTAATAAGTTTAAGTTCACCTTTGACATTAGCCATATAATCACCCAAGTGTTCAAGCATATTTGAATTATATTTCAATTGTCTACCAAAATAAGCATTAAAATCTTCTTGCTTAGCCATAAATTTATCAAACTCATCTAAGCATGGGCTAGCAAATTTAGTAAATGGGATTTCAGCTTTATCATATCTATAGAGAGAATTTACCTTTACTACCTGTGTCGGGTTATCAAGACCACGAGTTTCTTCAATAGGTGATGGATCAAGATCATATGTTTCTTCAACACGCGGTAAATTAAGACCATGTATTTCTTCAATAGGAGGTAAGTTCTTAACATCTTCAGATTTAATACCTTTTTCTTTCATAGATTTCTTTGCCTCTTGCATATCTTCAGGACTGAGAAATAGAATACCCCTCTTCTTCGGAGTTGGTTTAGGAATTGGCACAGGAATTGGCTCTGGAGGTGTCCAATTATTTTCATTTGTCAACATATTATTCAATAGAATTTCAGCTTCATCCGATGTTCTTTCCCTGAAAACAGAACTAGCACAACTATCCAGGTAATCTATGGAAGCATCGGTTAGTCCATTATAATATCAAGTATTTCATTTTTCTTAAGAGGATGATCAGACAAAGCATTAAGTAATTGGAGAAACCTCCCCCAAGCTTGTGGGAGACTCTCTTCTTCAATTTGCGCAAAATTTTATATATCCCTTAAAGAAGCTTGTTTCTTATGAGCAGGGAAATATTTAGCAGAGAAGTAATAAATCACATCCTGGGGACTACGCACACAACCAGGATCAAGAGAATTAAACCATGTCTTAGCATCACCCTTTAATGAGAACGGAAATATTTTAAGGATATAAAAGTAGCGAGTTCTCTCATCATTAGTGAACAGGGTAGCTATATCATTTAATTTAGTAAGATGTGCCACAAGAGTTTCAGATTCATAGCCATGAAAAGGATCAGATTCAACCAAAGTAATTATATCAAGATCAACAGAGACTTCATAATCCTTATCGGTAACACAAATAGGTGACGTAGCAAAAGCAAGCTCAGGTTTCATTCTAGCATTTAGAGATTGTCGTAACACCCCGGATATGATTTACCCAATATGTAATCCAACTCTTGCCGTTTCCGGCTTTAAGTTATTTTATTTTCTCGGGTTCGGGTTTTTGTCTCCGTGTGTTGTTATCGTTGTCATGCATCTCATATCATGTCATCAAGTGCATTGCATTTGCATACGTGTTCATCTCTTGCATCCGAGCATTTTCCCCGTTGTTCGTTTTGCATTCCGGCGCTCCATTCTCCTCCGGTGGTCATTTCTACTTTTCTTTCATGTGTGGGGATTAAACATTTCCGGATTGGACCGAGACTTGCCAAGCGGCCTTGGTTTACTACCGGTAGACCGCCTGTCAAGTTTCGTACCATTTGGACTTCGTTTGATGCTCCAACGGTTAACCGAGGGACCGAAAAGGCCTCGTGTGTGTTGCAGCCCAACACCCCTCCATTTTGGCCCAAAACCCTCTCCATCATCTAGAGCGTTCGATCACGATCGCGTGGCTGAAAACTACACCTCATTTGGACTCTCCTAGCTCCCTCAATGCCTATATAAAGACCCCCTCCTCGAAAATCCCGGATCCCCTCCATCCCTAACCCTAGATCCACCCCTCGCGCCGCGCCGGACACGTCCGCGCCCCACCTCCACGCCAATCCGTGCCTGCCACGTGGCACGTCCCCACCGCCGCTGCTCCGGCCCGGGAGGCCCGTGGCCAGCCCCCGCGGCCCGGGATCCGCCGCCGTCGCCCGGGGCTTCGGCTACCTCCGCCCCGCCGCCTGGTTCATCGCCCCGCCGCCTCCGGGAGTCCGACGCCGGCGCCGCCACCTCGCCGTCGGAGACCCCGGCCGCTGCGCCGCTGCAAGCCCTAGCCGGCCGCCTCCACCCCTCGGTGCCCCGCGCCTCGCCTCTGACCGGATCCAGCCGTGGGAGGGCCGGATCCGACGACCCCCACCTCGCCGGCCACCACTCCTCCAACTCCGGCCGTCTACAGCTCCGGCAAGCTCGGATCCGCCGCCACCTCGATCCGTGTGCAACCCTCGATCTGGGAGAGGTTGACTCCATTTTTCCCCTAAGTCGGCAGTCCAAATGCCGTTGTTCATCGCATCATAACTCCTCATCCGTAGCTCCGTTTTGGGCATATAGCATATCAAAATGTTCGTCTCAGAGAGCACATCATTTCATCTCATTGCATCATTTTCATTTGAGTTCATCTTGATGCCCGAAATGCTGTTGGAAGAATGCTATTTGAGATAATTGTCAGATCTGCTGCTCCAAGTAGATATTTGTCATTTTTGCCATGATTAATGTGTGCATGATATGCCCATGAGCTCTTCATGAGTTTTGTTATATGTTTTGACATATTTCCAGAGGTGCAACCCATGTATTTTTGTGATGTGTGTGGTGACTAGCACAAGCTTGCAAAGTGGAGCATTCGTTAATGCTGATTTCAGGGACTTAGCATTTCCACTAAGTCCTTGATCTGTTTATCTCATATTGCCATATGTTCATGTTGTTTCCTAGTGATCCGTGCCTCTTTTGAGGATGATCAGTAAGGATGTTTTGTTAATCTTGTAGTGCTCTATCCATCCATGTCTTTGTTTGCAATTATGGAGCACCCTGGCTTGAGTCAATCGAGCTCTACTTTTGTCATTTCGTGAATCTGGGCAGATTGTCTACTTGTTTGCGATTTTGCCGAGGATGTTGTAGTTGATCCGTGCATGCTATGTTATTGTTCTTGCCATGTCTAGCTTGCATTTTGTGTATTCTTGATGGATGTATGCTTAGATTTCCATGACTTGCTCTATAGTGAGTGCATCGAGCTCGTAAACATGCCTACTTGATATCTGTTTCCAGCATGCTCCAGTTTTCACTAAGTCTGAGAACTGATTATGTTTTTGCCATGTTCACATGCTTGCAAATGTATTTTCTGATCCCTTTTGGCTCAAGGTCACTAAGGGACTTTTGTTAAGCTCTTTGAGTAGCTCCATGACATGCTTTACTTTGCCATGTTCAGGTCCTGTAGCATATAGTTTTCATGCTCCAAAGAGTGCTATCTGATCTTAAATTCCAGACAAGTGTTAATTTCACTAAGTCTGAGATCTGTTTGTCAAATGCATTTTTTGCCATGCTTGTTTGAACCTGTTAATGTATGAATTGGCCGTAGCTCAGTGCTAGTCTTTTGTTAAGCATCTTGAGTGGATCCCTGCCATGTATTTTGATGCCATGTTTGGGTGCTGTAGCATGTTCATCTTGTTGCATTTAGATGGCTACTTGCGGTAAATCGCAGAACGTGGTCATATTTGAATTGCTTGCCATTTCCAAACCGTAACTCCGATTCCGGTGATCTTTATATCGTTTTCAAGCGATTTTATCTCATCTTTCCAGTGGCACACTTGGTTTTCCAAGTTGAGGCCAGGTTCATTCATTCCTTGTCAAATCTTGCATATGCATCACATATTGCATCCCGCATAGCATACCATCTTTGCATCATGTTGTTTGAGTTTGCACGTGGTTGATTGTGTCCTTGTTGCTTGTTTGTCTTGTTTGGGTAGAGCCGGGAGACGAGTTCGCTAACGAGGAGCCCGTTGAGTTTGCTTTCGAGGATCCAGTCAACTCTGACAACTTTGCAGGCAAGATGATCATACCCTCGAAAGCACTACTATCTTTGCTTTGCTAGATGCTCGCTCTTTTGCTATGCCATGCTACGATGCCTACCACTTGCTTTCAAGCCTCCCAAATTGCCATGTCAAACCTCTAATCCACCATGTCCTAGCAAACTGTTGATTGGCTATGTTACCGCTTTGCTCAGCCCCTCTTATAGCGTTGCTAGTTGCAGGTGAAGATTGGAGACCATTCCTTGTTGGAACATTATTTTTACTTGTTGGGATATCATTATATTGCCATGTTATCTTAATGCATCTATATACTTGGTAAAGGGTGGAAGGCTTGGCCTCTCGCGTAGTGTTTTGTTCCACTCTTGCCGCCCTAGTTTCCGTCATATCGGTGTTATGTTCCCGGATTTTGCGTTCCTTACGCAGTTGGGTTATAATGGGAACCCCTGGATAGTTCGCCTTGATTAAAGCTTTTCCAGCAATGCCCAACCTTGGTTTTACCATTTTCCACCTAGCCTCTTTTTCCCTTGGGTTTCCGGAGCCCAAGGGTCATCTTATTTAAACCCCCCCCCCCCGGGCCAGTGCTCCTCTGAGTGTTGGTCCACCTGTCAGCTGCTGGTGGCCACCAGGGGCAACTCTGGGCTGGCCTACCCGTACCTAAGACAATCTGAGTGTGCCCTAAGAACGAGATATGTGCAGCTCCTATCGGGATTTGTCGACACATTCGGGCGGTGTTGCTGGTCTTGTTTTAACTTGTCGAAGTGTCTTGAAGAACCGGGATACCGAGTCTGATCGGAACGTCTCGGGAGGAGGTCTATTCCTTTGTTGACCGTGAGAGCTTGTCATGGGCTAAGTTGGGACTCCCCTGCAGGGATTTGAACTTTCGAAAGCCGTGTCCGCGGTTATGGGCAGATGGGAATTTGTTAATGTTCGGTTGTAGATAACTCGAACCTTAATTTAATTAAAATGAATCAACTGTGTGAGTTACCGTGATGGCCTCTTCTTGGCGGAGTCCAGGAAGTGGACACGATGTTGGAGTAATGCTTGCGCAGGATGCCCTCTAGTTACTCGCTCGTGCTTTGCCTCCTCTTCTCGCTCTCTTTTGCGAACAGGTTAGCCACCATACATGCCAGTCGCTTGCTGCAGCTCCACATATTTTCCTTGCCTTACCTTTTAAGCTTAAATAGTCTTGATCGCGAGGGTGCGAGATTGCTGAGTCCCCTGTGGCTCACAGATTACTATTAAACCAGATGCAGGGCCTGATGATTCCGTTCCAGATGACGCGCTTGAGCTCAAGTGGGAGTTCAACAAGGACTCACGCCGATACTACATGTCTTTCCCTGATGATCAGTAGTGGTGCCCAGTTGGGGTGATCGGGACCGTGTCGCATGTTGGGTTTATCTTTTATTTTGGCGCCGTAGTCGGGCCATGAGTGTTTGAATGTTGTAATGCTATTTATGTACATTGATTGATGTGGCGAGTGTAAGCCAACTATGTTATCTCCCCCTTTATTATCTATATATTACATGGGATGTTGTGAAGATTGCCTAACTTGCGACATTGCTTTCAATGCGGTTATGCCTCTAAGTCATGCCTCGACACGTGGGAGATATAGCCGCATCGAGGGCGTTACAATTGTTGATTCCATTTAGCTAATAAACTCTTAAGTTCATATCTATCTTTGCAAGCTAAAATAGCTAAAGAAGCTTCTTTATCAAAAACATAACCCTCAGGAATAACAGGCAAGAATTCATCATTTATTTCATCAGTATTATCAGATTCAATATTTTCATATTATCTAGCACTAGCAAGTTGTTCATCAAGAAATTCACCAAGTGGCACAATAGTATCAAGCATAGAAGTAATTTCATCATAAGTATCATGCATAGCAGAAGTGGCATCATCAATGACATGCGACATATCAGAATGAATAGCAGAAGCAGGTTTAGGTGTCGCAAGCTTACTCATAACATAAGGTGAATCAAGTGCAGAGCTAGATGGCAGTTCCTTACCTCCCCTCGTAGTTGAGGGATAAATCTTGGTTTTTGGATCTCTCAAGTTCTTCATAATGATAAGCAGATATAAATCTCAAGTGACTCAAAGAATAGAGCTATGGTCCTCGGCAACGGCGCCAAAAAATAGTCTTGATAACCCACAAGTATAGGGGATCGCAACAATTTTCGAGGCTAGAGTATTCAACCCAAATTTATTGATTCGACACAAGGGGAGCCAAAGAATATTCTCAAGTATTAGCAGCTGAGTGGTCAATTCAACCACACCTGGAAACTTAATATCTGCAGCAAAGTATTTAGTAGCAAAGTAATATGATAGTAGTGGTAACGGTAGCAAAAGGTAATGATAGCAAAAGTAATGTTTTTGGTATTTTGTAGTGATGATAGCAATAGCAACGGAAAAGTAAATAAGCGAAGAACAATATATGGAAAACTCGTAGGCAATGGATCAGTGATGGAGAATTATGCCGGATGCGGTTTATCATGAAACAGTCATAAACTAGGGTGACACAGAACTAGCTCCAGTTCATTGATATAATGTAGGCATGTATTCCGAATATAGTCATACGTGCTTATGGAAAAGAACTTGCATGACATCTTTTGTCCTACCCACCTGTTGCAGTAGGGTCCTTACGGAAACTAAGGGATATTAAGGCCTCCTTTTAATAGAGTACCGGAACAAAGCATTAACACATAGTGAATACATGAAGTCCTCAAACTATGGTCATCACTGGTAAGTATCCCGATTATTGTCACTTTGGGGTTAACGGATCATAACACATAATAGGTGACTATAGACTTGCAAGATAGGATCTAGAACTCTCATATATTGATGAAAACATAATAGGTTCAGATCTGAAATCATGGCACTCGGGCCCTAGTGACAAGCATTAAGCATAGCCAAGTCATAGCAACATCAATCTTAGAACATAGTGGATACTAGGGATCAAACCCTAACAAAACTAACTCGATTACATGATAGATCCCATCCAACCCATCACCGTCGAACAAGCCTACGATGGAATTACTCACGCACGGTGGTGAGCATCATGAAATTGGTGATGGAGGATGGTTGATGATGACAATGGCGATGGATTCCCCTCTCCGAAGCCCCGAACGGACTCTAGATCAGCCCACCCGAGAGGTTTTAGGGCTTGGCAGCGGCTCCGTATCGTAAAACGCGGTGAATTCTTCTCTTTGATTTTTTTTCTCCCCGAAACACAATATATAGAGTTGGAGTTGGAGTTGGAGGAGCTCCAGGGTGGCCACGAGGTAGGGGGCACGCCCTAGGGGGGCAGGCGCGCCCCCCACCCTCGTGGACAGGTGGTGGGCCCCTGGCCTTCATCTTTTGCAGGTATTTTTTATATTTTCCAAAAAGTTGCTCCGTGAAGTTTCAGGTCATTCTGAGAACTTTTGTTTCTGCACATAAATAACATCATGGTAATTCTGCTGAAAATAACGTCAGTCCGGGTTAGTTCCATTCAAATCATGCAAGTTAGAGTCCAAAACAAGGGCAAAAGTGTTTGGAAAAGTAGATACGACGAAGACGTATCAGCATATCACTAAGCATTTTGAGCAAGCAAGCCATTAAGCAAGACCTCACCCCCTTTTAATAGGATTGCCTTTTCCTATGGACTCAATGTGATCTTTGATCACTAAAATGAAAATGTAGAGTTTTGAGTTTTTGCCAATATGTGTCCTTAGGATTTTGAGGGGTCCACATTCCTAGCGCATGCCATGCCAATCATTGAAATTTCTGAAATGATCATCTTGAAAGAGAATTAGTTCAATGAGCTACATGTTGTTAGGAATTACCAAAACCACCCAGGGATGGTTGAACTTTTAGTTAATGCTTTGTTCTGGTTCTCTATTAAAAGGAGGACTTAATATCCCTTAGTTTCCAATTGGACCCCACTACCACGGAAGGGTAGGACAAAAGATGTCATGCAAGTTCTTTCCATAAGCACGTATGACTATTTGCGGAATAAATGCCTACATTATATTGATGAACTGGAGCTAGTGCCGTATTGCCCTAGGTTATTATTGTCTCATGATGAATATCATCCAACAAGTCACCGATCCAATGCCTACGAATTTATCTTATATTGATCTTGCTAAGTTACTACTTTTGTTGTTATTGTTGCACTTGTTACAAAACTACTACTATCACTGTTACCGTTATTGTTACTGTTGTCACTATTATCCAAACTATCATATTACTTTTCTACTGATCACGTTGCTGCAGATAATTAATCTCCATGTGTGGTTGAATTGACAACTCAGCTTCTAATACCTTCAAATATTCTTTGGCTCCCCTTGTGTCGAATCTATAAATTTGGGTTGAATACTCTACCCTCGAAAACTATTGTGATCCCCTATACTTGTGGGTTATCATCCTCTCCGTGACTCACTCTCCATGATCCTGGGTACCTGCAGGGATGACGAACGTGAATGAGACAAGAGACAACTATGGAACAATTTTATGCTACACATACAAGACGTTAATTCAAAATACTTCCATCGATTCCTCCAACAAATGCATCGGGTTGCAAGGCCCTTGACTCAACCCATGACCTTACCGAACTACTCACACATGGAGATCAGATCACACAAAGAACTCATCGAAGAACATCATGCAAATTGATTAATTTATAATATGTCTTATAATGGATGTCGTGTGTGATACATGATTACAAGTATGAATAGATTGCTGAGAACTATGATGGTGGTGAAGGTTGTGGCTATGGAGATGGGAAATGGCAGTGGCTAGGGTTGATGGAGATAGCTATGGTGAAGATGACTGGCTTGTTCTGCGATGCCATGTTGCTCAATTGGTGTCGGGCCCTTTATAAAGGTTCTTTAGGTAGATCAGACGCCTCGGTTTCCATGCGCTATAACCGCCCATACGAGCGGGCACGATCGTATGGAAGGCCATCGTTTGCTCATATGGAAGGCCATATTTTGCTCTTTTTCCTCTGGTGCGCCTCCCACTTGATCACCTTTATCTCCACTTTAGTCCTTTCCATGTATTGACTTGATTTCGTCCATAAATAGTATATTTCCTATGGAAACAAAATAAAGACTGGATATTTGAAATCCTCTGCATTCATTAGTCATTAGTAGCAATATTGGAGCAAATATCTCGGTTTTAATGAAATATTTTGGCTTAAACTCAGGTTAGAGGAGCGTAAAAATTAACACTCATCAACATCCCCTTAAGGGTAGGAAATATACATGGAGTAATATGCAAGACAACCCTTTGTTGGAAAGGTTAGACTAGTTTTTCACATATGCTGCTTGGACTCTGTCATTTTTTCAACACCATGGCACCCCCTTTGGCTATGACAACCTCAGATCACATGCCATGTATTATTCGTATTCAGGATTATATGCCTATAAGTACAATTTTTAGATTTAAAAGTTGGTGGATTGACCATGGCAGTTTCTGAAGGAAATATGCCCTAGAGGCAATAATAAAGTTATTATTTATTTCCTTATATCATGATAAATGTTTATTATTCATTGTAACATCCCAAATTTTCAATTTGGAATGTTATACACTAGATCATCATGCATATCATATTTTCTTGCATTTTGTTGATCCTAGAAATTTCACGCAACTCAAGGACCTTCGGAGAGAGTTGGAGATTTCGTCATTTTCATATTTGAGTTCTTCTCAAATTTTGAAGAGAGGATCATTGGTTTTGTCGGAATTTATTTGCCTTTTATTTGGATAGGGAAAAATGCGCGTTTTCAAAATTTGCATTTTAGGTCCCGAGAAAAGTTCATTTTGTTCGACTCATTTTTAGGAGTCGGGGAAAATTTACTTTAGAAGTTTTGGAGTTCGTTTAGTTCTCTTTTCTGTTTGTTTTTCTGTGCGCATAACCGTTTAAAAAAATTCCAGCGCGCCTGGGCCAAGGCCCAAGCCGCCGGCCAGGCCGGCCCCTCCCCACCACGCCGCGCGCCTGGCGCAGGCAGGCGCCAAGGCCGCCGCCGCCTAGGAGTCCTAGTTGGACTCCGATTGCCTTCATTTTTTTTCAATCTCCCTCTCCTACTCTTTTTCCTCCTCTTTTTCTTGCCCCCTACTCCAAGTCTCCTCTCCCCTCACCAATATAAATACCCCCACACACCCCCCCCCCTCTAAACCCCACACCAAAACCCCAAGCCCCTCCCCCGCGCATCACCCGCGCCGCGCCTAGAGCCGAGTTTCAACTTGCTAGAACCGAGTTGTTTTCTTCCGCCGTTTGTTTTCGGTTTCTTTGTTCGGTTCTTTCTTTCTTTCTTTGCAACCGGAGTTCTTAAGTTGAACTATCTGGTTCGATCTTTTGTTCGAGTTTTACCTGTGCATTAGATGAGTACTTATTGTATGTTTGTTGTTTGTCTGTGATAGATTACCCAGATTGCGCTGCCTGTTACTTCGAATCTCTAGGACTCGCGGATCATCGGCAAGGCAAGAAACACTTTGATCATACCTTTTCTACAACCCAGTTTTATTGCATTAGATCCATCCTCACACATTGCATGATTAGGATCTAATTAAATTGTGGGATGGGAAGTAGATGAGGTAGTACCTATTACCTGTTTATTATGAAACCTTTGGGAGTTACTTCTACATTTGCTTATTATGTCATGCTATGCTAGTAGACGTGGACTGGGTGAGTGATATCCATGACAGATGTGAGATTGATAATTTTAATGGTTTATCTAAGGTGGCAACTTAAACACACATCTGGGTGGATTGAGGCACCTGATGTCTATCAGGACTTGCCTGTTTTATTTTGGACCGCCACCCAGGCTCAAAGGGATCATAAGATCTTTCATGCTAAATACTTACGTGTGCAGCTACAAGCCAATATGGGCTCTGGCATAGTTGACTAAGTCGTGCGAACTCTTATAGGGGTAGACTAGCAGATGTAGTGGATGTAGGTGGTACGGTCTACTCCATCGTAAGGTGCTAGCGCTTCTGAAAGACTGTATCTCGGTCATCCGTTTCTCAAACACCAGTAGTGCGAGAAATCCAACGGAGGCGATCGAGTCTTGTGGGGAAAAGTGCGCAAACCTCTGCAGAGTGTAATAAAGTAATCATGATTAGCTGTGTCCCCGGTTATGGACAATCTTGAGTATCTAGTACTTGAATATCATGTGAATCTCATCATGTTACTTCTAATTAATATTGTTGGATTTTAATTGTACTTTTAATTGGGATTGAGAATGCTGTCAACCATTCTCAATGTTTAACAACCACCATGATAGTTAAACAAATTTATTCCTTTGCAGTAGGGAAAAATTGGCTTTACGCAAAATAGTAACCATAGAGCTTTCCACCAGCCAAATATGCATATAGTATAGCTGTTTCATTCCATCATTCTCTATGTGTTACTTTGCCAACATATTCCATGTGCTGACCCGTTTCGGGCTGCAACATTAATGTTGCAGACTTTTCAGACGACGATTAAGGTGCTTTTAGGTCGTGGTTCTATACTCAGTGATGCCGTTGGAGTTGATGGACCCATTTACCTTCCAAGTCTTCCGTTGTTATCGATATTAGATGGCCTTAAGCGATATTATTGTAATAAGTTCTCTTTTGAGACATCGATGTAATAAGTGTGTGATTGCCACTCTGCTATAAATCCTTCGAAGTACTGTGTGGTGTCAGCATTACTGATCCAGGGATGACACCGGAGCACAGTAGACTTGATCCATTCGGGTCGGGTCGCTACATTCATGCTAGAATTGTATTAACCGGAAACATAATACATGTGTGAATACATAGACAAACAGAGTGTCACTAGTATGCATCTACTTGACTAGCTCGTTAATCAAAGATGGTTATGTTTCCTAACCATGGACAAAGAGTTGTTATTTGATTAACGAGATCACACCATTAGATGAATGATCTGATTGACATGACCCATTCCATTAGCTTAGCACCCGATCGTTTAGTATGTTGCTATTGCTTTCTTCATGACTTATACATGTTCCTATGACTATGAGATTATGTAACTCCCGTGTGCCGGAGGAACACTTTGTGTGCTACCAAACGTCATAACGTAACTGGGTGATTATAAAGGTACTCTACAGGTGTCTCCAAAGGTACATGTTGGGTTGACGTATTTCGAGATTAGGATTTGTCACTCCGATTGTCGGAGAGGTATCTCTGGGCCCTCTCGGTAATGCACATCACTTAAGCCTTGCAAGCAATGCAACTAATGAGTTAGTTGCGAGATGATGTATTACAGAACGAGTAAAGAGACTTTCCGGTAACGAGATTGAACTAGGTAATGGATACCGACGATCGAATCTCGGGCAAGTAACATATCGATGACAAAGAGAACAACGTATGTTGTTATGCGGTCTGGCCGATAAAGATCTTCGTAGAATATGTAGGAGCCAATATGGGCATCCAGGTCCCGCTATTGGTTATTGACCGGAGATGTGTCTCGGTCATGTCTACATTGTTCTCGAACCCGTAGGATCCGCACGCTTAAGGTTTCGATGACAGTTATATTATGAGTTTATGAGTTTTGATGTACCGAAGGAGTTCGGAGTCCCGGATGAGATCGGGGACATGACGAGGAGTCTCGAAATGGTCGAGACGTAAAGATCGATATATTGGACGACTATATTCGGACATCGGAAAGGTTCCGAGTGATTCGGGTATTTTTCGGAGTACCGGAGAGTTACGGGAATTCGCCGGGAGAAGTATTGGGCCTTGATGGGCTTTAGTGGGAAGAGGAGAAAGGGCCTGCTGCACCCCCCCCCCTCCCGTCTAGTCCGAATTGGACTAGGGAAAAGGGGGCCGGCCACCTTTCCTTCTCCTCCACTTCCTTCTTCCTTCGTCCCCTCTTGGTGGACTCCTACTAGGACTTGGAGTCCTAGTAGGACTCCACATCCTGGCCGCACCTAGCCTTGGCCGGCCTCCTCCTCCTCCTCCATCCTTTATATACAGGGGCAGGGGCACCCCATAGACACACAAGTTGATCCACGTGATCTTATTCTTAGCCGTGTGCGGCGCCCCCTGCCACCATAGTCCTTGATAATATTGTAGCGGTGCTTAGGCGAAGCCCTGCGACAGTAGTACATCAAGATCGTCACCACGCCGTCGTGCTGACGGAACTCTTCCCCGACACTTTGCTGGATCGGAGTCCGGGGATCATCATCGAGCTGAACGTGTGCTAAAACTCGGAGGTACCGTAGTTTCGGTGCTTGATCGGTCGGGCCGTGAAGACGTACGACTACATCAACCAAACGCTTCTGTTATCGATCTACTAGGGTACGTAGATCACACTCTCCCCTCGTTGCTATGCATCACCATGATCTTGCGTGTGCGTAGGAAAATTTTTGAAATTACTACGTTCCCCAACAGTGGCATCCGAGCCTAGGTTTTATGGTTTGATGTTATATGCACGAGTAGAACACAAGTGAGTTGTGGGTGATATAAGTCATACTGCCTACCAGCATGTCATACTTTGGTTCGGCGGTATTGTTGGATGAAGCGGCCCGGACCGACATTACGCGTACGCTTACGCAAGACCGGTTCTCCCGACGTGCTTTGCACACAGGTGGCTTGCGGGTGACTGTTTCTCCAACTTTAGTTGAACCGAGTGTGGCTACGCCTGGTCCTTGTGAAGGTTAAAACGGAGTCAAATTGACAAACTATCGTTGTGGTTTTGATGCGTAGGTGAGATTGGTTCTTGCTTAAGCCCGTAGCAGCCACGTAAAACTTGCAACAACAAAGTAGAGGACGTCTAACTTGTTTTTGCAGGGCATGTTGTGATGTGATATGGCCAAGACATGATGCTAAATTTTATTGTATGAGATGATCATGTTTTGTAACCGAGTTATCGGCAACTGGCAGGAGCCATATGGTTGTCGCTTTATTGTATGCAATGCAATCGCGATGTAATGCTTTACTTTATCACTAAGCGGTAGCGATAGTCGTGGAAGCATAAGATTGGCAAGACGACAACGATGCTACGATGGAGATCAAGGTGTCGCGCCGGTGACGATGGTGATCATGGCGGTGCTTCGGAGATGGAGATCACAGGCACAAGATGATGATGGCCATATCATATCACTTATATTGATTGCATGTGATGTTTATCTTTTATGCATCTTATCTTGCTTTGATTGACGGTAGCATTATAAGATGATCTCTCACTAATTATCAAGAAGTGTTCTCCCTGAGTATGCACCGTTGCGAAAGTTCTTCGTGCTGAGACACCACGTGATGATCGGGTGTGATAGGCTCTACATTCAAATACAACGGGTGCAAAACAGTTGCACACGCAGAATACTCAGTTTATACTTGACGAGCCAAGCATATACAGATATGGCCTCGGAACACGGAGACCGAAAGGTTGAGCGTGAATCATATAGTAGATATGATCAACATAGTGATGTTCACCATTGAAACTACTCCATCTCACGTGATGATCGGACATGGTTTAGTTGATTTGGATCACGTGATCACTTAGAGGATTAGAGGGATGTCTATCTAAGTGGGAGTTCTTAAGTAATATGATTAATTGAACTTGAATTTATCATGAACTTAGTCCTGGTAGTATTTTGCAAATCATGTTGTAGATCAATAGCTCGCGTTGTTGCTTCCCTGTGTTTATTTTGATATGTTCCTAGAGAAAAACTATGTTGAAAGATGTTAGTAGCAATGATGCGGATTGGATCCGTGATATGAGGTTTATCCTCATTGCTGCACAAAAAAATTATGTCCTTGATGCACCGCTAGGTGATAGACCTATTGCAGGAGCAGATGCAGACGTTATGAACGTTTGGCTAGCTCAATATGATGACTACTTGATAGTTTAGTGCACCATGCTTAACGGCTTAGAATCGGGACTTCAAAGACGTTTTGAACGTCATGGACCATATGAGATGTTCCAGGAGTTGAAGTTAATATTTCAAGCAAATACCCGAGTTGAGAGATATGAAGTCTCCAACAAGTTCTATAGCTAAAAGATGGAGGAGAATCCCTCAACTAGTGAGCATGTGCTCAGATTGTCTGGGTACTACAATCGCTTGAATCAAGTGGGAGTTAATCTTGCAGATAAGATAGTGATTGACAGAATTCTCTAGTCACCATGACCAAGTTAGTAGAACTTCGTGATGAACTATAGTATGCAAGGGATGACGAAAACGACTCCCGAGCTTTTCATGATGATGAAATCGATGAAGGTAGAAATCAAGAAAAAAATCAAGTGTTGATGGTAGACAAGACCACTAGTTTCAAGAAAAGGGCAGAGGGAAGAAGGGGAACTTCAAAAAGAACAGCAAGCAAGTTGTTGCTCAAGTAAAGAAGCCCAAATCTGGACCTAAGCTGGAGACTGAGTGCTTCTACTGCAAAGGGACTGGTCACTGGAAGCGGAACTACCCCAAGTGATTGGCAGATAAGAAGGATGGCAAGGTGAACATAAGTATATTTGATATACATGTTATTGATGTGTACTTTACTAGTGTTTATAGCAACCCCTCAGTATTTGATACTAGTTCAGTTGCTAAGATTAGTAACTCGAAACGGGAGTTGTAGAATAAACAGAAACTAGTTAAGGGTGAAGTGACGGTGTGTGTTGGAAGTGGTTCCAAGATTGATATGATCATCATCGCACACTCCCTATAAATTCGGGATTAGTGTTGAACCTAAATAAGTGTTATTTGGTGTTTGCGTTGAGCATGAATATGATTTGATCATGTTTATTGTAATACGGTTATTCATTTAAGTAAGAGAATAAATTGTTGTTCTGTTTACATGAATAAAAACCTTATATGGTTACACACCCAATGAAAATAGTTCTTTGGATCTCGATCATAGTGATACACATAATCATAATATTGAAACCAAAATATGCAAAGTTAATAATGATAGTGCAACTTATTTGTAGCACTTCCGTTTAGGTCATATTGGTGTAAAGCGCATGAAGAAACTCCATGCTGATGGGCTTTTGGAATCACTTGATTATGAATCAGTTGATGCTTGCGAACCATGCCTCATGGGAAAGATGACTAAGACTCTGTTCTTCGGAACAATGGAGCGAGCAACAGATTTGTTGGAAATCATACATACTGATGTATGTGGTCCGATGAATATTGAGGCTCACGATAGGTATCATTATTTTCTGATCTTCACAGATGATTTGAGCAGATATGAGTATATCTACTTGATGAAACATAAGTCTGAAACATTTGAAAAGTTCAAAGAATTTCAGAGTGAAGTGGAGAATCATCGTAACAAGAAAATAAGGCTTCTATGATCTGATCGCGGAGACAAATATTTGAATTACGAGTTTGGTCTTCAATTAAAACAATGTGGAATAGTTTCACAAATTCATGCCACCCGGAACACCACAGCATAATGGTGTGTCCGAACGTCATAGCCGTACTTTATTAGATATAGTGCAAATCTATGATGTTTCTTACCGATTTACCACTATCGTTTTTGAGGTTATGCATTAAAGACAGCTGCATTCACGTTAAAAAAAGGGGCACCATCTAAATCCGTTGAGACGACACAATCTGAACTGCGGTTTAGCAAGAAACCAAAGTTGTCGTTTCTTAAAGTTTGGGGTTGTGATGCTTATGTGAAAAAGTTTCATCCTGATAAGCTCAAAACCAAATTGGAGAAATATGTCTTCATAGGATACCCAAAAGGAGACTGTTGGGTACACCTTCCATCACAGATCCTAAGGCAAGACATTCGTTGCTTATAATGGATCCTTTCTAGAGAAGGAGTTTCTCTCAAAAGAAGTGAGTGGGAGGAAAGTAGAACTTGATAAGGTAATTGTACCTTCTCCCTTATTGGAAAGTAGTTCATCACAGAAATCTATTCCTATGACTACTACACCAATTAGTGAGGAAGCTAATGATGATGATCATAAAACTTCAGATCAAGTTACTACCGAATCTCGTAGGTAAACCAGAGTGAGATCCGCACCAGAGTGGTACAGTAATCCTATTCTGGAAGTCATGTTACTAGACCATGACGAACTTGCGAACTATAAGGAAGCGATGATGAGCCCAGATTCCGCAAAATGGCTTGAGGCCATGAAATCTGAGATGGGATTCATGTATGAAAACAAAGTATGGACTTTGGTTGACTTGCCCGATGATCGGCAAGCCATAGAAAATAAATGGATCTTCAAGAGGAAGACGGACGTTGATAGTAGTGCTACTATCTACAAAGCTAGAATTGTCGCAAAAGGTTTTCGACAAGTTCAAAGTGTTGACTATGATGAGAGTTTCTCACTCGTATCTATGCTTAAGTCTGTCCGAATCATGTTAGCAATTGCCGCATTTTATGAAATCTGGCAAATGGATAAACAAAACTGCATTCCTTAATGGATTTCTTAAAGAAGAGTTGTATATGAGGCAACTAGTAGGTTTTGTCAATCCTAAAGGTGCTAACAAAATATGCAAGCTCCAGCGATTCATCTATGGACTGGTGCAAGCATCTCAGAGTTGGAATACACACTTTGATAAGTTGATCAAAGCATATAGTTTTATACAGACTTGCGGTGAAGCCTGTATTTACAAGAAAGTGAGTGGGAGCACTACAGCATTTCTGATAAGTATATGTGAATGACATATTGTTGATCGGAAATAATGTAGAATTATTCTGTAAAGCATAAAGGAGTGTTTGAAAGGAGTTTTTCAAAGAAAGACTTCGGTGAAGCTGCTTACATATTGAGCATCAAGATCTATAGAGATAGATCAAGACGCTTGATAAGTTTTTTCAATAAATACATACCTTGACAAGATTTTGAAGTAGTTCAAAATGGAACAGTCAAAGAAAGAGTTTCTTGCCTATGTTACAAGGTGTGAAATTGAGTAAGACTCAAAGCCCGACCACAGCAGAAGATAGAAAGAGAATGAATGTCATTCCCTATGCCTTGGTCATAGGTTCTATAAAGTATGCCATGCTATGTACCAGATCTATTGTATATCCTACCACTGAGTTTGGCAAGGGAGTACAATAGTGATCTAGGAGTAGATCACTGGACAGCGGTCAAAATTATCCTTAGTGGAATAAGGATATGTTTCTCGATTATGGAAGTGAAAAAAGGTTCGTCGTAAAGGGTTACGCCGATGCAAGTTTTGACACTAATCTAGATGACTCTAAGTCTCGGTCTAAATACATATTGAAAGTGGGAGCAATTAGCTAGAGTAGCTCCATGCAGAGCATTGTTGACATAGAAATTTGCAAACTACATGCGGATCTGAATGTGGCAGACCCGTTGACTAAGATTCTCTCACAAGCAAAACATGATCACACCTTAGTACTCTTTGGGTGTTAATCACATAGCAATGTGAACTAGATTACTGAATCTAGTAAACCCTTTGGGTATTGGTCACATGGCGATGTGAACTATGGGTGTTAATCACATGATGATGTGAACTATCGATGTTAATCACATGGTGATGTGATCTAGCTTATTGACTCTAGTGCAAGTGGGAGACTGAAGGAAATATGCCCTAGAGGCAATAATAAAGTTATTATTTATTTCCTTATGTCATGATAAATGTTTATTATTCATGCTAGAATTGTATTAACCGGAAACATAATACATGTGTGAATACATAGACAAACAGAGTGTCACTAGTATGCCTCTACTTGACTAGCTCGTTAATCAAAGATGGTTATGTTTCCTAACCATGGACAAAGAGTTGTTATTTGATTAACGAGATCACATCATTAGATGAATGATCTGATTGACATGACCCATTCCATTAGCTTAGCACCCGATCGTTTAGTATGTTGCTATTGCTTTCTTCATGACTTATACATGTTCCTATGACTATGAGATTATGTAACTCCCGTGTGCCGGAGGAACACTTTGTGTGCTACCAAACGTCACAACATAACTGGGTGATTATAAAGGTACTCTACAGGTGTCTCCAAAGGTACATGTTGGGTTGACGTATTTCGAGATTAGGATTTGTCACTCCGATTGTCGGAGAGGTATCTCTGGGCCCTCTCGGTAATGCACATCACTTAAGCCTTGCAAGCAATGCAACTAATGAGTTAGTTGCGAGATGATGTATTACAGAACGAGTAAAGAGACTTGCCGGTAACGAGATTGAACTAGGTAATGGATACCGACGATCGAATCTCGGGCAAGTAACATACCGATGACAAAGGGAACAATGTATATTGTTATGCGGTCTGACCGATAAAGATCTTCGTAGAATATGTAGGAGCCAATATGGGCATCCAGGTCCCGCTATTGGTTATTGACCGGAGACGTGTCTCGGTCATGTCTACATTGTTCTCGAACCCGTAGGGTCCGCACGCTTAAGGTTTCGATGACAGTTATATTATGAGTTTATGAGTTTTGATGTACCGAAGGAGTTCGGAGTCCCGGATGAGATCGGGGACATGACGAGGAGTCTCGAAATGGTCGAGACGTAAAGATCGATATATTGGACGACTATATTCGGACATCGGAAAGGTTCCGAGTGATTCAGGTATTTTTCGGAGTACCGGAGAGTTACGGGAATTCGCCGGGAGAAGTATTGGGCCTTGATGGGCTTTAGTGGGAAGAGGAGAAAGGGCCTGCTGCGCCCCCCCCCCCCCCTCCCCTTTAGTCCAAATTGGACTAGGGAAAAGGGGGCCGTCCACCTTTCCTTCTCCTCCACTTCCTTCTCCCTTCCTCCCCTCTTGGTGGACTCCTACTAGGGCTTGGAGTCCTAGTAGGACTCCACATCCTAGCTGCACCTAGCCTTGGCCGGCCTCCTCCTCCTCCATCCTTTATATACAGGGGCAGGGGCACCCCATAGACACACAAGTTGATCCACGTGATCTTATTCTTAGCCGTGTGCGGCGCCCCCTGCCACCATAGTCCTTGATAATATTGTAGCGGTGCTTAGGCGAAGCCCTGCGACAGTAGTACATCAAGATCGTCACCACGCCGTCGTGCTGATGGAACTCTTCCCCGACACTTTGCTGGATCGGAGTCCGGGGATCGTCATCGAGCTGAACGTGTGCTAAAACTAGGAGGTGCCGTAGTTTTGGTGCTTGATCGGTCGGGCTGTGAAGACGTACGACTACATCAACCAAACGCTTCCGTTGTCGATCTACTAGGGTACGTAGATCACACTCTCCCCTCGTTGCTATGCATCACCATGATCTTGCGTGTGCGTAGGAAATTTTTTGAAATTACTACGTTCCCCAACAGTTTCCTACCCTTGGTTGAATCTGTTTGGAAGCCAAGCATTCACTATGCAGATGTAGCAAAGGGGATAAATGCCGAGATGAAGATTCTTAGGAAAAATCTCTAGACATGGGCTAAAACTTTGTCTGAACTAAAGGAGGATATTTCTTTTTTCAATGCTTTGATCTCCATGCTTGATGCATTAGAAAGTTCTAGAGATCTTTCTTCACTAGAGGCTGACTTAAGAAGGGACTTGACAACACACTTATCTGATCTAATTCATCAATAAAAGGCTTATTGGCAATAGAGGGGTAAAATTAAATGTCTCACTTTAGGTAGTGAAAACTCTCAATTTTTCCATGCCTTGGCTACAATTCAGCATAGACATGATTGCATTTCTCTCTAAGGGGGCAGATGGAGTGGAAGTGTTTGGGCATGAGTTTAAGGTTGTGCTCCTCCATGATGCTTCAAGAAAGATTAGATCAATCAGACAGTTTTGACATCCCACTCGAGCTGCTTGGTCTTATACAAGTACATCATGATTTATCTTTTTTAGAAGCTCCTTTTACAAAGATGGAATTGATGGTGTCATCAAGGACCTTCCTTCTCATAAAATTCCTGACCCACATGCATTTAACACAAACTTTACCAAAAAATGTTAGCCCATTATTAAACATGGCTTTTATGATATTTGTTTGCAGAGTATCAACAATTCTTTAATAACCCTCATTCCAAAGAAATATGGAGCTTCAGGGTTGAATGATTTTAGGCCCATTTCTCTCCTCACCTACACAATCAATTTGTTGACTAAACTTCTGTCCAACAAATTCCAATCTGTCATCCTGGACTTAGTTCACGTTAACTAGTACAGTTTCATTATAACAAGGACAATTCAAGATTGTATTGCATGGGCCTATGAATTCTTTTTTAAGTGCCATAAAAGTAAGAAATCTATTGTTGTTCTAAAACTAAATTTCGAAAATGCTTTTGACAAAATAGAGCATGTCATGGTACTAGCAATTTTGCAACAAAAGGCTTTCGAATAAATGATGATCTCAGATTCAACAGATACTGGGCTTTGGTACTTCACCAGTTCTACTCAATGGAATTCCTGGAGTTCAATTCAAGTGTAGATGAGGAGTGAGGCAAGGGGATCCTCTGTCTCCTATGTTGTTTGTACTTGTAGTTGATTTTTTGCACACAATCTTGAATGATGCCATGCAAAGGAACCTCATACATTGACCTATTAGGTTTCATTCTTGTCCCGATTTCCCTATTCCGCAATATGCAAATGACACTCTAATTATCATGCATGCATGTTCAGAACAGTTGGGACATCTCAAGCACTTAGTGGATCTCTTTTCAAAAGCCTATGGTCTCAAGGTTAATTATTAGAATTCCAACATGCTTCCAATCAATGTAAACGAGGAGCAAATGCTGGAACTGTCCAACCTCTTGGATGTGCCATTAGCTCCTTCCCTTTCACATATCTTGGCGCTCCCCTTAGTTTCGCAAAGCCAAAAATGGAGCACTTCATGTACATTACTGATAGGATCTATAGAATATTATTTGTTTGCTCACAATACTTAAGCTATGATGGGAGACTACTTATGGTCAATGCAGTTTTATCTTCACTCTCCACTTTTATTATGAGTTTTCTTCTCCTCTATAAAGGTATTATTGAGCAAAGGGAAAAGTACATAAGGCATATTTTTTGGAGAGGCAAAGACTTGGAAAAGAAAAATCCCCCATTGACTGCTCGGGATATGATCTATAGACCCAAGAACAAAGGAGGTATAGGAATTTTAAATATAGTTACACATAACACATGCCTACTGATAAAAATGATACATAAATTCATCAATCATATGGATATTCCATGAGTACATCTGATATGGTAAGTTTATTATCATAAATTCTATCACATTACACAATTGTTTTATCTGGTGGATGGATTATTTGAAATTACTACTAACACGTAAGGAATTTGCTACTTGCACCCTTCAGAATTGTAGCGACTAGACCTCAAACAGTCTGATCTCTGTGTATAAGTGTCATCCCTGGATCGGTAATGCTGACACACGCAGTACTTGAAGGATTTATAACAGAGTGGCAATCACACACTTATTACATTGAATGTCTCAAAAGAGAACTTATTACAATAAATATGGCGTAAGGCCATATAATACGATAATAGCAGAAGGCTAGGAAGATAAAGTGAGTCCATCAACTCCAATGGCATCACTGAGTGAAAGACCACGACCTAATGCTCGTTACTCGTGTCTGAAAAGTCTACAACATGATACGTTGCAGCCTGAAAATGGGTCAGCACATAGAATATGATGGCAAGGTAACACAAGAGAGTAATGAACAGAATAAAGCTATCACTATATGCATATATGGCTGGTGGAGGCTGTATGGTTGATATGTTTTTGCGTAAAGCCAGTTTTTCCCTACTGCAAAGGAATAAATTTTATTTAACTATCATGGTAGTTGTTAAACATTGACAAGGTTCACCCAACTCAATCCCAATTAAAAGTAATCATCATTAAACCCAATCAAGTTATATTAAGAGTGATGAGATCCACATGATAATCCAAGAACTAGATACTCAAAATGTCCATAATCGGGGACATGGCTAACCATGATTAGTTTATACACTCTGCAGAGGTTTGTGCACTTTCCCCACAAGACCCGATCGCCTCCATTGGATTTCTCGCACTACAAGGTGTTTGAGAAACGGATGACCGAGACACAGTCTTTCAGAAGTGTTAGCACCTTATGATGGGTAGACCGGTACGCCTACATCCCCAACATCTGTTAGTCTACCACTGTAAGAGTTCACACAACTTAATCAACTATGCCAGAGCCCATAATGGCATGTGGCTGCACACGAAAGTTTCTAGAATGAATAATCTTATGATCCCTTTGAGCCTGGGTGGCGGTCCATAGGAAAAATCACACGGTACCCCGGGATTTCCAAAAATACAGGCAATCACTGGGTTCCCCAGGTGCCTCAATCCACCCAGATGTGTATTAAAGTTGCCACCTTAGTTGAACCATTAAATTAAAAATCTCACATCTGTCATGAAACACTCAAACCCAATCCACGTCTACTAGCATAGCATATCAATATAAGGAACGTAGAAGTAACTCACAAGGTTTGATAATAAACAGGTGAATAGGTACTACCTCATCTACTTCTCAAACCCCACAATTTAATTCAAATCCTAACCATGCAATGTTTGAGGGTTGATCTAATGCAATGAAAACTGGGTAGTAAGAGGTATGATCAAAGCGTTACTTGCCTTGCTGATGATCCGTGAAACCTAGAGACTCGATGTAGCACGCTTCGCACTCCGGGTACTCTATCACAATCAAACAAGCACACAATAAGCAATCAAGCAAAAGCACGGGTAAAACTCAGATAAGAGATCTAACTAGAAAGTTCAACTTAAGAACTCCGGTTTGCAAAAAGAATCAAATCAAACGAAACAACAAAACTCAAACAGCGAGAGAAACAAGCTTCTTTACTAATCTGGACCTAGGTCAAATTTTACAGTAGCAAAAACTTGTTTAAGTTGGTTAAACGGAAAGAGGGTTTCGAGACGAAACTCTAGGCGCTTGAATCGCCTGATTCCGATAAACGAGCGAAAAGTTATACTAGAACGAAAATCGGATCAGAAATCGCGATCGAAAATAATCGCGGAAAATCCGAGAAAAAGAAAAACTAACGAATAGGCTAACGAATGAACGTTCGCTGTCTGTGGCTAAACGGTGAAAACCGTTCGTAAAACCGAACATAAAAACGGGCGTTTGCTAAATAACTAAACCGAACAAATAAACCGAACCGGATCTAAAAACGGATCTAGGATTTATGAAATAAAACTGATTGGTTTTTAAAAAACCGGCGGCTACCTTGAACTCCGGCAGGTCGGTGGCGGCGTGGGGCTCCGGCGAGAGGCGGCGCGGGTGGCGGGGCGATGCGGCGGCGCGGCGGCACGGCAGCGGTGTCACGGCGAGGCGGTGGCGGGGCGGCGGCGGCGGATCGGGCGGCGGCGGGCTAAGGTTTCGGGTGGCTGGGGCGGATCGGGGCATCGGGCTTTAAAGGCTGGCCCGAGAAGTCCTGGCCGAGTACGGCCCTAAGTCGGTTGACTTTTTTTAAATAATTTTGACGTGCAGAAGAAGAAAGAAAAGAAATGCTAAACGGACTCCAAAAATCCCGAAATAAATTTTCCCCATCCTCTAAAATAAGCCGGACAAGCTGAACATTTATTTGGGCCTAAAATACAATTTTGAAAAACGCATATTTTTCCTAATTGAATAAAATAGCGACAAAACTCCGAATAAAAATCTTGTTTGATTTTAATATTAAATCTCTGATATTTCTTTATTTTGAGGAAGTCATTTTATCCTCTCTCTTTTATTTTTAATAAGAGAAATATTTCAGAGAAAAATAATTAAAATCAAACGATCCTCTTTTCATAATTCAAGAAAAGCTCAAATATGAAAAAATAACAAAATCCCCAACTCTCTCCGTAGGTCCTTGAGTTGCATGAAATTTCAAGGATCAACCAAAATGCAATAAAACATGATATGCAATGATGCTCTAATGTATAACATTCCAAATTGAAAATTTGGGATGTTACAAACCTACCCCCTTAAGATGAATCTCGCCCTCGAGATTCGGGTTGTGAAAGTGCAACTATCCCTAGGTGGTTTTGGTAATTCATAACAACATATAGCTCATTGAGCTAATGCTATTTCAAGATGATTATTTTAGGAAAGCTCAATGATTGGCATGGCATGGATGTGAAAGTGGAACCCTCAAAATGCTAAGGACAAAGAATTGGCTCAAGCTCAAAAGTTCAAGCTCTTCATTTTATATTTTAGTTATCCAAGATCACATTGAGTCTTTAGGAAAAGCCAATACTATCAAGGAGGGATGAGGTGTTGCTTAATGAGCCTCTTGTTTTATGTGCTTAATGATATGCTCGAAAATCCTCAGCTACTTTCCCATATCCACAAATGACCTAAACCCTAAGCCAAACTCGGTCATACCGATTCTTTCAATCCGGCGCCACCAAGTTTCACTTGTCATTTGCCACTGCCAAACCCTAGCAATTCGGTCCTACCGATAAGGATCTCGGTCTCACCGAGATGGGATTGCAAACTCTCTGTTTCCCTTTCGTAACTTTTCGGTCTCACCGAAAGAGCGAATCGGTCCCACCGAGATTGCAATGTAAACTCTATGTTTCCTTCTTGTAACTTTTCGGTCTCACCGAAAGAGCGAGTCGGTCCCACCGAGTTTGCCTGACCAACTCTCTGGTTAGCTTATTGCCAAACTCGGTCTCACCGAGTTTGTGCAATCGGTCTCACCGAGATTACGTTATGCCCAAACCCTAACCGAATCGGTCCTACCGAGTTGCATGTCAGTCCCACCGAAATTCCTAACGGTCACTAGGTTTACTATTTCGGTCCGACCGAGTTTTCTGATTCAGTCCCACCGAGATTGGTAAATTGTGTGTAACGGTTGGATTTTGTGTGGAGGCTATATATACCCCTCCACCTCCTCTTCACTCGTGGAGAGAGCCATCAGAACACATACACCATTCCAACTCATATGTTCTGAGAGAGAACCACCTACTCATGTGTTAAGACCAAGATATTCCATTCCAACCATATGAATCTTGATCTCGAGCCTTCCCCAAGTTGCTTTCCACTCAAATCTTCTTTCCACCAGATCCAAATCCTATGAGAGAGAGTTGAGTGTTGGGGAGACTATCATTTGAAGCACAAGAGCAAGGAGTTCATCATCATCACACCATTTGTTACTTCTTGGAGAGTGGTGTCTCCTAGATTGGCTAGGTGTCACTTGGGAGCCTCCGACAAGATTGTGGAGTTGAACCAAGGAGTTTGTAAGGGCAAGGAGATCGCCTACTTCGTGAAGATCTACCGCTAGTGAGGCAAGTCCTTCGTGGGCGATGGCCATGGTGGGATAGACAAGGTTGCTTCTTCATGGACCCTTCGTGGGTGAAGCCCTCCGTGGACTCGTGCAACCGTTACCCTTCGTGGGTTGAAGTCTCCATCAATGTGGACGTAGGATAGCACCACCTATCCGAACCACGGGAAAAACATCCGTGTCTCCAATTGCGTTTGAATCCTCAAAACCCTTCCCTTTATATTCTTGCAAGTTGCATGATTTACTTTCCGCTGCCAATATACTCTTTGCATGCTTGCTTGAATTGTGTGATGATTGCATGACTTGTCCTAAGATAGTTAAAATCTGCCAAGAACTAAAATTGGGAAAAGGTTAAGTTTTTATTTGGTCAAGTAGTCTAATCACCCCCCTCTAGACATACTTTTGATCCTACAAGTGGTATCAGAGCTTTGGTCTCCATTTGCCTTGATCTCCATAGCTTTTGGTGGTCATAGCCTTGGTTTCACAACCTAGGAGAGTATGGCGTCTAGCGAGGGAAATTATCACCGTAGAGGTCCTTCATTTGATGGTACTAATTTTGCTAGTTGGAAGCATAAAATGAATATGCATATTCTTGGACATAACCCCGCCATATGGGCTATTGTTTGTGTTGGTTTGCAAGGTGATTTCTTTGATGGGAGGGAACCAAACCGTGAAGCTACCACGGATGAGTTGAAGATGTTGCAATACAATGCTCAAGCTTGTGATATTCTCTTCAACGGATTGTGCCCCGAAGAATTCAACAAAATCAGCCGTCTTGAGAATGCAAAGGAAATTTGGGACACTTTGATTGATATGCACGAAGGTACCGACTCCGTCAAGGAATCCAAGTTGGATGTGCTCCAAAGTCAACTTGACAAGTTCAAGATGAAGGATGGTGAAGGTGTCACCGAAATGTACTCTAGGCTTGCTCTCATCACAAATGAGATTGCCGGCTTAGGAAGTGAAGAGATGGACCGATAGATTCATCATCAAGAAGATCCTAAGAGCCTTGGATGGGAAATATGATACCGTGTGCACATTAATTCAAATGATGCCCAATTACAAAGATCTCAAACCAACGGAAGTGATTGGAAGGATTGTTGCTCATGAGATGTCACTCAAGGATAAAGAGGAACTTCACAACAAATCAAGTGGTGCCTACAAAGCCTCATGTGAAGTCCCCACATCATCAAGTGAGAAACAAAACTTCAATGAAGAATTGAGCTTAATGGTGAAGAACTTCAACAAGTTCTACAAGAGTAGAAGCAAAGATAGAAGCTTCAAGTCAAGGTCCTACAATGACAAAAGATCTTCTAGTCGAGAGCGAAACTGATATAATTGTGGAAGACCCAGACACTATTCCAATGAGTGTACGGCTCCCTACAAGAGAAGAGAAGATTCTCCAAAAAGAAGAAGCAAAGAATCACCACCAAGAGAGAGAAGGAGTAGAGATGATCGTTATGAACGGAGATACTCACGAAGAAGCAAGGATTCGGAAAGGAAGGAAAAATCATCAAGGAGCTACACAAAACGAAGACATCAAGCTCATGTTCGTGAATGGGTATCCGGCTCCGACTCCGACAGCCACTCCGAGAGAAGTTATCACTCCGACTCCGAAGATACTCAAGATGAAGGTGTTGCCGGTCTAGCACTTGCGTCAACCAACTCCTACGACATATTTGACTCACCAAATGAAGGAATTGGAAGATGCTTCATGGCCAAAGGTCCTAAGGTAACACACCCCGAGTATGTTGATTTTAATAGTGATGAAGATGACTTGTTAGGTGATGATGACTTGCTTGTTGACAACTCTAGTGATGAGTACTATGATGAAACATCAATTAATCATGCTAATCAAGATAAAACGAATGACAATGATAAGGAGAAGATTGAGGCTCTAACTAAAGAACTAAACACTCTTAAGTTAGCTCATGAAACTATCTTCGAAGATCATCGAGAACTTTTAAGAGCTCATGAGAAATTACGCTTTGAAAAGCTCAATCTTGAGCAAGAGCATGAGTTCTTAAAAGCAATCAATGATGATCTCCGCAAGAAAAGTTCTTCTTACATTGCCAAGCGTTTACTATTATCCACTTACATGCCTCAAGTCAAGTCTAGTAACAAGAACAAGAAAGATTCTTCCTCTAGTAGTAACAATGATCATGCTAAATCCAATATTGTTGCTTCTAGTAGTTCTCTTGATTCCACTAATGATTCTCTTAGCCAAGTTACACTTGAGCAAGAAAATAGCTTATTGAAGGGGATTATAGAGAAAGGAGTGTACAAAAGCCTTGCCGGGAGTAAGCAATTCGAGGAAATTGTGCGCAAGCAAGGAATGCACCGGAAGAATCAAGGTGTTGGTTTTGAACGAAAGTTCAATGCCAATGGAGTTGAGTGGGAAGAAGATCAATACCCCAAGACAAAGTTTGTTCCTCAACAAGAGAAGTCTGATACTTCTTTCAAGGGGACACAAGCTCAAGATGATCTTTCACCACAAGACTACAAGCAAAAAGGCAAGGACAAGCTTCAAGAGGAGATTGATGCAATTGAAGAAGCTCCTAAGACCTTAGTCAAGTGGATTCCCAAGACCACGTCAAGTTCCACTTCATCAAGTACGACTACAACTCCAAGGATTCCCATCAAGATGGTGTGGATCCAAAAGAAGAAGAACTAGAGAGTTCTTGAGGGTGACTCCGCCAACATATTTCACTCTCATCATTTTGGCAAGAACAAGTGCAATCAACTTCCACATCATGCACTAGTTCAAGGAGTCACAAACCCTCTTGTTGGTAAGACAAGGGACAAGGTAACCTAAAGTTTTCATGGACATCATCTTGTGTATGCATCACTCTATGTCTATGGATATCCTTGTTTGTTCCTTATGGGACTAACCCATGTAGGTATTGAAAGTGCAATTCACTCAAATGGATAGCTCCAAGTGATCTACATCAACATTGAGCATCCACATCTTCAACATCTACATGAAGTCATCATCGACAAAACCCAAGGTTAGTTCATCCCTCTTAGGGGGGATATCACATCTAGGGGGAGCTTTACTCTAAAACTTGAGCTAAAGCAACTCTAACAATATGAATACAACAATGCTTTATGTAAAAGTGGTAACCCCACTTGAGCTTAAACGATGAGTATGACCTACGATCAAGTGTTCTCACTTGACTCCTAAGTCAATATACTCATATATAGATGACCTAGTCATCGCAAATTGCTTGATGGATGCTAGAATTGGTTGTGCATGCTTTGCCACATATTTCATTTGCCATCTTATTGTGTGAGCATGTTGGTTGCATATTTTACTCATTCGAGGACATCCACTTGTTGTTTTGATTGTTTGGCTTTATCTTCTTTTGCCAAGTGGATGGACAAGAATGCCTAAGAACCTCCTCTAGCTATCTATGCTTTTCTCGTCTCACACTCTATTCATGCTGCATCACAAAATTTGATCAAGTCAGATTCGAACCACTCTGTGTGAGGAGCGCTCGGAGTCCCCGATTCGTCATAGACTTAAACTTCCAAAACCTCTTTGTGATTCTCGGTCTGACCGATACCATACTTTGGGTCCTACCGAGATCATTAAGTTGATCTAGGTTTTCGATCTCGATGCAACCGATTTGAACCACTTGGTCACACCGAGTTGCAATAACTGTACACAGTTTTGCACCTCGGTGCCACCGAGTTGTTCCACTCGGTCACACCGACAGGGTCGGGCTATATATAGTGACGGGCAAAATTTTGGAAATTTCTCCGAAACCTCTTCACCTGCGCATAGCTCGCTCTGTCTCCTGGGTCTCAGGATCGTCCTCCTCGCCGCCAGCCACCTCCAGTCGCTGGTCTCCATCGCTGTCAACGGGAATTCTGCCCCGCCGTTGTCGCCGTAGCGAGTCTCCGCCGAACTAGGGTATGTACTCGATCTTTGTGCTATTCTCCAATCCGATTCCTAGCACATTGTGATCATCATGATTCTTGCCACATTTGATAAACTCCTATCCAGTCAATGAACTCGAAGATTAGGTTTAATTCGAAAATTTTAGGGTTAGGTTTCCGCCGAAACCATCTCGGACCCACCGATTTGAAAAACTCGGTCCCACCGATTTGGCTTATGCCATTGCACAAGTAAAACTCGGTCTGACCGAGAATTACTTATCGGTGTGACCGATTTTGGAACTCTGTGAAACCCTAGCAGTCTTGGTGCCACCAAACTGTGACTCGGTCTGACCGAGTTCACTAGTTCTGGTGCCAAAACTGCTTCGGTGTCACCGAGTTTGAAAATCGGTAGATCCGAGATGATTTCAGTGGGAAACTAAAACTAAGTTTTTGAATTACTCTTTTGCAAAATCTCTGCACTTTGTGATGCTCATCCACTCTATCTCATCTATAATCTATTCACAGGGTCAACAGTCAGAGTTTGCATCATGTCAGACCAAAGTGACAGCCAGAACCTCTCAGAGCAGCAAGTGGTGAGGAGTGAGGGCACTAGTCCCTCCAGCTCTTCAGATGATGGCAGCAGGAGCACCCCCAGCAATCTGCCTAAGGCTGCCACTAGACAAAGGAAGAAGAGAACTTCTGATTCTGAAGATGAAGATTATGTGGCAGAGGAAGAGGCCACATCAAGGAGAGTTGAGCTAGCTCAAGGCACAAAGCCAGGGCTGAAAATCAAAAGGCCAACAGGCAGGCAGCCCATGTCTAAGGTTAGAGCTTCAACTGTGAAGCCTGCACCCAAGGTTGTCAGAATCGCGATCTTGAATCGGATCGGAGCTCCGACGGTAGGATCGCAAATCATAGAATCTTCACTATCAGGATCGTAGAAACGTAGATTCTATGAACTAAAATCGTAGAATCATAGGGGTTAGTTTGGATCATAAAGTCGTAGAATCGTATAAAAAAATCGTGATTCTGACAACCTTGCCTGCACCCACAGAGCCAGTTGTTGCTGAGGGCAAAAAGAGGAAGGAAAGGGTCAAGAAGACTGTAGCCAGAGTGCTTGGCAAGGCCTCCATCTTGGAAGATGAGGAGGAAGAAGAAGAGGTCGCTGCACCAGCACCCAAGGCACCCAAACTTATGGGAGATGCCATAAGGTCAGGGGCAACTGCATCCAAGCCCAAGGAAGCACCCAAGGCTGCATCTAAGCCAAAGAGTGCACCAAAGAGAAACACAAGAAGCATCCCAGCCACTGAAAAGAACAAGGCCCCAGTGCCTGAAGCTGCAGAGGAAGAGGAAGAGAATGTCCTTAGAAAGCTCAAGCCCAAGATCCCAAACCATAACGATGCTCATCCTGTGGCTGAGGATATGAAGCTCAAGAGAGATTCAGGGCTGAGGAAGTGGAGAGAAGCAGATCTGTATGCTTCTAGGAGAAGGACTACAGTTGACTATAGGTTTCACACCAAGGAGCAGCAGGATTTCTATGAGACAGTGCTGCTAGATAAGAAGCCCATTGTCTGCGATATGAGATGGGTCGATTGGCAGTATATCAAGGACAATGAAGAGTACTTCCCTGGCGTGTATGACAGCTTTAGTGCGTGTGGAGTTGCAGACTTTGTTGGGCAGAAGCTCACAAAGTGGAACGAGGAGCTAATCATGCAATTCTACTCCACAGCACACTTCTACCCAGATGGGAGGATCACTTGGATGTCAGAAGGTACGAGGTACCAGTCCACAGTTGCTGAATGGGCTCAGCTAATTCATGCCCCAGAGGAGCAAGCAGATGACTTGGACATTTATGCCAAGAAGAAGATGGACCACAACTCAATGTCCAACATGTACAAGGAGATTCCGAATGAAGCACTTGACACTTTCAAATTTGGCTCAGTGCATTATCTTCTATCAGGACTGCCCACTATCAATTGGATACTGAGGCACACCCTATTGCCCAAGTCTGGAGATCACAAGATGATTAGAGGTCACGCGATCAACTTGCTTCATATCTTTGACGTGCCTCAGAAATTCAAAGTCATGAGCCTCATAGTGGAAACAATCAAAAGGACTGCAGCAGATCAGAAGAGGAGTTGTGGGTAGGCCCCACAGATTCAGGAGCTCATCAACTCAAAGATGGGCACGGGCACATACTTGTTGGATAAGGAACACCTGCCCATCCGTCTAGACTTCGAAGATAATCAAGTGATCATGACTGAGAATGAGCCATCATCTGCCCAAGCACAAGCCAAGAAGGAGAAGGCGAAGAAGGAGAAAGCTGCCAGGATGCCAACTCAAGAGGAGGCATCTGAATATTTTCTGAAAACCAAACAAGAGCAGCTTGGTTACCTGATTGCGTCCACCCTGCGGATTGAGAAAGGACTAGCCACCCTAACTCAGAACCAGGCAAGCTTAGAGAGGATCATGGAACAGAGGTTCTATGATTTGGACATCAAGGTGACAGAGATACAGACTACCGTGGAGCAGCTCCAGGATGACATGAATGAGAGGAGAGGCAGGACTATGACTGATGCTTTTGCCAGGGTGCCACGAGGTCCGAGGTCGTCTGCAATGCCAGTTGCTGATACCAGAGCTACTACGTCTGCGCCAGCCACAGCCTCAGTTCCACCAGCTCCAGCATCCACTTCAGCCTCAACTCCGACCACGTCTACCGAAGGCTTCGTCCTTGGAGTGCTCCGGACTCCACCACCACCTGAAGATCAAGCCTGAGCGTCGACTTAGCACTATGCATTTTTTTAGGAACTTTTTGGTAACTTGTTGCCAAAGGGGGAGAAAATGTATAGATCATAGGCTTCGAGAGAGAGTGTTGCTTTTATTCTCTTGTTTTATTTGGTGGTTTTTCGAACTTTATTTGCTTGTGTGTGAGATACTACGTCCTTATCTGTGAGACACCGATGATCATGTGTTTGATCATAAGCTACACTTAATGTTTGCTTAATGCTATTATTATTCTATCTATCTTATGTGATCACTCACTATTCTTGGTGATGAGTGCATGTATTTCAATCTTATCATTTTTTAGCGCTCCACCAAGATGTAGGTGACATGGAAGAGTAACCCATGACTCTAACTCCTTGTGCATTTGCAGTCCAAAGCAAATTCTAAATATGCACAAATTTAGGGGGAGCTCTTACTTGCCACATACTTCTCAAAGCGATGATGTATTTCATGATTATTATAATTTGTCGAAGCTTTGATCTATATGTTGTCATCAATTACCAAAAAGGGGGAGATTGAAAGTGCAACTATCCCTAGGTGGTTTTGGTAATTCATAACAACATATAGCTCATTGAGCTAATGCTATTTCAAGATGATTATTTCAGGAAAGCTCAATGATTGGCATGGCATGGATGTGAAAGTGGAACCCTCAAAATGCTAAGGACAAAGAATTGGCTCAAGCTCAAAAGTTCAAGACTCTTCATTTTATATTTTAGTGATCCAAGATCACATTGAGTCTTTAGGAAAAGCCAATACTATCAAGGAGGGATGAGGTGTTGCTTAATGAGCCTCTTGCTTTATGTGCTTAATGATATGCTCCAAAATCCTCAGCTACTTTCCCATATCCACAAATGACCTAAACCCTAAGCCAAACTCGGTCATACCGATTCTTTCAATCCAGCGCCACCGAGTTTCACTTGTCATTTGCCACTGCCAAACCCTAGCAATTCGGTCCTACCGATAAGGATCTCGGTCTCACCGAGATGGGATTGCAAACTCTCTGTTTCCCTTTCGTAACTTTTCGGTCTCACCGAAAGAGCGAATCGGTCCCATCGAGATTGCAATGTAAACTCTATGTTTCCTTCTTGTAACTTTTCGGTCTCACCGAAAGAGCGAGTCGGTCCCACTGAGTTTGCCTGACCAACTCTCTGGTTAGCTTATTGCCAAACTCGGTCTCACCGAGTTTGTGCAATCGGTCTCACCGAGATTACGTTATGCCCAAACCCTAACCGAATCGGTCCTACCGAGTTGCATGTCAGTCCCACCGAAATTCCTAACGGTCACTAGGTTTACTATTTCGGTCCGACCGAGTTTTCTGATTCGGTCCCACCGAGATTGGTAAATTGTGTGTAACGGTTGGATTTTGTGTGGAGGCTATATATACCCCTCCACCTCCTCTTCACTCATGGAGAGAGCCATCAGAACACATACACCATTCCAACTCATATGTTCTGAGAGAGAACCACCTACTCATGTGTTGAGACCAAGATATTCCATTCCAACCATATGAATCTTGATCTCTAGCCTTCCCCAAGTTGCTTTCCACTCAAATCTTCTTTCCACCAGATCCAAATCCTATGAGAGAGAGTTGAGTGTTGGGGAGACTATCATTTGAAGCACAAGAGCAAGGAGTTCATCATCATCACACCATTTGTTACTTTTTGGAGAGTGGTGTCTCCTAGATTGGCTAGGTGTCACTTGAGAGCCTCCGACAAGATTGTGGAGTTGAACCAAGGAGTTTGTAAGGGCAAGGAGATCACCTACTTCGTGAAGATCTACTGCTAGTGAGGCAAGTCCTTCGTGGGCGATGGCCATGGTGGGATAGACAAGGTTGCTTCTTCATGGACCCTTCATGGGTGGAGCCGTCCGTGGACTCGCGCAACCGTTACCCTTCGTGGGTTGAACTCTCCATCAACGTGGATGTAGGATAGCACCACCTATCCGAACCACGGGAAAAACATCTGTGTCTCCAATTGCGTTTGAATCCTCAAAACCCTTCCCTTTATATTCTTGCAAGTTGCATGCTTTACTTTCCGCTGCCAATATACTCTTTGCATGCTTGCTTGAATTGTGTGATGATTGCTTGACTTGTCCTAAGATAGTTAAAATCTACCAAGAACTAAAATTGGGAAAAGGTTAAGTTTTTATTTGGTCAAGTAGTCTAATCACACCCCCCCCCTCTAGACATACTTTCGATCCTACAGGTTGGCTAGAAAATAGGTGAGGGTGATCCTTTCGTAAGTCTTCTTCTTGTTCCCAAGTGGCTTCATCCTTGGCATGGTGAATCCACTGAACCATGCAAAACTTGATAACCTTGTTGCGCATAACTCGGCTGGAAAACTCGAGTATCTTTACTGGTTTCTCCTCATAAGTCAAATCACTATCCAACCGTATCGCTTCTAGCGGCACTGTATCTCTCGGAGGAATTTCAGCCATCTCCGCGTGGCACTTCTTCAACTAAGAAACATGAAACACATCGTGAACTCCGGACAATCCTTCGGGTAATTCCAACTTGTAAGCAACTTCTCCCATACGTTCCAAAACTCTGTATGGTCCCACAAAACATGGTGCTAACTTCCCCTTAACTCCAAAATGCTTCACTCCTCGAAGTGGTGATACTCGAAGATACACTCTGTCCCCGACTTTGTAGATTGTCTCCTTGCGTTTCGAATCCGCATAACTCTTCTGCCTAGATTGGGCTACCTTGAGTCTATCGCGAATCAGCTTAACCTTCTTTTCAGACTCTTTAATCAAATCTGGTCCAAACAACTGTCGATCTCCAACTTTGTCCCACAACAACGGTGTTCTGCACCTCCTTCCGTACAGTGCTTCGAAAGGGGCCATCTTCAAATTGGCTTGATAACTGTTGTTATAAGAGAACTCTGCATAAGGCAATTTATCGTCCCAACTAGATCCATAGTCTAGTGCACAAGCTCTCAACATGTCCTCCAGAATCTGATTTACTCTTTCAGTATGTCCATCTGTTTGTGGGTGAAAAGCTGTACTGGACTCTAGTATGGTTCCCAAAGTTTCATGCAACTAATTCCAAAACTTAGAAGTAAACTGGGCTCCTCCATCTGATACAATGGTCCTCGGAACTCCATGCAGACATACGATCCTGGTCATATAGATCTTTGCCAACTTAGCACTGGTGTAAGTGGTCTTTACTGGGATGAAATGAGCTACTTTCGTCAGTCGATCGACTACAACCCATATCGAGTCATAGCCTGAACGAGTCCTGGGCAATCCCGTGATAAAATCCATGCCTAGTTTATCCCACTTCCATTCGGGTATAGGAAATGGCTGTAGCAATCCTGCTGGCTTCTGATGTTCTGCCTTCACTCTCTGACATACATCACAAACTGCTACATACTCCGCAATATCCTTCTTCATACCGGTCCACCAGAAATTGTCCTTCAAATCTAGATACATTTTGGTATTTCCTGGGTGAATCAAATATGGCGAATCATGGGCCTCTTGCAGAATCAACTTCCTGATCTCCTGATCTTTGGGCACATATACGCGGTCCTCAAACCATAAAGTATCGTGCACATCCTCACGAAATCCCTTGGCTTTTCCTTTGCTCATTGATACGTCCATTTTGCATCATGCTTTTATATCGATATTTATCGCATTATGGACTATTATTTCACTTTATATCACAATACTTATGGCTATTCTCTCTTATTTTACAAGGTTTACATAAGGAGGGAGAATGCCGGCAGCTGGAATTCTGGGCTGGAAAGGGAGCAAATATTAGAGACCTATTCTATGCAACTCCAAAAGTCCTGAAACTCCACGGAACGTCTTAAAAGAAATAAAGAAAAATCCATGCCAAAGATGAAGGCCAGGGGGCCCACACCCTTCTCATGAGGGTGCCCCCCCCTTGGGCGCGCCCCCCTACCTTGTGGGCCCCCTGGTGGGTCTCCGACGTCCATCTTCTCCTATATGAAGTCTTTCGATGAGAAAAAAATAAGAAGCAACCTTTGGGGACGTGGCGGAACTGAGGCGGAACCAATCTAGAGCTCCGGCACAGCTGTTCTGCCGGGGAGACTTCCCCCCGGGAGGGGGAAATCATCGCCATCGTCATCACCAACGCTCCTCTCATCGGGAGAGGGCAATCTCCATCAACATCTTCACCAGCACCATCTCATCTCCAAACCCTAGTTCATCTCTTGTATCCAATTCTTGTCTCAAAGTCCGGGATTGGTGCTAGTAGGTTGCTAGTAGTGTTGATTACTCCTTGTAGTTGATGCTAGTTGGTTTATTTGGTGGAAGATCATATGTTCAGATCCTTTATGCATATTATTACCCCTCTGATTATGAACATGAATATGCTTTGTGAGTAATAAGTCTTGCTATTAGTAGTCATGTGAATTTGGTATTCGTTTGATATTTTGATAAGATGTATGTTGTCTAGCCTCTAGTGGTGTTATGTGAACGTCGACTACATAACACTTCACCATTATTTGGGCCTAGAGGAAGGCATTGGGAAGTAATAAGTAGATGATGGGTTGCTAGAGTGACAGAAGCTTAAACCCTAGTTTATGCGTTGCTTCGTAAGGGGCTGATTTGGATCCATATGTTTCATGCTATGGTTAGGTTTACCTTAATACTTTTGTTGTAGTTGCGGATGCTTGCAATAGAGGTTAATCATAAGTGGGATGCTTGTTCAAGTAAGAACAGCACCCAAGCACCGGTCCACCCACATATCAAATTATCAAAGTATCGAACGCGAATCATATGAACGTGATGACAACTAGCTTGACGATATTCCCATGTGTCCTCGGGAGCGCTTTTCCTATTATAAGAGTTTGTTCCGGCTTGTCCTTTGCTACAAAAAGGATTGGGCCACCTTGCTGCACCTTATTTACTTTTTTTACTTGTTTCTCGTTACAATTTACCTTATTACAAAACTATCTGTTACCACTTATTTCAGTACTTGCAGAGAATACCTTGCTGAAAACCGCTTATCATTTCCTTCTGCTCCTCGTTGGGTTCGACACTCTTACTTATCGAAAGGACTACGATAGATCCCCTATACTTGTGGGTCATCAAGACTCTTTTTTGGCGTCGTTGCTGGGGAATGTAGCACTTCTGGTAGGTGGAATTTGGTAAGGAAAAATTTATATAGTGTGCTGAAATTTACTGTCACTTGTTACTATGGAAAGTAATTCTCCGAGGGGCTTGTTCGGGGTATCTTCACCCCGTCCAATAGAGCAAAGAGTTGCTCCTCAACCTACGGAACCTATTGAAAATGAAACTCCTTTTATATTTCCTTTGGGTATAATGGAAAAACTGCTCGCTAATCCTTTTATAGGAGATGGAACAAAGCATCCTAATGAGCACTTATTATATGTGGATGAAGTTTGTGGATTATTTAAGCTTGCAGGTGTATTCGATGATGTTGCTAAGAAGAAGGTCTTCCCTTTATCTTTGAAGGAAGACACATTGATATGGTATAGGCTATGTGATACGAGATCGTGGGACTATAAAAGATTGAAATTGGAATTTCATCAAAAGTATTACCCTATGCATCTTGTTCATCGTGATCGCAATTATATATATAATTTCTGGCCTCGCGAAGGAGAAAGCATCGCTCAAGCTGGGGGGAGGCTTAAATCAATGTTATATTCATGCCCCAATCATGAGCTCCCGAGAGAAATAATTATACAAAGTTTTTATGCTCGGCTTTCTCATAATAATCAAACCATGCTTGATACTTCTTGTGCTAGCTCTTTTATGGTGAAGACTATTGAATTCAGATGGAACTTACTGGATAGAATTAAATGCAACTATGAAGATTGGGACCTCGACGAAGGTAAGGAGTCAGGTATGACACCTAAGTTTGATTGTGTTAAATCTTTTATGGATACCGATATTTTCTGTAAGTTTAGCACTAAATATGGACTTGATTCTGAGATAGTAGCTTCTTTCTGTGAATCTTTTGCTACTTATGTTGATCTCCCTAAGGAGAAGTGGTTTAAATATCATCCTCCCATAGAAGTAAAAGTAGTTGCACCTATTAAAGTTGAAGAAAAGACTGTCACTTATAATGATCCTATTGTTCCTACTTCTTATATTGAGAAACCACCTTTCCCTGTTAGAATAAAGGATCATGCTAAAGCTTCAACTGTTGTTCGTAAAAAGCAATATTAGAACTTATACACCTCCTGAGCAAGTTAAAGTAGAACCTAATATTGCTATTGTTAAAGATCTCTTATCTGATAATATTGATGGGCATGTTATTCAGTTCGAAGGTGAGACTGCTAGAATTGCTAAACCGTGTGATAAGGATAAACATAGACCTGTGGTAGGCGTGCCTGTTATTTCTTTTAAAATAGGAGATCATTGTTATCATGGCTTATGTGATATGGGTGCTAGTGCTAGTGTTATACCTCATGACTTATACAAAGAAATTAAGAATGAAATTGCACCTCTTGAGTTAGAAGATATTGATGTTACTATTAAACTTGCTAATAGAGATACTATTGCACCAATTGGAATTGTTAGAGATGTTGAAGTCTTGTGTGGGAAAACTAAATATCCTACTGATTTTCTTGTTCTTACTTCTCCACAAGATAGCTTTTGTCCCATTATATTTGGTAGACCCTTCTTAAATACTGTCAATGCTACCATAGACTGCACTAAGAATATTGTTACTGTTGGTTTGGATGATATGGTTCATGAGTTTAATTTCTCTAAATTTAGTAAACAACATCGTGAGGAAGAATTACCTAGTAAGGATGAAATTATTGGTCTTGCTTCTATTGTCGTACCTCCTAGTGATCCTTTAGAACACTATTTGCAAAACCATGAAAATGATATGTTCATGAATGAAACAAGGGAAATAGATGAAGTATTCTTTAAACAGGAACCTATTCTGCAACACAACTTGCCTGTTGAAATTTTAGGAGATCCTCCTCCACCCAAGGGTGATCCCGTGTTTGAGCTGAAACCGTTGCCTGATAATCTTAAATATGCTTATCTTGATGAAAAGAAGATATATCCTGTTATTATTAGTGCTAACCTTTCAGAGCATGAAGAAGAAAGATTATTGAAAACTCTAAAGAAGCATCGTGCTGCTATTGGATATACTCTTGATGATCTTAAGGGCATTAGTCCCACTCTATGTCAACATAAAATAAATTTGGAAGCAGATGCCAAACCAGTTCGTGATCCTCAACGACGTCTGAATCCTAAAATGAAAGAAGTGGTAAGAAAAGAAATACTTAAGCTTCTGGAGGCAAGTATAATTTATCCCGTTGCTCATAGTGAGTGGGTAAGTCCTATCCATTGTGTCCCTAAGAAGGGAGGTATTACTGTTGTTCCTAATGATAAAGATGAATTGATTCCACAAAGAATTATCACAGGTTATAGGATGGTAATTGATTTCCGCAAATTAAATAAAGCTACTAAGAAAGATCATTACCCCTTACCTTTTATTGATCAAATGCTAGAAAGATTATGCAAACATACACATTATTGCTTTCTAGATGGTTATTCTGGTTTCTCTCAAATACCTGTGTCGGCTAGAGATCAATCAAAGACTACTTTTACATGCCCTTTTGGTACTTTTGCTTATAGACGTATGCCTTTTGGTTTATGTAATGCACCTGCTACCTTTCAAAGATGCATGATGGCTATATTCTCTGACTTTTGTGAAAAGATTTGTGAGGTTTTCATGGACGAATTTTCGATCTATGGTTCTTCTTTTGACGATTTCTTGAGTAATCTTGATCGAGTTTTGCAGAGATGTGAAGAAACTAATCTTGTCTTGAATTGGGAAAAGTGCCACTTTATGGTTAATGAAGGTATTGTCTTGGGGCACAAAGTTTCTGAAAGAGGTATTGAAGTTGATAAAGCCAAGGTTGATGCTATTGAAAAGATGGCATGTCCCAAGGACGTCAAAGGTATAAGAAGTTTCCTTGGTCACGCTGGATTTTATAGGAGGTTCATTAAGGACTTCTCAAAAATTTCTCGGCCTCTGACTAATTTATTGCAAAAAGATATACCATTTGTCTTTGATGATGATTGTGTAGAAGCATTTGAAATACTTAAGAAAGCATTAGTCTCTGCACCTGTTGTTCAGCCACCTGATTGGAATTTACCCTTTGAAATTATGTGTGATGCTACTGATTATGTTGTAGGTGTTGTTCTAGGGCAAAGAGTTGATAAGAAATTAAATGTTATTCATTATGCTAGTAAGACTCTAGACAATGCTCAAAGAAATTATGCTACTACTGAAAAAGAGCTTTTAGCAGTTGTATTTGCTTGTGATAAGTTCAGACCTTATATTGTTGATTCTAAAGTAACTATTCACATTGATCATGCTGCTATTAAATACCTTATGGAAAAAGAAAGATGCTAAACCTAGACTTATTAGATGGGTTCTCTTGCTACAAGAATTTGATTTGCATATTGTTGATAGAAAGGGAGCTGAGAACCCCGTTGTAGACAACTTATCTAGGTTAGAAAATATTCTTGATGACCCACTACCTATTAATGATGACTTTCCTGATGAACAATTAAATGTTATAAGTACTTCTCATAGTACTCCAAGGTATGCTGATTATGCTAATTATATTGTTGCTAAGTTTATACCACCTAGCTTCACATACCAGCAAAAGAAAAAATTCTTCTATGACTTGAGACATTACTTTTGGGATGACCCACATCTTTATATAGAAGGAGTAGATGGTGTTATTAGACATTGTGTACCTGAGCATGAACAGGAACAGATCCTAAGCAAGTGCCATTCCGAGTCTTATGGAGGACACCACGCTGGAGATAGAACTGCACATAAGATATTGCAATCTGGTTTTTATTGGCCTACTCTCTTCAAGGATGCCCGTAAGTTTGTCTTGTCATGTGATGAATGTCAAAGAATTGGTAATATTAGTAGACGTCAAGAAATGCCTATGAATTATTCTCTTGTTATTGAACCGTTTGATGTTTGGGGCTTTGATTATATGGGACCTTTTCCTGCCTCTAATGGATATACACATATTTTAGTTGCTGTTGATTACATTACTAAGTGGGTAGAAGCTATTCCAACTAGTAGTGCTGATCATAACACTTCTATCAAAATGCTTAAGGAAGTTATTTTTCCGAGGTTTGGAGTCCCTAGATATTTAATGACTGATGGTGGTTCACACTTTATTCATAGTGCTTTCCGTAAAATGCTTGCTAAATATGATGTTAATCATAGAATTGCATCTCCTTATCATCCACAGTCTAGTGGTCAAGTAGAATTGAGCAATAGAGAGCTCAAATTAATTTTTGCAAAAGACTGTTAATAGGTCTAGAAAGAATTGGTCCAAGAAACTTGATGATGCATTATGGGCATATAAAACTGCATACAAAAATCCTATGGGTATGTCTCCATATAAAATGGTATATGGAAAAGCATGTCACTTACCTCTCGAACTAGAACATAAGGCATATTGGGCTATTAAAGAGCTCAACTATGATTTCAAACTTGCCGGTGAGAAGAGGTTATTTGATATTAGCTCACTTGATGAATGGAGAACCCAAGCATATGAAAATGCCAAGTTATTTAAAGAAAAGGTTAAAAGATGGCATGACAAAAGGATACAAAAGCGTGAGTTTAATGTAGGTGATTATGTATTGCTATACAACTCTCTTTTAAGATATTTTGCAGGAAAACTTCTCTCTAAATGGGAAGGCCCCTATGTTATCGAGGAGGTCTATCGTTCCGGTGCAATAAAAATAAACAACTTCGAAGGCACAAATCCGAAGGTGGTAAACGGTCAAAGAATCAAACATTATATCTCAGGTAATCCCATAAATGTTGAAACCAATATTATTGAAACCGTAACCCCGGAGGAATACATAAGGGACACTTTCCGAAACGTTTCAGACTCCGAAAGGGAATAGGTATGTGGTACGGTAAGTAAACCGACTCCAAAACAATTTTTAAGGCAATATTTCTCCGTTTTGGAATATTTAGAAAAATAAGTAGCAGTCCGGGAAGGACATGAGGGCCCCACGAGGGTGGTGGGCGCGCCCTACCCCCCTGGGCGCGCCCCCCTACCTCGTGAGCGCCTCGTGTGCCTTCTGGACTCCGCTTTCTTGCGCGTTACGTATTTTGGTCGGTAAAAATTCATTATATATTCTCCCGAAGGTTTTGACTCCTGTATCACGCAAAAATCTCCTATTCTTGTTTCGAGCTATTTTTCTGACAGATCTAGGTTATCATGACGGCCCCAAGCACCTCCAAGGATAAGTTCTTCGAGAAGGTCATCAACCCTTACCTCGCGGAGGTGTTGCGACACCCTAAAACCATTGAGATGCGTGATGGGTTGCTGCACATCTGCGATGAAGAGGGACCCAAGGGGACCGGAAGCATGGAGACGAGGCTCGAAGCAGTGGAGCAACAAGTTTTCAAGTGCCAAAGGATGGTGGAGCGTGGAATCAACGCTAGCCACATGATGCTCGCGGAGTTCACCAACAACTACAAGCCGGATGCCAAGAATACCGAGGAGGCCATCTTCAAGCTACATGAGAAGATCGAGCACCTCCAAGCCCAAGTCTATGACCTTCAAAACCAAATCTGTGAGTATGAATATATATTCAAAAGAATGAGTTTGGCTGCAGATTTGAGGATTCCGGAGACTCGATCATCTTTCTATGATGGTGAACCTATGCCTTGGAAGATGGATGACAAGCCCGCATCATCAACAACACCTCCACCGTCTCCTCCAACAAAGAAGAATTGAGTATCTGGGTATGGGCACTCCCCTTGGCAACTGCCAAGCTTGGGGGAGGTGCCCCGGTATCGTATCACAATCACATCTCCTATCTTTACCGTTTCTTAGTTCGATCCTATTAGTACTATCTTGATCTAGTAGAATAAAGTTTATGGCATGATCTAGTTTTGAGTTTTGTTTTATGACCTCTCTATGTAATCGAGTCCGTGAGTTATATATAATAAAGATTAGTGTTGAGTCAAGGGCCTGATTATTTTGCCATGATCTTGGGTGAATAAAAGAAAAGAGAAAAGGAATAAAAAGAAACAACAAGTTCATATTGATCTTATTGAGAGTAATGACTTCACATAGAAAGAGTATGATGATTAAAAGTTGTTGGGAATTGGCAGACATAGCTTTGGTCATTGTTGCAATTAATAGGAAGTAATAAGGAAAGAGAGGTTTTCACATATAGATATATTATCATTGACATCTTTTATGATTGTAAGCACTCATCAAAATATGACATGCTAAAGATTTGATATTGGACAAGGAAGACAACGTAATGAGTTATGTCTTTCTTATATCTGAGATAAAGTATATTGTCATGGTTCCTCTAACTTGTTGAGCTTGCCTTTCCCCCTCATGCTAGCCAAATTCTCAGCACCAAGTAGAAATACTACTTGTGCTTCCAAATATCCCTAAACCAGTTTTGCCATGAGAGTCCACCATATCTACCTATGGATTGAGTAAGATCCTTCAAGTAAGTTGTCATTGGTGCAAAGCAATAAAAATTGCTCTAAATATGTATGATTGATTGGTGTGGGAGAAATAAGCTTTATACGATCTTGTGATGTGGAAGTAATAAAAGCGACGGACTGCATAATAAAGGTTCACATCACAAGGGGCAATATAAAGTGACGTTCTTTCGCATTGATATTTTATATATCCAACCATAAAAGCGCATGGCAACCTCTGCTTCCCTCTGCAAAGGGCCTATCCTTTATTATTATCTTCTACCTTATGCAAGAGTCACGGTGATCTTCACCTTTCCTTTTTCATTTTACCCTTTGGCAAACTCAGCATGTTGGAAAGAACATGATATATATATCTAATTGGATGTAGGGGAGCATGAACCATTATTGTTGACATTACCCTTGAGGTAAAAGGTTGTGTGGCAAAACTATAAGCCCCTATCTTTCTCTGTGTCCGATTAAAACTCTGTAACCACAAGTATCGCGTGAGTGTTAGCAATTATGGAGGACTAAATGATAGTTGAGTATGTGGACTTGCTTTTTAGCTCTGACATAGACTCTTTTCGATGTTATGATAAATTGCAATTGCTTCAGTGACTGAGATTATAGTTTGTAGGAACCCAATAAGGTTTACGATTTATACTTTTGCATTGTGAATAGATCATCACCTGAACATAAGTAATCATATGACAAAATCTATTTATGTTGCTGTTATAAGAATAATCATGATGCCTGCATGTCCGTATTTTATTTTTATCGACGCCTCTACCTCTAAACATGAGGACATATTTATTGTTATCGGCTTTTCGCTTGAGGACAAGCGAGGTCTAAGCTTGGGGAAGTTGATACGTCCATTTTGCATCATGCTTTTATATCGATATTTACCGCATTATGGACTGTTATTTCACTTTATATCACAATACTTATGGCTATTCTCTCTTATTTTACAAGGTTTACATAAGGAGGGAGAATGCCGGCAGCTGGAATTCTGGGCTGGAAAGGGAGCAAATATTAGAGACCTATTCTGCGCAACTCCAAAAGTCCTGAAACTCCACGGAACGTCTTAAAAGAAATAAAGAAAAATCCATGCCAAAGATGAAGGCCAGGGGGCCCACACCCTTCTCACGAGGGTGGGGGGCGCGCCCCCCTACCTCGTGGGCCCCCTGGTGGGTCTCCGACGTCCATCTTCTCCTATATGAAGTCTTTCGAAGAGAAAAAAAATAGGAAGCAACCTTTCGGGACGAGACTCCACCGCCACGAGGCGGAACCGAAGCGAAACCAATCTAGAGCTCCGGCAGAGCTGTTCTGCCGGGGAAACTTCCCTCCAGGAGGGGGAAATCATCACCATCGTCATCACCAACGCTCCTCTCATCAGGAGAGGGCAATCTCCATCAACATCTTCACCAGCACCATCTCATCTCCAATTCCTAGTTCATCTCTTGTATCCAATTCTTGTCTCAAAGTCCGGGATTGGTGCTAGTAGGTTGCTAGTAGTGTTGATTACTCCTTGTAGTTGATGCTAGTTGGTTTATTTGGTGGAAGATCATATGTTTAGATCCTTTATGCATATTATTACCCCTCTGATTATGAACATGAATATGCTTTGTGAGTAATTACGTTTGTTCCTGAGGACAAGGGAGAAGTCTTGCTATTAGTAGTCATGTGAATTTGGTATTCGTTTGATATTTTGATAAGATGTATGTTGTCTAGCCTCTAGTGGTGTTATGTGAATGTCGACTACATAACACTTCACCATTATTTGGGCCTAGAGGAAGGCATTGGGAAGTAATAAGTAGATGATGGGTTGCTAGAGTGACAGAAGCTTAAACCCTAGTTTATGCGTTGCTTCGTAAGGGGCTGATTTGGATCCATATGTTTCATGATATGGTTAGGTTTACCTTAATACTTTTGTTGTACTTGCGGATGCTTGCAATAGAGGTTAATCATAAGTGTGATGCTTGTTCAAGTAAGAACAGCACCCAAGCACCGGTCCACCCACATATCAAATTATCAAAGTATCGAATGCGAATCATATGAACGTGATGAAAACTAGCTTGACGATATTCCCATGTGTCCTCAGGAGCGCTTTTCCTATTATAAGAGTTTGTTCCGTCTTGTCCTTTGCTACAAAAAGGATTGGGCCACCTTGCTGCACCTTATTTACTTTTGTTACTTCTTGCTCGTTACAATTTACCTTATTACAAAACTATTTGTTAACACTTATTTCAGTACTTGCAGAGAATACCTTGCTGAAAACCGCTTATCATTTCCTTCTGCTCCTCGTTGGGTTCGACACTCTTACTTATCGAAAGGACTACGATAGATCCCCTATACTTGTGGGTCATCACTCATCCTTTCCTTTATCTCAGCAATCTCCTTGTCCGTCTTTTGCGCTTCTCTGATCTTATCCATCAAAGTGGACTAAATCTCCAAAGCTGCTACATAACCTCTCAGAACTATCTCCAAACATAGCTCACGAAGGTCTTCTGCTAACTCCCTGGGTAATCCTTCGGTCATGGGGGTATTGACATGACTCTTGCGGCTCAACGCATCGGCTACTACGTTAGCCTTTCCGGGATGATAGTGCAATTTCATATCATAATCCTTAATGAGTTCTAACCATCTCCTCTGCCTGAGATTTAACTCCTTCCGTGTGAAGATATACTTCAAAATTTTGTGATCCGTGTATACCTCACAATGGTTTCTGATGAGAAAATTTCTCCATGTCTTCAACGCATGTACTACAGCTGCTAACTCCAAATCATGTGTAGCATAATTTAACTCATGGGGTTTAAGCTGTCGTGAGGCATATGAAACAACTCTTCCCTCCTGCATAAGTACGGCTCCAAGTCCTTGACGAGAAGCATCGCAATACACTTCATAATCCTTGCGTTGATCTGGCAGGATCAACACTGGCGATGTAACCAAGCGTCTCTTCAACTCCTCGAAACTGGCCTCACATTCCTCAGTCCAATTGAACTTGGTGTCCTTCTTCAACAACTCCGTCATTGGTTTTGCAATCTTTGAGAAATTCTCAATGAACCTCCAGTAGTATCCTGCGAGTCCAAGAAAACTCCGGACCTCTCCAACTATCGTGGGAGCTTCCCAATTTGTCACGGTGACAACTTTGTTGGGGTCTACTGTTATTCCTTCTCCGGATATAACATGTCCAAGAAATCCAACTTCCTTCAGCCAAAACTCACACTTGCTGAACTTGGCGTATAACTGATGTTCACTGAGCTTCCCAAGTACCAAACGCAAATGTTCCTTATGTTCCTCTTCATTCTTCGAGTAGACCAGAATATCATCAATGAACACTACGACGAACTTATCCAAAAACTCCATAAAGACCTTGTTCATCATGTTCATAAAGTAGGCAGGTGCGTTAGTCAGGCCAAATGACATAACAGTATACTCATATAGCCCATACCTTGTGGTAAAAGCTGTCTTAGGTATGTCCTACTCTCGAATCTTCAACTGGTGATAACCTGATCGCAGATCGATCTTGGAAAACACCTTAGTTCCTTGCAGCTGATCAAACAAATCATTGATCATCGGCAGTGGGTACTTGTTCTTGATCGTTACTTCATTTAATCCACGATAATCAACAACCATCCTTAACGATCCATCCTTCTTCTCCACTAGAAGTACTGGTGATCCCCAAGGTGACGAGCTTGGGTGAACATATCCCTTATCCAGTAACTCCTTAATCTGCTTCTTAATTTCCTCTAAATCCTGTGCGGGCATCCTGTACGGTCTCTTAGATATTGGCCCAGTGCCTGGCAAAAGCTCTATTAAAAACTCTAAGTCTCTATCCGGTGGCATGCCTGGCAACTCTTCTGGAAATACATCCGGAAATTCCTTCACCACTGGTACTTCCTCCAGTACTACTCCCGATAAGCAATTTACTTGAGTCCTATTCGGCACATGCCGGGATACATACTTGATCCTTCTTTCTTCTGGGGTGGTGAGTAAAATCGTCTTACTTGCGCAATCGATGTTTCCTCCATACATCGATAGCCAATCCATACCCAAAATCACATCCAAACCTTGTGATTCCAAAATTATCAGATCAGAGGGGAAAACATGCCTACCTATGGCCAATGGCATCTAAAAACATCCATGGCTTGCCATATACTCTGCTCCGGGTGAGGTTACTAACATGGGTGTCTTAAGTACTCTAGTGGGCAGGTTATACTTATCCACAAATCCCCTCAATATGCATGAATGAGATGCACCAGTATCAAAAAGAACTACTACAGTAAATGACTTAACCAAAAACTTACCAATTACTGCATCTGGCTGGGCTTCAATCTCCTCCACGTTAACGTGGTTCACTTGCCCCCTGTTGAAAGGGTTGGGCTTCTTCCCAGAGCTTCCATTGCCATTTCCATTTCCATTCTTAGCTTTAGGACATTCATTGGCGTAATGTCTGGTCTTCTGACACTTGTAGCAAGTAACGTGGCTTAGATCCTTCTTGGTGGGTGTTACCGGGTTGGAACGGTTCTGTCCGCTACTTCCTCCATTACCATTATCGTTCTTGGGGCCACTATGGTTGTGCGAACTTCCTCCATTATGAGTGTGGCCTCCATGGTTATTCACGAGTCCTCCCGAGTTTGGGGTGAAACGGGGTCTCTGCTGGGGTCCAGAATTATACTTCCCTTGTGCACACTTCGTATTGCGGCTGTCAATCTGCTGCTGCTCCCTTCAAGCATGAGTGCTCTATCCACCAACTCCTGGTAGTTATTGAAATTTGCTACCATCAACTGCATGCTCAGCTCATCATTCAGTCCCTCCAGAAACTTCTCCTTCTTAGCTGCATCCATAGTAACGTCATCTGGAGCATAACGTGCTAACGGTGCGTCCTCCTTGGCGTAAGTTGCGAAACTCACGCTTCTTCATGGCCATAGCTCCTGCTGATACATGGGCAGTACGGAAAGCTTGCTGGAACTGATCCCATGTGACAGTGGCTAGGGGATAAGTGACAGTGTAATTTTCCCACCATGAGGCTGTTGGTTCATCCAACTGATGTGCGGCAAAACACACCTTCTCAGCATCTGTGCATCCTGCAGTGGTTAACTCCCTTCCAATCCTGCAGAGCCAATCATCTGCAACTATCGGCTCGGTGCTACTGGAAAACACCGGCGGCTACAACCTCAGAAAACGGGCTAAGTTGTCAACTGGTGGTGGTGGTGGTGGGTTGTTGTTGTTGTTGTTGCCTTGATTCTGAACTAACGGCTGCATCAGGGTATTCTGCTGCTGGATCAACTGAGTGAGCTCCGGTGGAAAGGTAAATCCGGGGTAATGTCTCGGAGGCATCTGAGGGTTTAGAGAGAAGAGAATAGAATAGAATGAGGTCTAGTGAGAAAACACTACCCATATGCACATGAGACAAACACAATCATATCACTCAATCAATCAAGCAAAGGCATACAATTGGTCTAGATCTATTGTTACAAATTGATTGGACTATACTATTTACATGGTAGACTACTACTACTGTTTTGGTGGTCAACTAGAAATATTGATCCGTCGAAGACTCCATGATATCTGCTCCAGCTTCATCAACATAGTCATCATCACTATCGTCGGGGTCCGAGTCGGTGTCGTCGATGATGATGTAGTCCTCCGGACGAATCTCCTTGGGTTCTTCGTCTTCTCCTCCTGGTGCGGGGTCTCCCATGAATACTCCTAGCTTCCTTTCTAGATATTCATTCCTCTCCACCAGTATGACGATTTCCTCCTCATAATATTCACGAGTAGCCTTGAGTTCTTCTTCAAGCTCTGTGATCCTGGTCATTGCCTTCTTCAGATCTATCCTGCCTACGCACTTCTGGTTCTCCTGGTGGCGAATATGCTGGTTTAACTCCTGGATGAAAGCTGCAATGGATCTATCCTTCCTGGTGCTGATCATCTCCCATTGCTCATCTCGGCACCCACAAATCTGGTAGATAGTATCCTTGTGGTAAACTTCTCCAATGCGTCCCATGGTGATGTGAGCTACCATAATCTTTCCTAGACTCTAGGTTGGTGCATTGAAAGAAAACTCTATGGGCTCAGTGACTGGTGTGAATGTCCTTCCTGGAACTTGAACTTGAATCATCCAGCGCTGCTCTTCTAGTAAAGTGGCATTGTAGGTTCCGGTGAAGCTTGGTATTCCAATGTTCAGGTACCTAGTGACTACCTTCAAGTGTCTTCCAAAAGGGGCGTCTTCATCCGGTTGCGCAAACTTGTTCCTTACGTCCGCCATCCTAAAGAGTAGAAAAGGAGAGGAGTCAGAAATGAGAAGAGAATAGTGATCTAGGGCTTTAGCTTAGTGGTCGTGTCCTACACTCAGCGTGTGCTTTGATACCATCTTTGTAGCGACCAGACCTCAAACAGTCTGATCTTTGTGTATAAGTGTCATCACTGGATCGGTAATGCTGACACACATAGTACTCGAAGGATTTATAACAGAGTAGCAATCACACACTTATTACATCGAATGTCTCAAAAGAGAACTTATTACAATAAATATGGCTTAAGGCCATATAATACGATAACAGCGGAAGGCTTGGAAGATAAAGTGAGTCCATCAACTCCAACAGCATCACTGAGTGAAAGACCACGACCTAATGCTCCTTACTCGGCGTCTGAAAAGTCTGCAACATGATACGTTGCAGGCCGAAAATGGGTCATCACATAGAATATGTTGGCAAGGTAGCACAAGAGAGTAATGAACAGAATAAAGCTATCACTATATGCATATATGGCTGGTGGAGGCTGTATGGTTGATATGTTTTGCGTAAAGCCAGTTTTTCCCTACTGCAAAGGAATACATTTTATTTAACTACCATGGTAGTTGTTAAACATTGAGAAGGTTCACCCAGCTCAATCCCAATTAAAAGTAATCATCATTAAACCCAATCAAGTTTATATTAAGAGTGATGAGATCCACATGATAATCCAAGAGCTAGATACTCAAAATGTCCATAACCGGGGACACGGTTAACCATGATTAGTTTATACACTCTGCAGAGGTTTGTGCACTTTTCCCCACAAGACCCGATCGCCTCCGTTGGATTTCTCACACTACAAGGTGTTTGAGAAACGGATGACCGAGACACAGTCTTTCAGAAGTGTTAGCACCTTACGATGGGTAGACCGGTACACCTACATCCCCTACATCTGCTAGTCTACCACTGTAAGAGTTCACACAACTTAATCAACTATGCCAGAGCCCATAATGGCATGTGGCTGCACACGGATGTTTTCAGTATGAATAATCTTATGATCCCTTTGAGCCTGGGTGGCGGTCCATAGGAAAATCACACGGTACCCCGGGATTTCCAAAAATACAGGCAATCACTGGGTTCCCCAGGTGCCTCAATCCACCTAGATGTGTATTAAAGTTGGCACCTTAGTTGAACCATTAAATTAAAAATCTCACATCTGTCATGAAACACTCAAACCCAATCCACGTCTACTAGCATAGCATAGCAATATAAGCAACGTAGAAGTAACTCACAAGGTTTGATAATAAACAGGTGAATAGGTACTACCTCATCTACTTCCCAAACCCCACAATTTAATTCAAATCCTAACCATGTAATGTTTGAGGGTTGATCTAATGCAATGAAAACTGGGTAGTAAGAGGTATGATCAAAGTGTTACTTGCCTTGCTAATGATCCGTGAAACCTAGAGACTCGATGTAGCACGCCTCGCACTTCGGGTACTCTATCGCAATCAAACAAGCACACAATAAGCAATCAAGCAAAAGCACGGGTAAAACTCAAATAAGAGATCTAACCAGAAAGTTCAACTTAAGAAATCCGGTTTGCAAAAAATCAAATCAAACAAAACAACAAAACTCAAACGGCGAGAGAAACAAGCTTCGTTTACTAATCTGGACCTAGGTCAAATTTTACAGTAGCAAAAACTTGTTTAATTTGGTTAAACGAAAAGAGTGTTTCGAGGCGAAACTCTAGGCGCTTGAATCGCCTGATTTCGATAAATGAGCGAAAAGTTATACTAGAACGAAAATCGGATCAGAAATCGCGATCGAAAATAATCGTGGAAAATCCGAGAAAAAGAAAAACTGACGAACAGGCTAACGAACGAACGTTTGCTTTCTGCGGGTAAACGATGAAAACCATTCGTAAAACCAAACGTAATAACGGGCGTTCGCTAAATAACTAAACCGAAAAAATAAGTTGAACCGGATCTAAAAAGAAAACGGATATAGGGTTTACGAAATAAAACCAATCGGTTTTAAAAAAAACAGGCGGCTACCTCGAACTCCGACGGGCTCCGGCGGGTCGGCGGCGGCGTGGGGCTCCGGCGGGGCGGCGGCGGGCTCCGGCGCGGGGCGGCGCGGGTGGCGGGGCGATGCGGCGACAGGGCGGCGGCGCGACGCGCGAGGCGAGGTGGCGGTGGCGGCGGATCAGGCGGCGGCGGGCTAGGGTTTCGGGTGGCTGGGGCGGATCGGGGCATCGGGCTTTAAAGGCCGGCCCAAGAAGTCCTGGCCGAGTACGGCCCTAAGTCGGTTGACTTTTTTTAAAATAATTTCAACATGCAGGAAAAAGAAAGAAAAGAAATACTAAACGGGCTCCAAAAATCCCGAAATAAATTTTCCCCATCCTCTAAAAATAAGTCGGATAAGGTGAACATTTATTTGGGCCTAAAATGCAATTTTGAAGAACGCATATTTTTTCTAATTCAAATAAAATAGCGACAAACTCCGAATAAATATCTTGTTTGATTCTAATATTAAATCTCTGATATTTCTTTATTTTGAGGAAGTCATTTTATCATCTCTCTTTTATTTTTAATAAGAGAAATATTTCAGAGAAAAATAATTAAAATCAAACGATCCCTTTTTCATAATTCGAGAAAAACTCAAATATGAAAAATAACGAAATCCCCAACTCTCTCCGTAGGTCCTTGAGTTACGTGAAATTTCTAGGATCAACCAAAATGCAATAAAACATGATATACAATGATGCTCTAATGTATAACATTCCAAATTGAAAATTTAGGATGTTACAAAAATGAGCATCCTCATGCCTTTTGTTCTGATAATTGGGATGAGCAGCCAAAATGGCACTCTAGCCTCACCTATATTCCTTTTCTCACAACTGGAATGTTTTGAATCTTTGTGGGCTTTGAATGATTTAACATCCCACTTTTATCTACCTCTCTCTGAAGTGGCATATGTGTAGTATTAGGAACTAGATCAATTTTCTGCAAGCCATGCAGTTGGCAGAGGATCCTAAATATTGGCAAATACCTCATGGTTCTACTATTTATAAGGTTTCCAAGGCTGACAAGCTCCTATCTATACATTCAGAACCTTTGCCAGTTATCAAATGGCTTTGGAAAACCCGTTGCCAACTTAGGCACAAAATTTTCTTGTGGTTATTGATAAACAACAGGCAAAATACCAAGGCTATGTTGTAGAGATTTTTTCCATACAAGATTGCACATGTGTGATGTGTCATCACAAGTTTTGGAGACAAGAGATCACCATTTCTTTCAATGCCTTTTTGCCCAAATATGCTGGCAATATGTGTGGATCTCATGGCATCCTTCACTCTCAAGTATACAAGATGAAGTTGCTCAGCTCAAACAACTCTTCAATTTTCCTTTTGCTCTTGAAGTCATTATTCTTACCTCATGGGCTATCTGGACTACAAGAAATGCTTTTATCTTAAAGGCATTTCACCAAGCTTATATACCTGCAGGCGCAAATTTAAGAAGGAAATGAAGTGGATCATATATTGAGTCAAGAGAAATGACTATAATGGTCCGATGGTCAATGCTTTGAGAAGATTTGTATTCAGTTGTATTTGTTGTTCTTTTTCTTGCTTCTTTAGGACCTGTATAGTTCTTTCTTTCTTTTGAATCTTTATTTGTACTACTATTTATAGATGAAAATCAATAGAAATACGCAGCAGAGTTTTGCTGTTTCTCTAAAAAAAAAAGAACTGTAAGCGTATTTTGTGACTACGTAAACTCGTGAAAGAGGCGTATCCTATAGAGCACCCCATTCCGAACAAATTACCCAGAGAACAGCCGCTTCCAGGTTTGAAACTCAAATGCAAATCCAAATCCCCCCCACCACGGCCACCGCCCCCCTTTCCGCCGCCGTCGTCGCCGGTGTCCCCTCCGGCTCCGGCAGTGCCCAGCGGCGTTAGCGACCATGGGGGTCAAGAACCTTTGGGACATTCTCGACTCCTGCAAGCAGAAGCTGCCGCTCAACCACCTCCAGTGAGTCCCAAAACCCTCGCTCGTTCGCGTGCGTTTGCCTTACTCCCTCGCCCGCCCCCGCTGATTCCTCCATGGTTGGCGGTCTCAGGAACAAGAAGGTGTGCGTAGATCTCTCATGCTGGCTCGTGCAGTTCTGTACCGCCAACCGCTCGCCGGCCTTCGTCAGGGACAAGGTCTACCTCAAGAACCTCTTCCACCGCATCCGCGCCCTCCTCGCCCTCAACTGCAGCCTCATCTTTGTCACAGGTCAACCTCGGAATCTCCCTCGCCCTACCCTACCAACAGATCGTCGGATCCCCACCCGGGTCTCTGAATACGTAGCATGTGGGAAACATATTTCGTCATAAAATTCAGTTCGTGGATGCTTTCTTGTTTATCTTCAGATGGGGCAATACCTTCAATGAAGCTGGCTACTTATAGACGTCGGCTAGGATCCAATTCTGAGGTCATTTCTTGTTTACCCACACTGGCACTTCTTGGAATATGATGCAGCCAATTCTATTTGTTTAAGCCCAGTTGCTTGATTCACTTTAGGCTGATTGTGATGACACGAGTTCGCAACCATTGACCTCCCTTAAACGGAACAAGGGATCAGAATTCTCGCGCATGATTAAAGAGGCGAAGCATCTTGGCTTGGCCTTAGGCATCCCTTGCTTGGATGGGTAGATTTTCTCTGCTCCAATCAGTCTATTTATTGATAATAAGACCTGAAATTATTGAGAAATGCCCATAACTGCATGCCATTGTGTTCTTTAACAGTGTCGAGGAAGCAGAAGCACAGTGTGCATTGCTTGATTTAAGCTCATTGTGCGTAAGTACAATACTTCTCCTAACAACCTGAATGTCATGTTTGTTACTTATTTACTGTTATGTTATTTTCAGGAAGGCTGTTTTACATCAGATTCAGATGCTTTTCTTTTTGGGGCAAGGACAGTTTACAGAGATGTTTTCATAGGTAAAGTTGAAGGGAGTGAAGGCTAAGAATTGTTGGTTTGTGGAGTTTTACTATAATTAGAAAGAAAACTTATATTGCACTGTCTGCCTTTTGTTGTTGTTGCAAAGTGGTCCTGTTCGTGTAGCTTAAATTCTTGTGATTTGCTCATGTTTGCTCTCAAATTAGGGGACGGTGGTTATGTCATTTGCTACGAAATGGAGGACATAGAGAAAAAGCTTGGTTTTGGCAGGAAATCACTGGTATGTTACATGTTCTATCCTGCCCGAGTTGATCTTATGGGATATGCTGCAACCAATAATTTGATTCTTTCATGCAACGCCATATTGCAAAATACTCCCTCCGTTGCTAAATACAAGTCTTTTTAGAGATTTCATACATCTGTATGTTAGCCCAATTGAAATCTCAAAAAAGACTTATATTTAGAAACGGAGGGAGTAGAACACAAAATTTGATAAGTACCCCCCCCCCCCCCCCCCCCCCACAGCGCAAAACATCATTTGGTCTTGGTCTTAGAGAGATGCAACAAATTATGTTGGGAATAGTTCTATTTTGTTCAACTAACGCAGTAAAAGTAGTACAATCACGAAAAGGATTTAGAGGAGGTACCAAATAAAATTGTGACCTTTGATACTAGAAAATTTTGCCAGTGAACTAGCATGCATCAGTTAGCTAGAGATCACTGGAAGTTGCACAAATAGCGAAGCTGCCTTGTGCCATTGTTCAACAACAATACCATGATGCTACCTGCCTCCAAACTATTTAGAAGACTCAGTGTTGAGTATTATACTTCTGCTTCATCCAGAGTTTCAAAGTGCTTCCTAGTTTCTAGTCCGAGAATGTACATATTTGATCTGTTTATCTGACCTGGTTCTAACTCTTCCAAACTTTCCAGATATCATTTGCGTTGCTTCTTGGTTGTGATTATTCTAATGGAGTTCATGGCTTTGGTCCGGTAAGTACCAAATGGATAGTTTCTATTTTTGGACTGCTGCTCTTAATACTCAGTAAGTTCGTTTAGTGTGATTGCATTGCACTTGCTCTTATACTTTACTATCTGAAACTCTATAGTCTGTAATGGTTCTTTTAAGTGCTTCAGGAAGCAGCATGTCGTCTTGTCAAATCTGTGGGAGATGATTCCATCCTGGATCAGATTTTATCTGATGGAGTAAAAGCTACAAGAAAGTGTAAAGGGAAAAAGGCTGGCATTGACAAAAACAAGGGTGGTGACATATGCACAAAAACAAGTACCTCTGGTAAACAAGTTCTTACTCTGTATTTCTGTGGCTATGCAGCTCTATCAACCTCATTGTACGGCACATCATGCACTGTATTTTTCTTACAGAGGTTGGGATGAGCCAAGATTCTGGTGGTCAATTCCGTGAGGTAATAAACGCATTTCTGGAGCCAAAATGCCATTTGCCTGATTCGGAAAATGTGCGGAGGTAATTAATTATTTGATAAGTGTACTACTGCCTTGTGTGGTTTTTTAGTTTCAGCTACATAAAACTGTTGAAACTGTCCTCTGCTTTATTTTTTGTCCTTCTCTTGATTGATGACTATTGTTTTCTGTCTACAGGGTATGCTGCCAGCACCCATTTCGTCATTCAGAGTTCCAACAGATTTGTGAGAAATATTTTGAATGGACCCCAGAGAAGACTGGTATTTGACATCTTAACCTGTTATGTCTGGATTGAGCGGCCATAGGAAGGCAGCATAACTATTTATTTATGCCCTTGAATATGTCTGCAGATGAATACATCCTTCCGAAGATAGCTGAGAGAGAACTTCGAAGGTTTTCAAATCTTCGCTCGACATCTTCAGCTCTAGGAATAAAACCATTGTTGAGTGAGGTAGTAGCTTTACATGCTCAGGGTGTTTCTGAAGTAAACATTCTTGTTTCTTGTTGTTGAGGATACTTTCTAGTTTCACTTATCAAGTCTAAGTGTCTAATTTGCAGATTCCAGTACCATGCCCTGTATTGGCAATTACGAAGCAACGAAAAGTTCATGGAAGTGAGTATTATGAGGTTTCATGGAGAAACATGCATGGACTCCAATCTTCAGTTGTTCCAGGGGGTCTCATCAGAAGGTCGTAATGATTTCTTTTCTCGTATTCTATCCTGCAATAGCCAAACACTAGTCCTATACTGTGGCTACTATAAGTACAGAAGTTCAACCGTAACAGCACAATATCTTAGTTTGCGATCATAGTATAAAAATGTGAACCTTCTGAAGTACCCTACTTGTGCAATTACAGTGCGTGCCCAGAAAAAATAACCGAGTTTTTGGAAAAGAAGGATGAAGAGAAGAAGCAAAAGAGGAAAGCTAGGCCAAAGAAATCAGCACAAGCTGCAGTAAAAGATGTTGATGCGCGGCTCCAAGAATTGATGCTTGGTATTGAGTCTGAATGCGCCACGTTTCCGCCTGCAAGCAATTGTCCCGAGACAGGAGATGTACACCGCATGGCACCTAGCATGGATATCGTTGATCTGTCTTCTCCATCTCCGCCCCTCCGGGCTTGCAAGTCCCAAAAGTTCATCGGATCAACCACAGCTGTGATGAATGGGGTTGATTTGCTGAGCGGTATGATGGAGTCACAAAGTAGCACCCAGTCAAGTGTTGGTCAGAACTCTGAGTCACAAAATAGCACTCAGTCAAGCGATGCTCAGAACTCTGAGTCACAAAATAGCACTCAGTCAAGTAGCACCCAGTCAAGTGATGCTCCGAGTTTTACCCTTGACGACGACGTGATTGATCTGTCCTCACCCCTGCCTCCAGTTGCTGAACGACAGCCTTGCCGCTTCCAAGACTTGCCACCTTATGACGGAGCTGAACGAAGAGCTCTGACAGATTTAAGCAATTTCCCTGAGAAAAGCAGCATGCTGGGCGCTTCAGATAACAGGCACAAAGCTGGTGCAAGCGACGGTTGTGCGCTGGTCGAAGCATCGCCACCAGTCTTCCATGGCGCTCGGATGTTCAGTGGCCGAAGTAATGTACCGATTGTTTCGTTGGCAGAATCAGAAGCTGGCGCCATTGATCTGTCATCTCCTTCACCGGTTTTCGACAGGAGAAGGAATGGTAACCATGGCAAAGATGCAATAGACATTAGTGAAGCTGACAGTAGTGTCGTGTGTCCTGATGATGATGAACATGAGAGGAAGGCGAGAGAGCTCAGATCGTTTCTGAAGAGCATTAGAGACGAACTGTAGTATTTGAACACACGATCAATTTGGTGTATTTGATCGGATACATTTGTGTAAAGTTTGCTTGCTTTTTTACATGGAAGAAACTGTCCAAGCCCTGAGCAGCAGCAGGCCGTGCGCCACCATGCCGCACAGGAAGCCCAGCGCGGCGCTGGAGCCGACGAGCGACACGGCGGTGCAGACCAGCATGACGAAGGCCTCCGCCTTGGACGACATGTCCCTGGCGGCGATGGCCAGCTCCACGCCGGCGAAGAGCAGCAGCACGCCGAGCAGCCCCACGGGGAAGCTGGCGAGCACGCGCAGCACCGAGCCGCCGAGGAGTAGCCCCAGCGCCAGCTTGAGCCCGCCCAGCGCCGCCACGCACGCGCCGCTGCGGCCGCCGAACTTGTACTGCCCCGCCAGCCCGCCCGCGCCGTGGCAGCACGGCATGGCGCCGAACCAGCAGCCCACCAGATTCATGGCGCCCATGGTCACCGACACCGACGTCGCCGACGCCTCCTTCTCCGGGAACAGGTCGCGCGTGAGCTTGCACACCGCCACCACCGAGTTGAGCACCGACAGCGGGATCTGCGGCACCGCGCCCTTGATGAACCCCTGCTTCCACGCCTCCCTCGATATGTGCACCACCCGCATCCTCGACGGCCCCGCGCGCAGCTCCCTCAGCGCCGCCGGATGCCGGATGATGGAGAGCACCACGCCCAGCACGAACACGATCACCGCCGACGGGATCGCCGACGCCCAGCGCCGCCTCCAGCTACGCCAGCCTCCGGAAGAACGGCTGTTGTTTCCTTCTCCATCTTCATCTTCTTGGGCTCCTTGGACGTGGTCTTGGCCGGCGCCGTTGACGAGGACGATGAAGCATACGGAGGCGATAGCGAGCACGAGGCCGTCGAGCCCGGCCCATGGGCGGAGCTTCCCCACCGCAGACTTGCCCTTGCCAAGGTCCTGCTCGTACCGTATGTACTTGACGGCGGCCATGGCAAAGTTGAGGCCCTGCGCGAGCTGGATGCCGCGGACGACGGGGAGTGGGACGAGCCAGTAGACGAGCTTCATGAGGCGGGTGACACCGAGGAGGAGGACGAAGGCCGCGGTGAGGATGCCGGCGGCCATGATCTCCGGGATGTCGAATGAGGGGTCGGAGAGGGCGGTGGCGGCGATGGCCTTCATGGGCTGGACCGGCATGGGCACGCCGTAGACGAGGCCCGTGACGGCGTTGTAGATGCCGGTGAAGATGAGGGTGGTGCCGAGGTCGAGGTGGCGGGAGAGCGCCAACGAGAGCACGATGGGGGTGTAGGTGCCCAGGTCGCCCATGGCGCCGTTCAGCTCGGACCACGCCGACCGGAAGGACAGGTTGTCGCGTGCCCGTTCAAGCAGGGAGAGCGGTTGCTTGGTGCCTCCGTCGCCGGACAGCGCCTCCGGGTCGGAGAGCGCCGTGGTGGCCATGGCCGGTGCAGACGTCATCTTTTTCGAGTGGGATGCTGAAGTTGTTAGCTTAGGCGTCAAATGCGGTGCAGGATTTATAGGAGGGAGGGAGCTTGTGCACATGCTAGTGGCACACTCCATCAGACAATTTTTTTGGGTCATCAGACATTTATTATGTAGCAAAAGATTTGCCCCATTCATTAATTATGCACAAGAGAGTTGCCCAATTAATTAAGAGAAAACCGGCAAAAACCGTCACAAACCGCTGAACGGCACCCACGCAACACCTTACATAGAGGGCCTCGCCAAGATCACACATCAGCATTACTTCTCCCCAACAGGTGCCATCACCCCCCTAATCTTCGAGCAAGCGACACTGACTTTGCCGAAGACAAACATCGACCCAACCTTCACCGTAGAGGCTATGCGGACACACAAGAAGGCATGTGCCAAACTTAGCTACCCACGCCTAGGACAACGCAACTCCGACTCTAAAGGATAGTTCCGAAGGAGAATTATGCAAGGCTGGCGCTGTGAAACCGAACGGACCACCCGCTGCCTGTCATCGTCGCCATAGGAGCCCCCGCCGCAGCTACGACTTCACCACAACAAAACGAGCCGAGGTAATCCCACGAATACGTCGGAGAAGAGCCCACTACCGCAACCATTGTACTCCCTCCGTTCCTAAATATAAGTCTTTGTAGAGATTCCAATGTGGACTACATTCAGAGCAAAATGAGTGAATCTACACTTTAAAATATGTCTATATACATCCGTATGTAGTTTGTAGTGCAATCTCTAAAAAGACTTATATTTAGGAACGAAGGGAGTACACCACACACTCCCATCATGGTTACAATAGAAGACCCGACGCCAACACCACCATCTTCCACCAGTCCCATTGCCAATTCCTAGCTCCAAAGACAAAGTCTTCGAGAGGGGACACGATGCCAAAGCACCGTCATCGTGCGATCACACGGATCTAGAGTTTCTTCCGAAGCTGCACATATTGGGGCTGAGAGTACCTCGACAATGCCCGCAGGAAGGAGACGACGCTCGAAAGTGTCGCCATCGCCAGCTCCAAAAACTCCGGAGACAAGCTTTCGCTCGGACCAACCTCTTGAGCACCAAACAACACACATCAGCAAGTCCACCATCGAGCTACCATGGCCAAATCCGTCTGAATCTGACAACCTTCTCGCTAAGGCACCACACTGGCCACTCCGCTACAACACCACGCGTCGTCGAAGCACACGCACATAGGCAGCGGCCCCATAGATCCTCACACTTAGATAGGATGCCGCCAAGGAGCGCACGTGCCAGGACTGCGCAGTGCAAATACGCACAACCCCGACCCGCTTCTTGATTAGCCCACCAACGACCCTCCCTCCAACTCCTCGGCAGGTTGCTGCCCAACCATCCCTCTGTTGCAGCACGCCGACCCTCACGCCATAGCAAACGGTTTGCAGCACTGTCCACCTCGTGGCGATCCATTCGATCCTCTCATTTTGCGATCTCATCATTGCAATAAGTGTTGGGGAACGTAGTAATTTCAAAAAAAATCCTACGCACACACAGGATCATGGTGATGCATAGCAACGAGAGGGGAGAATGTTGTCCACGTACCCTCGTAGACCGAAAGAGGAAGCGTTAGCACAACGCGGTTGATGTAGTCGTACGTCTTCACGATCCGACCGATCAAGTACTGAACGTACGACACCTCCGAGTTCAGCACACGTTCAGCTCGATGACATCCCTCGAACTCCGATCCAGCCGAGCTTTGAGGGAGAGTTCCGTCAGCACGACGGCATGGTGACGATGATGATGTTCTACCGACGTAGCGCTTCGCCTAAGCACCGCTACGATATTATCGAGGTGGACTATGGTGGAGGGGGGCACCGCACACAACTAAGAGATCCAAGAGATCAATTGTTGTGTCTAGAGGTGCCCCCTGCCCCCGTATATAAAGGAGCAAGGGGGGAGAGGCGGCCGACCATGAGGAGGCGTGCCAGGGAGGAGTCCTACTCCCACCGGGAGTAGGACTCCCTCCTTTCCTAGTTGGAGTAGGAGAAGGGGGAAGGAGGAGGGAGAGAGGAAGGAAAGGGGGGCGTCACCCTCCTCCTTGTCCAATTCGTACTAGAGGGAGAGGGGGCGCGCGCCCTGCCCTGGCCGCTCCTCCTCTTCTCCACTAAGGCCCATCTTGGCCCAGGGGGTCCCGGTAACCCCTGGTACTCCGGTAAAATCCCGATTTCATCCGGAACACTTCCAATATCCAAATATAGGCTTCCAATATATGAATCTTTATGTCTTGACCATTTCGAGACTCCTCGTCATGTTGTAGGATCGAAAGTATGTCTAGAGGGGGGGGGGTGATTAGACTATTTGACCAAATAAAAACTTAACCTTTTCCCAATTTTAGTTCTTGGCAGTTTTTAGCTATCTTAGGACAAGTCAAGCAATCATTACACAATTCAAGCAAGCACGCAAAGAGTATATTGGCAGCGGAAAGTAAAGCATGCAACTTGCAAGAATATAAAGGGAAGGGTTTGGAGAATTCAAACGCTATTGGAGACACGGATGTTTTTCCCGTGGTTCGGATAGGTGGTGCTATCCTAGATCCACGTTGATGGAGACTTCAACCCACGAAGGGTAACGGTTGCGCGAGCCCACGAAGGGTCCGCAAAGAAGCAACCTTGTCTATCCCACCATGGCCATCGCCCACGAAGGACTTGCCTCACTAGCGGTAGATCTTCACGAAGTAGGCGATCTCCTTGCCCTTACAAACTCCTTGGTTCAACTCCACAATCTTGTCGGAGGTTCCCAAGTGACACCTAGCCAATCTAGGAGACACCACTCTCCAAGAAGTAACAAATGGTGTGTTGATGATGAACTCCTTGCTCTTGTGCTTCAAATGATAGTCTCCCCAACACTCAACTCTCTTTCATAGGATTTGGATCTGGTGGAAAGAAGATTTGAGTGGAAAGAAACTTGGGGAAGGCTAGAGTTGAAGATTCATATGGTTTGAATGGAATATCTTGGTCTCAACACATGAGTAGGTGGTTCTCTCTCAGAACATATGAGTTGGAATGGTGTATGTGTTCTGGTGGCTCTCTCCACGAGTGAAGAGGAGGTGGAGGGGTATTTATAGCCTCCACACAAAATCCAACCGTTACACACAATTTATCAATCTCGGTGGGACCGAATCAGAAAACTCGGTCGGACCGAAATAGTAAACCTAGTGACCGTTAGGAATTTCGGTGGGACTGACATGCAACTCGGTATGACCAATTCGGTTAGGGTTTGGGCATAACGTAATCTCGGTGAGACCGATTGCACAAACTCGGTGAGACCGAGTTTGGCAATAAGCTAACCAGAGAGTTGGTCAGGCAAACTCGGTGGGACCGACTCGCTCTTTCGGTGAGACCGAAAAGTTACAAGTAGGAAACATAGAGTTTACATTGCAATCTCGGTGGGACCGATTCGCTCTTTCGGTGAGACCGAAAAGTTACGAAAGGGAAACAGAGAGTTTGCAATCCCATCTCGGTGAGACCGAGACCCTTATCGGTAGGACCGAATTGCTAGGGTTTGGCAGTGGCAAATGACAAGTGAAACTCGGTGGCGCCGGATTGAAAGAATCGGTATGACCGAGTTTGGCTTAGTGTTTAGGTCATTTGTGGCTATGGAAAAGTGGTTGAGGATTTTGGAGCATATCACCAAGCACATAAAGCAAGAGGCTCATTAAGCAACACCTCATCCCTCCTTGATAGTATTGGCTTTTCCTAAAGACTCAATGTGATCTTGGATCACTAAAATATAAAATGAAGAGTCTTGAACTTTTGAGCTTGAGCCAATTCTTTGTCCTTAGCATTTTGAGGGTTCCACTTTCACATCCATGCCATGCCAATCATTGAGCTTTCCTGAAATAATCATCTTGAAATAGCATTAGCTCAATGAGCTATATGTTGTTATGAATTACCAAAACCACCTAGGGATAGTTGCACTTTCAATCTCCCCCTTTTTGGTAATTGATGACAACATATAGATCAAAGCTTCGACAAATGATAATAAGCATGAAATATATCGTCGCTTTGAGAAGTATGTGACAAGTAAGAGCTCCCCCTAAATTTGTGCATATTTAAAATTTGCTTTGGACTGCAAATGCACAAGGAGTTAGAATCATGGGTTACTCTTCCATGTCACATACATCTTGGTGGAGCGCTCAAAAATGATAAGATTGAAATACATGCACTCATCACCAAGAATAGTGAGTGATCACATAAGATAGATAGAATAATAATATTTAAGCAAGCATTAAGCAAACATTAAGTGTAGCTTATGATCAAACACATGATCATCGATGTCTCACAAACATAAGGACGTAGTATCTCACACACAAGCAAACAAAGTTCGAAAAACACCAAATAAAACAAGAGAGAATAAAAGCAACACTCTCTCTCGAAGCCTATGATATATACATTTTCTCCCCCTTTGGCAACAAGTTACCAAAAAGTTCCTAGAAAATGCATAGTGCTAAGTCGACGCTCAGGCTTGATCTTCAGGTGGTGGTGGAGTCCGGAGCACTCCAAGGACGAAGCCTTCGGTAGACGTGGTCGGAGTTGAGGCTGAAGTGGATGCTGGAGCTGGTGGAACTGAGGCTGTGGCTGGCGCAGACGTTGTAGCTCTGGTGTCAGCAACTGGCAGTGCAGACGACCTCGGACCTCGTGGCACCCTGGCAAAAGCATCAGTCGTGGTCCTGCCTCTCCTCTCATTCATGTCATCCTGGAGCTGCTCCACGGCAGTCTGTATCTCTGTCACCTTGATGTCCAAGTCATAGAACCTCTGTTCCATGATCCTCTCTAAGCTTGCCTAGTTCTGAGTCAGGGTGGCAAGTCCTTGCTCAATCCGCAGAGTGGACGCAATCAGGTAACCAAACTGCTCTTGTTTGGTTTTCAGGAAGTAATCAGATGCCTCCGCTTGAGTAGGCATCCTGGTAGCTTTCTCCTTCTTCGCCTTCTCCTTCTGAGCTTGTGCATGGACAGATGATGGCTCATTCTCAGTCATGACCACTTGGTTATCTTCAAAATCTGGATGGATGGGCAGGTGTTCCTTATCCAAGAGGTATATGCCCGTGCCCATCTTGGAGTTGATGAGCTCCTGAATCTGTGGGGCATATCCACAGCTCCTCTTCTGGTCTGCTGCTGTCCTCTTGATTGTTTCCACTATGAGACTCATGACTTTGAATTTTTGAGGCACGTCAAAGACATGAAGCAAATTGATCGCGTGACCTCTGATCATCTTGTGATCTCCAGACTTGGGCAATAAGGTGTGCCTTGTTGGGGAACGTTGCAGAAAACAAAAATTTTCCTACGGTTTCACCAAGATCTATCTATGAGTTCATCTAGCAACGAGTCATCAGATGCATCTACATACCTTTGTAGATCGCGAGCGGAAGCGTTCAAAGAACGTGGATGAAGTAGTCGTACACGACGTGATTCAAATCACCGGAGATCCTAGCGCCGAGCGGACGGCACCTCCGCGTTCAACACACGTACGGTCAGCGTAACGTCTCCTTCTTCTTGATCCAGCAAGAGGGAAGAAGAGGTTGAGGAAGATGGCTCCAGCAGCAGCACGACGGCGTGGTGATGGTGGAGCTGCAGAACTCCGTCAGGGCTTCGCCAAGCACTATGGAGGATGAGGAGGTATTGGAGAGGGAGAGGGAGGCAACCAAAGGCGTGGGAGAAAAGCCCTCCCTCCCCCACTATATATAGGAGGGCCAAGGGGGGGGGCTGCCGGCCCTAGGAGATCCAATCTCCTAGGGGGGGCGGCGGCCAAGGGGAGGTTTCCCTCCCCCCCAAGGCACCTAGGGGTGCCTTCCACAAGTGGGACTCTTCCCCTTTGGGAAACCCTAGGCGCATGGGCCCTTGGGGCTGGTGCCCTTGGCTCATGTAGGCCAAGGTGCGCCCCCTACAGCCCATGTGCCCCCCACGGGGCAGGTGGCCCCACCCTGTGGACCCCCGGGACCCCTCCGGTGGTCCCGGTACAATACCGATAACCCCGAAACTTGTCCCGATGGCCGAAACAGCACTTCCTATATATAATTCTTTACCTCCGGACCATTCCAGAACTCCTTGTGACGTCCGGGATCTCATCCGGGACTCCGAACAACATTCGGGTTACTGCATATACATATCCCTACAACCCTAGCGTCACCGAACCTTAAGTGTGTAGACCCTACGGGTTCGGGAGACAGGCAGACATGACCGAGACGACTCTCCGGTCAATAACCAACAGCGGGATCTGGATACCCATGTTGGCTCCCACATGCTCCACGATGATCTCATCGGATGAACCACGATGTCGAGGATTCAAGCAACCCCGTATACAATTCCCTTTGTCAATCGGTATGTTACTTGCCCGAGATTCAATCGTCGGTATCCCAATACCTCGTTCAATCTCGTTACCGGCAAGTCACTTTACTCATACCATAATGCATGATCCCGTGACCAGACACTTGGTCACTTTGAGATCATTATGATGATGCATTACCGAGTGGGCCCAGTGATACCTCTCCGTCATACGGAGTGACAAATCCCAGTCTTGATCCGTGTCAACCCAACAGACACTTTTGGAGATACCCGTAGTATACCTTTATAGTCACCCAGTTACGTTGTGACGTTTGGTACACCCAAAGAACTCTTACGGTATCCGGGAGTTACACGATCTCATGGTCTAAGGAAAGGATACTTGACATTGGAAAAACTCTAGCAAACGAACTATACGATCTTTTTGCTATGTTTAGGATTGGGTCTAGTCCATCACATCATTCTCCTAATGATGTGATCTCGTTATCAATGACATCCAATGTCCATAGTCAGGAAACCATGACTATCTGTTGATCAACGAGCTAGTCAACTAGAGGCTTACTAGGGACACGTTGTTGTCTATTATTCACACATGTATTACGATTTCCGGATAACACAATTATAGCATGAATAAAGACAATTATCATGAACAAGGAAATATAATAATAATGCTTTTATTATTGCCTCTAGGGCATATTTCCAACAGTCTCCCACTTGCACTAGAGTCAATAATCTAGTTACATTGTGATGAATCGAACACCCATGGAATTCTGGTGTTGATCATGTTTTTCTCTAGGGAGAGGTTTAGTCAACGAATCTGCTACATTCAGGTCCGTATGTACTTTACAAATATCTATGTCTCCATCTTGAACATTTTCACGAATGGAGTTGAAGCGACGCTTGATGTGCCTTGTCTTCTTGTGAAACCTAGGCTCCTTGGCAAGTGCAATAGCTCCAGTGTTGTCACAAAAGAGTTTGATTGGCCCCGACGCATTGGGTATGACTCCTAGGTCGGTGATGAACTCCTTCACCCAAATTGCTTCATGTGCTGCCTCCGAGGCTGCCATGTACTCCGCTTCACATGTAGATCCCGCCACGACGCTCTGCTTGCAACTGCACCAGCTTACTGCCCCACCATTCAAAATATACACGTATCCGGTTTGTGACTTAGAGTCATCCAGATCTGTGTCGAAGCTAGCGTCGACGTAACCCTTTACGACGAGCTCTTCGTCACCTCCATAAATGAGAAACATTTCCTTAGTCCTTTTTAGGTACTTCAGGATATTCTTGACTGCTGTCCAGTGTTCCTTGCCGGGATTACTTTGGTACCTTCCTACCAAACTTACGGCAAGGTTTACATCAGGTCTGGTACACAGCATGGCATACATAATAGAACCTATGGCTGAGGCATAGGGGATGACACTCATCTCTTCTATATCTTCTGCTGTGGTCGGACATTGAGCTGAGCTCAATTTCATACCTTGTAACACAGGCAAGAACCCCTTCTTAGATTGATCCGTATTGAACTTCTTCAATATCTTCTCAAGGTATGTGCTTTGTGAAAGACCTATGAGGCGTCTTGATCTATCTCTATAGATCTTGATGCCGAATATATAAGCAGCTTCTCCAAGATCCTTCATTGAAAAACTCTTATTCAAGTAGGCCTTGATGCTGTCCAAGAGTTCTATATCATTTTCCATCAAAAGTATGTCATCTACATATAATATGAGAAATGCTACAGAGCTCCCACTCACTTTCTTGTAAACGCAGGCTTCTCCATAAGTCTGCGTAAACCCAAACGCTTTGATCATCTCATCAAAGCGAATGTTCCAACTCCGAGATGCTTGCACCAGCCCATAAATCGAGCGTTGGAGCTTGCACACCTTGTCAGCATTCTTAGGATCGACAAAACCTTCCGGCTGCATCATATACAATTCTTCCTTAAGGAAACCATTAAGGAATGCCGTTTTGACATCCATTTGCCATATCTCATAATCGTAGAATGCGGCAATTGCTAACATGATTCGGACGGACTTCAGCTTCGCTACTGGTGAGAAAGTCTCATCGTAGTCAACCCCTTGAACTTGTCGATAACCCTTAGCGACAAGCCGAGCTTTATAGATGGTCACATTACCATCCGCGTCTGTCTTCTTCTTAAAGATCCATTTATTTTCTATGGCTCGCCGTTCAACGGGCAAGTCAGTCAAAGTCCATACTTCGTTTTCATACATGGATCCTATCTCGGATTTCATGGCTTCTAGCCATTTGTTGGAATCTGGGCCCGCCATCGCTTCTTCATAGTTCGAAGGTTCACCGTTGTCTAACAACATGATTTCCAAGACAGGGTTGCCGTACCACTCTGGTGCGGAACGTGTCCTTGTGGACCTTCGAAGTTCAGTAGCAACTTGATCAGAAGTTTCATGATCATCATCATTAACTTCCTCTCTAGTCGGTGCAGGCACCTCATGAACATTTTCTTGAGTTGCGCCATTTTCCGGTTCAAGAGGTAACACTTCATCAAGTTCTACTTTCCTCCCACTTACTTCTTTCGAGAGAAACTCCTTCTCTAGAAAGCATCCATTCCTGGCAACAAAGATCTTGCCTTCGGATCTGAGGTAGAAGGTATACCCAACAGTTTCTTTAGGGTATCCTATGAAGACGCATTTTTCCGACTTGGGTTCGAGCTTTTCAGGTTGAAGTTTCTTGACATAAGCATCACATCCCCAAACTTTTAGAAACGACAGCTTAGGTTTCTTCCCAAACCATAATTCAAACGGTGTCGTCTCAACGGATTTCGACGGAGCCCTATTTAAAGTGAATGCGGCAGTCTCTAAAGCATAGCCCCAAAAAGATAGTGGTAAATCGGTAAGAGACATCATAGATCGTACCATATCTAATAGAGTGCGATTACGACGTTCGGACACACCGTTACGCTGAGGTGTTCCAGGCGGCGTGAGTTGTGAAACTATTCCACATTTTCTTAAGTGTGTGCCAAATTCATGACTCAAGTATTCTCCTCCACGATCTGATCGTAGAACCTTGATTTTCCTGTCACGTTGATTCTCAACCTCACTCTGAAATTCCTTGAACTTTTCAAAGGTTTCAGACTTGTGTTTCATTAAGTAGACATACCCATATCTACTCAAGTCATCAGTGAGGGTGAGAACATAACGATAGCCATCGCGAGCCTCAATGCTCATTGGACCGCACACATCAGTATGTATGATTTCCAATAAGTTGGTTGCTCGCTCCATTGTTCCTGAGAACGTTGTCTTGGTCATTTTACCCATGAGGCATGGTTCACACGTGTCAAATGATTCATAATCAAGAGACTCTAAAAGTCCATCTGCATGGAGCTTCTTCATGCGTTTGACACCTATGTGACCAAGGCGGCAGTGCCACAAGTATGTGGGACTATCATTATCAACCTTGCATCTTTTGGTACTCACACTATGAATATGTGTAGCATTACGCTCGAGATTCATTAAGAATAAACCATTCACCATAGGAGCATGACCACAAAACATATCTCTCATATAAATAGAACAACCATTATTCTCGGATTTAAATGAGTAGCCATCTCGAATTAAACGAGATCCCGATACAATGTTCATGCTCAAAGTTGGCACTAAATAACAATTATTAAGGTTTAAAACTAATCCCGAAGGTAAATATAGAGGTAACGTGTCGACGGCGATCACATTGACCTTGGAACCATTCCCGACACGCATCGTCACCTCGTCCTTCGCCAGTCTCCGCTTATTCCGCAGCCCCTGCTTTGAGTTACAAATGTGAGCAACTGCACCGGTATCAAATACCCAGGAGCTACTACGGGTACTGGTAAGGTACACATCAATTACATGTATATCACATATACCTTTTGTTTTGCCGGCCTTCTTGTCCGCTAAGTATTTGGGGCAGTTCCGCTTCCAGTGACCGCTTCCCTTGCAATAAAAGCACTCAGTCTCGGGCTTGGGTCCATTCTTTGGCTTCTTCCCGGCAGCTTGCTTGCCGGGTGCGGCAACTCCCTTGCCGTCCTTCTTGAAGTTCTTTTTACCCTTGCCCTTCTTGAACTTAGTGGTTTTATTGACCATCAACACTTGATGTTCCTTCTTGACTTCTACCTCTGCTAATTTCAGCATTGCAAATACCTCAGGAATGGTCTTTTCCATCCCCTGCACATTGAAGTTCATCACAAAGCTCTTGTAGCTTGGTGGAAGCGACTGGAGAATTCTGTCAATGACCGCATCATCCGGGAGATTAACTCCCAGCTGAGTCAAGCGGTTATGTAACCCAGACATAGTGAGTATGTGCTCACTGACAAAACTATTTTCCTCCATCTTACAGCTAAAGAATTTGTTGGAGACTTCATATCTCTCGACCCGAGCATGAGCTTGAAAAACCATTTTCAGCTCTTCGAACATCTCATATGCTCCATGTCTCTCAAAACACTTTTGGAGCCCCGGCTCTAAATTGTAAAGCATGCCGCACTAAACGAGGGAGTAGTCATCAGCACGTGTCTGCCAAGCGTTCATAACGTCTTGGTTCTGTGGGACGGGAGCTTCACCTAGCGGTGCTTGTAGGACATAATCTTTCTTGGCAGCTATGAGGATGATCCTCAGGTTCTGGACCCAGTCCGTGTAGTTGCTGCCATCGTCTTTCAGCTTGGTTTTCTCTAGGAACACGTTGAAGTTGAGGACTACGTTGGCCATTTGATCTACAAGACATATTGTAAAGATTTTAGACTAAGTTCATGATAATTAAGTTCATCTAATCAAATTATGCAATGAACTCCCACTTAGATAGACATCCCTCTTCTAGTCATCTAAGTATAACATGATCTGAGTCAACTAGGCCGTGTCCGATCATCACGTGAGACGGACTAGTCAACATCGGTGAACATCTTCATGTTGATCGTATCTTCTATACGACTCATGCTCGACCTTTCGGTCTTTTGTGTTCCGAGGCCATGTCTATACACATGCTAGGCTCGTCAAGTCAACCTAAGTGTTTGCATGTGTAAATCTGTCTTACACCCGTTGTATGTGAACGTTTGAATCAAACACCTGATCATCACGTGGTGCATTGAAGCAACGAACCGTCGCAACGGTGCACAGTTAGGGGGAACACTTGCTTGAAATTATTATGAGGGATCATCTTATTCACTACCGTCGTTCTAAGTAAACAAGATGCAAAACATGATAAACATCACATGCAATCAAATAATAATAGTGACATGATATGGCCAATATCACATAGCTCCTTTGATCTCCATCTTGGGGCTCCATGATCATCTTGTCACCGGCATGACACCATGATCTCCATCATCGTGTCTCCATGAAGTTGCTCGCCAACTATTACTTCTACTACTATGGCTAACGTGTTTAGCAATAAAGTAAAGCAATTTACATGGCGTTTCTCAATGACACGCAGGTCATATAAAAGAATAAAGACAACTCCTATGGCTCCTGCCGGTTGTCATACTCATCGACATGCAAGTCGTGATTCCTATTACAATGGCACGAACATCTCATACATCACATATGTATCATTCATCATTCATCACAACTTTGGCCATATCATATCACAAAGCACTTGCTGCAAAAACAAGTTAGACGTCCTCTAATTGTTGTTGCAAGTTTTACGTGGCTGAAGTAGGGTTCTAGCAAGAACGTTTTCTTACCTACGTGAAAGCCACAACGTGATTTGTCAACTTCTATTTACCCTTCATAAGGACCCTTTTCATCGAATCCGCTCCAACTAAAGTAGGAGAGACAGTCACCCGCCAGCCACCTTATGCAACTAGTGCATGTTTGTCGGTGGAACCGGTCTCACGTAAGCATACGTGTAAGGTTGGTCCGGGCCGCTTCATCCCACAATACCGTCGAAGCAAGATAAGACTAGTAGCGGCAAGAAAGTTGACAACATCTACGCCCACAATAAATTGTGTTCTACTCACGCAAGAAGAACTACACATAGACCTAGCTCATGATGCCACTGTTGGGGAACGTTGCAGAAAACAAAAATTTTCCGGTTTCACCAAGATCTATCTATGAGTTCATCTAGCAACGAGTCATCGGATGCATCTACATACCTTTGTAGATTGCGAGCGGAAGCGTTCAAAGAACGTGGATGAAGTAGTCGTACACGACGTGATTCAAATCACGGGAGATCCTAGCGCCGAACGGACGGCACCTCCGCGTTCAACACACGTACGGTCAGCGTAACGTCTCCTTCTTCTTGATCTAGCAAGAGGGAAGAAGAGGTTGAGGAAGATGGCTCCAGCAGCAGCACGATGGCATGGTGATGGTGGAGCTGCAGAACTCCGTCAGGGCTTCGCCAAGCACTATGGAGGAGGAGGAGGTATTGGAGAGGGAGAGGGAGGCAACCAAAGGCGTGGGAGAAAAGCCCTCCCTCCCCCACTATATATAGGAGGGCCAAGGGGGGGGGGGGCACCGGCCCTAGGAGATCCAATCTCCTAGGGGGGCGGCGGCCAAGGGGAGGTTTCCCTCCCCCCGAAGGCACCTAGGGGTGCCTTCCACAAGTGGGACTCTTCCCGTTTGGGAAACCCTAGGCGCATGGGCCCTTGGGGCTGGTGCCCTTGGCCCATGTAGGCCAAGGTGCGCCCCCTACAGCCCATGTGCCCCCCACGGGGCAGGTGGCCCCACCCTGTGGACCCCCGGGACCCCTCCGGTGGTCCCGGTACAATACCGATAACCCCGAAACTTGTCCCGATGGCCGAAACAGCACTTCCTATATATATAATTCTTTACCTCCGGACCATTCCAGAACTCCTTGTGACGTCCGGGATCTCATCCGGGACTCCGAACAATATTCGGGTTACTGCATATACATATCCCTACAACCCTAGCGTCACCGAACCTTAAGTGTGTAGACCCTACAGGTTCGGGAGACAGGCAGACATGACCGAGACGACTCTCCGGTCAATAACCAATAGCGGGATCTGGATACCCATGTTGGCTCCCACATGCTCCACGATGATCTCATCGGATGAACCACGATGCCGAGGATTCAAGCAACCCCGTATACAATTCCCTTTGTCAATCGGTATGTTACTTGCCCGAGATTCGATCGTCGGTATCCCAATACCTCGTTCAATCTCGTTACCGGCAAGTCACTTTACTCGTACCGTAATGCATGATCCCGTGACCAGACACTTGGTCACTTTGAGCTCATTATGATGATGCATTACCGAGTGGGCCCAGTGATACCTCTCCGTCATACGGAGTGACAAATCCCAGTCTTGATCCGTGTCAACCCAACAGACACTTTCGGAGATACCCGTAGTATACCTTTATAGTCACCCAGTTATGTTGTGATGTTTGGTACACCCAAAGAACTCTTACGGTATCCGGGAGTTACACGATCTCATGGTCTAAGGAGATGATACTTGACATTGGAAAAACTCTAGCAAACGAACTATACGATCTTTATGCTATGTTTAGGATTGGGTCTAGTCCATCACATCATTCTCCTAATGATGTGATCTCGTTATCAATGACATCCAATGTCCATAGTCAGGAAACCATGACTATCTGTTGATCAACGAGCTAGTCAACTAGAGGCTTACTAGGGACACGTTGTTGTCTATTACTCACACATGTATTACGATTTCCGGATAACACAATTATAGCATGAATAAAGACAATTATCATGAACAAGGAAATATAATAATAATGCTTTTATTATTGCCTCTAGGGCATATTTCCAACATGCCTCAGTATCCAATTGATAGTGGGCAGTCCTGACAGAAGATGGTGCACTGAGCCAAACTTGAACGTGTCAAGTGCTTCATTCGGAATCTCCTTGTACATGTTGGACATAGTGTTGTGGTCCATCTTCTTCTTGGCATAAATGTCCAAGTCATCTGCTTGCTCCTCTGGGGCATTGATCAACTTCGCCCATTCCTCAACAGTTGATTGGTACCTTGTACCCTCTGACATCCAAGTGATCCTGCCATCCGGATAGAAGTGTGCTGTGGAGTAGAATTGCATGATTAGCTCCTCGTTCCACTTTGTGAGCTTCTGCCCAACAAATTCTGCCACTCCACATGCACTAAAGCTGTCATATACTCCAGGGTAGTGTTCCTCATTTTCCTTTATGTAGGTCCAGTCGACCCATCTCATGTCACATACAATTGGCTTCTTGTCAAGCAAAACTGTCTCATAGAAATCCTGCTGCTCCTTGGTATGAAACCTGTAGTCCACTATAGTCCTTCTCCTAGAAGCATACGGATCTGCTTCTCTCCACTTCCTCAGCCCTGAATCTCTCTTGAGCTTCATATCCTTAGCCACAGGATGAGCATCGTTGTGGTCTGGGATCTTGGGCTTGAGCTTCCTAAGGACATTCTCTTCCTCTTCCTCTACAGCTTCAGGCACTGGGGCCTTGTTCTTTTCAGTGGCTGGGATGCTTCTTGTGTTTCTCTTTGGTGCACTCTTAGGCTTAGATGCAGCCTTGGGTGCTTCCTTGGGCTTGGATGCAGTTGTCCCTGACCTTATGGCATCTCCCATAAGCTTGGCTGCCTTGGGTGCTGGTGCAGTAACCTCTTCTTCTTCCTCCTCATCTACCATGATGGAGGCCTTTCCAAGCACTCTGGCTACAGTCTTCTTCACTCTTTCTTTCCTCTTTTTGCCCTCAGCAGCAACGGGCTCAATGGGAGCAGACTTCACAGTTGAAGCTCTAGCCTTTGACATGGGCTGCCTGCCTGCTGGCCTTTTGATTTTCAGGCCTGGCTTTGTGCCTTGAGCTGGCTCAACTCTCTTTGATGTGGCCTCTTCCTCTGCCACATAATCCTCATCTTCAGAATCAGAAGTTCTCTTCTTCCTTTGTCTAGTGGCAGCTTTAGGCAGGTTGCTGGGTGTGCTCCTACTGCCATCATCTGAGGAACTTGAGGGGCTAGTGCCCTCACTCAACTGCACTTGCTTCTCTGACAAGTTCTGGCTGTCACTCTGGTCTGACATGATGCAAATTCTGACTGTTGACCCTGTGAATAGATTATGGATGAGATAGAGTGGATGAGCATCACAAAATGCAGAGATTTTTGCAAAAGAATAATTCAAAAACTTAGTTTTAGTTTCCCACTGAAATCATCTCGGATCTACCGATTTTCAAACTCGGTGACACCGAAGCAGTTTTGGCACCAGAACTAGTGAACTCGGTCAGACCAAGTCACAGTTCGGTGGCACCAAGACTGCTAGGGTTTCACAGAGTTCCAAAATCGGTCACACCGATAAGTAATTCTCGGTTAGACCAAGTTTTACTTGTGCAATGGCATAAGCCAAATCGGTGGGACCGAGTTTTTCAACTCGGTGGGTCTGAGATGGTTTCGGCGGAAACCTAACCCTAAAATTTTCGAATTAAACCTAATCTACGAGTTCATTGACTGGATAGGAGTTTATCAAACGTGGCAAGAATCATGATGATCACAATGTGCTAGGAATCGGATTGGAGAATAGCACAAAGATCGAGTCCATACCCTAGTTCGGCGGAGACTCGCTACGGCGGCAACGGCGGGGCAGAATTCCCATTGACGGCGACGGAGACCAGCGACTGGAGGCTGCTGGCGGCGAGGACGACGATCCGGAGACCCAGGAGGCAGAGCGAGCTATGCGCGGGCGAAGAGGTTTCGAAGAAATTTCCAAAATTCTGCCCGTCACTATATATAGCCCGACCCTGTCGGTGTGACCGAGTGGAACAACTCGGTGGCACCGAGATGCAAAACTGTATACAGTTATTGCAACTCGGTGTGACCGAGTGGTTGAAATCGGTTGCACCGAGATCGAAAACCTAGATCAACTTAATGATCTCGGTAGGACCAAAAGTATGGTATCGGTCAGACCGAGAATCACAAAGAGGTTTTGGAAGTTTAAGTCTATGACGAATCGGGGACTCCGAGCGCTCCTCACACAGAGTGGTTCGAATCTGACTTGATCAAGTTTTGTGATGCAGCATGAATAGAGTTTGAGACGAGAAAAGCATAGATAGCTAGAGGAGGTTCTTAGGCATTCTTGTCCATCCACTTGGCAAAAGAAGATAAAGCCAAACAATTAAAACAACAAGTGGATGTCCTCGAATGAGTAAAATATGCAACCAACATGCTCACACAATAAGATGGCAAATGAAATATGTGGCAAAGCATGCACAAACAATTCTAGCATCTATCAAGCAATTTGCGATGACTAGGTCATCTATATATGAGTATATTGACTTAGGAGTCAAGTGAGAACACTTGATCGTAGGTCATACTCATCGTTTAAGCTCAAGTGGGGTTACCACTTTTACATAAAGCATTGTTGTATTCACATCTTTAGAGTTGCTTTAGTTCAAGTCTTAGAGTAAAGCTCCCCCTAGATGTGATATCCCCCCTAAGAGGGATGAACTAACCTTGGGTTTTGTCGATGATGACTTCATGTAGATGTTGAAGATGTGGATGCTCAATGTTGATGTAGATCACTTTGGAGCTATCCATTTGAGTGAATTGCACTTTCAATACCTACATGGGTTAGTCCCACAAGGAACAAAGAAGGATATCCATAGACATAGAGTGATGCATACACAAGATGATGTCCATGAAAACTTTAGGTTACCTTGTCCCTTGTCTTACCAACAAGAGGGTTTGTGACTCCTTGAACTAGTGCATGATGTGGAAGTTGATTGCACTTGTTCTTGCCAAAATGATGAGAGTGAAATATGTTGGCGGAGTCACCCTGAAGAACTCTCTAGTTCTTTTTCTTTTGGATCCACACCATCTTGATGGGAATCCTTGGAGTTGTAGTCATACTTGATGAAGTGGAGCTTGACGTGGTGTCATACTTCTCTTGAGCTTGTATCCCCTTGAAAGAGGTGTCATACTTCTCTTGTTGAGGAACAAACTTTGTCTTGGGGTATTGATCTTCTTCCCACTCAACTCCATTGGCATTGAACTTTCGTTCAAAACCAACACCTTGATTCTTCCGGTGCATTCCTTACTTGCGCACAATTTCCTCGAATTGCTTACTCCCGACAAGGCTTTTGTATACTCCTTTCTCTATAATCCCCTTCAATAAGCTATTTTCTTGCTCAAGTGTAACTTGGCTAAGAGAATCATTAGTGGAATCAAGAGAACTACTAGAAGCAACAATATTGGATTTAGCATGATCATTGTTACTACTAGAGGAAGAATCTTTCTTGTTCTTGTTACTAGACTTGACTTGAGGCATGTTAGTGGATAATAGTAAACGCTTGGCAATGTAAGAAGAACTTTTCTTGCGGATATCATCATTGATTGCCTTTAAGAACTCATGCTCTTGCTCAAGATTGAGCTTTTCAAAGCGTAATTTCTCATGAGCTCTTAAAAGTTCTTTATGATCTTCGAAGATAGTTTCATGAGCTAACTTAAGAGTGTTTAGTTCTTTAGTTAGAGCCTCAATCTTCTCCTTATCATTCTCATTCGTTTTAGCATGATTAATTGATGTTTCATCATAGTACTCATCACTAGAGTTGTCAACAAGCAAGTCATCATCACCTAACAAGTCATCTTCATCACTATTAAAATCAACATACTCGGGGTGTGTTACCTTAGGACCTTTGGCCATGAAGCATCTTCCAATTCCTTCATTTGGTGAGTCAAATATGTCGTAGGAGTTGGTTGACACAAGTGCTAGACCGGCAACACCTTCATCTTGAGTATCTTCGGAGTCGGAGTGATAACTTCTCTCGGAGTGGCTGTCGGAGTCGGAGCCGGATACCCATTCACCAACATGAGCTTGGTGTCTTTGTTTTGTGTAGCTCCTTGATGATTTTTCCTTCCTTTCCGAATCCTTGCTTCTCCGTGAGTATCTCCGTTCATAACGATCATCTCTACTCCTCCTCTCTCTTGGTGGTGATTCTTTGCTTCTTCTTTTTGGAGAATCTTCTCTTCTCTTGTAGGGAGCCATACACTCATTGGAATAGTGTCCGGGTCTTCCACAATTGTAGCAGTTTCGCTCTCGACTAGAAGATCTTTTGTCATTGTATGACCTTGACTTGAAGCTTCTATCTTTTCTTCTACTCTTGTAGAACTTGTTGAAGTTCTTCACCATTAAGCTCAATTCTTCATTGAAGGTTTGTTTCTCACTTGATGATGTGGGGACTTCACATGAGGCTTTGTAGGCACCACTTGATTTGTTGTGAAGTTCCTCTTTATCCTTGAGTGACATCTCATGAGCAACAATCCTTCCAATCACTTCCGTTGGCTTGAGATCTTTGTAATTGGGCATCATTTGAATCAATGTGCACACGGTATCATATTTCCCATCCAAGGCTCTTAGGATCTTCTTGATGATGAATCTATCGGTCATCTCTTCACTTCCTAAGCCGGCAATCTCATTTGTGATGAGAGCAAGCCTAGAGTACATTTCGGCGACACCTTCACCATCCTTCATCTTGAACTTGTCAAGTTGACTTTGGAGCACATCCAACTTGGATTCCTTGACGGAGTCGGTACCTTCGTGCATATCAATCAAAGTGTCCCAAATTTCCTTTGCATTCTCAAGGCGGCTGATTTTGTTGAATTCTTCGGGGCACAATCCGTTGAAGAGAATATCACAAGCTTGAGCATTGTATTGCAACATCTTCAACTCATCCGCGGTAGCTTCACGGTTTGGTTCCCTCCCATCAAAGAACTCACCTTGGAAGCCAACACAAACAATAGCCCATACGGCGGGGTTATGTCCAAGAATATGCATTTTCATTTTATGCTTCCAACTAGAAAAATTAGTACCATCAAAGTAAGGACCTCTACGGTGATAATTTCCCTTGCTAGACGCCATACTCTCCTAGGTTGTGAAACCAAGGCTATGACCACCAAAAGCTATGGAGATCAAGGCAAATGGAGACCAAAGCTCTTATACCACTTGTAGGATCGAAAGTATGTCTAGAGGGGGGGGGGTGATTAGACTACTTGACCAAATAAAAACTTAACCTTTTCCCAATTTTAGTTCTTGGCAGTTTTTAGCTATCTTAGGACAAGTCAAGCAATCATTACACAATTCAAGCAAGCATGCAAAGAGTATATTGGCAGTGGAAAGTAAAGCATGCAACTTGCAAGAATATAAAGGGAAGGGTTTGGAGAATTCAAACGCTATTGGAGACACGGATGTTTTTCCCGTGGTTCGGATAGGTGGTGCTATCCTACATCCACGTTGATGGAGACTTCAACCCACGAAGGGTAACGGTTGCGCGAGTCCACGGAGGGCTCCACCCACGAAGGGTCCACGAAGAAGCAACCTTGTCTATCCCACCATGGCCATCGCCCACAAAGGACTTGCCTCACTAGCGGTAGATCTTCACGAAGTAGGCGATCTCCTTGCCCTTACAAACTCCTTGGTTCAACTCCACAATCTTGTCAGAGGCTCCCAAGTGACACCTAGCCAATCTAGGAGACACCACTCTCCAAGAACTAACAAATGGTGTGTTGATGATGAACTCCTTGCTCTTGTGCTTCAAATGATAGTCTCCCCAACACTCAACTCTCTTTCATAGGATTTGGATCTGGTGGAAAGAAGATTTGAGTGGAAAGCAACTTGGGGAAGGCTAGAGATCAATATTCATATGGTTTGAGTGGAATATCTTGGTCTCAACACATGAGTAGGTGGTTCTCTCTCAGAACATATGAGTTGGAATGGTGTATGTGTTCTGATGGCTCTCTCCACGAGTGAAGAGGAGGTGGAGGGGTATTTATAGCCTCCACACAAAATCCAACCGTTACACACAATTTATCAATCTCGGTGGGACCGAATCAGAAAACTCGGTCGGACCGAAATAGTAAACCTAGTGACCGTTAGGAATTTCGGCGGGACTGACATGCAACTCGGTAGGACCGATTCGGTTAGGGTTTGGGCATAACGTAATCTCGGTGAGACCGATTGCACAAACTCGGTGAGACCGAGTTTGGCAATAAGCTAACCAGAGAGTTGGTCAGGCAAACTCGGTATGACCGACTCGCTCTTTTGGTGAGACCGAAAAGTTACAAGTAGGAAACATAGAGTTTACATTGCAATCTCGGTGGGACCGATTCGCTCTTTCGGTGAGACCGAAAAGTTACGAAAGGGAAACAGAGAGTTTGCAATCCCATCTCGGTGAGACCGAGATCCTTATCGGTAGGACCGAATTGCTAGGGTTTGGCAGTGGCAAATGACAAGTGAAACTCGATGGCGCCGGATTGAAAGAATCGGTATGACCGAGTTTGGCTTAGTGTTTAGGTCATTTGTTGCTATGGAAAAGTGGTTGAGGATTTTGGAGCATATCACCAAGCACATAAAGGAAGAGGCTCATTAAGCAACACCTCATCCCTCCTTGATAGTATTGGCTTTTCCTAAAGACTCAATGTGATCTTGGATCACTAAAATATAAAATGAAGAGTCTTGAACTTTTGAGCTTGAGCCAATTCTTTGTCCTTAGCATTTTGAGGGTTCCACTTTCACATCCATGCCATGCCAATCATTGAGCTTTCCTGAAATAATCATCTTGAAATAGCATTAGCTCAATGAGCTATATGTTGTTATGAATTACCAAAACCACCTAGGGATAGTTGCACTTTCACATGTCTGTGATCATATCCGGGACTCCGAACTTCCTTCGGTACATCAAAACTGTCAGGACCTCGATTCCAAGTCACATCGATCTAGCCGGTAACACCTCATATCACTTTGCGGCCTCACGCACGGTATCCCACGGGTGACGCCTTACCATGGCCCGGGACCATTTGTGCCTTTTGGCTCATGTATATGATAGTGTCGCTAGCATCCATATGACAGAGAACCCGGGCCGACATGGCTAGTCGTGAACCCAAAGCGGCACAGACCTATGGAGACAGGCATACGGGAATCACATCGAACATGTCGGTCATCAACGAGTGATTCCGGGCTATAGCACTAGGCTAACAGGACTCTGGGGATCCCAGGCTGTAACAGGCTAGGCAGGACTCTGGAAGCCACCGTGTGACATTTCCCCGAAGGGACAGACATAGGGACGAAGTGAAACACATGCCGGCCAGTCAAGTGTCCTGAACAGTAGTGCTGGGCTAGCAGGACTCCGGTGAACCGGGCTGTAGCGGACTACTATGGCTCATGGAAGCACTAGACTACATTTCCCCATAAGAGAGACTGCCAAGGATAAACAAATAGATTGTCGGATCCCACACATACCAAGCATTTCAATCATACACACAATATGCTCGATATGTGTAAATACAACATGGCATCACAACATAACTCTACAACTCAAATATTTATTCATTAGGCTCCGAGGAGCGAGATATTACAAACATGGGTCTCATGACCCAACATACAGAGCATACAAGCAACAAGCACATGCAGAAGCTTAACTTGTCTGAGTACAGACAACTACAAATGAAAAAGGCTGAGAAGCCTGACTATCTACCAGATCCTGCCGAGGGCACAAGATCGTAGCTGAGGTATCAAGCTAAATGTCGAAGTCCACGCGAAACTACTAGCGAGACTGAAGTCTCTCTGCAAAACATAAATTAAGCAAACATGAGTACAAAGGTATTCAGCAAGACTTACATCAGAACTAGCTACATATGCATCGGTATCAACAAAGGGGGGGGGGGGGGGTGGAGTTTAACTGCAGCAAGCCAGCTTTGACTCAGTGGCTACTCTGAACTACGACTGCAAGAAACTCTTTGAGGTGGCGCACACGAGTCCACATATTCACCATTCAATACACTACTATGGATCCGCTCCCATCTCCCTACGAGAAGGCCATCCATAGCACTCACGCTTATCTTGCGAGTTTTAGGGTATCCACTTTCACTTGTCTATGAACTATGCAAGGGGTCCAAGTTTCCATATCCGAGGAATCCGGCTGTTCGAATAGATAATGATAACCCTGCAGGGGTGTACTTCTTCACACACGCTCCCGCCACTTATAGCCCTGTACACGTCATGTACCTCGGCAACCTTCAAGTGGAAGCCGGGCGAGGGTGTCGGCCACGGCCTACCTAAACACTTAAGTCTCTAGTCCAGGTTTATCGCCTATCCAGGTTCCATCCGCAGGGAGTCCGGCCGAGGTTTCCACATACGGCCCCGAACGATGTGAACAGGGTTCCCGAGGCACCAAACGGGCGCCCGGTACACCGTGCCACGGTGTATCTACCGCAACATAGCCCACCCCTAGGGTCAGCGCTACGCACGGCCGCCAACACATAACCTACAAACACCAGAAACTAGTTGCAACTCCTGGACAGAGTACTCGGGTGATTAAGAAGCCGAGAGGGTCAATTAAGGATCCCAATGAGTGGTAGTAGCTGTTCATGGATCACAGACACAGAGCTCAGTTCCTGAGGACGGCTGCAATGAGACAACCCACCATGTACTCCTACATGGCCTCTCACCGCTACCTTTACCAAATCGTGTTCACACACTTAGCTCACACACAATAGGACATGTTCAACACCATTCCGATTCACTTCCGATGAATCAGACCCGACTCAACTCTAAGCAGTAGCAGGCATGACAAACAAGCATGAATGAGTAGGCACATCAGGGCTCAAACAACTCCTACTCATGCTAGTGGGTTTCATCTATTTACTGTGGCAATGACAGGTCATGCAGAGGATAAGGGGTTCAACTACCGCAACAAGTAACAGATGAATCATTGTTGTCCTAATGCAGTAAAAGAGAGCAGGAGCGAGAGAGTGGGCTTGTATCGGAATGAACAAGGGGGTTGTGCTTGCCTGGCACATCTGAAGATAACATTGAGTCTTCATCAGTGTCAATGATCACAGCGCCGGAGCAGCGTCTACCGAGAGGGGACAAACACCGACAACAGAGAAAGAAACACAATCAATGCAATGCACAATATGATGCATGATCATGGCATGTCAATATGCTGTGGTTTGAGCTAATGCAACTAGTAACATGTTAAATGGAGTTGGTTTGAACACTAGGTTCAAATTCAAATTCAAACTATGAATTCAAATAGTGCATTATCATGTTTTGGACTAAACAGTGAGGTTAAGTTGCTCAAACATGCATGAAAACGCCATAAACAGATTCCTTGAATTTTTTGATAATTTTACATATATAATTTATTTTATTTGGAGTTACGGTCAAATTTCTATGATTTTTAGAAGTTTAGGCAATTTTCTGGAATTTTCTGAATTGTTTTAAAACAGAAATTAATTACTGCATCAGCATGACATCAGGGTGACGTAAGCAAGTCAACAGGGCTGGTCCGGGTCAAACCTGACCAGTGGGGCCCACTGGTCAGTGACCCAGGGCTGGTTTCTGTGGCTGACGTGTGGGACCAGGCCAACGTTGACTTGACCAAAGTCAAAGCTGACACGTGGGGTCCATAGGGTTAGCACTAATCTAAACAGGGAACTAAACCCGGGGTTAATTAGGTGTGGGGTCCATCCGTCAGTGACTCAGGTGGTAGTTAGTGGGGTAATTAGCGCTAAATAAACCGGCGCCACGTCAGCAGGTGACGCCGGCGACCACAGCAGCGACGGGATCTCGCCGGAGTTGGTCGGGGCGGCGCTACAAGCGGCGGTTTGCGACGGGGTTTGGCTCCACGCGAAGAGCATGCTCGCGCGCTTCCAACGCAGCAAGCAGTAGTGGATGGGGTGCACGGAAACGACGCCGACGGCGAGAAGCGCGGCGGCCGGAGTTCGGGCGTCGAACGAATCGACGTCGCAGGGCACGGCAGGAGCAACAGGTGGTGGCTACGGCTCCGTGGTGATGCGCTGAGCGCAGTGGCACGCTCGGTTGCGAGCTCCGGTGGACGTGGCCACGGCAGCGAGGGGCTCAGGCGGCGGCCGGAGCTCGGCGTCCGTGCAGCTAGGCCCTAGAGGACGCGGAGAGGCCAGGGAAGAGGGGGAGTCGAAGCGGGCGCTCACAGGGAACACGCAGGGATGGTCAGTGGCCTCGCGGACGCGTCGAAGATGGCGAATCGACGGCGGTGAGCTTCGGCACCCGAGGAGGAAGACGGCGATGGTGATGGTGCTTCGAGGCATCCGGCGGGGCGCGGCTTGGTGGAGAGGAAGAGGAGGACGCGGCGGTGCTTCTGGAAGCATCGACGGGGCGAGGGAGGGCCGGTGGCCGTGGTGGTGCTCGTCGGCGCTCTCGGGCTCTCACGGACGGTCGCGGGAGAGAGGGACAGAGAGGGAAATCGCCATGGGAGAGAGAAGGAGGGGGCCAGGGGGTACGTGGCGTCCAAAGCGACGTCGGGGAGGCGGCGGAAGCAAGAGGTGGCCGGGCGCGCGCGTGCGTGCCGCGGGCACACGCCCTCCTGCCCACTGGCAGGAGGTGGAAGACGACAGGGAAGTGGAGGTGGGCTGGGCTGGCTTTGCCCGGCTGGGCTGCTACAGTGGTGGGCCAGTTGGCCCACCAGGTAGGTTCTCCCTCTTTCTCTTTTAATTTGTTTTTCAATTTTTCTGTAGTCTTTAGGGCTTTATTAAAAATACTTAGACCCTTTCAAAAATCACCAAACTGCTGCATGCCCAATGTTTGGAAAATATCAAACATGGAACATTTTGGTTTGGGATTATTTGGGCATTTTAAATATTTTATAGGATTTAAATGCTCAAATGCAAATACTATATGATTTAATTCAGTGACCCCCAATTGACCTAGAAAAATGTGCAATATTTTTGGTAGAGGTTCAAGACCAATCCAAAGATGATGAACATTTTAGAGGGGCATTTTGGGTTCAGTGAAATGATTTTTTTTTATTTGGACCCTAGTTGAGTTTCATTTGTTGCTAGGGTTTATCAGCCCCCATTTCAATATTAAAAGAAATTGAAATTGATGCATAATGCAATGCCACTAATTACAAGGAGATTTCTAGGGCTGTGACAACTCACCCCCACTAAACAAGGATCTCGTCCCGAGATTCAAGTCGTGAGGTAAGAAGACAGTGGGGACACGGAACTGACACAGTCTTCACGATCCATCGCATTTCTGAAGACGTTGATCCACTCATCATCTAGCATTGGCATCTTGCTCTGAGAATTTCATCCACTCATGACAATGAGAAGGAAGGAAAACCCTAAAGAGTCGATCTCCTCGAAGATCAGGCAACTCACGATCAACTCACGGAGTGAGACATAGAAACATCTCGCGAACTGAGAGGCAAAACTTGCATCAGGAGCGATAGAAGAAACAATTTGACGAGGGTTTCAAAGTAGCGAGGGAAATTGCCATGATTCTAAAACAGGGCACCTCGGGGAAGGTGACTCGAAGAACTATTCCCTTAAGTGGCAAAAAGAATTACTTTTGATTCAGAGATCGCTGAAACTCTTCATACCAGCTTAAGGCAATTTACAATTGATCGTTTGAGATAGCTTGAAGAGATGGCATAATTGGACTAGGATGGAAGATGTGGACTACCTTGTTGAAGACAACGCAATGGATGATTTTTGCTTATCATCAGAAATGGATGAGACCCATGGTAAGTCCACTTTTGAAGATGATCATGAACAACAGCTACTGAGGTGTAAGCTGGGAACAAAATGCAAATGTTGGGAATGATTCTAGTAACTGGGGAGAAGGTTCACCGGCAAAGGTGATTCCACCAATTGGATGGCTATCGAACAACTGAGAGGACGGAGGCACATTCCAGTTAACGACAACATCAGAACCTAGTGCCTGAGCGTGCTCTCAAGAACTTGAGCATTTCCATACTCATCAAGGTCTTACCAACATCCATGTCAAGGATCCTGGCAACACAACATACCACCATGATGAATGGTGATGGATAATGCAGATGCAAAGGAAGATAACACTTTCTCAGATTTCACCTTAGCGAAGCCAAGGAAACAAAATCTGGATGATCGACCGAGAGACATTTAGCACTCCGCTTCTAATGTTCTCCTTGATGTACTAGGATAACCCATTTATTGATACGGTTTGGTATCTAGGACATCAAGTAAAGGTCGGACTTCGGAAGCTCAAGAATCCGTAAGGATTAACTACGGAGGTAAATCCTACGAAATCCTCATGGAAGGTGGCCATCTTTCTTCAATCGAGATACTACAATAATAGGTCTTCCGGCTGGATGTGTTGGCCACGACATCCACTTTATCGGTTATCGAGAGACCAATATTATAGTTCTTGGAAAACGCTCCAACCATCATATCTGCCTGAGATTCAGATTTGGTTGGTGTCAGGATATTCCAGACTCATGGAGTCTAGAAAGAAAATGAAGTTTTTGCAACACAAATCGACGAGATGATGTTGCGAGATTCTCGGGGAATGAACTATGATAGTAAGCTCCAAAACATGAGCTGGTTCTGCTACAAACATGTGAACACACTGTCCCAGACAAGCATGACCACGTAGTAGTCTTATAATAAAACACTACCGAGTTCAAGTGGGGAACCATCATTGCGGATAACGAAGTCCTTGCGTAAGTCTAGCTCCTAAGAAGAAACTTCTTCTCCTTGAACAAATCAATCAGTGGCTTGGTGTGCTAGGGATACATATAGAATGAAGGCTGCAAGTCTCCAAACCACAGTATACTTCGCACGTATGCGTGACCAATTTGGGATGATTCCAGAGAAAGCAAGACAAACTTTCCCAAATTCACGGCGGCAACTTGCAACATATGCACATGAATCAGGGAAAGTCACTACTTTCATCCAAACATATGCTTCATGAACAAAACACGAAGATAATGCTTATAAAGTTTCCAATGCTAGTGTAGCGTTCGACATGAATCATGGGGGAGATAAAATGCTGCTGATGGGCTCAACAACAACTCATCGGTATTTCCATATCACTGGACTTCCACCACTATGTGAACAATGTGATAGTATTGGTCAGACCAAAAGATGTAATGGTGTATGCTCGAGGGATCAGCCACAAGTAAGACAACATTACGAACATCATTGGTTCTGATTTGACTTGACGATATCCCATATTCAAGTCAAAGTTTTGTCAAGGCAATAGATCCAACAACTGATCACGAGGACCAATTGATGAAGATATCACCTTTCTTCAGCACACACACACACAAGGATATCCCTTAAGAGTGAACTAAGTAGATTAAGCTTTTATCTCCCAACTCTCCAAGTTGTTGTTTAGCTTAACCAACTAGCTCGGGGTATCCAACACAGATTCTTGGAGAAAGAGTGGTTTATTGGAAAACCAACTTGATCACGAACTCAACATATCGGTCAGGGGACGACCTGGTGATACTCCCATGAAGACATCCAGAAAATCATGAACCACCGATATGTCTCAGTTACCAAAGTCAAAGCTGACACGTGGGGTCCATAGGGTTAGCACTAATCTAAACAGGGAACTAAACCTGGGGTTAATTAGGTGTGGGGTCCATCCGTCAGTGACTCAGGTGGTAGTTAGTGGGGTAATTAGCGCTAAATAAACCGGCGCCACGTCAGCAGGTGACGCCGGCGACCACAGCAGCGACGGGATCTCGCCGGAGTTGGTCGGGGCGGCGCTACAAGCGGCGGTTTGCGGCGGGGTTTGGCTCCACATGAAGAGCACGCTCGCGCGCTTCCAACGCAGCAAGCAGCAGTGGCTGGGGTGCATGGAAACGACGCCGACGGTGAGAAGCGCGGCGGCCGGAGTTCGGGCGTCGAACGAATCGACGTCGCAGGGCACGGCAGGAGCAACGGGTGGTGGCTACGGCTCCGTGGTGATGCGCTGAGCGCAGTGGCACGCTCGGTTGCGAGCTTCGGTGGACGTGGCCACGGCAGCGAGGGGCTCAGGCGGCGGCCGGAGCTCGGCGTCCGTGCAGCTAGGCCCTAGAGGACACGGAGAGGCCGGGGAAGAGGGGGAGTCAAAGCGGGCGCTCACAGGGAACACACAGGGATGGTCAGTGGCCTCGCGGACGCGTCGGAGACGGCGAATCGACGGCGGTGAGCTTCGGCACCCGAGGAGGAAGACGGTGATGGTGACGGTGCTTCGAGGCGTCCGGCGGGGCACGGCTTGGTGGAGAGGAAGAGGAGGACGCGGCGGTGCTTCTGGAAGCATCGACGGGGCGAGGGAGGGCCGGTGGCCGTGGTGGTGCTCGTCGGCGCTCTCGGGCTCTAGCGGACGGTCGCGGGAGAGAGGGACAGAGAGGGAAATCGCCATGGGAGAGAGAAGGAGGGGGCCAGGGGGTGCGTGGCGTCCAATGCGACGTCGGGGAGGTGGCGGAAGCAAGAGGTGGCCGGGCGCGCGCATGCGTGCTACGGGCACACGCCCTCCTGCCCACTGGCAGGAGGTGGAAGATGACAGGGAAGTGGAGGTGGGCTGGGCTGGCTTTGCCCAGCTGGGCTGCTACAGTGGTGGGCCGGTTGGCCCACCAGGTAGGTTCTCCCTCTTTCTCTTTTAATTTGTTTTTATATTTTTCTGTAGTCTTTAGGGCTTTATTAAAAATACTTAGACCCTTTCAAAAATCACCAAACTGCTGCATGCCCAATGTTTGGAAAATATCAAACATGGAACATTTTGGTTTGGGATTATTTGGGCATTTTAAATATTTTATAGGATTTAAATGCTCAAATGAAAATACTATATGATTTAATTCAGTGACCCCCAATTGACCTAGAAAAATGTGCAATATTTTTGGTAGAGGTTCAAGACCAATCCAAAGATGATGAACATTTTAGAGGGGCATTTTGGGTTCAGTGAAATGATTTTTTTTATTTGGACCCTAGTTGAGTTTCATTTGTTGCTAGGGTTTATCAGCCCCCATTTCAAAATTAAAAGAAATTGAAATTGATGCATAATGCAATGCCACTAATTACAAGGAGATTTCTAGGGCTGTGACAAAAACACATAAACTCATAATATAATCGTCATCAAACTTTAAGCGTGCGGACCCTACGGGTTCGAGAACTATGTAGACATGACTGAGACATGTCTCTAGTCAATAACCAATAGCGGAACCTGGATGCTCATATTGGCTCCTACATATTCTACGAAGATCTTTATCGTTCAAACCGCATAACAACATACATTGTTCCCTTTGTCATCGATATGTTACTTGCCTGAGATTCGATCATTGGTATCTTAATACCTAGTTCAATCTCGTTACCGACAAGTCTCTTTGCTCGTTCTGTAATACATCATCCCGCAACTAACTCATTAGTTGCAATGCTTGCAAAGCTTATAGTGATGTGCATTACCGAGTGGGCCCAGAGATACCTCTCCGATAATCGGAGTGACAAATCCTAATCTTGAAATACGCCAACCCAACAAGTACCTTCGGAGACACATGTAGAGCACCTTTATAATCACCCAGTTACGTTGTGACGTTTGGTAGCACACAAAGTGTTCCTCCGGTAAACGGGAGTTGCATAATCTCATAGTTATAGGAACATGTATAAATCATGAAGAAAGCAATAGCAGAATACTAAACGATCGTGTGCTAAGCTAACGGAATGGGTGAAGTCAATCACATCATTCTCCTAATGATGTGATCCCATTAATCAAATGACAACTCATGTCAATGGCTAGGAAACATAACCATCTTTGATCAACGAGCTAGTCAAGTAGAGGCATACTAGTGACACTCTGTTTGTTTATGTATTCACACAAGTATTATGTTTCCGCCTAATACAATTCTAGCATGAATAATAAACATTTGTCATGATATAAGGAAATAAATAATAACTTTATTATTGCCTCTAGGGCATATTTCCTTCAATAAGATCCTTGTTGCAGAAGCATCTCCGGCTTGCGTCCCATGTCTGATGCCATCGCAATAAGACCCATGATGCAATTGCAACATGATCCTTCCCTAACATCCGCGCCTTCCCTGCAGATCGTGAGTGCTGTCGGCTCAATCGGCTGCTTCTCAGAGACTCACCGTAGGGCTTGTCTTCTCCGACAACGATGCCACCCTCTGCCACCTCAGCTGCATCGACAACATGTGCTCCGCCTGCAATAGCGGCGAGGCGTGTGCTTTAGGGTGACGCTATGCCACGTCGATGGTGGCCTTTAGAAATCATCATGGATGCACAGTCCAGCAGCTTCAAGTGGAGTTGGACATCGCGCGAGAGAGAAAGGATTTTGCGAGATAATGGAAACACCTGAGGAGGAACACAATGGGTAGTGTCGCTTACGGAAAATTCATGTGGATTAGCATGTTCGGTTCGGGATAAGGTGGTGGAGAGAGGAGAGCGGTGATGCGTCTGCAACAGGGGTCCTGCAACAAGACCCAAGTTGCAAAAGCTAGACTATTGGTAGGGGTGCTATGGGTCGTACGATTAAAAGAAGACCCAACAGGCGAGGAGGCGGTCAACGCGCGGTGTGATCCGTCATGTGAGCATTAGCTTTTCCGATACTTTATATCAAGAGTAGTTTTTTCAGTCTAAACACACTTTATTTATTCATCATAGACATAGTACATTGGGATACAACCAATACTTGGGGGATTTAGAGCATCTCTAGCTGTTTCCCCAATAGCCCCCAGGGCGACCTTTTTCGCGTCGGGGCCGAACCCCCCCCCCCAGTCGCGCCCCCAAGACGCCGAAATCCGCTGGCTCGGCCCATTTTTGGGCCCGGCGATCCCAAGCCGAACCCAGCGCACTGGAGGGCACTCACTGTCAAGCGATAAGTCAAGACAAACGTCCAGATTCGCCCCCCCTCGCGCGCCCTCCCGCCACCTTGCAGATCCCGACGTCGCCCACCGCCCACCACCGCTAGATAGGTCATTCCTCGCCGGAAAATAGAGAGGGTTTCGCCGTGGCAACCTCTCCACCACCTTCTTGGGCGAGTTTTCCGGCGCTCCGGCCGCGCAGGGCGGGGTACCGGTGGCTGTGCGCCCACCACGCCCGCCACGTGTTTGGTGATTTGTCTGCTCGACGATGGACTCGGACGACAAGGGGAGGCGCTCACAGTGCTGCTGGAGGAGGAAGCCGATGCCAACGTCCAGGACGAAGAGCATCTCATGGTCCTCGCCGCCCTGGCTGGCCTGCTCGCGAGCAATGCAAAGCCGCGGCAAGGTGGCTCGATGTTGGGGCGGTTGAAAGCAAAGAATCGACATCGACTAGAAGGCTATTGCATGCTCTACTCTGACTACTTCGCTGACGCTCCACTGCACGATGACAAAGTATTTCAGCGTCGTTATCGGATGAGCCGAAAGCTTTTCCTCAGGATTGCGAATTCCATCCGAGAGTTCAACAACTACTTCAAGTGCAAGAATGATTGCACCGGCAAACTTGGATTCACCTCAATCTAGAAGTGCACGACAGCTATGAGGATGCTTGCATATGGAGCTCCCGGTGATTCACTCGACGACTATGGGCGCATGACCAAGTCCATGACCATTGACTATTTCTACAAGTTCTGCAGGGCAGTGGTGGCAGTGTTTGGACCGCAATACTTGCGATCACCGAATGTTGAAGACACTGCTTAGATTCTAGCACAGAATGCAGCAAGAGGATTTCCTGGGATGCTTGGAAGCATTGACTGCATGCATTGGAAATGAAAAAACTGACCATTTGCTTGGAAGGGGATGTACAAAGGCGCCAAAAGCGGTTGTAGTGTGGTGCTTGAGGCAGTGGTCACACAGGACCTCTGGATTTGGCACTCCTTCTTTGGTATGCCAGGAACTCATAGTGACATCAACGTACTACAGTGCTCCCTTGTCTTTGCCAAGCTTGTTGAAGGTCATTCTCCTCCGGTGAACCTCGAGGTCAATGGGCAGCACTACAAGAAGGGATACTACCTAGCAGATGGCATCTATCCGAGATGGTCTACATTTGTGAAGACTATCTCAAACCCTGTGCCAGGAGGCAAGAACTCCCACTTTGCGAAGGTTCAGGAGGCTTGCAGGAAGGATGTCGAGCGGACATTTGGTGTGCTCCAATCTTGATTTACTGTTGTCTAGTACCCTGCTCAGACCTGGTTGAAAGATCAAATGTGGGAAATCATGACTTGTTGTGTCATCTTGCACAACATGACCATTAAGAGCGAGCATGAAGAGCCAGTGTTTGACACTGAACCATATTACAAGCAGGGTCCTCTTGCCCAAGTTGATCACCAGCTACCGGCAACATGGACCGCCTTCCTCAATATGCGCCAGGAGATCCGAGACCCACAGGTACATCAACAACTGCAGCAGGATCTGGTGGAGCACCTATGGAGGCTCAAGGGCAATGCCTAGCTCGAGGTGTGATGAAATATGAGTTTTTATTTGTTGAACTATATAATTTGTATTGAACTATTTGATTTCTATTGGTTTTTTGTGATGAACTATGTGATAAAAAATAACTTCTGTTGAATTTGCGCCGAAGCACGGCGAATATGGCCCGATTTGCGCCGATAGCGGGCCGATTTTGCGCTGAAAGTGGGCGGAAAAGTGGGCAAATCGGCGCCAAAATTGGGCCGATATCGGCGCCTGGGGGCGACCTAGGGGCGGCGTCTGGGAACCCAATCGCCCCAAGCTGATTTTAGCGCCGGTTCGCCCCGAGGCGGCGATTTTTCTAGCCCCCTGGGGGGCCAATGGCTGGAGATGCTCTTAGTAGACACACACGGCGCCTTGACCAAAGGCCTAAAACGTGCTTAGCGAGACTATGTGCCTCAATATTAGATTCACGTCCTTCGAAGATGAAATCTAGACATTTGCGATGATGTTACATTGATCTCCTGGACAATGCTTCCGTACTGTCCACCCATGCCCTTGTTAAGGTTGGTAACAACTTGTTGACAATCCAAAGCTATTATCACATGATGACTACTAGTGACAACAAATAATTATGTCTGCTCAATTAATGTATGTATGAAATAGCAAATATGACAAGAAAAGAAGATCCAGGTGAAGAAAGGATGAGAAGTGAGTAGTCCTAATGTCAGCTTAGCAATGCATAAGAGAAGAGACAACTGAACTCATGATGGCCCATTGGCGTGCCAAGAGGCAGGCAATGCTGCCAGAGGAGTTAATTGCAGGGAAGTACCACACTTGGGACAGTTGTAACAGATCAGTACCACTATTCAGATTTTTTGCAAGTCAGTACCAAGTTTGAGGCTAGTCGTTGCAATACGGGCTAAGCGGCGTATAACGCTATATCTGACAACCCGGCCCCACCAGTCAGTTGACAAGCCGGCGAATCGGTGCGTCGCTCGGCTGGTGAGGATCGACCCGGCTCGGTCAGTCTTGGCTCGGTCGAACCCTAGTAGTTCTCTCCTCTCCCTCTCCCTCTCCTCGCGATGGCTAGTCCGGGCGGCGGCGGTGGCGGCGGACGAAGCAGTGGTGGCATTGTGGGCGGGTACAAAGACCTTCCCGGACTCGGGAGCGATGCGCACAGAGGAATCGAAATCGACAACGGGGAGTCTAGTTCGTCAGCTTACTACAGCGACGATGACGAGGGCATGGAGGCACCGCTGTCCATGGAGCAGCGGCTGCGGCCGGCTGAGATCTGGGTGGCCAACCCTACCATGATCCATTACTGGAGCCATGGATTGGGTGGCATGCTGTAAGTGCCCTCTCCTCTCCCTCTCTACTCTCTCCTTTGTGCCATGATTCGGGCTAGGGTTAGGTTTACTGAACTGAAAATGTGCAATTTGCTGTCTACTATAGTTTGGATGATGTTGTTTGGGATGCTAGGATTCACTTTGATGCTCAGCATAATTTGGATAGGAAGATATGCAACTCAGATGTCACAATTTTAAATTTGTATGCACTAATGCGAACACAAGGATTTAACTTCAGAGATGAATTGTACCACATGGGGAATACATGCATTGGAGTGCAGAGAGAGCATGGCCTAGATTTTATAGAGACAAACATCAAGTTGTAGCAAATTAAGAAGCAGAATGAGGATAGTTTAGTTCTGAACTTGTTAGTCAGGGCCACACCATTTGTCAATACTGCATCTCATGTTAGTGAGGAACAATTAGCCACAACTTTATATCAAGAACCTATTGTGTATGATATGAGAGATCCTCATGTGCTTGCTGTTAATGATGATGGTGTTGTTTTTGAGAGTCAAAGCAGCAACAGTAGTGCACTAGTACAACCTACTAGTATGTGCACACAAGAGAGCAGAAATGTCAGTAAGAGGAAGCTCAAATATGTGATGGAAGAAGAGGAAGATGAGGGATATAATAGTAAGGATGACTCTTAGGGGGCATATGACAGTGACAACAACCCTTTCTGCATGAAGAAGTACAAGATTGCTGAAGACACAGAGATAATAGAGGGAAAGAGGCTAGCAGAGGAAGAACTAGAAGAGGATGAAGATTTAGATGAAGAAACAGATGAAGATTCAGATAAGGAACAACTACACTATGAGGGTGACATTGAGGTTGAGGAGTTGTTTGAGATCGAGGAGGACGAGGAGGAAGATTCTAAGAAGGAGAAGGAACCACCCATGAAAGCAGCTGGTAAAAAGAGGTGAAAGCTGCCAGTTAGGAGAGGGCCCACATTACAAAAAAATACACTTCCATGATGATACGTGTTCGTCACAGTAGGTCGCTTTTTTTTCATGCATGTACATCCATGACAAATTTATGACAGAATCAAGATAGTCATACATGTGCTATCGTAGAAGTGTTCCATGACATTACCAAAATTATCATCACGGAAGTGTCCACTTCCATGACGATAAATCATGCGTCACAGAAGTGCTTTCGTCAAGGGTGACCGACATGTGGCATCCACCGTAACGGAACGCCGTTAAGCTATCGGGTCGGGTTTTGGATCCGATAACCTGTTAACAGCCCCGACCAATGGGGATTTTCCACGTGTAAAATCATCATTGGCTAGAGGAAACACGTGTTGGCTCATCGTTGGGACATATGTCATCCACTCATTGGACAGGAGGCGCCTATGATAGGTCGACACGTGGCACGGCCCAACAGTGGCCCATTCCTGTGAAAAAGGCCGGCCCAGTAAAAATTAGCAGGCCGGCCCATATAAGGCCTACTTGTGTCAGGTCCATTTAAGCCCACGGCCCATACGAGATGTGCCAATTCGGCCCGTTAAAGATTTGACACCATTGCAGCCCATCGTCAGTTCGAGCCCGTTAACAGCCTACTATATATTTGGGCTCAATATCGGCCCGATGAGATTTCAGCCTGTTAACGGCCCATTTAATGGATGGGCCAATTTTTAGGATGTACATCTTTCGGCCTTTTAGCGACCCATTTCAATGTTGGGCTAATTTCCGGCCCGGTGTGTCTTTCAGCCTGTTGATGACCCATAAATCTGATGGGCCATTTGTAGTCGGACCTGAGTTTCGGCCTTTTAGCGGCCCATTTAAGTGTTGGGCCAATTTCTGGCCTGGTGTCACTTTCAGCCTGTTGACGTCCCATAAATCAGTTGGGCCAATTGTTGTCGGACCTGAGTTTTGGCCTTTTAGCGACCCATTTAAGTGTTGGGCCAATTCCCGGCCATGTGTGCCTTTCGGCCTGTTAACGGACCATAAATGAGATGGGCCATTTGTAGTCGGACCTTAGTTTTGGCCTCTTAACGGCCCATGCCCTTCATGGTCCAATACCAGCCCGGTTTCTCTTTCGGCCTGCTAAAGGCCCACAACACAATTGGGCCGTTTACAATACGACCTGACCTTCGGCCTCTTAGTGGCCCATGCTCTTCATGGTCCAATACAAGCCCGCTGTCTCTTTCGGCCTGCTAAAGGCCTACAGTATAGTTGGGCCATATGTAGCCCAAACTTAGTAACAACCTGTTAACGGCCCGTGAAATAAATTGGGGCCACCTATTGCCCGCTTCGATGTCGGCCTATTAACGACCCGGGAGGTAAGAGGGTCGACCATTAACTTTCGGCCTATTAACGACCCATTAACTTAATGGGCCCACTAAAATTCGTTCATGTCTTTAGGCCAAATTAGATAATTTGAGCCCATTACGACGAGCAAAGGTACGACATACAGGGAATAACGTTGCACATCCAGATTATATTACGGGAAATTACATCCACTGGGCAATCAAAGATTGATGCCAGTGCAAATAAATGAGCAGAACCTAACCATCTACAACGTCACAATCTGCAACCTCAGCACAAATGACGCCCATAAGCATGTGGGCAAGTTCTTGCTGCTTTGCCACACTGTCTCTGAAAACATTGATCAGTTGTTGTGTCGCATGACTCTGCACCTCTGATTCATCCACCATTTCCATCATTGCTTCAACCATTAATTGGTTCACAAACATACATTTATTCCGTCACATTCGAGACAGAGGATACTGAACAGATTCAGATGGCGATTTTGGCAGGCTTGTATTATTGATAGTGGAGAGTGTCTTGAGCACTGCATCATAACATAAATTAGGACGGGAACCAAACAGATTAATCATGAGTTATTGCCATATTACCTGGCCTAGATTTACTGGAAAGAAACAATGGGGTTGCCTTGCTGTTTTCAGAGTTTGTCTTCTTATCTTCAGCAGCGTGCACAAAATTAACACACTAGCATTGCTATCATTGGCCAAGTCAGATAATAGGAAAGCAACATTGACACAACGAACGTTTGGGCAACTAGCCTACACGAAATTAACACAATATGGCACAGCTATCATCAGCCAGGTAAGGTAATACGAAAGCAACATTGACACAATGAATGAATGGGCAACCAGAGAAGCACTACAATTCAGTAATGTGCGTGATATGAGATAGCACATTCATGGAGCTCAGTACGCAAAACTACCAGGCAGTTTTCCTTACAAAAATCAACATTGGCACCTTTAACAATTTGCTACAACTAATTTTAGATCAGATAAAGGTTAGATTCAGGCCGATTAACAAAATACATGCTGATCTAAAAATATAGTGATATACAACATGTACTTACATCAGCACTGGAGCACAGAGAATTCCCGCAAGATATTTTCCTCGAATACGATCCCGATGGAGGAAGTCTTGTATCGTTTAACCTTATTTTCTAAAAGAGAGACGGGCAAGAAACATGTAGAAAATATGATCATAATGCTATAAAATTTCATGATGCGAGGATACGCACACGCTTCTTAGAATGGAGTTGACATTCTTTTGCTGGACTCGAGCGGACTAGTTCTTTGGCCACTGGAATCTGCTTATTATCAGTGGGAGTTGGGTTTCTCTATGCTGGAGCAGTATCTATGAAAAATGGAGTTGGTTTATTATCTCCTAGCGTTTGGATCTTTTGCAAAGACCTGGTTTGTAACCCTTCAGATTCTAACATAGCCGTCTTCCCCTTGCATGCCTTATATAGAAGAATGGTGCTTCAATTATAAAACATGCTATAGCAGAGATGGAATAGGTACTGAAGAATAGAAAGGCATGACATATTGACATGTATTCCCTCCATCCGGAAATAAATGGATGGGTCTAGGCGTATTTCAGTTCTAGATACATCCAGTTTTATCCATTTCCGCAACATGTCATCCGGGCAGAGGGAGTATGACGTAAGAGCTAGGGATACGACAGGACAACACAGTAAAAAAACACTAAAAACCCACTGCAGAACCAAAGAAATCAAACCCATTGATATGAGATAGTACACTCATGCCGCTCAGGATGCAAAACTACCAGACAATTTTCCTTACAAAAATCAACATTGTGGCCTTTAATCATACATTTTGCTACAACTAAATTTAGATCATATAAAGGTTGGATTCACGCCGATTAACAAAATACATGCTGATGTAAAAATATAGTGATATACAACAGGTACTTACATCTGCATTGGAGTACAGAGAATTCCTGCAAGAATCTTTCCTCACAGACGATACCAGTGCAGAAATTCTTCTATCTTTTAAGCTTATTTTCTAAAAGAGAGATGGGTAAGAAACATGTAGAAAATATGATCAGCATGCTATAAAATTTCATGATGCAAGGATACGCACACGCTTCTTAGAGTTGAGTTGACATATTTTTGCTGGACTAGAGCGGACTAGTTCTTTGGACACTGGAATCTGCTTATTATCAGTAGGAGTTGGGTTTCTCTGTGCTAGAGCAGTATCTTTAAAAACTGGAGTTGGTTTATTATCTCCTGGCGTTTGGATCTTTTGCAAAGGCCTTGTTTGTAACCCTTCAGATCCTAACATAGTCGTCTTCCCCTTGCATGCCTTGTATAGAAGAATAGTGCTTTAATTATAAAACATGCGGCAGCAGAGAGATGGAATAGGTACTGAAGAATAGAAAGGCATGACATATTGGCATGTATTCCCTCCATCCGGAAAAAATGGATGGGTCTAGCGTATTTCAGTTCTAGATACATCCTTTTTTATCCATTTCGGCAACATGTAATCCAAATGGAGGGAGTATGGTGTAAGAGCTAGGGATACGACAGGACAACACAACAAAAAAACACTAGTTGAATGTAAAACTGTATGCTAGCGGAATACATACAGAAATAACTAAGCCAACATACACGTGTATGATTGGGAAAATAAGATGGCATTGCAACAGAGCACTAGAACAACACTTCAATGTAAAAAAACATGGTATGGTAGACAGATGAAGTACATACCGATGAATAACAATTCATAAGATATTCAGAAGCATGATGTCCAAATTAAGCAGATGGCATTGCGATAGAGTAGAATGACAGTACTTAAATTTGAAAGCATGTTATCATGAATGGAATAGGTACTGAAAAACAGGAAGGCATGACATAAATGCATGATCAGCATGCTAAGCACATGGCATTGTAACAGAGTAGATACACTCCAGGACATTATATGCATGTTGTACCCATATCACAGGCCAAGTTAGAGCAAGGACCTTGTGGGGTGAAGAGGATTCATCATCTTTCTGCAAGTCTTCTGAAGAACTGCCTTTACATGTTCCATCATATTGGGTATCATCGACATCAAGTTTATTGGCCTTTATATTGCTCCGTGAGGTTCTTGTGGATATATCAGTGTGTGCAATTATATCTGACATGCATGGAAGACAACTAGTAGTTAGATTTATGTAATGAGTGCCTGTAGGAGACGACATAAATAGTAGGACTGGGGTTAACTAGCAGCAATAGGTCTCATAAACTAAAGGGAGAACACAGATGAAAGCTACAGAATATGTATCGTTTGTATTCGAGATTAACTAGATGGCACACAAAAGTATTAAAGAACAACATAGGAAATACTAGAAGTGGTATAATACTATAATCACCAGCCTGTGGGATATCATTGGCTGATGGATGATAACTATGGAACAGTGTTACCTAAAGAACAAGTATCTTAGCTGAACTATGGAACAACGTTAACTCCTGAACAAGACCCGTAAGAGATCGGCATGAATATACAGTGAAATGTGATGATCTATTTTCCATGCTTAGATGAATAACAAAGCCATAAATGTTGCACACAAGTAAGATGAGGGTACAACCTATCTGGCTGCCATCCATAGGAGTGAGCATCATGTGCTAACTTGTGGATGGCCCTGCAGTTGTTGTGGCTGTGCATGTCGGGCACGCGCATTCGATGCGAGGAACTATTGAGTGGGGACTATAGCTCCCTTCTGGTGTATGCTTCCCTTGTTGGAGCAACTGCGGTGAGTCGGAAGACGGTGTGTCTGAAGATGCAGATAACGCATAATGTTAAGAACGACATATCTCTTTGATCTGAAGAAATACACTAAGAGATCAACAGCAAGGTACGAGAGTGGTCAGACGTATGTTGACTGAAGACTAAATTGGGGTCACACGATTTTATTTTATTTTGGTACTGTCCGATCTACGCCGGATGGCTGGCCGTCTTGTGCCTCCTAGCTGACACTGTTCGAAATCTTCCCCGAAGAGCCAGCGACCAACGGCAGAGCAGCCTGCCTCCGCCATCTGTGGCCCCGGCCAAAACCCCGCTCCCCGCCCCACCGCACTGCCGTGGTTGCGCCGCCCCCGGGCCAATCCACAAAGACTCCTCGTCATCCAGATCCGGCGGCGGCAGTACCTTCAACCCATGCAACTCTAAAAGATAGCCATCTAAGCGTTGCTTCCGCGGCGAACTTTGCGGCCCCGCACCCTTATGTTAGACACCAGCCAACCGGCAGCCTAGGAGCTCCGCCGCCTCGAGGGGTGCTGCTTCCCATTGCAAATCGATTGGCCCAGAATAAAAATTCAGACAACTAACGCCTAAATAAAGTGATTTGAGATGAGGGTGCGACCTATCTGGCGGCATGGTGAAGTAGGCAGGTCCAGCTGCCAAGTCGGTGAGGCCGGCACGGTTGCGGTGGCGACCGGCGGCAGGGAAAGAGCAATGTCGCGATGGTCGACGGCTACGCCGAAGCAGCGCCAGGACTCTGGACGGATCTAAAGTTGGAGCCGCTCCGGCGCCATGAACAATGGCGGGGTGAATCAGCTCCGGTATGTTTCACGCGACCGTCGTTGAGGCAGCACCAGCAGCACGGAGTAAGAGGCGCACGGCCCAGTGCACGACGGCAAATGGACAGCGTCTCCGGCATTAGGGAGGAGGGCGGCTGTGAAATTGGTGCGGTGGGGGTGCCATGGAGGTGGGGCTAAGGTTTCACGGCTCGGGAGTAGGGAGCTTCCTGGGGAGAAGGTGATTTGGCGCCGACGAGGTATGAATGGGGGTGGGCGGGGGAAATTGGGAGGGGAGTGGAACCATGTCTTATGGACGCATTTGTCTGAATTGTGAGGGGGAGTTACAGTTCTACCCTTGCCTATAGGCTTCTCGGCTTGGGTCTGTGTACTGAGGGTCGGGGATAGTAGAGTAACTTTGCTTCTCTGGGCGGGAGCGATTTCGGGCGTGTTTGGAACTATAGTGGGCGCGAGCAATTTCGGGCGAGGAGAGCGTGTTTTGAAATAGTGGGCGCGAGCTATTTCGGGCGAGGAGAGCGTGTTTTTCCGACCATGGTTTATGAATTATTCCGCACATGTCATTTCGGCCGAGGAGAAGGCGCGCTTGGATGAAGTTACGAACCTACCCTCGATGTACAACGGGCCAATTGATGCGTGTCCCACATAGGACGGTAATTTTGCGTCTCCCATTTATTTGCTCGGGCGAATTCCACCGAGCAGAGAGGATGTTTAACGGTTCGTTCAAATTTTGGGAGAACGAGCATCCACGTCTACCTTACCAAGTCGATTCAGATCAAATTTTGAAATATTAGCTTGCCACTTCTTTTTTAGATGGAGAGATGATGCTCGGGAGTAATGTGTTTTTACATGCTCGTTGCTAGCGATTTACTATATGACAAATAGTTGACCCACTCAAAAACGCGAATCAAACCCAAAATGAAATATCTCGATTCAATGAAATAGCTCGTTCAGTAGGTCAAAATAGTGAACTAAATCCAAAATTGAACACCTCAATCGAGTAGCATGTTGTACAATATTATTGTACTCCATGAACATGTTGAAAGTCAAATTAATGAACTTGTTTGATATACGCATATATCCGTTCATGTGTGGATTGCAGACAACATGTTCTCCAATTTAAATATTTGAATGCAAGTTTATATCGAAACATGGTTTATATCAGTCTTTGATGCATAAAACGCGACCTCCCCCTCTCCCAGACTCCTGTTCTCTCTCTATCTCTCTCTCTCTCTCTCTCGCCGACAATCTTCAATTCTGTCGCACGCATCCGACACAAAAAACCTTGTTCGTCCCTATCCCTTTCTCTCCATCTCTCTCTCTCTATCTCTCTCTCTCTCTTTGTGTGTGTGTGGGGTCTTTCTAGTTCACATGCATATATACACCATCTATAGGTCTCTCTCGCACACTATGTATGATACTCTAGCTGGTCCAAGCTAGATATCTTGGGTGCACTCATCGTATGCACACAAATTCCTTGGCTCTTTGCCTGTAACTCTCTCACGCACCACTATGTCGTCTCGGAGCTCTTCCCCCCTCTCTCAAACTCTCCATCCACCTGGGTCACACATACACATGCATATCTCACTCGCACTCAATAGGCCCATCTAAAACTCTATCTCTCCCCCTCATTCTCTCTCCATCTCACACGCACACACACACAATCTCATGCCCAGCTAGCCAAGTATGATGGTCTCTCACTCAATTGTAGGCACACACAGTCCCCCCTATATGTATATGACTAGCTAATCTTAGTATCCATCACAAACATGTGCATGGTCTATCTCGGTTTCTCTCGGGGAATCTTTCTATCGCGCACGCACTCCCTCGATCTCCCACCGATATAGTCCCCTCATGATCTCGATAGGATCTCTCTATCACAAACACACCCTCTCTCCCTCCTCATGCGTCCATGCCATCCATGTGTCCCTCTCGACCTTTGTTCCTTGTTGGCCACACCTCTATTGGACATGTGCTACAGGGGTGTCTCTCTCCGTTGCAAACAATCACACACTAGCTATGTTCGTGTATCTCCTCGCCTCGCTTTTCCATCTTGGATATGCATGCGTGATATGTTCGCACAAGAAATGAAAAAACACACACTATCTCTCTAATTTTTCGTTTGTTGTCACTTTCTCTTTCACACGCATACTCTTTTTGCACACTTACTCATTCTCCTTCACACGCACTTGATCTGTCTCGACTGAGGCACTCTCCTCGGTCCATAGCATATAGATTTATTGAAAAGTCAAACATCACAAAGTTTGACCATGTACATGGAGAAAAAGAATTACATCTAGTACGGCAAACATATGCCATTAGATTCACCATGAGATGTAGTTTTGTAAGATGTATCTTTGGTATTGTAGATATAAATAACATTTGCGTAAACCTGATCAAAGTTTTGACTTCTAAAAAAATTACATGCACTGCATTATCGAGCGGATGGAATATCTCTTTCCCCCTCTCAGCTATCTGACGCACCACTCAGCCTTATCGGGGCTCCTCAATCTCTCTCAAACTTTATTGGTCAGTTTGGTTCATGACCTGACCCTCATGCCTTGATGGCCGGTACTACTTGGTGTGGACGTGAGATGTAAAATATTTCTACCTGGCCAGGCTTGCGTGGTGCTAAAGCGTTTGGTTCATGCTTGGGCTAGGCAAAGCATCAACGTCCCATCAATCAATCCATGCATCAATTATTTAATGCTAATATCCATCCATGTTGTTGTTAGCCTCGTGGCCACACGACCAGGCATGACCAGGCGTTCGAAATCGGTCTCCTGGGCCAGGCTACTTGCAGTGTCTGGAGTTCAGCCAGGCTAATTAAAGTGCAAGGGAACCTAGGCCAGGCGGGCTTTCTTTTTCACAGGGTAGCAACCAAACAAGCGTGCATGAAATCCAGCCACAACCCCAGGCCAGGCAAAAGATGCTCAGGATGCAAGCCAAACTAGCCTTATATCTCCCTGGTTCACACATACACATGTCTCGCTCGCGCTATACATATAGACCCATCCAACACTCTCCGCCCTTGTTCTCTCTCCATGTGACACGCACCCCCCTAAGTACCATAATCCCTCAATCCATCATAGGCGCAAGCACCCCCCCTCCTAAGTATGATTATCTCTTACTAGCCAACAGGAACACAAGTATTGTCTCCTTCCATCCATATGTCCATCTCGATATCTCTCGGGGCATCTTCTATCACGCACACACCTTGTCACTCGGTCTCCCACCCATGTAGTCCCATCACGATCTCCAGGGGATCTCTCTATGACAAACATACACTCTCTCCTCCCCATGTCTGCATTTTCTCCATACGTCTCTCTCGACCTCTCTCCCTTGTTTGTCAGACCCCTCTTGGCCACGTGCTAGCTTAGGGGTCTTGCTCTCTCGGTTCCAAACAACCACACACTATCTCCTCACCTTGCCTCCGTTGTCGAAGATGCATGTGTGATATGTTTGCATAAGACACACACGCTTTTTCTCTACTTTTATCGTGTGTTGTCCATGTCTCTTTCACACATGCACACACACTTTTTTCACTCACTCACTCTCTCTCTTTCTCTCTCTCTCTCTCTCTCTTGTTAGGGACTCTGTCACGTCCATAAGCATATGGATGTTTTGAAAAGTCAAACCTTAGAAACATTTGACCAGGTATATGTGGAGAAAAACATTTACATCTGGAATGATCATTAGATTCATCACAACATGTACTTACTTCATACTATCATTTATCTTTGATATTGTAGATATAAGTAATTTCTTTATAAACTTGGTCAAAGTTTCAAAAGTTTGACTTAAAAAAATGTTGGAAAAACATTATCGAACGGAGGGAGTAGCTCTTTCTCTCTCTCTGCTATCTCTCATGGGCCCCCCCTCTCACTCGAACTCTCTATACCGACGGATTATACGCTCACTGTGTCAGCGTATAGCTCCGTATATTGTTTATTTGACCGGTCAACCAATCCACATGCTGCCTTGTCGGCTCGTGTTCTGTATCTTCGTGTGCTGGCCCATGTGGCAGTGGGTGAAAATAAGTAAACTAGAGGCCCATCTGACACGCGGTGAAGTAAACAAAGTTGAAACCACTCGGGGTAGCACCCCGCACGCTAGTAAATTGAGGGCGCATTGAGGACAAACTTCTTGCCGCGAAGGACGCACTCGCGCACAATTCACCACTGCGCAGCGGCATGCATAGAAGGACGCACTCGCGCACACCCAGCACACAACACACACCAGCACACATGTACACATCTAGGAGTAGAAGGCCGTGGAAAAATCTGGCGCGATGGCCGCTGCCGGAGCCATCCACCCCCAATCTTGGTGTTCCGTGCAATGCATGGGCATCTACGCACGGGAAATTATGTCGAGCAGGACTAGTTGTAAGCAGGCTAGCTCTACCGCCATGATGATAGTGACTGCAGATGGTGAGGCTGACTATGGTATGCCGAACACGGCGCCTATACTCAGGTGTCATCTCCGGCGCAGGGTCTTGTCACTTCACTGTGAGGAGCAGCACGTAATAATTTGACCAACGGATAGTACAGTGCTAGTACTCCTACTACTACATTGGTAGTACTACTACTAGTACTAGTAGCACCACCGTCTGGATTTAGGAGTACTACCACGTCCATCTGGATTTTAGTATTTGACTAGCAATATCTAGTAATGCATGTCACAAAAAATGTACTACTCCCTCTGTAAATAAATACATGGTGTTTTATTCCTATCGGCGAGAGAACTTAATGTTTTTTTGCTACTCCTAACTAGAGTACTAATAGGATTACATGCAATGAACTAAACACTGCATGGCATGTTTGGTAGTCTCAAGTCACTGAAAACATGCACAGCCCACATCTCTCATTGGTTGATATGTCACGAAATAAGAATCAAGGAGGGAGTTAATGCACCGTGCCTAAGTATTTTGGGATTATTTGGTTTCCATAAGGTGACTTACACAACATTTTTGTTTACATGCATTAACATTTAATAGTTAAATCAAAGGTCAAAACTTGGCGCAAAATGCAAAGGGGACCAATAAACCAGTAAACATCAAACTTCTCTCGTTTGGCCCCAACTAGAGGTCCGGTGAGATGACTATACTGCACCGGCACAGAGGGGGACGCAGCTTCATTGACTTACGGCAACTGCCTTTGGGTGAATGACATGTGGCCCCAGGGGGTGGCTGGCCCACCTATCATACAGCCAAAGGCAGGTGCAGTAGAGGGCCGAGGAGTAGTACGAAATCCTACGCACCTACGCACGCTAACCAAGGGCTGAGTGATCACTCGAATCGCAAGATCAGTTGACTAGAAGCTACGCTAGACCCATGGAGGCGATGAGCGCGAGCATCAGCCGGCTGTGCCAGATGGTCCACGACGCCGGCCTGCGGCTTGGCACCAAGGAACGTCTCCAGGTAGTATTGCTTGAGGCCGCCAGGGCGAGGGGCCGCTTGGACGACAGCTTTGTCTCCTTGTTCGACGTGGTCCTCGTCGGTTTCCTCGACAAGTTCACCGTCGTCAAGAAGCTTGCGGACGACTTTGACGTAAGCCTCCAGCCGACGCGCCCAGGCTCTACGATGCCCGCCACCCTTAATGGCCACTATGGTAACAACCTCTTGGACGCACTGGTGGCCCTGCGACTGCCCGCCGTCGCGCCGGAGAATGTCCACCTCGAGGTCGCGCTTGCCGCGCAGCGCGTGGCACAGCAAGACACCATCGACATAATCACCCACGTCTACGCGCAAATCATCCACAAGGACTACTACATGCAAGAGGAGGACCATAGGACGCTAGCCTTCTTGGAGCGCAGGGCAACCTTGGACGGCACTGTTCAGAAGCACGTTGAGCTCGCCGCCAACGCCGCTGCTCCTCACACATCGGTTGGTGACCCGGCGGACTAGGGCGTGAGGATGTCGTTGAACGTTGATAGATCCATATGTATTTTTATCTTTCCGTCAAATCCATGTAGTAGTATATGATACTACAGTAGTTATCTTACCTTTCGCATCAACTTCATAATTTTCGTACGTACTCCATGCATGAACGGCACCAGAACCAAACTTCTCATTACTCTAAGCAAAATCGTTATTTTCTATCTATCCGTCACGCCATGGAGCAGAACCAAATTTTACAAGTTACGAGTTCAAAAGGAAAAGCCTACCGTGTTCGCATCGCACCCCCACACGGTTGGTCCGGCACGCCGCTCAAGCGGGAATGCGTGCGGTGTTGCATTTTCACTTACAAGTGGGACCACAGTTGAGCAAACTGACTATCGACAAACCCCACCCCGCCCATCGCGCGATGGCTGAGAAAACAGGAGGGAGAAGAGATGGCTGTAGCATGGACTCCAAGAAAATTGGGGTCGGATGGGACTCGTGTGGGTGGCGTGTGCCGTACTGCTAGACGTGAATGCTACTGCGTTATGGCCCATGCCACCCCACTATATCGAGCCTATATCAAGGTACGTAGAACAAATTTCCTGCAGTCCGTGCTCAGCCCTCCTCTATCTCTCTTCTCAGCCAGCCAGCGGACGCGCAGAGCCCATCGTCTGTTTGCTCACATGCGGCCCCACATGTCAGTGAAAACGCAAGAGGACCCATTGAACATGCACATCTTTCACCTCGACGTGCTGGTGATGAAAAACAAATCCAATAAAGATCTTCGGTGGCCGCTTTTGGAGTTACTCAAGAGTAGTAAGATTCTGTTTACAGTTTAACCCAAGATGCACATCTCGTGGCTTCAACTACCACTCTATTTTCTTTCATGACACGACCTGGATGCTGGATGTCCCATGTGTCGGTAAAAGGAGGAAGAACCCGACCAAATCTTCGGTTCTGCTCTCGCATTAGACTAGTTGTGCTAACTTAAAAAATTTATTGTGTACTCCCTCCGTTCCAAAATACTTGACTTCCATTTGTCCAAAAATGGATGTACCTATATACTAAGACATGTCTAGATACATATATATTTTGACAAATAGAAGGCATGTATTGTGCAACGGAGGGAGTAGAATGGATGCAAGTTTTTGTATTGGGAAGAAGAGTACATCCATATATTGATAGAGCGCAATTTAGTAGATGTTATATCACTTTTAGCTAGCACAGACGCAAGATCGAGCCTCTGCATATCAACAATGAATGCATCGAGAAGGCACTAATCCAACTTACAGGAGTAGTAAAATGTATTCTTATGGTTCTTGTTTTCTTTGGTCTTGCTTTTCTAGTCAAAATTATCATTGCAGTCCGTGCAAAATGGAGGTGCGTTTGGGGTCGTGCGTTGGAGTTGGCCTTACAAGTGGGACCGCAGTTAAGGAAACCGACTATCGGCAAACTCCCACCTCGCCCGCCGTGCGATGGCTGAAGTTAGAGAAACGACGAGGTTGAAGAGATTGCTCTAGCACAGACTCCAAGAAATAATATGGTGTCAGATGGATGTCGTAGTGGTGGCGTGTGCCGTACTCCTGGACGTGTATGCTTGTTCTGGCCCATGCCACCCTACTACTCCCTACTACTTACGCCTACTATATAGTACTAGTATCGAGGATTCGAGGTGCTGGTTACGTACATCGAACACATTAACATATGGCTACAGTAAAAATACCCGCCCGACGCGCGAAGCATCTGAAGCTAGTACAGATAGTGTACTACTATTGTTGATTGGCCTCATCCGATAACCTGTTGCAATGCATGTACAATTATGTATTCGGAAAATATTTTTTTGCCTCGTCGCACCACTCACCCAGAGAATCGACTCAAAAGCCATTCATACATTCAGTAAGTTTATCACACGCATATCATTTTATTACATACAATAGGTCATCAACCCACATCAACAACGAGGATACATTATAAATACTAAAGTTTTCACCACACAACAAATAACAAGCAATGAAATGAACTTCAACTCAACCATTCCTCGGCGTTGGAAACACTTGCTTTGAACCACAAGTGATTCTCTGGGACGGGCCATCGATTGTCGATCTGGAAACCAACGCAGGACTGATCATCCAGGCTGAAGCGGCGTACTATATCCCTACCAGGGTAGGGAACCACACAAATGTCCGAGGTATAAACACAGTTGCTTCTCATAAATGTGTCAACAACAGTTGGATCACCTTTCACCATCATCGGATAGTTTTGTCCAAGGAAGAGCGAGTTTTCTCCAAGAGTATCAATTCTGTACCAGGGAGAAGGAGTTGGCGCTAGCACACTAGTATCCATCCCGAATACCATGCAACGGGTGTTGGAATAGGTCCGGAGAGTGCGACCATGGGAGCCACCTGCTTCCTTACCAGTAACATCATCAGTGGGCTGTATACACACAAGAAGAGGTGATCCATCAGAATTAGTTGCCAGGCGCCACAGAGTATATGGGCGCTGCTCGTCCTCATGCTTGTGATCATCACCATCATCATCTCCCCCTTGGTTATAAATTTTTTCAAGTATAGGTGGTGGGATGTTCACAGGACCTTGGAAAACACAAGAAGAAGGTTAATTAGTAAAGGGAAACTTGCTAACCCACATGCATGTGGATGAAACAATTATAATTACGGTGGAAGACAAACGTACCGAAACTATGAGGATGCCATGCAAAAATAGTGCCACGAGTGGTGGCAGCAAACACAAGGCGCTTGTATTGAATTGCATCACAGTACTCATCCGTGTACAGAAACTGATTTTTGAGCAATATCCATCGAGTGAAACCATCAAGGAAGGCAACAAGCTTGTCGAAGATAGCAACAATATCATAGTCTCTGTAATTCCAAGAGCGGTTGGGAACTCGACAAATTGCTATCTTCCATAGAATACAGTCACCATGATCGTATTTGAACGTGTGTACATTACCGGTGTGCTCAACCTCTGGGCAGTGTGCTGAGATTTTTGGAAGTGGAACCCGGTGACGAGTGTACACATTCACAAGTTCCCACTCGCAGTTGGACCCAATGTAAACAACCCAATCTCCATTTGCGCCCGCCCAAGCCTTGCCCTCAAGCGATGGCATCTTAACATCATACGTAGCATTATCAAGCGGCATCAACTTGCACAGGGCGAGGCCTCCGTCGTGCCGGTGCCAGTCATCATCAGGGTCACGGCGAAGAAGATAGGGGAGATCAAACCGCTCCTTGACTCTTGGGTTCTTTGTAATGATGTTATTAGTTGAGTCGAGAATGGGCTTGAACGAACTTGCCATGCTAGCCGAGGTGATGACGTCACACCGATCAATGAGTTCCTCCACCACGTCATCTTTCAGATCGGGGCAAGAATAACGGGGTCGTTTCCGGCCTGTTCCCTCCATGGAGAAGACGATCGAACAATGGCAGAAGAAAGGGTGAAGGGCTGAAGGAAAATGGAGGAGGGAGAGAAAGAGCATGCGACAGCAGTTCCAAATCGAGAGGGAAACGTGAAGAGTCGGTGGACGGTTACGAGTTTGCCACGGTTCACGAAGAGGCGCCCCGGCCTACATGTCCATTCGGAAATACTCCTACTACTCGCCGCCGTCTCACTGATATGTTGGAACGGGACCACATGTCAACGAAACATGGTGTGTAATTTCTCATGCAAAATGCGATCTGGCCACGTTGGCCCGAGGTGCCGCATTAGTTATCGACCTTTATTTTTTTAATGGCGTGCCGATCAGTTTTGAAGCACAACTAACTGGTACTATACGCAAAGAAAATATAAACTACTCTACCACTACTCCACCTCCAGTAATAGTAGTATAAAAAAGATATATAGGCTGGAGCTTGAGTGCTTTCTTGCTAAGGGCTGCCCACTTGCTTCTCACACTACCACCCTCTCTCCAGATTAAAAAAGAAGGCCCCTCTCTCCCTCCTCACCGATGGTCATAGATCCGCCGGGGAAGAAAAGGACGTGCAGCGTTGACGCACTCGTCGTCGGCGAGCGAGGTCACGCACTGACGACAAGGCCGTCCTCTCAGACCTAGCGCCCGCGCGGGATGGCCTCCGTCCCCAAGCTCACTGCCGTAGTGTGTGCGGAGGACGACGACCACGAGCAAAGCCACTTCCTGCCGACCCTCAGGTATGCTACCTCTTTTCGAACCATAACCTTGTTCTATTGCCCCATCTGCCACGTCATTGCATGTGGATCTTTTTCCACTCCACCATCTTCCCAATTTTCTATCCTCTGCTTTGCTGGCCACACAGACGAAAACCATAATTTGCACTATTAAAGGAAACCCTACTTCATGCAGACTAATCCATGTCTGGGTTGAATAAGGAAAGGAAGGGAGACTGTACTGTCCAACAGAGTAGGCATCGAACCTGCATCTAGGTTGAAAAGGGGAAAATCAGTAGCTAAGGAACGAGTCTTGTGTCTCTTGGTTGAAGAAGGGTAGAAAGGAATGACAACGCAATAGAGAATGACCAGGTCGATCGGTTTGTTGTCCTCGCATAGGAAAAAGGTGGCTAAAGAGAGCAAAAATGGGACGTAATCCACATATGCTGCCTGGATATTTGTTGCTCTGGGCAACCATACCTCCCTCACCACTCTGCGTCCGTGCAGGTACATCATACTGGTGCGCCCACTGTCCGAATGGGCCTCCCATGCTCTTATTGCCACTTTTTTGCTGTTAGTATAACGCCAGCAGTCAAGTCAAGCAATGCTACTGCTAAAGTGATGCCACATTTAACTAATGCCGCTCTCAGTCTAATGCCACCGATAAATTTAAGCAACGCCAGCAGTCTAAGGCATTCTAATGATGTTGCACAGCCAGTATACCAACGATGAAACTTGTTACTACCTTTAGATTTTTGCACTGTTAATGCTTATAGATTAAATACCTCACTTTCATGAGATAAGTTAATTTTTTGTACAGTGTCACCAAAATGCCAAGGCATTGATGTCATTTTATTTTGGTTAAACTGCACAGACAATTATGAAGGCAAGAGGAAAGGTCAAGAGTGGGCACCTCCTCCTCCGGCTGTTTTCTTGATTCGTTCGATCAAGTTTTTATGTTTGATCGATTATCAAGATTGGGATAGCAATTTTTAAGGTCCCCCCGAGTTCGAAATGATATTTACCTTGGCGGTACATAGTTTGCAATTTTTTTATACTGTCATTAGTTAATAATGCTAGTTACCTTCAGACTTTTGTATTTGGTTTAATGCTCATGCAGAGCTAGTATACCAATGCTGAAACTTGTTACCTTTACATTTTGTATTGTTAATTCTTATAGAAACCTTCCACTGCTAGAGTTTATTCAAATCTGTTCAGTAAAACCATTGTACTGTACCCTGTAATAAACTAACTACTCTACTGTTGCACTAGCCACTGGATTAGTGTATATTTGTAGTATTCGAATGGTGTTGCATTAGCGTATGGACATAAATAAAGTGTGGCAAGCTTTCCTAGATATGTGCTCAAGAAAACTACTACCTGTTTTTCTAAATACTAGACGTTTGGGTACTTTAAATTGAAGCGCGAAAACGTCTTATATTAAGGAACAAAGGGTGTAGAGTTCACTCAAATTATCCCGGTAAAGCTAGTCACACCTTTGTTAAAATTAATGTTCATTATGTTATCGGAGGAGGTCTGTATGTTTGTCTCTAATGCCTGTCGACTACATACCTGACATCATGATGTAATGTTAAGTCATTTCCTTTTGTACAGTGTCACTGAATTGTCAAGGCGGTGATGGTATTTTATTTTAGTAGAACTGCACAAAATTTGCTTAAAAGAAGAGGAAAGGTCAGGAATGGCTCAGTTTTTCAGAAAAAACTATGTATGCCTTCCTGACATCAGCCGTTGTTGCTTTATTTATTCCTTCAAACAGGTGGTTAGAAACAGTCTTGCTACCTTTTCCCATTATGAAATTGGAATGCTTATATTTGTGAGTCTATGCTTCAACTAGTGCCACTTTTAGAGTAATCACACTTTCAATATCTATGCAAACAGGGATGCTCGATTTTAGTGGAACTGCACAAAAAGTCCAACTAGTTCAACATTAGGAGCATGTTTTTTTCCAAACCTTTATATCCAATTGGTGGCACTATGAGCTGTTCATTATGAAGGTACATGGTTTGCTACTATCTTGCTACTCTTTTTGTACTGTCATTAGATAGTAATACTAGTGGTTTGCATGTGAATTTATTGGCAGGGTGGACCTACATTGGAGGTGCAGGACAGGATTCAATGATTGGATGCTCAATTTCGGTTATATTGATTTCACCTCCTCCATCACTGCGAACATGGATATCCTTGATCTGATGAAGAATAGGCGCTATATTTCTGCTCTGAACCAGCAAATCAATTCAGTATGAAATTGTCCAGGGCAAAACATAACTGTATCAGATTGTCCAGTGCAGAACATGACAGATGCTAAGCGGAAGAGACATGTTTAAACCAAAAATACAAGGTGTGGTATATGTTTACTAGGTGCTTGATATTTGTGCAGACAGAGATGTCTGCCCGTTGCTATTTGGCAAACAAAAAAAGTGTCTGCGATTTTGGTTGAACTACACAAGAGAATAGTATAGTCACTGCATGCAGTGCTATTTGAAAATAGACACAGAAAGATTGGATAGTCACTTCATGGACTGCAGAAAAGTAGTACTGTACTATTTATTGGCCAACACTAGGTGCTTCATTGATTTGGTCTGATTATACAATGGGCATCATTTTGCCTAGGTTAAAGTTTGTATTCCGAAAATAGTCTCGCGGTGTGATCGAGAGAAGACCAAATCATATTGCAGTGGATGTTCCTCCATCATGCGTTGTTCATTCTCATGGTTCCAGCTATTGGTGAAACCACTTATGTTTGCAAGAGGAATTGTAGACTTCACAAACAAATTTGTCTTTCAGTCTGTACTAAATGTTGGCCAAGAGAAGCATCCATGTTAGTAGGAAGAACAGATGTTTTTTCTAGATCTCTGCTTTTGGAGCTACATATTTGTATATGATCTGTTATTGTATATCTTAATATTTTTGTTGTTGATTTGTTATTGTATATCTTAATATTTTTGTACATAAACTTGGTCAAAGTTTGTAAAGCTTGACTTTGACCAAAGCTAATGTGCGAACTAAATAAAAACAGAGGGAGTACCTCCTTTCCGGTTTGCAGGGCTTAATTCAAACCTCTCACCAACCAAGGTACTTCCTCCGTCCGGGATTTATTAGTATCGTGAGCAAAGCAGCAAGACCAAGGCATGTCAATAATTAACGGCATGCAGAAGTTTAAGCCTGATTAATTGCAGCAATTTAAGTGGATGCATGCGTGCCCTTGGCTGCGACTCATTGCATGCTGCTTCGCGTACTGCCTGCGAGCGATTCTGAGTGCCTGCATGCAGCCGGCCATAATTAAGGCAGCTAACTGATGCGAAAAAGATACGCTTTAAATCCGTGGAATCATTATTGACAAGGAGGGAGATAATTCGAGTGCACTCGTTTGACCGTCATGCCGGCGTGCGACCCAGACGGGACGGGACGGCACAGTCATAATTTCAGTTTCTCTAGTTTTCCACGGCAAGCTGGCGCGCTAAGCCATTATGCATTGAATTCCGATGACCGTCGCGCTACCTTCCGCCTATAAGTACTGTTTCCCGGCCTTCTCAGGTGCCACCGTGACCCAACTCGCCATATCCTCATAAGCCCCCACCGTCCCGACGTCGCTCACCACGTCCGCCATGCCCCCACCCGTCCGTGGTAGGCGACGCCGGAGGCGGTCACCGCCGGAACTAGTGTTCGGGTTTTCACTGGAAGGCAGACGGAGGGAGGAGGCATTCTATCTGTCTTTATATGGCAATGCGGAGATCGAGGAGTTGTTGGAGCGCGACCGCATGACGGAGGAGCAGGAGTTGTTGGAGCGCGACCGCCTGGCGGAGGAGCAACGTATCACCGATTTGCGCCGCCAGCGGGACATGGAGCAGCAGCGCACCGACGCTCTGAGTCGCGAGCAGAGCGCCCGCAACTGGGCCGACTACATGGAGGCCGGCGCCCGGCAAATAGCCCTACAGGCTGTCGGGCACGCACGCGTTCGTGACGCCGATTTTTACTACCAGCTCGTCAAGTGAGTTTCCCGCTTGGAAGCCGAAGCTTCGGTGGACCACGCCGGCATGGAAAGGTCCAACGCGCCCTATCGCACCTCTGGCAAGTCCGAGGCGAGGCGGAGGACGCCGGTGTCGGCGTTTAGCATGGATAGCAGATGGCGGCCGACATCGTCTAGTTAGCTAAGAGTAAGTTAGTACTTGTATGCTACTAGAGTGTTAGTGGGAGTAGATAGTTAACTTGGCTATGATGGTTGTCAACGTGGAAGTTCAGTACTCTATATGTGGATCAGACCTGTTACTTTGGTCTGAATGTTGAAATTTTCGTTTGAACGTATGGAATGGGCTGTTATTTTTTTAAATGGGTTGTATTTGTCCTCCACGGTTTAGAGGCTGACTTGTGGGCCTAGCAAGTTGACGCGTACACAATGAGGAGACGATTGTACGTGGATAGGATGACAACAGGGACCCGCCAAGGTCATGGCAGTACGCAAGCAAGTGCCTCCTTATTTCAAGCCAATAAAAAATGGCTCCTCCTAGTGGATTTCTGACATCTGGGTCCCGTGCCATTGTCAATGTAGTCAATAAACGAGATAATTGCACAACAAGCGGTTGACACCAGGGACCCAGCAGCTCGCCCAGTTATTTTTGTTTTGGGTTAATTTGATAAATGCCACTCCAAATCTGGTGTATCCGAGAAATGCCAATGCAATTTCCAAACTTTGAAAAATGCCATTTCATGCCATTTCTAGTGGCATTTTTCGAAGTCTGGACTGGCATTTTTCAAAGTTTGCAAACTGCAGTGGCGTTTTTCAAACTTTGCAAAAATTGCAGTGGCACTTTTCAAAGTTTGGAAATTGCAGTGGCATTTTTATAAATCGCCATAATTGGAGTGGCATTTATCTAATTTGGTTTTGAGACGGAAGCAGGGTGTCAACTGGGCTGTGCGGGACACTCTGGCCTGTCTAGACAGCCTTTTCTTTTATGTTTACCACAGACCAGCCCAGTAGTTATTTTTTCTTTCTGAAAATGGATAGCCCAGTTCTTTTGTGATTTGTCAAGTAAGTCGCTTTATCAGGCCTGTTGGGCTGCAAATCTTTCAAGACGAGGAGAGCTTCATTCGGCTGGCCGAGAAAATGGCCTATCAGTAATGAGAAATGGGATGTACATTTTTAAAACACATCAAATCGGCAATTATTTTCAAATATCTTTTTTCATTTCGAGATTTTAAATTGCATTGATTTTTATGCGTGGACAATTCATTGGCTTTTATATTGATATACATTTATTTTTAAAATTAGTCTGAATGTGACTCGAAATTTCGGGATTAAAAACAGTTCAGACCGCACCTACATATGCAAAATTTCGTATAATTTTTTAACCATGGCCACAATATGGGCTGTAATGCTAACATAAAGAATATGGGCTCCAAATAAACCCGTAAGAATTAGCAAATGGGCTGTAAATTATTTGAAATAATGGCAGATGGGTTGTATGCTGTTTTCCATAGATTTGAGGCTTTCCACAGATGGCATGTATACTGTTGGATGTCCATCCAATGGCCGTCGTGCTTCTTCAATCTCTGCTCTTCCTGCTCCAGCTGCTCAAACAAGCGCCGGCGGGACTGCCTGCTCCCTACTCCCCGTGGCCGGCTGTGCTGCTGCGCAGGCCTCACTGCCCCACCGTACTCGCATCGCTGGCCTAGCCATCCCTCTACTCACCCACACCTGCTGTTATTCTCCGGCGACGGCAGACGAACCAGTAAACCCTCGTACAGTCGTACTCCCCTCCGCGTGGGAAACAAAAACAACGGCCGAGTCTTCCCTGCCTCCGTGTCGTTCCCTTCCTAGGCCTCGCCGTCGTCCACCGCCCTGGTGCTCTCGGCGTGGCGTGGTCAGCATGGTCAACGACCGACATGCATCTGAAATGGACTGTACGTGGAGAGGCTGACAGCTGGGTCCACGGCCGCACGCAAGGAAATGCCTCCTTATTACGTGCAAAATATTGATTTCCTCCACCTGACATCTGGGACCCACCGAAACGGCCTCTGTATTTCGCGAAAAAAACATTACTGTCAGGACCCCGATTCCAAGCCACATCGATCTAGCCGGTAACACCTCATATCACTTTGCGGCCTCACGCACGGTATCCCACGGGTGTCGCCTTACCATGGCCCGGGACCGTTTGCGCCTTTTGGCTCACGTATATGATAGTGACGCTAGCATCCATATGACAGAGAACCCGGGCCGACATGGCTAGTCGTGAACCCAAGCGGCACAGACCTATGGAGACAGGCATACGTGAATCATATCGAACATGTCGGTCATCAACGAGTGATTCCGGGCTGTAGCACTGGGCTAACAGGACTCCGGGGATCCCGGGCTGTAGCAGGCTAGGCAGGACTCCGGAAGTCACCATGTGACATTTCCCCGAAGGGACAGACATAGGGACAAAGTGAAACACATGCCGGCCAGTCAAGTGTCCTGAATAGTAGTGCTGGGCTAGCAGGACTCCGGTGAACCGGGCTGTAGCGGACTACTATGGCTCGAGGAACACTAGACTACATTTCCCCATAAGAAAGGCTGCCAAGGATAAACAACTAGATTGTCGGATCCCACTCATACCAAGCATTTCAATCATACACACAATATGCCCGATATGAGTACATACAACATGGCATCACAACAAAACTCTACAACTCAAGTACTTTATTTAAAGGCTCCAGGGAGCCATACATAACATGTTCATATAGATAGGGGTCACATGACCCGACACTCAAGCCATACAATCATACAAGCACATGCGGAAGCAACTAGTCTGAGTACAGACTCTAGAAAGAAAGAAGGCTTCTCGAAGCCTGTCTATCTACATAGGGCCCTCCATGGCCGGGATCACCACCTGGGTGGCTAGTCACTCGTCGACATCAAGGTCTACATAAAACCCATCGGAGGGGGCAGTGTTGTCGTCTGAAAACAATAAATAAGCAAACATGAGTACAAAGGTACTCAGCAAGTCTTACATCAGAACCTACATTACATGCTCATTCTCAAGAAGGTGGTGGGGGTTATGCAGCAAGCCAGCTTTGACTCTTGGCTAAGCTATCCTACGGAACCTCTTTAGTAAAAATAGTTTTCGCACACGAGTCCACTACTCACCAACACAATACTCCACCGGGGATCCTCCCTCGTCATCCTGCGAGAGGGCCATCCTCGGTACTCACACTTATCTTGAGTCTTTTAGTAGTATCCATTAACTTGTCTATGAACTGTATAGGCAACCAAGTACTCCTTCACCGCGGACGCGGCTATTCGAATAGTTTTATACCCTGCAGGGGTGTACTTCATCATACACGCTTTCACCGCTTACCGCCGTCTACACGACAGCAACCTTCAAGCGGAAGCCCAGCGAGGGTGTCGGCCACGGCCTACCTAAACACCTAAGTCCCTAGTCCAGGTTTATCGCCTATCCAGGTTCCATCCGCAGGGAGTCCGGCCGAGGTTTACACATACGGCCCCGAACGATGTGAACAGGGTTCCCGAGACACCAAACGGGTGACTCGGTACACCCGGCCACGGTGTATCTACCGCAACATAGCCTACCCCTAGGGTCAGCGCTACGCACGGCCGCCAACACATAACCTACAAACACTAGAAACTAAGTGCAACTCCTGGACAGAGTACGAGGGTGACTAAGAAGCCGAGAGGGTCCATTTGTTTTGGGCCCAATGTACGGTAGTAACCGCATCTTAAATCACACATACAGATCTCAGTTCTTATGGACGGCCTCAATGAAACAACCCACCATGTACTCCTACATGGCCTCTCATCGATACCTTTACCAAACATGTTCAACACATCCCACATATTACTGACATAAGCATTTCACTCTAGCCCATCACCCAGATGAACCAGACCTGACACAACTCTAAGCATAGTAGGCATAGCAAGGTAGGAATCACAAAACATGGCTCAGTCAACTCCTACACATGCTAGTGGGTTTCATCTAGTTACTGTGGCAATGACAGGTCATGCAGAGGATAACGGTTCAACTACCGTAGCACACAGCAGTTTGAAACGCGTTGTCTTAATGCAGTAAACAAGAGCAGAGGCGAGAACATGGGTTTGTATCGGAATGATCAATGGTTGCTTGCCTGATGGAGTGGTAGTGGGATACTGCCCTTCAGTTGGATACTCGTGAATATCCTCGGAGGCAGAACCTACCACGAAGAGCACATCGGAACACAGTCAACACATGACGATATGTAGCAACATGATGCATGCTATGACATGGCAATATGTTGGTGCCTTGGCCTAATGCAAGCTAGAATAGAAAGGGATGAGCTCATTTGAATCAAAGATTCAAATATTAGCTCATTAAATATGGCATGTATATTGCATTTCCTTATTCTGCTTAAACAACAAGGTAAACTTGTTTTGTCATGCATGAAACCATTACAGATGGATAGATTGAATTTTTCTGATAATTTTTCATATATAATTTATCTCATTTGGAGTTATGGTTGAATTTCTATGAATTTTTGAAGTTTGAACTATTTTCTGGAATTTCTTGAATAAGAATAAAGCCAGAAAATCAATTACTGCGTCAGCAATGCATCAGGGTGACGTCAGCAGGTCAAAGGCGCCAGCCCAGGTCAAACCTGACTGGTGGGCCCCTTCTGTCAGCCTCTCAGTGCACTAACTACGTTTAATTAGCCTAATTACTGGGCAGGGCCCACTAGTCAGTGACTGATTAAGTAAGATTTAATTAGAACTAATCCTAATTTAGTTAACAGACTGGCCCCACCTGTTATAGACTCAGGGGGGTCTACCTGGGCCCACCCAGGGGTCAAACTGGGTCAACTCGCCGGCGTTGAGGCGCCGGCGAGGCCCGAGATGGCGGAGGGCTTCGGAAAACGCCCTCAGGCGACCAAAACAACGGCGGAGATGTGCTACGCGATGCGTGGAGCGAGCCGCATCGTTTGGTGGTGGTAGTTGGGCTCGGGGTGGCCGGAAACGACGCCGGCGACGAGCTTGGCGGTTGCCGGAGTTCGGGCGAGGTCGGTTTCGAGGCTACGGTGCACGGGAGGAAGAACTGGTGGTGGCTACGGGTTCCTGGGGCTGCGCTGAGCACGGTGGTGTGCCCGGCTTCAAGCCACAGTGGCTCTGGCCACGACGGCGACGAGGCACGGCGCCGGCGAGCTTCGGCCGCGGTGGAAATCGGAACTACAGGGCGCAAACAAGCAAAGGGAAGGTGGGGATCGAAAGAGAGGCTCACGGGGAGTGCAGCGGTGGTCTCAGCGGGCTCGGGGACGGGCTGGAGAAGAGGTGAGGTCGCCGGCGATCTCGGATGCCCGAGGTTGAAGACGAGGGCGAAGGCGGCGTTGCAGGGCTTCCGGCGAAGCGTGGCTCGGTGGGGAGGATGAGGGAGCCGAGGCGAAGCTGATGGACTCGTCGGAGGGGCGAGGGGAGGTCTCTAGCGGCGACTACGGAAATCGGCGGCGAGGGGCGCGCTCGGCCATCGCGGGAGAGGATGAGGGAGACGAGGGGGAGAGTGAGAGAGGACGGGAGAGGGTCGAGGGGGTCTCGTGGCGTCTCTGGGTGCCTCCCAGCATCGGCAGAAGCAGGAGGTGGCCGATGCGTGGCCGGTGCGCGGCGAGCACGCGCCCCTGCCTCCTGGCGCGAGGTAGGGGGTGACTGGCCGAGCCAGGTAAGGCCCAGGTGGGCTTCTTTCCCCCGTTTTTTGATTTTTTTTCTTTTTCTATTTTTCTGTAGCTTTAGGGCTTTATTTAAAATACCTAGGCACTTTCTAAAATCCTGAAAATAATTATGGGCTCTATTGGGATTATTCCTAACAGCAAACAATTATTTCCAGAATTATTTGAGCACTTAAATTATTTAATAGCATTTAAATGCCCAAATTCAAATATTTATGGTTTAAATCAATGACTTTCTGTTGACCTAGAAAATTGTGCACAAATTTTGCCAGAGGTTCTAACCTAAGACAAAGAGGGTGGACATTTTAGAAGGGCATTTCAGGTTCATTGAATTTATTTTTAGTAAACCCTAGTTGATTTCAGGGGGGTGCTGGGGGTTCTGCCTTCCCCATTTCAAGTTTCTGATGAAAGTAAACATGATGCACACTCTAATGCATGGACTAGCTAGGGTGTGACAACTCACCCCCACTCAAAAGAATCTCGTCCCGAGATTTAGGATCCTTTGGAAAGAAGGTGGGGTACTCGAGTCGAAGATGATCCTCCCTTTCCCAAGTGGCTTCTTCCTCGGAATGGTGTGACCATTGAACCTTGAGAAACTTGATATTATGACGTTGAGTGGTACGCTCGGCTTGATCAAGGATATGAACGGGATATTCCCGATAAGAGAGGTTATCTTGTAAATCAAGCGTTTCGTGGTCCACTCCACGGATAGGATCCGCGAAGCAACGCCTGAGTTGCGAAACATGGAAGACATCGTGAACTCTGGAAAGATGCGGAGGTAGTTCCAATTGGTAGGCAACTTCTCCTCGTTTGGCAAGAATGCGAAAGGGTCCAATGTAACAAAGAGCCAGTTTGCCTTTGATACCGAAACGATGGGTTCCCTTTACCGGGGTAACCCGAAGTTAAGCCTTCTCGTCAACTTCAAAGGTCATAGGCTTATGTTTACGATCATATTGACTCTTTTGGCGAGATTGGGCTGTTTTCAATTTCTCACGAATAACGCGAACCTGCTCTTCTGCTTCCTGAATCATATCCGGGCCAAAGAGTTGTCTTTCCCCGGTTTCTGACCAGTTAAGAGGCGTTCGACATTTTCGTCCATAGAGAACTTCGAAAGGAGCTTTGCCCAAGCTGGCTTGATAACTATTGTTATAAGCAAACTCCGCGAATGGAAGGCATTTCTCCCAACTCATTCCGAATGAGATAACAGAAGCTCGGAGCATATCTTCCAGAATTTGATTGACTCGCTCTACTTGACCACTTGATTGAGGATGGAAGGCGGTACTAAAGGAGAGACGAGTTCCCATAGCATTTTGGAAACTTTCCCAAAATCGAGAGGTGAAGAGACTCCCACGGTCCGAGTTAATTTCCAATGGAACACCATGAAGAGACACTATTCGGGAGATGTATAAGTCAGCTAGCTGGCTAGCGGTGATACTCTCACGAACAGGTAGAAAGTGGGCTACTTTGGAAAGACGGTCGATCACGACGAAGATGGCATTATTCCCTCTCTTGGTCCTGGGAAACCCAGTGATGAAATCCATACTGATTTTATCCCATTTCCATTCAGGAATAGCCAAAGGTTGAAGGGTGCCAGCAGGCCGTTGATGCTCTGCTTTAACGCGACGACAAACATCGCAATTAGCAATGTATTGAGCGATTTCTCTCTTCATCCTAGTCCACCAAAATCTCTGGCGTAGGTCTTGATACATTTTAGTACTACCGGGATGAATGGTGAGAGGGGATTCATGAGCTTCCTTAAGGATTAGTCGCCTCAGGTTTCGCGCCTTTGGAACCACTAGGCGATTCCCAAACTATACAACACCTTGATCATCAATGAAGAAACAATTCACGACTCCTTTCTTAATGTTTCTCTTGATACGGGAGATTCTCGGATCTACCTTCTGTGCCTTGATGACCTGATCCGTAAGGGTAGGTTCCGCCACCAGGGTGGATAGGAATCCTCGAGCAACAATGTGAAGGTTTAACTTACGAAATTCCTCATGGAGAAGTGGTTGACTTTGTTGTAACATCAGGTTGTTACAATAGGACTTACGACTTAGTGCATCGGCCATGACATTGGCTTTGCCGGGGGTGTAAGTTATTCCTAAGTCGTAATCTGAGATCAACTCGACCCAACGTCTTTGCCTGAGATTCAAATCTGGTTGGGTGAAGATATATTTCAAACTTTGGTGATCGGTGAAGATCTCGCAACGATTACCGAGAAGGTAATGTCGCCAGGTTTTAAGTGCATGGACTACAGCTGCAAGCTCTAGATCATGTGTGGGATAATTTTCCTCATGTGGGTGTAATTGCCGTGAAGCATAGGCAATTACCTGACGATCTTGCATGAGTATGCAACCTAGTCCTTGTCGCGAGGCGTCGCAATAGATAATAAAGTCCTTGGAGAAATCTGGTGGTACCAGTATGGGAGCAGATGTCAGGCATCTTTTCAGTTCCTGAAAACTAAACTCGCACTGTGGAGTCCACTCGAACTTTTTATGTTTCTTGAGGAGTTCAGTTAGAGGTTTCGCAACCTTGGAGAAGTTCTCGACGAAGCGGCGGCAATAGCTCGCTAGGCCAAGGAAACTCCGAACTTGCTTGACCGTTTCAGGTGGAGTCCAATCAAGGACGGTTTGAACTCGCTCGGGATTGACAGCAATACCCTTACCAGAGATTACATGGCCTAGATAGGTCACTTCTGGCAACCAAAATTCACACTTGGAGAATTTGGCATAAAGGCGATGCTCTCGAAGTTTCATCAATACCAGCCTTAGATGTTCGGCATGATCCTCTTCATTCTTGGAGTAGATGAGTATCTCATCGAGGTATACAACGACGAATTTATCCAAGTACTCCATGAAGACTGAGTTCATTAACCGAGAAAAAGTAGCCGGGGCATTGGTTAAACCGAAGGACATGACGGTGTACTCGTATTGGCCGTAACGAGTAACAAAGGCCGTTTTGGGAATGTCCCCGTTTTTTATTTTTATTTGATGGTAGCCTAACCTCAAATCCATCTGGGAGAAGATTGAGGATCCAGCGAGCTGATCATACAGGCCGTTGATCCTGGGAAGCGGGTATTTGTTCTTGATGGTGACCAGATTGACAGGTCGGTAATCCACAACCATTCGATCCGTTCCATCCTTCTTCTTGACGAAGAGGATGGGGCAAGCCCAAGGAGAGGAACTAGGACGGATGAACCCCTTGTTCAAGGACTCATCGAGTTGGTTCTTAAGCTCGGCTAGTTCTAAGGGTTCCATCTTGTATGGTCTTCTAGAAATTGGAACGGTTCCTGGAACAAGGTCTATCACAAACTCGACATCCCTGTCAGGTGGAACACCTAGCAGTTCTTCTGGAAACACATCCGGAAAGTCTCGGACTACCGGAACATCCTCAAGGTCTGGAAGAGGGTTGGCATTTAGGGAGTAAAGTTGGCGCTTGGCCACTCGAGTTGAGACATTAACTGTCTTGCCCGAGGGGTGAGTAATTTGAACGGTTCTAGTGGCACAATCGATCTTAGCATAATGAGATGACATCCAGTCCATACCTAAGATGATGTTTATGTCAGAGGACTTGAGAGCTATTAAAGATGCAAGGAAGACAAGTCTATCGACAAGAATTTCGTTCCCATGGCTTACCCTAGACGTTTGCCATCTAGAGCCAGGGGTTTGAATTTCCATGGTAGAGGGCATGTCACAAAATGTCGTGTTATGCAATCGAGCATAATTCTCGGATATGAATGAATGAGATGCTCCAGTATCGAAGAGAACAGATGCCGGATGGCAGTTAACAAGGAGCGTACCAAGGACGACGTTGGGATCCTCATGAGCCTCCTCGGCTGAAACATAATTGACATGGCCACGTGCAGTGGTGGCCGGCTTGGCGTAGAAAGTCTTTCCCGCGGGCTTACCACGGCCAACAGACTTCCCAGCTTGATTGGGGTTGTTGTTCTAGGGACAATCTCGGCTATAGTGACCCGGCTCTCCACATTTGAAGCATGTTACCACATTGGGGCGTGGAGCAGCATTAGCAGCGGGGCCACCATAGGGCTTGGGTGGTGCAAATTGCTGGTTGGGACGAGGCGCCTCAAAGGATGGCCTCGGGATGAATCTGGGTGGCAGTGTCGTGCTTGGGATCCACACCCGGCGCTTCTGAGCTCCAGAGCCGGATGAAGAGCCAAAATCACGGGAGTGCTTGCGTGAAGCGTCATAATCAGTCTGGCCTGTCTCAGCACTGATGGCTTTATTGACCAACTTCTGAAAAGATGTGCACTCGTGCAGACGAAGATCGCGATGAAGCTCAGTGCTAAGTCCCTTGCGGAACCTTGCCTGCTTCTTGGCGTCAGTAGAAACCTCTTCAGGAGCATAGCATGCCAGGTTCCCAAATTCATGACTATATGCATCCACAATCAGCCTTCCTTGGGTGAAGTTGCAGAACTCCTCTCTCTTGCGATCCATGAGACCTTCCGGAATGTGATGCTCACGAAAAGCCTCACTGAATTCAGCCCAGGTAGTGATTTGACCGACCGGGCGCATAGCTTCGAAGTTTTCCCACCAATCGCTAGCGGGGCCTTTGAGATGATAGGCAGCATAGGTAACCTTGTCGGCTTTGGCTACGTTGGCAGAACGTAGCTTGTGGGTGATGCTGCGAAGCCAGTCATCCGCGTCAAGGGGCTCGACGGAATGGTTAAACTTTGGTGGGTACAACTTGATAAAGTCATTGATTGACACCAAGTCATTTCGTGGGTGGCGTGCAGTGTTCTACTCAATCCGCTCAAGCAGGCGGTTGGTCTCATGCTTGTTTCTTTCCGCCTCCAGCATCACTTCGGCCAGAGAAGGCGGGTGAGGCAGATTTTCACCTCTAGTTGCACTGGCTTCCCCCTGCTCCGGGACAGCAGGGTTGCCGCGGGTGTTGACCATCCTAGGAGAAAACAAGACAACGGTTTAGACAAGGATGGCTCAAACTTAGCAAGGAAGTGCAGAATGTAATGGATAACACGGAATGCAGAGATGCTCATCCGTATGTCATGGTAATATAAAACTGCCATATATATACCAACGGTCATACACATCATACATAGTTTAGTACAACCCCAGGCTACAGTACAACTATGATGAAAGACGTTACATCTCATCGGAGGCATTCCAAGTTCCTATACATTATTTGTCTACACCTCCGGAATCGATTACACGCAAAGTCATATTCCACAAGTCACGCAGGACAGTGGAGATACAACTACTACAATACTAGTGGTACTACTACTAACTCAGACTGCTCCGTAGTAGTCCTCATAGAAGTCACCTCCATAGCCAGGAAGTTCAACGTGATCATCCGAAAATAGACGGTCCTGAGGAGCCTGTGGACCATAGGGGCTAGGATGAGGTCTTGGACCAACAAACGGTGGCCTGCGGGGACCACGGGGTGGGGTGATGCCTCCCACATCGCGCCAATCCACCATATCTGGCAGAGCTGATCTCACAGGATAAAGATCCCTTGTATCCATACATCCGGCTTGCACCGCAGGTGCAAACCGAGTCAATGTGGCCCAATGATCAGCACGAGTATTAAAAAGCTCCAGCCTCAAGGCCCGATTCTCTTGGTCCTTATCTTCGAGCATCTCAGCAGTGGTACGAGTTAATGAGTCCTCCTGAGTGGAGTCAGCATAGATAGCCTGAAGATACCCTTGCACTCCCGGAAGTGAAGCTGGCATGTAACGGAAGTCAGTGTTCCGAAGCAGGCCAGTCCGGACTCGCAAGATGGTCATCATGGAGTAGGCAGCATCCTGCACAGCCATCTCAACGGTAACCCTGAGTCCATAGGAACGGTGAAGGGGCTCGGTAGATCCAGGATAGAAAGGAAATATCCTGACGGTGCAGAAATACTGGCTTTGATTAAAGTCGCGGAACTGCTCTTCGACAGTGTATTCGGGATACCAACGGTATCCTGTCTCGATCATGACCCAGACTAACATAGCAGTATGACCGGGCACGTCGAGGCACCTGGTCAGGCGAACCACTTGGTTTTGAGGACGGTTGGCCATCTGAAAGCACAACCACAAGACAAAGACATCAGAATTCCTAGGGAAAATTGGACAGCATAACGGTTGTAAATGCTCAGAAAAAGATTTGAGACATCCACAACAGTTCACAATACCGCTCAACAGCATCATATCAAGGTTCTGATTCAAATAGCAACATACTAAAAATAGTAGAAACTGGACTGGGACTCGTAGCAATAATCCTATAAGCTACTACGGATTAGTAACACGTGAACCTGATAGAAGAAGAGAGCCTAGTCCTTAACCCACGTTGAATGAGAAGAGAATGACTCAGATTAGAGGCATAGGGTAAAGGAGTAAAAGAACCTTACGTTCCCTTCCACAATCAATTCCCCTACATATAACTAAAGCATTTCTAGACTCGACATCGACCAGTTTGGCTCAACGAACCTACAGGTAGTCCGGCTCTGATGCCAACGCTGTCAGGACCCCGATTCCAAGCCACATCGATCTAGCCGGTAACACCTCATATCACTTTGCGGCCTCACGCACGGTATCCCACGGGTGTCGCCTTACCATGGCCCGGGACCGTTTGCGCCTTTTGGCTCACGTATATGATAGTGTCGCTAGCATCCATATGACAGAGAACCCGGGCTGACATGCCTAGTCGTGAACCCAAAGCGGCACAGACCTATGGAGACAGGCATACGTGAATCATATCGAACATGTTGGTCATCAACGAGTGATTCCGGGCTGTAGCACTGGGCTAACAGGACTCCGGGGATCCCGGGCTATAGCAGGCTAGGCAGGACTCCGGAAGTCACCATGTGACATTTCCCCGAAGGGACAGACATAGGGACGAAGTGAAACACATGCCGGCTAGTCAAGTGTCCTGAACAGTAGTGCTGGGCTAGCAGGACTCCGGTGAACCGGGCTGTAGCGGACTACTATGGCTCGAGGAACACTAGACTACATTTCCCCATAAGAAAGGCTGCCAAGGATAAACAACTAGATTGTCGGATCCCACTCATACCAAGCATTTCAATCATACACACAATATGCCCGATATGAGTACATACAACATGGCATCACAACAAAACTCTACAACTCAAGTACTTTATTTAAAGGCTCCAGGGAGCCATACATAACATGTTCATATAGATAGGGGTCACATGACCCGACACTCAAGCCATACAATCATACAAGCACATGCGGAAGCAACTAGTCTGAGTACAGACTCTAGAAAGAAAGAAGGCTTCTCGAAGCCTGTCTATCTACATAGGGCCCTCCATGGCCGGGATCACCACCTGGGTGGCTAGTCACTCGTCGACGTCAAGGTCTACATAAAACCCATCGGAGGGGGCAGTGTTGTCGTCTGAAAACAATAAATAAGCAAACATGAGTACAAAGGTACTCAGCAAGTCTTACATCAGAACCTACATTACATGCTCATTCTCAAGAAGGTGGTGGGGGTTATGCAGCAAGCCAGCTTTGACTCTTGGCTAAGCTATCCTACGGAACCTCTTTAGTAAAAATAGTTTTCGCACACGAGTCCACTACTCACCAACACAATACTCCACCGGGGATCCTCCCTCGTCATCCTGCGAGAGGGCCATCCTCGGTACTCACACTTATCTTGAGTCTTTTAGTAGTATCCATTAACTTGTCTATGAACTGTATAGGCAACCAAGTACTCCTTCACCGCGGACGCGGCTATTCGAATAGTTTTATACCCTGCAGGGGTGTACTTCGTCATACACGCTTTCACCGCTTACCGCTGTCTACACGACATGTACTCGGCAACCTTCAAGCGGAAGCCCAGCAAGGGTGTCGGCCATGGCCTACCTAAACACCTAAGTCCCTAGTCCAGGTTTATCGCCTATCCAGGTTCCATCCGCAGGGAGTCCGGCCGAGGTTACCACATACAGCCCCGAACGATGTGAACAGGGTTCCCGAGACACCAAATGGGTGACTCGGTACACCCGGCCACGGTGTATCTACCGCAACATAGCCCACCCCTAGGGTCAGCGCTACGCACGGCCGCCAACACATAACCTACAAACACCAGAAACTAAGTGCAACTCCTGGACAGAGTATGAGGGTGACTAAGAAGCCAAGAGGGTCCATTTGTTTCGGGCCCAATGTACGGTAGTAACCGCATCTTAAATCACACATACATATCTCAGTTCTTATGGACGGCCTCAATGAAACAACCCACCATGTACTCCTACATGGCCTCTCATCGATACCTTTACCAAACATGTTCAACACATACCACATATTACTGACATAAGCATTTCACTCTAGCCCATCACCCAGATGAACCAGACCTGACACAACTCTAAGCATAGCAGGCATAGCAAGGTAGGAATCACAAAACATGGCTCAGTCAACTCCTACACATGCTAGTGGGTTTCATCTAGTTACTGTGGCAATGACAGGTCATGCAGAGGATAAGGGTTCAACTACCGTAGCACACAGCAGTTTGAAACGCGTTGTCTTAATGAAGTAAACAAGAGCAGAGGCGAGAACATGGGTTTGTATCGGAATGATCAATGGTTGCTTGCCTGATGGAGTGGTAGTGGGATACTTCCCTTCAGTTGGATACTCATGAATATCCTCGGAGGCAGAACCTACCACGAAGAGCACATCGGAACACAGTCAACACATGACGATATGCAGCAATATGATGCATGCTATGAAATGGCAATATGTTGGTGTCTTGGCCTAATGCAAGCTAGAATAGAAAGGGATGAGCTCATTTAAATCAAAGATTCAAATATTAGCTCATTAAATATGGCATGTATAGTGCATTTCCTTATTATGCTTAAACAGCAAGGTAAACTTGTTTTGTCATGCATGAAACCATTACAGATGGATAGATTGAATTTGTCTGATAATTTTTCATATATAATTTATCTCATTTGGAGTTATGGTTGAATTTCTATGAATTTTTGAAGTTTGAACTATTTTCTGGAATTTCCTGAATAAGAATAAAGCCAGAAAATCAATTACTGCATCAGCAATGCATCAGGGTGACGTCAGCAGGTCAAAGGCGCCAGCCCAGGTCAAACCTGACTGGTGGGCCCCTTCTGTCAGCCTCTTAGTGCACTAACTATGTTTAATTAGCCTAATTACTGGGCAGGGCCCACTAGTCAGTGACTGATTAAGTAAGATTTTATTAAAACTAATCCTAATTTAGTTAACAGACTGGCCCCACCTGTCATAGACTCAGGGGGGTCTACCTGGGCCCACCCAGGGGTCAAACTGGGTCAACTCGCCGGCGTTGAGCCACCGGCGAGGCCCGAGATGGCGGAGGGCTTCGGGAAACGCCCTCAGGCGACCAAAACGACGGCGGAGATGTGCTACGCGATGCGGGGAGTGAGCCGCATCGTTTGGTGGTGGTAGTTGGGCTCGGGGTAGCCGGAAACGACGCCGGTGACGAGCTTGGCGGTCGCCGGAGTTCGGGCGAGGTCGGTTTCGAGGCTACGATGCACGGGAGGAAGAACTGGTGGTGGCTACGGGTTCCTGGGGCTGCGCTGAGCACGGTGGTGTGCCCGGCTTCAAGCCACGGTGGCTCTGGCCACGACGGTGACGAGGCACGGCGCCGGCGAGCTTCGGCCACGGTGGAAATCGGAGCTACAGGGCGCAAACGAGCAAAGGGAAGGTTGGGATCGAAAGAGAGGCTCGCGGGGAGTGCAGCGGTGGTCTCAGCGGGCTCGGGGATGGGCTGGAGAAGAGGTGAGGTCGTCGGCGATCTCGGATGCCCGAGGTTGAAGACGAGGGCGAAGGCAGCGTTGCAGGGCTTCCGGCGAAGCGTGGCTCTGTGGGGAGGACGAGGGAGCCGAGGCGAAGCTGATGGACTCGTCGGAGGGGCGAGGGGAGGTCTCTAGCGGCGACTACGGCGATCGGCGGCGAGGGGCGCGCTCGGCCATCGCGGGAGAGGATGAGGGAGACGAGGGGGAGAGTGAGAGAGGACGGGAGAGGGTCGAGGGGGTCTCGTGGCGTCTCTGGGCGCCTCCCAGCGTCGGCAGAAGCAGGAGGTGGCCGGCGCGTGGCCGGCGCACGGCGAGCACGCGCCCCTGCCTCCTGGCGCGAGGTAGCGGGTGACTGGCCGAGCCAGTAGGCTGGGCCGAGCCAGGTAAGGCCCAGGTGGGCTTCTTTCCCCCTTTTTTTTGATTTTGTTTTCTTTTTCTATTTTTCTGTAGCTTTAGGGCTTTATTTAAAATACCTAGGCACTTTCTAAAATCCTGAAAATAATTGTGGGCTCTATTGGGATTATTCCTAACAGCAAACAATTGTTTCCAGAATTATTTGAGCACTTAAATTATTTAATAGCATTTAAATGCCCAAATTCAAATATTTATGGTTTAAATCAATGACTTTCTATTGACCTAGAAAATTGTGCACCAATTTTGCCAGAGGTTCTAACCTAAGACAAAGAGGGTGGACATTTTAGAAGGGCATTTCAGGTTCATTGAAATTATTTTTAGTAAACCCTAGTTGATTTCAGGGGGGGTGCTGGGGGTTCTGCCTTCCCCATTTCAAGTTTCTGATGAAAGTAAACATGATGCACACTCTAATGCATGGACTAGCTAGGGTGTGACAATTACCGCCGCTGACAGCTCGGACCCACCAACTATATCTTCGCATGCAAGGAAGTGCCTCCTTATTACGCACAAAAAATGAATACTCCCCTGCTAGCTGGGACCCAGTATAGTGGGCCTACTAAGTTGACGGGGACGAAGGGCTTTGTCAACTTAGTCAATATGCATGATTCTAGCTCGACTGACCGTACGATGTCCATCCAACGGCCATAGTGCTTCTTCAACCTCTGTTCTTCTTGCTCCAGCCGCCCAAAGCAGCGCCGGTCGTGCCGCCTGCTCCTTCCTCCCGTGGCCGGTTGTGCTGCCGCGGAGGCCTCACCGCCCCCATACTACTCCCACCGCTGGCCAGGCCATCCCTCCACTCCACTCACCCACACCCCTTGTTATTCTGCAGCGACGGCAGCGCAGCCGAACCAGTGAACCCTCGTACTCCTCTTCGCGTGGGCATCCACTGCCATGTCTTCCCCGGCTCCGTGTCATCCCCTTCCTAGGCCTCACCGTCGTCCACCGCCGTGGTGCTGTCGACGCGGCGTGATCAATGCGGTCAACGACCGAATTCCATCGGAAGAATACTGTACGTGGAGAGGCTGACAGCTGGGTCCACGGCAGCCGCAAGGAAGTGCCTCCTTATTACGCGGAAAATAATTATTCCTCCACCTCACAGCAGGGACCCACCAGATGCCCACCAGTATATCACAAAAAAATGTTTGTCCCTGACTGCTGGGACCCACCCGACGGGCCGCCATATTTCGCGAAAAAAACGTACCCCTACTGTCAGCTCGGACCCACTGGAAGTGCCTCCTTATTATGCACAAAAAAATGAATACCCCCTGCTAGCTGGGACCCACCTTGGTGAGAGGCTGACTTGTGAGCCTACTAAGTTGACGGGGACGGAGGGCTTTGTCAACTTAGTCAATATGCATGATTCTAGCTCCAGTGACAGTACGATGTCCATCCAACGGCCGTAGTGCTTCTTCAACCTCTGGTCTTCTTGCTCCAGCCGCCCAAACCAGTGCCGGTTGTGCCTCGTGCTCCTACCTCCCGTGGCCGGCTGCGATGCGGTGGAGGCCTCACCGCCCCCTACTACTCCCACCGCTGGCCAGGCCATCCCTCTACCCACCCACACCCCATGTTATTCTACGGCGACGGCAGCCTCACACCGCAGCGAACCAGTGAACCCTCGTACTCCTCTACGCGTGGGCATCCACTGCCGCGTCTTCCCCGGCTCCGCGTCGTCCCCTTCCTAGGCCTCGCCGTCGTCCACCACCGTGATGCTCTCAGCACGGCGTGATCAATGTGGTCAACGACCGACTTCCATCGGAAGAGTACTGTGCGTGGAGACGCTGACAGCTGGGTCCACGGCCGCAGCAAGGAAGTGCTCCTTATTACGCGCAAAATGTTTCCCCCCTGACTGCTAGGACCCACCAGCTACACCTTCGCACGCAAGGAAGTGCGTCCGGGCAAAAAAACAAAATGATTCGCCCCCCTGACTGCTGGGACCCACCAGCTACATCTTCGCACGCAAGGAAGTGCCTGACAGTCGGGACCCACCTGGTCGAAGCGTACGTAGCGTTGTCATTCTGGTCGCGAACGTGTACGTACATATATACTGGTCGATGTAGAGGCGCGCACGTGTCATAGTAGAGGTGCGCACGTAGCATGTACACGTACATACAGCGGCCAGGGTGCAAGAAAGAAAATACGGCCACATATGTGTACATACGGGCGGGGTCTCGAACGCCTACTCGTGCATACGTACGGCCAAGGCTCGTGTACATGGCTGGATCGGAATGGAGAAACAGCGTCATCGTCGTGTTCATGGGGAGGCAACGGAATGCGTCGTGTTCATGGGGAGGCAACGAGATGCGTCGTGTTCATCAAGAGGGCTTGGACGGAACAGGCGATGGAAGCGAGGCCTGGCGTACCGCAGAACGGAGGAAACGGCCTTGTGTTCGACCGGCCACGTTCGAAATGGGATCCTGTTCATCAGGAGGGGTCTGGTGTACCGCAAAACGGAGGAAACGGACCTCCTACGGTCGAAACGGGGGTCCTGTTGATCGGGAGGGGTGTGGTGTACCGCAAAACGGATGAAACGGACTTGTGTTGGAGTGCTACGGTCGAAACGGGGGTCCTGTTCATCGGGAGGGGTGTGGCGTACCGCAAAACGGGACTCCACGGGATACTGTTCATCTCCACCGTCGACCCCCTCCAGCCTTCACGAGCTACTGTTCATCCACCGTCGACCTCCTCCAGCCTCCGCCTGCGACTGTTCATCCACGGGCTCCTGTTCATCCAGCCTCCACCGCGCGCTACTCCACTGGCTACTGTTCAACCAGCCCTCTCCACGGGCTCCTGTTCAACCACCCCTCCATGGGCTACTGTTCATCCTGCCCTCCATCGTCTACTGTTCATCCTGCCCTCCACGGGGTGGTCCTGTTCATCCAGCCCTCCACGGGTTCGTGTTCATCCAGCCCCAACTGGCTCGATCGATCGGGGTCCTATTCATCCAGAGGCAACACCACGGGGTCCTGTTCATCCACCCCCACCAGGAACTGTTCATCCACCCCCCCCCCCCCCCGCAACGCTCACTGTTCATCCAGAGGCAGCATCGATCGGCTTCAGTTAGCAGCAGTAGCGAAGGAATCGCTCGATCGGGTTCAGTTAACAGCCATCGATCGATCGCTCGGGTTCAGTAACGCGTAGCCTGCAGTGCAATTGCTCGGGTTCAGTTAGACCCCAACGCCTCGCTCGGGTTCAGTTAGAGCCAACGCCTCGCACACACGCGTGTACGTGTACAAGAGAAACGCGCCTCGCTCGGCCCCCGACCTCCCACCGTAACCGGGAACTCCCTGAAATCCCCCCCCTCGCTTCTTCAACGGTTTTTTCCGTCATGGACGGCCCAAAGAATGTCATGCAGCTGCGTCTCCGGCCCGCCCAGGACGAAAAGCCCATTTTCTGTCATGATTTTTTGTCATAGAAGTAGGAGCCCACCACATCTATGATGATACCGGGTTTTGTCATAATTATCGTCATAGAAGTGTCATATGTATGACAGAAAATTTTTCGTTTGGCCCAAAATGTCACGGATGTGTCTTTTTTTGTAGTGACCACCACTAGGACACATTCTAATGTGTTAGAGGACTTGAAACCAGATTTCATACCATCATCAGATGAAGAAGATACTGGGTTGCTATTGGATAGTGAAGATGATGGATATAAGCCACTAGCATTTGTCCTACCAAAAGAAAGGAAGAGTAGGGCCATGAAAAGGCTAGCAAGGATATGGTATAATGACAAACTGGAGCAACCACATCAACAGTTATGTATGCACATGTGTTTCAAAAACCAGCAGCAATTCAGAGATGCTCTGTTGAGCTTGCACATTACATAGGCCAGAAATTTCAGGTATCATAGAAACTCATACAAAAGGATCATTGTTTGCTGCAAACAAGATCATTGTCAGTTCTTCATAGTTGCAACAATTATCAAAGGGGAGAAGACATTTGTAATTAAAAAAATGAGGCTACAGCACACTGGCCCTAGCACTACAGAGACATCAAGGGTTAGTGCAAACTGGCTTGCACAGACATATGAGTCACTGTTCAGGTCTGATCCAAACACAAGTATTTTGACTCTGATTGACAACTGCAATGAGAATTATGGTGTTGATGTGCCCAAGCACATGGCCTATAGGGCCAAAAACCTTGCTGTAGAGGTTGTTTTAGGAGAGCGAAAGAAACAATATCCCAGGCTGAGGGACTATGCTCAAACAATCATGGATACAAACCCCGGGAGTAGAGTTATAGTTACAACTATAACTCCAAAACCTACTACAAAAATACCACATCCAGGACCAAGGTCTCATGCTATGTTCTTCTGCATCAATGGAGCAAGGGAGGGCTTTCTCAGTGGATGCAGACCATTCGTAGGTTATTGACATGTTTTATATGCTTTATTTGAGTGCTTTATTAAGTAGGTTAGTGACATGTACATCTTAAGTATGTTAGTAGTGTTATATAGTGAATGAACTTGTTCCTTGCTTTTATATGACATATATAGAATTGTGTATAAATTCTTGTAGTAGGTTAGTGACATGTACAGCTTAAGTATGTTTAGTAGTGTTATATAGTGAATAAACTAGCTCCTTGCTTTTATATGACATATATAGAATTGTGTATAAATTCTTGTAGATGACATATATAGAATAGTTTGATAGTTTCATATAGTTACTGAATTTGGTCTTACAATATGCAATATAGGTGTTGATGGCTGCTTTATTAAGCTCACCACTGGAGCTCAAATACTTGCTGCCACTGGCAGAGATGGCAACAACAACATTTTCCCACTCGCATTTGGTATTGTTGGACAAGAGGATACAACAAACTGGTGTTGGTTTCTACACCAACTGAAGATATGTTTAGGAGGAGAAGGTGGAAAATTTGGTCCTTATACTATCATGTCTGATAGATAGAAGGTATGCATGCATTCTCTTGTTTATCTTTATGCAAATTTGGTATTGTTGGACAAAGTAGCTTAGTATGATATGCTATGTCAACAGGGCCTACTAAATGCAATTAATCAAGTATTTCCAAACTGCCACCAAAGATTTTGCCTTAGACACTTGTATGCAAACTTCCAGAATGCTGGGTTTAGGGGAGAAGATCTTAAGAAATGCATGGATAATGCTAGTTATGCTTATAAACAACACAAGTTTGACATTGCAATGAATGATCAAAAAAATGAGAGTGAGGAAGCTTGGAAGTGGTTGAGTGGAATACCTGCAAGATTCTGGGCTAGGCATGCTTTTGACACAAACTGTAAGACAGACTTGGTTGTTAACAACTTATTTGAGGTGTTCAATAAGTACATCCTTGATTTTAGGAAGAAAAACCTATTAGGACTATGGTTGATGGTATTAAGAATAAGCAGATGGCGAGGTGGCATAGGAATAGAGAGAGTGGAAAGGCAGCTTTGTGGGATATCACACCCCATTATGCTGAGAAGTTAGAGGTGGAAAAGGAAAGGGCCAGATTCTGTAAACCCATTCAAGCTAGTGTTAATCTATGGCAAGTAACCAATGGGCAGCAAACACATGCTATCAACTTGGAACTTCATACATGTGGTTGCAGAAAGTGGGACCTGAGTGGCACACCATGCAACCATGCAATATCAGCAATTAACAAGGCAAAACGGTTTACATAGGACTATGTGTGCAAATTCTTCAAAAACCTTTTTACCTAGCAGCATATGAACCAATGATATATCCTATTCCTGGTGAACATGATTGGACAAAGACAACAGGACCAGACATAGAGCCACCTAAATTTCATGTGAAGAAGGGAAGAAAGAAAGAGAAGAGGATAAAGGGCAGATTTGAGGTTCCAAAGCCAAAGGAGAGTTCAAGAATGGCCAGTATAACATGCAACAACTGTGGGCTCCAAGGCCATAGGTACACCAGCTGCAACGAACAATTGAAACCAGAGTTGGCTTTGAGAAAAAATAAACTAGTAGCATGTTTTGTATGTATTGTATGTTTCATTCTCTTAATGTTTCCTTCATTTTGCAAGGCATCTAGAAGATAAAGGAATGTTGATGAAGCACAGGCTGCACCTGCAAGAGCACAGGCTGCACCTGCTAGAGCACAGGCTGCACCTGCTAGATTACATGCAACACCTGCTAGATCACAGGCTGCTCCTGCTAGATCACAACATCCTTATGCAAGGCATGCTGCTGCACGGCATTCAAGGCCTTTCTCTCCACCAAGAGTTGTTGCTGGGGCTTCCACTTCTGGTGCTTCCACTTCTGCTGGCCCTACAAGTCATTCTAGATGGATGGCCTTCTTTACTGCAAGTGGAAATACCTGAGTGTCATGAGTCATGTTTCTAAACTATGTCAGTTATGCCCAAGAGATGAGGGGGAAAGTTATGTATGTTTCAAACAGTTATCATTTTGGGTAGACATGCTTTCTGTTAGAGTACTCTTTCTATTATGTGTTGGGGAACGTAGTATTTCAAAAAAATTCCTACGATCACACAGGATCTATCTAGGAGATGCATAGCAACGAGAGGGGAGAGTGTGTCTACGTACCCTCGTAGACCGAAAGCGGAAGCGTTTATCAACACGGTTGATGTAGTCGTACACCTTCATGATCTGTCCCGATCAAGTACCGAACGTACGGCACCTCCGCGTTCAGCACACGTTCAGCTTGATGACGTCCATGCCTTCTTGATCCAGCAAGAGGGGCGAAGTAGTAGATGAGTTCCGATAGCACGACGGCGTGATGACGGTGTTTGTGAAGAACAATCTCTGCAGGGCTTCGCCTAAGCACTACGAAAACTATGACGGAGGATAAACTAGAGGGGACGGGGTTGCCGGCACATGGCTTGGTGTTTCTTGATGTGTCTTGGGTGCTAGCCCTACCCCTCTATTTATATGTTGAGCCTTGGGGTCGAAACTTGGAGTAAAATCCTACACAAAGTCGGTTTCACCCGAAAGGAAAGAGTCCTTCTCGGACTCCAGGACCAGACGCTAGGGTTCCCGGCATCTGGACCCAGATGCCAGGGACCCTGGCATCTGGCCCCTGGACTCCGCAAAACTTCCTTTTGTGCTTTCCAAAAACCTTGTGGCCTTTCCCCTTTGGCCCAAATAAAGTGTGCTCATACCCAAACATTTCGGGAAACATCTGGAACCCCTTCCGGTGAATTCCGGAACCCTTCCGGAGACCAAACACTATTATCCAAATATCAATCTTTATATCCGGACCATTATGGAGTTCCTCATCATGTCTGTGATCTCATCCGGAACTCCGAACAACATTCGGTCACCAACATACATAACTCATATAATACTATATTGTCAACGAACGTTAAGCGTGTGGACCCTACGGGTTCGAGAACTATGTAGACATGACCGAGACATCTCTCTGGTCCATAACCAATAGCGGAACATGGAAGCCCATATTGGCTCCAACATATTCTACGAAGATCTTTATCGGTCGAACCACATAACAACATACGTTGTTCCCTTTGCCCGAGATTCGATCGTCGGCATCATCATACCTAGTTCAATCTCGTTACCGGCAAGTCTCTTTACTCGTTCCATAATGCAACATCCCCCAACTAACTTATTAGTCACATTGCTTGCATGGCTTATAGTGATGTGCATTACCGAGAGGGCCCAGAGATACCTCTCTGACAATCGGAGTGACAAATCCTAATCTCGATCTATGCCAACTCAACAAACACCATCGGAGACACCTGTAGAGCATCTTTATAATCACCCGGTTATGTTGTGACGTTTGATAGCACACTAAGAGTTCCTCCGTATTCTGGAGTTGCATAATCTCATAGTCATAGGAACATGTATAAGTTATGAAGAAAGCAATAGCAATAAACTAAACGATCATGGTGCTAAGCTAACGGATGGGTCAAGTCAATCGCATCATTCTCTAATGATGTGATACCGTTCATCAAATGACAACTCATGTCTATGGCTAGGAAACTTAACCATCTTTGATTAACGAGCTAGTCAAGTAGAGGCATACTAGTGACACTCTGTTTGTCTATGTATTCACACATGTACTAAGTTTCTGGTTAATACATTTCTAGCTTGAATAATAAACATTTATCATGATATAAGGAAATATAAATAACAACTTTATTATTGCCTCTAGGGCATATTAACTTCAGTCTCCCACTTGCACTAGAGTCAATAATCAAGATTACATTGTAATGATTCTAACACCCATGGAGTCTTGGTGTTGACCATGTTTTGCTCGTGAGGGAGGCTTAGTCAACGGGTCTGCAACATTCTGATCCGTATGTATCTTGCAAACATCTATCTCTCCCTCCTTGACTTGATCGCGGATGGAATTGAAGCGTCTCTTGATGTGCTTGGTTCTCTTGTGAAATCTGGATTCATTTGCCAAGGCAATTGCACCAGTATTGTCACAAAAGATTTTTATTGGAACCAATGCACTAGGTATGACACCTAGATCGGATATGACTTCCTTCATCCAGACTCCTTCATTTGTTGCTTTCGAAGCAGCTATGTATTCCTCTTCGCACGTAGATCCCGCCACGACCCTTTGCTTAGAACTGCACCTACTGACAGCTCCACCATTCAATAAAAATACATATCCGGTTTGTGACGTAGAGTCATCCGGATCAGTGTCAAAGCTTGCATCAACATAACCGTTTACGACGAGCTCTTTGTCACCTTCATAAACGAGAAACACATCCTTAGTCCTTTTCAGGTATTTCAGGATGTTCTTGACCGCTGTCCAGTGATCCACTCCTGGATTACGTTGGTACCTCCCTGCTAAACTTATAGCAAGGCACACATCAGGTCTGGTACACAGCATTGCATACATGATAGAACCTATGGCCGAAGCATAGGGAATGACTTTCATTTTCTCTCTATCTTCTACAGTTGCCAGGCATTGAGTCCGACTCAACTTCACACCTTGTAACACAGGCAAGAACCCTTTCTTTGCTTGATCCATTTTGAACTTCTTCAAAACTTTATCAAGGTATGTGCTTTGTGAAAGTCCAATTAAGCGTCTTGATCTATCTCTATAGATCTTGATGCCCAATATATAAGCAGCTTCACCAAGGTCTTCCATTGAAAAATTCTTATTCAAGTATCCTTTTATGCTATTCAGAAATTTAGTATCATTTCCGATCGACAATATGTCATCCACATATAATATCAGAAATGCTATAGAGCTCCCACTCACTTTCTTGTAAATACAGGCTTCTCCAAAAGTCTGTATAAAACCATATGCTTTGATCACACTATCAAAGCATATATTCCAACTCCGGGATGCTTGCACCAGTCCATAAATGGATCACTGGAGCTTACACACTTTGTTAGCACCTTTTGGATCGACAAAACCTTCTGGTTGCATCATATACAACTCTTCTTTAAGATATCGATTAAGGAATGCCGTTTTGACATCCATTTGCCAAATTTCATAATCATAAAATGCGGCAATTGCTAACATGATTCAGACGGACTTAAGCATCGCTACAGGTGAGAAGGTCTCATCGTAGTCAACTCCTTGAACTTGTCGAAAACCTTTCGCAACAAGTCGAGCTTTGTAGACAGTAACATTACCGTCAGCGTCAATCTTCTTCTTGAAGATCCATTTATTCTCTATGGCTTGCCTATCATCGGGCAAGTCAACCAAAGTCCACACTTTGTTCTCATACATGGATCCCATCTTAGATTTCATGGCCTCAAGCCATTTTGCGGAATCTAAGCTCATCATCGCTTCCTCATAGTTCGTAGGTTCGTCATGGTCAACTAACATGACCTCCAGAACGGGATTACCATACCACTCTGGTGCGGATCTTACTCTGGTTGATCTACGAGGTTTGGTAGTAACTTGATCAGAAGTTTCATGATCATCATCATTAGCTTCCTCACTAATTGGTGTAGGAATCACTAGAACTGATTTCTATGATGAACTACTTTCCAATAAGGGCGCAGGTACAATTACCTCATCAAGTTCTACTTTCCTCCCACTCACTTCTTTCGAGAGAAACTCATTCTCTAGAAAGGATCCATTCTTAGCAACGAATATCTTGCCTTCGGATCTGTGATAGAAGGTGTACCCAACAGTCTCCTTTGGGTATCCTATGAAGACACATTTCTCCGATTTGGGTTCGAGCTTATCAGGTTGAAGTTTTTTCACATAAGCATCACAGCCCCAAACTTTAAGAAACGACAACTTGGGTTTCTTGCCAAACCACAGTTCATAAGGTGTCGTCTCTGTGGATTTTGATGGTGCCCTATTTAATGTGAATGCAGTCGTCTCTAAAGCATAGCCCGAAAATGATAGCGGCAAATCAGCAAGAGACATCATAGATCGCACCATATCTAACAAAGTGCGGTTACGACGTTCGGACACACCATTACGTTGTGGTGTTCCAGGTGGCGTGAGTTGTGAAACTATTCCGCAGTTTCAAATGAAGATCAAACTCACAACTCAAATATTCACCTCCACGATCAGATCGTAGAAACTTAATTTTCTTGTTACGATGATTTTCTAGTTCACTCTGAAATTCTTTGAACTTTTCAAATGTTTCAGACTTATGTTTCATGAAGTAGACATACCCATATCTGCTCAAATCATCTGTGAAGGTCAGAAAACAATGATACCCGCCACGAGCATCAACACTCATCGATCCGCATACATCAGTATGTATTATTTCCAATAAGTCTGTTTCTCATTCCATTGTTTCGGAGAATGGAGTCTTAGTCATCTTGCCCATGAGGCATGGCACGCAAGCATCAAGTGATTCCAAAAGCCCATCGGCATGGAGTTTCTTCATGCGCTTTACACCAATATGACCTAAACGGTAGTGCCACAAATAAGTTGCACTATCATTATTCAACTTATATCGTTTGGCTTCAATGCTATGAATATGTGTATCACTACTATCAAGATTTACTAAAAGTAGACCACTCATCAAGGGTGCATGGCCATAAAAGATATTACTCATATAAATAGAAGAACCATCATTCTTCGATTTAAATGAATAACCATCTCGCATCAAACAAGATCCAGATATAATGTTCATGCTTAACGCTGGCACCAAATAACAATTATTTAGGTCTAAAACTAATCCCGAAGGTAGATGTAGAGGTAGCGTGCCGACGGCGATCACATCGACTTTGGAACCATTTCCCACGCGCATCGTCACCTCGTTCTTAGCCAATCTTCACTTAATCCGTAGACCTTGTTTCGAGTTGCAAATATTAGCAACAGAACCAGTATCAAATACCCATGTGCTACTGCGAGCATTAGTAAGGTACACATCAATAACATGTATATCAAATATACCTTTCACTTTGCCATCCTTCTTATCCGCCAAATACTTGGGGCAGTTCCGCTTCTAGTGACCAGTCCCTTTGCAGTAGAAGCACTCAGTCTCAAGCTTAGGTCCAATTGGGCTTCTTCACTTGAGCAGCAATTTGCTTGCCGTTCTTCTTGAAGTTCCCCTTCTTCCCTTTGCCCTTCTTCTTGAAACTTGTGGTCTTGTTGACCGTCAACACTTGATGCTCCTTCTTGATTTCACATTTCGGGAAACATCTGTAACCCCTTCCGGTGAATTCCGGAACCCTTCCAGAGACCAAACACTATTATCCCATATATCAATCTTTATATACGGACCATTCTGGAGTTCCTCGTCATGTCCGTGATCTCATCCGGGACTCCGAACAACATTTGGTCACCAACATACATAACTCATATAATACTATATCGTCAACGAACGTTAAGCTGGCGGACCCTACGGGTTCGAGAACTATATAGACATGACTGAGACATCTCTCTGGTCAATAACCAATAGCAGAACCTGGATGCCCATATTGGCTCTTACATATTCTACAAAGATCTTTATCGGTCGAACCGCATAACAACATACGTTATTCCCTTTATCATCGGTATGTTACTTGCCCGAGATTCGATCATCGGCATCATCATACCTAGTTAAATCTCGTTACCGGCAAGTCCCTTCACCCGTTCCGTAATGCAACATCCCGCAACTAACTTATTAGTCACATTGCTTGCACGGCTTATAGTGATGTGCATTACCGAGAGGGCCTAGAGATACCTCTCCAACAATCGGAGTGACAAATCCTAATCTCGATCTATGCCAACTCAACAAACACCATCGGAGACACCTGTAGAGCATCTTTATAATCACCCAATTACGTTGTGACGTTTGATAGCACACTAAGTGTTCCTCCGGTATTCGGGAGTTGCATAATCTCATAGTCATAGGAACATGTATAAGTTATGAAGAAAGCAAGAGCAATAAACTAAACGATCATAGTGCTAAGCTAACAAATGGGTCAAGTCAATCACATCATTCTCTAATGATGTGATCCCATTCATCAACTGACAACTCATGTCTATGGCTAGGAAACTAAACCATCTTTGATTAACGAGCTAGTGAAGTAGAGGCATACTAGTGAGACTCTGTTTGTCTATGTATTCACACATGTACTAAGTTTCCGGTTAATACAATTCTAGCATGAATAATAAACATTTATCATGATATAAGGAAATATAAATAACAGCTTTATTATTGCCTCTAGGGCATATCCTTCAGTCTCCCACTTGCACTAGAGTCAATAATCTAGATTACATTGGAATGATTCTAACACCCATGGAGTCTTGGTGTTGATCATGTTTTGCTCGTGAGAGAGGCTTAGTCAATGGGTCTGCAACATTCATATCCGTATCTTGCAAATCTCTATCTCTCCCTCCTTGACTTGATTGCGGATGGAATTAAAGCATCTCTTGATGGGCTTGGTTCTCTTGTGAAATCTGGATTCCTTTGCCAAGGAAATTGCACCAGTATTGTCACAAAAGATTTTCATTGGACCTGATGCACTAGGTATGACACCTAGATCAGATATGAACTGCTTCATCCAGACTCCTTCATTTGCTGCTTCCGAAGTAGCTATGTATTCCGCTTCTCACGTAGATCCCGCCACGACGCTTTGCTTAGAACTGCACCAACTGACATCTCCACCATCCAATAAAAATATGTATCCGGTTTGTGACTTAGAGTCATCCGGATCAGTGTCAAAGCTTGCATCAACGTAACCGTTTACGACGAGCTCTTTGTCACCTCTATAAACAAGAAACACATCCTTAGTCCTTTTTAGGTATTTCAGGATGTTCTTGACCGCTGTCCAGTGATCCACTCCTGGATTACTTTGGTACCTCCCCGCTAAACTTATAGCAAGGCACACATCATGTCTGGTACACAGCATTGCATACATGATAGAACCTATGGCCGAAGCATAGGGAATGACTTTCATTTTCTCTCTATCTTCTACAGTGGTTGGGCATTGAGTCTGACTCAACTTCACACCTTGTAACACAGGCAAGAACCCTTTCTTTGCTTGATCCGTTTTGAACTTCTTCAAAACTTTATCAAGGTATGTGCTTTGTGGAAGTCCAATTAGCGTCTTAATCTATCTCTATAGATCTTGATGCCCAATATATAAGCAGCTTCACCGAGGTCTTTCATTGAAAAATTCTTATTCAAGTATCCTTTTATGCTATTCAGAAATTCAGTATCATTTCCGATCAACAATATGTCATCCACATATAATATCAGAAATGTTATAGAGCTCCCACTCACTTTCTTGTAAATACAGGCTTCTCGAAAAGTGTGTATAAAACCATATTCTTTGATCACACTATCAAAGCGTATATTCCAACTCCGAGATGCTTGCACCAGTCCATAAATGGATCGCTGGAGCTTACACACTTTGTTAGCACCTTTTGGATCGACAAAACCTTCTGGTTGCATCATATACAACTCTTCTTTAAGATATCGATTAAGGAATGCAGTTTTGACATCCATTTGCCAAATTTCACAATCATAAAATGCAGCAATTGCTAACATGATTCAGACGGACTTAAGCATCTCTACGGGTGAGAAGGTCTCATCGTAGTCAACTCCTTGAACTTGTTGAAAACCTTTCGCACCAAGTCGAGCTTTGTAGATAGTAACATTATCGTCAGCGTCTGTCTTCTTCTTGAAGATCCATTTATTCTCTATGGCTTGCCGATCATCGGGCAAGTTAACCAAAGTCCACACTTTGTTCTCATACATGGATCCTGCTACCTCTTGAGCACTGCGTTGGTTTTCCCTTGAAGAGGAAAGGGTGATGCAGTAAAGCAGCGTAAGTATTTCCCTCGGTTTTTGAGAATCAAGGTATCAATCCAGTAGGAGACCACGCGCGAGTCACCTCCTACCTACACAAAAAAATAAGAACCTCACAACCAACGTGATAAAGGGGTTGTCAATCCCTTCATGGCCACTTGCAAGAGTGAGATCTGATAGAGATGATAATAATAAGATAAATATTTTTAGTATTTTTATGATATAGATTGAAAGTAAAGATTGCAAAATAAAATAGATGAGAAACTTGTATGATGGAGAATAGACCCGGGGGCCATAGGTTTCACTAGTGGCTTCTCTCAAGATAGCATAAGTATTACGGTGGGTGAACAAATTACTGTCGAGCAATTGATAGAAAAGTGAATAATTATGAGAATATCTAGGAATGATCATGTATATAGGCATCACGTCCGTGACAAGTAGACCGAAACGATTCTGCATCTACTACTATTAGTCCACACATCGACCGCTATCCAGCACGCATCTAGAGTATTAAGTTCATAAGAACAGAGTAACGCCTTAAGCAAGATGACATGATGTAGAGGGATAAACTCATGCAATATGATGTAAACCCCATCTTTTTATCCTCGATGGCAACAATACAATATGTGTCGTTTCCCTTTCTGTCACTGGGATCGAGCACCGCAAGATTGAACCCAAAGCTAAGCACTTCTCCCATTGCAAGAAAGATCAATCTAGTAGGCCAAACCAAACTGATAATTAGAAGAGACTTGCAAAGATAAACCAATCATACATAAAAGAATTCAGAGAAGATTCAAATATTTTTCATAGATAGACTTGATCATAAACCCACAATTCATCGGATCTCGACAAACAGACTGCAAAAGAAGATTACATCGAATAGATCTCTAAGAGAATCGAGGAGAACTTTGTATTGAGATCCAAAGAGAGAGAAGAAGCCATCTAGCTACTAGCTATGGACCCAAAGGTCTGAAGTAAACTACTCAGACATCATCGGAGGGGCCATGGATTTGATGAGGCCCTCCGTGATCAATGCCCCCTTCGGCGGAGCTCCGGAAAAGGCCCCATGATGGGATCTCTTGGGTACAGAAGGTTGCGATGGTGGAAATAGGGTTTTGTGGTGCTCCTGGATGTTTGCGGGGTATATGGATATATAGGAGGAAGAAGTAGGTCGGTGGAGCAACGAGGGGCCCACGAGGGTGGAGGGCGCGCCCAGGGGGTGGGCGCGCCCCCCTGCCTCATGGCCTCCTCGATTGTTTCTTGACGTCCACTCCAAGTCTGCTGGATCACGTTTGTTCCAAAAAATAATTCTCCCAAAGGTTTCATTCAGTTTGGACTCCGTTTAATATTCCTTTTCGGCGAAGCACTAAAATAGGCAAAAATACAACAATTTGGGTTGGGCCTCCGGTTAATAGGTTAGTCCCAAAAATAATATAAAAGTGTAGAAATAAGCCCATTAACATCCAAAATAGATAATATAATAGCATGGAACAATAAAAAATTATAGATACGTTGGAGTCGTATCAAGCATCCCCAAGCTTAATTCCTGCTCGTCCTCGAGTAGGTAAATTATAAAATTAGAATTTTTGATGTGGAATGCTTCCTAACATATTTCTCAATGTAATTTGTCTTTATTGTGGCATGAATGTTCCAAAAGATTCAAGATAAAAGTTTAATATTGGCATAGAAATAATGATACTTCAAGCATACTAACTAAGCAATCATGTCTTCTCAAAATAACATGGCCAAAGAAAGTTATCCCTACAAAATCATATGGTCTGGCTATGCTCTATCTTCATCACACAAAATATTAAATCATGCACAACCCCGATGACAAGCCAAGCAATTGTTTCATACTTTTGATGTTCTCAAACTTTTTCAATCTTCACGCAATATATGAGCGTGAGCCATGGATATAGCACTATGGTGGAATAGAATGGTGGTTGTGGAGAAGAAAAAAAGGAGAAGATAGTCTCACATCAACTAGGCGTATCGACGGGATATGGAGATGCCCATTAATAGATATCAATGTGAGTGAGTAGGGATTTCCATGCAACGGATGCATTGGAGCTATAAGTGTATGAAAGCTCAACAAAAGAAACTAAGTGGGTGTGCATCCAACCTGCTTGCTCACGAAGACCTGGGGCAATTTGAGGAAGCCCATCATTTGAATATATAAGCCAAGTTCTATAATGTAAAATTCACACTAGTTTATGAAAGTGACAACATAGGAGACTCTCTATCATGAAGATCATGGTGCTACTTTGAAGCACAAGTGTGGAAAAAGGATAGTAACATTGTCCCTTCTCTCCTTTTCTCTTATTTTTTTATTTGGGCCTTCTTTTTTTGGCCTCATTTCTCCTTTTTTTTATTTTTTGTCCGGAGTCTCATCCCGACTTGTGGGGGAATCATAGTCTCCATCATCCTTTCCTCACTGGAAAAATGCACTAATAATGATGATCATCACACTTATTTTTTACTTACAACTCAAGAATTACAACTCAATACTTAGAACAAAATATGACTCTATGTGAATGCCTCTGGCAGTGTACCGGGATATGCAATGAATCAAGAGTGACATGTATGAAAAAATTATGAACAATGGCTTTGCCACAAATACGATGTCAACTACATGATCATGCAAAGCAATATGACAATTATGAAGCGTGTCATAAAAATGGAACGGTGGAAAGTTGCATGGCAATATATCTCGGAATGGCTATGGAAATGCCATAATAGGTAGGTATGGTGGTTGTTTTGAGGAAGGTATATGGTGGGTTTATGGTACCGGCGAAAGTTGCGCGGTACTAGAGAGGCTAGCAATAGTGGAAGGGTGAGGGTGCGTATAATCCATGGACTCAACATTAGTCATAAATAACTCACATACTTATTGCAAAAATCTATTAGTTATCGAAACAAAGTACTGCACGCATGCTCCTAGGGGGATAGATTGGTAGGAAAAGACCATCGCTCGTCCCCGACCGCCACTCATAAGGATGGCAATCAATAAATAAATTATGTTCCGACTTCATCACATAACGGTTCACCATACGTGCATGCTACGAGAATCACAAACTTCAACACAAGTATTTCTCAAATTCACAACTACTCAACTAGCATGAATCTAATATCACCATCTCCATATCTCAAAATAATCATCAAGTATCAAACTTCTCTTGGTATTCAATGCACTTATATGGAAGTTTTTATTATGCCTAAAAGCAAATTGCCAGGTTGTTATAAAGGACTCTCAAAACAATATAAGTGAAGCATGAGAGATCAATTATTCCTATAAAATAAAACCATCGCCGTGCTCTAAAAGATATAAGTGAAGCACTAGAGCGAAAACTATATAGCTCAAAAGATATAAGTGAAGCATATAGAGTATTCTAATAAATTTCAATTCATGTGTGTCTCTCTCAAAAGGTGTGTACAGCAAGGATGATTTTGGTAAACTAAAAAGCAAAGACTCAAATCATACAAGACACTCCAAGCAAAACACATATCATGTGGCGAATAAAAATATAGCTCCAAGTAAAGTTATCGATGAACGAAGACAAAAGAGGGGATGCCTTCCGGGGCATCCCCAAGCTTAGGATTTTTGGTGTCCTTGGATTTACCTTGGGATGTCATGGGCATCCCCGAGCTTAGGCTCTTGCCACTCCTTGTTCCATAATCCATCAAAGCTTTATCCAAAACTTGAAAACTTCACAACACAAAACTTAAAAGAAAATCTTCGTGAGCTCCGTTAGAGAAAGAAAACAAAACACCACTTCAAGGTACTGTAATGAACTCATTCTTTATTTATATTGGTATTAAAACTACTGTATTCCAACTTCTCTATGGTTTATAAACTCTACTACTAGACATAGATTCATCAAAATAAGCAAACAACACACGAAAAACAGAATCTGTCAAAAACAGAACAGTCTTTAGTAATCTGTAACTAACGCAAACTTCTGGAACCCCAAAAATTCTAAAATAAATTGCTGGACGTGAGGAATTTACCTATTAATCATCTTCAAAAATAATTAACTAAATAGCACTCTCCAATAAAAAATGGCAGCAATTCTCGTGAGCGCTAAAGTTTCTGATTTTTACAGCAAGATCAAAAAGACTTTCCCCAAGTCTTCCTAACGGTTCTACTTGGCACAAACACTAATTAAACACAAAAAACACAACAAAAACAGAGGCTAGATAAATTATTTATTACTAAACATGAGCAAAAAGCAAGGAATAAAAATAAAATTGGGTTGCCTCCCAGAACAGGATTACCGTACCACTCTGGTGCGGATCTTACTCTGGTTGACCTACGAGGTTTGGTAGTAACTTGGTCAGAAGTTTCATGATTATCATCATTAGCTTCCTCACTAATTGGTGTAGGAATCACTGGAACTGATTTCTATGATGAACTACTTTCCAATAAGGGAGCAGGTACAATTACCTCATCAAGTTGTACTTTCGTTTCACTCACTTCTTTCGAGAGAAACTCCTTCTCTAGAAAGGATCCATTCTTAGCAACGAATATCTTGCCTTTGGATCTGTGATAGAAGGTGTACCCAACAGTCTCCTTTGCGTATCCTATGAAGACTCATTTCTCCAATTTGGGTTCGAGTTTATCAGGTTGAAGTTTTTTCACATAAGTATCGCAGCCCCAAACTTTAAGAAACGACAACTTGGGTTTCTTGCCAAACCACAGTTCATAAGGTGTCGTCTCAGCAGATTTCGATGGTGCCCTATGTAACGTGAATGTAGCCGTCTCTAAAGCATAACCCCAAAACGATAGCGGTAAATCAGTAAGAGACATCATAGATCGCGCCATATCTAATAAAGTGTGGCTACGACGTTCGGACACACCATTACGCTGTGGTGTTCCAGGTGGCGTGAGTTGCGAAACTATTCTACATTGTTTCAAATGAAGACCAAACTCATAACTCAAATATTCACCTCCACGATCAGATCGTAGAAACTTAATTTTCTTGTTACTATGATTTTCCACTTCACTCTGAAATTCATTTTTCAAATGTTTCAGACTTATGTTTCATGAAGTAGACATACCCATATCTGCTCAAATCATCTGTGAAGGTAAGAAAATAACGATACTCGCCACGAGCATCAACACTCATCGGTTCGCATACATCAGTATGTATTATTTACAATAAGTCTGTTGCTTGTTCCATTGTTCCGGAGAATGGAATCTTAGTCATCTTGCCCATGAGACATGGTTCGCAAGCATCAAGTGATTCATAATCAAGTGATTCCAAAAGCCCATCAGCATGGAGTTTCTTCATGCGCTTTACACCAATATGACCTAAACGGCAGTGCCAGAAATAAGTTGCCCTATCATTATTAAACTTATATCGTTTGGCTTCAATACTATGAATATGTGTATCACTACTATCAAGATTTAGTAAAAATATACCACTCATCAAGGGTGCATGACCATAAAAGATATTACTCATATAAATAGAACAACCATTATTCTCTGATTTAAATGAATAACCGTCTCGCATCAAACAAGATCCAGATATAATGTCCATGCTTAACGGTGGCACCAAATAACAATTATTTAGGTCTAAAACTAATCCCGAAGGTAGATGTAGAGGTAGCGTGCCGACGGCGATCACATCGACTTTGGAACCATTTCCCACGCGCATCGTCACCTCGTCCTTAGCCAATCTTCACTTAATCCGTAGACCCTGTTTCGAGTTGCAAATATTAGCAACAGAACCAGTATCAAATACCCATGCGCTACTGCGAGCATTAGTAAGGTACACATCAATAACATATATATCAAATATACCTTTCACTTTGGCATCCTTCTTATCCGCCAAATACTTAGGGCAGTTCCGCTTCCAGTGACCAGTCCCTTTGCAGTAGAAGCACTCAGCCTCAGGCTTAGGTCCAGACTTGGGCTTCTTCACTTGAGCAGCATTTGCTTGCAGTTCTTCTTGAAGTTCCCCTTCTTTCCTTTGCCCTTCTTCTTGAAACTGGTGGTCTTGTTGACCATCAACACTTGATGCTCCTTCTTGATTTCTACCTCTGCAGCCTTTAGCATCGCGAAGAGCTCGGGAATTGTCTTATCCATCCCTTGCATATTATAGTTCATCACGAAGCTTTTGTAGCTTGGTGGCACTGATTGAAGAACTCTGTCAATGACACTATCAACTGGAAGATTAACTCCCAGCTGAGTCAAGTGATTGTGGTACCCAGACATTCTGAGTATGTGCTCACTGACAGGATTATTCTCCTCCATTTTGCAACTGTAGAACTTATTGGAGACTTCATATCTCTCAATCCGGGCATTTGCTTGAAATATTAACTTCAACTCCTGGAACATCTCATATGCTCCATGACGTTCAATACGTCATTGAAGTCCCGGTTCTAAGCCATAAATCATGGCACACTGAACTATCGAGTAGTCATCAGCTTTGCTCTGCCAGGTGTTCATAACATCCGGAGTTGCTCCTGCAGCGGGTTTAGCACCTAGCGGTGCTTCTAGGATGTAATTCTTCTGTGCAGCAATGAGGAAAATCCTCAAGTTACGGACCGAGTCCGTGTAGTTGCTACCATCATCTTTCAACTTAGCTTTCTCTAGGAACGCATTAAAAATTTAACGGCACAACAGCACGGGCTATTAATCTACAACAACATAGACATGCAAAATACTATCAGGTACTAAGTTCATGATAAATTAAAGTTCAATTAATCATATTACTTAAGAACTCCCACTTAGATAGACATCCCTCTAATCATCTAAGTGATCACGTGATCCATATCAACTAAACCATGTACGATCATCACGTGAGATGGAGTAGTTTTCAATGGTGAACATCACTATGTTGATCATATCTACTATATGATTCACGCTCGACCTTTCGGTCTCAGTGTTCCAAGGCCATATCTACATATGCTAGGCTCGTCAAGTTTAACCCGAGTATTCTACTTGTGCAAAACTGGCTTGCACCCGTTGTATGTGGACATAGAGCTTATCACACCCGATCATCACGTGGTGTCTCGGCATGACGAACCGTAGCAACGGTGGATACTCAGGGAGAACACTTATACCTTGAAATTTAGTGAGAGATCATCTTATAATGATACCGCCGTACTAAGCGAAATAAGATGCATAAAGGATAAACATCACATGCAATCAATATAAGTGATATGATATGGTCATCATCATCTTGTGCCTTTGATCTCCATCTCCAAAGCACCGTCATGATCACCATCTTCACCGGCTTGACACCTTGATCTCCATCGTAGCATCGTTGTTGTCTCGCCAACTATTGCTTCCACGACTATTGCTACCGCTTAGTGATAAAGTAAAGCAATCACATGGCGATTGCATTTCATACAAGAAAGCGACAACCATATGGCTCCTGCCAGTTGCCGATAACCGTGTTACAAAACATGATCATCTCATACAAAAATTCATATAATCACGTCTTGACCATATCACATCACAACATGCCCTGCAAAAACAAGTTAGACCTGCTCTACTTTGTTGTTGCAAGTTTTACGTGGCTGCTACGGGCTTAGCAAGAACCATTCTTACCTACGCATCAAAAACCACAACGCGGTATAGCGATTGCTTTTTGATCTTCAGAAAGAACCCTGTTCATTGAATCCGATTCAACCAAAGTTGGAGAAACTGACACCCGCCAGCCACCTGTGTGCAAAGCACGTCGGTCGAACCAGTCTCATGAACGCGGTCATGTAATGTTGGTCCGGGCCGCTTCATCCAACAATACCGCCGAATCAAGAAACAACTAGTGACGGCAAGCAATATGTATATACCCACGCCCACAACTCCTTTGTGTTCTACTCATGCATATAACATCTACGCATAGACCTGGCTCGGAGGCCACTAATGGGGAACGCAGTATTTCAAAAAAATTCCTACGATCACGCAAGATCTATCTAGGAGATGCATAGCAACGAGAGGGAAGAGTGTGTCTACATACTCTCATAGATCGAAAGTGGAAGCGTTTATCAACGCAGTTGATGTAGTCGTACACCTTCACGATCCATCCCGATCAAGTACCGAACGTACGGCACCTCCACGTTCAGCACACGTTCAGCTCGATGACGTCCTTGCCTTCTTGATCCAGCAAGAGGGGCGAAGTAGTAGATGAGTTTCGGCAACACGACGACGTGATGACGGTGTTGGTGAAGAACAATCCCCACAGGGCTTCGCCTAAGCACTACGAAAACTATGACGGAGGATAAACTAGAGGGGACGGGGTTGCCGACACACGGCTTGATGTTTCTTGATGTGTCTTGGGTGCTAGCCCTACCCCTCTATTTATATGTTGAGCCTTGGGGTCGAAACTTGGAGTAAAATCCTATACAAAGTCGGTTTCACCCGAAAGGCAAGAGTCCTTCTCGGACTCCAGGACCAGATGCCAGGGTTCCCGGCGTCTGGACCCAGACGCCAGGGACCCTGGTGTCTGCCCCCTGGACTCCGCAAAACTTCCTTTTGCGCTTTCCAAAAACCTTGTGGGCTTTCCCCTTTGGCCCAAATAAAGTGTTCTCGTACCCAAACATTTCGGGAAACATCCGGAACCCCTTCCAGTGAATTCCAGAACCTTCCGGAGACCAAACACTATTATCCCATATATCAATCTTTATATCCGGACCATTCCGGAGTTCCTCATCATGTCCGTGATCTTATCTGGGACTCCGAACAACATTCGGTCACCAACATACATAACTCATATAATAACTATATCGTCAACGAATGTTAAGCGTGCGGACCCTACAGGTTCGAGAACTATGTAGACATGACCGAGACATCTCTTTGGTCAATAACCAATAGCGGAACCTGGAAGCCCATATTGGCTCCTACATATTCTACGAAGATCTTTACCGGTCGAACCGCATAACAACATACATTGTTCCCTTTTTTATCGGTATGTTACTTGCCCGACATTCGATCATCGACATCATCATACATGGTTCAATCTTGTTACCAGCAAGTCTCTTTACTCGTTCCGTAACGCAACATCCCGCAACTAAGTTATTAGTCACATTGCTTGCAAGGCTTATAGTGATGTGCATTACCGAGAGGGCCCAGAGATACCTCTCCAACAATCGGAGTGACAAATTGTAATCTCGATCTATGCCAACTCAACAAACACCATCGGATGATCGGAGACACCTGTAGAGCATCTTTATAATCACCCAGTTACGTTGTGACATTTGATAGCACACTAAGTGTTCCTCCGGTATTCGGGAGTTGCATAATCTCATAGTCATAGGAACATGTATAAGTTATGAAGAAAGCAATAGCAATAAACTAAACGATCATAGTATTAAGCTAACGGATGGGTCAAGTTAATCACATCATTCTCTAATGATGTGATCCCGCTCATCAAATTACAACTCATGTCTATGGCTAGGAAACTTAACCATCTTTGATTAATGAGCTAGTCAAGTAGAGGCATACTAGTGACACTCTGTTTGTCTATGTATTCACACATGTACTAAGTTTCCGGTTAATACAATTCTAGCATGAATAATAAACATTTATCATGATATAAGGAAATATAAATAAAAAATTTATTATTGCCTCTAGGGCATATTTCCTTCATTATGTATGAGTCATGTTTCTAAACTATGTCAGTGATGCCCCAAGAGATGAGGGGGCAAGTTATGTATGTTTTGAAACAATTATTATTTTGGTTTGCAATGCTATCTGTTAGAGTACTCTTTTCTGTTATTAGTCATGCTTCTAAACTATGTCAGTTATGCCCAAGAGATGAGGAGGTTATGTGTGTACTCTTTCTGTTATTTTGGTCTTTAGGGGTTGTCGATATCGACGGAAGCCAATATAGCCAAAGTGTAGTCTTCATGGGTTGTCGACATCGAAGGAACCCAATATAGCCAAACTTGTAGTCTTTAGGGGTTGTCGACGTCAACGGAAGCCAATATAGCCGAAGTTTTAGTCTTTAGGGTTGTCGACGTCGATGGAACCCAAGGTAGCCAAAGTTCTAGTCTTTTAGGGGTTGTCGATGTCGACGGAACCCAAGGTAGCCAATAGTCTTTTAGGGGTTGTCGATGTCGACGGAACCCAACATAGCCAAAATTTTAGTCCTTAGGGGTTGTCGACATCGACGGAACCAACATAGCCAAAGTTTTAGTCTATTAGGGGTTGTCGACGTCGACGGAACCCAACATAGCCAAAGTACTAGTCTTTAGGGGTTGTCGACATCGACGGAACCCAACATAGCCAAAGTACTAGTCTTTAGGGGTTGTTGACATTGACGGAAGCCAATAAAGCCAAAGTGTAGTCTTTAGGGGTTGTCGACATCGACGGAACCCAAGATAGCCAAAGTTTTAGTCTTTAGGGGTTGTCGACATCAATGGAACCCAAGGTAGCCAAAGTTTTAGTCTTTTAGGGATTGTCGACGATGATGGAACCCAACATAACCAAACTTTTAGTCTTCAGGGGTTGTCGACGTCAATGGAACCCAACATAGCCAAACTTTTAGTCTTTAGGGGTTGTCAACATCGACGGAACCCAACATAGCCAAAGTACTAGTCTTTAGGGGTTGTCGACGGCGATGGGCCCAATATAGCTTTTCCATTCTATCTATATATCTAACTACATCCATGAAACAAAGATGATAAAACTTCTTAACTTCACCATTCTATGAAGCATCTATGAAAGCAAGATAATTCCAACTAAAAGATCCACACAGAACATAACCATAATAGATTCTTACAGCAACATACTGGAGTTCAACATAGTTCATAACTTCTAACAGACCCATAATTCAAACTGGAGTTCAACATACTTAATAGATTCTTACAAAACCATAATTCAAACTAAAAGATCCAACCACACATACAGAACAGATCCATGGATACTACTTCACAAAAGGTCAGCTAAGCAGCCTCTTCATCTTGTTCATTCATCCAAGATGGCCTGGACCCCCTTCATCTTCTGCTTGTTCTTCTCCTCTGCCTTCAACAGATCAACAATCTGAAGATTGAGTTGAGCCCTATCTTTAGTGAGCTTGTCATGTCCCTTTTTCAGATCACCCATGTGACCCTTCAACTGGAGATTCTCTTGGATGAGCTTATCATGTCCCTTTTTCATATCACCAATGTGATCCTTCAGCTTCAAATTCTCTTGGGTGAGCTCTTCATGAGACTTAGTGAGTTCATCAACCCGCTTCAGCTTCAGATTCTCTTGGGTGAGCTTCTCCACAGACTTAGTTAGTTCTTCAACCTGGAACTGCAAGTTTCTCATGGCTGCACTATGCACTTCCTTCTCTTTCAAATGGTTGAACTTCATGTTCCTGATGACAGTGCCTTGGGCTTTTGTCAGGTTCATAAGGACTGCATACTTCTCTTGCAGCTTGAATATCTCTGCATCTTTCTTCTCCATCTTTGTCTTCATATCTGAGACAAGTGAGTTGGTCACCTCAGCTTTCCTCTCCTCTACACTCTCCATCTTAGACTGCAAATATCTGAAATCCAGCACCCTATCCTCTTGGGCATTCAATAGTTGATGAACATCTTCAACTAATTTGTCATAGTTGGCCTCTAGTTTATTTTTTTCTTTTGTCAAATGGTGAATAGTGAGTGAACTCTCCAGGTTATCCTTCCTCCTATCACTCCTACTGTCTTGATACATTTCCCATAGCTTCAACAATGCATTCTGCATTGTAGGAGGCCACTCTGGGTCAACCCATTCAACAGAACCACAGTTCTGACCTTCCTGCAATATATTCAGCACCTATATTTGTTAAAGGATATGATTGCAAAGAACATCACAACTACACTAAATATTACAATTAAATAATATGGTCTTAAGTAAAGAACTAAAGAACAACAGGACTAACTAACTGAAGAACAACACAACATGTGCACTGCAACCAAATCACATAGCCACATTTTTTAATCATAACAAAAGGTACAACAACTATAAAGCACTCATAAAGCACTAAACTATCAGGATCAAAGCTTAAACAATGTTGTGCATTGGAAACTAAGCTCTTGGCCACATATTAAATTAACAGATGCCTACTCCAATGACCAGCATCAGTGCATCAGTACTAGTAATTGGATAAAGAATGGCAATCACAAAAACATAATCTAACTTGGACCAAACTACTACCAAATAAAAATACTGCGGGGCTACTACCAACTCATTTTAATACACAGAACATAGAAAGTGCAGAATCTTACTTTCAGAGGACAGGCTAAGAACCTCCTGCCCGTCTCAAATCCCTCAAAGGCTACACGCCTCTCACATGGCAGCCCATGGTGCTGGCAGGGAACAATGGTTCCAATCTCAATGCCCATGTAGTCTTGGGCTCCAATGCTGACAGGGATCTGCAGGAGCAAAATGAACCAACCCCCCCCCCCCCCCAAATCAAAGATCAAATCCCCAAAGCAGGAACCCTAACCCTAACCCTAGCTACACCACTCACCCGGTACAACATGATGTCGTCGGAGGAGTTCATGTATTGCAGGTTGGAGTAGTCGTCGCTGCTCTCATCCTCGTGAACCATGGCGCGGTGGCGGCGGGGGAATGTGCGGCGGTCGGCGGGCGAGAGCTCGAGCGGGGCGAGGGCTAGGGTTCGTGGGAAGTGAGTTGGGTTGGACCAGGTAGACTGACCGAGCCGGTTCGCCGGCTTGTCAACTGACTGGTGGGGCCGTTGTCAGATACAGCGTCAATACAACATTATACGCTGCTTAGCCCGTATTGCAACGACTAGTCTCAAACTTGGTACTGACTTGCAAAAAATCTTAATAGTGGTACTAACCCGTTACAACTGCCCCAAGCGTGGTACTCCCCTGCAATTTACTCCTGCCAGAGTCAACGTCTGGCTGCCTGCATGCATCTATAAGCAAGCTACTGGTTGATGTATCACAAAATACTGCTTGCTTGCTCTAGTTTAATGGCGTCTTCCTCATGGTAGCAAATGTATAAATTTGTATGCTGCGGACAGAGATATTTTGTGGTGTCAAAATCAAGCCCAACCTGAGAAACATAGTTGTCTGTTTTGGTTGACTTCTATCTATTCTCTTCAGTCAGATGCCTACTCCCCAAGGCCAACACTCACTTGTATAGTACAGCATCAGCACAAATGATTAATCCAACAGAGAAGACATCCGATGCCGAAACAGGAGAAAGATTGAGTACTAGCCGTCCATCTGGTCACAGGCCAGATGCTTTTTCTCATAATTTAGTGGGCGCAAACTGGAAAAGAGAGTGAGTTATTCGTCTCTGCACGATCATCAAATGCTGTGGGTGAGCCTAGCCTAGCATCACACATCTCAATGACCAAACAATGAAGACGACGGCAGGGCTTGCATCACTCAAAAATACTCCACACAATTGTCCCTGTCATCGAAAAGGATGGATCATGTTCATGTATGTGCAGCACCTACAAACTGTTCACGACGAAAGAAACTCTACACTTTTCACATCCACAGCTGAGGTTTGGACAAATAAGATACACAAAACATGTCAACATCTTGGCTCGGCTGATGCAGCATGAATTACTCAGGTTTTCGAATTGGCAGGGAACGCAAACATAAATCCAACTAGAAGAGCAACCAGGAGCACAAACAAGGCAGCTAGGATGCTGAAAGTGTTGCCTTGTGTTCTCCCCGAACCCGTCGCGTGTTCAGGGCGCTCATCTTTCGGACCAGGCCCTGCCCGAGCACGTGATGAAGCTCCAGGCACCACATCCCAAAACGATTCTAGTGTGGCAGTAGATGCTGCGGTTTCTGGTTCTAGGATTGAGTTCTCTACTTCTGTTTCCAGTGATATCACTTCCTTGGAGCGCTCCATTGCATCCTGCAGGTAACGTGCACACACAAGGGCGCGTCAAGTCAAACATATTGTATTTTGGGCTTGCATCCAGACTATATAGCTAGGAGAGAACATAAGCACCTTTGTCGTTTCTGATTGTTGCAAGTAGTCACAAATATAGGAGCCAGCTAACCAAGGAATCAGAATCCTTCTAGGGAATGAGAAACTATAAGGTTCTCTGTTTGCAAAAAGAAAAGGATGTGATCAGCTGCGTAGACCAAAAAAAAAATGCATCACAGACATGCTCTGAAGAAATAAAGAAATGTGACATACTCCTTCCGTCCGAAAATACTTGTCTTAGAAATGGTTGTATCTAGACTTATTTTAGTTATAGATACATCTATTTTCAACCATTTCTAGGACAAGTATTTCTGGACGGAGGGAGTATTTGTTTTTCCCTTAAAATCAGAAGGTAAAAACTGTCTGCAGTTTAATACGATGTAGAAACATTAGCAAAGGAGGGTTTAGGGTTCTTTTATAAAATGGTAAAATATGGTGGGTGTACTTATCATTCTATTCAAAACAGAAATATTCCTAGAAGATAAGAAATACCTCAGCTCATGAAAATTAACTTGGGTAACCTTCTGAGATGCTGAATTCTCCATATCATTAGTTGTAGAGTCATCATCTGCCTCATCAAGGATGATATCTAATCTGCTTCGTAGGCTCGCAATGATGTCCACCTTAATACGGAGTAGGATAGGTAGAAAGGTTGCATAAGACACTATTAGTTTGCTAACAATTAAAATATGTTTGCACAAATTTAACAACTAAGTTAAAATGACTGCATTTATAAAAATGACAATAAATAAACCATTCAGGATAGATTTATCATGTTTAACTCTTTGGAGAGTCAATTCAACTAATGAGGGGCAATAATACTATAGTGCCAACTTGCTAATAAATTCAGTACGAATGAAAAGCACCATCACTAGAAAATCAAATAAAAAATCTACAGTTCTACATTACAGACACCAGACAATCATGCTATATATAGTTAAACAAAGGGTTCAAAATTCCCAAGCCAGTACAGAAATGCCAACCAAAATGCATGTTCACATTTTCAACATCGTAAGTTCTTTTTACTTCAATTGATATTTGGTATAAAATTAGTGGTTCGGCTCCAAGCTCTTGGCTTGCACAGTTGTATGTAAAGCTATTATAACAAAATGGAGACTACATAGGTAACAAGGAAAACAATACAAGGCACAGAGATAAGCCAATAACAGTGGAAATTTTATCTCATTAATACCTTCAGATCAGATATAGCTTCCGAGATAGATTCTTTTGGGCCTAAGTATGCCAACGCACTGACAGATCCAGCAAAGAGAAGCAACCCAGCAACTCCCTCTGAACTGCATTCTTTAGTGTAAGCACTAACTATTAGGCTCACATAGTTATATCAAGAGAAATCAACCATACAATACAACAGAAACAGCGTTAGGTGAGCACCTCCGGCATGCAAATTGTTCTTGAAAGGTACAAGCAAATCGACTTCGTGTGGGCCCTCTGAAGTGATGGTCATATCATCCGAAAACTAGTTGAAAATACGAAGAGTAATAAGTGGGTGTTAAACACAAACAAGATTAGACAACTGAAACAAGGTTAAGCGGTTTTAATTTACCAGATCTCCATCAATTAAGGCTTTGGCATTCTGCACTTCCTTTGTGAGATGACTGATCGCCTTCGAAATAACTTTCTTAAAAGGCTCAGCTTGAACAACTGTCAATCTATGGAAGTACGTATTGTAAGTAATCAGTCCAGAACACGGAGCATGACACTCATGGATTTGCTACAGCCTACAGCACATGCGACTATGACTGATAACTGGTAAGCACAGTTGGTCGTTTCTGTTATTTATAATTTTAATAACAAAAAGGGGCAGCCTGGAGCACGTAGCTCCTGCTTGCGCAGGGTCCGGGGAAGGCTTGTTTCCATATTTCAACATATATAATAAAAATCTAGGTAACTTAAAATGACACCCCTTCTGACTTTGAGACATAAATGACACAAGGATTGCTTAGCTACTAGTATCAGGCAGCATTGCAAGTACCTCGTCTCAAAATTGTATGTGCATCTGAAAGTTTGAAGCGAAGCTAATAATTTGCTATATTTGAAGTCACACGGCCTTAGACTTCCTGATGCCATCTCACATATGCGACAGGCCCACCTGTAACACATCAAAATTATGTTATAACCTATCAGTGTATTAACAGTATCTGAGCACGACAGATTTCCAAGGGCAATACCATTTATTGACATACAGAAATTAGGACAATCAATGTTAAACAAACAAGAAAAAACGAATAAGAGTTGTCGAAATCCAAGTTCGGCAGGTCCAGCATGATCAATGTGCTAAGAAGATTATGATACATTGATTTATCGGGGGAGGGTGATCAATGTGCTAAGAAGATTATGATACATTGATTTATCAGGGGAGGGGGAAGGAAACCAAAGTACTAGAGAAAAAATAATACGCACCTTCTTGGGCTGTAAGAGAGATGAAGGAGCAGCCTCTCATCAAAGTCACTGCCGTACCAGGGAACTGACTGAGAAACCACTCTGATAACCTGAAAAATAACATCAGTTGATAATCTGTACAATGAGAATGTCCTAGTAGGGTAGTACAGAGAAAAGTAAAAAAAAAATCAACAAATCATCACTAAAAGATCAGACAACAATGGCAAAAGATCCTAAAACAAATGCCAGCAGAATGTGCCCCCACCCCAGAATTCAACAAATGAATCAAAAAAGAAGTTGGTACTCAGTGTTCCAAATAATAAGGTCATTATGGCATTGTGAAAGGCAGTTTACAAGGTAAAGGTAGCGTTCCCGTTTGTTCAAGTTGATATTATGCCAAAATCCTTTAAGCAAAGACCACAAAACCTAGGCGGTAGAAGGGCCAGGTACAGAAAGATAACAGAAATAGGTCGGTAAATCAGGTTGGTTAATGGCCAAGCTTCATCTGAAAGATAAAAGTGATAGGCCAACATGAGGATATCTATTTTATTAAACAGGCGTTGATCATTTTCTAGCATTGTTTTCTATTTTTGTTCTCATCACAAAGTATATAACATGGAATGGAACATCTAATACGTAGCATTCACCAAGCCTAACTTGGTAAAATCCTCTCCATTCTATGGTGCTATGGATAAAAACTGGAACTTGAGTTCCATTATATCTTCTCAGAAACTTGTTTTGTTAACATATAAATTTGTATACATATCCTCAATTCCAAATAGCAAACCCGTGTATGAGCAAGTTTACAACACTAGTGACACTATTCAGGACATTATTGGCACCTGTGATGAAACAGCAGGCCAAATGTTGGTACCTGTGATAAAACAGCAGAAGGAGTAGCTTTGAAGGAGCCTTCAGAAGACCATATATAGATACCCATGACACTCATTCCTCCAAGGAGCATCCTCGACACCTGCAGACCGTAAGAAGATTCACCAGTATTATCAAATATGTAGTTATTCCGAGTCAACATGACCAAATACAGTTGTGCTACCGTAGTATGATCTTGAGCAAAAGAATCAAATATGGCCGAATTTTCAATGTAATTGAGCAAGCAACTCGAACTGGACAGAAATTGTTGGGACTGCCACATTAAGGTCTGAAACCTACAGGAGAGTACTAATGATAAAAAATTGTTCAACTGTTATCTACAGCTGAAGATATTAGTATCGTCAGAGGTTTGTCGACTGTAACAAGTGAGGGCTGGACATTGGACCTGTCGGGCGTGTTCGGCGACCCAGTCGACATCGAACTGGAGCGTCGGCGGCGCGTCGTTAGAAGCCCCTGCACCACCTTTCCCGCCCTTGGGCTTGGCCTTGCCAGCTGAGGGGGCGGCGGCCCGGAGGGAGCAAGCGGGCTCGCCGGCATCGGTGGGCGGCGTGGGGAGCAGGGAGTAGACGAGTGCGCGGTCGGAGGAGGCGCTGAGCTTCCCGACCACCAGCCCCACCTGCACGCGGAAGAACCGATGAAACCAAATCAAACCAAACCTCCACGGCACGGCGACGGCGGCCTGCCTCTGCCTGAGATGCCATAGGACGAGCACGAGGAGGAAGGGAAGCCACCTGCGATCGAAGGACGCCAGAGGAGGCGACGGCGTCCTCGAAGGCCTTGATGCGCGCCTCGTCGGCGACGACCGCCTTCACCATCGCTTCGCGGCGGAGGGCGATCTGGTCTGGACTGCAGGAGCGGCGGACGGCGGGGAGCCGTCACGACTTCACGTGACGCAGCGCACGGCCCCACCGCTTTCCCACCTCATTCACGTAAACCATGATGCCACCGCTTTCCGCCGCGAGGTTACGTAAACCCCGAATCCGCTTTCGAGTTGCGATATCACTGGCAGTGGCACTGTGGCAGGCCAGTCGCAGTGAGGCGGAAGCTAGCAAGCGGCAGCAGCGCACTTTCCCCCCCTCGCTCCTTTCACCTGTGACCACCCGAGGAGGAAGGAGGAGGCGGCGAGCCGGCGACCTGCTCCAATTCAGAGGAGCTGAGCTGCGGCACGGGCATAATGCGGGGGACCCTCGGCCGCGACGCCTCCGCCGCCGGCGCCGGGGGAGGAAAAGGAGGAGACGACGACGCCGCAGCCGGCATCATTCGCCACGACCGCAAGTGCCGGGACCTGCCGTTCCTCGCGCTCTTCGCCGCCTTCTGGGTCGCCATGATTGTCAACTCCAGCTTCGGGTTCAACCAGGGCAGCCCGCTCAGGTCGCTCCATTCCCCACCTTCCTTTTTTTCTCCTGCATTTATTCTTTTTCTGCCGCTGTCGGTGCCGACTAGCTGCGATTAGTTTTGCCTTTTTGGGTGGATTCCGTCGGTGAAGGTCTGCCACATTTGCCAATTTCTCTCGTATTTAGGTTAGATCTTTCCAGGATGGGTACAGCCTAGGGGCTAAAACTTGTCTCCTGCTCTTCCACTTTTTTGCTCCTTAGTCACTTTTGATGTTTACTACCTCCAACTAACAGTAGAATAGCTTGTGGGAAATGCAAGTGAGGTGCTTGTTGCCTATTGTGGAGCTTTCTTCCACTGGATGCAATGAACCCCTAGTCTCCCTAACTGTAGGATTTGTGGGTTTTGCCAAATAAGGTGATGAATCCTTGCTTACATTTTCTCCTCCAATTGTTGACACTCATCAAGTAATAAGTGATGCTTAAAATGGTCTGTTGCCTTCATTGCCCTCCTTCACAATTTATTTATCTTTGCAACCCATTTAAGGAGATGCAGAGATTTGTTGCTGTAGTTGGGTGCTCCTACGAACATGAGGTCCCCACAAAGGAAGGGGTGATTATACAGGGTGGAAGATGAATAGAACAGAACGTCGTTCGTTACAAACATTTCATGTGCTGCTGTTCATTCTTTTTGGAATTTATAATGGTCTTTGTTGGTGAAGACATCTATATTTGGTTTTTCTCTGCTCTGATCATGCAGGCTGACTTACGGACTGGACTACAAAGGGAACATATGTGGCAGCAAGCACGGTGACCCAGATTTGAGTGAGCTGGATGTTCGTTACTGGGTGAACCCCAACCAGGTGTACCAAAGTGGGCTCAAAAATAGCACAAATGATCTAGCTGATGCTAAGGCCATCTGCCTGATGGAATGCCCCTATCCTGCGGAAGATGGGCTGAACTTTGTTTGTGATTATCCGGAAGGCGACATACGGCTCTCTGTCGATGATTGGATCGACAGGGACTATGATTACTTCGAGTATCTCACACCAGATATGAGGAACAGTTCTCTTCAGTTGCAGGGTCCGTGTTACCCCATCATATTTCCGAGTATAAATGGTAAGTCTCGCATGAATAATTGAATATCAAGTCCTCTGATACTCAGCAAGATCCTGCCAATTTGTGAGAACGTGAAGTACATGCGCTAATTTTGATCTCTTTCTGTCACTGCAGTCTACTGGAGCTGCCAGTTTATTGCAAGGCCATCCAATGTTTCTCTGAAGCATTGGCAGCAGATGGGTGGTGTTAGCATTGATGAGAACATGCTAATAGACAAGACAATTCACAATAGCATCAACTATAAATCTTCTGTCTTAAAGGTTTGTCTCAGTACTACTTGCACTATCGGTCCATTTATCTGTTTCACAAGAAATATATTCTTCCTACCTAAGTTCTTATCCAAAATGTCTGTCCATATATAGTTAAAGCATGCTTTTCTTCTATGGGTCAACATTATTTCACTGCAAGTTACACGACATTAAATGTTCCATCAGTAACGAAACACTATCAGCCGCATGTATTGCTAAAACAAAGTAGCAGCCTCATGTGATTGATATTACTCGGTTACATTTGTTAGATTCAATTTGACAGATATGCTCCTGCAAAAAACATTGAGAGCTATGTACATGCTTGCTTGTGTATATGTAGATTCTTGGAACTAATATTTTTTTTCTTATTTTGCAGAGATATGTTGCAGATATTGGGAAGTCTTGGCCTGTGTTAATCGTTTGTGGGGGATTACTCCCTCTTTTCCTATCTTTGATATGGTTAGCGATGATCCGATATTTTGTTGCTGGTATGCCATGGATAACAGTGATCCTTTTCAATGCCCTTGTAGTATCAGTCACGATGTTCTTCTATATAAAAGGTAGGATGCTTACCCAACTTCTAAATATAAGTACCACAAACTGTTATAGGTAGCAAAGTGGCGTCATGTGATATTTATCAGGAGACATCATCTTATACGTAATCTCATATGTTTGGAATATTTTATGTACTCAGCTGGCTGGATTGGCAATGATCCCTTAACTGTTGTGATTGGTCCAAGTGATCCATATGTCAGCATAGGTGGACGGGTATGCTTGTACCTCCTGTTGTTATTACTTTTAACACTATCTTTGCTACACTTTTCGTTATCCCATGATTCATCTCTTCACCAGGAAATAAACCACCTTCATGCTGCTGCTGTATTGATGACAGTGGTAATGATCATTGCTTTCCTGACTTCAATAGCTATTGTTCGGCGTATACTGATAGCGACATCCACAACCGTCCTAAAGGTGCGTATGGTGCTGAATCCACTAGCTTCACATGCACACCGTTTCCCGCAATAAGCTGTGCGGGATTACAGCTCGCATTTTGCAAAAGCATGGGTGCTAGCTTATGTGTGTTGTCTATTTCTTGCTTGTATTTTCTGAGCGCTCATCAGGATGAACCGTATGTAGGTGGCTGCAAAGGTCATTGGTGAAGTCCATGCACTCATCATCTTTCCGGTCGTACCATACTTCGCCCTTGCTATCATCTATATGTTCTGGTTTGCGGCGACACTGTATCTTTTCAGCTCTGGTCAAGTTCTACAAAATGATTGCAATGCAGAGTGCTGCTCATTTGATCTCAAGCTGGGAAAAGTAAATTGTGACAGCTGTTGCGGGTACAGTGTCCATTACACCCCTCATATTGGAATTGCTATTCTTTTCCACCTGTTTGGCTGTTACTGGGCAACACAATTCTTCATCGCATGCTCTTCGACCGTAATTGCTGGATCAGTTGCTTCATACTACTGGGCGCGTGGTGAAATATCGGTAAGCACCGCACACGAACCTTAGACTGGCAAATAACTCCAGTTAATTGTCATGTTTTAACATTGGAAGGCAGTGTTTTCCATCTGACTGATTGTGTGGCACATTGTTGTTTTGCAGCATGACATACCATTTCATACCGTGGTGTCCTCCGTGAAGCGTTTGCTGCGCTACAGCCTTGGATCTGTGGCTCTAGGTTCACTGATCGTATCCAGCGTGGAGTGGGTGCGGTGTATACTTAAATCGCTCCGCCGTAGGCTGAAGGGGGTTGATTCAACTGGTGAAAGCCGCTTGGGGAAGACAGTGTCATCCTCATCTCACTGCTGCTTGGGCTGCATAGACTGGACCATCAAGTCAGTGAACCGGAATGCTTATATCGTGGTAAGTACCAACAGTCCTACTCACTGTACTTGTTACAACTGTCTTGTGTGGCTTTGATGAGAATTGCGCCGATACAAATCGGTTTCTTGACACCGCGAACTGCCGGTGAAGATTGCCGTTACAGGGAAAGGGTTCTGCAAAGCCTCCGAGCTCGCGACCGGGCTGATAATGAACAACATACTGCGCATCGGTAAGGTGAACGTCATCGGGGACGTGATCCTCTACCTCGGAAAGCTGTGTGTGAGCCTGTCCAGCGCGCTGTTCGCGTTCCTCATGCTGGACACCCACAAGTACAGGTCTGCTCACAACAAGATATCGTCCCCGCTCTTCCCCGTGCTGGTAAGCAAGCGGTGTCCTTTCGAAATACGGCCGAAAACCGCACTCACCTATCGGTCCTAGATGCATGCATAACTGAACTTAACTTATTTCCGGCATGACATATGTGTGTACATTTTGGTTGTCAGCTGTGCTGGGCGCTTGGGTACGTGGTGGCGCAGCTCTTCTTCGGGGTGGTGGAGGCGTCGGTGGAGACGATAATCCTGTCCTTCTGCCAGGACGCGGAGGAGCACGACGGGGAGGCGCAGTACGCTCCCCCGCTGCTCATGGAGACGCTGGGCGACACGAGCCAGCTGCAGAGGCTCACGCAGGGCCCTTGATTCGACCCAGCTTCTCGGCATTGATCGACTTTAGTAGTGTAGGGTTACCAGAGGCAGCTGGTTGGGTGAATGGCTTTGACCATAATAATACGCACTATATACTACTACTATTAATTAACTGCGCTGTTAGGTGGAATGAAGGCATGCCTGGCTACGGTGGCAAAGACCTCTACTACTAGTAGTGTCGATGAAGTTTCTTTGTGATGGGGATGGGGATGGCAATTGGATACCAGATGGATGGTGGATGTTGCTCCATGACTGACGGTTCAACCTATATCCCGCAAAAAAGAAAAAAAAAAGAGAAACGGTTCAACCTATATCAATGCTAGGTAGTAGTACAACGGAAGTCTAGCAATGATGAAATGCGATCATCATGCTGATGTGAGCACTGGTGTAAAGCAACCGAATGGGGTTGGAAACCAAATACTAGGTGGTACAAGTAGTCGTGTCGTGTCTCGTGTGGCTGCTATGTGAATAATCCTAAGAAAACGTGCTGGTGGTCAACAGAGACTAGAACAATAATTTAACTCTTTCAAACCCAGGGGTCTGGTGGGTTTAGATGGATGAGGGAGATTTTTTTGCTTTTGTTTTTTGTTTTTGCGGATGATGGATGAGGGAGATTGGAGTGGACCGGCCATCTAATGATTCATCTGAAATCTACTCTGCACTAGTAGAAATTATCTGCATGTGTGTGCAGGTCAACTGATTATATGTCGGCCATCTGAAATGGAAATTGCCTGCTTGTCAACGTCGCGCGCCACCATTTAATCTAGTGCACACTACTGCTATCAAACAAAGCAAAATGTGCCATAGCAGGCTGCTGAATGCTGCCCCCGTTCATACACAACGCCTCCTAAAAGCACGCCTAGTCCTAGCTAGGCGTCATTTTCTGTCACTCTCCGTCTCGGCCGGCCGGTCGTGGAAGAGAGCTTCATATTATTATTACATCCGACTTTTCCTGATGCGGCAATTCAACCAGCTTCTTCTTCTCCTCCGTGTCTGATCACTCGCCATCACCGGCTTAGCTAGGAAGGAACTCTCTCTGGTGCTGTGTGTATTATATGATCGAGTCGCCATGCCTTGTTGCTCTTGCTGCTTCCGCGTCTCCAACAAGGAAGAGAAACACGCCTCCGATCTCTACTCCCGTTCCATGGGCAGTAAGCAACAGTTTCCCATTCCTCACGTTACTTGCCATTCATGGAATTGACTAACCTTTGGCTTCAGGACTGTCATCTGAGAAGAAGATCAAGCTCTTCTCCTACGCGGAGCTGCGGTCGGCGACCAACAACTTCCACCGGAGCAACCACATCGGGCGAGGCGGCTTCGGCGTCGTCTACAAGGGCGCGCTGCGGGACGGCAGCGGCGACGTGGCGGTCAAGGTGCTGTCCGCGCACTCCCGGCAGGGCACCAGGGAGTTCCTCACCGAGATCGACGTCATCGCCAACGTGGAGCACCCCAGCCTGGTGTCCCTGCTGGGCTGCTGCGTGGAGGGCCGCCACCGCATCCTCGTCTACGAGCTCCTCCCCAACGGCAGCCTCCACGGCGCCCTCCTCGCCTCCGCCGGCGACCCCTCCAGGCTCACCTGGGCGATCAGGCGCGGCGTCTGCGTCGGCGTCGCTAGGGGCCTGGCGTTCCTGCACGAGGAGATGGCATCCGGCCCCATCGTGCACAGGGACATCAAGGCCAGCAACGTCCTCCTCGACGCCGGCTACGGCGCCAAGATCGGCGACTTCGGCCTCGCCAAGCTCTTCCCGGACGCCGCCACTCACGTCAGCACCCGCGTCGCGGGGACCGCGGGGTACCTCGCGCCGGAGTACGCGCTGTACGGCCATCTCACCAAGAAGGCCGACGTCTACAGCTTCGGGGTGCTGCTGCTGGAGACCGTCACCGGCAAGAGCAGCTCCAGGAGCTTCCATTTATCCGACGAGGGGGACAAGGTGCTGGTGGAGAGGGTGTGGGAGCTCTACGAGGCGGCCAACCTCAGGGACATGATCGACCCGGCGATGGAAGACGGCTGCAATGAGGAGGAGGCTGTGAGGTACATGAAGGTGGCGCTGCTGTGCACGCAGGCGACGCCGCTGCGGCGGCCGTCGATGCCGCGGGTGCTGGAGATGCTGGAGAGGGAGGATGTCCGGTTGAGGGAGAAAGAGATCACGCCGCCGGGCTACGTCCTCCGGGACAACAAGGACAGCCACTCCACGTCCATGGTCGTTGCTTCGCACACCGTGACGGAGGTAGCGCCAAGGTAAAGAAGTGTTAAACGAGTCTATAGCCTAGCCCTAGGTTGTTAGGATCAGCTCGTGTGCTGTATAGATAATGATCAAGTTAGGTTGTGGTAGATAAATCCTAACTGGATTGTATCTTGTACCCTGCCTGAGTATAAATGATAGGCAAGGCCTGCGCATAAATCAGGGCAATTCATTCCTTCTGACTAGAAGGTTCGACCGTTCGAGTAACTAGCTAGCTAGTAGTAGTAGAATTGAACTGACAAGCTGAGACAAGCTGAGAGGGTCTAGCAGTCCTTGCCATGAATGATGCCATCATTGTTTTCTCTTTGATGAGAGCCAAAAATGCATTTGGCCTTTGCATCGATGTATGCATGCAACCATTTTTAGTGTTGTTCCACAACTTTGTAAGGCAGATTGTTTTTTGATTTAATCCTTTCAAGGAGTAACCTGCAGGAGCGTTGTCTTTTCATTAAAAAGGAGGAAATTACTTCTATAAAGGATGCTGCGGGCGAAAAATGAACGATCCCGGTAAAAGTAATTCTCCGCGGGGGAAGTTACTTCTATTAAGAGTCTAGCAGTCCTTGCATGAATGATACCACCGCTGTTTTTTCTTCGAAAGGCAACAAATGCCTCTAGCCTTTGCATCGATGTATGGCATGCAACCATTTTAATTGCATTTGTTTTAATCTTTATAAGCAAATGAAACTAAAAGAAACTTGAAGGGTATCGAGCACAACCCATTCTGTCCGTGAACGTGAAGTAATTTTTTACCGGTAAAAAAGTGAGTACCGATAAGAAATATATCATTGTTGAATGCTTGAAGATCGGCGCATGGGCCACATGTTTCTCCTCATTCTTTTCCTATACGAAACGAATATCAAACCAAATACGGTGGAGGTCCCACCCACGTCACTGTCCTTCACATGCACGCATGCAGTAATGTACCGACCCAATCTCTCTTTTCTCATACGAGATCCTTAAGGAAACTGCTACTTCTTTAGCTTACGTTGTTTTTTTCCTTAAAAAGAAAAGGATAATACAACAAAGTAAAGATAAGTATTTCTTGCGGTTGAGAACCAAGGTATCAATCGAACAGGAGAAACACACAAGTCACCAATAATTGCACCTACATAAATAAACAAATACTTGCGCCTAACATGATAAAAAGGTTGTCAATCCCTTCACGGTTACTTGCAAGGAAAATATCACCTGATCATCCTACTGTAAAAAAATCACCTAATCATCCCATCGATCCGCGACGATCACCCAGCAGGCTCTCAATGAAAACACCGATGTCGGTTCTATATCCGGCTTATCTCGTACACTAATGCAGAACCGGGTTGTATCACCGGTTCGTAAGGCCCTTTAGTGTCGGTTCTGTAACCGGCACTAAAGGTGGGGACTAAAGGTCCCCCCCCTTAATACCGGTTCAACACGAACTGTCACTAAAGGGCCATCACGTGGCACAAGCTAGCGCCGGGGGCGGGGAGACCTTTAGTAGGTTTGGGGGGTTTTGAGTTCATGATTTCTTTTTCCTTTAATTTTGTGTTTTCCATTTAATTCTTTTTCATTTGCTGGTATTTTACGATACTATATATTGTACACGTTATGCATATATATAAATAGAATTTCCCGTGGAACCGATCATATATATCATCGAATGTCTCGCACCACCATTCACACATACACATGTATATATATACAATTTGGTATATATATAATTTCTCCTACATGGAGGTATTACTGCGGTAACGGGTAATGGTATTCTCCTTTGGGATTTATGACCTGGTCGAGCAAAAATCCCGCTATTTCCTCTTGAATTATTCCTACGCGATCCGTTGGTAGGAGCTTATCCCTCACCTCATTAAACTTTTAAGAAGGAGATCAATATCCATGTATTAGTTGTGTGATTAGATATCGATAATGGTGTAAAAATTGTGAGTAGTGTTCTGGCAAATGTACCCACAGCTGTCTATCAGATTTGATCTTTTTGGACGCCATCGTATGAATGTTCTCGCAAACATAGTATGCACATAAATCAATCCCTGGCGCCTACTTCATGGCCTTTATGAGAATAGAATTCAATCAGATAATAATTAATCAAGCATGATAATTAATGGCATTGAAACTAGAATTAAAGAGATGGTAGCTAGCTGGTACTATACTTAATTACTTACCCTGGGTCGAAACAAATGCAACTTTTGTTTCCATTCGCCTGGAACCGTATTGATGAACTTTTGCCAAGTCCTACCCGTCGGCAAAGAAAATGAATAAAGGAGTAATTAATTAGTTGATATCAAGAAATGACGAACTAAAGAGGCCGACACATAGTTCAAGAATGATTGAAATTACCTGTCGACTATCCCCTTCAGGATTGTGTAGTCAGTAGGTTTTTTAGGTAGTGAGTCCAGTAAGTCAACTGTTCCTTTTTCAACTTTAATGACTAACAAGATCTAGTGGAAATTGCATGCGCATACGTTTGCATATGTATAAATTAAGCGGGCATGTGCATGATGTCTACTACACAACCTTCTTCTTGTAGACGTTGTTGGGCCTCCAAGTACCGAGATTTGTAGGACAGTAGCAATCTTCCCTCAAGTGGATGACCTAAGGTTTATCAATCGGTGGGAGGCGTAGGATGAACATGGTCTCTCTCAAACAACCCTGCAACCAAATAACAAAGAGTCTCTTGTGTCCCCAACACACCCAATACAATGGTAAATTGTATAGGTGCACTAATTCGGTGAAGAGATGGTGATACAAGTGCAATATGGATGATAGATATAGATTTTTGTAATCTGAAAATATAAAAATAGAAAGGTAAATAATGATAAAAGTGAGCACAAACGGTATTGCAATACTTCGAAACAAGGCCTAGGGTTCATACTTTCACTAGTGCAAATTCTCTCAACAATAATAACATAATTAGATCATATAACTATCCCTCAACATAAAACAAAGAGTCACTCCAAAGTCACTAATAGCGGAGAACAAACGAAGAGATTATTGTAGAGTACGAAACCACCTCAAAGTTATTCTTTCGGATCAATCCATTGGGCTATTGCTATAAGTGTCACAAACAGCCCTAGAGTTCGTAGATAAAATAACACCTTAAGACACAAATCAACCAAAACACTAATGTCACCTAGATACTCCAATGTCACCTCAAGTATCCACGGGTATGATTATACGATATGCATTGCACAATCTCAGATTCATCTATTCAACCAACACAAAGAACTTTAAAAAGTGCCCCAAAGTTTATACCGGAGAGTCAAGACGAAAACGTGTGCCAACCCCTATGCATAGATTCCCAAGGTCACAGAACCCGCAAGTTGAACACCAAAACATACATCAAGTGAATCAATAGAATACCTCATTGTCACCACGGGTATCCCACTCAAGACATACATCAAGTGTTCTCAAATCCTTAAAGACTCAATCCGATAAGATAACTTCAAAGGGAAAACTCAATTCATCACAAGGAGATAGAGAGGGAGAAACATAATAAGATCCAACTATAGTAGCAAAGCTCGTGATACATCAAGATCGTGTCAAATCAAGAACACGAGAGAGAGAGAGAGAGATCAAACACATAGCTACTGGTACATACCCTCATCCCCGAGGGTGAACTACTCCCTCCTCGTCATGGAGAGCGTCGGGATGATGAAGATGGCCCGATGATGATTCCCCCCTCCGACAGGGTGCCGGAACAGGGTCCCAATTGGTTTTTGGTGGCTACAGAGGCTTGCAGCGGCGGAACTTCTGATCTAGGTTTCTTTTTGGGGGTTTCTGTATTTATAGGAATTTTTGGCGTCGGTCTCACGTCAGGGGGGGTCTCCGAGTCGTCCACGAGGCAGGGGGCACGCCCAGGGGGTAGGGCGCGCCCTCCACCCTTGTGGATGGCTCGGGACTCTTCTGGCCCAACTCTTTTACTCCGGGGGCTTTTTTTGGTCGATAAAAAATTATCAAAAATTGGCACGTCAATTGGACTCTGTTTGGTATTCCTTTTCTGTAAAACTCAAAAACAAGGAAAAAAACAGAAACTGGCACTGGGCTCTAGGTTAATAGGTTAGTCCCAAAAATCATATAAAATATCATATAAAACACCCTAGATGGATAATATAATAATATGGAACAATAAAAAATTGTAGACACGTTGGAGACGTATCAAGCATCCCCAAGCTTAATTCCTGCTCGTTCTCGAGTAGGTAAATGATAAAAACAGAATTTTTGATGTGGAATGCTACCTAACATATTTATCCATGTAATTCTATTTATCGTGGCAAGAATATTCAGATCCATAAGATTCAAACAAAAGTTTAATATTGACATAAAAATAATAATACTTCAAGCATACTAACAAGGCAATTATGTCTTCTCAAAATAACATGGCCAAAGAAAGCTTATCCCTACAAAATCATATAGTCTGGCTATGCTCCATCTTCATCACACAAAATATTCAAATCATGCACAACCCCGATGACAAGCCAATCAATTGTTTCATACTTTTGATGTTGTCAAACTTTTTCAACTTTCACGCAATACATGAGCGTGAGCCATGGACATAAAATTATAGGTGGAATAGACGGTGGTTTTGGAGAAGACAAAAAGAAGGAGATAGTCTCACATCAACTAGGCGTATCAACGGGCTATGGATATGCCCATCAATAGATATCAATGTGGGTGAGTAGGGATTGCCATGCAACAGATGCACTAGAGCTATAAGTGTATGAAAGTTCAAAAAGAAACTAAGTGGGTGTGCAGCCAACTTGCTTGCTCATGAAGACCCAGGGCATTTGAGGAAGCCCATTGTTGTAATATACAAGCCAAGTTCTATAATGAAAAATTCCCACTAGTATATGAAAGTGACAACATAGGAGACTCTCTATCATGAAGATCATGGTGCTACTTTGAAGCACAAGTGTGGTAAAAGGATAGTAGCATTGCCCCTTCTCTCTTTTTCTCTCATTTTTTTGTTTTTTTGTTTTTTTTGGGCCTTCTCTTTTTTTGGCCTTTCTCTTTTTTTCCTCACATGGGACAATGCTCTAATAATGAAGATCATCACACTTTTATTTACTTACAACTCAAGAATTACAACTCGATACTTAAAACAAAATATGACTCCATATGAATGCCTTTGATGGTGTACCGGGATATGCAATGATTCAAGAGTGACATGTATGAAAGAATTATGATCGGTGGCTTTGCCACAAATACAATGTCAACTACATGATCATGCAAAGCAATATGACAATGACGAAGCGTGTCATAATAAACAAAACGGTGGAAAGTTGCATGACAATATATCTCGGAATGGCTATGGAAATGCCATAATAGGTAGGTATGATGGCTGTTTTGAGGAATGTATATGGTGGGTTTATGGTACCGGCGAAAGTTGCGTGGTACTAGAGAGGCTAGCAATGGTGGAAGAATGAGAGTGCGTATAATCCATGGACTCAACATTAGTCATAAAGAACTCACATACTTATTGCAAAAGTCTATTAGCTATCAAAATAAAGTACTACACGCATGCTCCTAGGGGGATAGATTGGTAGGAAAAGACCATCACTCATCCCCGACCGCCACTCATAAGGAAGACAATCAAAAAATATCTCATACTTCAACTTCATTACATAACGGTTCACCATACGTGCATGCTACGGGACTCACAAACCTCAACACAAGTATTTCTCAAATTCACAACAACTCACTAGCATGACTCTAATATCACCATCTTCATATCTCAAAACAATCGTAAGGAATCAAACTTCTCCTAGTATTCAATGCACTATACATGAAAGTTTTTATTATATCCCTCTTGGATGCCCATCATATTAGGACTAAATTCATAACCAAAGCAAATTACCATGCTGTTTAGAGAGTCTCGAAATAATATAAGTGAAGCATGAGAGTTCATCAATTTCTTAAAAAAAACTACCATTGTGCTCTAAAAAGATATAAGTGAAGCACTAGAGCAAATGACAAACTACTCCAAAAGATATAAGTGAAGCACAATGAGTAGTTGAATAATTATGTAACCATGTGAAGACTCCTTCTCATAAATAAAATTTCAGATCTTAAGTACTTTATTCAAACAGCAAGCAAAACAAAATAAAATGACATTGCAAGGATACCACATATCATGTAAAGAAGCAAAAACTTAGGCTCAACCAAAACTGACCGATAGTTGTTGAAGAAGAAAGGTGGGATGCCAACCGGGGCATCCCCAGACTTAGATGCTTGAAAATTCTTGAAATATTAATTAGGGATGCCTTGGGCATCCCCAAGCTTGAGCTTTTGTGTCTCCTTAATTCCTTTCATATCACGATTTTCCTAAATCTTAAAAACTTCATCCATACAAAACTCAACAAGAACTCGTGAGATAAGTTAGTATAAATCCATGCTAAACCTTATCATTCTCTACTGTAGCAAATCACTAAAATTATTATTCAACATTGCATACTAAATGCCTCTGCATATTTAATACTCCTATCATCAAATAGAATCATTAAACAAGCAAACATATGCAAACAATGCAATCATAATAGCAATCTATCTAAACATGATTGTCTGTAAAGAATGCAAGAAGAGTCATACTTCTTTAACTCCAAAAATTATGAAAAATTACCACACTGCAGATAATTTGTTGTTACTCATTGTGTGAAAATTTCAAAATTTTATCATGTTCTGACTATTCACAAATATCTATTATATTATTAAAATGATAGAAAACGAACAGTAAAGATTTAGTAATTCAAAGTTATGATGTTTAAACGGTGGATATTCAATCGACATATTAGATTTTTTGGACGTGCTAGATTCAACCTAACATGTCAAGCAAGTTTTGGAACGAAGATACGCAAAGCAAGCTGGCTTCGTGGGCTGTACGGACTCAAAACGAGTCTGACTTCCAATAGTACAATTGATTGCCTTCCCGAAGAGGGACACTTGCAATCCGTTTGGGGGAGACTCATAAATAAGACGGACACTTGCACATCTTTCTACGTACTGTATAACTTAATTTGCTTTCCATGGGCATGATTATTCTCTAGCAAGATAAGCACACGGACACACGTCCATGACCAGAATCATACAAGAACTCAGCAAATGCCCTGGACTGATGTCTCTGATGACCTGAACGTGGCGACAAATATTGTTCCAAAACTAAGGTAGTATACGTCTAGCACAATCAAGTTGAATAGTTTTCATTGAATCCAGCACGAACACTTATAATCAGAGGACTTCCACATGCCATGGGGGCCTGCACAGGCGGATGATCCCACAAACACAGCGGCACCTAGCCTGGCGCGTACAAGTGGCGCTTGCACTGGCAGGATTCATAGGCTATCCGAGGCTTCGAACGGCAAGAGATTCAGCACATCATGGCATCATGCCACGCTGGCCAAAGGACGATCGTTATGGTTACAAGCCAATCAGTCGGCTCTCGGAACAAGAACAGACCAATCTTTTTCAGCTGAAGAATAAACAAGGTTAGCATGCCTATTAGACCATCTATGACTATTTCTTTCTCAAACCATGTAGCTAGGAGGATTGCATGTATTGTAATATAATAATCTACAATCAATTTGCAACTTCCCGCAATAAAGTCTTGATCTGGAACTAGCCATCGCTACTACGATGTATTGATGTCCAGTGATGAATAGTACAAGAAGCAAAATAACCAAGTATCAGTAGGAAGAGTACGTTCTGCACACGCTATACTTTTCCTCATAGATGAAACTATATTCCAAATAAAAGTGAGGGGATTACCTAATGTAAATCTTGGAGGAAATAAAAGGACCGCTCAAGAAAAGCACATACATGTCAGTATAAAACAAGAAAAAGAGACAATTATTTAAAAATAGAGCACCATGCAACTACATATATCATTTATTTCATTCGTCAAATACATAGGTATGCTGAGGCTTAAAGGGAGTATTTGTTTTAGCACTTCTTTTATTATTACGTAGGAATAATTTTATATCGTCCTACATAATTAGAACAATACTATATTATTATGTGTAGGAGCATATATGGACATGATATTACACAATGCAACTGCAGTAATAACAAGGCAGTTGTAATAGACAATAATGTTAGATTAATATATTTTATTGTGATTCTTTAAAAAACATCAGTAAAAGACAAACATATATTGACTATAAGACGAGGAAAGGAAACACTGGCTACAAAAATCAGTCGAACTCTATATAGGCCATGTTTGGTTCGGCAGTGGATTTCTAAAATCAGCTGTGAAAATCTGCTGTGGAAAAACAACTGTGGAAAATCTGATGTGAAAAATATGTAGGTCATTTGGCAAACCAGCTGATACAGCTTTTTCAGATTTTGGCCCGCAGCGGAATCAGATTTTGGAAAGCACGTCCTGGGCTGCTTCCGCTTTTGGTTCAGATTTTGGCAGCGGATTTCTGGAATCGGATTCTGCTGGGTTCACCCTTTGGTTCAGATTCTGTTGCGCGGCAGCGAAATCCGTCGATAAAAGCTGAACCAAACAGGGCCATAGATTGGCCTGACATGTGGGTCAGGCAATTCTATGGCTTTCTATTGTCACGTACTAAATCCATGACCAATAACTTTATATACTAAAACAAATTCAATAGACTCGGTTGGTATTTCCTCATGATATAGATTTTGGCTACAATACATTTTATTTTGAATGATATATTAGGGATAATCATCACATCAATTTTCTAAATAAAATACAATACAAAATATTTTGCATGTGCCCCGGTAACTCACTGAATGATGAAAAATAAGTGTTCGTATGGTGTACTTTGGATTTATGTCTATCTCCTATCAGCATCTCACTGCTAATATGGATATAAGGACACTCTAGCTGTGCAAATGCGTGGGTAACTCCGCTAGTTCAAAACATAACAACAAACTTTATGTTTTTAAAACAACAACATATAGACTGGAAAAATAAGCATGGTAAAGGCTATACTTGACCTTTTTATTGAACTAAAAGATGAAAAAAATTACTCTAAATAACAGAAAGCAAATCCTAATAAAAGAAAATGACGCTCCAAGCAAAACACATATCATGTGGTGAATAAAAATATAGCCCCAAGTAAAGTTACCGATGAACAAAGACGAAAGAGGGGATGCCATCCGGGGCATCCCCAAGCTTAGGCGCTTGCTTGTCCTTGAATATTACCTTGGGGTGCCTTGGGCATCCCCAAGTTTAGGCTCTTGCCACTCCTTATTCCGTAGTCCATCGAATCTTTACCCAAAAATTGAAAACTTCACAACACAAAACTTAACAGAAAACTCGTAAGCTCCGTTAGTATAAGAAAGCAAATCACCACTTAGGTACTGTCAAGACAAGATTCATAATTTTTCTCACATGATTCCTACTGTGCCCTATCATTTCTACAATTTATATTAAGCAATATAAGCCATAGAAACTAGAAAACAAGCAAACTATGCATTGAAAACAGAATATGTCAAAAACAGGACAATCTGTAGTAATCTGTAGCTCTCGAATACTTATGTAACTCCAAAAATTCTTAAAAGTTAGGAAAACCTGAGAAATTTGTTTATTAATCTTCTGCAAAAAGAATCAGTATTTTATCACCCTTCTGTTAAAAATGAGAACTAATCTCCTGGGCACAAAAGTTTCTGTTTTTCAGCAAGATCAAGTCAACTATCACCGTAAGCCATCCCAAATATCTTATTTGGCACTTTATTGAAACAAAAGCTATAAAACATGATTACTACATTAGCTTAATCATGTGGACACACAAAAACAGTAGGGATGAATATTGGGTTGTCTCCCAACAAGCGCTTTTCTTTAATGCCTTTTTAGCTAGGCATGACGATTTCAATGATGCTCACATAAAAGATAAGAATTGAAACATAAAGAGAGCATCATGAAGAATATGACTAACACATTTAAGCCTAACCCACTTCCTGTGCATAGGGATTTTGTGAGCAAACAACTTATGGGAATAAGAATCAACTTGCATAGGAAGGTAAAACAAGCATAACTTCAAGATTTACAACACATAGAGAGGAAACTTGATATTATTGCAACTCCTACAAGCATATATTCCTCCCTCATAATAATTTTCAGTAGCACCATGAATGAATTCAACAATATAACCATCAAATAAAGAATTATTTTCATGATGCACAAGCATAGAAATTTTATTACTCTCCACATAAGCAAATTTATTCTCATTCATAGTAGTGGGAGCAAAGTCAACAAAATAACTATCATGTGAGGCATAATCCAATTGAAAGTTAAAATCATGATGACAAGTTTCATGGATATCATTATTCTGTATAGCATACATGTCATCACAATAATCATCATAAATAGGGGGCATGCTATCATCATAATAAATTTTCTCAACAAAACTTGGGGGACTAAAAATATCATCTTCATCAAACATAGCATCCCAAGCTTGTGGCTTTGAATATCATTAGCATCATGGATATTCAAAGAATTCATACTAACAACATTGCAATCATGATCATCATTCAAATATTTAGTGCCAAACATTTTAATGCATTCTTCTTCTAACACTTGAGCACAATTTTCCTTTCCATCATTTTCACGAAAGATATTAAAAAGATGAAGCATATGAGACAACCTCAATTCTATTTTTTTGTAGTTTTCTTTTATAGACTAAACTAGTGATAAAACAAGAAACAAAAAGATTCGATTGCAATATCTAAAGATATACCTTCAAGCGCCAATCTCCCCGGCAACGGTTCCAGAAAAGAGCTTGATGTCTACTACACAACCTTCTTCTTGTAGACGTTGTTGGGCCTCTAAGTGCAGAGGTTTGTAGGACAAAAGCAAATTTCCCTCAAGTGGATGACCTAAGGTTTATCAATCCGTTGGAGGCGTAGGATGAACATGGTCTCTCTCAAACAACCCTGCAACCAAATAGCAAAGAGTCTCTTGTGTCCCCAACACACCCAATACAATGGTAAATTGTATAGGTGCACTAGTTCGGCGAAGAGATGGTGATACAAGTGCAGTATGGATGGTAGATATAGTTTTTTGTAATACGAAAATATAAAAAACAGGAAGGTAACTAATGATAAAAGTGAGCACAAATGGTATTGCAATGCTTCGAAACAAGGCCTAGGGTTCATATTTTCACTAGTGCAAGTTCTCTCAACAATAATAACATAATTAGATCATATAACTATCCCTCAACATGCAGCAAAGAGTCACTCCAAAGTCACTAATAGCGGAGAACAAACGAAGAGATTATTGTAGGGTACGAAACCACCTCAAAGTTATTCTTTCCGATCAATCCATTGGGCTATTCCAATAAGTGTCACAAACAGCCCTAGAGTTCGTAGTAAAATAACACCTTAAGACACAAATCAACCAAAACCTTAATGTCACATAGATACTCCAATGTCACCTCAAGTATCCGCGGGTATGATTATACGATATGCATCACACAATCTGAGATTCATCTATTCAACCAACACAAAGAACTTCAAAGAGTGCCCCAAAGTTTCTACCGGAGAGCCAAGACGAAAACGTGTGCCAACCCCTATGCATAGATTCCCAAGGTCACGGAACCCGCAAGTTGATCACCAAAACATACATCAAGTGAATCAATAGATACCCTATTGTCACCACGGGTATCCCATGCAAGACATACATCAAGTGTTCTCAAATCCTTAAAGACTCGATCCGATAAGATAACTTCAAAGGGAAAACTCAATTCATCACAAGGAGATAGAGGGGGAGAAACATCATAAGATCCAACTATAGTAGCAAAGCTCGCGATACATCAAGATCGTGCCAAATCAAGAACACGAGAGAGAGAGAGAGAGATCAAACACATAGCTACTGGTACATACCCTCAGCCCCGAGGGTGAACTACTCCCTCCTCGTCATGGAGAGTGCCAGGATGATGAATATGTCCACCGGTGATGATCCCCTCTCTGGCAGGGTGCCGGAACAGGGTCTCGATTGGTTTTTGGTGGCTATAGAGGCTTGCGACGGTGGAACTCTCGATCTAGGTTTCTTTTCGGGGGTTTCTGTATTGATAGGAATTTTTGGCGTCGGTCTCACGTCTGGGGGGGGGGGGGGTCTCCAGTCGTCCACGAGGCAGGGGGCGCGCCCAGGGGGTAGGGTGTGCCCTCCACCCTCGTGGATGGCTCGGGACTCTTCTGGCCCAACTCTTTTACTCCGGGGGCTTCTTTTGGTCCATACAAAATCATCAAAAATTGGCACGTCAATTGGACTCCATTTGGTATTCCTTTTTTTGTAAAACTCAAAAACAAGGAAAAATAGAAACTGGCATTGGGCTCTAGGTTAATAGGTTAGTCCCAAAAATCATATAAAATAGCATATAAATGCATATAAAACATCCTAGATGGATAATATAATAGCAGGAAACAATCAAAAATCATAGATACGTTGGAGACGTATCAGTGCATAACACTCATCAACTACCCTAAACCCTATACACTTATTAACATCTAGCTAGTACGCAAAAACAGAATTTGTAGTACAAGACAGGGAAGTTGTAAGGAAGTAGTATATCTGGATTGGTATTGAGGCGCTTCAAGAACTCTAGCATGTTTTTCTCTACTTCTGCTTTATACCATTCATATGTCCATGTCTCTTCATTAATGGTATTTGGGTCAATGAACCCAATGCCATAGCATCCAGCTTTTTTCATATCATACATCTTCATCTTGCATAATACCATAGAAAAGAATATAGTGAGGATAATTATAGGTAATGATCAACGAGAGCACTACAGCTAGCTTGAGACTTAAATTACAGAAAGAAATCACTTACAGACAATAGCAACTGACGATAGATTTGTTGAGTGTGTCTTGATTGAATAACTGAAATAGTTCTGTATACTCAACAAGCAGAGCTAGCTGATGGACGTAATGCTCTTCCTTGACTTTCACCATGAGGGACTCTCGATTGGTAGTCTTGGTAATTTCCATGTACCATTGATGCAATTCATACATTATCGTTGAGAGCTTCTTGACCTCCTCAGGCTTGACCAAAGGTTCGCCGCAGACATCTTTCCGTTTTATGTCCTCCTCATGCTTGACTAAGGATATCTAGGAGTTGATAAACTGTGATACCGAGCTCTGCAGCCTGCCTTATATGCTTGTTGATTATTACCAGCTGATCGGCGCCGGTACTCGCATGTGTTGGTACAATGAGCCAGGGGATCGATTGCACCGCCTGTTCTCCGAGTTGGGGAACGGTTTTCCCACTTTTTTTGGCAACTGCTTGGCTCGAGCTTGAGCTTGAATCCTTCTTTCGTTGTGTTCGATGTGCCTTTATGATTTGGCGCTCATAGTTTGAGTCAACAGGCTTGGGAGGTGGTGCTTCAGCCATACGAATAAAGTGGTCAACGACATGCTCAGGCACTTTCTCCTTTGGCGGCGGTGCCGGTTTCGGTCCAAAATGGGCCCTCACTTGGGCTTGGCATTTGGCTTCATTTTCCTCTGGAGTCAGGTCGTAAGGCCTCTTCGGAAGTGGCGCGAGGCTTGGACCAAATTGGAATCTCTTGCCTTCTGTACCTGATACTGTACGTCGACTTGTACCGCTACGCACCATAGCTATGGCGACTCTCTTCCGATGTTGCTGAGGCGGTAGAGACGGCTGACATGGCTGACTTGGAGGAGGAGGAGGAGTGGGATGACGCGATGCTGGACTTGAAGCAGGAGGAGTGGCCTGACGTGGTGCCGGACTTGGAGGAGGATGAGTGGCCTGACGTGTTGGTGGACTTGAAGGAGCAGGACTGTGCTGAGGCGGTGGCTGATGACTTGGAGGGGCGGGATTCTGCTGACGCGGTGGCGGACTTCGAGGAGGAGTCGGCCGACGCGATGTCGGTGGCCTTGGAAAGATGATTCAATCATTTCTCCATAGGATGATACGATATTTGGCCTCTCCCAGTTTGTGCTCTTCGTCACCTCCAGGAATGTCAAGCTCTAGCCCCGAATATTGGTCCACCACTCCATCAACCATGACACGAGCATAGCCACCTGGAATCGGGTGCAATGGAAGGTTGCTTTAGGGGGATTTGTAAAAGTAACGGTGTCCGCCACCTTCATGGATATGTTCTTCATTTTGAAGTGTAGCTCACAATTAGTGTTCTCCATGATGTCATCCACAAGGTATCTATCCAGCAGTGCCTCGCCCGGGGCAGAACCCTTGCTGCTTCTCGGCATGGATGGGACGGTGCTATCCAATGCTGGATCATCGGCTAGCCGCTGCCGCTGCTGAGACCCCCTTTCTTGGCTAAGTGAGTCGATCTGCTGCTGTTGCCGCTGGAATTGGAGTGCCAACTCCGCGTGCTTTGATTCTAGGCCTTTAAGGCGTTCTACTTCCCGCTTCCTCTTCTTCTCCTCCTCCATCTTCCTTATCGCATGGCTTCTATAGTTGGCGTTCCAGTCTGCAAACCCCTCATACCACGGAACAACGCCTTTGCCTCGTGTTCTTCCTGGGTGTTCAGGATTTCCCAGGGCGCGCGTAAGCTCGTCGTTCTCTCTGTTGGGCGTGAACACCCCCATTCGAGCCTCTTCTATTGCAACAAGTAACTTGTCCTCGGCTCCTTTAAGACTTGCCTTCTTCAAAACCTTGCATGTCTTCGGGTCCAATGCCCCCCATGCACATAGAACCAAGTCCTGCACCTGGGGGCCAACTCAATGTAACTGGAATGACCGCTGCATCCACCATCTCTTGCTCAGACTTATCCCACTTAGGCATTGCCACCGCATAGCCACTTGGCCCCAGCTTATGGAACTGCTCATTTTTTGCGGCATTGGCCTTGTTTATTCTCAACCGTTCCTTACATAATTCTGATTCCTTGAATTTCACGAAAATGAGCCAGTGATCTCTTTGCTTCTCTAGTGTTCACATGAATTCTGGAGTCTTCTTTCCTACTGCGACATACTTGGCCCATATAGTTTCTTGTGGTTGTTGAATGCAACTGCCATCTTCCTAAGAGCAGCGGCCTTCACTTTCTGCACATCTGCATCTGTGAAATGATCTGGTAGGGTGAAATGTTCCATGAGAGATTCCCAAAGGAGATCTTTTGCACTGTCGTTGACCCAAGTAAGATCTGGACGTTCCTTTGCTGGCCTTTTCCATTCTTGTGTGGAGATCGGGAGTTGGTCCTTCACAAGAACTCCGCACTGACGAATGAACTTGTTCGCATTCTTCTTAGGCGCGATTGGTTCGCCATCAGTTTTGATGGCATCGATGTTGTACTTTACGCCCTCCTTCAACTTTTTGGCCGGGCCTCGCACTGTCCTGCTGCCTATAGAAGATTTGCTCGACCCGTAGGGCTGAAAGAAGAAAGATCGATTCATTAATATATCTTCAAATCATTTAAAACATGTGATGATCACCAGATGCCTGCTTATATAAATATACCTCGCCAATCTCTGTTATTTCAAGATCAATATTTTCTTCATCATCATAATCATAGTTCTGGACTTCATTAATTCAGTCGTCATGATCGAATATCATATCACCCTTCCCGGTATTGTTCAGATATTGGGAGCCGTCATCTTCTTCATTATGATCATCTGGCCGGCCAAGGGAGCGTATGATCTCGAACAGGGCCTCTTCTCCTTCTCTGCCGGTATTGTCTGCCATAGCTTTTATTTAACTAATCCAAAAGAAATATAAAACAATTTATTATTGAAATTACAATGCATGCATGCAATCAATACGGAAAAAATGAATCATAGTACATAATATGCATCATCGAATATAATCTCGAATACATCGTCTCGAATATTATCGAATAATATATATATATATATATATATATATATATAATCTCGAATACATCATCTCAAATAATATATACAATCTCGGATACATCATCTCGAATATTATATATCGGATATATCACCAGCTAGCTAGCTAATAAAGATCGAATACTACAGAATAATCTAGTTCACTCGCGGTTCCTGAGGCGCGAGCGGTGGACACCCAAAGAGAAGGAACCATCACGTGATCATAGCTCGGGTGAGGTCCCCGAAGAACCTGCTAGGTATTGGAGAACCTGACGTCCATAGTAGCCATGTAGCGACTGACATGCTCGTCCTCCTCCCTGACACGGTGACGTACCACCTCCGGTGGGGCCGGCTCCCTCCGCACCGAAAGTAGCCCACGCAAATGCCACCAAAGGAGCTCAAAGTCGATGACGGGACCCGGGGTCGGGTGATAACCCACAAGTATAGGGGATCGAAATAGTTTTCGAGGGTAGAGTATTCAACCCAAATATATCGATTCGACACAAGGGGAGCCAAAGAATATTCTCAAGTATTAGCAGCTGAGTTGTCAATTCAACCACACATGGAAACTTAATATCTACATCAAAATATTTAGTAGCAAAGTAATATGATAGTAGTGGTAACGGTAGTAAAAGGTAACGGTAGCAAAAGTAATGTTTTTGGTATTTTGTAGTGATGATAGCAATAGCAACGGAAAAGTAAATAAGCGAAGAACAATATATGGAAAGCTCGTAGGCAATGGATCAGTGATGGAGAATTATGCTAGATGCGGTTCATCATGTAACAGTCATAACCTAGGGTGACACAGAACTAGCTCCAGTTCATCAATGTAATGTAGGCATGTATTCCGGATATAGTCATACGTGCTTATGGAAAAGAACTTGCATGACATCTTTTGTCCTACCCTCCCGTGGCAGTGGGGTCCTAGCGGAAACTAAGGGATATTAAGGCGTCCTTTTAATAGAGTACCGGAGCAAAGCATTAACACATAGTGAATACATGAACTCCTCAAATTACGGTCATCACCGGTAAGTATCCCGATTATTGTCACTTCGGGGTTAACGGATCATAACACATAATAGGTGACTATAGGCTTGCAAGATAGGATCAAGAACTCTCATATATTGATGAAAACATAATAGGTTTAGATATGAAATCATGGCACTCAGGCCCTAGTGACAATCATTAAGCATAGCAAAGTCATAGCAGCATCAATTTCAGAACATAATGGATACTAGGGATCAAACCCTAACAAAACTAACTCAATTACATGATAGATCCCATCCAACCCATCACCGTCCAGCAAGCCTATGATGGAATTACTCACGCACGGCGGTGAGCATCATGAAATTGGTGATGGAGGATGGTTGATGATGACGATGGCGACGGATTCCCCTCTCCAGAGCCCCGAACAGACTCCAGATCAGCCCTCCCGAGAGGTTTTAGGGCTTGGCGGCGGCTCCGTATCGTAAAATGCGATGGATCCTTCTCTCTCATTTTTTCTCCCCGAAACCAAATATATAGAGTTGGAGTTGTGGTCAGAGGAGCTCCAGGGGGGCCATGAGGTAGGGGGCGCGCCCTAGGGGGGCAGGCGCGCCCCCACCCTCGTGGCTAGGGTGTGGGCCCCCTGGTCTTCATCTTTTGCAAGGATTTTTTTATTATTTCCAAAAAGACGTTCCGTGAAGTTTCAGGTCATTCCGAGAACTTTTGTTTCTGTACATAAATAACACCATTGCAATTCTACTAAAAACAGCGTCAGTCCGGGTTAGTTCCATTCAAATCATGCAAGTTAGAGTCCAAAACAAGGGCAAGAGTGTTTGGAAAAGTAGATATGACGGAGACGTATCAACTCCCCAAAGCTTAAACCTTTGCTTGTCCTCAAGCAATTCAGTTGATAAACTGAAAGTGATAAAGAAAAACTTTTACAAACTCTGTTTGCTCTTGTTGTTGTAAACATGTAAAGCCAACATTCAACTTTTCAGCAAAGATTATGACTAACCACATTCACAATAATGCTTAGGTCTCAAGTTTACTCATATCAATGGCATAATCAACTAGCGAGCAATAATAATAAATCTCGGATGACAACACTTTCTCAAAACAATCATAATATGATATAACAAGATGGTAACTCGCTAGCCCTTTCTGAGACTGCAAAACATAAATGCAGAGCACCTTTAAAGATCAAGGACTGACTAGACATTGTAATTCATGGTAAAAGAGATCCAATCAAGTCATACTCAATGTAAACTAACAGTAATGAATGCAAATGACAGCGGTGCTCTCCAACTGGTGCTTTTTAATAAGAAGATGATGACTCAACATGAAAGTAAATAGATAGGCCCTTCGCAGAGGGAAGAAGGGATTTGTAGAGGTGCCAGAGCTCGGTTTTGAAATAGAGATGAATAATATTTTGAGCGGTATACTTTCATTGTCAACATAACAACCAAGAGATGGAAATATCTTCCATGCTACACACATTATAGGCTGTTCCCAAACAGAATGGTAAAGTTTATACTCCCCCTCCACCAACAAGCATCAATCCATGGCTTGCTCGAAACAACGAGTGCCTCCAACTAACAAGAGTCCCAGGGGGAGTTTTGTTTGCAATTATTTTGATTTAGTTTGCATAAAGCATGGGACTGGGCATCCCGGTGACCAGCCACTTTCTTGTGAGTGAGGAGCGGAGTCCACTCCTCTTGAAAATAACCCGCCTAACATGGAAGATACAGACATCCCTAGTTGATACATGAGCTATTCGAGCATACAAAACATGATATTTATTTGAAGGTTTAGAGTTTGGCACATACAAATTCACTTGGAACGGCAGGTAGATACCATATATAGGTAGGTATGGTGGACTCGTATGGAATAACTTTGGGGTTTATGGAGTTGGATGCACAAGCAGTATTCCCGCTTAGTACAGGTGAAGGCTAGCAAAAGACTGGGAAGCAACCAACTAGAGAGCGACAACAGTCATGAACATGCATTAAAATTAATCAACACCGAACGCAAGCATGAGTAGGATATAATCCACCATGAACATAAATATCGTGAAGGCTATGTTGATTTTGTTTCAACTACATGCATGAACATGCGCCAAGTCAAGTCACTTAAATCATTCAGAGGAGGATACCACCCTATCATACCACATCACAACCATTTTAATAGCATGTTGGCACGCAAGGTAAACCATTATAAGCTCCTAGCTAATCAAGCATGGCACAAGAAACTATGATCTCTAGTTGTCATTGCAAACATGTTTATTCATAATAGGCTGAATCAGGAATGATGAACTAATCATATTTACAAAAACAAGAGAGGTCGAGTTCATACCAGCTTTTCTCATCTCAATAAGTTCATCATATAATCATCATTATTGCCTTTCACTTGCACGACCGAACGATGTGGATAATAATAATAGTGCACGTGCATTGGACTAAGCTGGAGTCTGCAAGCATTCAATAAACAGGAGAAGACAAGGCAATATCGGCTCTTTTGTCACATCAACAATAATGCATATAAGAGCTACTTCAACAATTTAATTATGGTCTTCTCCTATCGACCCCCAAAGAAAAGAAAAGAAATAAAACTATTTACACGGGAAAGCTCCCAACAAGTAAAAGAAGAACAAGAAATCTTTTTGGGTTTTTCTTTTTAATTACTACTACAAGCATGGAAAGTAAACTAATTAAAAGCTACAACTATTTTTTTTGGTTTTTCTTAAGGTTTATCAAACACACAAGAAGAGAGCATAAAAAGGAAAATAAACTAGCATGGATGATACAATGAAAAAGTATGAGCACCGACATCTAGCAATGAGTGTGTAAACATAAATGTAATGTCGGTGAGAAATATGTACTCCCCCAAGCTTAGGCTTTTGGCCTGAGTTGGTCTATGGCCACGGCTGGCCTGGCGGATATCCATAATAATAGTTGGGGTCGTACTGAGATGCAGCGGCTATCGCCTCCTGAGCTGCAGCGTGGCGACGAGCGGCCTCCGCCCTCCTCTCGTACTCATCTGCCTCCTCTTTGGTAATAACATATCTTCCTTTTGCCTGATAATCAAAGAAGGCAGGAGCAGGGAGAGTAATACGGACAACACGGCGTCTGTCAAAGATTAAGCAATACTGGAGAGGTGATTCATTCCTATCGACAAACTGGTGGTGAACCATAGCCTCATAATCCAAATAAGCAGGAGGCAACTCAATATCATCTTCGCGTATGGCTACACCAAGAAAATTAGCTATGCGGGTTGCATAAATTCCACCAAAGAAATCTCCATTAAATCTATTAAGATGCAACCTACGTGCAACAATGGCTCCCAAATTATATGATTTATCTCCTAACACAGCACCCCTAAGAATACTGAGGTCGGGGACACACATGTGACATGCCTCATCTTTACCATTAATGCATCTACCTATGAAGAGAGCAAAATAATGTATAGCAGGAAAGTGAATGCTCCCTATAGTAGCTTGTGTTATATCTCTAGATTCCCCCACAGTTATACTAGCAAGAAAATCTCTAAATTCAGATTTGCGAGGATCCCTGATACTACCCCATTGTGGGAGTTTGCAAGCAGTGGTAAAATCCTCTAAGTCCATAGTGTAAGAATTTTCATAAAGATCAAACAGGACAGTTGGAGAATTACGTGAAGATGAAAATTCAAACCTCCTCACAAAGGAACTAGTGAGATAGTGATACTGGCGGCACTTTTCTTCCTCGAACCTCACAAGATCAGTGTTATGTAAATATGCGTTAAATTCTTCCTTAATTCCCGCTCGATCCATAAAATTTTCCGAAGGCCATTCACAAGGACGCACTGGAGCTTTTCTTGGTGGCTCATCATCAGCATCACGCATTGCAAGCCTGGGCTCTTGTTTCCTTGAAGAGCCACCTTGGTACATTTTCCTAAACATATTTCTTCCTCTGGAAAATTTCTGAAATTTCTAGTAACTTCAAAATAAAAGTGAACAAAGCTCAATAATATTGATAGAAACTACTCCTACAAGTGCCTAGAGCCTATATCATGCATCATAACTACTTTTGACCATATAAATTTGACATGCAAGCTCAAGAACAGGGTCACCTAAGCAACACAAATTTTCAATGAATAAAGCATTAGAACAAAAACTAATTGGACCAATGGAGGAGTCACATACCAAGGAACAATCTCCCCAAGCAGTTTTGTGAGAGGTGCTTTGAGCAAGGAGATCGAAAATGGCAGCAAAATGAGCTAGAACTCGTGCTTGAGCTGGATATTCGTGTTTGTGGGAGGAAGAAGAAGTGTGTGGGTGCAAGGATAAGTGGATGAGGGCCACCGTGGGCCCACGAGGCAGGGGGCGCCCCCAGGGGGGTAGGGCACGCCCCTGACCCTCGTGGCCAGGTGCCAGCTCCTCCTGCTGTGTTCTCAGTGCCAAATATTCTCAAATATTCCAGAAAAAATCATATTTAAATTTTAGGGCATTTGGAGAACTTTTATTTTCGAGGTATTTTTATATTGCACGGATAAATCAGATAACAAACAGAAAAATACTATTTTTATTTTATTTAATATAAATAACAGAAAGTAAAAGGAGGGTACAGAAGGTTGTGCCTTCTAGTTTCATCCATCTCATGATCATCAAAAGGAATCCACTAACAAGGTTGATCAAGTCTTGTTAACGAACTCATTCCGAATAACATGGAACCGGAGAAATTTCGAATAACACTATGTTACCTCAACGGGGATATGCACATCCCCAATAATAAGAATATCATATTTCTTCTTGACAGTAGGAAGAGGAAATTCAAAACCTCCAAATATAATCGATGGAATTTTTCCAATAGAGTTGATACTATGAACTTGAGGTTGTTTCCTCGGAAAGTGTACCATATGCTCATTACCATTAACATGAAAAGTGACATTGCCTTTAGTGCAATCAATAACAGCCCTTGCGGTATTCAAAAAGGGTCTTCCAAGAATAATAGACATACTATCGTCCTCGGGAATATCAAGAATAACAAAGTCCGTTAAAATAGTAACGTTTGCAACTACAACAGGCACATCCTCACAAATACCGACAGGTATAGCAGTTGATTTATCAGCCATTTGCAAAGATATTTCAGTAGGTGTCAACTTATTCAAATCAAGTCTATGATATAAAGAGAGAGGCATAACACTAACACTGGCTCCAAGATCACATAAAGCGGTTTTAACATAGTTTCTTTTAATGGAGCATGGTATAGTTGGTACACTAGGATGTCCAAGTTTCTTTGGTATTCCACCCTTAAAAGTATAATTAGCAAGCATGGTGGAAATTTCAGCTTCCGATGTCTTTCTTTTATTTGTAACAATATCTTTCATATACTTAGCATAATGACTCATTTTGAGCATATTAGTTAATCGCATACGCAAAGAGATAGGTCTGATCATTTCAGCAAAGCGCTCAAAATCCTCATCATCCTTTTTCTTGGATGGGTTGGGAGGAAAAGGCATGGGTTTCTGAACCCAAGGCTCTCTTTCCTTACCGTGTTTCCTAGCAACAAAGTCTTTCTTATCATAACGTTGATTCTTTGATTGTGGGTTACCAAGATCAACAGCAGGTTCAGTTTCTATATCATTATCATTACTAGGTTGAGCATCATCATGAACATTATCATTAACATTATCACTAGTTTTAGGTTCATTACCAGATTGTGTTTCAGCATCAGAAATAGAAATATCATTTGGATTCTCAGGTGTTTCAGTAATAGGTTCACTAGAAGCATGCAAAGTCCTATCATTTTTCTTTTTCTTCCTTTTAGAAGGACTAGGTGCATCCACATTATTTCTCTGAGAATCTTGCTCAATTCTCTTAGGGTGGCCTTCAGGATACAAAGGTTCCTGAGTCATTCTACCACCTCTAGTCATAACTCTAACATCGTTATCATTATTCTTACTATTCAATTCACTGAGCAAATCATTTTGAGCTTTAAGTACTTGTTCTACTTGAGTGGTAACCATAGAAGCATGTTTACTAATAATTTTAAGTTCACCTTTGACATTAGCCATATAATCACCCAAGTGTTCAAGCATATTTGAATTGTATTTCAATTGTCTACCAAAATAAGCATTGAAGTCTTCTTGCTTAACCATAAATTTATCAAACTCATCTAACCATGAGCTAGCAAACTTAGTAAATGGGATTTTAGCTTTATCATATCTATAGAGAGAATTTACCTTTACTACCTGTGTCGGGTTATCAAGACCATGTATTTCTTCAATAGGAGATGGATTAAGATCATTTGTTTCTTCAACAGGCGGTAAATTAAGACCGTGTATTTCTTCAATAGGAGGTAAATTCTTAACATCTTCAGCTTTAATACCCTTTTCTTTCATAGATTTCTTTGCCTCTTGCATATCTTCAGGACTGAGAAATAGAATACCCCTCTTCTTCGGAGTTGGTTTAGGAATAGGCTCAGGAGCTGGCTCAGGAAGTGTCCAATTATTTTCATTTGTCAACATATTATTCAATAGAATTTCAGCTTCATCCGGTGTTCTTTCCCTAAAAACAGAACCAGCACAACTATCCAGGTAATCTCTGGAAGCATCGGTTAGTCCATTATAAAAGATATCAAGTATTTCATTTTTCTTAAGAGGATGATCAGGCAAAGCATTAAGTAACTTGAGAAGCCTCCCCCAAGCTTGTTGGAGACTCTCTTCTTCATTTTGCACAAAATTATGTATATCCCTTAAAGCAACTTTTTTCTTATGAGCAGTGAAATATTTAGCAGAGAAGTAATAAATCATATCTTGGGGACTACGCACACAACCAGGATCTAGAGAATTAAACCATATCTTAGCATCACCCTTTAATGAGAACAGAAATATTTTAAGGATATAAAAGTAACAAGTTCTCTCATCATTAGTGAACAGGGTAGCTATATCATTTAATTTAGTAAGACGTGTGTCAGTGTCAAAACCGGCGGATCTCGGCTAGGGGGTCCCGAACTATGCGTCTAGGCCGGATGGTAACAGGAGGCAAGGGGCATGAAGTTTTACCGAGGTTTGGGCCCTCTCGATGGAGGTAAAACCCTACGTCCTGCTTGATTAATATTGATGATATGGGTAGTACAAGAGTAGATCTACCACAAGATCAGAGAGGCTAAACCCTAAAAGCTAGCCTATGGTATGATTGTTGATGTGTATGTTGTCCTACGGACTAAAACCCTCCGGTTTATATAGACACCGGATAGGTTTAGGGTTACATAGAGTCGGTTACAATGGCAGGAGATCTGAATATCCGCATCGCCAAGCTTGCCTTCCACGCCAAGGAAAGTCCCTTCCGGACACGAGACAAAGTCTTCAATCTTGTATCTTCATAGTCCAGGAGTCCGGCTGAAGGTATAGTTCGGCTATCCGAACATCCCCTAATCCAGGACTCCCTCAATGTGCCACAACAGTTTCAGATTCATAGCCATGAAAAGGACCAGATTCAACCAAAGTAATTATATCAGGATCAACAGAGAATTCATAATCCTTATCAGTAACACAGATAGGTGAAGTAGCAAAAGCAGGGTCAGGTTTCATCCTAGCATTTAGAGATTGCTTATTCCATTTAGCTAATAACCTCTTGAGTTCGTATCTATCTTTGCAAGCTAAAATAGCTAAAGCATCTTCTTTTTCAAAAACATAACCCTCAGGAATAACAGGTGAGTCTTCATCATCACTTTCATCAATATTATCAGATTCAATATTTTCATTCTCTCTAACCCTAGCAAGTTGTTCATCAAGAAATTCACCAAGTGGCACGGTAGTATCAAGCATAGAAGTAGTTTCATCATAAGTATCATGCATAGCAGAAGTGGCATCATCAATAATATGTGACATATCAGAACGAATAGAAGAAGTAGGTTTAGGTGTCGCAAGCTTACTCAAAACAGAAGGTGAATCAAGTGCGGAGCTAGATGGCAGTTCCTTACCTCCCCTCGTAGTTGAGGGATAAATCTTGGTTTTTGGATCTCTCAAGTTCTTCATAATGATAAGCAGATATAAATCCCAAGTGTAGAGCTATGCTTCCCGGCAACGGCGCCAGAAAATAGTCTTGATAACCCACAAGTATAGGGGATCGCAACAGTTTTCGAGGGTAGAGTATTCAACCCAAATTTATTGATTCGACACAAGGGGAGCCAAAGAATATTCTCAAGTATTAGCAGCTGAGTTGTCAATTCAACCACACCTGGAAACTTAATATCTGCAGCAAAGTATTTAGTACCAAAGTACTATGATAGTAGTGGTAATGGTAGTAAAAGGTAACAGTAGCAAAAGTAATGTTTTTGGTATTTTGTAGTGCTGATAGCAATAGCAACGGAAAAGTAAATAAGCGAAGAACAATATATGGAAAGCTCGTAGGCAATGGATCAGTGATGGAGAATTATGCCGCATGCGGTTCATCATGTAACAGTCATAACCTAGGGTGACACAGAACTAGCTCCAGTTCATCAATGTAATGTAGGCATGTATTCCGAATATAGTCATACGTGCTTATGGAAAAGAACTTGCATGACATCTTTTGTCCTACCCTCCCGTGGCAGCAGGGTCCTAGCGGAAACTAAGGGATATCAAGGCCTCCTTTTAATAGAGTACCGGACCAAAGCATTAACACATAGTGAATACATGAACTCCTCAAACTACGGTCATCACTGGTAAGTATCCCGATTATTGTCACTTCGGGGTTAACGGATCATAACACATAATAGGTGACTATAGACTTGCAAGATAGGATCAAGAACTCTCATATATTGATGAAAGCATAATAGGTTCAGATCTGAAATCATGGCACTCAGGCCCTAGTGACAAGCATTAATTTTAGATCATGGTGATGGGTTGCGACGGGGGCGGCAGCTAGGGGGCAATGACACGGGCCAGGGCATCGACGGGGATGTTGGGGAATGCCGTAATTTCAAAAAAATTCCTACGCACACGCAAGATCATGGTGATGCATAGCAACGAGAGGGGAGAGTATCGTCTACGTACCCTCATAGACCGTAAGCGGAAGTGTTATGACAACGCGGTTGCTGTAGTCATACGTCTTCACGATCGACCGATCTAGCACTGAAGGAACGGCACCTCCGTGATCTGCACACGTTCGGCTTGGTGACGTCCCGCGAACTCACGATCCAGTAGAGCTTAGAGGGAGAGCTTCGTCAGCACGACGGCGTGATAATGGTGATGATGTTGCTACCGGAACAGGGCTTCGCCTAAGCACCGCTACAATATTACCGAGGTGGATTATGGTGGAGGGGGGCACCGCACAGGACTAAAGATCAATGATCAACTTGTGTGTCTATGGGGTGCCCCCTCCCCCGTATATAAAGGAGTGGAGGAGGGGGAGGGGCCGGCCTCCTAGGCGCGCCCCAAGGGGAGTCCTACTCCCACCGCGAGTAGGATTCCCCCTTGCCTTGTTGGATTTAGGAGAGAAGGAAGGATGAGGCAGGAGGAAGGAAAGGGGGGCCGGCCCCTCTCCGAATTCGGATTGGGATTGGGGGGGCCCTCCTTTGATCCTTTCCCCTCTCTCCCACTAAGTCCCAATAAGGCCCATATACCTCCCGGGGGGTTCCAGTAACCTCCCGGTGCTCCGATATACTCCCGTTTTCACCCAGAACCATTCTGATGTCCAAACATAGGCTTCCAATATATCGATCTTTATGTCTTGATCATTTCGAGACTCCTTGTTATGTCCGTGATCAAATCCGGGACTATGAACTACCTTTGGTACATCAAAACACATAAACTCGTAATACTGATTGTCACCGAACGTTAAGCGTGCGGACCCTACGGGTTCGAGAACTATGTAGACATGAGTGAGACATGTCTCCGGTCAATAACCAATAGCGGAACCTGGATGATCATATTGGTTCCCACATATTCTACGAAGATCTTTATCGGTCAAACCGCATAACGGTATACGTTGTTCCCTTTGTCATCGGTGTGTTACTTACCCGAGATTCGATCGTCGGTATCTCAATACCTAGTTCAATCTCGTTACCGGCAAGTCTCTTTACTCGTTCCGTAATGATACATCCCGTAACTAACTCATTAGCTACATTTCTTGCAAGGCTTATTGTGATGTACATTACCGAGAGGGCCCAGAGATACCTCTCCGACAATCGGAGTGACAAATCCTAATCTTGATCCATGCCAACTCAACAAACACCATCGAAGACACCTGTAGATAACCTTTATAATCACCCAGTTACATTGTGATGTTTGGTAGCACATGAAGTGTTCCTCTGGTATTCGGGAGTTTCATGATCTCATAGTCATAGGAACATGTATAGTTATGGAGAAAGCAAATAGCAACAAACTAAAGGATCATCGTGCTAAGCTAACGTATGGGTCAAGTCAATCACATCATTCTCTAATGATGTGATCCCATTAATCACATGACAACTCATGTCTATGGTTAGGAAACATAACCATCATTGATTCAACGAGCTAGTCAAGTAGAGGCAAACTAGTGACACTTTGTTTGTCTATGTATTCACACATGTACTAAATTTCTGGTTAATACAATTCTAGCATGAATAATAAACATTTATCATGATATAAGGAAATATAAATAACAACTTGCCTCTAGGGAAAATTTCCTTCAGTCTCCCACTTGCACTAGAGTCAATAATCTAGATTATATTGTAATGATTCTAACACCCATGGAGTCTTGGTGCTGATCATGTTTTGCTAGTGAGAGAGGCTTAGTCAATGGGTCTGCAACATTTAGATCTGTATGTATCTTGCAAGTATCTATGTCTCTCTCCTTGACTTGACCGTGGATGGAATTGAAGCGTCTCTTGATGTGCTTGGTTCTCTTGTGAAATTTGGATTCCATTGCCAAGGCAATTGCTCTAGTATTGTCACAAAAGATTTTCATTGGACCCGATGCACTAGGTATGACACCTAGATCAGATATGAACTCCTTCATTTGCTGCTTCCGAAGCAGCTATGTATTCCGCTTCACACGTAGATCCCGCCACGACGCTCTGCTTGGAACTGCACCAACTGACAGCTCCACCATTTAATAAAAACACGTATCCAGTTTGTGACTTAGAGTCATCCGGATCAGTGTCAAAGCTTGCATCGACGTAACCGTTTACGACGAGCTCTTTGTAACCTCCATATACAAGAAACATATCCTTAGTCCTTTCCAGGTATTTTAGGATGTTCTTGACTGCTGTCCAGTGATCCACTCCTGGATTACTTTGGTACCTCCCTACTAAACTTATAGCAAGGCACACATCAGGTCTGGTACACAGCATTGCATACATGATAGAGCCTATGGTTGAAGCATAGGGAACACCTTTCATTTTCTCTCTATCTTCTGCAGTGGTCGGGCATTGAGTCTGACTCAACTTGACACCTTGTAATACAGGCAAGAACCCTTTCTTTGCCTGATCCATTTTGAACTTTGATACGTCTCCAACGTATCTATAATTTATGAAGTATTCATGCTATTATATTATCCATCTTAGATGTTTTATATGCATTTATATGCTATTTTATATGATTTTTTGGGACAACCTATTAACCTAGAGCCCAGTGCCAGTTTCCGTTTTCCCTTGTTTTTGAGTATTGCAGAAAAGGAATACCAAACGGAGTAAAATTGACGTGCCAATTTTTGATGATTTTTTATGGACCAAAAGAAGCCCCCGGAGTAAAAGAGTTGGGCCAGAAGAGTCCCGAGCTGTCCACGAGGGTGGGGGCTGATACGTCTCCAACGTATCTATAATTTTTGATTGTTCCATGCTATATTACATTCTGTTTTGGACATTATTGGGCTTTATTATACACTTTTATATTATTTTTGGGACTAACCTATTAACCGGAGGCCAAGCCCGGAATTGCTATTTTTTTTTGCCTATTTTAGGGTTTCGCAGAAAAAGAATATCAAACGGTGTACAAACGGCATGAAACCTTCGGGAACGTGATTTTCGGAACGAACATGATCCAGAGGACTTGGACCCTACGTCAAGACATCAGCCAGGAGGCCACGAGGTAGGGGGCGCGCCTACCCCCCTGGGCGCGCCCTCCACCCTCCTGGGCCCCCCTGTTGCTCCACCGACGTACTCCTTCCTCCTATATATACCTACGTACCCCCAAACTACCAGATACGGAGCCAAAACCCTAATTCCACCACCGTAACTTTCTGTATCCATGAGATCCCATCTTGGGGCCTATTCCGGAGCTCCGTGGAGGGGGCATCGATCACGGAGGGCTTCTACATCAACACCATAGCCCTTCCAATGAAGTGTGAGTAGTTTACCTCAGACCTACGGGTCCATAGTTATTAGCTAGATGGCTTCTTTTCTCCTTTTGGATCTCAATACAAAGTTCTCCCCGTCTCTTGTGGAAATATATTCAATGTAATATTCTTTTGCGGTGTGTTTGTTGAGACCGATGAATTGTGGGTTTATGATCAAGTTTATCTATGAACAATATTTGAATCTTCTCTGATTTCTTTTATGTATGATTGGTTATCTTTGCAAGTCTCTTCGAATTATCAATTTGGTTTGGCCTACTAGATTGATCTTTCTTGCAATGGGAGAAGTGCTTAGCTTTGGGTTCAATCTTGCGGTGTCCTTTCCCAGTGACAGTACGGGCAACAAGGCACAAGATGGGGTTTATATCATATTGCATGAGTTTATCCCTCTACATCATGTCATCTTGCTTAAAGCGTTACTCTGTTCTCTTGAACTTAATACTCTAGATGCATGCTGGATAGCAGTCGATGTGTGGAGTAATAGTAGTAGATGCAGGCAGGAGTCGGTCTACTTGTCTCGGACGTGATGCCTATATACATGATCATACCTAGATATTCTCATAATTATGCTCAGTTCTGTCAATTGCTCAACAGTAAATTGTTTACCCGCCGTGAATACTTATGCTCTCGAGAGAAGCCACTGGTGAAACCTATGGCCCCCGGGTCTATCTTCCATCATATTAATCTTCCAATACTTAGTTAATTTTATTACCTTTTATTTTACTTTGCATCTTTATCATAAAAATACCAAAAATATTATCTTATCATATCTATCAGATCTCACTCTCGTAAGTGACCGTGTAGGGATTGACAACCCCTTATCGCGTTGGTTGCGAGGATTTATTTTTTTGTGTAGGTACGAGGGACTCGTGTGTGGCCTCCTACTGGATTGATACCTTGGTTCTTAAAAACTGAGGGAAATACTTATGCTACTTTGCCGTACCACCCTTTCCTCTTCAAGGGAAAACCAACGCAAGTGCTCAAGAGGTAGCAAGAGGATTTCTCGCGCTGTTGCCGGGGAGGTCTACGCAAAAGTCAACATACCAAGTACCCATCACAACCCTTATTTCCCGCATTACATTATTTGACATTTGCCTCTCATTTTCCTCTCCCCCACTTCACCCTTGCCATTTTATTCGCCCTCTCTCTCTCTCTCTCTATCCTCCCTCTCTTTCTCTTTTTGCCTCTTTTTGCCCGTTTCTTGTTTGCTCGTGTGTCGGATTGCTTGCTTGTCGTTATGGCTAGTCCCTTATCTTCTCCATTATCTCCCAAGAATGAAGTTCTTAATTTTAAACAAAGGGAAGGAGAAAATTTAAAATACACTTGGTATAGGATTTGCAATGCTCAAAATAGATCTACTAGGAAGCAATCCACTTCCGTTCTTCTCTGCAATTTTTACATAGGCACTACTCCTTGGTACAGATATATCCTTGATACCATTAATGGAGGGAATTTCTTGGGTAGCCATACTTTTGATTCTTATAATGCTATGATAGATTTGTTTGGCTCACCCCCTCTTATGATTAATGGAACTATGTTAACTTTGGAGCATGTAATGCAAAAACTTGAAATTATTGAAAATAAAGTTGCTACCGTGAGTTAATTGAAACTTTTGATAAAAAGATCCACAACCAAATTACCCAATATGGATCTAAAGTAGGAGTAACTTTGAAAAATATTAAAGAGAAGGAACCTATAGTTAATGAAAGAATAAATCATGATTCCACTAGAATCAATAAACTTGAGGGTATTATTACCAACTTGGGAACCACTTTTTCTTCCATAAAGAATACTCCAAGTCCTCCAACTAAAAGTGCCAAGCTTATGTATGTTCCTAAAAATAAGGGTGAATCCTCTAGCAAGGAAACCGCGGATCTCACATCTATAAGTATTCATCCTAATCTTTTTGCTATCATTAAGGAACCATTTGCTACTAATGATTTTTTCGATCTTGTGCCTAGAAGTTTGATTATTGATAAAAGGGAAGAAACTCCTAAAGGTGATAGATGTCTTATTAAAGAACTACCAACTAAAGATGGCAACACCTAGATCTATCCTTGCTTTTCATGCCTAGCTAGGGGAGTTAAACGATAGCGCTTGTTGGGAGGCAACCCAATTTTATTTTTACTCCTTTCTTTTTGCTCCTGTTTAGTAATAAATAATTTATCTAGCCTCTGTTTTGGTTGTGTTTTTTGTGTTTAATTAGTGTTTGTGCCAAGTAGAACCGTTGGGAAGACTTGGGGAAAGTCTTGTTAATCTTGCTGTAAAAAAACAGAAACTTTAGCGCTCACGAGAACTGCTGCCATTTTTATTTGGAAAGTGATATTTAGTTAATTATTTTTGCAGATGATTAATATATAAATTCCTCACGTCCAGAAATGTATTTTATAATTTTTCGGGTTCCAGATTTTGCGTTAGGTACAGATTACTACAGACTGTTCTGTTTTTGACAGATTCTGTTTTTCGTGTGTTGTTTGCTTATTTTGATGAATCTATGGCTAGTAAAATAATTTATAAACCATATAGAAGTTGGAATACAGTAGGTTAACACCAATATAAATAAAGAATGAGTTCATTACAGTACCTTGAAGTGGTGTTTTGTTTTCTTTCGCTAACGGAGCTCATGAGATTTTCTACTTTAAGTTTTGTGTTGTGAAGTTTTCAAGTTTTGGGTAAAGATTTGATGGATTATGGAACAAGGCGTGGCAAGAGCCTAAGATTGGTGATTCCCATGGCACCCCCAAGATAATCTAAGGACACCTAAAAGCGAAAGCTTGGGTATGCCCCGGAAGGCATCCCCTCTTTCGTCTACTTCTATCTGTAACTTTACTTGTAGCTATATTTTTATTCACCACATGATATGGGTTTTGCTTGGAGCGTCTTGTATTATTTGAGTCTTTATTTGTTAGTTTTCCACAATCATCCTTGCTGCACACACCTTTTTGAGAGAGACACACATGATTCGTAAATTATTAGAATACTATATGTGCTTCACTTATATCTTTTGAGTTATATAGTTTTTGCTCTAGTGCTTCACTTATATCTTTTAGAGCACGTAGGTGGATTTGTTTTATAGAAACCATTGTTCTCTCATGCTTCACTTAGATTATTTTGAGAGTCCTACAAAACAGCATGGTAATTTTCTTTAATTATTTGAGGCATTCAAGATTAAATAAATAAATTTTTCTTATGAGTGTGCTGAATACTATGAGAAGTTTGAAACTTGATAATTGTTTTAAGATATGGAGATGGTGATATTAGAGTCGTGCTAGTTGAGTAGTAGTGAATTTGAGAAATGCTTGTGTTGAAGTTTGTGATTCCCGTAGCATGCACGTATGGTGAACCGTTATGTTAAGAAGTCGAAGCATGATGCATTTATTGATTGTCCTCCTTATGAGTGGCGGTCGGGGACGAGCGATGGCCTTTTCCTACCAATCTATCCCCCTAGGAGCATGCGCGTAGTACTTTGCTTCAATAACTAATAGATTTTTGCAATAAGTATGTGAGTTCTTTATGACTAATGTTGAGTCCATGGATTATAGGCACTCTCACCCATCCACCATTGGTAGCCTCTCTAATACCGCGCACCTTTCGCCGGTATCATACACCCACCATATACCTTCCTCAAAACAGCCACCATACCTACCTATCATGGCATTTCCATAGCCATTCCGAGATATATTGTCATGCAACTTTCCACCGTTCCGTTTATCATGACACGCTCCATCATTGTCATATTGCTTTTCATGATCATGTAGTTGACATTTTAGTTGTGGCAAAGCCACCGTTCATAATTCTTTCATGTAAGTCACTCATGCATCATTGCTATCTCGGTACACCGCCGGAGGCATTCATATAGAGTCATAGTTTGTTCTAGTATCGAGTTGTAATCATTAAGTTGTAAATAAATAGAAGTGTGATGATCATCATTCATAGAGTATTGTCCCAAATAAAAAAAGGCCAAAGAAAAAAAGGGGCCCAAAAAAAGGGGCAATACTACTATCGTTTTTTCCACACTTGTGCTTCAAAGTAGCACCATGATCTTCATAATAGAGAGTCTCCTATGTTATCTCTTTCATATACTAGTGGGAATTTCTCATTATAGAACTTGGCTTGTATATTCCAACGACGGGCTTCCTGAAAATGCCCTAGGTCTTCGTGAGCAAGCAAGTTGGATGCACACCCACTTAGTTTCTTTTTGTTGAGCTTTCATATATTTATAGCTCTAGTGCATCCGTTGCATGGCAATCCCTATTCACTCACATTGATATCTATTGATGGGCATCTCCATAGCCCGTTGATACGCCTAGTTGATGTGAGACTATCTTCTCCCTTTTTGTCTTCTCCACAACCACCATTCTATTCCACCTATAGTGCTATGTACATGGCTCACGCTCATGTATTGCGTGAAGATTGAAAAAGTTTGAGAACATTAAAAGTATGAAATAATTGCTTGGCTTGTCAATGGGGTTGTGCATGATTTGAATACTTTGTGTGGTGAAGATGGAGCATAGCCAGACTATATGATTTTTTAGGGATAACTTTCTTTGGCCATGTTATTTTGAAGAGACATAATTGCTTAGTTAGTATGCTTGAAGCATTATTATTTCTATGTCAATATTAAACTTTTGTCTTGAATCTTTCGGATGTGAATATTCATACCACAATTAAGAGAATTACACTAAAATTATGCCAAGTAGCATTCCACATCAAAAATTCTATTTTTATCATTTACCTACTCGAGGACGAGCAGGAATTAAGCTTGCGGATGCTTGATACGTCTCCAACATATCCATAATTTTTTATTGTTCCATGCTATATTATATTCTGTTTTGGACATTATTGGGCTTTATTATACACTTTTATATTATTTTTGGGACTAACCTATTAACCGGAGGCCTAGCCCAGAATTGCTGTTTTTTTTGCCTATTTTAGGGTTTCGCAGAAAAAGAATATCAAACGGAGTCCAAACGGAATGAAACCTTCAGGAACGTGATTTTTGGAATGAACATGATCCATAGGACTTGGACCCTATGTCAAGACATCAACCAGGAGGCCACGAGGTAAGGGGGCGCGCCCTCCACCCTTGTGGGCCCCCGTTGCTCCACCGACGTACTCCTTCCTCCTATATATACCTACGTACCCCCAAACTACCAGATACGGAGCCAAAACCCTAATTCCATCGCCGTAACTTTCTTTATCCATGAGATCCCATCTTGGGGCCTGTTCCGGAGCTCCGCCGGAGGGGGCATCGATCACGGAGGGCTTCTACATAAACACCATAGCCCTTCCGATGAAGTATGAGTAGTTTACCTCAGACCTACGGGTCCATACTTATTAGCTAGATGGCTTCTTCTCTCTTTTTGGATCTCAATACAAAGTTCTCCTCCTCTCTTGTGGAGATGTATTCAATGTAATCTTCTTTTGCAGTGTGTTTGTTGAGAACGATGAATTGTGGGTTTATGATCAAGTTTATCTATGAACAATATTTGAATCTTCTCTGAATTCTTTTATGTATGATTGGTTATCTTTGTAAGTCTCTTCGAATTATCAGTTTGGTTTGGCCTACTGATTGATCTTTCTTGCAATGGGTGAAGTGCTTAGCTTTGGGTTCAATCTTGCAGTGTCCTTTCCGAGTGACAGTAGGGTGCCATCGAGGATAACAAGATGTGGTTTATATCATATTGCATGAATTTATCCTTGTACATCATGTCATCTTGCTTAAAGCGTCATTCTGTTCTCTTGAACTTAATACTCTAGATGCATGCTGGATAGCGGTCGATGTGTGGAGTAATAGTAGTAGATGCAGGCAGGAGTCGGTCTACTTGTCTCGAACGTGATGCCTATATACATGATCATACCTAGATATTCTCATAATTATGTTCAATTCTGTCAATTGCTCAACAGTAATTTGTTTACCCGCCGTGAATACTTATGCTCTCGAGAGAAGCCACTAGTGAAACCTATGGCCCTCGGGTCTATCTTCCATCATATTAATCTTCCAATACTTAGTTAATTTTATTGCCTTTTATTTTACTTTGCATCTTTATCATAAAAATACCAAAAATATTATCTTATCATATCTATCATATCTCACTCTCGTAAGTGACCGTGTAGGGATTGACAACCCCTTATCGCGTTGGTTGCAAGGATTTATTTGTTTGTGTAGGTACGAGGGACTCGTGCATGGCCTCCTACTGGATTGATACCTTGGTTCTCAAAAACTGAGGGAAATACTTACGCTACTTTGCTGCACCACCCTTTCCTCTTCAAGGGAAAACCAACGCAAGTGCTCAAGAGGTAGCAGGGGCGCGCCCCACCCCCCTGGGCGTGGGCCCCTATCTCGTGGATGCCTCGGAGACCCCCCTGACGTGAAACCTACGCCCAAAATTCCTATAAATACAGAAAACCCCAGAAAATAACCTAGATCAGAAGTTTCGCCGCCGCAAGCCTCTGTAGCCACGAGAAATCAATCTAGGTCCTCTTTGGCACCCTGCCGGAGGGGGCCATCATCACCAGAGGGCATGGAAGAGGATCCCAGAGGGGCCATCATCACCATGAAGGCCAAGGACCAAAGGGGGAACCTTTCCTTATCCAAGGGGGAGGCCATGGAGGTGGAAGCACAAGGGGGAGAACCTCTCCTCCTCTCTCTTGGTGGCGCCGGAGTGCCATCAGGAGGGGAATCATCGCCGCGGTGATCGTCTTCATCAACATCACCATCCTCATCTCTTTTACACGGTGCACTCTCCCACACCCCGCTGTAATCCCTACTTGAACATGGTGCTTTATGCCACATATTATGATCCAATGATGTGTTGCCATCCTATGATGTTTTGAGTAGATATCCTTTGTCTTTGGGTTGATTGATGATCTAGATTGGTACGAGTTGTATGTTTTATTTTGGTGCTGTCCTATTGTGCCGTCCGTGTCGCGCAAGCATGAGGGATTCCCACTGTAGGGTGTTGCAATACGTTCATGATTCGCTTATAGTGGGTTGCTTGAGTGACAGAAGCATAAACCCAAGTAAGGGGGTTGTTGCGTATGGCATAAAGGGGACTTGATGCTTTAATGCTATGGTTGGGTTTTACCTTAATGATCTTTAGTAGTTGCGGATGCTTGCTAGAGTTCCAATCATAAGTGCATATGATCCAAGAAGAGAAAGTATGTTAGCTTATGCCTCTCCCTCATATGAAATTGCAATGACGACTATCGGTCTTGTTAACAATTGCCTAGGACAATTCTGCACACTGACCCATCATTATTCCACACTCGCTATTTATAATATATAGTAATATATTCTAACTTTATGATAGCAGGACCTACTTTCATATTTTAGCTCTTCGATACCATGCAAAGTTATCATCTTCATACCCACAACATAGTTTTATTTCTCGTTTCTAGTTGGAAGCAAACGTTCTGTGTACGTAGAGTCGTATCAGTGGCAGATAGGACTTGAGAGAATATTGATCTTACCTTTAGCTCCTTGTGGGTTCGACACTCCATACTTATCACTTCCACCTTTGGGAATCGCTACGATGATTCCCTACACTTGGGGATTATCAAACTTCTTCAAAACTTTATCAAGGTATGTGCTTTGTGAAAGTCCAATCAAGTGTCTTGATCTATCTCTATAGATCTTGATGCCCAATATATAAGCAGCTTCACCGAGGTCTTTCATTGAAAAATTCTTATTCAAGTATCCTTTTATGCTATTCAGAAACTCAGTATCATTTCCGATCAACAATATGTCATCTACATATAATATCAGAAATGCTATGGAACTCCCACTCACTTTCTTGTAAATAAAGACTTCTCCAAAAGTCTGTACAAAACCATATGCTTTGATCACACTATCAAAGCATATATTCCAACTCCAAGAGGCTTGCACTAGTCCATAAATGGATCACTGGAGCTTGCATACTTTGTTAGCACCTTTTGGATCGACAAAGCCTTCTAGTTGCATCATATACAACTCTTCTTTAAGGTATCCATTAAGGAATGCAGTTTTGACATCCATTTGCAAAATTTCATAATCATAAAATGTGACAATTGCTAACATGATTCAGACGGACTTTAGCATCACTACGGGTGAGAAGGTCTCATCATAGTCAACTCCTTGAACTTGTCGAAAACCTTTTGCAACAAGTCGAGCTTTCTAGACAGTAACATTACCGTCAATGTCAGTCTTCTTATTGAGGATCCATTTATTCTCTATGGCTTGCCGATCATCGGGCAAGTCAACCAAAGTCCATACTTTGTTCTCATACATGGATCCCATCTCAGATTTCATGGCCTCAAGCCATTTTGCGGAATCTGGGCTCATCATTGCTTCCTCATAGTTCGTAGGTTCGTCATTGTCAAGTAACATGACTTCCAGAACAGGATTACCGTTCCACTCTGGTGCGGATCTTACTCTGGTTGACCTACGAGGTTCGGTAGTAACTTGATCAGAAGTTTCATGTTCATCATCATTAACTTCCTCACTTACTGGTGTATGAATCAATGGAACTGATTTCAGTGATGAACTAGTTTCCAATAAGGAAGAACGTACAATTACCTCGTCAAGTTGTACTTTCCTCCCACTCACTTCTTTCGAGAGAAACTCCTTCTCTAGAAAGGATCCATTCTTAGCAACGAATATCTTGCCTTCGGATCTATGATAGAAGGTGTACCCTAAAGTCTCCTTTGGGTATCCTATGAATACACATTTCTCCAATTTGGGTTCGAGCTTATCAGGTTGAAGCTTTTTCACATAAGCATCGCAGCCCCAAACTTTAAGAAACGACAACTCGGGTTTCTTGCCAAACCACAGTTCATAAGGTGTCATCTTGACGGATTTAGATGGTGCCCTATTTAACATGAATGTAGCTATCTCTAAAGCGTAACCCCAAAATGATAGCGGTAAATCAGTGAGAGACATCATAGATCGCACCATATCTAGTAAAGTACGATTACGACGTTTAGACACACCTTTACGCTGTGGTGTTCCAGGTGCCGTTAGTTGCGAAACTATTCCGCAATTTTTCAAATGAAGTCCAAACTCATAACTCAAATATTCGCCTCCACGATTAGATCGTAGAAACTTGATTTTCTTGTTACGATGATTTTCCACTTCACTATGAAATTCTTTGAATTTTTCAAATGTTTTAGACTTATGTTTCATTAAGTAGATATACCCATATCTGCTCAAATCATTTGTGAGGTGAGAAAATAACGATATCCGCTGCAAGCTTCAGTGTTCATTGGACCGCATACATCAGTGAAAGTGCAGCTATCCCTAGGTGGTTTTGGTAATTCATAACAACATATAGCTCATTGAGCTAATGCTATTCCAAGTTGATTATTTCAGGAAAGCTCAATGATTGGCATGGCATGGATGTGAAAGTGGAACCCTCAAAATGCTAAGGACAAAGGATTGGCTCAAGCTCAAAATCTCAAGACTCTTCATTTTATATTTTAGTGATCCAAGATCACATTGAGTCTTTAGGAAAAGCCAATACTATCAAGGAGGGATGAGGTGTTGCTTAATGAGCCTCTTGCTTCATGTGCTTAGTGATATGCTCCAAAATCCTCAACCACTTTCCCATATCCACAAATGACCTAAACCCTAAGCCAAACTCGGTCATACCGATTCTATCTATCCGGCGCCACCGAGTTTCATATGTCATAAGCCACCGCCAAACCCTAGCAATTCGGTCCTACCGATAGGGATCTCGGTCTCACCGAGATGGGATTGCGAACTCTCTGTTTCCCTTTCGTAACTTTTCGGTCTCACCGAAAGAGCGAATTGGTCCCACCGAGATTGCAATGTAAACTCTGTGTTTCCTTTTTGTAACTTTTCGGTCTCACCGAAAGAGCAAATCGGTCCCACCGAGTTTGCCTGACCAACTCTCTGGTTAGCTTATTACCAAACTCGGTCCCACCGAGTTTGTGTAATCGGTCTCACCGAGATTACGTTGTGCCCAAACCCTAACCGTATCGGTCCGACCGAGTTGCATGTCAGTCCCACCGAAAATCTCTAACGGTCACTAGGTTTACCTTTTCGGTCCGACCGAGTTTGTTGATTCGGTCCCACTGAGATTGGTAGATTGTGTGTAACGGTTGGATTTTGTGTGGAGGCTATATATACCCCTCCACCTCCTCTTCATTCATGGAGGGAGCCATCAGAACACATACACATTTCCAACTGATATGTTCTGAGAGAGAACCACCTACTCATGTGTTGAGACCAAGATATTTCATTTCTACCATATGAATCTTGATCTCTAGCCTTCCCCAAGTTGCTTTCCACTCAAATCTTCTTTCCACCAGATCCAAATCCTATGAGAGAGAGTTGAGTGTTGGGGAGACTATCATTTGAAGCACAAGAGCAAGGAGTTCATCAACAACGCACCATTTGTTACTTCTTGGAGAGTGGTGTCTCCTAGATTGGCTAGGTGTCACTTGGGAGCCTCCGACAAGATTGTGGATTTGAACCAAGGAGTTTGTAAGGGCAAGGAGATCGCCTACTTCGTGAAGATCTACCGCTAGTGAGGCAAGTCCTTCGTGGGCGATGGCCATGGTGGGATAGACAAGGTTGCTACTTCGTGGACCCTTCGTGGGTGGAGCCCTCCGTGGACTCGCGCAACCGTTACCCTTCATGGGTTGAAGTCTCCATCAACATGGATGTAGGATAGCACCACCTATCCGAACCACGGGAAAACATCCGTGTCTCTAATTGCGTTTGAATTCTCCAAGCCTTCCCTTTACATTCTTGCAAGTTGCATGCTTTACTTTCCGCTGCCAATATACTCTTTGCATGCTTGCTTGAATTGTGTGATGATTGCTTGACTTGTCCTAAAATAGCTAAAATCTGCCAAGAACTAAAATTGGGAAAAGGTTAAGTTTTTATTTGGTCAAGTAGTCTAATCACCCCCCTCTAGACATACTTTCGATCCTACAAGTGGTATCAGAGCCTTGGTCTCCATTTGCTTTGATCTCCATAGCTTTTGGTGGTCATAGCCTTGGTTTCACAACCTAGGAGAGTATGGTGTCTAGCGAGGGAAATTATCACCGTAGAGGTCCTTACTTTGATGGTACTAATTTTGCTAGTTGGAAGCATAAAATGAAAATGCATATTCTTGGACATAACCCCGCCGTTTGGGCTATTGTGTGTGTTGGTTTGCAAGGTGACTGCTTTGATGGGAAAGAACCAAACCGTGAAGCTACCGCGGATGAATTGAAGATGTTGCAATATAATGCTCAAGCTTGTTATATTCTCTTCAACGGATTGTGCCCCGAAGAATTCAACAAAATCAGCCGTCTTGAGAATGCAAAGGAAATTTGGGACACTTTGATTGATATGCACGAAGGTACCGACTCCATCAAGGAATCCAAATTGGATGTGCTTCAAAGTCAACTTGACAAGTTCAAAATGAAGGATGGTGAAGGTGTCGCTGAAATGTACTCTAGGCTTGCTCTCATCACAAATGAGATTGCCGGCCTAGGAAGTGAAGAGATGACCGATAGATTCATCATCAAGAAGATTCTAAGAGCCTTGGATGGAAAATATGATACCGTGTGCACATTGATCCAAATGATGCCCAATTACAAAGATCTCAAGCCAACGGAGGTGATTGGAAGAATTGTTGCTCATGAGATGTCACTTAAGGATAAAGAGGAACTTCACAACAAATCAAGTGGTGCCTACAAAGCCTCATGTGAAGCCCCTACATCATCAAGTGAGAAACAAAACTTCAATGAAGAATTGGGCTTAATGGTGAAGAACTTCAACAAGTTCTACAAGAGTAGAAGCAAAGATAGAAGTTTCAAGTCAAGGTCCTACAATGACAAAAGATCCTCTAGTCGAGAGCGAAACTGCTACAATTGTGGAAGACCCGGACACTATTCCAATGAGTGTACGGCTCCCTACAAGAGAAGAGAAGACTCTCCAAAAAGAAGAAGCAAAGATTCACCACCAAGAGAGAGAAGGAGTAGAGATGATCGTTATGAACGAAGATACTCACGAAGAAGCAAGGATTCGGAAAGGAAGGAAAAATCATCAAGGAGCTACACAAAACAAAGACATCAAGCTCATGTTGGTGAATGGGTATCCGGCTCCGACTCCGATAGCCACTCCGAGAGAAGTTATCACTCCGACTCCGAAGATACTCAAGATGAAGGTGTTGCCGGTCTAGCACTTGTGTCATCCAACTCCTACGACATATTTGACTCACCAAATGAAGGAATTGGAAGATGCCTCATGGCCAAAGGTCCTAAGGTAACACACTCCGAGTATGTTGATTTTAATAGTGATGAAGATGACTTGTTAGGTGATGATGATTTGCTTGTTGACAACTCTAGTGATGAATACCTTAATGAAACGTCAATTAATCATGCTAATCAAGATAAAACGAATGACAATAATAAGGACAAGATTGAGGCTCTAACTAAAGAACTAAACACTCTTAAGTTAGCTCATGAAACTATCTTCGAAGATCATCGAGAACTTTTAAGAGCTCATGAGAAGTTACGCTTTGAAAAGCTCAATCTTGAGCAAGAGTATGAGTTTTTAAAAGCAATCAATGATGATCTCTGCAAGAAAAGTTCTTCTTACATTGCCAAGCGTTTACTCTTATCCACTTACATGCCTCAAGTCAAGTCTAGTAACAAGAACAAGAAAGATTGTTCCTCTAGTAGTAACAATGATCATGCTAAATCCAATATTGTTGCTTCTAGTAGTTCTCTTGATTCCACTAATGATTCTCTTAGCCAAGTTACACTTGAGCAAGAAAATAGCTTATTGAAGGGAATTATAGAGAAAGGAGTGTACACAAGCCTTTCCGGGAGTAAGCAATTCGAGGAAATTGTGCGCAAGCAAGGAATGCACCGGAAGAATCAAGGTGTTGGTTTTGAACGAAAGTTCAATGCCAATGGAGTTGAGTGGGAAGAAGATCAATACCCCAAGACAAAGTTTGTTCCTCAACAAGAGAAGTATGATACTTCCTTCAAGGGGACACAAGCTCAAGATGATCTTCCACCACAAGACTACAAGCAAAAAGGCAAGGACAAGCTTGAAGAGGAAATTGATGCATTTGAAGAAGCTCCTAAGACCTTAGTCAAGTGGATTCCCAAGACTACTTCAAGTTCCACTTCATCAAGTACGACTACAACTCCAAGGATTCCCATCAAGATGGTGTGGATAAAAAAGAAGAAGAACTAGAGAGTTCTTGAGGGTGACTCCGCCAACATACTTCTCTCTTATCATTTTGGCAAGAACAAGCGCAATCAACTTCCACATCTTGCACTAGTTCAAGGAGTCACAAACCCTCTTGTTGGTAAGACAAGGGACAAGGTAATCTAAAAGTTTTCAATGCTTTATGTAAAAGTGGTAACCCCACTTGAGCTTAAACGATGAGTATGACCTATGATCAAGTGTTCTCACTTGACTCCTAAGTCAATATACTCATATATAGATGACCTAGTCATCGCAAATTGCTTGATAGATGCTAGAATTGGTTGTGCATGCTTTGTCACATATTTCATTTGCCATCTTATTGTGTGAGCATGTTGGTTGCATATTTTACTCATTCAAGGACATCCACTTGTTGTTTTGGTTGTTTGGTTTTAGTTCCTTTTTCCAAGTGGATGGACAAGAATGCCTAAGAACCTCCTCTAGCTATCTATGATTTTCTCGTCTCAAACTCTATTCATGCTACATCACAAAATTTGATCAAGTCAGATTCGAACCACTCTGTGTGAGGAGCGCTCGGAGTCCCCGATTCGTCATAGACTTAAACTTCCAAAACCTCTTTGTGATTCTCGGTCTGACCGATACCCTACTTTCGGTCCTACCGAGATCATTAAGTTGATATAGGTTTTCCATCTTGGTGCAACCGATTTGAACCATTCGGTCACACCGAGTTGCAACAACTGTATACAGTTTTGCATCTTGGTGCCACCGAGTTGTTCCACTCGGTCACACTGACAGGGTCGGGCTATATAAAGTCACAGGCAAAAAATTTGGAAATTTCTCCGAACCCCTTCGCCCGCGTGATAGACTGCTCTGCCAAATTGGTCTCCGGATCGTCTCCTCGCCGCCAGCCGCCTCCAGTCGCTGGTCTCCGTCGCCGTCAACGGGAATCAACCCTGCCGTTGCCGCCGTAGCGAGTCTCCGCCGAACTAGGGTATGGACTCGATCTTTGTGCTATTCTCCAATCCGATTCCTAGCACATTGTGATCATCATGATTCTTGCCACGTTTGATAAACTCCTATCCAGTCAATGAACTCGTAGATTAGGTTTAATTCGAAAATTTTAGGGTTAGGTTTCCGTCGAAACCATCTCGGACCCACCGAGTTGAAAAACTCGGTCCCACCGATTTGGCTTATGCCATTGCACAAGTGAGACTCGGTCTGACTGAGTATTACTAATCAATGTGACCGATTTTGGAACTCTGTGAAACCCTAGCAGTCTCGGTGCCACCGAACTATAACTCGGTCTGACCGAGTTCACTAGTTTAGGCTCCAAAACTACTTCGGTATCACCGAGTTTAGAAATCGGTAGATCTGAGATGCTTTCAGTGGGAAACTAAAACTAAGTTTTTGAATTATTCTTTTGCAAAAATCTCTGCATTTTGTGATGCTCATCCACTCTATCTCATCTATAACCTATTCACAGGGTCAGCAGTCAGAGTTTGCATCATGTCAGACCAAAGTGATAGCCAGAACCTGTCAGAACAGCAAGTGCAGATGAGTGAGGGCACTAGTCCCTCAAGTTCCTCAGATGATGGCAGCAGGAGCACCCCTAGCAATCTGCCTAAAGCTACCACAAGACAGAGAAAGAAGAGAACCTCAGATTCAGAAGATGAGGATTATGTGGCAGAAGAGGAAGCAACTTCCAAGAGAGTTGAGCCAGCACAGGGCATAAAACCAGGGATGAAGATCAAAAGGCCAGCAGGCAGGCAGCCTGTGTCAAAGGCTAGAGCTTCAACTAAGAAGCCCACTCCCATTGAGCCAGTTGCTGCTGAAGGCAAGAAGAGGAAAGAAAGGGTGAAGAAAACTGTAGCCAGAGTGCTTGGCAAAGCTTCCATCATGGAAGGTGAGGAGGAAGAAGAAGAGGTAGCTGCACCAGCACCAAAGGCACCCAAGCTGATGGGTGATGCCATAAGATCAGGGGCAGCTGCTTCCAAGGCCAAGCCAGCTCCAAAGCCAAAGCCAAAGCCAAAGAGAAATACAAGAAGCATCCCAGCTACTGAGAAGAACAAGGCCCCAGTGCCTGAAGCTGCAGAAGAAGAGGAAGAGAATGTTCTTAGAAAGCTCAAGCCCAAGATCCCAGACCACAACGATGCTCATCCTGTGGCTGAGGATATGAAACTCAGGAGAGATTCAGGGCTCCGGAAGTGGAGAGAAGCAGACCCGTATGCTTCAAGGAGAAGGATTGCAGTTGACTACAGGTTTCACAACAAGGAGCAGCAGGATTTTTATGAGACAGTGCTGCTAGACAAGAAGCCCATTGTCTGTGATATCAGATGGGTCGATTGGCAATACATCAAGGACAACGAAGAGTACTACCCTGGAGTGCAAGACAGCTTCAAGGCGTCTGGAGTAGAGGACTTTGTCGGGCAGAAGCTCACAAAGTGGAACGAGGAACTCATCATGTAGTTCTACTCCACAGCCCATTTTTATCCAGATGGTAGGATAATTTGGATGTCAGAGGGTATGAGGTACCAGTCTACAGTTGCTGAATGGGCTCAGCTGATTAATGCCCCAGAGGAGCAAGTAGATGACTTGGACATTTATGCCAAGAAGAAGATGGACCACAACTCTATGTCCAACATGTACAAGGAGATTCCAAATGAAGCACTTGACACTTTCAAGTTTGGCTCAGTACACTATCTTCTGTCAGGGCTGCCAACTATCAATTGGATTCTGAGGCACACCTTATTACCCAAGTCTGGAGATCACAAGATGATCAGAGGCCACGCGATCAACTTGCTTCATATCTTTGACGTGCCACAGAAATTCAAGGTGATGAGCCTCATGGTAGAAAGCATCAAGAGGACAGCAGCAGACCAGAAGAGGAGCTGTAGATATGCCCCACAGATTCAGGAGCTCATCAACTCCAAGATGGGCACGGGCATATACTTGTTGGATAAGGAACACCTGCCCATCCGTCCAGATTTTGAAGATAACCAAGTTGTTATGACTGAGAATGAGCCATCATCTGCCCAAGCACAAGCCAAGAAGGAGAAGGCCAGGAAGGAGAAAGCTGCCAAGATGCCAACTCAAGAGGAGGCATCTGAATATTTCTTGAAAACCAAACAAGAGCAGCTTGGTTACCTGATTGCATCCACCCTGCGTATTGAGAAAGAATTAGCCACCCTAACTCAGAACCAGGCAAGCCTAGAGAGGATCATAGAACAGAGGTTCTATGACTTGGATATCAAGGTGACAGAGATTCAGACTGCAGTGGAGCAGCTCCAGGATGACAAGCAGGAGAGGAGAGGCAAGACGACAACTGATGCCTTTGCCAGAGTGCCACGAGATCCGAGGTCGTCTGCAATGCCAGTTGCTGACACCAGAGCCACCACGTCTGCACCAGCTACAGCCTCAGTTGCACCAGCTCCAGCGTCCACTTCAGCCTCGACTCCGACCACGTCTACAGAAGGCTTCGTCCTTGGTGTGCTCCGGACTCCACCACCACCTGAAGATCAAGCCTCAGTGTCGACTTAGCACTATGCATTTTCTAGGAACTTTTTGGTAACTTGTTGCCAAAGGGGGAGAAAATGTATAGATCATAGGCTTTGAGAGAGAGAGTGTCGCTTTTTATTCTCTCTTGTTTTATTTGGTGGTTTTTCGAACTTCATTTGCTTTTGTGTGAGATACTACGTCATTATCTGTGAGACATCGATGATCATGTGCTTGATCATAAGCTACACTTAATGTTTGCTTAATGCTATTATCCTATCTATCTTATGTGATCATTCACTATTCTTGGTGATGAGTGCATGTATTTCATTCTTATCATTTTAAGCGCTCCACCAAGATGTATGTGACATGGAAGAGTAACCCATTACTCTAACTCTTTGTGCATTTGCAGTCCAAAGCAAATTTTTAAATATGCACAAATTTAGGGGGAGCTCTTACTTATCACATACTTCTCAAAGCGACGATATATTTCATGCTTATTATCATTGTCGAAGCTTTGATCTATATGTTGTCATCAATTACCAAAAAGGGGGAGATTGAAAGTGCAACTATCCCTAGGTGGTTTTGGTAATTCATAACAACATATAGCTCATTGAGCTAATGCTATTCCAAGTTGATTATTTCAGGAAAGCTCAATGATTGGCATGGTATGGATGTGAAAGTGGAACCCTCAAAATGCTAAGGATAAAGGATTGGCTCAAGCTCAAAAGCTCAAGACTCTTCATTTTATATTTTAGTGATCCAAGATCACATTGAGTCTTTAGGAAAAGCCAATACTATCAACGAGGGATGAGGTGTTGCTTAATGAGCCTCTTGCTTCATGTGCTTAGTGATATGCTCCAAAATCCTCAACCACTTTCCCATATCCACAAATGACCTAAACCCTAAGCCAAACTCGGTCATACCGATTCTATCTATCCGGCGCCATCGAGTTTCATATGTCATAAGCCACTGCCAAACCCTAGCAATTCGGTCCTACCGATAGGGATCTCGGTCTCACCGAGATGGGATTGCAAACTCTCTGTTTCCCTTTCGTAACTTTTCGGTCTCACCGAAAGAGCGAATCGGTCCCACCGAGATTGCAATGTAAACTCTGTGTTTCCTTTTTGTAACTTTTCGGTCTCACCAAAAGAGCAAATCGGTCCCACCGAGTTTGCCTGACCAACTCTCTGGTTAGCTTATTACCAAACTCGGTCCCACCGAGTTTGTGTAATCGGTCTCACCGAGATTACGTTGTGCCCAAACCCTAACCATATCGGTTCGACCGAGTTGCATGTCAGTCCCACCGAAAATCTCTAACGGTCACTAGGTTTACCTTTTCGGTCCGACCGAGTTTGTTGATTCGGTCCCACCGAGATTGGTAGATTGTGTGTAACGGTTGGATTTTGTGTGGAGGCTATATATACCCCTCCACGTCCTCTTCATTCGTGGAGAGAGCCATCAGAACACATACACATTTCCAACTGATATGTTCTGAGAGGGAACCACCTACTCATGTGTTGAGATCAAGATATTTCATTCCTACCATATGAATCTTGATCTCTAGCCTTCCCCAAGTTGCTTTCCACTCAAATCTTCTTTCCACCAGATCCAAATCCAATGAGAGAGAGTTGAGTGTTGGGGAGACTATCATTTGAAGCACAAGAGCAAGGAGTTCATCATCAACACACCATTTGTTACTTCTTGGAGAGTGGTGTCTCCTAGATTGGCTAGGTGTCACTTGGGAGCCTCTGACAAGATTGTGGAGTTGAACCAAGGAGTTTGTAAGGGCAAGGAGATCGCCTACTTCGTGAAGATCTACCGCTAGTAGGCAAGTCCTTCATGGGCGATGGCCATGGTGGGATAGACAAGGTTGCTACTTCGTGGACCCTTCGTGGGTGGAGCCCTCCGTGGACTCGCACAACCGTTACCCTTCATGGGTTGAAGTCTCCATCAACGTGGATGTAGGATAGCACCACCTATCCGAACCACGGGAAAACATCCGTGTCTCTAATTGCGTTTGAATTCTCCAAACCCTTCCCTTTACATTCTTGCAAGTTGCATGCTTTACTTTCCGCTGCCAATATACTCTTTGCATGCTTGCTTGAATTGTGTGATGATTGCTTGACTTGTCCTAAAATAGCTAAAATCTGCCAAGAACTAAAATTTGGAAAAGGTTAAGTTTTTATTTGGTCAAGTAGTCTAATCACCCCCCTCTAGACATACTTTTGATCGTACAAGTGGTATCAGAGCCTTGGTCTCCATTTGCTTTGATCTCCATAGCTTTTGGTGGTCATAGCCTTGGTTTCACAACCTAGGAGAGTATGGCGTCTAGCGAGGGAAATTATCACCGTAGAGGTCCTTACTTTGATGGTACTAATTTTGCTAGTTGGAAGCATAAAATGAAAATGCATATTCTTGGACATAACCCCGCCGTTTGGGCTATTGTGTGTGTTGGTTTGCAAGGTGACTTCTTTGATGGGAAAGAACCAAACCGTGAAGCTACCGCAGATGAATTGAAGATGTTGCAATACAATGCTCAAGCTTGTTATATTCTCTTCAACGGATTGTGCCCCGAAGAATTCAACAAAATCAGCCGTCTTGAGAATGCAAAGGAAATTTGGGACACTTTGATTGATATGCACGAAGGTACCGACTCCGTTAAGGAATCCAAATTGGATGTGCTTCAAAGTCAACTTGACAAGTTCAAAATGAAGGATGGTGAAGGTGTCGCTGAAATGTACTCTAGGCTTGCTCTCATCACAAATGAGATTGCCGGCTTAGGAAGTGAAGAGATGACCGATAGATTCATCATCAAGAAGATTCTAAGAGCCTTGGATGGAAAATATGATACCATGTGCACATTGATCCAAATGATGCCCAATTACAAAGATCTCAAGCCAACGGAGGTGATTGGAAGAATTGTTGCTCATGAGATGTCACTTAAGGATAAAGAGGAACTTCACAACAAATCAAGTGGTGCCTACAAAGCCTCATGTGAAGCCCCTACATCATCAAGTGAGAAACAAAACTTCAATGAAGAATTGAGCTTAATGGTGAAGAACTTCAACAAGTTCTACAAGAGTAGAAGCAAAGATAGAAGTTTCAAGTCAAGGTCGTACAATGACAAAAGATCTTCTAGTCGAGAGCGAAACTGCTACAATTGTGGAAGACCCGGACACTATTCCAATGAGTGTACGGCTCCCTACAAGAGAAGAGAAGACTCTCCAAAAAGAAGAAGCAAAGATTCACCACCAAGAGAGAGAAGGAGTAGAGATGATCGTTATGAACGAAGATACTCACGAAGAAGCAAGGATTCGGAAAGGAAGGAAAAATCATCAAGGAGCTACACAAAACGAAGACATCAAGCTCATGTTGGTGAATGGGTATCCGGCTCTGACTCCGATAGCCACTCCGAGAGAAGTTATCACTCCGACTCCGAAGATACTCAAGATGAAGGTGTTGCCGGTCTAGCACTTGTGTCATCCAACTCCTACGACATATTTGACTCACCAAATGAAGGAATTGGAAGATGCCTCATGGCCAAAGGTCCGAAGGTAACACACCCCGAGTATGTTGATTTTAATAGTGATGAAGATGACTTGTTAGGTGATGATGATTTGCTTGTTGACAACTCTAGTGATGAATACCTTGATGAAACGTCAATTAATCATGCTAATCAAGATAAAACGAATGACAATAATAAGGAGAAGATTGAGGCTCTGACTAAAGAACTAAACACTCTTAAGTTAGCTCATGAAACTATCTTTGAAGATCATCGAGAGCTTTTAAGAGCTCATGAGAAGTTACGCTTTGAAAAGCTCAATCTTGAGCAAGAGCATGAGTATTTAAAAGCAATCAATGATGATCTCCACAAGAAAAGTTCTTCTTACATTGCCAAGCGTTTACTCTTATCCACTTACATGCCTCAAGTCAAGTCTAGTAACAAGAACAAGAAAGATTGTTCCTCTAGTAGGAACAATGATCATGCTAAATCCAATATTGTTGCTTCTAGTAGTTATCTTGATTCCACTAATGATTCTCTTAGCCAAGTTACACTTGAGCAAGAAAATATCTTATTGAAGGGAATTATAGAGAAAGGAGTGTACACAAGCCTTGCTAGGAGTAAGCAATTCGAGGAAATTGTGCGCAAGCAAGGAATGCACCGGAAGAATCAAGGTGTTGGTTTTGAACGAAAGTTCAATGCCAATGGAGTTGAGTGGGAAGAAGATCAATACCCCAAGACAAAGTTTGTTCCTCAACAAGAGAAGTATGATACTTCCTTCAAGGGGACACAAGCTCAAGATGATCTTCCACCACAAGACTACAAGCAAAAAGGCAAGGACAAGCTTCAAGAGGAAATTGATGCATTTGAAGAAGCTCCTAAGACCTTAGTCAAGTGGATTCCCAAGACTACTTCAAGTTCCACTTCATCAAGTACGACTACAACTCCAAGGATTCCCATCAAGATGGTGTGGATCCAAAAGAAGAAGAACTAGAGAGTTCTTGAGGGTGACTCCGCCAACATACTTCACTCTTATCATTTTGGCAAGAACAAGTGCAATCAAGTTCCACATCTTGCACTAGTTCAAGGAGTCACAAACCCTCTTATTGGTAAGACAAGGGAAAAGGTAATCTAAAAGTTTTCATGGACATCATCTTGTGTGTGCATCACTCTATGTCTATGGATATCCTTGTTTATTCCTTGTGGGACTAACCCATGTAGGTATTGAAAGTGCAATTCACTCAAATGGATAGCTCCCAAGTGATCTACATCAACATTGAGCATCCACATCTTCAACATCTACATGAAGTCATCATCGACAAAACCCAAGGTTAGTTCATCCCTCTTAGGGGGGTATCACATCTAGGGGGAGCTTTACTCTAAGACTTGAGCTAAAGCAACTCTAAAGATGTGAACACAACAATGCTTTATGTAAAAGTGGTAACCCCAATTGAGCTTAAACGATGAGTATGACCTATGATCAAGTGTTCTCACTTGACTCCTAAGTCAATATACTCATATATAGATGACCTAGTCATCGCAAATTGCTTGATAGATGCTAGAATTGGTTGTGCATGCTTTGTCACATATTTCATTTGCCATCTTATTGTGTGAGCATGTTGGTTGCATATTTTACTCATTCAAGGACATCCACTTGTTGTTTTGGTTGTTTGGTTTTAGTTCCTTTTGCCAAGTGGATGGACAAGAATGCCTAAGAACCTCCTCTAGCTATCTATGCTTTTCTCGTCTCAAACTCTATTCATGCTACATCACAAAATTTGATCAAGTCAGATTCAAACCACTCTGTGTGAGGAGCGCTCGGAGTCCCCGATTCGTCATAGACTTAAACTTCCAAAACCTCTTTGTGATTCTCAGTCTGACCGATACCCTACTTTCGGTCCTACCGAGATCATTAAGTTGATCTAGGTTTTCGATCATGGTGCAACCAATTTGAACCATTCGGTCACACCGAGTTGCAACAACTGTATACAGTTTTGCATCTCGGTGCCGCCGAGTTGTTCCACTCGGTCACACTGACAGGGTCGGGCTATATATAGTCATAGGCAAAAAAATTGGAAATTTCTCCGAACCCCTTCGCCCGCGCGATAGCCTGCTCTGCCAACTTGGTCTCCGGATCGTCTCCTTGCCGCCAGCCGCCTCCAGTCGCTGGTCTCCGTCGCCGTCAACGGGAATCAACCCCGCTGTTGCCACCATAGCGAGTCTCCGCCGAACTAGGGTATGGACTCGATCTTTGTGCTATTCTCCAATCTGATTCCTAGCACATTGTGATCATCATGATTGTTGCCATGTTTGATAAACTCCTATACAGTCAATGAACTCGTAGATTAGGTTTAATTCGAAAATTTTAGGGTTAGGTTTCCATCGAAACCATCTCGGACCCACCGAGTTGAAAAACTCGGTCCCACCGATTTGGCTTATGCCATTGCACAAGTGAGACTCGGTCTGACCGAGTATTACTAATCGGTGTGACCGATTTTGGAACTCTGTGAAACCCTAGCAGTCTCGGTGCCACCAAGCTGTAACTCGGTCTGACCGAGTTCACTAGTTTAGGCTCCAAAACTGCTTTGGTATCACCGAGTTTAGAAATCGGTAGATCCGAGATGCTTTCAGTGGGAAACTAAAACTAAGTTTTTGAATTATTATTTTGCAAAAATCTCTGCATTTTGTGATGCTCATCCACTCTATCTCATCTATAACCTATTCACAGGGTCAGCAGTCAGAGTTTGCATCATGTCAGACCAAAGTGATAGCCAGAACCTGTCAGAACATCAAGTGCAGATGAGTGAGGACACTAGTCCCTCAAGTTCCTTAGATGATGGCAGCAGGAGCACCCCTAGCAATCTGCCTAAAGCTGCCACAAGACAGAGAAAGAAGAGAACCTCAGATTCAGAAGATGAGGATTATGTGGCAGAAGAGGAAGCAACTTCCAAGAGAGTTGAGCCAGCACAGGGCATAAAACCAGGGATGAAGATCAAAAGGCCAGCAGGCAGGCAGCCTATGTCAAAGGCTAGAGCTTCAACTGAGAAGCCCACTCCCATTGAGCCAGTTGCTGCTGAAGGCAAGAAGAGGAAAGAAAGGGTGAAGAAAACTGTAGCCAGAGTGCTTGGCAAAGCTTCCATCATGGAAGATGAGGAGGAAGAAGAAGAGGTAGCTGCACCAGCACCAAAGGCACCCAAGCTGATGGGTGATGCCATAAGATCAGGGGCAGCTGCTTCCAAGGCCAAGCCAGCTCCAAAGCCAAAGCCAAAGAGAAATACAAGAAGCATCCCAGCTACTGAGAAGAACAAGTTCCCAGTGCCTGAAGCTGCAGAAGAAGAGGAAGAGAATGTTCTTAGAAAGCTCAAGCCCAAGATCTCAGACCACAACGATGCTCATCCTGTGGCTGAGGATATGAAACTCAGGAGAGATTCAGGGCCCCGGAAGTGGAGAGAAGCAGACCCGTATGCTTCAAGGAGAAGGATTGCAGTTGACTATAGGTTTCACACCAAGGAGCAGCAGGATTTTTATGAGACAGTGCTGCTAGACAAGAAGCCCATTGTCTGTGACATGAGATGGGTCGATTGGCAATACATCAAGGACAACGAAGAGTACTACCCTGGAGTGCAGGACAGCTTCAAGGCGTGTGGAGTAGAGGACTTTGTCGGGTAGAAGCTCACAAAGTGGAACGAGGAACTCATCATGCAGTTCTACTCCACAGCCCATTTTTATCCCGATGGTAGGATAATTTGGATGTCAGAGGGTACGAGGTACCAGTCTACAGTTGCTGAATGGGCTCAGCTGATTAATGCCCCAGAGGAGCAAGCAGATGACTTGGACGTTTATGCCAAGAAGAAGATGGACCACAACTCTATGTCCAACATGTACAAGGAGATTCCAAATGAAGCACTTGACACTTTCAAGTTTGGCTCAGTACACTATCTTCTGTCAGGGCTGCCAACTATCAATTGGATTCTGAGGCACACCTTATTGCGCAAGTCTGGAGATCACAAGATGATCAGAGGCCACGCGATCAACTTGCTTCATATCTTTGACGTGCCACAGAAATTCAAGGTGATGAGCCTCATGATAGAAACCATCAAGAGGACAGCAGCAGACCAGAAGAGGAGCTGTGGATATGCCCCACAGATTCAGGAGCTCATCAACTCCAAGATGGGCACGGGCATATACTTGTTGGATAAGGAACACCTGCCCATCCGTCCAGATTTTGAAGATAACCAAGTTGTTATGACTGAGAATGAGCCATCATCTGCCCAAGCACAAGCCAAGAAGGAGAAGGCCAGGAAGGAGAAAGCTGCCAAGATGCCAACTCAAGAGGAGGCATCTGAATATTTCTTGAAAACCAAACAAGAGCAGCTTGGTTACCTGATTGCATCCACCCCGCGTATTGTGAAAGGATTAGCCACCCTAACTCAGAACCAGGCAAGCCTAGAGAGGATCATAGAACAGAGGTTCTATGACTTGGATATCAAGGTGACAGAGATTCAGACTGCAGTGGAGCAGCTCCAGGATGACATGCAGGAGAGGAGAGGCAAGACGACAACTGATGCCTTTGCCAGAGTGCCACGAGATCCGAGGTCGTCTGCAATGCCAGTTGCTGACACCAGAGCCACCACGTCTGCACCAGCTACAGCCTCAGTTCCACCAGCTCCAGCGTCCACTTCAGCCTCGACTCCGACCACGTCTACAGAAGGCTTCGTCCTTGGAGTGCTCCGGACTCCACCACCACCTGAAGATCAAGCCTGAGTGTCGACTTAGCACTATGCATTTTCTAGGAACTTTTTGGTAACTTGTTGCCAAAGGGGGAGAAAATGTATAGATCATAGGCTTCGAGAGAGAGTGTTGCTTTTTATTCTCTCTTGTTTTATTTGGTGGTTTTTCGAACTTCGTTTGCTTTTGTGTGAGATACTACGTCATTATCTGTGAGACATCGATGATCATGTGCTTGATCATAAGCTACACTTAATGTTTGCTTAATGCTATTATCCTATCTATCTTATGTGATCATTCACTATTCTTGGTGATGAGTGCATGTATTTCATTCTTATCATTTTAAGCGCTCCACCAAGATGTATGTGACATGGAAGAGTAACCCATGACTCTAACTCTTTGTGCATTTGCAGTCCAAAGAAATTTTTTAAATATGCACAAATTTAGGGGGAACTCTTACTTATCACATACTTCTCAAAGCGACGATATATTTCATGCTTACTATCATTGTCGAAGCTTTGATCTATATGTTGTCATCAATTACCAAAAAGGGGGAGATTGAAAGTGCAACTATCCCTAGGTGGTTTTGGTAATTCATAACAACATATAGCTCATTGAGCTAATGCTATTCCAAGTTGATTATTTCAGGAAAGCTCAATGATTGGCATGGCATGGATGTGAAAGTGGAACCCTCAAAATGCTAAGGACAAAGGATTGGCTCAAGCTCAAAAGCTCAAGACTCTTCATTTTATATTTTAGTGATCCAAGATCACATTGAGTCTTTAGGAAAATCCAATACTGTCAAGGAGGGATGAGGTGTTGCTTAATGAGCCTCTTGCTTCATGTGCTTAGTGATATGCTCCAAAATCCTCAACCACTTTCCCATATCCACAAATGACCTAAACCCTAAGCCAAACTCGGTCATACCGATTCTATCTATCCGGCGCCATCGAGTTTCATATGTCATAAGCCACTGCCAAACCCTAGCAATTCGGTCCTACCGATAGGGATCTCGGTCTCACCGAGATGGGATTGCAAACTCTCTGTTTCCCTTTCGTAACTTTTCGGTCTCACCGAAAGAGCGAATCGGTCCCACCGAGATTGCAATGTAAACTCTGTGTTTCCTTTTTGTAACTTTTCGGTCTCACCAAAAGAGCAAATCGGTCCCACCGAGTTTGCCTGACCAACTCTCTGGTTAGCTTATTACCAAACTCGGTCCCACCGAGTTTGTGTAATCGGTCTCACCGAGATTACGTTGTGCCCAAACCCTAACCATATCGGTTCGACCGAGTTGCATGTCAGTCCCACCGAAAATCTCTAACGGTCACTAGGTTTACCTTTTCGGTCCGACCGAGTTTGTTGATTCGGTCCCACCGAGATTGGTAGATTGTGTGTAACGGTTGGATTTTGTGTGGAGGCTATATATACCCCTCCACGTCCTCTTCATTCGTGGAGAGAGCCATCAGAACACATACACATTTCCAACTGATATGTTCTGAGAGGGAACCACCTACTCATGTGTTGAGATCAAGATATTTCATTCCTACCATATGAATCTTGATCTCTAGCCTTCCCCAAGTTGCTTTCCACTCAAATCTTCTTTCCACCAGATCCAAATCCAATGAGAGAGAGTTGAGTGTTGGGGAGACTATCATTTGAAGCACAAGAGCAAGGAGTTCATCATCAACACACCATTTGTTACTTCTTGGAGAGTGGTGTCTCCTAGATTGGCTAGGTGTCACTTGGGAGCCTCTGACAAGATTGTGGAGTTGAACCAAGGAGTTTGTAAGGGCAAGGAGATCGCCTACTTCGTGAAGATCTACCGCTAGTAGGCAAGTCCTTCATGGGCGATGGCCATGGTGGGATAGACAAGGTTGCTACTTCGTGGACCCTTCGTGGGTGGAGCCCTCCGTGGACTCGCACAACCGTTACCCTTCATGGGTTGAAGTCTCCATCAACGTGGATGTAGGATAGCACCACCTATCCGAACCACGGGAAAACATCCGTGTCTCTAATTGCGTTTGAATTCTCCAAACCCTTCCCTTTACATTCTTGCAAGTTGCATGCTTTACTTTCCGCTGCCAATATACTCTTTGCATGCTTGCTTGAATTGTGTGATGATTGCTTGACTTGTCCTAAAATAGCTAAAATCTGCCAAGAACTAAAATTTGGAAAAGGTTAAGTTTTTATTTGGTCAAGTAGTCTAATCACCCCCCTCTAGACATACTTTTGATCGTACAAGTGGTATCAGAGCCTTGGTCTCCATTTGCTTTGATCTCCATAGCTTTTGGTGGTCATAGCCTTGGTTTCACAACCTAGGAGAGTATGGCGTCTAGCGAGGGAAATTATCACCGTAGAGGTCCTTACTTTGATGGTACTAATTTTGCTAGTTGGAAGCATAAAATGAAAATGCATATTCTTGGACATAACCCCGCCGTTTGGGCTATTGTGTGTGTTGGTTTGCAAGGTGACTTCTTTGATGGGAAAGAACCAAACCGTGAAGCTACCGCAGATGAATTGAAGATGTTGCAATACAATGCTCAAGCTTGTTATATTCTCTTCAACGGATTGTGCCCCGAAGAATTCAACAAAATCAGCCGTCTTGAGAATGCAAAGGAAATTTGGGACACTTTGATTGATATGCACGAAGGTACCGACTCCGTCAAGGAATCCAAATTCGATGTGCTTCAAAGTCAACTTGACAAGTTCAAAATGAAGGATGGTGAAGGTGTCGCTGAAATGTACTCTAGGCTTGCTCTCATCACAAATGAGATTGCCGGCTTAGGAAGTGAAGAGATGACCGATAGATTCATCATCAAGAAGATTCTAAGAGCCTTGGATGGAAAATATGATACCGTGTGCACATTGATCCAAATGATGCCCAATTACAAAGATCTCAAGCCAATGGAGGTGATTGGAAGAATTGTTGCTCATGAGATGTCACTTAAGGATAAAGAGGAACTTCACAACAAATCAAGTGGTGCCTACAAAGCCTCATGTGAAGCCCCTACATCATCAAGTGAGAAACAAAACTTCAATGAAGAATTGAGCTTAATGGTGAAGAACTTCAACAAGTTCTACAAGAGTAGAAGCGAAGATAGAACTTTCAAGTCAAGGTCCTACAATGACAAAAGATCTTCTAGTCGAGAGCGAAACTGCTACAATTGTGGAAGACCCGGACACTATTCCAATGAGTGTACGGCTCCCTACAAGAGAAGAGAAGACTCTCCAAAAAGAAGAAGCAAAGATTCACCACCAAGAGAGAAAAGGAGTAGAGATGATCGTTATGAACGAAGATACTCACGAAGAAGCAAGGATTCGGAAAGGAAGGAAAAATCATCAAGGAGCTACACAAAACGAAGACATCAAGCTCATGTTGGTGAATGGGTATCCGGCTCCGACTCCGATAGCCACTCCGAGAGAAGTTATCACTCCGACTCCGAGGATACTCAAGATGAAGGTGTTGCCGGTCTAGCACTTGTGTCATCCAACTCCTACGACATATTTGACTCACCAAATGAAGGAATTGGAAGATGCCTCATGGCCAAAGGTCCTAAGGTAACACACCCCGAGTATGTTGATTTTAATAGTGATGAAGATGACTTGTTAGGTGATGATGATTTGCTTGTTGACAACTCTAGTGACGAATACCTTGATGAAACGTCAATTAATCATGCTAATCAAGATAAAACGAATGACAATAATAAGGAGAAGATTGAGGCTCTGAATAAAGAACTAAACACTCTTAAGTTAGCTCATGAAACTATCTTCGAAGATCATCGAGAACTTTTAAGAGCTCATGAGAAGTTACGCTTTGAAAAGCTCAATCTTAAGCAAGAGCATGAGTTTTTAAAAGCAATCAATGATGATCTCCGCAAGAAAAGTTCTTCTTACATTGCCAAGCGTTTACTCTTATCCACTTACATGCCTCAAGTCAAGTCTAGTAACAAGAACAAGAAAGATTGTTCCTCTAGTAGGAACAATGATCATGCTAAATCCAATATTGTTGCTTCTAGTAGTTCTCTTGATTCCACTAATGATTCTCTTAGCCAAGTTACACTTGAGCAAGAAAATAGCTTATTGAAGGGAATTATAGAGAAAGGAGTGTACACAAGCCTTGCCGGGAGTAAGCAATTCGAGGAAATTGTGCGCAAGCAAGGAATGCACCGGAAGAATCAAGGTGTTGGTTTTGAACAAAAGTTAAATGCCAATGGAGTTGAGTGGGAAGAAGATCAATACCCCAAGACAAAGTTTGTTCCTCAACAAGAGAAGTATGATACTTCCTTCAAGGGGACACATGCTCAAGATGATCTTCCACCACAAGACTACAAGCAAAAAGGCAAGGACAAGCTTCAAGAGGAAATTGATGCATTTGAAGAAGCTCCTAAGACCTTAGTCAAGTGGATTCCCAAGACTACTTCAAGTTCCACTTCATCAAGTACGACTACAACTCCAAGGATTCCCATCAAGATGGTGTGGATCCAAAAGAAGAAGAACTAGAGAGTTCTTGAGGGTGACTCCGCCAACATACTTCACTCTTATCATTTTGGCAAGAACAAGCGCAATCAACTTCCACATCTTGCACTAGTTCAAGGAGTCACAAACCCTCTTGTTGGTAAGACAAGGGACAAGGTAATCTAAAAGTTTTCATGGACATCATCTTGTTTGTGCATCACTCTATGTCTATGGATATCCTTGTTTGTTCCTTGTGGGACTAACCCATGTAGGTATTGAAAGTGCAGTTCACTCAAATGGATAGCTCCCAAGTGATCTACATCAACATTGAGCATCCATATCTTCAACATCTACATGAAGTCATCATCGACAAAACCCAAGGTTAGTTCATCCCTCTTAGGGGGGGTATCACATCTAGGGGGAGCTTTACTCTAAGACTTGAGCTAAAGCAACTCTAAAGATGTGAACACAACAATGCTTTATGTAAAAGTGGTAACCCCACTTGAGCTTAAACGATGAGTATGACCTATGATCAAGTGTTCTCACTTGACTACTAAGTTAATATACTCATATATAGATGACCTAGTCATCGCAAATTGCTTGATAGATGCTAGAATTGGTTGTGCATGCTTTGTCACATATTTCATTTGCCATCTTATTGTGTGAGCATGTTGGTTGCATATTCTACTCATTCAAGGACATCCACTTGTTGTTTTGGTTGTTTGGTTTTAGTTCCTTTTGCCAAGTGGATGGACAAGAATGCCTAAGAACCTCCTCTAGCTATCTATGCTTTTCTTGTCTCAAACTCTATTCATGCTACATCACAAAATTTGATCAAGTAAGATTCGAACCACTCTGTGTGAGGAGCGCTCGGAGTCCCCGATTCGTCATAGACTTAAACTTCCAAAACCTATTTGTGATTCTCGGTCTGACCGATACCCTACTTTCGGTCCTACCGAGATCATTAAGTTGATCTAGGTTTTCGATCTCGGTGCAACCGATTTGAACCATTCGGTCACACCGAGTTGCAACAACTGTATACAGTTTTGCATCTTGGTGCCACCGAGTAGTTCCACTCGGTCACACCGACAGGGTCGGGCTATATATAGTCACATGCAAAAAATTTGGAAATTTCTCCAAACCCCTTCGCCCGCGTGATAGCCTGCTCTGCCAACTTGGTCTCCGGATTGTCTCCTCGCCGCCAGCCGCCTCCAGTCGCTGGTCTCCGTCGCCGTCAACGGGAACCAACCCCGCCGTTGCCGCCGTAGCGAGTCTCCGCTGAACTAGGGTATGGACTCGATCTTTGTGCTATTCTCCAATCCGATTCCTAGCACATTGTGATCATCATGATTCTTGCCACGTTTGATAAACTCCTATACCGTCAATGAACTCGTAGATTAGGTTTAATTCGAAAATTTTAGGGTTAGGTTTCCGCCGAAACCATCTCGGACCCACCGAGTTGAAAAACTCGGTCCCACCGATTTGGCTTATGCCATTGCACAAGTGAGACTCGGTCTGACCGAGTATTACTAATTGGTGTGACCGATTTTGGAACTCTGTGAAACCCTAGCAGTCTCGGTGCCACCGAGCTGTAACTCGGTCTGACCGAGTTCACTAGTTTAGGCTCCAAAACTGCTTCGGTATCACCGAGTTTAGAAATCGGTAGATCCGAGATGCTTTCAGTGGGAAACTAAAACTAAGTTTTTGAATTATTCTTTTGCAAAAATCTCTGCATTTTGTAATGCTCATCCACTCTATCTCATCTATAACCTATTCACAGGGTCAGCAGTCAGAGTTTGCATCATGTCAGACCAAAGTGATAGCCAGAACCTGTCAGAACATCAAGTGCAGATGAGTGAGGGCACTAGTCCCTCAAGTTCCTCAGATGATGGCAACAGGAGCACCCCTAGCAATCTGCCTAAAGCTGCCACAAGACAGAGAAAGAAGAGAACCTCAGATTCAGAAGATGAGGACTATGTGGCAGAAGAGGAAGCAACTTCCAAGAGAGTTGAGCCAGCACAGGGCATAAAACTAGGGATGAAGATCAAAAGGCCAGCAGGCAGGCAGCCTATGTCACATGCTAGAGCTTCAACTGAGAAGCCCACTCCCATTGAGCCAGTTGCTGCTGAAGGCAAGAAGAGGAAAGAAAGGGTGAAGAAAACTGTAGCCAGAGTGCTTGGCAAAGCTTCCATCATGGAAGATGAGGAGGAAGAAGAAGAGGTAGCTGCACCAGCACCAAAGGCACCCAAGCTGATGGGTGATGCCATAAGATCAGGGGCAGCTGCTTCCAAGGCCAAGCCAGCTCCAAAGCCAAAGCCAAAGAGAAATACAAGAAGCATCCCAGCTACTGAGAAGAACAAGTTCCCAGTGCCTGAAGCTGCAGAAGAAGAGGAAGAGAATGTTCTTAGAAAGCTCAAGCCCAAGATCTCAGACCACAACGATGCTCATCCTGTGGCTGAGGATATGAAACTCAGGAGAGATTCAGGGCTCCGGAAGTGGAGAGAAGCAGACCCGTATGCTTCAAGGAGAAGGATTGCAGTTGACTACAGGTTTCACACCAAGGAGCAGCAGGATTTTTATGAGACAGTGCTGCTAGACAAGAAGCCCATTGTCTGTGACATGAGATGGGTCGATTGGCAATACATCAAGGACAACGAAGAGTACTACCCTGGAGTGCAAGACAGCTTCAAGGCATGTGGAGTAGAGGACTTTGTCGGGTAGAAGCTCACAAAGTGGAACGAGGAACTCATCATGCAGTTCTACTCCACAACCCATTTTTATCCAGATGGTAGGATAATTTGGATGTCAGAGGGTACGAGGTACCAGTCTACAGTTGCTGAATGGGCTCAGCTGATTAATGCCCCAGAGGAGCAAGCAGATGACTTGGACGTTTATGCCAAGAAGAAGATGGACCACAACTCTATGTCCAACATGTACAAGGAGATTCCAAATGAAGCACTTGACACTTTCAAGTTTGGCTCAGTACACTATCTTCTGTCAGGGCTGCCAACTATCAATTGGATTCTGAGGCACACCTTATTGCCCAAGTCTGGAGATCACAAGATGATCAGAGGCCACGCGATCAACTTGCTTCATATCTTTGACGTGCCACAGAAATTCAAGGTGATGAGCCTCATGGTAGAAACCATCAAGAGGACAGCAGCAGACCAGAAGAGGAGCTGTGGATATGCCCCACAGATTCAGGAGCTCATCAACTCCAAGATGGGCACGGGCATATACTTGTTGGATAAGGAACACCTGCCCATCCGTCCAGATTTTGAAGATAACCAAGTTGTTATGACTGAGAATGAGCCATCATCTGCCCAAGCACAAGCCAAGAAGGAGAAGGCCATGAAGGAGAAAGCTGCCAAGATGCCAACTCAAGAGGAGGCATCTGAATATTTCTTGAAAACCAGACAAGAGCAGCTTGGTTACCTGATTGCATCCACCCTGCATATTGAGAAAGGATTAGCCACCCTAACTCAGAACCAGGCAAGCCTAGAGAGGATCATAGAACAGAGGTTCTATGACTTGGATATCAAGGTGACAGAGATTCAGACTGCAGTGGAGCAGCTCCAGGATGACATGCAGGAGAGGAGAGGCAAGACGACAACTGATGCCTTTGCCAGAGTGCCACGAGATCCGAGGTCGTCTGCAATGCCAGTTGCTGACACCAGAGCCACCACGTCTGCACCAGCTACAGCCTCAGTTCCACCAGCTCCAGCGTCCACTTCAGCCTCGACTCTGACCACGTCTACAGAAGGCTTCGTCCTTGGAGTGCTCCGGACTCCACCACCACCTGAAGATCAAGCCTGAGTGTCGACTTAGCACTATGCATTTTCTAGGAACTTTTTGGTAACTTGTTGCCAAAGGGGGAGAAAATATATAGATCATAGGCTTCGAGAGAGAGAGAGAGTGTCGCTTTTTATTCTCTCTTGTTTTATTTGGTGGTTTTCGAACTTCATTTGCTTTTGTGTGAGATACTACGTCATTATCTGTGAGACATCGATGATCATGTGCTTGATCATAAGCTACACTTAATGTTTGCTTAATGCTATTATCCTATCTATCTTATGTGATCATTCACTATTCTTGGTGATGAGTGCATGTATTTCATTCTTATCATTTTAAGCGCTCCACCAAGATGTATGTGACATGGAAGAGTGACCCATGACTCTAACTCTTTGTGCATTTGCAGTCCAAAGAAAATTTTTAAATATGCACAAATTTAGGGGGAGCTCTTACTTATCACATACTTCTCAAAGCGACGATATATTTCATGCTTATTATCATTGTCGAAGCTTTGATCTATATGTTGTCATCAATTACCAAAAAGGGGGAGATTGAAAGTGCAACTATCCCTAGGTGGTTTTGGTAATTCATAACAACATATAGCTCATTGAGCTAATGCTATTCCATGTTGATTATTTCAGGAAAGCTCAATGATTGGCATGGCATGGATGTGAAAGTGGAACCCTCAAAATGCTAAGGACAAAGGATTGGCTCAAGCTCAAAAGCTCAAGACTCTTCATTTTATAGTTTAGTGATCCAAGATCACATTGAGTCTTTAGGAAAAGCCAATACTATCAAGGAGGGATGAGGTGTTGCTTAATGAGCCTCTTGCTTCATGTGCTTAGTGATATGCTCCAAAATCCTCAACCACTTTCCCATATCCACAAATGACCTAAACCCTAAGCCAAACTCGGTCATACCGATTCTATCTATCCGGCGCCACCGAGTTTCATATGTCATAAGCCACTGCCAAACCCTAGCAATTCGGTCCTACCGATAGGGATCTCGGTCTCACCGAGATGGGTTTGCAAACTCTCTGTTCCCCTTTCGTAACTTTTCGGTCTCACCGAAAGAGCGAATCGGTCCCACCGAGATTGCAATGTAAACTCTGTGTTTCCTTTTTGTAACTTTTCGGTCTCACCAAAAGAGCAAATCGGTCCCACCGAGTTTGCCTGACCAACTCTCTGGTTAGCTTATTACCAAACTCGGTCCCACCGAGTTTGTGTAATCGGTCTCACCGAGATTACGTTGTGCCCAAACCCTAACCATATCGGTTCGACCGAGTTGCATGTCAGTCCCACCGAAAATCTCTAACGGTCACTAGGTTTACCTTTTCGGTCCGACCGAGTTTGTTGATTCGGTCCCACCGAGATTGGTAGATTGTGTGTAACGGTTGGATTTTGTGTGGAGGCTATATATACCCCTCCACGTCCTCTTCATTCGTGGAGAGAGCCATCAGAACACATACACATTTCCAACTGATATGTTCTGAGAGGGAACCACCTACTCATGTGTTGAGACCAAGATATTTCATTCCTACCATATGAATCTTGATCTCTAGCCTTCCCCAAGTTGCTTTCCACTCAAATCTTCTTTCCACCAGATCCAAATCCTATGAGAGAGAGTTGAGTGTTGGGGAGTCTATCATTTGAAGCATAAGAGCAAGGAGTTCATCATCAACACACCATTTGTTACTTCTTGGAGAGTGGTGTCTCCTAGATTGGCTAGGTGTCACTTGGGAGCCTCCGACAAGATTGTGGAGTTGAACCAAGGAGTTTGTAAGGGCAAGGAGATCGCCTACTTCGTGAAGATCTACCGGTAGTGAGGCAAGTCCTTCATGGGCGATGGCCATGGTGGGATAGACAAGGTTGCTACTTCATGGACCCTTCGTGGGTGGAGCCCTCCGTGGACTCGCGCAACCGTTACCCTTTGTGGGTTGAATTCTCCATCAACGTGGATGTAGGATAGCACCACCTATCCGAACCATGGGAAAATATCCGTGTCTCTAATTGAGTTTGAATTCTCCAAACCCTTCCCTTTACATTCTTGCAAGTTGCATGCTTTACTTTCCGCTGCCAATATACTCTTTGCATGCTTGCTTGAATTGTGTGATGATTGCTTGACTTGTCCTAAAATAGCTAAAATCTTCCAAGAACTAAAATTGGGAAAAGGTTAAGTTTTTATTTGGTCAAGTAGTCTAATCACCCCCCTCTAGACATACTTTCGATCCCACAATCAGTATGTATGATTTCCAATAACTCTGTTGCTCGCTCCATTGTTCCGGAGAACGGAGTTTTAGTCATCTTGCCCATGAGGCATGGTTCGCAAGTACCAAGTGATTCATAATCAAGTGATTCCAAAAGTCCATCAGAATGTAGTTTCTTCATGCGCTTTATACCAATATGACCTAAACGGCAGTGCCCCAAATAAGTTGCACTATCATTATCAACTCTGCATCTTTTGGCTTCAATACTATGAACATCTGTATCACTACTATCAAGATTTAGTAAAAATAGACAACTCATCAGGGGTGCATGACCATAAAAGATATTACTCATATAAATAGAACAACCATTATTCTCTGATTTAAATGAATAACCGTCTCGCATCAAACAAGATCCAGATATAATGTTCATTCTCAACGTTGGCACCAAATAACAATTACTTAGGTCTAAAACTAATCCCGAAGGTAGATGTAGAGGTAGCGTGCCGACGGCGATCACATCGACTTTGGAACCATTTCCCACGCGCATCGTCACCACGTCCTTAGCCAATCTCCGCTTAATCCGTAGCCCCTATTTCGAGTTGCAAATGTTAGCAACTGAACCACCAGGCACTACTGCGGGCATTAGTAAGGTACACATTAATAACATGTATATCAAATATACCTTTCACTTTGCCATCCTTCTTCTACGCCAAATACTTGGGCAGTTCCACTTCCAGTGACCAGTTCCTTTGCAGTAGAAGCACTTAGTCTGAGGCTTAGGTCCAGACTTGGGTTTCTTCACTTGAGCAGCAACTGGCTTGCTGTTCTTCTTGAAGTTCCCCTTCTTCCCTTTACCCTTTTTCTTGAAACTGGTGGTCTTTTTGACCATCAACACTTGATGCTCCTTCTCAATTTCTACCTCCGTAGCCTTTAGCATTGCGAAGAGCTCTGGAATCGTCTTATACATCCCTTGCATATTATAGTTCATCATGAAGCTCTTGTAGCTTGGTGGTAGTGATTGAAGAACTCTGTCAATGACACTCTATCATCAGGAAGATTAACTCCCAGTTGAGTCAAGTGGTTGTGGTACCCATACATTCAGAGTATATGTTCACTGACAGAACTATTCTCCTCCATCTTGCAGTTGTAGAACTTATTGGAGACTTCATATCTCTCAATTTGGACATTTGCTTGAAATATTAACTTCAACTCCTGGAACATCTCATATGCTCCATGACGTTCAAAACGTCGTTGAAGTACCGGTTCTAAGCCGTAAAGCATGGCACACCAAACTATCGAGTAGTCATCATCTTTGCTCTGCTAGGTGTTCATAACATCCGGCGTTGCTCCTGCAGCGGGTTTGTCACCTAGCGGTGCTTCCAGGACGTAATTCTTAAGTGCAGTAATGAGGATAATCCTCAAGTTACGGACCCAGTTCGTGTAGTTGCTACCATCATCTTTCAACATAGCTTTTTCTAGGAACGCATTAGAATTCAATGGAACAACAGCACATGCCATCTATCTACAACAACATAGACATGCAAAATACTATCAGATTTTACGTTCATGATAAATTAAAGTTCAATTAATCAAATTACTTAAGAACTCCCACTTAGATAGTCATCTCTCTAATCATCTAAGTGATCACGTGATCCATATCAACTAAACCATGTCCGATCATCACGTGAGATGGAGTAGTCTTCAATGGTGAACATCACTATGTTGATAATACCTACTATATGATTCATGCTCGACCTTTCGGTATCAGTGTTCTGAGGCCATATCTGCATATGCTAGGCTCGTCAAATTTAACCCGAGTATTCTACATGTGCAAAACTAGCTTGCACCCGTTGTATGTGAACGTAGAGCTTATCACACCCGAGCATCACGTGGTGTCTCGGCACGACAAACTATAGCAACAGTGCATACTCAGGGAGACCACTTATACCTTGAAATTTAGTGAGATATCATATTATAATGCTACTGCCGAACTAAGCAAAATAAGATGCATAAAGGATAAACATCACATGCAATCAATATAAGTGATATGACATGGCCATCATCATCTTATGCCTTTGATCTCCATCTCCAAAGCACCATCATGATCACCATCGTCACCGACTTGACATCTTGATCTCCATCGAAGCATCGTTGTCGTCTCGCCAACTATTGCTTCTATGACTATCGCTACCGCTTAGTGATAAAGTAAAGCAATTACATGGCAATTGCATTTCATACAATAAAGCGACAACCATATGGCTCCTGCCAGTTGCCGATAACTGTGTTACAAAACATGATCATCTCATACAATAAAATTTAGCATCATGTCTTGACCATATCACATCACAACATGCCCTGCAAAAACAAGTTAGACGTCCTCTACTTTGTTGTTGCAAGTTTTACGTGGCTGCTACGGGCTGAGCAAGAACCGTTCTTACCTACGCATCAAAAACCACAACGCAGTATAGGATTGCTTTTTGATCTTCAGAAAGAACCCTGTTCATTGAATCCGATTCAACTAAAGCTGGAGAAACATACACCCACTAGCCACCTGTGTGCGAAGCACGTCGGTAGAACCAGTCTCGCGTAAGCGTACGCGTAAAGTTGGTCTGGGCCGCTTCATCCAACAATGCCGCTGAATCAAGAATCAACTAGTGACGGCAAGCAATATGTATATACCCACGCCCACAACTTCTTTGTGTTCTACTCGTGCATATAACATCTATGCATAAACCTGGCTCTGGTACCACTGTTGGGGAACGCAGTAATTTCAAATAATTTCCTAGGCACACTCAAGATCATGGTGATGCATAGCAACGAGAGGGGAGAGTATCGTCTACGTACCCTCGTAGACCGTAAGAGGAAGCGTTATGACAACACGGTTGATGTAGTCGTACGTCTTCACGATCGACCGATCTAGCACCGAAGGTACAACACCTCCGTGATCTGCACACGTTTGGCTCGGTGACGTCCTGCGAACTCACGATCCAGTAGAGCCTCGAGGGAGAGCTTCATAAGCATGATGGCATGATGACGGTGATGATGTTGCTACCGGAACAGGGCTTCTCCTAAGCACCGCTATGATATTACCGAGGTGGGTTATGGTGGAGGGGGCACCGCACATGGCTAAAGATCAATGATCAACTTGTGTGTCTATGGGGTGCCCCCTCCCCCGTATATAAAGGAGTGGAGGAGGGGGAGGAGGCCGGCCTCCTAGACGCGCCCCAAGGGGAGTCCTACTCCCACCGGGAGTAGGATCCCCCCTTGCCTTGTTGGATTGAGGAGAGAAGGAAGAAGGAGGGAGGAGGAAGGAAAGGGGGGGGGGCAGCCACCCTCCCAATTCGGATTGGGCTTGGGGGGGGGGGGCGCCCCTCCTTTGCTCCTTTCCCCTCTCTCCCACTAAGGCCCAATAAGGCCCATATACCTCTCGGGGGGTTCTGGTAACCTCCCGGTGCTCTGGTATACTCCCGTTTTCACCCGGAACCATTCCGATGTCCAAACATAGGCTTCCAATATATCGATATTTATGTCTCAGCCATTTTGAGACTCCTCGTTATGTCCGTGATAAAATCTGGGACTCCGAACTACCTTCAGTACATCAAAACACATAAACCCGTAATATCGATCGTCACCGAACGTTAAGCATGCGGACCCCATGGGTTCGAGAACTATGTAGACATGACCGAGACATGTCTTTGGTTAGTAACCAATAGAGGAAACTGGATGGTCATATTGGTTCCTACATATTCTACGAAGATCTTTATCGGTCAAACCGCATAACGGTATACATTGTTCCCTTTGTCATCTGTATGTTACTTGCCTGAGATTCGATCGTCGGTATCTCAATACCTAGTTCAATATCATTACCAACAAGTCCCTTTAATCATTCCGTAATGATACATGCTGTAACTAACTCATTAGCTACATTGCTTGCAAGGCTTATTGTGATGTACATTACCGAGAGGGCCCAGAGATACCTCTCCGACAATCGGAGTGACGAATCCTAATGTTGATCCATGCCAACTCAACAAGCACCATCGGAGACACCTGTAGAGCACCTTTATAATCACCCAGTTACGTTGTGACATTTGGTAGCACACAAAGTGTTCCTCCGGTATTCGGGAGTTGCATGATCTCAAGTCATAGGAACATGTATAGTTATGGAGAAAGCAAATAGAAACAAAGTAAACGATCATCGTGCTAAGCTAACTGATGGGTCAAGTCAATCACATCATTCTCTAATGATGTGATCCCTTTAATCAAATGACAACTCATGTCTATGGTTAGGAAACATAACCATAGACATTCAACGAGCTAGTCAAGTAGAGGCAAACTAGTGACACTCTGTTTGTCTATGTACTCACACATGTACTAAGTTTCTGGTTAATACAATTCTAGCATGAATAATAAACATTTATCATGATATAAGGAAATATAAATAACAACTTTATTATTGCCTCTAGGGCATATTTCCTTCAGGGGACGGGTGCGGTGGCGACGGGGACGGCGACAGGGCGCGGCGGGGGTGGCGATGGGGACAGTGACAGGCGACGGCGCGGGACGGGGCGGCGGTGATGTCGAAGCAGAGAGGAGAAGAAGTGGGAGATGAGAAACTGATTGTTTTGAAGTGTTGTATATCTAGAAGGCACCTTTAGTACCGCTTGGAGCCACCAACCGGTAATAAAGGGGTGCCCTTCCCGCCGCTCCGCCTGACCAAAGATCCCCCTTTAGTACCAGTTGGAGCCATTCCCCGGTACTAAAGGGGTGCACTGGTGCAGGCAAATAGCGGCAAGTTTAGTCCCACCTCGCTAGTTGAGGAGCGCCAAGACCAGTTTATAAACCCCGGCGCAGGCACTGCATTGAGCTCCTCTCTAATGCAGGCCTTCTGGGCCTACCTCTCCTACTCTGCCCTATGGGGCCTACTAGGCTTGCGGGCCTGCATCCTGTCCCAACTACAGGTTTGGTTTCTAGTCGTATGCAGGCCGATGTGGCCTAATAGGCGGGATTTTTTATTCAATTTTTTCTTTTTTCTGCTTTATTTAATTTCTTTTATTTATTTCTGAGTTGTTTTTGCTGTATTTATAGTTTCTTTGTGAATATTTTTGCTTTAGGTACAAAAATTACAAACTTTCTGTTAGTGCGAGTAGTTTTCAAATTTGAATAGTTTAAATTTGAATTATTTGAAATTTGTGTGAATCACTAGTTTGTGAATAACTTAACTTTAAAAATAGTCTTTTCAGTGATTCTTTTTTCTTATGTTTAATATTAGTGTGTTTTATCATTATATTAAATTTGGTAATACTTAGGTCATTTAAAAAATGAAATGCCTTTCTAACAGATGAGTTTTCGTCCAAAACCTTGATACTTCAAAAGAGATCGTGCATTTCGTACATGAAGTGCATCCAGTTTTTGCCGTAACCCTCTCAACGTTTTTGCACATGCTATGTGGGTGAAATGATGATACCATGCCAACTTTCAACCTTTTCAAAATTTATTTGTAGTGCTTTTCAATTTCAGTGTCATTTAGCTCAAAAAATCAGTAAATGCATGAAAAATAGCAAATGATGTCAGAAAGGGTTGAAAATTGATGACGCGGCTTTGAATGGTGCATACTGGATGCAAAAAAGTCTAGAGTTGAAATAAGTTTAAAAAATGAAATGCCTTTGTAAATGATGAGTTTTCATCCGAAACCCTGATACTTCAAAAGAGATTGTCCATTTTGTACACGAAGTGCATCCAGTTTTTGCCGTAACCCTCTCAACTTTTTTGCACATGCTATGTGGGTGAAATTATGATACCATGCCAAGTTTCAACCTTTTCAGAGTTCATTTGTAGTGCTTTTCAATTTCAGGGTCATTTAGCTCAAAAAATCAGTAAATGCATGACAAATAGCAAATGATGTCAGAAAGGGTTGAAAATTGATGATGTGGCTTTGAATGGTGCATACTGAATGCACAAAAAGTCTGGAGTTGAAATAAGTTTTAAAAAATGAAATGCCTTTGTAACAGATGAGTTTTCGTCCGAAACCCTGATACTTCGAAAGAGATTGTCCATTTTGTACACGAAGTGCATTCAGTTTTTGCCGTAACCCTCTCTAGTTTTTTGCACATGCTATGTGGGTGATATGATGATACCATGCCAACTTTCAACCTTTTCAGAGTTCATTTGTAGTGCTTTTCAATTTCAGGGTCATTTAGCTCAAAAAATTCAGTAAATGCATGAAAAATAGCAAATGATGTCAGAAAGGTACACGTTTGTCCGAAGCACAAAAGTACACGTTTCAAGTGCCAAAACACATAAGCACCCTAACTATTACAAACATATACAAGTCTGGAAACACACTAGAGAACAAAGTGATGACAGTGAAGCCGATCACATCCCAGAGTGGGGTCTTTGGGTGTGAAACTTTTTCTTCGCGTGTGTCCATTTGCGTCGTAACCATGGACAATCTTCATCATTTGACTGGATGCTCGGGTCAATATTCACTCTGAATGGAGCAATTTCATCAAACTTTTCATAATCTTCGGATATTTCTGTCTTGTCATCCACTCCCACGATGTTTCTATTCCTTGATAGAACTATGTAGTGCTTTGGCTCATCATATGATGTATTCGCTTCCTTATCTTTTCTTTTTCTCGGCTTGGTAGACATGTCCGTCACATAGAAAACCTGCGCCACATCATTGGCTAGGACGAATGGTTCGTTTGCGTATGCAAGATTGTTGAGATGCATTGTTGTCATTCCGTACTGCGGGTCTTCCGTTACCCCACCTCGTGTCATGTTGACCCATTTGCACCAAAACAAAGGGACCTTCAAACCAAGTCCATAGTCAAGTTCCCATATGTCCTCTATGTAACCATAATAAGTGTCCTTTCCCTTATTGGGATCTGCATCAAAGCGGACACCACTATTTTGGTTGGTGCTCTTCTTATCTTGGGCGATTGTGTAAAATGTATTCCCATTTATCTCGTACCCTTTGTAAGTCATTATATTCGAAGATGGCAACTCAGACAGCAAGTACAGGTCATCTTCAATAGCGGCGTCATGCATGGCACATGTCTGCAACCAACCGGCGAAAGTCCCTGTTTGTTCACGTGTAATCCAGTCGTCAAACTGCTCCAGGTGTTTGGAGCGTAGAAAATTCCTGTGTTCCTCCATATACGGAGCCACCAAGGCGGAATTATGTAGAACCATGTAGTGTGCTTGAGTGAGAGAATGCCCGTCCATACATATTATTTGATCCACTCCTAGCGTGTGTTTTCCATCCAGTCTGCCCTTATGTCGCGATTCAAGAACACCAATCGGCTAAAGGTCAGGAATAAAGTCAATGACCTCCTCATTTTCATGGCACTTGGAGAAGCTTCCTTCTGGCCTAGCATGGTTATGAAAATATTTCTTTAAGACTCCCATGAACCTCTCAAAGGGGAACATATTGTGTATAAATATAGGACCCAAAACATTAATCTCTTCGCAAAGGTGAACTAGGACGTGCGTCATGATGTTGAAGAAGGATGATGGGAACACCAACTCGAAACTGACAAGACATTGCACCAAATCATTCTCTAACCTTGGTATGATTTCTGGATCGATTACCTTCTAAGAGATTGCATTGAGGAAAGCACATAGCTTCACAATGGCTAATCGAACGGTTTCCGGTAGAAGCCCCCTCAATGCAACTGGAAGCAGTTGCCTCATAATCACATGGTAGTCATGAACTTTAGGTTCTGGAACTTTTTCTCTGCCATATTTATTATTCCCTTTATATTTGACGAGAAGCCAGAGGGTACCTTCATACTTAGTAGATATTCAAAGAAGATCTCTTTCTCTTCTTTGGTAAGAGCGTAGCTGGCATGACCCTGATGTATGTCGTCTTTTCCGTGCATATGTTGCTGGTCCTCTCGTGCCTCTGGTGTATCTTTTGTCTTCCCATACACACCCAAGAAACCAAGCAGGGTCATGCAAAGATTCTTCATCATGTGCATCACATCGATTGCAGAGCGGACCTCTAGGTCTTTCCAATAGGGCAGGTCCCAAAATATAGATTTCTTCTTCCACATGGGTGCGCATCCGTCAGCGTCAGTCGGAACAGGTTGTCCGCCAGGACCCTTTCCAAAGATTACCTTCAAATCATTGACCATATCATGTACATCAGCACTAGTACGGTGGCGAGGCTTCATACGGTGATCCGCCTCACCTTTGAAATGCTTGCCTTTCTTTCTTACGGGATGCCTGCTCGGAAGAATCGACGATGTCCCAGGTACACATTCTTCTTACAATTATTCAAATATATACTGTCGGTATCATCCAAACAATGCGTGCATGCGCGGTATCCCTTGTTTGTCTGTCCTGAAAGGTTACTGAGAGCAGGTTAATCATTGATGCTCACGAACATCAACACCTTTAAGTCAAATTCTTCCTGTTGGTGCTCATCCCACGCACATACACCTTTTCCATTCCACAGTTGTAAGACTTCTTCAACTGATGGCCTTAGGTACACATCAATGTCGTTGCCGGGTTACTTAGGGCCTTGGATGAGCACTGGCATCATAATGAACTTCCACTTCATGCACAACCAAGGAGGAAGTTTACACATACATAGAGTCACAAGCCAGGTGCTATGGTTGCTGCTCTGCTCCCCAAAAGGATTAATGCCATCTGCGCTTAGTGTTGGGGAACGTAGTAAATTCAAAATTTTCCTACGCACATGCAAGATCATGGTGATGCATAGCAACGAGAAGGGAAGAGTGTTTTCCACATACCCTCGTAGACCGTAAGAGGTAGCATTATGACAACGCAGTTGATGTAGTCGTATGTCTTCATGATCGACCGATCCTAGTACCGAAAGTATGGCACCTCCGTGATCTGCAGATGTTCGGATCGGTGATGTCCCACGAACTCTCGATCCAGCTGAGTGTCGAGGGAAAGCTTCATCCGCACGACAGGATGATGATGATGATGATGATGCTACCGTCGCAGGGCTTCGCCTAAGCACTACAATGATATGACCGAGGTGGATTATGGTGGAGGGGGGCACCACACACGGCTAAGGGATCAATGATCAACTTGTATGTCCATGGGGTGCCCCCTCCCCCGTATATAAAGTAGTGGAGGAGGGGAGGGGTCAGCCCTCTCTATGGCGCGCCCTAGGGGAGTCCTACTCCCACTGGGAGTAGGATTCCCCCCTTCACTGGTTGGAGTAGGAGAGGAAGGGAAGGAGTAGGAGAGAAGGAAAGCCCCCCCCCCAAACCAATTCCAAATCGGCCTCCTGCCCAAGGGGGGGTGCACCAACCCCTTATGGGCTGGTGTCTTTCCTTCTAATGGCCCATAAGGCCCATAACTTCTCCCGGGGGGTTCCGGTAACCTCCCAGTACTCCGGAAAAATGCCCGAACCACTCGGAACCATTCTGATGTCCAAACATAGGATTCCAATATATCAATATTTATGTCTCGACCTTTTCGAGACTCCTCGTCATGCCCGTGATCACATCTGAGACTCCGAACAACCTTCGGTTCATCAAAACACATAAACTCATAATACCGATCGTCATCGAACGTTAAGCATGCGGACCCTACGGGTTCGAGAAATATGTAGACATGAACGAGACTCACTTTCGGTCAATAACCAATAGCGGAACCTGGATGCTCATATTGGTTCCTACATATTCTACGAATATCTTTGTCGGTCAAACCGCATAATAGCATACGTTGTTCCCTTTGTCATCGGTATGTTACTTGCCCGAGATTCGATCATCGGTATCTCAATACCTAGTTCAATATCGTTACCGACAAGTCTCTTTACTCATTTCGTAATGCATCATCCCGCAACTAACTCATTAGTCACAATGCTTGCAAGGCTTATAGTGATGTGCATTACCGAGAGGGCCCAGAGATACCTCTTTGATACTCGGAGTGACAAATCCTAATCTCGATCTATGCCAACTCAACAAACACCATTGGAGACACTTGTAGAGCACCTTTATAATCACCCAATTACGTTGTGACGTTTGGTAGCACACAAAGTGTTCCTCCGGTATTCGGGAGTTGCATGATCTCATAGTCATAGGAACATGTATAAGTTATGGAGAAAGAAATAGCAACAAACTAAATGATCATCGAGCTAAGCTAACGGATGGGTCAAGTCAATCACATCATTCTCTAATGATGTGATCCCTTTAATCAAATGACAACTCATGTCTATGGTTAGGAAACATAACCATCATTGATTCAACGAGCTAGTCAAGTAGAGGCAAACTAGTGACACTCTGTTTGTATATGTATTCACACATGTACTAAGTTTCCGGTTAATACAATTCTAGCACGAATAATAAACATTTATCATGTTATAAGGAAATAAATAATAACTTTATTATTGCCTCTAGGGTATATTTCCTTCAGACTCCCACTTGCACTAGAGTCAATAATCTAGTTCACATTGTCATGTGATTTAACACCAATAGTTCACATCTTTATGTGATTAGTTCACATCTCCATGTGACTAATACCCAAAGGGTTTACTAGAGTCAATAATCTAGTTCACATCACTATGTGATTAACACCCAAAGAGTGATCATGTTTTGCTTGTGAGAGAAGTTTAGTCTACGGGTCTGCAACATTCAGATCCGTTTGTATTTTGCAAATTTCTATGTCTACAATACTTTGCACAGAGCTACTCTAGCTAATTGCAACCACTTTCAATATGTATCTAGATTGAGACTTAGAGTCATCTAGATCAATATAAAAATCTTGCATCGATGTAACTCTTTACGACGAACTCTTTTATCACCTCCATAACCGAGAAATATTTCTTTAGTCCTCTAAGGATAATTTTGACCGATCTCCAGTGATCTACTCCTAGATCACTATTGTACTCCCTTGCCAGAATCATGCTAAGGTATACAATAGGACTGGTACACCGCATAGCATACTTTATAGAATCTATGACTGAGGCATAGGGAATGACTTTTCATTCTCTTTCTATTTTCTGCTGTGGTCGGGTTTTGAGTCTTTACTCAACTTCACACCTTGCAACACAGGCAAGAACTCCTTTGACTATTCAATTTTGAACTACTTCAAAAATCTTGTCAAGGTATGTACTCATTGAAAAATCTTATCAAGCGTCTTGATCTATCTCTATATATCCTGATGCTCAATGTGTAAGCAGCTACACCGAGGTCTTTCTTTGAAAAATTCTTATTCAAGTATCCTTTTATGCTATCCAGAAATTCAGTATCATTTCCGATCAACAATATGTCATCCACATATAATATCAGAAATTCTACAGAGCTCCCACTCACTTTCTTGTAAATACAGGCCTCTCCAAACGTCTATATAAAACAATATGCTTTGATCAACTCATCAAAGCGTATATTCCAACTCTGAGATGCTTGCACCAGTCCATAGATGTATAGCTGGAGCTTGCACACTTTGTTAGCACCTTTAGGATTGCCAAAACTTTCTTGTTGTATCATATACTGTTGGGGATATGACTACTGGAGGTAAACCGGATAAGAGTGGCCGGGTTAACTCCATGAATATAGAAGCCCATGAAGACGTGAGGATGGTGGCGCTTTATGAAGGCCCAAGACCCAAAGGCGAGTTAAGGCCTGTAGACGTAAACCGACTCTTTCATGTAACTTGTATTGTAAGTTAGAAGGAATAGAGACCGAGCGGGACACGTTTATGATCCGACCTCGGGACTCTGTAAACCGGCGGGCGCCAACCTATGTATATAAAGGGACGACCCGGCAACGGTTTAGGGACGACAGACAACAACTCGAGAGCCAGGCAAAGCAGATTAGCTCCCTGGTCATCAAAACCCAAGCAATACCAAACACAACTAGACGTAGGCTTTTACCTTCATCGAAGGGGCCGAACTAGTATAAAATCCGTCGTGTCCCTTGTCCGGTTTAACCCCTTTAAGCTAACCCGTAGTGATGGCTCCACGACTAAGTCCTATCACGAGGACATCTGCCGTGACAAACCCACGACAGTTGGCACCCACCATGGGGCTATCACACGATGGTTTTGAGTTCTTGAAGGGTAGCTTTGATGGACTCAAGGGATACGCTGCGGGCCGGATGATGAAGAGTCGTCGCGGCAAGCTCTACATCGACGACGAAGGATGGGGTCCCGAGGCCGGTTTAATCGAATATGGGTACCGCGTCCCCTTTGGTGGGATTCACGTCTTCATCGGCAAGATCAGCGAACCGGGCCCTGAGCCAGACACCTGCACCGACATCATCGAGATGACTCAGCGTGCAAGCCCTTCCCCGGTTCAGCCCGCAACAAGGCATGTTTTCGTAGGTGTCATCCATGGGGCGGAATATGAGGATGGACCGGCATCTGATGGAGAAACCATTGTCTATTCTGGTGATGAGTCTTCAACCAGAGAGACTGAATCGCTATATCAGTTGCAGGACAGCCGGATTAGTGGAGGTTCCGATGGCAACACTATTCCGGACCCCCTCGATCTGCCAAACCGGGTCGCTATCTTCATGGCCGGTACACAACCAGTGCATCACTCATCCACCGCCGCGGCAATGCTTTCCGGTTTAGCAACAGCAACGCCAGCAGGAGCAGGAGGCTCAGCGCCACCTCTCGCTCAAGTTTTGTCTGATTTGTTCGATGGTTTGGCAACATTGATGGCCGCGAAGGTGGACGCAGCAGCCCGAGATCAGCACAATGCGGAGATTGCAAAGGGGAAAGATCAGATAACTCAGGCTAAAGCGGACCTGGCGACAGAGAACACCAGGATGGCTACAGAACGGGCCGAGTTGGAAGCTCAGGCCTACCGGCTTAGGTTGGACCAGAATGCCACAGAGGAGGTCATGAGAAGAAGATACCGGTCGCACCTCCCTCCGGCTTATGAGGCAAGAAATCTCTTCAACACGCCAGGAGCCGGAACGAGTAACCAGCCAGTGGTAAACCGGACGGAGGCGCCGGGAACAGGAGCGCCGGTTCAGCTACGCACGATGGACCCGCCTCGTCAGAACAACATTGTACCGTAGTATGTCCCAACACCCCTAGGGCACTACTCCAACCCGTTAGACAATATTGTGGCCGCCGCTTCACGATTAGCAGCACTCCCAGTTGATGGCGAGTCGCCAGTTGCGATTGAGACACGACGAGCCAGAGAGCTCCTTCAAACAGCTTTGAACCAGCAGCAGGCTTATTCGCATAGTCGCGAGAGGATTCATTCCACCCCCGTCCGAGCCAGAGCTACAGCAGGCACGTTGAGGATGAACCGGCTATATCAAACAGTGCACGTTGATGACCCACAAGTATAGGGTATCTATCGTAGTCCTTTCGATAAGTAAGAGTGTCAAACTCAACGAGGAGCAGAAGGAAATGATAAGCGGTTTCCATCAAGGTATTCTCTGCAAGTACTGAAATAAGTGATAACTGATAGTTTTGTGATAAGATAATTTGTAATGAGCAACAAGTAACAAAAGTAAATAAGGTGCAGCAAGGTGGCCCAATCCTTTTTGTAGCAAAGGACAAGCCTGGACAAACTCTTATATGATGTAAAGCGCTCCCGAGGACACATGGGAATATCGTCAAACTAGTTTTCATCACGTTCATATGATTCGCGTTCGGTACTTTGATAATTTGGTATGTGGGTGGACTGGTGCTTGGGTGCTGCCCTTACTTGGACAAGCATCCCACTTATGATTAACCTCTATTGCAAGCATTCGCAACTACAACAAAAGTATTAAGGTAAACCTAACCATAGTATGAAACATATGGATCCAAATCAGCCCCTTACGAAGCAATGCATAAACTAGGGTTTAAGCTTCTGTCACTCTAGCAACCCATCATCTACTTATTACTTCCCAATGCCTTCCTCTAGGCCCAAATAATGGTGAAGTGTTATGTAGTCGACGTTCACATAACAGCACTAGAGGAGAGACAACATACATCTCATCAAAATATCGAACGAATACCAAATTCACATGACTACTAATAGCAAGACTTCTCCCATGTCCCTAGGAACAAAAGTAACTACTCACAAAGCATAAACATGTTCATAATCAGAGGGGTATTAATATGCATATAGGATCTGAACATATGATCTTCCACCAATTAAACCAACTAGCATCAACTACAAGGAGTAATTAACACTACTAGCAACCTACTAGCACAAATCCCGGACTTGGAGACAAGAATTGGATACAAGAGATGTACTAGGGTTTTGAGATGAGAGGGTGCTGATGAAGATGTTGATGGAGATTGCCCTCTCCCGAGGAGAGGAGCGTTGGTGATGACGATTGCGATGATTTCCCCCTCCGGGAGGGAAGTTTCCCCGGCAGAACAGCTCCGCCAGAGCCCTAGATTGGTTCCGCCTCGTGGCGGCGGAGTTTCGTCCGAGAAAATGGCTTATGATTTTTTCCCATCGAAAGACTCCATATAGCAGAAGATGGCCACCGGAGGGCCACCAGGGGCCCACGAGGTAGGGGGCACGCCCAGGGGGTAGGGGGCGCCCCCCACCCTCGTGGGAAGGGTGTGGCCCCCCTGGTGAAGTTCTTGCTCTCAATATTTTTTATATATTTGGAAAACATCTTCCGTGAAGTTTCAGGACTTTTGGAGCTCTGCAGAATAGGTCTCTAATATTTGCTCCTTTTCCAGCCCAGAATCCCTGCTGCCGGCATTCTCCCTCTTTATGCAAACCTTGTAAAATAAGAGAGAATAGGCATAAGTATTGTGACATAATGTGTAATAACAGCCCATAATGCAATAAATATTGATATAAAAGCATCATGCAAAATGGACGTATCACACGTCACCGTAACTCGCCGTGAGGGCACAACCCGGCGGGTGGAGGTGCTAATGCGGAGGATGTGGTGGATCATGGTCGTGCACGTCGAGAGACCGAGTTAGCCGCTCTGCATGCAGCTCGTCAACCTACTCTGGTTCCCCCTACCGCTTCAGTGGAGCCAAGCATGGTCTTCAGTTCTTTAGGGGTGTCGTGTCTTACCCCCACTTTGCGCAATGTACAACTGCCCAAGGATTTTAAGGGCCCTCGTAAGGTACCCCATTACACCACCAATTTGCAACCAGAGTCATGGGTTGAAAGTTATGAGATGGCAATGGAGATGTTGGATGTGGATGAAGCGGTGTGTGCTTACTAGTTCACCATGATGTTGGAGGGGACAACTCGTACTTGGTTAAAGAGCTTACCAGCTAACTCTGTCGCATCATGGGCCGAATTGAAACACTGGTTTATCCAGAATTTTAAAGATACTTGTAAGCAGCCTATGTCGATTGTGGACCTGGCCGCTTGTGTTCAAGAGGATGGAGAGTCTACAACCCATTAGGTGAAGCGGGTCTCAGCTATTCTGCATTCGTCGGATCGCATCAATGCGGATATAGCAGTGTTAACATTGGAGGGCAATTGCCGGTTTCAACCCCTAAAACAGAAGTTAGGAAGGCTCAAACGTCACTGCAATGATATGGCAACACTTATGGCCGCTTTGGTTAAATATGCCGATTCAGATAATACCAAAGACCCTGACTCAGAGGAGGACAAACCGGGAAAAGGGAAGAAGAACGTCAACACCAAGGGACAACAGCATAACCCGGCAGGTCATGGGAACAATGGTAAGCGCAAGGCAGACAATAGTTTGGACTTTGTGGCTAACACCAATGCTCAGGATAACGGTTAGCGTCGTAAGGGCAAACAAGCCCAGAGGGGTGGAGGTTCAGGCCCCAATCTGGAGCACCTGTTAACTCAACCTTGTCCAAAGCATGGATCGAAGGAGAGGTCAGCTTCACATCTTTGGAAGGATTGTTATATCATGCGAGATTTCAAGAACTCCAATATGTTTCAATACGACAATGGCCTGCCCGGCGGTTCAGGAGGTGGTTTTCATGGGCCGGATTATGGAGGCGGTAGCTCCAGTTCAGGATTTCAAGGCAATCAAACCGGACATAGCAATCAAGGGAACCAGGGCAACCAGGGAGGTTATAACCATCAGGGGAATCAGCAGCAGCAGCAGCCGGGTTATTAGAGCAATCTGAAGCAGTTGAATAGTGGGCAGTATCATGTCTTCACCACTAGCTTGTGTAAGCATGATCAGAAGCTTCACAAGAGGGACGTGAACTCTGTTGAACCGGCAGTGCCTCAGTATTTGCGCTGGTCTGAGCAACCCATTTTATGGAGTAGAGAGGATCACCCACCCTGGGTTGATAATCCGGGTCATCTGGCTTTAGTGGTAGCACCTCAAGTTGGGGGGTATAAGTTCACCAAGGTGCTCATGGATGGGGGAAGCAGTATCAATATTCTCTACTATGACACCTTCCGCCGTATGGGGTTGACAGGTAAGAATCTTAAACCGTCGAACACCGTTTTTCATGGTGTGGTGCCCGGTAAATCTGCACATCCAGTGGGCAAGATAGCCCTAGAGGTGGCCTTTGGAGATGATCATGATTCAAGGTCAGAAACATTGACTTTTGAGGTGGTGAAAATCAAGAGTCCGTATCACGCCCTGTTTGGGCGACCGGCTTATGCCAAGTTTATGGCGAGGCCATGTTATGTTTATTTGCAGCTTAAGATGCCATGTCATAAGGGGACCATCACAGTACATGGGAGCAGGAAAATTGCTTTGGAATGTGAGGAAGGTGATGCGGCTTACGCTGAGTCGGTTTGTGCCATGAAAGAGCTGAAGTTTTATAAAGACAAAGTTGATCCGGCAGACATGATTTCTTTGAAAAAGCCAACTATGGAGCACGATCCGGCGTTGAAGTTTAAATCGGCCACAGACACCAAGATGGTTGATTTTGTTCCTGGCAATTCATCCAAGCAGTTCAGCATCAGCGCTAACCTGGATCCCAAATAGGAAGGCGCGCTCATCGAGTTCATCCGTGAGAACCTAGACATCTTTGCATGGAAGCCTTCTAACATGCCAGGTGTATCGAGGGAACTCGCTGAGCACACACTTAATATAGATCCTAAGTTTAAACCAGTCAGACAGTTTCTCCGCCGCTTCAACGAAGAAAGGCGCAAGGCTATCGGTGAGGAGGTAGCTCGGCTGTTGGCCGCGTGGTTTATCGTGGAGGTCTTTCACCCGGAGTGGTTGGCTAATCCGGTGCTGGTTCTTAAGAAAATGGCACTTGGCGTATGTGTGTGGACTACACAAATTTGAAAAAGGCCTACCCAGCAGATCCCTTTGCCCTCCCTTGTATTGATCAGATTATTGATGCTACAGCAGGTTGTGACCGTTTGTGTTTTCTAGATGCTTATGCTGGTTATCATTAGATCAAAATGGCAGTTAAGGACCAGGAGAAGACAGCTTTTATAAGTCCCTTTGGAGCCTTCTGCTACGTCTCCATGCCCTTTGGGCTCAAGAGTGCCTAGGCGATTTATCAACGCTGTGTTCAGAATTGTCTTCATAAGCAGATTGGACGCAATATTCACGCATATGTGGATGATATTGTGGTAAAGTCCAGGAAGTAGGAAACATTGATACATGACTTGAGTGAAACCTTTGATAACCTCCGGGTTTATAAGATGATGCTTAATCCAGACAAATGTGTCTTTGGTGTTGCGGTAGGCAAGCTCTTGGGTTTTCTGGTGTCTAACAGGGGCATTGAGGCTAATCCGGAGAAGATCACAGCTATCACCTCTTTGGCTAAACCGACATGTATCAATTATGTTCAGCATTTGACAGGCCGGATTGCGGCTTTGAGCCGGTTTATCAGTCGTCTAGGGGAGAAGGCTATCCCTTTATATCAGATGTTAAAGAAAATAGATGACTTTGTCTGGAGCGATGCGGCTGATAAAGCTTTCGAGGATCTGAAGAGGCAGTTAGCTGAACCGCCTGTGCTTGCGCAGATCGATAAAGAGCCTTTACTGCTATATGTGGCTGCTAATGCCAGGGCTGTTAGTGTGGCTATTGTTGTGGAGCGCAAGGAGGCTGGAAAGGAATATCCGGTTCAACGACCGGTTTATTATACCAGTGAGGTGCTTATCGAATCAAAGCAGAGGTATCCACATTGGCAGAAGCTGGTGTATGGGGTGTTTATGGCAAGCCGGAAGCTCAAACATTATTTTCAGGGTCATCCTATCACAGTGGTCAGTTCAGCCCCTCTGGGAGATATCATTCAAAACAGAGAAGCAACTAGCCGGATTGCCAAGTGGGCTATTGAGCTTGGACCTCACGGGCTCAAATATATACCTCGCACAGCGATCAAATCCCAAGCACTCATGGACTTCATCAATGATTGGACAGAGTTGCAGGCACCAGAGGAAAGCCAGATAACACATATTGGACTATTCACTTTGATGGGTCCGGGCAATTGGAGGGCTCGGGGGCTGGAGTCATATTAACTTCCCCATGAGGTGACAAGTTTTGTTATGTTCTTCGCTTAATGTTCCCTTGTACTAACAATGCAGCTGAGTACGAGGCCTTACTCCACGGTCTTCGGATGGCTAAGGAGATGAACTTAAGCCGGGTTAAGTGCTTCAGTGTCTCGGACCTAGTGGCTCAACAAGTATCTGGCACTTGGGATTCTAAGGACCCACTCATGGCTGCATATCGACGAGAGGTGGACATAGTGGCTGGTCATTTCAAGGGTTATCAAGTTAACCATATAGACCGACGAAATAATGAAGCGGCGGATGCTTGGAGTCGCCTAAGCTCTCAGCGTAAACCGGTGCCACCTAATGTCTTCCTTGACATACTGCATAATCCGTCGGTCAAGATACCCACAGAGGAGGAGTTGGCTATTCCTGACCCAGAGGCCCAATTGGTGGCAGCTTTGCATGTTATACCAGATTGGACAGTCCCGTACTTGGCTTACATGAACCGGGGCGAGTTACCGGAGGATGAAACCTTGGCCCGGCAGATAATCCGGCGTTCCAAGTCAATGACCATAATCAATGGGGAGTTACATCGTTACAGCGTCACATGAGAAATTCAGTGTTGTGTGTCTCCTCAAGAGGGTTGTGAGATTTTGCAAGAAATCCACGAAGGAGATTGTGGCCACCACGCCAGTTCAAAATCCTTGGTAGCTAAGGCTTTTCGTCACAGTTTCTATTGGTTGACAACTCTTGCTGATGCTGAGGATTTAGTCAAAAGGTGTGACGGTTGTCAAAAATTTGCACGCTGCGCTCATGTTCCAACTTAGGAGTTGAGAATGATTCCAATCACTTGGCCGTTTGCAACTTGGGGCTCGATATGGTTGGACCCTTTAGGAGATCCAAGGACAAAAGACCCACCTATTAGTGGCAGTTGACAAGTTTACCAAATGGGTAGAAGCAGAGCCAGTCAGTAAGTGTGATGTAGCCACGGCGGTTCAATTCATCAAAAAGGTGATATTCCGGTTTGGTTTCCCACACAATATTATAATTGATAATGGTACTAATCTGTCAAAGGGTGAGATGGAGGAATTTTGCCAACGTGAGCACATCCGGCTTGGTGTAGCATCAGTGGCTCATCCCCAGTCTAATGGTCAAGCAGAGATGGCAAATCAAGAAATTTTGAGAGGTATTAAACCCCGGCTCATGGTTCCATTAAAGTGGACACCGGGTTGTTGGATGGAGGAATTACCTTCTGTGTTATGGAGTATCAACACCACACCTAACAGATCTATGGGTTACACACCTTTCTTCATGGTTTACGGAGCAGAGGCGGTTCTCCCTAGTGACATCCGTCATGACTCACAACGTGTGACAGCTTATGTTGAAGCTGAGAATGAGATAGCACGTCAGGACTCACTGGACCTGTTAGATGAGGAGCGGGATTTAGCAGCAGCACGTTCGGTGATTTATCAACAAGATCTCTGATGTTATCACAGCCGCCGGGTTAAGACTAGAACTTTTCAAGAAGGCGATCTGGTGCTCCGGCTCATCCAGGATCAGACTGATATGCACAAGTTATCCCCACCTTGGGAAGGACCTTTTGTGGTCAGCAAAAATCTGCACAACGGGTCATACTACCTCATTGATGTTCGAGAGCACAAAGACTCACGTAAATCGGAGGAGGAGACCAAGCAGCCATGGAATATAGCCCTTCTTTGGCCTTACTATACTTGAGCCACAGGCTCTTTTTATGTACATACTTATGACAATGTATATATTATATAATAAACCGGAGCCTCGGCTAAAGCGGGGTCTCTATTATTTTTACATCATGTGTCGTTTCACAAGGGTTTCTACTGACAAAGCAGAGTTTTATTGACCTAGCCTATAAGGCCACACAGATATCAAGCAAGTCACTAGGGGGCTTGGTCGTATCCGAACCATAGCTACACCTCTTGATCGGTTTAAAAACCAAAAAGGGATATCACTAGGGGGCTTGGTTGTCTTCACACCATAGCTACACCTCTTGATTGGCTTCAAAGCCAAAAGAAAATTATGTGGAACCAAAGAGAGTCTATAGCATCAAGCACAACTCAAACATAGGTAACCACTGAGCACAACTCAAATATTACCTGGGGGCTCCTTGCTTCTCAAAGAACAACAAGTTTGCACCCTTGTAATAGGCTATCAAGCCAGGCTTGGAAGCCAGGTGTATTCACCTAAAACCCCGGGTTATCCTGCCTCTTTAAGTAAGCCACTCCGTCCAAGTAAACCTGGTATGACCCATCGAACGTTTGACAAGTCAATCCCATGGACCCTGAACTTGTCAAAGTTAAAACAGTGATTGGTTAAAGATTGAGGTCCATCTTAAAATGCTTTGCAAAATGGTTTAACTCAGCGGCCTGGCAGCCCATGAAAAGCCTCGATTTAGGGCCTGGCAACCCATAAAAAGACTTGTATATTTCTTTTTGATTTGATGTTTTTTATATCTTTTGATAAGGGATTTCTCCATATTTCTGATAAACCGGTGTTTATCACAAACCGGCGTGACTTTCAACGCTTAGTTGTCAGTACATGGCCAGTTTTAAAACCGATAGTACATTGCTCCGGTCTGGTTTTGACTAGATGCCAACAGTCTTATACATAAGCGGCTATTATAGCATAGTACGGTTTTTATATGAATTGGCAAGAGGGCAAGGAGTCATCAACACTCCGAATTGGTATTTTTCACCATTACCATACAAGCAGTTGGCCAGCCAACGAGGTATGTCACATATATCATCTATTTTATCTGGTTAATACAAATCTTGGTTATTCATCCAAGTTCTGTATATATTTTTGGGCATCACGACCCGTCTAGTGGTAAACCACTAGGACGCTTCCAAGTTCTTATATGCAGGAACACAAATCATAATGGACTATGCATAAATAGATCCCAAAAGTGGAACAAGTTTTCAAGGTGTCAAGCAACCCAAACATGCTCGATGGCATGGCATATAAAGGTGTTTCTGCTATCCTATTACAAGGCGTTCCAAAATGGCCCAAATTGAATAATTGTTTTCAAGAAGTGGCAGACTGTAGCTGATAAACCGGGCGCCAGTTTAGGATTCTTCATTGGGACGGTGACGGTGTCCTAGACTAGGGGGTACTCACCACGTCGTCTACCAATCTATTAGATTGGGCCGAGGCCCATGGCCGTATACTCATGGGCCACTTCGGACAGCTGCCGCATACAAGGAAGATTCCACAAAGACTTGGCGATCAAGACAGGGACTTCTCCCCACGGGCGTATTTGGCTAGGACTCTTGTTAACCTAGGCCTCTGGTGCATTACATAAACCAGGGCCAGGCTAGTCGATACAACATACAGAACAACAATCGTACCATAGGCTAGCTTCTAGGGTTTAGCCTCTCCGATCTCGTGGTAGATCTACTCTTGTACTACCCAAATCATCAATATTAATCAAGCAGGACGTAGGGTTTTACCTCCATCGAGAGGGCCCTAACCTAGGTAAAACTTCGTGTCCCTTGCCTCCTGTTACCATCCGACCTAGACGCACAGTTCGGGACCCCCTACCCGAGATCTGCCGGTTTTGACACCGACATTGGTGCTTTCATTGAGAGTTCCGCTGTGTGATCGACAAAAGGATCGATGGCTCGCCTGCAGATCAACTACGACTTCGGCATCTTCGTCACCAGTTCGACTGGTCACCTTGGTTCGACCAAGAATTGCGCCTCGTGTTCCGATCACCATGTTCGGACGAGGGCCTTCATCAAGCATCAACTCTGATCTCTATCAAGATCACGGAGGAATCATCTATGGAGCTCGGGGGCTCAACGTCAACATTGCCCTCAAGCGACTGTGCTGTTTTTTTGGACAGCGAACTTGTATCTGCCGCCACCACCTCCTCGAGTATCGCTTTGACGATCTCTTTGGTGGAATTGTGCGGAATTGAGTCTATAACAACCCTGGAAAATTTCGTCGAGTTCCAATGGAGGAATCTCTGGCAATCCACGATATACCGGAGCCCTGTCAAATCTGGATGGGAATTTGAATGAGTTTAGGGCATGGTGTCCAGCTTCTAGCTCGGACGTCCTTTCTAAGATCCAACCGTTGATCGGCTGCGAAATTCCTATATCTACCACCTCGCAAAATATCAACTCGATCCGACCGTCCAAACTCCGGGAACCTTTCGATTAGTGCATCAATTTTCGGATTTGTTTTCTGCACGAAAATGAATCTGACCCGAGTTCATCTTTTTTATGAACGGGATTTTGGACATCCCTTTTTAAGGAAGTTTTGTATGGGGTATTGGGTTTTGTTCCCGAACACATCGCACTAACTTTAAGTTCTTTTGAACATGATCTTCAACATCATGCTGGTGTCAAACCAGTCTGGCAATATTACTCTACGGCTGCCGACCTGCGCTAGACACGTCGTCACTTTAGCCGAGCTCAACTTCTTCGGATCATCATCTCGGCAAGCCGAACAAGAGTCCGGCATCGCGAAGGATAAATCATCATCAACATCGCCGCCCCACGGATTACACGGAGCGGGCATACCGGCATTGCCGCACGATCGCTTCATCAAGCCGGCATCGACCATGTCACGACCTGCATCGACGGGGCTGCACTATTGCTTCTTCAAGCTGGTGTCCATCATGCCGACCTACTTCGACTCATCGGCTGACGTCAAGGCTTCGACATCTCGGTTGGACCGAGGGCTTCGCCATATCTTCATCAACCTACTCCGGTCACTTCGGCGTCACTAGCCGACCAGCTTCGTCACGTTAGCTGGGCCGAGGGCTTTCCCTCGGCGAGTCAACCTTTACCAGCATTGCCATGCCGTCGTTTTATCGCCCATCAGGCAATGGGTGCGCGGAGCAAGTCCCAATTTTGGGAATCACCTTCCTTCGGATTGCTACAATAAATAAACCAGGTGCTATTAATCCCAGTATTTTTTGCTTGTTTGGGTTCATTTTTCCCAAGGAATTATTACTCTGGTTTGTCCATGATATGTACACAGGTCTATCAAATGGTGACCGCATTAACGACGGCCGCGTGGTGGTTCGATCAGTTTCCGTACATAGTCCGGCGAACGCCGCATCCTGAGCTCGGACCGACCTATGAATTCAGGCTCTGCCACGCCTTTACTACATCACGCCGACGCCCTGCATCGACATTGACTTCGGCGCCAGGCCATATTTCTTCTATTCCTCACTTTGCATAAATTATTTATTATGCAACATTTTTTTAATTATCATTATTACTATTATCTCCGGTTTGCACTATTTTTTGTGCACAGGAAAATGATCCGGGGACTTCGGCGTCACTCTGCCGGTCTGCATTGACCGTGCTATGTCACCACTTCGGCGTGTCGAGCTCTCCGCTCCGCCACCTCGGGACCAGTTTGGGGGATGGAACCTTGCCCCGCATCAAGCTCGAACCGCGTCATCAATACCGAACACATTAACCAGCTAAGTCGCTTTCATGCTCAAAGCTTTAATTTCTAACTTGTGTTCGGTTCGACCAAGCATTATACTTTTTTGGAAAAAAGTTGCTTGTAAAAAATTTCATTGTCCAAACTTTTTTTGTGACGCATAAATTCAAATACCCAATTAATTTGGGGGCTTCCTTCATGAAGCTTTTCCACTTGCATATGATTATACGTACTTGTATGGCTTCGTTCCTTGTTCGTGTATTACGCCACAATGTGCACCATATTGACTTAAGCAATTTGCAAGCTGGGTTGTCTCGCTCCTGTGTTTACCCCCACGTTCCCGATTGTTCGGCTAGGGAGTAAAGGGCACACCTCTGCGATTGTCATGATCGGGTCGCCCGAGCCGGACCTCAGACTGGGTGAAGCCGAAAGCTAGTGCTCTTATTGTTTTCAATGATGGTCGGCACACAACGGAACTCATGAGTACAAAAAATCTATTGCACAAGTCTCATAATAACAATGAGCACCGAAGAAAGGTATCGGTGGGGGTACTATTTTCTTCGAAGATGCTTCTTACACTTCACGGTAATATAGCATAAGTTCCCTGAGCACGCTTTGTCTGTTACAGCCTTATGGCCTGATTGCCTGGTTATTGGAAACACCGTCGATATTCTCGACCGATGGAGTACATAACACTTTTCGGTCCTTGACCGAAGAGGGAGAAGCTGACGGTCGGTTAAGACGCGTTTAAAGTTCGGTTGAACATAGATATGATATAAGTACTTTGGTACATGCAATCATTCTTCTACCCAAGTCACTTGGTGGCTCTTAAGTTTATTTGAGCCGTTTTATAATAAGTGTTCTTCTTCTTAGTCGTTGCAAAGTTTTATTATTATTATTTATCACTCCTTTTTTCGACACGAGTGTGCGGTCACTAGCCGGGGAGCCTAATTTCTCTCTCAAAGCCGCTAGAGTTTAGTTTGCTAAACTGGCCTGATGAGAAGTACTCCGCCCTCGGGATAGGAGGTTGAAGCCGTAGGCTGACCCGCTCGAAGTTTTGAGATAGGATGTATCATATTAAAGCACGACAGAAGCACTTCTTTTTTTCTAAGACCAACTTTCGGATTGGCACCGAACACTTGATATTGTTTGAACGTCATGTTTTTACTGACGTTTCTTGGTTTTCCAAGCTTTTTGGCACTTTTAAACTATTTGTGCTTTTCCAGCATTAGTCTCGCATTGCAACGCTGGACACCTTTAGGGATTCGGCAAAAACATTCTCAGATATTGCTATATATGCATCGGTTTCGAATTGTGTCTTCGGTCAATAGTTGGGTTGCCCGGCTCCTGCACTTGCTTCCTACGTTCCGTTTTGTTCGGCTAGGTGTGCAAAGGGAGAACCACTGCGATTGTGCCTCCAGCTCACATGGTTAAGCACCTCAGTGGAGAAAGCCGAAAACTGACTTTCACAATAAGCGTAAACTGGTCAGCGACCCGATGACTATGTTAAATGATGGGCCGTTCATAACATTGACCGAAGTGTTTACGGCTTGACCCCGACTATCGCCGAACACTACCGGGGGCTATTAGCTGGCCTCCCAAACTAAATCCTCAATATTTTGCTCTTACATTAGAGCTGAGGTTTAATGATCATGCTTAGCATGACAACCCAAAGAAAGGAACCGATAGTGGGACTATTTTCTTTGGAAGACATTTCTTTTGTTAAACAGTAATATAACTCTCTGCGTACCTTTGTTTATAAAACCGTATGGCCAGATTGCCTTGTTTGTTGTAAATCTTTGCCCTCATAAAGGGTTTATAAAGTAGGACAAACACTCCTCGGCTACTGGCCGAGGAGGTGGAAGCCGATGGTCGGTCAACAAAGTTTTGTACAATGCGGATCCGATCATTAATGACGTAAAGTACTTGGATACATAGAGTCATTACACATAATTTGTGATTTTACTATGGATATTGATCATTAATTCGGCCACCCATGCCCGCATTAAGGCTCGGGGGCTACTGGGCTTCGGGCTTATTATTTACAAATATTAAAGGGGCACATTGATCCCCTGATCTGGTGTTACCACCCGACCAGTGTCTCGGGGGCTACTGCATTGCTTGTCCGATGCAGAAAATTTTATGTGCAATATAGTTTCCGAGGAGATTTTGATCCTCAGGTTGGTCGGCCGCACCCAACCTGAGTCTCGAGGACTGAGCACGCCACTTTTAGTGTCCCGAAGTATTCTGCCGAGCTTGGACTTGATCCTCAGGCCGATTTTGCCAATCAACCTGAGTCTCAGCAGCTACTGGGATCAGCGGTCTTATGTCATCCTTCAGGTGCATCTCGGGTTTTAGACCGATACACACCTTGAGGGCTACTGGCTATATATCTCGGCAGAGAATAAATTGCACCAATAAAAAATATTCACAAAAATCGGCCCACATTCGGGGTGGTGCACCACCTCGGAAGCAGCCCGGCATAAAGCTCGGGCGCTAGTGGCTGGCTCCATAGAGGGCATTTCCGACATTAAGCTCGGCTAAACTCCTTCAAACTTCTTAGAACCAAAGTGATTTATGACACCTCGAATATAGTCCGGCGTTGGAGCTCGGATATACAGTCCGGCGTTGGAGCTCGGATACATAGTCCGGCGTTGGAGCTCGGATACATTCTGGCGTTAGAGCTGGGAAGCGGTCCGACGTTGGTGCTCGGTTGCAAAAGATACCTCGAATACAGTCCGGCGTTGGAGCTCGGACGCAAGAGGACGCTGCCGCCCGGGAACAACTTCAGACCCGAGGTGTGGCATAAAAATAACAAGGCATTGGTAAAGGCCGGAAACTTAAAGGGGCTCCTCGGATACCCAACGTGTAAACTTGTCGAATGCATTTCGGCGATCCTCAAGATCGAAGATAAATAAGATTTGTTGAACCAGTTTTCAAGACCGACAACCAAAGATGAAGAACAGTTCGGAAGAATCGAGGAGCGTCCCTAACTTGAAGACCGGTTCAGGGGGCTACTGACGGTGTCCTGGACTAGGGGGTACTCACCACGTCGTCTCCCGATCTATTAGATTGGGCCGAGGCCCCCCATGGCCGTATACTCATGGGCCAGTTCGGACAGCTGCCGCATACAAGGAAGATTCCACAAAGACTTGGCGATCAAGACAAGGACTTCTCCCCACCGGCGTATTCGGCTAGGACTCTTGTTAACCTAGGCCTCTGGTGCATTACATAAACCAGGGCCAGGCTAGTCGATACATCATACAGAACAACAATCATACCATAGGCTAGCTTCTAGGGTTTAGCCTCTCCGATCTCGTGGTAGATCTACTCTTGTACTACCCATATCATCAATATTAATCAAGCAGGACGTAGGGTTTTACCTCCATCGAGAGGGCCTGAACCTGGGTAAAACTTCGTGTCCCTTGCCTCCTGTTACCATCTGGCCTAGACGCACAGTTCGGGACCCCCTACCCGAGATCTGCCGGTTTTGACACCGACAGACGGTTGGTGATTGAGGGTCATCTTGCACGGTTACCTCCTCTTCATCCCTCCGAGATGCTGGAAATCAACCGTCGACCAATCAATTCCGGTTAAAGCTTGAAACACAGCCTCTTCATGGATAAGGCTGGAGGGGTCAATGTCAGGAGCGTAAGTATGCTTACGGATTGGAGGCACAAGATCTTCAACATCATGGATCACCGCGGGCTGTCTCTTTCCCTCAGCATCATAAACCGGTTGGAAATGAGATAAATCTGTGTCCTTCGCCAGTTTGCTTGCTATTGGCCACATCTCCTTTGTCAGCCTTCGTAGATCGTCATTGTTGAAGTCTGAGCCATCTTCTTTCATGCCAGGATACCCTTTGATGATATCTGCCGGTTCAAGATTCGGAATCCATGCCTTGGCCCGGGTTAGCGCGGTCAGCGCTCCTGATCTTGCGGCTGATCTCTTTAGTTCGTTGATCCAGGCAGGTAGCATGGCCAGCTTCTCAATTGTTTCATTTATCAACGATGGCGCCGACTTGTTATAGGCTGTAGTGCAAATGGCATGTTGGGATCCAGAGAACAACTGTTCTATCAAGGTGTACGCCACTTTAAGTTTCATCCGCATGTCAGAGCCCAGATGAGCAATGCGGGTTCCTGTCATGGTTCAGCATCAGTAAACCGGCCATTGATAAGATCTTATGATTAGACGAACTATTCGAGCGAAGTACTTACCAAACACAGCGGAAGTCATGTCGTTAATCTGCCGCTTTAAGCTGGTCAGTTCTTCCACCACCGATTTCAGGGCTGCCTCTGCATCCTCGGCCTTTTTTTTGTCAAACTGGTCTTTTCTGTTTCCCATTCAGCACGCTCCTTGTTGAAGGTCTCTTTCAGCTTCTCCATAGCTGCTAAGGCATTGGTCAGCTCTTCTTTGGCTTTGGAAGCCTCTGCTTGTTGAGATTTTACATTCTCTTAAAGGTCGACGGTTTGAGCATCCTTCTTATTCAGCTTAGCCTACAAAGGTGAGATATATCATCACACCAGATTATGAAGTACCAAGCGTATAACAAGTTATGAACTTTGTACTTGGGGGCTAATGCCTATTTGCTCTATCATCAACATATTTTTCACAAGTCTCAAGTACAATGCAAGCATTATCCTTAACACTTGGGGGCTAATGTACATCTGTTCAAGCTAATGCATTGCTTTAAGACCCGATTTACCTCGCAAAGCTAAACCGGCCCTTGGGGGCTACACAGGTGAAAAACTACATGAATATAATGATCACGTCTGATTTACTTCAAAAGGTCAGTTGCTATATGAAGGACAAGTTTGTAACAGTTAAGGTATTATACAGTCCCGGTTTACGATTGTCATCATAAACCGGCCCTTGGGGCTACTTGGGTTGATGTTTGTACTTTCGATTCAAGAAAGGAAAGTGAGGAAAATACCTCATAGCGCTCCTTCATCAGGTTCACTAAACCGGCTTCATAATCACGGTTGGAGTACAGATGGTTCAGAAAACCGGAGTGGAGTTCTTGAGCGCTGAGATGGGCGTAGCTCGACAAGTCAGTGTTCCATTTACCCTTCTCCATGGCAGCACGCTCTTCCTTGACACTATGTTTGGCCAAGATTACAGGATGGCCAGGAGAGGTGTGACCAATGCCAGTAATGATCACCTTGCCTTCTTTGTCTCCGGCAGCCCTTTTTGGAGTTGATGGAGTGTCAGTAGCTCTCACCGTACTAGAAGACCTGTCATCGGCCCGGATTGGATCCGCCGGTTCAGCATCAGGCGCAACAATGTCAATTTCTAGTTGTTCATCGATATTGTGATCTTGAGGGGGTGGTTCATCAAAAGTAGCTTCAGGACTGGGACCCTCCGGTTCAACAGTTTGTTCCGGTTCAACTGTTTGCTCTGGTTCAAGAACCACTTGGTCTTCGGGTGGATTGTTTACCCGAGCCTTTTTGCTGGGTCTGGCTTTGGCTCTAAAAAACAGAAAAATATGCAACAGTTAAAGCATAGCATACAAAGTATGGAAACATTCAAGGAAGGGGTTCAAATACTTACCCAGCTATAGTTTTGAGAGGAGGAAGTTGGGTCGCTGTTGACTCGCCAAAGGATGAGGGGGGTGTCACCTGATAATTCGAATCGGACGGATTAAGAGGTTGTCAGAAATAACCTGCCTTGGGATAAGAATTGTCAGAAGTGGGTGAGACCTCAGATCGACGCTTTAGAACCGGGCTGTCAGGTAAACCGGCGGACGTGACCTTTTGGCCGCTATGACGGGTGGTGTGGCGAGCCTCGTGCTGCTGTGTCATCAAAATAAATGTTGGGTCCAAATGAGCAAGAGGATGAGAAAAGCTTACTTTTCGGACTGCTTGACGGATTTTTTGTGTTGGCATAGAGTATGAACCGGAGGAAAGGGTAATTACCTCTACATCATCGGCTTGGCTGCCTTCCATGTCCTCCTGATAAGTATCATTATCAATGAGATGCATGAAAAGGGAACCAAGTGAATCAAGTTCTACCTCAACTTCCGGTTCATCCGGGTCGTCATCAAGTTCCATGCTGATGCGCGCTTTGAGGTTTTCTTGACGGCTTTTGCCTTAGGACGGGAAGGCTTTGCTGCTTTTTCTTGAGGTTTCTTCTTCCAAAATGGATCATCACCCTATTTATAAACAAGTGGAAGGGTATTCACAGGTTGTACAGTCTACAAGATATCAAGTGTGAAGTGGAAGGATAGTACTTATAGCAGGCGGTTTGTTTTTTGCGTAGAAGGGGTTCAAGCCGGTTTGGCGGCAGACAGATTCCGATTCATTCAAAATCTTCTTGACACCCACAATGACTTCTTCATCGGTTAGCTGAATGTTGATGTGACGTTGGGAGTCTTCTACTTCCCCAGTGTACTCACACATTAAACCGGAGCAGTGACTTAATGGTAAGATGCTCCAGGATATCCAGCAATGCACAAAGTCGACGCCTGATAAACCGTTGGCCATAAAGGCTCGGAGCTTGGCGACTTGAGGGGCATATGAGGCCCGTTCCTGGGCACTTAGACATTGCGGTAGTGGGTGAGTGTTCGAAAGCCGGTGGGCACGGTAACCCGGTAGAGGGTTCTCGTCTTCAGGAGAGGTGTCTTTACAGTAGAACCAAGTTTGGTTCCACTCTTTGGGGTGACTGTGCAGCTTGGCATGAGGAAATTCAACCTCTTTCATTTTTTGAATGGAGACGCCACCAAGTTCAGTGTTGGGTCCGTCTACAAATTCAGTACGCCAGTTCAGATGAAAAAAAATCCCGAAACAGCTCAGCAGTTGGTTCTTCTTATAATTACACTTCACAGAAGACTTGGAAATTGCATATATTGGATACCGAGTTAGGTCCAATATCTTGAGCGTGGAGCTGGAAACTGGCAAGCACATCCCGAAAAAACTTTGACCCGGGCGGTTTGAAACCACGGCCTATGTGATCAACAAATACCACTACCTCACCCTGTTTAGGGGTGGGAGGATTCTCAGGTCCAGGAACTCGCCACCGGATCTCATTCTTTTTTGGTAAGGTACCAATTCTGACCATTCCATTAAGCTGCTCCTCAGTAACCCAGGAAGGAGCCCAGTTACAGGCATAAAACTGTTTGGCCATTGCAAGTGAGAATCTGAAAAAGAAATACCGGTTTACAATTCATTCATGGTGGTGCATGAGGTATAACGGAATAAAGATATACAAGTATGTAAATTTCGTAAACCAGAGGCTGATACAATAATGAATGACAGAACAATATCGGAACAAAGGTATACGCATGTTGTTAAACCGGAGTATGAAAACGGAGCTAAAGGGCTTGCCGGTTCACCAGGGGACTAATGGTATGTGATAGACTGCTTTTACAAAGGTAAATCGCCTATGGGATAAAGAGGATACAAATCTAAGGCAAGAATGACTAAGTAAGGTAAAACAGGTTTCACAAGGTTGCATGGAAATTTTGGATCTACCATAAGACAGGAAAGCAAAAAGATTTAGACCTAAAAAAGATTGGTCCCGAAGCAGTTCACAAAGGATCAGATCAGTTTTTATGCGCATAAGGGTTTGTTTTGGTAACAGAAGATAAGCCATTACATGTAATACATCAAGTTTGAGGTTTCTATCCATAGAATAAGGAGAAACAGGGAAGAACAGTGCTGGAGCCTCGATAAACTTTGATGAACAAGGAAACCCTAGATAGATCTACATAGGAGAAAGGAAGGGACTTACAACGGCTATTGAAGCAGCGGAGGTACACCTCGGATCTCTGGTGCAGCTCGGTTGATGCAGCAGCCAATGAAGTGGCGGAGGCAAAGTTCGGCGACGGTGGCGGCGCTCGGTTGCAGAGGTGTCGCAAGGAGGAAGAAGAAGCGAAGGAGACGAAGGGGGAAAAGGGAATGGCCCTTGGTCCTATTTAAAAGGCGAATCGATAAGCGACAAGTGCGTGGATCGAGGAGATTAAAATGGATAGTTAATAAAGATGTTGCCTCGATGCTTGGATATTCATTAATGAAGGGTATCTTCGGCTTCAATGAATAGATGACGTCATGGCGATTTACTATGGATCTAAAGGATGACGTCACGGCGATTTACCAGATCCATATGAAGATGCCAGGGCAAGAATTTTTCTAAGTATTGAAGATTGACATGAACAAGTTCAAATCAATCTGGGGCCTAATGTTGGGGATATGACTACTGGAGGTAAACCAGATAAGAGTGGCCGGGTTAACTCCATGAATATAGAAGCCCATGAAGACGTGAGGATGGTGGCGCTTTACGAAGGCCCAAGGCCCAAAGGCGAGTTAAGGCCTGTAGACGTAAGCCGACTCTTTCATGTAACTTGTATTGTAAGTTAGAAGGAATAGAGACCGAGCCAGACACGTTTATGATCCGGCCTTGGGACTCTGTAAACCGGCGGGCATCAACCTATGTATATAAAGGGACGACCCGACAGCGGTTTAGGGACGACAGACAACAACTCGAGAGCCAGGCAAAGCGGATTCGCTCCCTGGTCATCGAAACCCTAGCAATACCAAACACAACTAGACGTAGGCTTTTACCTTCATCAAAGGGGCCGAACTAGTATAAAATCCCTCGTGTCCCTTGTCCGGTTTAACCCCTTTAAGCTAACCCGTAGCGATGGCTCCATGACTAAGTCCTATCATGAGGACGTCTGTATAAAACTATATGCTTTGATCAACTCATCAAAGCGTATATTCCAACTCTAAGATGCTCGCACCAGTCCATAGATGTATAGCTGGAGCTTGCACACTTTGTTAGCACCTTTAGGATTGACAAAAACTTTCTTTTTGTATCATATACAACTCTTCTTTAAGAAATCCATTAAGGAATGCAGTTTTGACATCCGTTTGCCAGATTTCATAAAATGTGGCAATTGCTAACATGATTCGGACAGACTTAAGCATCGCTATGAGTGAGAAAATCTCATTGTAGTCAACACCTTGAAATTTTCGAAAACCTTTTTGCGACAATTTGAGCTTTGTAGATAGTAACACCACTATCAGTGTCCGTCTTCCTCTTGAAGATCCATTTATTCTCAATGGCTCGCCAATCATTGGGAAGTCAATCGAAGTCCATACTTTGTTCTTTATACATGGATCCCATCTCAGATTTGATGGCCTTAAGCCATTTCGCGGAATCTGGGCTCATCATCGCTTCCTCATAGTTCATAGGTTCATCATGGTCTAGTAACATGACTTCCAGAAAGGATTACCATACCACTCTGGTGCGGACCATACTCTGGTTGTCCTACGAGGTTTGGTAGTAACTTGATCTGAAGTTTCATGATCATCATCATTAGCTTCCTCACTAATTGGCGTAGAAATCACTAGAACTGATTTATGTGATGAACTTCTTTCCAATTCGGGAGAAGGTACAATTACCTCATCAAGTTCTACATTCCTCCCACTCACTTGTTCCGAGAGAAACTTCTTCTCTAGAAAGGATCCACTCTTAGCAACGAAGAACTTGCCTTTCGGATCTGTGATAGAAGGTGTACCCAACAGTTTCTTTTGGGTATCCTATGAAGACACACTTTTCTGATTTGGGTTTGAGCTTATCAGGCTGAAACTTTTTCACATAAGCATCACAACCCCAAACTTTAAGAAATGACAGCTTAGGTTTCTAGCCAAACCATAGTTCATACGGTTTCGTCTCAACGGATTAGACGGTGCCCTATTTAACGTGAACGTAGCTGTCTCTAATGCATAACCCCAAAACAATAGCGGTAAATCGGTAAGAGACATCATATATTACACTATATCCAATAAAATACGGTTATGACGTTCGGACACACCATTATGCTGTGGTGTTCCAGGTGGCATGAATTTGTGAAACTATTCCACATTGTTTTAGTTAAAGACCAAACTCGTAACTCAAATATTCATCTCCACGATCAGATCGTATAAACTTTATTTTCTATTTATGATTTTTCCACTTCACTCTGAAATTCTTTGAACTTTTCAAATGTTTCAAACTTATGTTTCATCAAGTAGATATACCTATATCTGCTCAAATCATCTGTGAAGGTCAGAAAATAATGATACCCGCCGCGAGCCTCAACACTCATCGGACCACATACATCAGTATGTATTATTTCCAATAAGTCAGTTGCTCGCTCCATTGTTCCGAAGAACGGAGTCTTAGTCATCTTGCCCATGAGGCATGGTTCGCAAGCATCAAGTGATTCCAAAAGCCCATCAGCATGGAGTTTCTTCATGAGCTTTACACCAATATGACCTAAACGGCACTGCCACAAATAAGTTGAATTATCATTATTAACTTTGCATCTTTTGGCTTCAATATTATGAATATGTGTATCAGTACGATCGAGATTCAATAAACCATTTATATTAAGTGTATGACCATAGAAGGTTTTATCCATGTAAATAGAACAACAATTATTCTTTGACTTAAATGAATAACCGTATTGCAATAAACATGATCCAATCATATTCATGCTCAACACAAACATCAAATAACATTTATTTTAGGTTCAACACTAATCCCAAAGGTAAAGAGAGTGTGCGATGGTGAACTTTTAAACCTTGGAATCACTTCCAACACACGTCATCACATCGCCTTAACTAGTCTCTGTTTATTTTGCAACTCCTATTTTGAGTTACTACTCTTAGCAACTAAACCAGTATCAATTACCGAGGGTGAGGGAGTCCTGGATTAGGGGGTCTCCGGGCAGCCGGACTCTATCCTTCGGCCAGAATGTTGGACTGTGAAGATACAAGATTGAAGACTTCGTCTCGTGTCCAGATGGGACTCTACTTGGCGTGGAAGGCAAGCTAGGCAGTACGGATATGGATATCTCCTCCTTTGTTACCGACCTTGTGTAACCCTAACCCCCTCCGGTGTCTATATAAACCGGAGGGTTTTAGTCCGTAGGACAACATACAATCATACCATAGGCTAGCTTCCAGGGTTTAGCCTCTCCGATCTCGTGGTAGATCAACTCTTGTAATACCCATATCATCAAGAATAAATCGAGCAGGACGTAGGGTTTTACCTCCATCAAGAGGGCCCGAACCTGAGTAAAACATCGTGTCCCCTGCCTCCTGTTACCATCCGCCTAGACGCACAGTTCGGGATCCCCTACCCGAGATCCACCGTTTTTGACAGCGACATTGGTACTTTCATTGAGAGTTCCTCCGTGTCGTCACCATCAGGCTTGATGGCTCCTTCGATCATCGCTAGCGATGCAGTCCAGGGTGAGACTTTTCTCCCCGGACAGATTTTTGTATTCGGCGGCTTTGCACTACGGGCCAATTTGCTTGGCCATCTGGAGCAGATTGAAAGCTACGCCCCTGGCCATCAGGTCAGGTTTGGAAGCTTAAACTACACGGCCGATATCCGTGGAGACTTGATCTTCAACGGATTCGAGCCTCTGCCTTGTGCATCACATGGTCACGATGAGTACGATTTAGCTCTACCATCAGACAATGTTCAGGAGATCGCACTGGCAGCCGCTCCGACCCTCAATTCGGAGCCAGTTGCGCCGTCCATGGACGGGTGGATGGACCCCGCCATGGAGGCCTTACCCTCAGCGGCGATCGAGCCGCACATCGACCTTACCCTGCATGAGAGCCATGTCGTCAGACTGCCGGATCCTTCTCCGGCCACGGACTCCAAACTGCCTGCGCCCGTTCCTAGTGAATCCGATTGGGCGCCGATCATGGAGTTTACCTCCGCGGATATTTTTCAGCACTCGCCCTTTGGTGACACACTGAACTCATTAAGGTCCCTCTCCCTGTCAGGAGGATCCTGGCTGAACTATGTCTGGCAGGATTGGGATGCGGATGACGAAGAAATTCGCTGCCCACCTGTCGGCGTTCTGGGAACCGGGGGTCCCCAGACTTGCCTGCCTGCGGCCTGCAGCGCGGCTCAAGGGAGGCCCAGCATGGCCCATCTTCATCAACACAAGGCTCAAGACCCTCGCGAGGGGCCAAGCCTCACGAGGCGGACGACACAGAGCTTCCTCAGGCATGGCCTCGTCAGGCTGGCTCGCGAGGAGGCGGAGAGATCAAGGCGAGGTACCTCGCGAGGTGCCCGTGATGCAAGCCATGACGACTCAGGGTACCAGGCGGGTGCCAGCGCGCGCAACGTCCTTCTTTCCTCTTTGGTGCAAAGGGGGCAAGCGCAGCCGCGGAGTACCGAGGCATCAGGCAAAGGTTGCCATTTCGGTGCAACGAGACCAAGACTAGGAGGACTACGAGACGGAGGTCACCATGGAGCCCAAGACGGCATCATCACCAGAGCTTTGCGCAGGTGAAGACTGCTTTTGTCAGGATAATTGATACTTGTTGTCCCCCTTCAAATTAGCCTGCCATTGTTGGCTCCCTTCCCGGTCGATATTTGGGAAGAGGACCAGGGCCTCTATAAATAGGACCAGCCACCCGCATAGCAAAGGGGGTTCGGCTCGGAGAGGTTCGGAACGGTCGACAAGTGAAAGCAAAGCAGAGAGAGTGAGTGAGAGAGAGAGAGAGAAGGGTGACTTAACTCCTCCTAGAAGTTCATCACCCCAGCCAAGGACAGACCCTCGCGAGGCTGTTCTTCCTTGTATTATTCATCCTCATCAGCCCCAGGAGGCAATCCACCAACCACACACTGGAGTAGGGTATTACACCACAACAGTGGCCCGAACCAGTATAAATCTTGTGTCCCTTGTGCAGTTCTTTTAGTAGTTTAGTTCTTTGTGGGGCGGGGAGGTAGAAGGCGTAATCTCCGCGCGCACCCCAGTGTTCGAACCTTAAGGGTCTGCCGGAACCCGAAATCCGACATTTGGCGCGCCAGGTAGGGGTGTGCCGCAATTCGTCGTCCACCGCCCCGTTCTCCTCCGACCATCGCATCCATGTCCGACGCTCGTCGGGCCCGCGCCAAGCGCCGGGCCGCCATCGCTTCTCGCGTCGCCCAGACGGCGCCCGTCGGCGGACGTCCTCGTCGTTCCCCGTCGCCTGCCGTCAACGCCGCCACCGGCCCGGCGGGTGGCGAGCAGCAAGCATCGTCTCAGCATCCCTTCGTGCGGCAAGATGGCCACACCGCTACTCCATCGCTCGCACCAGTTGGTTCTTTGTCCCGCGTGCTCCGCGCACCCTTGGAGGCTCGAGCTACGCTCCTCGCGGCAAACGAGCTCCTGCGCTACCGCCCCGTCGACGACGTCTACGAAGAGTGGCTCGACCGCGTCGCCGAGCTCGTCCGCGCCGCAGGGGGCTCTCCTGCGCCGTCCCATCGCGCTACACCAACACCCCAGGTCGTCGCGGCCCTCCTGGGCGGCTCGCAGGTGCCGCCCACAAGTCATCACGTCAAGCCGTTCATCCGCCGGGTCAGCGCCGCTTCCACGCGGTAGGGGGCTCCCCCGGGTCGGACAGCGCCCGAGATCGGCCTGACCTTTAGTTCGGAGGACCATCCCTCCAACTCGGCCAGCTCGGGCGTGCTCCCCATGTTGTGCACCCCACCATCTGCCAGGTGGTCGTCACCAGGACCCTCGTTGATGGCGGCGCGGGCCTCAGCGTGCTCTCGGTCGAGGCCTTCAACCTCCTCCGCATACCTCTGGAACGGCTGCAACCCAGCCGGCCCTTCTCAGGCGTTGGGGGCAAGTCGTCCAGTTCCTTGGGACAGATCCGGCTCCCAGTGACCTTCGGCACCTACGACAACTTCCGCGCGGAGCTGGTCGACTTCGAGATTGCCCCCATCGGCCTCCCCTACAACGCCATCCTTGGCTACCCAGCGCTGGCCCAATTTATGGCCGCGACGCACCCGGCGTACAACCTCATGAAGATGCCCGGGAGCAACGGTATCCTCACTGTGCACGGGGACGCGCTGCGGGCGCTCGAGCTCGCCTTCAAGACGGCAGCGTCGGCACAACACGCCGACTTGGAGACCCCCGAGGTCAAGGGGGATGCACCCGCCAAGAAGAAGCAGTTGTTCACCCAAGACAAGGCGGAAACCAAACAGATACCCGTCGATGAGGACGGGTCCACCAACGCCACTTTCACCATAGGTGCCCACCTCAAGCCGGAGCAGGAGGAGGCCCTGGTCAGGTTCCTGCGCGCAAACAAGAAGGTGTTCGCTTGGGAGCCGGACCAGTTGGCAGGGATCCCCAGAAGTGTAATCGAGCACCACCGCAACGTGTGCCCCAACGTGCACCCTGTGAATCAGAAGGTCAGGCGGCAGTCCACAGAAAAGCAGGCCATCATCGTCCAGGAGACCCACAAATTAGAGGCCGCTGGGGTCATCCGTGAGGTCCGATACCCAGATTGGTTGGCCAACCCTGTCGTTGTGCCAAATAAGGGAGGGAAGGAGCGTATGTGCGTCGACTTCACCAACCTCAACAAAACATGCCCGCAAGATCCGTTCCCGCTCCCCCGCATCGACCAGATCATCGATTCCACTGTGGAATGCGACCTGTTATGCTTCCTGGATGCCTTCTCTGGGTATCACCGGATCAATATGGTGGTAGAAGACATCGAGAAGACGGCCTTCCTGACCCCATGTGGGGTATACTACTACACGTGCATGCCATTCGGGCTGCGTAACGCAGGGGCGACCTTCCAGCGGCTGATTCACATCACCTTGGCCCGCAGCTCGGGAAGAACGTTGAAGCTTACGTCGATTACATCGTGGTAAAGTCTCGGGAGGCCGGGACCTTGATACAGGATCTGGAGGAAACCTTCGCGAGCCTCAACGCAGTGAACCTATGGCTCAACCCAGAGAAGTGTGTGTTCGGAGTCCCCTCGGGCAAGCTCTTGGGTTTCCTCGTGTCCCACCGGGGCATCGAGGCTAACCCAGAGAAGGTTAAGGCGGTGGAAGACATGAGCCCGCCAAAGACCCTCAGAGAGATGCAGAAACTCACGGGGCGTGTGACCGTGCTAGGGCGCTTCATCTCCAAGTTAGGAGAACGAGCCCTGCCCTTCTTCCAGCTAATGAAGGAAAAGGGGCCCTTCGAGTGGACTGAAGAGGCCGACAGGGCGTTCCAGGATCTCAAGAGATACCTGACCAGCCCACCGGTCATGGTGGCACCGCGCCCTCAGGAGCCCCTGGTGCTTTACCTCGCCGCCACTCCTTACTCCGCCTGCGCAGCCTTGGTGGCAGTCAGAGAGGAGCGCCGAGTCAAAACCATGGTAGCAGCCCAGGACAAGGCAGAACAGGAACAAGGAAGGCCTACAGAGACCACCACCGCAGCTGAGGAGGGTCAGCCGCCGCAGAGGGACGCACCAGAGGCGGGAGAAGCCCCTCTTCCAAATGGCCAGTCTCAGGAGGCCTCATTGCCTCAAGAGGCGCCACGGTCTCCGGAAGGAGCCACCAGCACTGACGCACTCCGCCTCGTTGAGCATCCAGTGTACTTTGTCAGCACAGTGCTGCGGGATGCAAGGGCACGGTACCCTATGCCTCAGAAACTCCTCCTCGCACTACTGGTGGCTTCGCGCAAGCTGCGACACTATTTTCAGGGTCACCCCATCAAGGTCGTCTCGTCATACCCCCTGGAGAGAGTGCTCAGGAGCCCTAATTAAGCTGGAAGGGTCACTAAGTGGAACATAGAGCTGCAAGCGTTTCAGCTCGAATTCAGCACGACCAGGGTCATCAAGGGAGCAGCATTGGCAGATTTTGTGGTAGAATGGACGGAGGCGCCAGGACTCAAGGCCGATGAGGATCGGTCCCTATCCCCGGGAAGCGAGGCACCAGAAGGCTGGGTCATGTACTTCGACGGGGCGTTCTCCAGGCATGGCGCTGGAGCTGGGGTGGTGCTTATATCACCCACACGGGACAAGCTCTACTACGCTGTGCAACTCTGTTTCCAGCAAGGCGAAAAGGTCTCCAACAACATAGCGGACATGAAGGTTTAATAGCCGGCTTGAAGGCCACGGCCGCCCTGGGAGTGAAACGCCTCACCATCAAGGGCAATTTGCAGCTCCTTGTCAACTTCTCCAACAAGGTGTACGAGCCGAAGGATGAGCACATGGAAGCCTACCTTGTGGAAGTCCGCAGGATGGAGAAGCAATTCTGGGGGTTGGAGTTACAGCATGTGCCCCGTGGCACCGATCAGGAGGCCGACGATATCGCCAAACGCGCGTCCAGACGGTTACCCTAGGAGCCTGGCGTTTTCGAGGAGCGGCTCTTCAAGCCCTCAGCTCTGCCGTCATTGTCAAACACGGCTCAGCCCTTGGAGGAGCTTCCCCAGCCACCTGCCTCAGGAGCTCCGACCTGTGGCCCGGCCTCAGGAGCGCGCCTGCTCCTGACGATGGAACCTCAGGAGGGATGTTGGATCACGGAGCTCCGGAGCTACTTGACGCAAGGGACCTTGCCGGAGAAGGAGGAGGAGGCGGAGCGAGTGGCATGCCAGGCCACGGCATACTGCATCAGAGACGGAGAGCTCTACCGGAAGCGACCAAACGATGTATCCCTGCGCTGCATCTCCAGGGAGCAAGGGAAGGAGCTACTGGAAGATATAAGATATACAAGGCGGAGACTGCGGACATCATTCGTCATTGCGGACCCTCGTCGGCAAGGCGTTCCGCAGCGGGTTTTATTGTCCCACCGTGCTCAATGACGCCGTGGAGCTAGTGAAAGCTTGTGAAGCCTGCCAGTTCCATGCCAAGCAGATCCATCAGCCAGCAGGAGGCTTGCACACTATTCCCCTTTCGTGGCCATTCGCAGTCTGGGGGCTGGACATCTTGGGCTCGTTCCCTCGGGCGCCAGGGGGCTATCGCTACCTCTACGTTGTCGTGGACAAATTCACCAAGTGGGCTGAAGTGGAGGCTGTCCGCGCCATCCCTGCGGGCTCCGTGGTCAAGTTCATCAAGGGCATCGTAAGCCGGTTCGGGGTGCCGAATCGCATCATCACAGACAACGGTTCACAGTTCACCACTAACCTCTTCAAAACATACTGTGCTAACCTTGGAATGCAGATATGCTACGCCTCAATGGCGCACCCCCGAAGCAACGGCCAGGATGAGCAAGCCAACGCGGAGGTCCTGAGGGTCCTCAAGACCAGGACGTTCAAGAAGAAGCTGGAGGCCTGTGGCAGAGGATGGTACGACGAGCTTCAGTCCGTGCTGTGGTCCATCTGCACCACCGCGACCAAACCGACGGGAGAGACCCCATTCTTCCTGGTCTACAGAGCGGAAGCGGTTCTCCCTCACGAGGTCAGACGTCGCTCCGCGCGTGTCCTGGCGTTCGACGAGGCGCAGCAGGACGCCATGCGGGGGATGGACCTCATGTTGGGGGAGGAACATCGCCGAGAGGCCGCGCTGCGAGCGGCAAGGTATCAGCAAGCGCTGCGGCGATATCACTGCCGCAACATCCGCCCCAGGACTCTTGAGGTAGGAGACCTCATGCTGAGGCGGGTCCTCTCCAGGGAGGAACTGCACAAGCTCTCTCCCATGTGGGAGGGCCCGTTCAAGGTTGTTCATGTTTCCAGGGCCGACTCCGCGCGCTTGGAGACTCAAGAGGGAGTGCCGGTCCAGAATGCATGGAACATCCAGCACCTCCGGAGATTCTACCCCTGAAAAGGCCCAGAGCCTGTGAAGCAAGGCCAATGCCTGTGAAGCTATCGCATTTTGGAAAAGGCCCGGAGCCTGTGAAGCAAGGCCAATGCCTGTGAAGCTATCGCATTTTGGAAAAGGCCCGGAGTCTATGAAGCAAGGCGAGTGCCTGTGAAGCTGTCGCGTTTTGGAAAAGGCCCGGAGCCTGTGAAGCAAGGCGAGTGCCTGTGAAGCTGTCGCGTTTTGGAAAAGGCCCAGAGCCTGTGAAGCAAGGCGAGTGCCTGTGAAGCTATCGCGTTTTGGAAAAGGCCCGGAGCCTGTGTAGCAAGGCGAGTGCCTGTGAATCTATCGCGTTTTGGAAAAGGCCCGGAGCCTGTGAAGCAAGGCGAGTGCCTGCGAAGGTATCGCGTTTGGAAAAGGCCCAGAGCCTGTGAAGCAAGGCGAATGCCTGTGAAGCTATCGTGTTTTGGAAAAGGCCCGGAGCCTGTGAAGCAAGGCGAGTGCTTGTGAAGCTATCGCGTTTTGGAAAAGGGCCGGAGCCTGTGAAGCAAGGCGAGTGCCTGTGAAGCTATCGCATTTTGGAAAAGGCCCGGAGCCTGTGAGGCAAGGCGAGTGCCTATGAAGCTATCGCGTTTTGGAAAAGGCCCGGAGCCTGTGAAGCAAGGCGAGTGCCTGTGAAGCTATCGCGTTTTGGAAAAGGCCCAGAGCCTGTGAAGCAAGGCGAGTGCCTATGAAGCTATCACGTTTTGGAAAAGGCCCAGAGCCTGTGAAGCTATCGCGTTTTGGAAAAGGCCCGGAGCCTGTGAAGAAGGCGAATGCTTGTGAAGCTATCGCGTTTTGGAAAATGCCCAAAGCTTGTGAAGAAGGCCAACGCCTGTGAAGCTCGCCGCCCGTGACACTCTCACGTAATAATCAGTTGGGGCTGTACACGCCCCGGAGTCTCAGGAGCGCCGACCTCAGGCCCTGGGGCTCCCTCCCATGCCCAGTGGTAGCACTTAGCTCCGCGCTGGTGAGAAGACGTCGAAGACTAGAATAGGTGCCGGGCGTGGATTTTCATTTGCTTTCCATAGTTGGCTTGTTCCTTCCCATTCGAAGTTTTATTGAAGTTGTTGCCGTCTATGGCTTGCGGTTCTTCGGATTTTCGCTCTCCTGCCTTGATTTCTCTTGCGCAAGGCCTCGCGAGGGGGCAGCTGAGCGCCCTCGAGAGTGTTCCTATCCTAGTCGTTCAAAGAGTTCGCGACCTGGGCCCCTTACAGGAGCACCCCTCCAGTCCGTGCCCCACGGGTATCGCGACACAAACAAGGGGCCTGGGTCGGTCGCCCCCCCCCCACGGCCGGGGTCGGGAACTATCCACGCTCAGGCACATAGCCGGAAGGAACGGTAACGAAAGCAAATAATGATTAACAGCAATAACCCAAACACGCCCCCGCGGGGCTCCGCACTATTGTCTTTGTTACATAGGAAAAAGGGAAAGGGAAGAACAAATCCGGCGCGGCTCGCCTCACACCGGCCCGCGAGGAAGGCACGAGCCGCCTCCGGAGCTCAGGCGGACTCCCTCTCGCGCCTCACCAGGGCGCAGCGGCGAAGGGGCTAATCACGGCCACCGCTGGAGGAGTCGCCGTCTGAAGAAGAACCAGAGAAGCTTGAGGAACTCCGAGTGCCGCCAGCCACGCGAGCGCTGCTCCCTCCATCATCACCGGAGCTGGGTTCCTAGCCGCGGTCGTCACCCTCGGGGCAGCACCCCGCGCGGCGACCATCTTCCCTGAATACCCTCACGTAGAGGGCGGCGTCGTCGTCGAACTTGAAGTGTAGGGTGCACCGGCGGCCTAGGCCGCGCGCATGGGCAAACGTCTGCCAATCGCGGGCCAGGGACAGGCTCCCGGCCGCGGAGACCTCCAGGGAGACCCATGAGGCCCGGCTGCAGCAGCCGTCGGCCTGGAGCCAGAGGCCGCCCGGGGCGCCGGCCGGGAGCTCGCCAAGGAGTAAGCGAGGAAGCAGGAGCCGGGTGCTAGCTGGCTCCGCCGACCAGACGACGAACTCCGGCAGCACTTCAGCAGCATGAACGCGCGGCCTGGGGGGACGCGCCGCCGGAGCGCGCCCCCCGTCTGCAGCAACCCGCCCGTCACCGTGCTGAAGATCACCGCCACGGCCGCGGGGAGCCACCGCGGTGGCCACAGGATGCTTGCGAGGGCGCCCTCTCCCACACTTGGGTGGGGCAGAGGCGGGCTCAACCCGGCAGGCCTTCCCCTTCTCGGCGACCGAGAATCTCTTCGACGGGGCCATGAAGAAGAAGGAGGAGCAAGGAGGAATGGACTGGAAGGGCACGCGCGGTCCCGTACTTATAGCCGGCGAAGGCCAACAGCCGGCCTCCACGATCACAGGTAATCATGACACGATCTACATGCAAGGACTTGTCCAACTCGCGCGGTCATCAAGGCGTCGTGGGGAAGTGGAGACGCCCACGTCCCATCAACCGCCACGCGGCGCCCAAGGCCGCAGGCTGTTAGGGCCCACGGCGTTTCGTCCTCGCCCTTTCGCCTCTTAGCACGGCCAAGTCCGGGCGCGCCTTGGGCCCGGGGGCTACTGACGGCGTTCTGGGAACGGGGGTCCCCAGACTTGCCTGCCTGCGGCTTGCAGTGTGGCTCAAAGGAGGCCTAGCATGGCCCATCTTCATCAACACAAGGCTCAAGACCCTTGCGAGGGGCCAAGCCTCGCGAGGTGGACGACATGGAGCTTCCTCAGGCACGGCCTTGTCAGGCTGGCTCGCGAGGAGGCGGAGAGATCAAGGCGAGGTACATCACGAGGTGCCCGTGACGCAAGCCATGACGACTCAGGGCACCAGGCGGGTGCCAGCGCGCGCAGCGTCCTTCTTTCCTCTTTGGTGCAAAGGGGGCAAGCGCAGCCGCGGAGTATCGAGGCATCAAGCAAAGGTTTCCATTTCGGTGCAACGAGACCAAGACCAGGAGGACTACGAGACGGAGGTCACCGTGGAGCCCAAGATGGTGTCATCACCAGAGCTTTGCGCAGGCGAAGACTGCTTTTGTCAGGATAGTTGATACTTGCTGTCCCCCCTCAAATTAGCCCATCATTGTTGGCTCCCTTCCCGCTCGATATTTGGGAAGAGGACCAGGGCCTCTATAAATAGGACCAGCCACCCGCATAGCAAAGGGGGTTCGGCTCGGAGAGGTTCGGAACGATCGACAAGTGAAAGCAAAGCAGAGAGAGTGAGTGAGAGAGAGAGAAGGGTGACTGAACTCCTCCTAGCAGTTCATCGCCCCAGCCAAGGACAGACCCTCGCGAGGCTGTTCTTCCTTGTATTGTTCATCCTCATCAGCCCCAGGAGGCAATCCACCAACCACACACTGGAGTAGGGTATTAGAACACAACGGTGGCCCGAACCAGTATAAATCTTGTGTCCCTTGTGCAGTTCTTTTAGTAGTTTAGTTCTTTGCGGGGCGGGGAGGTAGAAGGCGTAATCTCCGTGCGCACCCCAGTGTTCGAACCTTAAGTGTCTGCCGGAACCCGAAATCCGACACCACCCACCACCCACTTAGTAGCCACTGTCGACGACTTAACTGACATGCTCGACTTCGACTCTGAAGACATCGACGGTATGGACAACGATGCAGGAGCCGAAGAGGAACCACTGCCCACAGGGCACTAGACAGCCACCTCATCATACGATATATACATGGTGGACACACCCAAAGAAGGCAATGGCGACAAGACAGCGGAGGATTATCCCTCCAAGAAGCAACCCAAGCGCCGACGTCAGCGGCGCCGCTCTAAGTCCCACCAAAGAAAAAATGGTGATACCGGCATAGGAGATAATAACACTCTGGATAGTGCTGAAGATGGCAACAATCCCCTCCAGCATGATCTAGGACAGGAGGATGGAGAGGCCAGCCCTCCAGAGAGAGCGGCAGATGGAGAGGCGGAGGATGATAATTACAGGCCCCCCTCCGAAGACGAGGCAAGCCTCGACGATGACAAATTCGTCGTGCCAGAGGATCCCGTCGAACAAGAGCGCTTCAAGCGCCGGCTTATAGTCACGACAAATAGCCTTAAGAAAAAGCAACAACAGCTTCAAGCTGATCAAGATCTGCTAGCTGATAGATGGACTGAAGTCCTCGCGACCGAGGAATATAAACTCGAACGCCCCTCCAAGAGTTACCCAAAATGCAGGTTGCTACCCCGACTGGAGGAAGAAGCGTATGACGCGGAGGCATTCCAGCCAAAATCTCAGCCTGCACCCCAGCGCCATTCAAAAAAAGGCATGGGGAAATACGCCAGACTTGCGAGACGTATTGGAGGACAAAGCAAAACATGCAAGATCGATCTATGGATCACGAGGGCGCCCCACTATGCGAGACGATAAACGTCACGCCGGATACCAGTAAAAGTAAATCCGGCCGGGCCGAACATAGCGGGCAAGACTCATTGGAGCTGCGTCGTGATATAGCCCAGTATAGAGGTGCCGCACACCCCTTATGCTTCACAGACGAAGTAATGGATCATCAAATCCCAGAGGGTTTCAAACCCGTAAATATAGAATCATACGACGGCACAACAGATCCTGCGGTATGGATCGAGGATTTCCTCCTGCATATCCACATGGCACGCGGTGATGATCTACACGCCATTAAATACCTCCCACTCAAACTCAAAGGACCAGCTCGGCATTAGCTCAATAGCTTGCCAGCAGAGTCCATTGGCTGTTGGGAGGATCTGGAAGCCACATGCCTCGACAACTTTCAGGGCACTTATGTGCAACCACCAGATGCCGATGACTTGAGCCACATAATTCAGCAGCCAGAGGAATCGGCCAGGAAATTCTAGACACGGTTCCTAACAAAGAAAAATCAAATCATCGACTGTCCGGATGCAGAGGCTCTTGCAGCTTTCAAGCATAACATCCGCGATGAGTGGCTAGCCCGGCACCTTGGTCAGGAAAAGCCGAAATCTATGGCAGCCATCATGACACTCATGACCCACTTTTGTGCGGGAGAAGACAGTTGGCTGGCTTGCAGTAAGAACATATCAAAGAACCATGGTACTTCGGATACCAAGGACGGCAGTAGCAGGTCATGTCACAACAAGCATAAGCGCCGCATTAACAGCGACAATACCGAGGATACGACAGTCAATGCCGGATTCAAAGGCTCTAAACCCGGTCAGCGGAAAAAGCCATTCAAAAGAAGCACTCTGGACCCGTACAATTTGGACCGTATACTCGTTCGCTTGTGTCAAATACACGGCACCCCCGACAAGCCAGCCAACCACACCAATAGGGATCGTTGGGTGTTCAAGCAGGCCGGCAAGTTAATTGCCGAAAACAAAGAATCAAAGATAAGGGGCCACATAGCGATGACGAGGAGGAGCCCCGGCATTCGAACACCGGAGGACATAAGAGGTTCCCCCCACAAGTGCAGACGGTGAACATGATATACGCAACCCACATCCCAAAGAGGGAGCGGAAGCGTGCGCTCAGGGACGTATATGCGTTGGAGCCAGTCGCCCCAAAGTTCAACCCGTGGTCCTCCTGTCCGATCACCTTCGATCGAAGGGACCACCCCACTAGTATCCGTCATGGCGGATACTACGCACTGGTCCTAGACCCAATCATTGGCGGATTTCACCTCACTCGAGTCCTTATGGATGGCGGCAGCAGCCTGAACCTACTTTACCAGGACACAGTGCGCAAAATAGGTATAGACCCTTCAAGGATCAAACCCACAAAAACGACCTTTAAAGGCGTCATACTAGGTGTAGAGGCCCATTGCACAGGCTCAGTCACACTGGAAGTGGTCTTTGGATCCCTGGATAACTTCCGAAGCGAAGAGTTAATCTTCGATATAGTCCCGTTCCGCAGTGGTTATCATCCACTGCTCGAGCGAACCACATTCGCAAGATTCAATGCGGTACCGCATTATGCATACCTCAAGCTCAAGATGCCAGGACCTCAGGGGGTCATCACAGTCAATGGAAACACAGAGCGCTCTCTCCGCACGGAGGAGCACACTGCGGCCCTCGCAGCAGAAGCATAAAGCAGCCTCTTAAGGCAATCCACTAGTTCGGCGATTAAGGACCTGGACAACTTCAAGCGCACCCGGAGTAATCGGCAACTGGACCTCCTGGCACGTCCCGAGCTCGCATAGCAATGCGGTCCCCACCCCGGCCCCAGCCAAACGGCGAAATTCGTGCCACGCGTACACAATTACGCATTAAAAATACCATGGGCACAGGTGGGGAGGGGGTCACAACTACGGCACGCCCCAATACGCGGCTTAAACTGCACTAGGGACTTCCCACTTTGTTATTTTTCTCTTTCAGGACATTAATCTCTGGAAACCCTGTCCGGCAGCATGGTTGCTGAACACATGATGCATCAACCAAGGAGGCAGAAAGCTACATCACACCACGGAACTCCCAGGTGGATTACGATAAGGAGTGAAATACTTACTTTAATACTATTCCTCAGCTTGCCCTTGGAGGGGACATAGTCCTACTTTTTGCTTATCGCACTACTTGTATCATCCTGCTCTAACACACGTTTTTTAATAAACAATGCATTGCATTAAGGCTTTTATTGCATTCTTCCTTTATATATATATATATATATATATATGTTCATTCACGACATCCAGCACCCGTACACTCTGGTACGGCCAATACGCTAGGGGCTAAGCATACCCCACAATACGGCGTGAGAAGTCCGAACACTTTCAATAGTGCGGCACCCTGAACTTATAGCACTATATGCATCAGCTCCGAATCATGTCTTGGGTCAATAGTTGGGTTTGCCCGGCTCCCATGTTTTGGTACCTTACGTTCCGCTATATCAGCTACGGTAGCACTGGGAGAACTACTGCGATTGTGCCCCGGTTCTGCTGGGCTAAGCACCTCAGTAGAGAAAGCTAAAACTGACTGTCATGATAAGGCAAGAGACTGGTCGCTGTTCGAGAGGTTTTCGAGTCCTTAAAGACTTATGCCGCTTAGAGCGAGGAGTCGGCCCTGTCCGGCTTAAGGCGTGTATCGCGCCCCAGATTCGGCCTTCCGAATACTAGGGGCTTCGCTGAAATTTAAAATTATAGAATTCTATGGCTAAGTGAGAGTGATAACGCATTATAGTCCGATTGCCTTGTTTGTTGTGCTGAGCACCTCCCTCGAAGGACCCAAAAATGGGAACAAGAGTGCTCAGGTTTATCTCGAACACCCCAGCACTCGTGGCATGGGGGCAGAAGCCAACGACTAGCCATCTCTCAGATTTGATAAACAGCCAAATAGAAGGTAATATTTTAAATTCAAACAAGCGTTGCATAACGCATATGAACAAGTTTTAATAGATAAAGGATCACACGAGCGAGTCTACTCAAATATTACATCTTTCATACACTCGTCCGCTACGAGATGGGCACCCTTCAGGACACCCTCATAGTACATCTCGGGGTGGTGATGCTCTTTGCCCGTCGGCGGCCCTTCCTTAATCAGCTTCACGGCATCCAGCTTGGCCCATTGCACCTTCACACGGGCGAAAGCCCGGCATGCACCTTCGATGCAGACAGACCGCTTGATGACTTACAGCCATGGGCAGGCATCCACGAGCCGCCTCACCAGGCCGAAGTAGCTGTTGGGAAGGGCATCGCCAGGCCACATCCGGACTATAAAGCCCTTCATGGCCTGTTCGGCCGCCTTGTGTAGCTCGACCAGCTGCTTTAGCTGGTCGCTCATGGGCACCGGGTGTTCGGCCCCAGTATACTGAGACCAGAACAACTTCTCCGTTGAGCTTCCCTCCTCGTCCTGGTAAAACTGCGCGGCATCCGACACGCTGCGGGGCAAATCTGCGAACGCTCCTGGAGAGCTCCGGATTCGGGTAAGTAACAAGTAATTTACTTTCACATGCTTGCTCTGCATAAAGAATGCCTTACCCGCCACTATTTTCTTCATTGCCTCAATCTCTTGGAGGGCTTTTTGGGCTTCAGCCTTGGCATTTTTCGCGCTTTCGAGGGCCACGGCAAGCTCGGACTCTCGCGTCTTCGAGTCATGTTCCAACGCCTCATGCTTCGACACGAGAGCTTGGAGGTCTTGCTACACCTCATCCACCCGTGCCTTCTGCCTTTCCCAGTCGGTGTGCTCCTTGGCCTCTTTGTCTTTGGCCTCGGATAACGCTTGCTTCAGGGTCGCCACCTCGGTCGTGGCCCCTGTCAAATTTATGATGATCTTGTCATTTTGGAATCACGTCTTCTTTTATATATACATATCTATAGACATGGTATTACTTACCCTTGTTCTCTTCGAGCTGCCTCTTGGCAAGGCCGAGCTCTTTCTTGGACCCCTCAAGGTCCTGCTTCAATGCGGCAACCTCCGCAGTCTGTGCGGCAGAGGCCAGCAGCAAAGCCTGCATACACATATATACATACTTATGTTAGACTCCTGCGATATTGTTTGATCCTCTATTCGGCTTTTCTTTTTGAACATTGAACAGAGCATCAGGGGCTACTGTCTATGCGGTAATATTTTTCCTATATTTCAAAAACTTACCTCAAAGCCTGTTAGAAGGCTGGCACAGGCTTTAGTCAATCCGCTCTTGGTGGACTAAACCTTCTGGACCACCACACTCATAATAGTGCGGTGCTCCTCGTTGATGGAAGCGCTGCGAAGCGCTCCTAGCAGATTGTCCGGTGCCTCTGGATGGACAGAGGTCACCGACATAGGCATCTTGCCCCTCTTGGAAGGAGGCCACCTGCCCGAGCCCGGAACCACTGGAGGTTCCGGCGCGGTGTTCGGCTGAGGGCCAAACTCGGAGCCCTCGAGGGCCTTGTTCCCTCTGCTCCCGGGGTCCGTAAGGTCGCCTTGAGGCGCCTCCGGTACTGTCTCCCCTCGACCCGTTGCCTCTTGAGACAACACCTCGGCGTTGTCCGTAGGGCAAGGGGAGGTGGCGGTTGGAAGTGGATCGCTATCCATATCCGACGAGTGCAGGGAGCCGTCCGGCAAGGATACGTCGATACGGGCTCGGGACGGTCTACATAATCATGATTCGGTGTTAGGAGAAGCAGTGCGACAAAGGAATGCTATGAGTTACTCTGGTATCCGAATACTTACGACTTCGCCAGGGGCTTGGCCCTGGGCAACCACTCGTCTTCGCCTTCGGCGGCGGTGGTGGAACTATCCTGAATGAGAGTCCTTCCCTTCTTGGACCCTTCGGCCCCCCAGTTGGGGCGGCCTTCCTTTTCTTCTCTCCCCCGACTGGAGGGGGAGCGTCTTCATCTTCCTCCTCGTCTTCGTGGGAGGAGTGTGCCGTGGAGTTACCGGATGATAAGTCTGATAGACCCTGGCATCGGGAACTCTTTCGGGTTCCCTTGGCCTTCTTGGTCTTCTCCGGCACCTTGTAAGGAGCCGGAGTCAGCATCTCCGTCAGGAGAGCGTCTGCTGGGCCTTCGGGCAAAGGAGCTGGACAGTCGATCTGTCCGGCCGTCTCCTACCAGTCCTGTCAAAGGTACGGGAGCTTAGATCCCGCATAGAGTCAAACTATGAAAAAGAAGCATCCTGTAAAAGATAAAACAACTTACCGTGTTGGCTTGGCGCTTCGCGCAGAATCCGCGATCCTCGGTAGTGGGAGGGAGAACCTCGGCGCCCTTGAATAGCACCTTCCAGGCATCCTCGTGTGTTGTGTCGAAGAGCCTGTTCAGAGTTTGGTGCTGGGCCGGGTCGAACTCCCACAAGTTGAAAGCCCGTTGTTGACACGGGAGGATCCGGCAGATGAGCATGACCTGGACTACGTTGACGAGTTTGAGCTTCTTGCTCACCATGTTTTGGATACATGTTTGGAGTCCGGTCAGCTCTCCCGAACTACCCCAGGACAGGCCCTTCTCTTGCAAGGAGGTGAGCCGCGTGGGGATGCCAGATCGGAACTCGGGGGCCGCTGCCCATGCAGGGTCACGCGGCTCGGTGATGTAGAACCACCCCGATTGCCACCCCTTTATGGTCTCCACGAAGGAGCCCTCGAGCCATGTGACGTTGGGCATCTTGCCCACCATGGCGCCTCCGCACTCCGCCTAGCGGACACTCACTACCTTCAGCTTGACATTGAAGGTCTTCAGCCATAAGCCGAAGTGGGGCTTGATGTGGAGGAAGGCCTCGCACACGACGATAAACGCCGATATGTTGAGGATGAAGTTCGGGGCCAGATCATGGAAATCCAGGCCATAGTAGAACATGAGCCCCCGGACGAATGGGTGGAGAGGGAATCCCAATCCGCGGAGGAAGTGGGTAAGGAACACTACCCTCTCGTGGGGCCTGTGGGTGGGGATGAGCTGCCCCTCATCTGGGAGCCGGTGCGCGATGTCGTCGGGCAGGTATCCGGCTCTCCTCAGCTTCTTGATGTGTCCCTCCGTGACGGAGGATACCATCCACCTGCCTCCCGCTCCGGACATGGTTGGAGAAGGTTGAGGTGGGAAATGCGGACTTGGGCGCTGGAGCTCGAGTGTGCGAAAATGGATGAGCAAAGGAGGAAGAAGGCGTGGATGAAAAGGTGAATCCTTGTCCCCTTATATGGGTGGACGAAACTATGCGTCCCCACCAGCCTGGTAAAACTCGCTTATCCCCCAAGCGTCGTAATCGATGGCGCGGTTGGGTTACCCATGCCTGTATTGATGAGAATCCCGCAATAAGGGGGACGTGATCCCTGCTTTGACAAGACGTGTCAGGAAACTGCTTCGCGTTATGTGCGGGGCTAGTTGAAGGAAACGGTTCGAATAATCACCGGGCCATGAAATAACGTCATGTTGCCGAAACATGTCAGCAAATTAGATTTGTGGAAATATTATTCTCTCTACGTTGGTATGTGGAACTTATTTTGCAGGGTCGGAAACTATCTTGTATTCAAATTCTTCCGGGGTGTATTCAGAGGAGGAACCCGCCTTGCAATGCCGAAGACAATACTGTGCATCAGACTCATCGTCATTGAAGCCTGGTTCAGGGGCTACTGAGGGAGTCCTGGATTAGGGGGTCTCCGGACAGCCGAACTCTATCCTTCGGCTGGATTGTTGGACTGTGAAGATACAAGATTGAAGACTTCGTCTCGTGTCCGGATGGGACTCTACTTGGCGTGGAAGGCAAGCTAGGCAGTACGGATATGGATATCTCCTCCTTTGTAACCGACCTTGTGTAACCCTAACCCCCTCCGGTGTCTATATAAACCGAAGGGTTTTAGTCCGTAGGACAACATACAATCATACCATAGACTAGCTTCTAGGGTTTAGCCTCTCCGATCTCATGGTAGATCAACTCTTGTAATACCCATATCATCAAGAATAAATCGAGCAGGACATAGGGTTTTACCTCCATCAAGAGGGCCCGAACCTGGGTAAAACATCATGTCCCCTGCCTCCTGTTACCATCCGCCTAGACGCACAGTTCGGGACCCCCTACCTAAGGTCCGCCGGTTTTGACACCGACAAAGGGGTTGCTATAAACACTAGTAAAGTATACATCAATAACATGTATATCCAATATACCTTTGTTCAGTATGCCATCCTTCTTATCCGCAAAGTATCTAGGGCAGTTCCACTTCCAATGACCATTTCCTTTGCAGTAGAAGCACTCAGTTTCAGGCTTGGGTCTAGCTTTGGGCTTCTTCATGGGAGTGGCAACTTGCTTGCCATTCTTTTTGAAGTTCCCTTTTTTCCCTTGCCGTTTTACATGAAACTAGTGGTCTTGTCAACCATCAACACTTGATGCTTTTCTTGATTTCTACCTTCGCCGATTTCAGCATTGCGAAGAGCTTGGGAATTACTTTCGTCATCCCTTGCATATTATAGTTCATCACGAAGTTCCAGTAACTTGGTGATAGTGACTAGAGAACTCTGTCAATCACTATTTTGTCTGGAAGATTAATTCCCACTTGATTCAAGCAATTGTAGTACCAAGACAATCTGAGCACATGCTCACTGGTTGAGCTATTCTCCTCCATCTTGTAGGCAAAGTACTGTCAGAGGTCTCATACCTCTCGACACAGGCATGGGCATGAAATACGAATTTCAACTCTTGGAACATCTTATATGTTCCATGGCGTTCAAAACATTTTTGAAGTCCTGGTTCTGAGCCATAAAGCATGGTGTACTAAACTATCAAGTAGTCATCATACCGAGCTTTGCCAAACGTTCATAACATCTGCATCTGCTCCTGCAATAGGTCCGTCACCTAGCGGTGCATCAAGGACATAATTCTTCTGTGCATCGATGAGGATAATCCTCAGATCACGGACCTAGTCCGCATCATTGCTACTATCATGTTTCAACTTATTTTTCCCTAGGAACATATCAAAAAATAAAACAAGGAAGCTATACGCGAGCAATTGATCGACAATATAGATATGCAAATACTATCAGGGCTAAGTTCATGATAAATTTAAGTTCAATTAATCAAATTACTTAAGAACTCCCACTTAGATAGACATCTATCTAATCATCTAAGTTATCATGTGATCCATATCACTAAACCATGTCCGATCATCACGTGAGATGGAGTAGTTTTCAATGGTGAACATCACTATGTTGATCATATCTACTATATGATTCACGCTCGACCTTTCGGTCTTAGTGTTCCGAGGCCATATCTGCATATGCTAGGCTCGTCAAGTTTAACCCAAGTATTCTGCATGTGCAAAACTGGCTTGCACCCGTTGTATGTGAATGCAGAGCTTATCACACCCAATCATCACATGGTGTCTCGGCATGACGAACTATAGCAATGGTGCATACTCAGGGAGAACAATTATACCTTGAAATTTTGTGAGAGATCATCTTATAATGCTACCGTCGAACTAAGCAAAATAAGATGCATAAAGGATAAACATCACATGCAATCAATATAAGTGATATGATATGGCCAGCATCATCTTGTGCCTTTGATCTCCATCTCCAAAGTACCTCTATGATCACCATCGTCACCGGCTTGACACCTTGATCTCCATCAAAGCATCGTTGTCGTCTCGCCAATTATTGCTTCTACAACTATCGCTACCGCTTAGTGATAAAGTAAAGCAATTACATGGCGATTTCATTTCATACAATAAAGCGACAACCATATGGCTCCTGCCAGTTGTCGATAACTGTGTTACAAAACATGATCATCTCATACAATAAAATTTAGCATCATGTCTTGAACATATCACATCACAACATGCCCTGCAAAAACAAGTTAGACGTCCTCTACTTTGTTGTTGCAAGTTTTACGTGGCTGCTACGGGCTGAGCAAGAACCGTTCTTACCTACGCATCAAAAACCAAAACGCGGTATAGTCATTGCTTTTTGATCTTCAAAAAGAACCCTATTCATTGAATGCGATTCCACTAAAGTTGGAGAAACAGACACCCACTAGCCACCTGTGTGTGAAGCACGTCGGTAGAACCAGTCTCGTGTAAGCGTACGCGTAATGTCGGTCTGGGCCGCTTCATCCAGCAATACCGCCAAATCAAGAATCAACTAGTGACAGCAAGCAATATGTATATACCCACGCCCACAACTCCTTTGTGTTCTTCTCGTGCATATAACATCTACGCATAAACCTGGCTCGGATGCCACTATTGGGGAATGTAGTAATTTCAAGATGTTCCTACGCACACGCAAGATCATGGTGATGCATAGCAACGAGAAGGGAAGAGTGTTGTCCATGTACCTTCGTAGACCGTATGCGGAAGCGTTATGACAACGCGGTTGATGTAGTCGTATGTCTTCATGATCGACCGATCCTAGTATCGGAAGTACGACACCTCCGCGATCTGCACACGTTCGGCTCGGTGACGTCCCATGAACTCTCGATCCAGCTGAGTGTCGAGGGAGAGCTTCGTCAGCACGACGGCATGATGATGGTGATGATGATGCTACCGTCGTAGGGCTTCGCCTAAGCACTACGATGATATGACCGAGGTGGATTATGGTGGAGGGGGGCACCGCACGCGGCTAAGGGATCAATGATCAACTTGTATGTCCATGGGGTGCCCCCTCCCCCTTATATAAAGGAGTGGTGGAGGGGAGGGGCCGGCCCTCTCTATGGCGCGCCCTAGGGGAGTCCTATTCCCAATGGGAGTAGGATTCCCCCTTCCCTAATTGGACTAGGAGAGGAAGGGAAGGAGGAGTAGGAGAGAAGGGAAGGAGGAGTAGGAGAGAAGGAAAGGCCCCCCCAAACCTATTCCAATTTGGCCTCCTACCCAAGGGGGGCGCACCAGCCCCTTGTTGGCTGGTGTGCTTCCTTCTTGTGGCCCATAAGGCCCATAACTTCTCCTGGGGGGTTCCGGTAACCTCCCGGTACTCCGGAAAAATGCCCGAACCACTCGGAACCATTCTTATGTCCAAACATAGACTTCCAATATATCGATCTTTATGTCTCAACCATTTAGAGACTCTTCGTCATGCCCGTGATCACATCCGGGACTCCGAACAACCATCGGTTCATCAAAACACATAAACTCATAATATAGATCGTCACCGAACGTTAAGCGTGCAGACCCTACGGGTTTGAGAACTATGTAGACATGACCGAGACTCACTTTCAGTCAATAACCAATAGCGTAACCTAGATGCTCATATTGGTTTCTACATATTCTACGAAGATCTTTATCGGTCAAACTGCATAACAACATACGTTGTTCCCTTTGTCATCGGTATGTTACTTGCCCGAGATTCGATCGTTGGTATCTCAATACATAGTTCAATCTCGTTACTGGCAAGTATCTTTACTCGTTCCATAATGCATGATCCCGCAATTAACTCATTAGTCACAATGCTTGCAAGGCTTATAGTGATGTGCATTACCGAGGGGGCCCAGAGATACCTCTCCGATACTCGGAGTGACAAATCCTAATCTCGATCTATGCCAAGTCAACAAACACCATTGGAGACACATGTAGAGCACCTTTATAATCACCCAGTTACGTTGTGACATTTGGTAGCACACAAAGTGTTCCTTCGGTATTTGGGAGTTGCATGATCTCATAGTCTTAGGAACATGTATAAGTTATGGAGAAAGCAATAGAAACAAACTAAACGATCATCATGCTAAGCTAACACTACAAGAAATACGTCAACTTGTGACCACCACTATTGGTCACTGAATGGTCACAAATTTCCATTTGTGACCTTTTTGTGACCAAAAACATAAGGTCAAAAGCTGGCCGTCGTAAACTGACTATATCGACCTTTCTTCTGGAATGGTCATAGACGTTTATGACAAAAATACATCTACTGTGGCGTTTTGGTCACTAGCAACCTCCCCAGGCCACGTAGGCATCCAGCGTGGCAATCTGACGTGGCACAAGATTCAGCCCGGTCCAATTCGGTTTTCTACATGGGCCTAGCCCAACAATTCGGCCTTTTTAATGTATTTTTTCTTGTTAATTTTGACTAGCTACATGGGCTTGGGCCATTAATTCGGCCTTTTTTTCTAAGATGCAGCCTTTTACAGTCTACTGGTTTTTATTTTCGTCCTTTTTTTGCCACTGGTCCCACCAATCAGATTGGTCCCACTTGTCATGCTTATCACAAAATTGATCCCACACATCAAAAATTTCAAAATCTGTCAAACAACCATTATAACTTGTCAGGTTTCCATTTCACGGGTATTCAAAGCACATACACAATCATTGTTTCGAACAGACCAAAGAGAAAAAAGCACATACAAGTTGGTCCAAAACAATACTGCATTAATCTATTACAATCGTTACAGTATATTACAACCCAGATATGCCTACAACTACAACACATAATATGCTACTCTTTGCTGATATGCTTCACAGCTTCGGACATGGATTCACACTTCACTTGTGCAAAAAATTGTACAAGTTACATTCCAGTAAACAAACTGTACAAGTTGACGATTCCCTGCTGCATATACATATCACTTGTGTCATGTTTGGGGGTTCAGAATGTACACAACATGTTTATGGTAGATGAACTACAGCTGCTAGGAATAGTAAAGCAAAGATGTACTGCCACTAATCAGCAAAGACATAACATTTTCTCAGAGTTAATGATAGCATATTTAACCGTAAATAACAGAATAATGCAATAAATTGGTATATAGCAAGGTACTGAGCATAGGCCAGGTCAACAATAAATTGGTACTAAATCTAGAAATCACCATCTAAAATTTAGTTAATGAGACATTTTAGAATCAACTTGACAATTGATAGTAATGTTTGCATAGGACACATCCAGAACTAAAATTATACATAAATGCCTAAATTTCAATGCCCGATGCCCAAAATGTAAGATGATGGTTCTGGAAAAATAGTAAACTTGCAACCAGATTTAAAGAAAAGAAAATAGCAAGGTGCTGCCATGACCAAATCCTAACCAGAATGCATTTAATAAAATGGATTGCTTCTAGCTGCTGTAATGACATGTTCCATCAGGCCATGATCAAGTACTCCAGACCATTGCATGCTTTGCAAAAAGAAATACTAGATGAATCTCACTAACAGGAGCACTAGGTGATTAGTGGAAGTAATCTGCAGATTACACAGTGAACAAGTGAAGAATTTATCTCTCCCTGTGGAAGAACTAAGTTGATCAAGACATGCAGCAACAGCAGGAGAAGCCTTGCATCATTGGTTTGGTCGGGTCGTCCACCACACTAGCCACCATCACGTACCCGTCGCCATCAGCAACATTGCTCCTGCAGCAGCAACAGATAACCATTTATAAATTAAACGGACCATGTACAAGGTTATACTAAGAATGTAAGTACAGTCCAGCTACACGTACAAGGTTATACTAAGCATGTAAGTACAGTCCAACTATAAAGTGGATGGCAAAGTGTGGCTGCTGTTGTTGCTACTTTAGCCAACTAAGCTAATTAATCTAATCAACCTAATACACTTCTCTCAAAAAAGAAAAAATTAACTTCAAATATTGAGTACAGCAGCAACATCTACTTGTTACTGGAGTTCCAGTTCAATATTGAGTACAGATCCCTCTAAAATTCCTTGGCACAAGTGCGTCACATATTCATCAACTTAGCATCAGAAGTAGTGAGCACGAGAAGAGGGGGAGGGAGATGGAGGAGCTACCTGCCACGGTCGCAATGGAAGCAGAGGAGCATACCCCTCTTGCCCCCCAGCCCCCTGAAGCAGGACAGGGCTGCCGGCTGGGTGCGCCCCTACTCCTCCGCCTCCTCACCCTGAACATAGCAAGTTTCAGATGTTCAGAATAGTGAGATGATTCCATACAAAGTAGAATAGTTGTACTTGGCAATGCACACTAGCTAACAGAATGCCCACAATAAATATTTTGGCTAAACTACTTTCCTTGACAGCTTTACAAATTACAACAATGATTCATCTCACTATTTCTAGAGGAATCAACCCAACCCCTGTTGCTTTCTGACTATTCCATACAAAGTAGAACACTGAACTGGCCCAAGTTGTAGGCTATACTGATCTTTAAGGTGTAGATAAACTAAAGAACTAACAAAGATTTAACCGATCCAGAGTGTGAGGTCCCTAATCCAACACCCCCGCTACGCATAGACAAAATTTTGATACTAGACAAGATTTAGATTTAGATTTTGGAAGGTGATCATCCCATTCAAGTGACCATGCATACTAGACAAACGTCACAGGATGCATATCAAAAAATACATCAGAGATGCATTCAAAAAAACATGAACATCACATGATATCCATCTGTCCCGTGCAAGTTTCAGGAATAATAATGGCACGCATAGGGCAATCTTTATCTTGAGAGAAACAAGCAGGCCACACATTTGAACATGAACAATAGACATACATCTGAGCATGTATTTCACATTGGGAAGATAATAATGTCAGAGCCCTAGATGTCATCAGTTAATAAGATAGATGGGGAAATGAGATGGTCACCTATCCCAATCCTCACGATCCGCGTAGGTCTCCTCCTGGTAGCCATGGGGGTCTGCCTGCTCTCCCTGGTCCGGCTGGTCTCCGTCATCAACATGGCCTCCCCTGAAAAAACGACAAGGGTGGTGAGGGGGATTGAGGAGAAGAGAGGTCGGAGAAGAAGGGGGAGGTCAGATCGGGGGACGTTGCCTCCTGTGGTCGGGGTAGTGCTGCTGGTGGTGGTGCTGCGGCGGCTGGTCTTCATGGGCGTCGGGGGCGGCGACGGTGTTGGCCTTGTACTTGGCGGCCTTCTTGCTGGCCCTGGTGGGCTTGTCGGGGTTGTCGGGCGGGACGACCATCTTGACGACATGGGCGACGGCCTCGTTGCCCGAGGCGCCATCGGCCAGGTCGAGCAGGTCGAAGATCCCCATCCCGATGGTGGCGGCAAGGTGTGAGAGAGAAGGTGGGAGAGGCGAAGAGCGTGTGGTGCCGCCCGGGAGGGAGGGCGTCGGGGGTGGGGGGGACTGTCGGTGGGGGAGACCGGACACGGGCAGGGAGGTCGCTGGTGGAGCAACGTGGCTGCCAGATCGGGGAGGGTTAGGTGGAAATCCTAACCCTAGAAGAGAAGGAGGAGGGGGGACGCCATGGCCGTGCCTGGCCAAGTGGATATGGGGGATGAAGGCGAGGGGAGGGGGTCGGCGGTGGGTGGGGGCTGCGGTGGTGGGTGGGGATGGCGGCAGTGGGAGATGAGGGAGACGAAGGCGGAGAGGAGACGAGGGAGAGGAGGGTGGGGATGGATCGGATCTGGAGAAATGGTGGGTGGGTAGGTGGGTTAGGGTTTTGGTTTTTTCAGGAGAGGATCAACCGTTGGATGGGCGCGTGATGGATGGCTCGGATCGTGTCCAACTTGGTGATCCGCGTGGAGGTGGTTCCTCGCTTCTCATTGGTTGGCTGGCTCACGCTCGAAAATCCAAATTTTGGACCCAAATCTCTGATTTTTTTATAAATGCCTACAAATGTGTGTTGCAATATTGGACCATACCATTTTCCAAAAGGCGGCTGTTAGGTGCCAGTCAATCGGCCTAATTTTGGGTCGGTCGCCTCACGACCCTACGATGTTTTCGTGTGTAACCATTTGATTCACCCCCACATTATACTTTCTTCCCCATCTTGCTCATTCTCTATCAGATAGAACACATAGTTGACCCTCCCGCCGTTGCGCCGTCGCGCACAACCGTAGTTTGTGGCCTAAACGTTGGCATCACCCCAACGTGCTCTAGTTGTAGCATTCGCCGGTTCTAGCACCTTCCCGAGGCTACTCACCGCCAGGGATGAAGCATCCTCAATCAACAGTTCCAGCAACCCATCTAGCCGGTTCCAGTAAATTACTTTACCACTTCTAGCACCCCCACCGTAAATTGCTCAATGCTAAGGATGCAGCATGCCAAATTCATTTTCCTTTTTCAAGTGCCAAAAATGAGTATTTTTAAATAACCTAGCAAATAATTGTCAAAAAATTGGACGAAATCATTTTTCTAAAATACTAGGTCATATTTAATGCACAATTGAAAAATGGTTGGGTGTCAAAAGATTTGATCCACCTCTGGTGAAAAAGACAAATTCCCGCCGATTCAGCAGGAAGCGGGTCAAATTTGAACTGTAGCTACCTCATAGTTTGCTCTTTATTTTTTCCAAAAATCATTTCTAGGTAAAGAAGTATCTATTTAATCATAGAAACACCAAAAAAATTCCAAGATTCAACCACTAGCTAGTAACGGTCATGCCCGCCGTTTTGACCGCATTTTGAAACGGGCATAAAAAATTCAAGAAAAACAAAAAATTGGGAAACCTTCGCATTGTGTCATTATATGTGACCAAGTTTCCAGGAAAAATAATAAACTTGTAATACGGCAATTATTTTAAAAAAGTGTTTTCAGAAATGAGCTATCATGCGTGAAGATTCATGGCTTTCAAGCCAATTGATCAATCTTATGGCCATATTCATGGCATAGTTTGTTCAAATGATCTCATATTGTGCACAAGGGTGCATATTGGAATGGCAAACAATGTTGCGTAAGGAAGTTTTCATTTTCTTTGGACGAAAAAACCATTTTCCATTTTTCGAGTGCCCAAAAGGAGGTTTTTTTGTGAAGGACCTCCCAAGTAATTGTTGCAAAATTGGACTAAATCATTTTTCTAAAATACTAGGACATATTTAATGCAAAATAGACAAAATGGTTGGGTGTAAAAAGTTTTGATCCACCTCTCATGAAAAAGACAAATTTCCGCCGATTCAGCTGGAAGCGGGTCAAATTTGAACTGCAGCTGTCTCATAGTTTGCTATTTATTTTTTTTTCAAAAATCATTTCTAGGTACATAAGTACCTATTTAATCATAAAAACACCAAAAAAATTCCAAGATTCAACCACTAGCTAGGAACGGTCATTCCCGCCGTTTTGACTGCATTTTGAAACGGGCATAAAAATTCAAAAAAACTCAAAAAATTGGGAAACCTTTGCATTGTGTTATTATATGTGGCCAAGTTCCCAAGAAAAATAACAAACTTGTAATACGACAATTATTTTAAAAAAAGTGTTCTCAGAAACGAGCTATCACGTGTGGAGATCAATGGCTTTCAAGCCAAATGATCAATCTTATGGCCACATACATGGCATAGTTTGTTCAAATGATATCATATTGTGCACAAGGGTGCATATTGGAATGACAAACAATGTTGCTTAAGGAATTTTTCATTTTCTTTGGACGAAAAATTCATTTTCCATTTTTTGAGTGCCCGAAAAGAGATTTTTTTATGAAGGGCCTACCATATATTAGTTGCAAAATTGTAACAAGTCAATTTTGTAAAATACTAGGACATATTTAATGCACAATTGACCAAATGGTTGGGTGTCAGAAGTTTTGATCCACCTCTCGTGAAAAAGACAAATTTCCGCCGATTCAGCTGGAAGCGGGTCAAATTTGAACTGCATCTGCCTCATAGTTTGCTATTTATTTTTTCCAAAAATCATTTCTAGGTACATAAGTATCTATTTAATCAGAGAAACACCAACAAAATTCCAAGATTCATCCACTAGCTTGGAACGGTCATTCCCGCCGTTTTGACCGCATTTTGAAACGGGCATAAAAAATTCAAAAAAAATTCAAAAAATTGGGAAACCTTCACATTGTTTCATCATATGTGGCCAAGTTCCTAGGAAAAATAACAAACTTGTAATATGGCAATTATTTAAAAAAAGTGTTCTCAGAAACGAGCTATCATGTGTGGAGATCAATGGCATTCAAGCCAAATGATCAATCTTATGGCCACATTCATGGCATAGTTTGTTCAAATGATCTCATATTGTGCACAAGGGTGCATATTGGAATGGCAAACAATGTTGCCTAAGGAAGTTTTCATTTTCGTTGGACGGAAAAACCATTTTCCATTTTTCGAGTGCCCGAAACGAGGTTTTTTTGTGAAGGAACTACCAAATAATTGTCGCAAAATTGGACCAAATCATTTTTATAAAATACTAGGACATATTTAATGCACAATTGACAAAATGGTTGGGTGTAAATTTTTTTGATCCACCTCTCGTGAAAAACACAAATTTCCGCCGATTCAGTTGGAAGCGGGTCAAATTTGAACTGCAGCTGCCGCATAGTTTGCTATTTATTTTTTCCAAAAATCATTTCTAGTTACATAAGGACCTATTTAATCATAAATACATGGTTTGGTGGCGATACGTCGAGGTTTGGGCGGTGGTCGAGGGCCCCAACTCTAGAGCGCGTAAACTCGCATGCCCGTCGCGTGGTCACCGCGTGACCGTAATGTTGCCATGTGTTCTGGGCGGCTTAGGCATGTCTAGTGGGTTGGGCACTCCCCAGGTTGGTGCTAGGAAGAAAATTACAACATAAGATTGTCGGGTTTCGGGTTCCGGCAGACCCTTAAGGTTCGAACACTGGGGTGCGCACGGAAATCTCACCTTCAACCTCTCCGTTTCAATGGGATCTAAACTACTAAAAGAGCTTCACGAAAGACACAAGATTTATACTAGTTCGGGCCATCGATGTGGTGTAATACCCTACTCCAATGTGTGGTGGATGGATTGCCTCCTAGGGCTGGTGAGGATGAACAATACAAGGAAGAACAGCCTCGCGAGGGTCTGTTCTTGGCTGAGGTGATGAACTGTTGTGAAGAGTTCGGTCACCCTCTCTCTCTCTCTCTATCCCTTTTCTCTCCCCCGTCGTCCGAACCGAACGACCAGGAATCGAACCCCTTGCTATGTGGGTGGCTAGTCCTATTTATAGAGGCCCTGGTCCTCTCCCCAAATATTGAGCGGGAAGGGATCCAACAATGGCGGGCTAATTTGAAGGGGGACAGCGAGTACATCTATCCTGACAAAAGCAGTCTTCGCCTGCCAAAGGTTCTGGTGATGACGCCGCGCTGGGCTCCATGGTGACCTCCATCTCATAGTCCTCCTGGCCTTGGTCTCGTTGCACCGAAGTGGCAACCTTTGCCTGATGCCTCGGTACTCCGCTGATATGCTTGCTCCCTTTGCACCAAAGAGGAAAAAGGGACGCTGCGCGCGCTGGCACCCGCCTGGTGCCCCGTGTCGTCATGGCTTGCGTCATGGGCACCTCGCGAGGTACCCTGCCTTGAACTCTCCGCCTCCTCGTGAGCCAGCCTAACGAGACTGTGCCTGAGGATGCACCGTGTCGTCCGCCTCGCGAGGCTTGGCCCCTCGCGAGGGTCTTGAACCTTGTGTTGATGAAGATGGGCCGTGCTGGGCCCCCGCTTGAGCCACGCCGCAGGCCGCAGGCAGGCAAGTCTGGGGACCCCCATTCCCAGAATGCCAACAGTAGCCCCCGGGCCCAAGGCGCGCATGGACTTGGCCGTGCCGAGAGATGAAAGGGCAAGGGCGAAGCGCCGCGGGCCCTAACAGCCTGCGTCCTTGGATGCCGCATGGCGGTTGATTGGACGTGGGCGGCACTGTTCCCCCACACTTCCTTATTGTGCGCCCTGCTAGGCGGCCTGGTAGTTGTACATAGCCGTCCCTTTTCCTATTGCTCGGGTGTCCTCCGTTCTCCCTTCTTTCGAGCGCCTCCCCCTGCCTTCAATCCAATCTGAAATCCCCCCTCCCTCCTTCCCATCGCCATGGCTCCGACGGGGAAGGAGAGAGCAGAGAAATCCATGCCTTCGTCTTGTGCACCGCCAACGGTGGCCCCTCTCGTCGGCCGATCGACTGTGCTCAACCAAGAGTTCCTGGGCAGGGACAGCATGGCCCTAGCCACCATCTTCAACGAGTGCGGAAGGACGACCGCCTGGCCCGCATCCCACTTCTCCATTGACAGGACAGCCACTGAGGTCCCATGTTTTACCGTTGCCTTGTGGGCGGGTCTGGTTCCCCCTTTCTCTGATTTCTTCAATGTCGTGCTTTCGCATTATCAGATCCACTTAATGCATCTCAGTCCTGAGTCCATCACCCTCCTTTCGGTCTTCGCCTTTGTTTGCGAAGCCATGGTGGGCATCCCTCCTTCGGTCGCCCTACTGCGCCACTTCTTCTCGCTGTGTCTCGTCGATCCTTCCCAGCGCTGGGCATGCGTGAGCTTTGCTGCCGAGCCTGTGTACGAGGCGTCTGGAATTGACTTCCGACTCCCCCAGCCCGCGGCCGGGTTCCGCGAGCGATGGTTGTATGTGGACGCGGGGGTGCCCAGCCCCCTGCTATCGGAGCCGACCTCGCCTGCCGTCCCCAATTCGGGTTGGGGCCAGGAGACGCTGAAGAGCCCTCGGCTTGTCTTCGTCTGGCCCCGCTTCGCACTCCTGAGGAAGCAAGGCGTGACAGCGCCCAGGGTGGTGAAGGAGTTTCTGTTGTGCCGTGTCGCTCCCCTGCAGCGGCACTCTCGCCGAATGTGGGCCTTCCGGGGGCACGAGGACGACATGAGGCTCCAGGAAGAAGACCTGGCCCCCGCGGCGCTAAAGTCGGCGCTCCTGACTTTGGCCGGGGACCCCAATCCTGGCAACATCCGGCAAGGCAGGGCCTTGCTATATCTCTGTCAGAGCAAGGCTGACTTTGTGAAGCAGATGCCTGACTTCGACGAGTGGGGGCTGCGCCCCGCCGGTCTCCAAGGGCCTCGCGAGAACCCTGTAGTGGTGACTCCCCTCCCAATCGGCCAAGGCAACTCCTCCTCAAGCGGCGGAGAAGGGAGGAAGGAGGCGCCTAAGGCCGTGGGGGCTCCGGAGGAGGGGGCAGCTCCTGAAGCCGCTCGTGAGGAGACAGCTCCGGAGGAGGGTGCGGCGCCTGAGGCCGCTCGTGAGGAGGCAGCTCCTGAGGCCCGTACTGCTGCGGCTGAAGGTGGTAGGCAGCCGCTCCCAGCGCCCGGGGCCGGGGCCTTGGAGGCCCTGGTCCTGGCTTCCGACGAGGTGATTGGTGGCACGCACCAGGCGGGCGCTCCCGACGCGGGTCATCCTGGTGCCTCGTCCTCGCGGTAGGTTGATCCTTGTGCTCTTCTCTTGGGCCGCTTCCGCGTGGACTTCGAGGCCCTCCGGAGGAAGAGGGAGGCTCTGGGTGTTGACTCCCCTTGTCGCGTGCTGAAGCGCAGGAAGTACTTCGCCACTGACGAGTAAGTCTTTTTCCTCTCTGACTCCCGATCCTCTTGTTGCTTTCGCTGATTCTTGCTCCGCAGGCCCCTTCCAACCGAGATCGCGGAAGTCGCCAAGGCACCGCCTTCCTCGGCTTCGCCTCCTCCGCCATCCTCAAGTGCTCCGAGAAGCTCTGCCCTTCATTCCCTGCGCTTTTCCTTCGCGGGCCTTCTCAGGGGATAGCCAGCCTGTCAGGAACCTCCCGTCTGGTCTTGGGCTGCGACTGGTTGAGGCGCCACCTACGCCCCTCATCTGGAGGCGGGCTGGCCCTTGGTCAGGCTTCTGATATGGCGCGTCCGGCCGTTGGGAGGACGCCAGCCCCCAGCCCCCTGCCTGGAGGGGGACCGATGACCCGCAGCCCCCGGCGCCTGCTTGGGGCGGATGATGACGTGGAAGATGTGCTTGAGCGCGCTCGGGAGCGCCGCTCGTGCCGCCAAGGGTTCCTTCGACGAGCGGCCAACGCGGTGGACCTGCTTGGGGAAGAGCTTGCCGCTGAAGATGCTCGCCTGGAGGCCGAGGGCCTGCACCTAGCTGCAGGGAGGCGTGAGTTGGAAGCCGCCGTCGCTCATGCGCGCCGCCAGCGCGACCTTGATGATGAAGAAGCGAAGGCATCACTGGAGGCCTCCCGAGTGGCCCGGTCCCAGGCCATCGAGGGGGCCTGGAGGGCTGACGGGTGGCGAGAGGCGGCGGAGGAACGAGCTCGCGAGCTCCTGGCCCGGTGCCACTCGTTGCAGGAGCAAGCGGAGCTGCGCGAGGTAGCCCTCGCGTCGATGGAGGTGGCCTCCGATGACCCAGTTGAGCTTCAGAAGCACAAGGAAGCGTTGGCGCTGGAGGCCGCCGAACGCTCCCGTGAGTACGAGAGGCTGGAGACAAGGGAGCGCCTAGTGACGCAGGCGGAGGACGACGTTGCTGCGCGGGAAGCGCGTATCCAGGAGGAGGTTTGTCGTCGGGTGGCGATGGCGCGCCAAGGCCTCGAGCGTAAGTTCGAGGGGAAGCTGTGGATGATCCGGGTCGAGGCTGAAGGCAGAACCGCGGCCCTGAGGACCCAACGGGACAAGGCGATGCGGCTGGCCGATGTCTCCCGGGCCGCTGTTGAGGCAGCGCAGAAAGAGCTGGCCGCCTCTCAAGCCGAGGTGCTCCGCCTTCGCCAGCGGGTGGAAGAGGCCGAGGCCGTCGAGCGCCAGAACACCGACGAAATACGCCAGCGGCGGCTCCTGGAGCACGTGCATGGCCCAATGTTCACCATGCTCAGGGAGAGGGCCAACTCGGCCTTGGGCAACATCTGCGAGGCGTCCGTCGGTGAGCCACACACGATCAACTACGCCGGTAACCTGCAGTTCTTCACCGCCGTGGTGGCGGAGCTGGAGGCGCGGTCGGTTAGGGCCGACAGGTTGGTGGAGGAGAGGAGTCGCGCCTTGCTCAAGCGCGCCTTCTCCCGTGTCTTCAGCCATCTTTAGAACATGAATCCCCGCTTCGACTTCGACGCCGTCATCGCCCCAGTCCCCCAGGCCGTCCGAGACGACCTGTCGCGCTGGGTGGAGGATAACGTGGACGCCCTCGTCAGGGCCTTCGCTTCGGACGACAGCGACATGGTCGTGGGTGCCGACGAGGACGGCGCGGCGAGCGGCCCTGACACCACCGGCAGCGACGCGGGCGTCGACGGCGAGCTCGGCGACTCCGGCGAGGGCTCAGGAGGTGCTTTCGGGGACGCATTGGGGGATTGGTCCGACTAAGAGCATATCGCTCCTGTCTTTTTTACTCTGCATGAATTGATTCTCAGGCTTTCGACCTGGTGGTGTGTGAGAGCATTTTGGGAGGGGAAGCCCCCCATGTAAAAACCTATGTCTATCATATCAGTAGTTACCAAATTGCGCTTGCGCCCGATGGTGGGCTGGTTTACCTTTGTCCCACGCTGGTTCAGCGGCAGCCTGCAGGAGGGTGCGATGCCTTGGGCGCCTTCTAGCTGGGTCCTCAGGATGTGAGGTTGTCGCTGATGAGAAACTCCTCATGCGTCGGCCTTCTCCACGGGCCCTGGGCCTTCTTCCGGACGCAATGACTCCACAAGCGCTCACCTCGCTTCGCAGGCTCCGGGCCTTTCCCTTGAGCCCGAGAGCTTCACAGGCACTCGCCTTGCTTCACAGGCTCCGGGCCTTTTCCTCGAGCGCGAGAGCTTCACAGGCACTCGCCTTGCTTCACAGGCTCTGGGCCTTTTCCTCGAGAGCGAGAGCTTCACAGGCACTTGCCTTGCTTCACAGGCTCTGGGCCTTTTCCTCGAGAGCGAGAGCTTCACAGGCACTCGCCTTGCTTCACAGGTTCTGGGCCTTTTCCTCGAGAGCGAGAGCTTCACAGGCACTTGCCTTGCTTCACAGGCTCCGGGCCTTTTTAAATAGGACAACCTCCGCAGGCCCCTGAAAAGCCTCCCGAGGGGGAGTAACAGCGGCAGTCTGGGTTGCGCACGAGCCAGGCCTGACCCGACTCACGAGGGGCTCGCGAGGGGAGGCAGCTGTGACGGAGCGGTAATCAGAACGCGAGAAACGGCTCGAGCGAGAATAAGCAACCCTTCCCCGAACACACACAAATCTCAAATTCGAATCCAACTTAAATCCAGCGGGGGAAAGCAACAGCCAAAGGGCAAGGCAACAAAAGGCAGACAAAAAGCCGCGTCCGGCACCTAATCTAGTCTTTGACGTCTTCTAACCAGCGCGGAGCTAAGTGCTGTCCACTGGGCGTGGGAGGGAGCCCCAGGGCCTGAGGCCGGCACCCCTGAGACTCCGGGGCATGTACAGCCCCACTCATTATTACGTGAGAGTGTCACGGGGCGGCGAGCTTCACAGGCACTGGGCCTTCTTCACAGGTACTGGCCTTGCTTCATATCGCCAGACGAGGGCCCCGCCTTGCGCCACACTCTAGTGCCATCAGCAACGACCGGAACCCAGGACGCCGCCCGATGGGGTAGAGCGGTCGCCAGCGGTTCCCCCGACGACCACGGGTCCTCTGCCAGGGGCAGGCCTTGAGGCACCTCCCCAGCAGAGGGCCTACTTCCTGAGAACGCCTTGCTCCGAACGCCACGGTGATGATGTCGGATCCCGGTCCCTCCCCTGCAGCCCCCTGCACCCTCCTCCCGAGGGGTGAGGGGCCGTAGGAGCGGGGCGGCCGCTCGCTGCGGCGACCTGCACCTCCTGCGATCCACGGTTAGCATATACCTGCCCCTGAAGAGTTAGCGGCGCCCGGTGACCACTGCCTCCTGCGTGGCCAGCGGGCTTGTCTTGGGGCGCCGGAAAGGGCTCAGCCTCCATCACCTCGTCAACCCAACTGGGGCCGAGGAGTGAGCCCTGCCCGTCCTCGTGAGGGTGTCCTTGGTCCATCATGCAGGGCACGTACTCCTCCGTCGCCGTCATCCTGTACGCCATGCCGTGGCGCCCCGCATGCCATGCGGCCCCACCTGTCATGCCTGCCACTGGGTGGCAATGCGGCCGCCCTCTGGGGCCGCGGGTCGCGTCGAGTCCTTCTCCTTCGTGGGCCGGGGGCAGGGGCAGCGCCGCCACCGGTCCGGTGCTGATAACTTCGCTGGCGTCGGAGTACCTTGAAGCCCGCGGGCACGCGCGGAGCCCCCGTGCGGGTCACTCTGGGCTTGAGATGGGAGCTGGGTGGAGAAGGGGTGAGCCCCCGAGGCGGCGAAGCCCAGGAGCTCTGCCACTCGCTCTAGCAGCATGTCATGGCCGCCCTCCAGCAGCCTGCATCGCAGCAGCTCTCGGGCCACCATGAGCGTGGCCCTCGAATTCGCCTGCTCCCGGCGGGTGTATGGTGTCGTTGTCGCAGCGTGATTGGAGGCCCTTGCCGCCGACCGAGCCTGCTGCGGCGTAAGAGTTGCCGAAGTCTGTCCGCGTCGCCCGCGGCCCGCAGCGCCTTGCGGACCACGAGCTGCCTGGGGCGCGGGGTCGCCCGAGGCGAGCGGTTCCACGCGTTTGGGCCATGCAGCCCACGGGTCGGGGTTGAGCTCCCGGTTGCCTGGCATGGCGATGAAGACGCGACGGGGCACGGAGCGGTGGGAGACGAATTCCGGCGCACCCCTACCTGGCGCGCCAAATGTCGGGTTTCGGGTTCCGGCAGACCCTTAAGGTTCGAACACTGGGGTGCGCGCGGAAATCTCACCTTCAACCTCTCCGTCTCGATGGGATCTAAACTACTAAAAGAGTTGCACGAAAGACACAAGAATTATACTGGTTCGGGCCACCGTTGTGGTGTAATACCCTACTCAAGTGTGTGGTGGATGGATTGCCTCCTGGGGCTGGTGAGGATGAACAATACAATGAAGAAAAGCCTCACGAGGGTCTGTTCTTGGCTGAGGTGATGAACTGTTGTGAAGAGTTCGGTCACCCTCTCTCTCTCTATCCCTTTTCTCTCTCCTGTCGTCCGGACCGAACGACCAGGAATCGAACCCCTTGCTATGTGGGTGGCTTGTCCTATTTATAGAGGCCCTGGTCCTCTCCCCAAATATTGAGAGGGAAGGGATCCAACAATGGCGGGCTAATTTGAAGGGGGACAGCGAGTACATCTATCCTGACAAAAGCAGTCTTCGCCTGCCAAAGGCTCTAGTGATGACGCCGTGCTGGGCTCCATGGTGACCTCCATCTCGTAGTCCTCCTGGCCTTGGTCTCGTTGCACCGAAGTGGCAACCTTTGCCTGATGCCTCGGTACTCCACTGATACGCTTGCTCCCTTTGCACCAAAGAGGAAAAGGGACGCTGCGCGCGCTAGCACCCGCCTGGTGCCCCGTGTCGTCATGGCTTGCGTCATGGGCACCTCGCGAGGTACCCTGCCTTGAACTCTCCGCCTCCTCGCGAGCCAGCCTGACGAGGCTGTGCCTGAGGATGCGCCGTGTCGTCCGCCTCGCGAGGCTTGGCCCCTCGCGAGGGTCTTGAACCTCGTGTTGATGAAGATGGGCCGCGCTGGGCCCCCGCTTGAGCCACGCCGCAGGCCGCAGGCAGGCAAGTTTGGGGACCCCCGTTCCAAGAACACCGACAAAGATTCTCACGAGAAGTCCGATCGATGCTCAAACATGAATTAGCAGCCAAGTGTTTGATTAGCGGTACGGGAAATGCACATGGCCAATGGGCGTGAGTTTTGGCTGAGGATGATCATCTACTAAGGAGAATGTCTTCACAAATTTTTAGCTCAAAAGGAGGATCCTAGGTGGTACTTGCTTTGCAAAGTACCACGTTGGACAAAAATATGAATGTTGAAGCTGGGCTCAAAATAATGAATGGATTTAGCTGAAATTTTGTGGAGGATGGTTATTTGGGCATAGGAAAGCATTGTAGAAAATTGATACCATTTGGACATGCCAAAGTAGTACTTCCTTCACAATGCTCTTCTATGGACAGAAACTTGGGAAAACTAGTGAGAGAGATTGGATGAATGAAATGAGCTCAAAATTGGTGTAGGTAAGTTACTTAGGTATGGTCATGCGCTGGTCAATTTTCAGATCATTTGGGTAAGCCTAGCTAGTACTTACTTCACAAAGCTTCTCTTGAGGTAGAAACTTTGGAAATTTCCCGAGAAAGATTTACTAGGAAAATTGAGCTGAATATTATCATGTGGCAATGATTTGGGTATGGAAGAGTGCCCGAAAAGTTTGAGGGTAATAGGAGGGGTCTATATAACACTTGTTTTGCAACGTGCCAATTTGGCCATAAAATATAAATTGAACCTGGTCTCACATAGATGATTTGACTGAGCTGCAATTTGGAGGAGGGTGATAATTTGGGCATATGAAGAAACTGTATAAATTTCATGTCATTTAGAGATATAAAAAAGGTACTTCCTTCACAATGCTTCTAGGTGGACAAAAACTTTGGAAATTTGCCGAGGAAGATTTGCTAGGCAAATGGAGCTGAATTTTGTCATGCGGTAATGATTTGGATAGGAAAGAGTGCCCAAAAATTCCTAGGGCAATCAAGAATATATAAATAGCACTTCCTTCATAAAGTGTTGTTGTGAACATAATAGGAAAATGAATATTGTTGAATTAGTTTTGAACTAGGCAAGGAAGGATTTTTACATATTTGAGGAAGATATGACCCAAAGAATTTATGAGTTTTTTTTGGGAATTTTGGGAATGATAGAAATATAGGTTGCTTCACAACCTAGGGCAAAAACTGCCACATGGACATGACACATAGGCAAAACTGATGAGATGGCGCCTAGTCATCACAACCCACCACAATCTACAAGGCTATGGCCATCTATATTGGTCATTAACAACTAGAAATAACGCAGCGGACTAGCACTGTTTGCTTTGTGACCATTTCGTGTAAGGAAATTATGACATTTCTGACCAAAATGGTCGCAATGGTTTAGGGTTTGAAGCCCCCTGAACAGCTTTTGACCAATTGGTCTAAAATGGTCATAAATTTATGACCAATTCTTCGAGGGTCATTGATAGAAGGTCATAAGTTGACATATTTCTTGTAGTGTAACGGATGGGTCAAGTCAATCACATCATTCTCTAATGATGTGATCCCGTTAATCAAATGACAACTCATGTCTTTGGTTAGGAAACATAACCATCACTACAAAAAAATACACTTCCGTGATGATACTTGTTTGTCATAGTAGGTCACGTTTTCTGTCATGCATGTACATCCATGAAGATTTTATGACAGAGTCAAGATAGTCATACCTGTGCTGTCGTAGAAGTGTTCCATCACATTACCAAAATTATCATCACGGAAGTGTCCACTTCCATGACGATAAATCGCGTGTCACAGAAGTGCTTTCGTCAAGGGTGACCGACATGTGGCATCCACTGTAACGGAACAACGTTAAGCTATCGGGTCAGGTTTTGGATCCGATAACCCGTTAACAGACCCGACCAATGGGGATTTTCCACATGTAAAATCATCATTGGCTGGAGGAAACACGTGTTGGGTCACTGTTGGGACATATGTCATCCACTCATTGGACCCAAAGCGCCTATGATATGTTGACATGTGGCACGACCCAATAGAGGCCCATTCCTGTGAAAAGGTCGGCCCGTTTGACTTGGTCAAAAGGTGGCTGGCTGGCCCTCGGCAAGCCTATTAACAGCTTGTTCGCATATAGCCCATTTACAGCCTGCTAACCCAGGGCCCGTTTACGGCCTATCCGAATTAGGTCCAGTAGCATCATCTGGGCCATCCAATATAATTCCAGCCCGTTTTAACTTTCGGCCCATGTATGGCCCATGACGTCTTTCAGCCCATATGACGCCCTTATTACTCCCGGCCCATTAACGACCCGTGGTAAAACTGGCCCGTAATGAACAGTGTATCACTTTATACCCATTAACGGCACGTGGTGAAACTGGCCCGTAATGAACAGTGCATCACTTTATACCCATTAATAACCCATTATTCCGTTGGGCCATTTCCAGCCCATGTTATTTTTCGGCCTTCTCAGGGCCCTTTTATTCTTGGGCTCATTTCCAGCATTTGTTTACTTACGGCCCGTTACTGTCATTTTCTGCTTGTGGGCCAAATTCAGCCAGTGGTTACAGTCGGCCCGTTTGTGGCCCGTTAATACGTTGGGCCGTTTTCATAGCGTCATCAGATACGGCCGATTAATGATGGCCCGTTATGGTTGGCCCATGAACGGACGATTTCAACTCTAGCCCATTTACGGCCATAATGTGGTCTTTTATTGGCCCATGTTTGGCCAACCGATCATACGGCCCATAGAAGGCCCATTGATGATACGGCCCGTAGAAGGCCCATTGATGATACGGCCCGTAGAAGGCCCATTGTGTCTACGACCCGTATAAGGCCCATTGTTTCTACGCCACGTAGAACGCCCATTGTTTCTATGGCCCTTAGAAGGCTCATTGTTTCTACAGCCCGTAGGAGGCCCATGTTAACTACAGCCCGTGGGCATCAAAGTTCGCCACCAATGCAAATATAGAGAACACCCTACACTATACAAAAATGGCTTGCTGTTTTCTTCAGCTGGTGGCTGCACGTTAAGAACAAATTTTGTATCGCACAAAAACAAATTACAACTATAAAACAAAAGGAAGGTTGGCATAAAAGTTAATAGTCTAGCAGATAAATGCACCACCAGAAGTTCAGAAGCTCAGTTCATTTGACCTAACTGTTACGTTTTCATGATGTATTGTCTGATGGAGCACCATAACCTTCGCCTTCAGTTCTCCTAGGCTCCTGAACCACATAGAAAATGTCTGATAGTCTGGTTTCAAAACCATGCATAACTTGACAACATCGAACAATGTCTCTACTTGTTTCACAAAGGGTCTCTGTTAGGGAATGGACTTGTGTCTGGAGCACAGATACAACATTGTTTTGAGCTTGCATATCTTGATCATGAGGCAGTTTGGATGAGATTGCCTTAACAACCAACCCAGTATTACGCAGGAATGTGATTTTGGCACTGTTAGTGGACAGGTACTGACCCACTGTAGCAAGAGCTGACATTGCGGTTATAGTTGCCTCGCCACCTTCAGAAGGTGGCGGTTCCACCATTTTTTCCATAGCTCACTTAAAAGTTGAGGTTTTACATTAGTAGTACCAGAACGGAAGATATTAAGGAGGCAGCAAAACCAAACAAAATAGCTTTGTTATATATGCAAAACTTATTCTGGAGAACCCATGTAAAATATTAGTTGTATTTTATTGCAAAGTACATAATAAAACCAGGTTCCAAACATATGACCATGTACAATCGCTAATGTATTGTCTATTTCTTCACATTGTATTGAGGGCTAAGGATAAATAGACGAAGTTTATAATACGGTAAGCATAGTATGACATCATTCATATCACAAAACAACTAAGAACCGACAAACGGGCAATTGTAACATTGTGTGGGCAAGTCTAGCACGGAACTAGATTACATGTCAAGATCAAAGGAACATCACTCCTCTATTTTAAACCTTGTAAGGTGCAATGATACGCTAAGACAATTGTGTATAAAATTGAAAAGAGTATTAGACATTGGCTGCAAACCATGCAATTCAAGGCACAAGTCAGAGTAAGTAGTAGTTAAAAGGCATGGCGATTAAGGACTTACAACAGTGGCTTTGACTGGTGTAGTCATGCCCTTCTTCTTGCTGGTGTGACAGTCCTTGAAGATTTCCACATCATTTGGTTCAGGTACTTTTTGGTCCTTGCGGGCTTTCCTCTGCATTTGGAATAAGTCAATATGTATCTGATAATATGGTACAATGAAAAGAGTGAAACAACAGCTAATTACAAGAGTCTCGCAGTGTACAATATAGCTACGAGATCCTGTCGTCTGTTGGAATTTCACTTTCGTACGGTTGGCCTTGTTCTTTGAACAGTTCACCTACAAGAAGATAAATTTGTGTGGCACATGCGTGAATAGGACTTCAACATGTGATCTGATCATATATATATAATGTACCTGATACTTCGGATCAGACCAGTGTTTAACGAGGCCCCTCCAGTCTTCATCTGATATATTTTCCATTAGAGATGTTTGGGAAAGTTCACTATTAGCCTTTCCTTCAAAGTGAGTTTTCCTCAAGTTATACCGATACTGTCGCAAAGCATACTTGAAAACATGGGTGCAAGCTTGTCTGGTTGCATCATCTTGGCTATCCAACTTGAACCTCATCTGTTGAAAATTATGGGAGTCTCATTATCAACAACCTAGAAAGTATGGGACAGAGCAAGACGATATTACTAGTTTCCATACATAACCATACTTACAGATAAATGGTCGAGGAAGGTGTTGAACTTGGTTTCGTCTTTGTCATTCCTGTATTGAATCCATGTTGGGAGGATACGTACATGAATCCTAACGGCAACCGCTGCCTTTGATACTAACTTGGTTGACTCTGTAGCATCACGTGGCCTTTTTAAACCTGCCTCAAAACGGATATCCATTCTTCCTCCTCTAGATTTAGTTAACCTATCGAGCATTGTCCCTGATGTTGGTTTCCTCTTGCACCTAGGTGCTAGTCCAACAACGAACATAGGAAGTGTTAGTGTACATCAAACTGTGAGCCTACATATAAAGAAGCATGCAATTGTAACTTGACTCCAACAACTACCTTCTTGCTGTTGAAGCTCACAAGGTTCATCTGATCTTGCCAACTCGTCTTGTGTCAAGAGTGCTTGGGAAGTAGTGTCAGGTGGCAAGGGAGCTTGGGAATGTGCTACTAGCTCAGTTGACGCACGAGTAACGAGTGCAACTGGTAGTACTGTGGAAGGTGTTGCAAGAACTAGGGCTGTCTCTGCTTGTTTGGTGACAACTATTTGTTTTTGTTTGGCTTTTTCTACAGCTCGTGTAGCATGGGATACCCTGTTTGTAGAATTTTCTGCTGGACTTTGACCTTCTATTGCACCATCAGTACCAGCAGAATCTGCAGGATTCTTCCGGTTCCCATTCCCTGCCATTCTGTGTTTCTTCCTCTTTCTCTGTGCCATGTTAAGTCAAGCCGACAAGAAAAACGAATAACAATTTAGTTCTTCAGAACAAATTGATGCGTGATACAGACGAAGTGAACTTTGATGTTATACAACCACATGATAGGAGGATGTAATATGTACGGAAAACAGGACGGAAGAGATAACCAGAACTATGATGTGTAAACTAACCAGAAGACATTTCACTAAATTAGAAGCAATGCAATGGAAGGTAGACACCATGTGAAAGATGCTACAAATATCGCTCTGCCAAGTTAATAGTGTCTCATCATAAATGGCGTTTAGACAAATGTGAAGCAGTGATATCGCCGCAGTGGCGCACCCCCGAAGCAACGGCCAGGCCGAGCGAGCCAATGCGGAGGTCCTGAGGGGCCTCAAGACCAGGACGTTCAAGAAGAAGTTGGAGGCCTGCGGCAGAGGTTGGTACGACGAGCTTCAGTCCGTGCTGTGGTCTATCTGCACCACCGCGACCAAGCCGACTGGAGAGACCCCGTTCTTCCTAGTCTACAGAGCGGAAGCAGTCCTCCCTTACGAGGTCAGACGTCGCTCCGCGCGGGTCCTGGCGTTCGACGAGGCGTAGCAGGACGCCATGCGGGAGATGGACCTCGTGCTGGGGGAGGAACGTCGCTGAGAAGCCGCGCTGCGAGCGGCGAGGTACCAACAAGCGCTGCGGTGATATCACTGCCGCAACATCCGTCCCAGGGCTCTTGAGGTAGGAGACCTCGTGCTCAGACTGGCCATCTGGAAGAGGGGCCTCTTCCGCCTCTGGTGCGCCCCTCTGCGGCGGCTGATCCTCCTCAGCCGCGGTGGCGGTTTCTATAGGCCTTCCTTGTCCCTGTTCTGCCTTGTCCCGGGCTGCTGCCGTGGTTTTGATTCGGCGCTCCTCTTTGACTGCCACCAAGGCTGCGCTGGCGGAGTAGGGAGTGGCGGCGAGGTAAAGCACCAGGGGCTCCTGAGGGCGCGGAGCCACCATGACCGGTGGGCTGGTCAGGTAGCTCTTGAGATCCTGGAACGCCTTGTCGGCCTCTTCAGTCCACTCGAAGGGCCCCTTTTTCTTCATTAGCTGGAAGAATGGCAGGGCTCGTTCCCCCAACTTGGAGATGAAGCGCCCTAGTGCGGTCACGCGCCCCGTGAGCTTCTGCATTTCTCTGAGGGTCTTTGGCGGGCTCATGTCTTCCACCGCCTTGACCTTCTCCGGGTTAGCCTCGATACCTCGGTGGGACACGAGGAAACCCAAGAGCTTGCCCGAGGGGACTCTGAACACACACTTCTCTGGGTTGAGCCATAGGTTCACTGCATTGAGGCTCGCGAAGGTTTCCTCCAAGTCCTGTATGAAGGTCCCAGCCTCCCGAGACTTTACCACAATGTCATCGACGTAAGCTTCAACATTCTTCCCGAGCTGCGGGCCCAAGGTGATGTGTATCAGCCGCTGGAAGGTCGCCCCTACGTTACGCAGCCCGAATGGCATGCATGTGTAGCAGTACACCCCGCACGGGATTAGGAAGGCTATCTTCTCGACGTCTTCTCGACGTCTTCTACCGCCATGTTGATCTGGTGATACCTAGAGAAGGCATCCAAGAAGCATAACAGGTCGCATTCCGCAGTGGAATCGATGATCTGGTCGATGCGGGGGAGCGGGAATCGATCTGAAGGGCATGCTTTGTTGAGGTTGGTGAAGTCGACACACATAAGCTCCTTCCCTCCCTTCTTTGGCACAACGATAGGGTTGGCCAACCAATCCGGGTATCGGACCTCGCGAATGACCCCAGCGGCTTCTAATTTACGGGTTTCTTGGATGATGAAGGCCTGCTTTTCTATGGACTGCCGCCTGGCCTTCTGCTTCACAGGACGCACGTTGGGGCACACGTTGAGGTGATGCTCGATTACACTCCTAGGGATCCCCGCCAACTAGTCAGGCTCCCAAGTGCATACCTTCTTGTTTGCGCGCAGGAACCTGACTAGGGCCTTATCCTGCTCTGGTTTGAGGTGGGCGTCTATGGTGAAAGTGGCGTTGGTGGACCCGTCCTCATCGATGGGTATCTGCTTGGTTTCTGCCTTGTCTTGGGTGAACAACTGTTTCTTCTTGGCGGGTGCAGCCCCCTTGGGCCCGGGGGTCTCCAAGTCGGCGGGCTGTGCCGACGCCGCCGTCTTGAAGGTGAGCTTGAGCGCCCGCAGCGCGTCCCCGGTGTCCCCGCGCACAGTGAGGACACCGCTGCTCCCGGGCATCTTCATGAGGTTGTACGCCGGGTGCGTCGCGGCCATGAATTGGGCCAGCGCTAGGTAGCCGAGGATGGCATTGTAGGGGAGGCCGATGGGGGCGATGTCAAAGTCAACCAGCTCCGTGCGGAAGTTGTCGTAGGTGCCGAAGGTCACTGGGAGCCAGATCTGTCCCAAGGAGCTGGACGACTTGCCCCCAACGCCTGAGAAGGGCCGGCTGGGTTGCAGCCATTCCAGGGGTATGCGGAGGAGGTTGAAGGCCTCGACCGAGAGCACGCTGAGGCCCGCGCCGCCATTAATGAGGGTTCTGGTGATGGCCACCTGGCAGATGGTGGGGGTGCAGAACATGGGGAGCGCGCCCGAGCAGGCCGAGTTGGAGGGGTGGTCCTCCGAGCTGAAGGTCGGGCCGGTCTCGGGCGCCGCCCGATCCAGGGGAGCCCCCTGCCGCGTGGAAGCAGCGCTGACCCAGCGGATGAACGGCTTGACGTGGTGACTTGTGGGCGGCGCCTGCGAGCCGCCCAAGAGGGCCGCAACGATCGGGGGTGTTGGTGTAGCGCGATGGGACGACGCAGGAGAGCCCCCTGCGGCACGGACGAGCTCGGCGACGCGGTCGAACCATTCCTCGTAGACGTCGGCGGCGGGACGGCAGCGCAGGAGCTCGTTTGCCGCGATGAGCACAGCCCGAGCCTCCACGGGCGCGCGAAGCGCGCGGGACGAAGATCCAGCTGGGGCGAGCGAGGGAGTTGCAGTGCGGCCGTCCCGCCGCACGGGCGGATGCTGAGACGATGCTTGCTGCTCGTCCCCCGCCGGGCCGGTGGCGGCGTTGACGGCAGGTGACGGGAACGGCGAGGACGCCCGCCGACAGGGGCTATCTGGGCGACGCGGGAAGCAAGGGCGGCCCGGCGCTCCGCGCGGGCCCGACGAGCGTCAGACATGAGCGTGATGGTCGGAGGAGAACGGGGTGATGGAAGACGAATTCCGGCGCACCCCTACCTGGCACGCCAAATGTCGGATTTTTGGTTGCGGCAGTCCCTTGAGGTTCGAACACTGGGGTGCGCGTGGAGATTTCGCCGCCTACCTACCTGCACCCCTCCGCCACGCTAGGATCAAAACTATCGAAAGAACAACACAAGAGACATGGGGTTTATACTGGTTCAGGCCACCGTTGCGGTGTAATACCCTACTCCAGTGTGTGGTGTGTGGATTGCCTCTTGGGCTGATGATGATGAACAATACAAGGAAGAACAGCCTCGTGAGGGTCTGTTCTTGGCTATGGCGATGAACTGCTGGGAGGAGTTCGGTCACCTTTCTCTCTCTCTCTCTCTCTCTCTCTCTCTCTCTTTCTCTCTCTGCTTCCAACCTCTCTACTTGTCGAGCCCTCGGAAGAGACCGAACCGAACCCCTTGCTATGTGGGTGGCCGGTCCTATTTATAGAGGCCCCGGTCCTCTTCCCAAATATCAAGCGGGAAGGGAGCCAACAATGGCGGGCGAATTTGAAAGGCGACAGCTAGTATCAGCTCTCCTAACAAAAGTAGTCTTCGCCTGCGCAAAGCTCTAGTGATGACGCCATCTTGGGCTCCATGGTGACCTCCGTCTCGTAGTCCTCCTGGTCTTGGTCTCGTTGCACCGAAATGGCAACCTTTGCCTGATGCCTCGGTACTCCACGGCTGCGCTTGCCTCCTTTGCACCAAAGAGGAAAGGAGGACGCTGCGCGGGCTGGCACACGCCTGGCGCCCTTGGTCGTCATGGCTTGCGTCATGGCACCTCGTGAGGTACCCTGCCTTGATCTCTCCGCCTCCTCGTGAGCCAGCCTGACGAGGCCGTGCCTGAGGAGGCTCCGTGTCGTCCGCCCTGCGAGGCTTGGCCCCTCGCGAGGGTCTTGGGTTTGTGTTGGTGAAGATGGGCTGCGCTGGGCCCCCTTTTGAGCCACGCCGCAGGCCGCAGGCAGGCAAGTCTGGGGACCCCCGTTACCAGAACGCCGACAGCAGTATTCCCGCTTAGTACAGGTGAAGGCTAGCAAAAGACAGGGAAGCGACCAGCTAGAGAGCGACAACCGTCATGAACATGCATTAAAATTAATCAACACCGAATACAAGCATGAGTAGTGTCGGCGTTCTGGGAATGGGGGTCCCCAGACTTGCCTGCCTGCGGCCTGCGGCGTGGCTCAAGCGGGGGCCCAGCGCGGCCCAACTTCATCAACACGAGGCTCAAGACCCTCGCGAGGGGCCAAGCCTCGCGAGGCGGACGACGCAGCGCATCCTCAGGCACAGCCTCGTCAGGCTGGCTCGCGAGGAGGCGGAGAGTTCAAGGCGGGGTACCTCGCGAGGTGCCCATGACGCAAGCCATGACGACACGGGGCACCAGGCGGGTGCCAGCGCGCGCAGCGTCCCTCTTTCCTCTTTGGTGCAAAGGGGGCAGGCGTATCCGCGGAGTATCGAGGCATCAGGCAAAGGTTGCCACTTCGGTGCAACGAGACCAAGACCAGGAGGACTACGAGACGAAGGTCACCATGGAGCCCAGCGCGGCGTCATCACCAGAGCCTTTGGCAGGCGAAGACTGCTTTTGTCAGGATAGATGTACTCGCTGACCCCCTTCAAATTAGCCCGCCATTGTTGGGTCCCTTCCCGCTCAATATTTGGGGAGAGGACCAGGGCCTCTATAAATAGGACTAGCCACCCACATAGCAGGGGGGTCGGTTTGATTCCTGGTTGTTCGACCCGAGATCTGAGAGAGAAAGAGAGAGAAAGGTGACTGAACTCTTCATAGCAGTTCATCACCACAGCCAAGAACAGATCCTGGCGAGGCTGTTCTTCCTTGTATTGTTCATCCACACCAGCCCCAGGAGGCAATCCATCCACCACACACTGGAGTAGGGTATTACACCACATCGGTGGCCCGAACCAGTATAAATCTTGTGTCTTTCGTGCAGCTCTTTTAGTAGTTTAGATATAACACCCTCGATGCGACTATATCTCCCACGTGTCGAGGCACGACTTAGAGGCATAATCGCATTGAAGGCATATGTCGCAAGTGAGGTAATCTTCACACAACCCATGTAATAATATAAGGGAAAGAGATACATAGTTGGCTTACAATCGCCACTTCACACAAATACATGAATAAAGCATTACATCAACCAAATACACTCATGGTCCGACTACGGAACCAAAAAAAAGAAGAACCCCAAATGCGACAAAGGTCCCCGATCGACCCCAACTGGGCTCCACTACTGATCAACTAGAACAAAGCAACACAAAGGACAAGATCTTCATCGAGCTCCTCCTGAGCTTGGTTGCGTCATCTGCACGAACTCATCGGCACCTGCAAGCTAGTTTTGGAAGTATCTGTGAGCCACGGGGACTCAGCAATCTCGCACCCTCGCGATCAAGACTATTTAAGCTTATGGGTAAGGTAAAGGTGTGAGGTGGAGCTGCAGCAAGCGACTAGCATATATGGTGGCTAACGTACGCAAATGAGAGCGAGAAGAGAAGGCAAAGCACGGTCGATAAAAGTATGATCAAGAAGTGATCCTGGACTACCTACGTCAAGCATAACTCCAACAACCGTGTTCACTTCCCGGACTCCGCCGGAAAGAGACCATCACGGTTACACACGCGGTTGATTCATTTTAATTAAGGTCAACTTCAGGTTTTCTACAACCAGACATTAACAAATTCCCATCTGCCCATAACCGCAGGCACGGCTTTCGAAAGTTCAAATCCCTGCAGGGTGTCCCAACTTAGCCTATCACAAGCTCTCATGGTCAAGGAAGGAATAGACCTCCACCCGAGACATTCCGATCAGACTCGGTATCCCAGTACAACAAGACATTTCGACAGGGTAAAACTAAACCAGCAACACCGCCCGAATGTGTCGACAAATCCCGATAGGAGCTGCACATATCTCTTTCTCAGGGCACACCGGATTGTCTAAACTTCCGGTAGGCCAGCCCAGAGTTGCCCCTGGTAGCCACCGGCGGCTGACAGTTTGGACCAACACTCAGAGGAGCACTGGCCCCGGGGGGGGGGGGGTTAAAATAATGATGACCCTTGAGTCTGAAGAACCCAAGGGAAAAAAAGGCTAGGTGGCAAATGGTAAAACCAATGTTGGGCATTGCTGGAGAAGCTTTACTTAAGGCGAACTGTCAAGGGGTTCCCATTATAGCCCAACCGCGTAAGGGACGCAAAATCCAGGAACATAACACCGATATGACGGAAACTAGGGCGGCAAGAGTGGAACACAACACCAGGCATAAGGCCGAGCCTTCCACCCTTTACCAAGTATATAGATGCATTAATTAAATAAGATATATTGTGATATCCCAACAAGTAAACATGTTCCAACAAGGAACAATATCTCCATGTTCCAACAAGGAACAAACTTCAATCTCCACCTGCAACTAACAACGCTATAAGAGGGGCTGAGCAAAGCGGTAACATAGCCAATCAACGGTTTGCTAGGACAATGGTGGGTTAGAGGCTGAACATGGCAATTTGGCAGGCTGACAAGCAAGTGGTAGGCATCGTAGCATTGGCATAGCAAAAGAGCGAGCAATCTAGCATAGCAAAGATAGTAGTGATTTCGAGGGTATGATCATCTTGCCTGAAATCCCGCAAGGAAGAAGAACGAGTCCATGAAGAAGACAACAGGCGTAGTCGAACGGATCCTCACAAACACGACGTTACCGGAACCAACCCGAGGAAGCAACACCGGAAAGGAGCAAACAATGTAGTAAACAACCACCACAAAATCATGGCATGATGCACAACAAGTATGATGCATGTCTGGTTTAAAGAGGCATGGCATGGCAAAATGCACAAGCAATCCTACAAATTAAGTGGAGCTCAATATGCATCGGGATGCATATTGACAAAACACCACATCAATTATTTAGTTCTCTCTCGGTTGTGTACCCCAACAATATTAAATGTTGATTAACATGGCAAGAGGAGAAGCAAATGAAAACTACCTATCTAGTCAAGGTTAAATGAGGCCGGAAGCAACGAACAACAATTCCGGTAAATCCCCATAGCATATTTTAGATTTGGTACTGTTCTGCCCTAAACATTATTTTAGAGTTGTTAAACGTGCAAAGTAAGGCCATCATGTTAAACTAGGCAAAATTCTACCCCATTTACATATAAAGTTTATTAAATTTGGAGTTACGGTTATTTAGTTATGAAATAAATCATTTTAGCATGGCATAGGGGAAAATTTAAACAAACAACATGTTAAGCATTTTAAACATGGATGAAAATGACATATTATGAAACTAGATGCAATTCTAAGCATTTTTCATATATAAGTTATTTGCAAAAGATGCACGGTTGAGAAGTTATTTAATGCATGAACCTAGGGGGTTTTCTGTAAATCTGCCGTACTCTGGAAAAAAAGGAAAATCGCTGAAAGGAAAAAAAACAAAAGCAGGCCAAAACTACTGGGGCCAAGGTGCACAGGAGAGGGGGCGCTCACCAATGGGCCATGGCCCGGCTCGGTGGAGGGAACCGGGCCTTGGCACTGGGTTGGAGGCGCGCTGGGAGGGGGTCAACACGGGCGAGCGAGGCAGCGGTTCCTCTGTGCGCCAGGAAGCAGACAGAGGGGAACGCGGGCGGCTTCGGGCGATGCAGGGGAAGCAGCAGGTCGGCGAGGTGGCGAGCAGACCGCGGCGGTGCCGCACCGAACAGAGGCCGATGGAGGCAGATCCGGCGACGGGTCTCCCTGCTACTGTTGTCGTTGGTGGCGTGGACGTGCAAGGTGCCAGGGAAGCATGGGGGTTCATGGCCAGGGGGTAGGAGCTCCTGCGGGATGTATTCGCCGGCAGCGAGGTTCTCCGGGGGCGGCGGGTCGCGAGGAGGGGGAGGGCTTGGGCGCTGTTCCTTCTCAGGGGGTGGAGCGCCAGGCATCTCCCGTGTGGATGCTCGGGCGGAGGAGGCAGAGGCTCGTTGATGCAGAGGCGAAGCTGCATGCACAAGGTTCAGAGAGGACGCGAGGATGCAGGCGGGGATGGACGCGGACGACGCGGACGAGGCGAAGGCCTCCGGCGAAGAAGCTCCAGGCAGCGGCGCTGCAAGAATGGGGACGGCGGTGCTGAGACTCTGGCAAGGAGGAACCAGGTGGAGGCGAGGGGAGCAGGTCTTGGAAGAAGACCGTCGCCGTGGCTGCGAGTCACAGGGAGGCGTGGCTCCGGCGGGCAGGGGATGGTGACGAGGTGCAGAAGGGCAGTCCCCAAAGCGTCCTCATGTTCGCGGGGTCCTGCAAGAGTTGCGACTTGCTGCTGGTTTAGCCGCCGGCGACGACGACGCCATGGAGGGAGGAGCAAGCAGGAGGAGCTTGATTATGGCGTGCTCCTCTCCTCTGGATCGAGCGAACCAGGGGCACGGGGGCGAGGGGCACGGCCTCGATCCCATCCGGATCGAGTAGAAGGGCTGCATGTTGGAGGCCGAGAGAATTTTGATCGGGGGCGCAGGCAGCTGGATCGATGAGGAGCAGTGGAGAGAGCTGGTTGGATCGGTGGGACAAAGGGATTGGGGAATGGATCCCAAGAGATTTTGAGTGGGTGGCGGCGGCTGAGGGGACAAACCTCCTAGAATTTAGGGTTAGGTTGGTTTATATAGTAGGGAACTAGGTTTAGGGGCTACCTCGTCCCTCAGATCATAATCGAACGGACACGAATAAATAGGCTAGGAAGGCTCAATAACAAAACGGAGACGTTTTGTAGACGTTTGGGGCTGATCCGGATCCAACGGTGATGACTGTCCGGGTCAGATCCGGGACAACTTTTCGGACGCGCGCGCGAGGAGGGTCGCGGGCTGACGAGAGAGGTTAGGTAGGGCCTGGCAGTGAGTAGTGGGCTGTGTAGACGGTCTCGAGCTAAGAGAAGAGAAGAGAGGGAGGCCCGGCGACTATTTCCGGAGACCGAAAACGTCCGACGTTAGACCGGCTATAATGCCGCAATATTTATCCGTTGGGGCGTCAAACGAACTCCGATTGCGACGAAACTTGACAGGCGGTCTGTCTACACTATAATAAGACCGCACACCAAATTTCAATCCAATCCGAGAACATTTTCTGGCCACTTATAAAATACTATTTCGGACATGCCGCGGGCGCGTGCAAGTGTGTCTGGGCTCAGAACGGACAACGGAGAGAACAAGGAGACCGGGATGGATGCAAGTTTTGAAAACATGATGATGCAATGCACATGATGACATGACAAGATGCAACACGCAAGCAAATGACAAGGCAACGACGGCGAATAACTGGACGACACGTGGCACATCGGTCTCGGGGCGTTACAACACTCCACCACTACGAGAGGATCTCGTCCCGAGATCTAGAATGGCGCCGGAGGGAAAACGGAAGAGAAAGAGAAGAGGTAAAAACTAAGTTGCTTCTTTGACAAACGAGTGAAACCACAACCTTGCGAGGTTGAACAATTCGAGAAAAGAATACAGCGAAGGTGAACAAAGTCGAAAACACTCCGTTAGAAACGAGGGACAAAGAGCATTGCGAAACCTTGAGGTTGAAGGGAAGATATATATAGAAAAACACTCCGGTTAAGGAAGGGGATCAACCAAAATTCGGGCAGCACCCTGGTTGAAAGAAAAGGAATTGAATAAGGTCTTGATAAGATGAGAAGATATTTGATGAAATCACAACACACTGCCACCGGAACTATTGAATGAATGGAACAAGGGGTAAGAAAGATCTCAGACCGCACTCCGGTTGAGAAGGGAGTCAAAATTTGATAAGATGAGAGAGCTCCAATGAAAACACGACACTCTGGTTGAGAAAGGGATGCAAGACTTGATACGGCGACAAGAACTTGAACAAAGGGGCACAATACTCCGGTTAAGCAAGATAGGGAAGGAATAAGAGTGATATAATTTGGACAGCACTCTGTCTGTAAATGGAAGAAATTGAACTTGACAAGATGAGAGGATACCTGAAAAGAGGACACAACACTCAGATTAAAAGGATAGGCATGGAAAGATCATGATCTTTGACAAAACGAGATGATGGGTTGAAAAGATGAACCTCGCAATGCCTCCAGAACAAAAGTAAGAATGGAATGGAGTGAACGAAGGAAAACAATATCTTGAGAGAGCACGGTTACAACAGAAGCTAGAATGGAGTTGTTGGAAACCCACAACGAAAAGAGTAAGCTTGAAGTGGGCTTATGGAAAACATCTCAAAACCAAGAGTTGAAAAACTGCCACTAACGGAAACAATGTATTGGATTGATATGAACAAGAAGACGAGAACTTATTTCACCGGGAGGATAAATGAAGAACTTGGACCATTTATAAGCACCATAGATAGCAACAAACCTTAGGGAAGGCTTTAGGTGAAATATAACCCAAGATAGCTCCAATGACGAGATTGATGGATTTAAAATATCCCAATCTTGACAACATGTGAATCATGAAAACAAGAACTGAAATTATCAAGAATGATATAATACCAACTCCAATAACATGGAAGAAAGAATTGCACTCTGGATAGCAAGATGAAGAAAGCTTGAGCTCCTTTGAAAAGAATCTCAATGAACACTTCAAGAAGGAATTAAATCCTTGATGAACCATCATGTAGAGCCTCCATGAAGAACTCCGGTAATAAAAGAATGATCAAAAGAAAGAGAAGTTGAGAACATAAGGTGAACCCTTGTAATGATTTAGATGGATCTCGCGATGAAATAGTTGAGAGAACTTAGCACTCCGGGAAAGAAAGAAGAGCAGTTGAAGCCCAGAATAAGTATGATGAACCACTCCGGAAAAAACAGGAATTGAACGAACTCGATGAAACAAGAATAAGAATTATATTATGCTCGTCCTTCATCAATTAAATTGATGACAAACCATGGATTTGACATACTACTTATTCTCATAGAAAAGATTAAATGAGATCTATCAAAACGTGAGAAGGTCTTCAACGAACCACCGGTAGAATTAGAACAATGAATGAATTGATATGATAACGAAAGAAGAGGAATCTTGCACGAACCACCGTAAGAATTGAAAATGAACGGAGTAAGATAAAGAAACACCGGGAATAATTATAAAATGAACAAAGATGCTTGAGAGAATTTAGATACAAGAGAACGAAAAGATCACGAGCCGATTAAAGATCACTTGAACGAAGCACCGGTAAAATTGAAGAACGAGAGCTGAAAGCTGAGAATGAATAAATCTTAGATGATGGACTCCGGATAACAACTGAGAAGACTCTTAAATTTTTCCGGAAGGGTGAAAAGAATTCTCACAATGAAAACAATTACGAGAGGATGGCAACAAGTTAAAATCACGAATCTTGAAGAGAATGGATCAAAAATGAGAGAAACTCTTCTTCGGTCTTCAAATGACAACGAGAAACACCACCGTGAATTGTTGAGGCACTCCGGAATGAATAATGGAATGGTTTAGCCAATGATGAAAAGAATTGACAGATCTTGAGAAGACATTCGACTGATGATAAATCATTCTTACGTCAAACTTCAAAAGAATTTAGGCTAGCTCCGGGTGAATAAGAAGAGTCAGGTAAGATCCTGGGAAAAGACCTGTGGGTTAGGGCCCACTCGAAAGAAAACACCGTTGAACGATTTAAAAAAAAGAGGTTGCACCGGTTGAAATAAATGACTTGAATGAGAGAACATCCTCAAAAGATCTTGAATGAATGCAGAGTGGAAAAACACGAATCTTCGAGACATCTTGAGCACTCCAGAATAATTGAATAGCGAGAAATGAATGATTAAGAATTGCACCGGCATGAGCAAGCATTGAAATGAGGAAAGGATATGATCAACAAAGCTTGCATTGGTTCCACCGGAGAAGAAAAAGAATGAATAATGGTGAACTAGAAACTCCGTTAAAATCTTCATGAGCATCACTGGGTAAGAACATTGATTGAAAAGAAAGAAGAGGCTTCACATGAATAAGATGGATAGTTGATTAGGAAAACTGAATCCTTGGAAAAAAACAAAGGGAGGGAGGGTGGGAAAAACAAAGGCAACTTGGAGACGGATGAAACAAACACCGTTGAGAAGAAGTGATAACTGATCTTGTGGGAGTTGAAATGATCGGATCCACTTGAAGAGAAGCACACCGGTTGAAAAGGTTTGACATGACAATCTCGATTATCAAGAAGGATTAGTATCCACATCGGAGTATGAGAACACCACTTAGACAAGGGATGGAATCAACACTTGACATTGAAGCAACTCGAATACCACAACTCAAAACAAAAACAAAGGGTTGGCTTGCAGAATAAGCCGGAACAAACATATGATAGAGATTTCGTCCGAAGTTTTCGTGGCAAGATCTACACGGGCTCGATCGTACAGCACCATCATGTACAAGGCAGTGCACATGACATACGAAGCGTCCCCGAGTCAGCATAGCCAAGGACTCTTTAAGACACAACGAGACCACTGTAAAATCGACCGTGAATAGGCGAACCACTAGACGTCGAACCCCAATTTCATATCATACACCTGTTGGAAAGATATCCTACGAGCTACTTGAATTCCCACCTATAAAACTCCCGAAACTTTCCGGTTATGCAATCAGGTGTTGGGGATACAGGGGAAGCATAATATCTCACCCAAAACTAGCAAATCCTACATCCAGCTATATCCATCCTTCAACACATAACCAAGAAACCTTCGGAAACCATCTACCTCAACCTTCGAAAAGCATCCGTTATACAAGTTATGGCGATACTCCCGAACTCCCGCCCCAGTACTGGGTGGCGTGGAGGTTATCTCACCAATGAACTGCATAAAAGAGATTTTTGATGTCGGCGAACATATCTCAAGTATTCCAGAATTGCAACGATAAAATTATGATGACAACACCTCAGAGCTCAACTCCCCAGGACACTTCCACAAAACCCCTGACAGGAGGCACCAAGACAGTATTCTCATCATAAGCCATCGGAACAAATCCAAGATACTCGCGTGATCCTAAAATTTTTTTTAGTGAAATTTGAGAAGAGAAGAGTCAAAACTCTACGTCAGGATGCCTTACCAGAGCGATGAGGAGACTGGGAAGTAAAAAGAATTCCTAAACTCTCCGATATATAATTCCTAAATGACTCAAAACATTTTTCTAGACACAACTCAGCTGCTAAAACGATCAAGCAATGGGGGCTCCTAAGGTCGGGGAAGGCTCTGATTACCAACTTATAACACCCTCGATGCGACTATATCTCCCACGTGTCGAGGCACGACTTAGAGGCATAATCGCATTGAAGGCATATGTCGCAAGTGAGGTAATCTTCACACAACCCATGTAATACATAAGGGAAAGAGATACATAGTTGGCTTACAATCGCCACTTCACACAATTACATGAAATAAGCATTACATCATCCAGATACAATCAAGGTCCGACTACGGAACCAAAAAAAAGAAGAACCCCAAATGCGACAAAGGTCCACGATCGACCCCAACTGGGCTCCACTACTGATCAACTAGAACAAAGCAACACAAAGGACAAGATCTTCATCGAGCTCCTTCTGAGCTTGGTTGCGTCATCTGCACGAACTCATCGGCACCTGCAAGCTGGTTTTGGAAGTATCTGTGAGCCACGGGGACTCAGCAATCTCGCACCCTCGCGATCAAGACTATTTAAGCTTATGGGTAAGGTAAAGGTGTGAGGTGGAGCTGCAGCAAGCGACTAGCAATATATGGTGGCTAACGTACGCAAATGAGAGCGAGAAGAGAAGGCAAAGCACGGTCGATAAAAGTATGATCAAGAAGTGATCCTGGACTACCGACGTCAAGCATAACTCCAACAACCGTGTTCACTTCCCGGACTCCGCCGGAAAGAGACCATCACGGTTACACACGCGGTTGGTTCATTTTAATTAAGGTCAACTTCAGGTTTTCTACAACCGGAGATTAACAAATTCCCATCTGCCCGTAACCGCGGGCATGGCTTTCGAAAGTTCAAATCCCTGCAGGGTGTCCCAACTTAGCCCATCACAAGCTCTCACGGTCAACGAAGGAATAGACCTCCACCCGAGACATTCCGATCAGACTCGGTATCCCAGTACAACAAGACATTTCGACAGGGTAAAACTAAACCAGCAACACCGCCCGAAAGTGCTGACAAATCCCGATAGGAGCTGCACATATCTCTTTCTCAGGGCACACCGGATTGTCTAAACTTCCGGTAGGCCAGCCCAGAGTTGCCCCTGGTAGCCACCGGCGGCTGACAGTTTGGACCAACACTCAGAGGAGCACTGGCCCGGGGGGGCGGGGTTAAAATAATGATGACCCTTGAGTCTGAAGAACCCAAGGGAAAAAAAGGCTAGGTGGGAAATGGTAAAACCAATGTTGGGCATTGCTGGAGAAGCTTTACTTAAGGCGAACTGTCAAGGGGTTCCCATTATAGCCCAACCGCGTAAGGGACGCAAAATCCGGGAACGTAACACCGATATGATGGAAACCAGGGCGGCAAGAGTGGAACAAAACACCAGGCATAAGGCCGAGCCTTCCACCCTTTACCAAGTATATAGATGCATTAATTAAATAAGATATATTGTGATATCCCAACAAGTAAACATGTTCCAACAAGGAACAACATCTCCATGTTCCAACAAGGAACAAACTTCAATCTCCACCTGCAACTAACAACGCTATAAGAGGGGCTGAGCAAAGCGGTAACATAGCCAATCAACGGTTTGCTAGGACAATGGTGGGTTAGAGGCTGAACATGGCAATTTGGGAGGCTGACAAGCAAGTGGTAGGCATTGTAGCATTGGCATAGCAAAAGAGCGAGCAATCTAGCATAGCACAGATAGTAGTGATTTCGAGGGTATGATCATCTTGCCTGAAATCCCGCAAGGAAGAAGAACGAGTCCATGAAGAAGACAACGGGCGTAGTCGAACGGATCCTCACAAACACGACATTACCGGAACCAACCCGAAGAAGCAACACCGTAAAGGAGCAAACAACATAGTAAACAACCACCACAAAATCATGGCATGATGTACAACAAGTATGATGCATGTCTGGTTTAAAGAGGCATGGCATGGCAAAATGCACAAGCAATCCTACAAATTAAGTGGAGCTCTATATGCATCGGGATGCATATTGACAAAACACCACATCAATTATTTAGTTCTCTCTCGGTTGTGTACCCCAACAATACTAAATGTTGATTAACATGGCAAGAGGAGAAGCAAATGAAAACTACCTATCTACTCAAGGTTAAATGAGGCCGGAAGCAACGAACAACAATTCCGGTAAATCCCCATAGCATATTTTAGATTTGGTACTGTTCTGCCCTAAACATTATTTTAGAGTTGTTAAACATGCATAGTAAGGCCATCATGTTAAACTAGGCAAAATTCTACCCCATTTACATATAAAGTTTATTAAATTTGGAGTTACGGTTATTTAGTTATGAAATAAATCATTTTAGCATGGCATAGGGGCAAATTTAAACAAACAACATGTTAAGCATTTTAAACATGGATGAAAATGACATATTATGAAACTAGATGCAATTCTAAGCATTTTTCATATATAAGTTATTTGCAAAAGATGCACGGTTGAGAAGTTATTTAATGCATGGAGCTAGGGGGTTTTCTGTAAATCTGCCGTACTCTGGAAAAAAAGGAAAATCGCTGAAAGGAAAAAAAACAAAAGCAGGCCAAAACTGTTGGGCCCAAGGTGCACAGGAGAGGGGGCGGCTCACCAATGGGCCGTGGCCCGGCTCGGTGGAGAGAACCGGGCCTTGGCACTGGGTTGGAGGCGCGCTGGGAGGGGGTCAACACGGGCGAGCGAGGCAGCGGTTCCTCTGTGCGCCAGGAGGCAGACGGAGGGGAACGCGGGCGGCTTCAGGAGATGCAGGGGAAGCAGCAGGTCGGCGAGGTGGCGAGCAGACCGCGGCGGTGCCGCACCGAACAGAGGCCGATGGAGGCAGATCCGGCGACGGGTCTCCCTGCTGCTGCTGTCATTGGCGGCATGGACGTGCAAGGTGCCAGGGAAGCATGGGGGTTCATGGCCAGGGGGTAGGAGCTCCTGCGGGATGTATTCACCGGCAGCGAGGTCACTGGGGGCGGCGGGTCGCGAGGAGGGGGAGCGCTTGGGTGCTGTTCCTTCTCAGGGGGTGGAGCACCGGGCATCTCCCGTGTGGATGCTCGGGCGGAGGAGGCAGAGGCTCGTTGATGCAGAGGCGAAGCTGCAGGCACAAGGTTCAGAGAGGACGCGAGGATGCAGGCGGGGATGGACGCCGACTACGCGGACGAGGCGAAGGACTTCGACGAAGAAGCTCCAGGCGGCAGCACTGCAAGAACGGAGACGGCGGTGCTAAGACTCCGGCATGGAGGAACCAGGTGGAGGCGAGGGGAGCAGGTCGTGGAAGAGGACCGTCGCCGTGGCTGCGAGTCACAGGGAGGCGTGGCTCCGGCGGGCAGGGGATGGTGACGAGGTGCAGAAGGGCAGTCCCCAAAGCCTCCTCATGTTCGCGGGGTCCTGCAAGAGTTGCGACTTGCTGCTGGTTTAGCCGCCGGCGACGACGACGCCATGGAGGGAGGAGCAAGCGGGAGGAGCTTGATGATGGCGTGCTCGTCTCCTCTGGATCGAGCGAACCAGGGGCACGGGGGCGAGGGGCACGGCCTCGATCCCATCCGGATCGAGCAGAAGGGCTGCAGGTTGGAGGCCGAGAGAATTTTGATCGGGGGCGCAGGCAGCTGGATCGATGAGGAGCAGTGGAGAGAGCTGGTTGGATCGGTGGGACAAAGGGATTGGGGAATGGATCCCAAGAGATTTTGAGTGGGTGGCGGCGGCTGAGGGGACAAACCTGCTAGAATTTAGGGTTAGGTTGGTTTATATAGTAGGGAACTAGGTTTAGGGGCTACCTCGTCCCTCAGATCGTAATCGAACGGACACGAATAAATAGGCTAGGAAGGCTCAATAACAAAACGGAGACGTTTTGTAGACGTTTGGGGATGATCCGGATCCAACGGTGACGAATGTCCGTGTCGGATCCGGGACAACTTTTCGGACGCGCACGCGAGGAGGGTCGCGGGCTGACGAGAGAGGTTAGGTAGGGCCTGGCAGTGAGTAGTGGGCTGTGTAGACTGTCTCGAGCTGAGAGAAGAGAAGAGAGGGAGGCCCGGCGACTATTTCCAGAGACCGAAAACGTCCGACGTTAGACCGGCTATAATGCCGCAATATTTATCCGTTGGGGCGTCAAACGAACTCCGATTGCGACGAAACTTGACAGGCGGTCTGTCTACACTATAATAAGACCACACACCAAATTTCAATCCAATCCGAGAACATTTTCCGGCCACTTATAAAATACTATTTCGGACATGCCGCGGGCGCGTGCAAGTGTGTCTGGGCTCAGAACGGTAAACAGAGAGAACAAGGAGACCGGGACGGATGCAAGTTTTGAAAACATGATGATGCAATGCACATGATGACATGACAAGATGCAACACGCAATCAAATGACATGGCAATGACGGCGAATAACTGGACGACACGTGGCACATCGGTCTCGGGGCGTTACATTAGATCCCATCGAGACGGAGAGGTTGAAGGCGAGATTTCCGCACGCACCCCAGTGTTTGAACCTTAAGGGTTTGCCGGAACCCGAAATCCGACATTTGGCGCGCCAGGTAGGGGTGCGCCGGAATTCGTCCTCCACCACTCCGTCCCCCGTCGCGTCTTCATCGCCATGCCCGGCGACCAGGAGGGCAACCCCGACCCATGGGCTGCATGGCCCAAACGCGCGGAACCGCTCGCCTCGGGCGACCCCACGCCCCAGGCAGCTCACAGTCCGCAGGGCGCTGCGGGCCGCGGGCGACGCGGACAGACTCCGGCAACTCTTACGCCGCGGCAGGCTCGGTCGGCAGCAAGGGCCTCCAATCACGCTGCGACAACGACACCATACACCCGCCGGGAGCAGGTGAATTCGAGGGCCGCGCTCACGGTGGCCCGAGAGCTGCTGCGGTGCAGGTTGCTGGAGGGCGGCCACGACGTGCTGCTAGAGCGAGTGGCGGAGCTCCTGGGCTTCGCCGCCTCGTGGGCTCACCCCTTCTCCACCTAGCTCCCATCTCAAGCCCAGAGCGACCCGCACAGGGGCTCCGCGCACGGCCGCGGGCTTCAAGGCTACTCTGACGCCAGCGAAGCTGTTAGCACCAGACCGGTGGCGGCGCTGCCCCCGCCCCCGGACCGTGAAGGAGAAGGACTCGACGCGACCCGCGGCCCCGGAGGGCGGCCGCATTGCCACCCAGTGGCATGCATGACAGGTGGGGCCGCATGGCATGCGGGGCGCCACGGCATGGCGTACGGGATGACGGCGATGGAAGAGTACGTGCCCCGCATGATGGACCAAGGACACCCTCACGAGGACGGGCAGGGCTCACTCCTCGGCCCCAGCTGGGGGGACGAGGTGATGGAGGCTGAGCCCTTCCAGGCGCCCCAGGACGAGCCCGCTGGCCACGCTGGAGGCAACGATCACCGGGCGCCGCTAACTCTTCAGGGGCAGGTATATGCTAACCGTGGATCGTAGGAGGTGCAGGTCGCCGCGGCGAGCGGCTGCCCCGCTCCTACAGTCCCTCACCCCTCGGGAGGAGGGTGCAGGGGAGGGGCCGGGATCCGAAATCACCACCGCGGCGTTCGGAGCAAGGCGTTCTCAGGAAGTAGGCCCTCTGCTGGGGAGGTGCCTCAGGGCCTGCCCCTGGCAGAGGACCCGTGGTCGTCGGGGGAACCGCTGGCGACCGCTCTACCCCATCGGGCGGCGTCCTGGGTTCCGGTCGTTGCTGATGGCACTAGAGTGTGGCGCAAGGCGGGGCCCTCGTTTGGCGACATGAAGCAAGGCCAGTACCTGTGAAGAAGGCCCAGTGCCTGTGAAGCTCGCCGCCCCGTGACACTCTCACGTAATAATGAGTGGGGCTGTACACGCCCCGGAGTCTCAGGGGTGCCGGCCTCAGGCCCTGGGGCTCCCTCCCACGCCCAGTGGACAGCACTTAGCTTCGCGTTGGTGAGAAGACGTCCAAGACTAGATTAGGTGTCGGACGCGGCCTTTTGTCTGCCTTTTGTTGCCCTTCCCTTTGGTTGTAGCTTTTCTCTCGCTGGATTTAAGTTGGATTCGAATTTGAGATTTGCGTGTGTTTGGGGGAGGGGTGCTTGTTCTCGCTCGAGCTGTTCTCACGTTCTGGTTGCCGCTTCGTCACAGCTGCCTCCCCTCGCGAGTCGGGTCAGGCCAGGCTAGTGCGCAGCCCAGGCTGCCGTTGTTGCTCCCTCTCGGGAGGATTTTCGGGTGCCTGCGGAGGTTGTCCTATCCGGGAAAGGCCCAGAGCCTATGAAGCAAGGCGAGTGCGTGTGAAGCTCTCGTGCTCGAGGAAAAGGCCCAGAGCCTGTGAAGCAAGGCGAGTGCCTGTGAAGCTCTCGCGCTCAAGGAAAAGGCCCAGAGCCTGTGAAGCAAGGCGAGTGCCTGTGAAGCTCTCGCGCTCGAGGAAAAGGCCCAGAGCCTGTGAAGCAAGGTGAGTGCCTGTGAAGCTCTCGCGCTCGAGGAAAAGGCGCAAAGCCTGTGAAGCAAGGCGAGTGCCTGTGAAGCTCTCGCGCTCGAGGAAAAGGCCCAGAGCCTATGAAGCAAGGCGAGTGCCTGTGAAGCTCTCGCGCTCGAGGAAAAGGCCCACAGCCTGTGAAGCAAGGCGAGTGCCTGTGAAGCTCTCGCGCTCGAGGAAAAGGCCCAGAACCTGTGAAGCAAGGCAAGTGCCTGTGAAGCTCTCGCGCTCGAGGAAAAGGCACAGAGCCTCTGAAGCAAGGCGAGTGCCTGTGAAGCTCTCGCGCTCGAGGAAAAGGCTCAGAGCCTGTGAAGCAAGGCGAGTGCCTGTGAAGCTCTCGCGCTCGAGGAAAAGGCCCAAAGCCTGTGAAGCAAGGCGAGTGCCTGTGAAGCTCTCGCGCTCGAGGAAAAGGCCCACAGCCTGTGAAGCAAGGCGAGTGCCTGTGAAGCTCTCGCGCTCGAGGAAAAGGCCCAGAACCTGTGAAGCAAGGCGAGTGCCTGTGAAGCTCTCGCGCTCGAGGAAAAGGCACAGAGCCTCTGAAGCAAGGCGAGTGCCTGTGAAGCTCTCGCGCTCGAGGAAAAGGCCCAGAGCCTATGGAGCAAGGCGAGTGCCTGTGAAGCTATCGCGCTCGAGGAAAAGGCCCAGAGCCTGTGGAGCAAGGCGAGTGCCTGTGAAGCTCTCGCGCTCGAGGAAAAGGCCCAGAGCCTGTGAAGCAAGGCGAGTGCCTGCGAAGCTCTCGCGCTCGAGGGAAAGGCCCGGAGCCTGTGAAGCAAGGCGAGTGCTTGTGAAGTCATCGCGTTCGGGAGAAGGCCCAGGGCCCGTGGAGAAGGCCAACGCATGAGGGGTTTCTCATCAGCGACAACCTCACATCCTCAGGACCCAGCTAGAGAGCGCCCAAGGCGTCGCGCCCTCCTGCAGGCCGCCTCGGAACCAGCATGGGACAAAGGTAAACCAGCCCACCGTCAGGCGCGAGTGCAATTTGGTTACTACTGATATGATAGACACAGGTTTTTACATGAGGGGCTTCCCCTCCCAAAATGCTCTCACACACCACCAGGTCAAAAGCCTGAGTTCTAGTCATGTAGAGTGAAAAAGACAGGAGCGATACGCTCTCAGTCGGACCAATCCCCCAATGTGTCCCCGGAAGCACCTCCTGAGCCCTCGCCGGAGTTGCCGAGGTCGCCATCGACGCCAGCTTCGCTGCCTGTGGCGTCAGGGCCGCGCGCCGCGCCGTCCTCGTCAGCACCCACGACCACGTCGCTGTCGTCCGAAGTGAAGGCCCTGACGAGGGCGTCCACGTTATCCTCCACCCAGCGCGACAGGTCCTCCCGGACGGCCTGGGGGACTGGAGCGATGACGGCGTCGAAGTCGAAGCGGGGATTCATGTTCTGAAGATGGCTGAAGACACGGGAGAAGGCGCGCTTGAGCAAGACGTGGCTCCCCTCCTCCACCAACCTGTTGGCCCTAACCAACCGCGCCTCCAGCTGCGCCACAACAGCGGTGAAGAACTGCAGGTTACCGACGTAGTTGATCGTGTGTGGCTCACCGACGGACGCCTCGCAGATGTTGCCCAAGGCCAAGTTGACCCTCTCCCTGAGCGTGGTGAACATTGGGCCATGCGCGTGCTCCAGGAGCCGCCGCTGGCATATTTCGTCGGCGTTCTGGCGCTCGACGGCCTCGGCCTCTTCCACCCGTTGGCGAAGGCGGAGCACCTCAGCTTGAGAGGCGCCCAGCTCTTTCTGTGCTGCCTCAAGGGCGGCCCGGGAGACGTCAGCCAGCCGCATCGCCTCGTCCCATTGGGTCCTCAGGGCTGCGGTTCTGCCTTCGGCTTCGACCCGGATCATCCCCAGCTTCCCGTCAAACTCACGCTCGAGGCCTTGGCGCGCCATCGCCACCCAACGACAAACCTCCTCTAGGACACGCGCTTCCCGCGCAGTGACGTCATCCTCCGCCTGCGTCACTAGGCGCTCCCTCGTCTCCAGCCTCTCGCACTCACGGGAGCGTTCGGCGGCCTCCAGCACCAACGCTTCCTCGCGCTTCTGAAGCTCAGCTGGATCACCGGAGGCCACCTCCATCGACGCGAGGGCTGCCTCGCGCAGCTCCGCTTGCTCCTCCAACGAGTGGCATCGGTCCAGGAGCTCACGAGCTCGCTCCTCCATCGCCTCTCGCCACCCGTCAGCTCTCCGGGCCTCCTCGATGGCCCGGGAGCGGGCCACTCGGGAGGCCTCCAGCGACACCTTCGCTTCTTCATCATCAAGGTCGCGTTGGCGGCGCGCAAGGGCGACGGCGGCCTCCAGCTCGCGCCTCCCTGCAGCTAGGTGCAGGCCCTCGGCCTCCAGGCGAGCATCTTTAGCGGCAAGCTCTTCCCCAAGCAGGTCCACCGCGTCGGCCGCTCGTCGAAGGAACCCTTGGTGGCGAGAGCGGCGCTCCTGAGCGCGCTCGAGCACATCTACCACGTCATCATCCGCCCCAAGCAGGCGCCGGGGGCTGTGGGTCATCGTTCCCCCTCCGGGCAGGGGGCTTGGGGCTAGCAACCTTGCAATGGCCGGACGCGCCACATCAGAAGCCCGACCAAGGGCCAGCCCACCTCCAGATGAGGGGCGTAGGTGGCGCCTCAACCAGTCGCAGTCCAAGGCCAGACGGGAGGTGCCCGACACTCTGGCTATCCCCTGAGAAGGCCCGCGAAGGAGAAGCGCGGGGAATGAAGGGCAGCGGTGCACCTCGGGATGATCCGCCCCATCAGACGCCCTCACCACGAGGGCAGAGCTGCTCGGAGCACTTGAGGATGGCGGAGGAGGCGAAGCCGAGGGAGGTGGTGCCTCGGCGACTCCCGCGATCTCAGTTGGAAGGGGCCTGCGGAGCAAGAATCAGTGAAAGCAACAAGAGGATCGGGAGTCAGAGAGGAAAAAGACTTACTCGTCAGTGGCGAAGTACTTCCTATGCTTCAGCACGCGACAAGGGGAGTCAACACCCAGAGCCTCCCTCTTCCTCCGGAGGGCCTCGAAGTCCATGCGGAAGCGGCCCAAGAGAAGAGCGCAAGGATCAACCTGCCGCGAGGACGAGGCACCAGGGCGGCCCGCGTCGGGAGCGCCCGCCTGGCGCGTGCCACCAATCACCTCGTCAGAAGCCGGGACCAGGGCCTCCAAGGCCCCAGCCCCGGGCGCTGGGAGCGGCTGCCTAACACCTTCAGCCGCAGCAGTACGGGCCTCAGGAGCTGTCTCCTCACGAGCGGCATCGGGTGCTGCACCCTCCTCCGGAGCTGCCCCCGCGCGAGCAGCCTCGGGCGCTGCACCCTCCTCCGGAGCCATCCCCTCACGGGTGGCGCACAACGCTGCCCCCTCCTCCGGAGCCTCCTCGGCCTCAGGCGCCTCCTGCCTCCCTTCTCCGCCGCTTGAGGAGGAGTCGCCTTGGCCGATTGGGAGGGGAATCACCACGAAAGGGTTCTCGTGAGGCCCTTGGAGACCGGCGGGGCGCAGCCCCCACTCATCGAAGGCGGGCATCTGGTTCACGAAGTCAGCCTTGCTCTGACAGAGATATAGCAAGGCCCCGCCTTGCCGGATGTTGCCAGGATTGGGGTCCCCGGCCAAAGTCAGGAGCATCGACTTCAGCGCCGCGGGAGCCAGGTCTTCTTCCTGGAGCCTCATGTCGCCCTCGCGCCCCCGGAAGGCCCACATTCGGCGAGAGTGCCGCTACAAGGGAGCGACACGGCACAACAGAAACTCCTTCACCACTTTCGGTGCTGTCACGCCGAGTTTCCTCAAGAGCGCGAAGCGGGGCCAGACGAAGACAAGCCGAGGGCTCTTCAGCGTCTCCTGGCCCCAACCCGAATTGGGGACGGCAGGCGAGGTCGGCTCCGATAGCAGGGGGCTGGGCACCCCTGCATCCACATACAACCACCGCTTGCGGGCTGGGGGAGTTGGAAGTCAATTCCGGACGCCTCGGACACAGGCTCGGCAGCAAAGCTCGTGCATGCCCAGCGCTGGGAAGGATCGACAAGACGCAGCGAGAAGAAGTGGCGCAGCAGGGTGACTGAAGGAGGGATGCCCACCATGGCTTCGCAAACGAAGGCAAAGACCGAAAGGAGGGTGATGGACTCAGGACTTAGATGCATTAATTGGATCTGATAATGCGAAAGCACGGCATTGAAGAAATCGGAGAAAGGGGGAACCAGACTCGCCCACAAGGCATGGGTAAAACATGGGACCTCAGTGGCTGTCCTGTCAATGGAGAAGTGGGACGCGGGCCAGGCAGTCGTCCTTCCGCGCTCGTTGAAGATGGTGGCCAGGGCCAAGCTGTCCCTGCCCAGGCACTCTTGGTTGAGCACAGTCGACCGGCCGACGAAGGGGGCCACCGTTGGCGGCGCACAAGACGAAGGCATGGCTTTCTCTGCTCTCTCCTTCCCCGTCGGAGCCATGGCGATGGGAAGGAGGGGGGGATTCGAGATTGGATTGAAGGCAGGGGGAGGCGCTCGAAAGAAGGAAGAACAGAAGACACCCGAGCAACAGGAAAGGGGACGGCTGTGTACAACTACCAGTCCGCCTAGCAGGGCGCACAATAAGGAAGCGTGGGGGAACGGTGCCGCCCACGCCCAACCAACCGCCATGCGGCGTCCAAGGCCGCAGGCTGTTGGGGCCCGTGGCGCTTCATGTCACAGCCCTAGAATTGGCTTGTAGCTATTAACTAAGTGAGAATCATGCATCATGTCTAAATTCTGAAAGTTGAATTGAGGTTAGTTGAAACCCTCATAAATCACTTCAAAAATAATCAACATTAAAATCTTTTCAAAGAAGTCCAAGAAAATGTTCCTCTTAGTCTCTGAAAATATTGGCAAGAGGTAAAACTTAAAATAATATTTTTGGATTCATAGAAATATTTATTTTGGGCATTTGAGTTAATCCAATAATTATTTGCATTGGATTTATATAGGTGATATATTAACTATACGTCCAATAATTCTGGTAATTGTTGAGGGGCTTTGGAATAATCCATTTAGTCCCTGCAAAAATTGTCAGAAGCAGAAAAATTAGTTTGGTTCAAGAACCAAATTAAAACAAATGTCAGAAATAGAAAAACAGAAAAGAACTAGAAAAAGAGAGAGAGAAGGACTAACCTGGCGCTTACCTGAGGCCCACTTACCTGGTGGCCCAGCAGAATCGGCCAGCCCACCAGGGGCACCTTGGTCTTCTTCCACCTCTGCCAGTAGGCAGAGGCATGTCGACGCCAGCACGCCCGAGGCCTCCACCTCCTCCCTCCCAGCCTGCCTGGCTCCTCCTCGATGCACCAGGCGACGCCCAGCACCGCGCTGTACCTCTCCTCACTCTCCCCTGCACCCCATTCCTCCCCCTTGCTCTCTCCCTGCCTCATCTCTCTCCCGAACCCGAGCGCAGCCGTCGCCGCCGCTCGCTGTTGCCATGGCCACCGGCCCTCCCTCGCCCATCCAACGTGCTCGAGTGCTCCGCCTCGACCCCCTCTTTCTTCCACCCCGAGCCACGCCTCCGCGGGAGCCCCACATCGCCGCCACGAGTCGTATTCCCCGAGCACAGCCGCCAGACTGCATCGACGAATTCGTCACCTTCCGGTCGTCCCCGAGCCAGCTGAGCTCCGCTTCGACCTCGCCGTGAGCTCCTGCCCCTTCTCCCCCTCTCCGTTCTCGCTCTCACACGTCGTAGCCGTCGCCCCCTTGTCGACCGAAACCCGCCGCCGCCGCGCTCGTCGCCGGTGATGCTCCGGTGACCATTTGGTCCCGGGCATGCGCCCAAAGTACTCACTGCACCCCGTAGACGCCATAGGTGCTATACACACATCACCACAGCCACCGCAACCGCGTCCCCGCTCGTGTCCGAACTCCGGCGCCGCCCCGAGCTTGTTTCCGACGAGCTCCGGCTGCCCTAGCTGCTGATGCTTGTAGGGATGGATGCGAGCGAGCTCCAGCTCCCCACGGATGCCCTTCGTCGCTTGTTTCGTCGCCTATACTGCGTTTCCGAGCCGCGCCGCCGTCTCAGGCCTCGCCGGCGTCATGTCGCCGGTGGGGTTGACCCATTTGACCACGTGGGCCCCGCCCCCTGGTCAAACCTAGATTAGGAGTTAAACTAACACTAATTTAGTTAGGTTAGCCGCTGACATGTGGGCCCCGACGCCACTGACATTTTAGTTAGGCTTAATCTAAGGTTAATTAACCATGTTAATTAGCTGAGTCAATGACATATGGGTCCCGCACGTCAGGCTTGACCTGGACCGGCCCTGTTGACTTGCTGATGTCATAATGACGTAGTGCTGATGCAGTAAAGGAATTTCTAGATTTAAAATAATACAGGAAATTCCAGAAAACAATTTAAACTTCTAAAAATCATAGAAATTCAACCGTAACTCCAAATGAAATAAATTATATATGAAAAATTATCAGAAAAATTCAAGGAATCTGTTTATGGCATTTTCATGCATGTTTGAACAACTTAACCTCACTGTTTAGACCAAAACATGATAATGCACTATTTGAATTCATAGTTTGAATTTCAATTTGAACCTAGTGTTCAAACCAACTCCATTTAACATGTTGCTAGTTGCATTAGCTCAAACCACATCATATTGACATGTCATGATCATGCATCATATTGTGCATTGCATTGATTGTGTTTCTTTCTCTGTTGCCGGTATTTGTCCCCTCTCGATAGTCATTGTACCGACGCTGTGATCGTTGACACTGATGAAGACTCAATGTTATCTTCAGAAGTGCCAGGCAAGCAAAACCCCCTTGTTCATTTTGATACAATCCCACCCTCTCGCTCCTGCTCTCTTTTACTGCATTAGGACAACACGTTTCCTCTGTTACTTGCCGCGGTAGTTGAACCCCTTATCCTCTGCATGACCTGTCATTGCCACAGTAAATAGATGAAACCCACTAGCATGAGTAGGAGTTGTTTGAGCCCTGATGTGCCTACTAATTCATGCTTGTTTGTCATGCCTGCTACTGCTTAGAGTTGAGTCAGTTCTGATTCATCGGGGATGAATTGGAGATGTGTGAACATGTCCTACTGTGTGAGCTAAGTGTGTGAACACGATTTGGTAAACGTAGCGGTGAGAGGCCATGTAGGAGTACATGGTGGGTTGTCTCATTGAAACCGTTCTTAGGAACTGAGTTCTGTGTTTGTGATCCATGAAACACTTACTACCATGCATTGGGCCCAAAACCAATGGACCCTCTCGGCTTCATGATCACCCTTATCCTCTGTCCAGGAGTTGCAACTAATTTCTGGTGTTTATAGGATATGTGCTGGCGGCCGTGCGTAGCGCTGACCCTAGGGGTGGGCTATGTTGCGGTAGATACATCGTGGCACGGTGTACCGGGCGCCCGTTTGGTGTCTCAGGAACCCTGTTCACATCGTTCGGGGCTGTATGTGGAAACCACGGCCGGACTCTCTGCGGATGGAACCTGGATAGGCGATAAACCTGGACTAGAGACTTGAGTGTTTAGGTAGGCCGTGGCCGACACCCTCGTTGGGCTTCCGCTTGAAGGTTGCCGAGTACATGTCGTGTAAACGGCGGTAAGTGGTGAGAGCGTGTGTGAAGAAGTACACCCCTGCAGGGTTAACATCTTCTATTCGAATAGCCGTGTCCGCGGTAATGGACTTCTGGGTTGCCTATAACAGTTCATAGACAAGTGAAAGTGGATACTCTAAAACTCACAAGATAAGTGTGAGTGCTAGGGATGGCCTTCTCGTAGGGAGACGGGAGCGGATCCACAGTGGTGTATTGAATGGTGAATATGTGGACTCGTGTGCGCCACCTCAAAAGAGTTGCTTGTAGTCGTAGTTCAGGTTAGCCACTGAGTCAAAGCTGGCTTGCTGTAGTTAAACTCCACCACCCCCCCCCCCTTTGTTGATACCGATGCATATGTTGTTAGTTCTGATGTAAGACTTGCTGAGTACAATTGTACTCACGTTTGCTTAATTTATGTTTTGCAGAGAGATTTCAGTCTCGCTAGTAGTTCCGCGTGGACTTCGACGTTTAGCTTGATACCTCAGCTACGATCTTGTGCCCTCGGCAGGATCTGGTAGATAGTCAGGCTTCTTAGCCTTTTCATTTGTAGATGTCTGTTCTCAGACATGTTAAGCTTCCGCATGTGCTTTGACTTGTATGCTATGATTGTTGGGTCATGAGACCCATGTTTGTAATATCTGGCTCTTCGGAGCCTAATGAATTAATACTTGAGTTGTAGAGTTATGTTGTGATGCCATGTTGTATTTACACATATCGAGCATATTGTGTGTATGATTGAAATGCTTGGTATGTGTGGGATCCGACAATCTAGTTGTTTATCCTTGACAGTCTCTCTTATGGGGAAATGTAGTCTAGTACTTCCATGACCCATAGTAGTCCGCTACAGCCCGGTTCACCGGAGTCCTGTTGGCCCAGCACTACTGCTCAGGATCCTTGACTGGACGGCATGTGTTTCACTTTGTTCCTATGTTTATCCCTTCGGGGAAATGTCATGCGGTGACATCCGGAGTCCTGCCTAGCCTGCTAGAGCCCGGGTTCACCGGAGTCCTGTTAGCCCAGTGCTACAGCCCGGATTCACAAGCTGCTGACCGACATGCTCGATGTGAATCATGTATGCCTGTCCCCATAGGTTAGTGCCGCTTTGGGTTCACGACTAGCCATGTCGGCCCGGGTTCTCTGTCATATGGATGCTAGCGACACTATCATATACGTGAGCCAAAAGGTGCAAACGGTCCCGGGCCATGGTAAGGCGACACCCGTGGGATACCGTGCGTGAGGCCGCAAAGTGATATGAGGTGTTACCGGCTAGATCGATGTGACCTAGAATCGGGGTCCTGACACTTCGCCCTTGCCCTTTCGCCTCTTGGCACGGCCAAGTCCATGCGCGCCTTGGGCCCGGGGGCTACTGTCGGTGTTCTGGGAACGGGGGTCCCCAGACTTGCCTGCCTGCGGCCTCCGGCGTGGCTCAAGCGGGGGCCCAGCGCGGCCCAACTTCATCAACATGAGGTTCAAGACCCTCGCGAGGGGCCAAGCCTCGTGAGGCGGACGACGCGGCGCATCCTCAGGCACAACCTCGTCAGGCTGGCTCACGAGGAGGCGGAGAGTTCAAGGCGGGGTACCTCGCGAGGTGCCCATGACGCAAGCCATGACGACACGGGGCACCAGGCGGGTGCCAGCGCGCGCAGCGTCCCTCTTTCCTCTTTGGTGCAAAGGGGGCAGGCGTATCCGCGGAGTACGGAGGCATCAGACAAAGGTTGCCACTTCGGTGCAATGAGACCAAGACCAGGAGGACTACGAGACGAAGGTCACCATGGAGCCCAGTGCGGCGTCATCACCAGAGCCTTTGGCAGGCGAAGACTGCTTTTGTCAGGATAGATGTACTCGCTGTCCCCATTCAAATTAGCCCGCCATTGTTGGATCCCTTCCCGCTCAATATTTGGGGACAGGACCAGGGCCTCTATAAATAGGACTAGCCACCCACATAGCAGGGGGTTTGGTTTGATTCCTGGTTGTCCGATTCGGGATCTGTGAGAGAAAGAGAGAGAAAGGTGACTGAACTCTTCATAGCAGTTCATCACCACAGCCAAGAACAGATCCTCGCGAGGCTGTTCTTCCTTGTATTGTTCATCCACACCAGCCCCAGGAGGCAATCCATCCACCACACACTAGAGTAGGGTATTACACCACATCGGTGGCCCGAACCAGTATAAATCTTGTGTCTTTCGTGCAACTCTTTTTGTAGTTTAGATCCCATCGAGGCGGAGAGGTTGAAGGCGAGATTTCCGCGCGCACCCCAGTGTTCGAACCTTAAGGGTCTGCCGGAACCCAAAATCCGACAAGTAGGATATAATGCACCATGAATATAAATATCATAGAGGCTATGTTGATTTTGTTTCAACTACATGCGTGAACATGTGCCAAATCAAGCCACTTGAATCGTTCAAAAGAGGATACCACCCTATCATATGACATCACAACCATTTTAATAGCACGTTCACATGCAAGGTAAACCATTATAAGCTCCTAGCTAATTAAGCATGGCATAAGCAACTATAATCTCTAATTGTCATTGCAAACATGTTTATTCATAATAGGCTGAATCAGGAACGATGAACTAATCATATTTACAAAAACAAGAGAGGTCGAGTTCGTACCAGCTTTTCTCATCTCAATATGTTCATCATATAATCATCATTATTGCCTTTCACTTGCATGACCCAATAGTGTGGATAATAATAATAGTGCATGTGCATTGGACGAAGCTGGAATGTACAAGCATTCAATTCAAGAGAGAAGACAAGGTAATTTGGGCTCTTTGTTAGATCAGCAATAATGCATATAATAGCCACTTTAACATTTTAATTATGGTCTTCTCCTCTCGACCCCCAAAGGAAAGAAAATAAATAAAACTATTTACACGGGAAAGCTCCCAACAAGCAAAAGAAGAACGAGAAATCTTTTCGGGTTTTCTTTTTAGTTACTACTACAAGCATGGAAAGTAAACTAATTAAAAGCAACAATTTTTTTTGTTTTTCTTAAGGTTTATTAAACACACAAGAAGAAAGCATAAAAAGGAAAATAAATTAGCATGGATAGTACAATGAAAAAGTATGAGCACCGACAACTAGCATGAGTGTGTGAACATGAATGTAATGTCGGTGAGAAATACGTACTCCCCCAAGCTTAGGCTTTTGGCCAAAGTTGGTCTATGGCCACGGCTGGCCTGGCGGATATCCAAAGTTATAGTTGGGGTCGTTGAGGGAGTCCTGGATTAGGGGGTCTCCGGATAGCCGGACTATCTCCATTGGCCGGACTGTTAGACTATGAAGATACAAGATTGAAGACTTCATCTCGTGTCCGGATGGGACTCTACTTGGTGTGGAAGGCAAGCTAGGCAATACGTATATGGATATCTCCTCCTTTGTAACCAACCTTGTGTAACCCTAACCCTTTCTAGTGTCTATATAAACCGAAGGGTTTTAGTCCGTAGGACAACAATCACAACATACAATCATAGCATAGGCTAGCTTCTAGGGTTTGGCCTCTCTGATCTCGTGGTAGATCTACTCTTGTACTTCACATATCTTCAATATTAATCAAGAAGGACGTAGGGTTTTACCTCCATCAAGAGGGCCCGAACCTCGGTAAAACATCGTGTCCCCTGCCTCCTGTTACCATCCGGCCTAGACGCACAGTTCGGGACCCCCTACTCGAGATCTGCCGCTTTTGACACGGACATTGGTGCTTTCATTGAGAGTTCCTCTGTGTCGTCGTCGTTAGGCTTGATGGCTCCTACTATCCTCGATAGCGATGCGGTCTAGGGTGAGACTTTTCTCCCCGGACAGATCTTCGTATTCGACGGCTTTGCACTGCGGGCTAATTCGCTTGGCTATCTGGAGCAGATTGAAAGCTACGCCCCTGGCCATCAGGTCAGATTTGGAAGTTTGAATTACACGGCCAACATCCGCGGGGACTTGATCTTCGATGGATTCGAGCCACAGCCGGGCGCGCCACACTGTCGCGATGGGTATGACCTAGCTCTGCCACCGGACGGTACTCCAGAGGTCGCGCCCGCATCAGCTCCAACCCTTAGTTCGGAGCCAACTGCGCCAATCGAGGACGGGTGGCTAGACACCACCTCAGGGGCTGTAGTCTCGACGGCGATCGAGCCAAACACCAGAATAATCCTCTGCGCAACCCGTGACTCCAGGGGGCCGGACTCTCTTCTGGACCCCGAACCATCTGTGGCCCTGCCAATCGAATCCGATTGGGCGCCGATCATGGAATTCACCGCCGCGGATATCTTTCAGCACTCGCCCTTCGGCGACATTCTGAATTCACTAAGGTCTCTCTCTTTGTCAGGAGAGCCCTGGCCGGATTATGGCCAACAGGATTGGGATGCGGACGACGAAGAAATTCGACGCCCACCCACCACCCACTTTGTAGCCACTGTCGATGATTTAACTGACATGCTCGACTTCGACTCCGAAGACATCGATGGTATGGACGACGATGTAGGAGACGAACATGAACCAGCACCTATAGGGCATTGGAAAGCCACCTTGTCGTATGACGTATACATGGTGGATACACCCAATGAAGGCAATGGCGACGAGATAGCGGAGGATGACCCCTCCAAGAAGCAACCCAAGCACCGACGCCAGCGGCGCTGCTCTAAGTCCGGCCAAAGCAAAAGTGGTGATACCGGCACAGGAGATAATAACACTCCGGATAGCGCCGAAGACAATAACAATCCCCTCCAGCAAGATTTAGAGCAGGAGGATGAAGGAGCTAGCTCTCCTGAGAGAGCGGTTGGCCGAGAGGAGGAGGATGACAATTACATGCCCCCCTCCAAAGATAAGGCAAGCCTCGGCGACGATAAATTCGTCGTACCAAAGGATCCCGTCGAACAAGAGCGCTTCAAGCGCAGGCTTATGGCCATGGCAAATAGCCTGAAGAAAAAGCAACAGAAGCTTCAAGCTGATCAAGATCTGCTAGCTGACAAATGGAATGAAGTCCTTGCGGCCAAGGAATATAAACTCGAGTGTCCCTCCAAGAGTTACCCAAGGCGCAGGTTACTACCCCGACTAGAGGAAGAAGCGTATGATACATCTGATCGGCCACCTCGTGGCCGCGATAGAGAGGCATTCCAGCCAAAAGCTCAGCCCCCACCCCAACGCCATTCAAATAAAAAGGCATGGGGAGATACGCCAGACCTGTGAGACATATTGGAGGACAAGGCAAAGCATTCAAGATCGATCTACGGATCATGAGGGTGCACCACTCTGCGAGACAATAAACGTCATGCCGGATACAGTAAAAGCAAATCCGGCCGGGCCGAACACAGCTGGCAAGACCCATTCGAGATGCATCACGACATAGCCCAATACAGAGGCGCCGCACACCCCTTATGCTTCACAGACAAAGTAATGGAACATCAATTCCCAGAAGGTTTCAAACCCGTAAATATTGAATCATACGACGGCACAACAAATCCCGCAGTATGGATTGAGGATTTCCTCCTCCACATCCACATGGCCCGCGGTGATGACTTACATGCCATCAAATACCTCCCACTAAAGCTCAAAGGACCAGCGCGGGATTGGCATTACAGCTCGCCAGCGGACTCCATTAGCTGTTGGGAAGATCTGGTAGCCGCATTCCTCGATAACTTTCAGGGCACTTATGTGCGACCACCAGACGCCGATGACTTGAGCCACATAATTCAGTAGCCAGAAGAGTCGGCCAGGCAATTCTGGACTCGGTTCCTTACAAAGAAAAATCAAATCATCGACTGTCTGGATGCGGAGGCCTTAGCGGCTTTCAAGCACAACATCTGAGACGAGTGGCTAGCTCGGCACCTTGGTCAGGAAAAGCCGAAATCTATGGCAGCCCTCACGACGCTCATGACCCGCTTTTGTGCGGTAGAAGACAGTTGGTTGGCTCACAGTAATAACATATCAAAGAACCATGGTACCTCAGATACCAAGGACGGCAATAGCAGGTCACGTCGCAACAAGCATAAGCGCCGCATTAACAGCGAAAGTACCGAGGAAACGACAGTCAATGCCGGATTTAAAGGCTCTAAACCCGGTCAGCGGAAAAGGCCATTCAAACAAAGTACGCCAGGTCCGTCCAGCTTGGACCGTATACTCGATCGCTCGTGTCAAATACACGGCACCCCAAACAAGCCAGCCAATCACACCAACAAGGATTGTTGGGTGTTCAAGAAGGCCGACAAAGTAATTGCCGAAAACAAGGACAAGGGGCCGCATAGCGATGACGAGGAAGAACCCCGGCAGCCGCACATTGGAGGACAGAAGAGGGTTCCCCCGCAAGTGCGGACGGTGAACATGATATACGCAACCCACATCCCCAAGAGGGAGCGGAAGCGTGCGCTCAGGGACGTATATGTGTTGGAGCCAGATGCCCCAAAGTTCAACCCTTCGTCCTCCTGTCCGATCACCTTCGATCGCAGGGACCACCCCACTGGTATCCGTCATGGCAGATTCACCGCACTGGTCCTAGACCCAATCATCGACGGATTTCACCTCACTCGAGTCCTTATGGACGGCGGCAGTAGCCTGAACTTGCTTTATCAGGACACAGTGCACAAAATGGGTATAGACCCCTCAAGGATCAAACCCACAAAAATGACCTTTAAGGGCGTCATTCCAAGCGTAGAGGCCCACTGCACAGGCTCAATTACACTGGAAGTGGTCTTCGGATCCCCGGATAACTTCCGAAGCGAAGAGTTAATCTTCGATATAGTCCCATTCCATAGTGGTTATCACGCGCTGCTCGGACGAACCGCATTTGCTAGATTCAATGTGGTACCACATTATGCATACCTCAAGCTCAAGATGCCAGGACCTCGCGGAGTTATTACAGTCAATGGAAACATAGAGCGCTCTCTCCGAACAGATGAGGACACCGCGGCCCTTGCAGCAGAAGCGCAAAGCAGCCTCTCAAGGCAATCTACCACTTCGGCGTTTCAAAGCCCGGACACCTTCAAGCGCGCTCGGGGCAATCGGCAAATAGACCGCTTGGCGCGATCTGAGCTCGCGTAGCAATACGGCGGCCACCCCAATCCCAGCCCAACAGCGATATTCGTGCCGCGCGTACATAATTACACATTAAAAATACCATGGGCATAGGTGGGGAGGGGGCACAACTGCGGCACGCCCCAAAATACGGCCTAAACCGCACTAGGGGCTTCCCGTTTGGTTATTTTTCTTTTTCTTTCAGGACTTTAATATCTGGAAACACTGTCCGGCAGCTCTATTGCCGAACACATGATACATCAACCAAGGAGGCAGACAACTACGTTATACAACAGAATTCCCAGGTTGATTACAGATTTCATATCATTCCTCAGCTCGCCCTTGGAAGGGACATAGTCCTACTCTTTTGCTTATTGCACTATCTGTATCACTCTGCTTTAATGCAATTTTGTAATATACAATGCATGACATTACGACTATAATTGCATTTTTGTTATATATATATACATATATATATATATCTATGTGTTCATTAATGACGCCTTGCAACCGTACACTCTGGTACGACCAATGCACCAGGGGCTTACGTACCCACAATATGGTGTGAAAAGTCCGAACACTTTCACAAGTGCGCACCCCGGACTTATAGCATTATATGCATCAGCTCTGAATCATGTCTTTGGTCAAATGTTAGGTTTGCCCGGCTCCTATGTTTTGGTACCTTATGTTCCGCTCTATCGGCTAAGGTAGCGCTAGGAGAACTTCTGCGATTGTGCCCCGGTTCTGCCGGGCTGAGCACCTCAGTAGAGAAACCTAAAACTGACTGTAATGATAAGGCGAGAGACTGGTCACTGTTCGGCGAGGTTTTTCGAGTCCCTAAAGACTTATGCTGCTTAGGGCGAGGGGCCGGCTCCGTTCGGCTTACAGGCGTGTATCGCGCCGAAATTTAAAAGTATAGAATTCTATGGCTAAGTGAGAGTGATAAAGCATTATTAGTCTAGTTGCGTTGTTCGTTGTGCTGAGCACCTCCCTCGAAGGACCCAAACATGGGAACAAGAGTGCTCAGGTTTATTCCGAACACCCCAGCACTCATGGCATGGGGGTAGAAGCCGAGGACTAGCCATCTCTCAGATTGGATAAACAACCAAATAGAAGGTAATATTTTAAATTCACACAAGCATTGCATAGCGAATATGATACAATTTTTCATACATACAGGACAAAATGAGCAAGTCTCATTCAAATATTACATTTTGTGAACACTCATCTGCGATAAGATGGGCGCCCGGCAGAACACCCTCGTAGTACATTTCGGGGTGGCGGTGCTCCTTGCCCTCCGGCGGCCCCTCCTTGATCAGCTTCACGGCGTGTAGCTTGACCCACTCCGTTTTTACACGGGCAAAAGCCCGGCGTGCACTTTCAATGCAGACGGATCGCTTGACGACCTCCAGCCGTGGGCAGGCATCCACAAGCCGCCTCACCAGGCCGAAGAAGCTGTTCGGAAGGGTGTCGTCAGGCCACAATGGGACTATGAAGCCCTTCATGGCCTGATCGGCCGCCTTATGTAGCTCGACCATCTGCTTCAGCTGGTCGCTCATTGGCACCGGATGTTCGGCCTCAGCATACTGAGACCAGAACAGCTTCTCCGTCGAGCTCCCGTCCTCGGCCTGGTAAAATTGTGCTTCATCGGACACACTCCGGGGCAAATCTGCGAATGCTCATGAAGAGCTCCGGATCCGGGTAAGTAATCGATAATTTACTTTTACATGCTTGCTTTGCATATAGAAAGCCTTACCCACCGCTATCTTCTTCATCACGTCAATCTCCTAAAGGGCCTTCTAGGCCTCGGCCTTGGCACTCTTCGTGCTCTCACGGGCCGCGGCAAGCTCAGACTCTCGCGTCTTCAAGTCAAGCTCCAATGCCTCGTGCTTCGTCACGAGACCCTGGAGCTCTTGTTGCACCTCGCCCACCCAAGCCTCGTGCCTCTCTCGCTCGGTGCGCTCCTTGGCCGCTGTCTCTTCGGCTTTGGTCGGTGCTTGCTTCAGGGTCGCCACCTCAGCCGTGGCCCCTGGCAAAACATACAATGATCCTGTCATTCTGCAATCGCGTCCTTTCTTATATATACATATATCTATAGACGGGGTATTACTTACCCTCGTTCTCCTCGAGCTGCCTCTTGACAAGGCCGAGCTCTTTCTTGCACCCATCGAGGTCCTGCTTCAGTACGGCGACCTCCGCAGTTAGTGCAGCGGACGCCAGCAGAGAAGCCTGCATATGCATATTGACATACTTATATTAGACTCCTGCGATATTATTTGATCCTTTGTTCGGCTTTTCTTTGCGAACACCGAACAAAGCATCAGGGGCTACTATCTATGTGGTAATACTTCTACTACATTTCAAAACACTTACCTCGAAGCCTGTTAGAAGGCTAGTACAGGCTTCAGTCAATCCGCTCTTGGCGGACTGAACCTTCTAGATCACCGCACTCATGATAGTGCGGTGCTCCTCCTCGATGGAAGCGCTGCGAAGCGCATCTAACAGATTGTCCAGCGCCTCTGGATGGACAGAGGTCACCGGCACAGGCGTCTCACCCCTCTTAGAAGGAGACAGCCTGCCCGAGCCCGAAACCGCTGGAGGTTCCGGTGCGGTGTTCGGCTAAGGGCCGAACTCGGAGCTCTCAGGGGCCCCGTCCCCTCTGCTCCCGGAGTCCGGAAGGTCGCCTTGAGGCGCCTCCGGGACTGTCTCCCCTCTATCTGGTGCCTCTTGAGACAACACCTCGGCATTGTCGGTAGGATGAGGGGAGGTGACAGTTAGGACTGGATCACTATCCATGTCCGACAAACCCAGGGAGTCGTCCGATGATACCTCGATATTGGCTCGTGGCGGCCTGCGTAATTATGTTTGGCGATTAGGGAAAGCAATGCGACAAAGGAATCCTATGGGTTACTTTGGTATCCGAATACTTACGATCTCCCCTGGGGCTTGGCCCTGGGCAACCACTCATCTTCACTTTCGTCGGCGGCGGTGGAGCTGTCCGGAAGGAGAGTCCTTCCCTTCTTGGACCCTCCGGCCTCCCCAGTTGGGGCGGCCTTCCTTTTCTTGTCTCCCCCAGTCGGTGGGGGAGCCTCTTCTTCCTCTTCCTCATCTTCGGGGGAAGAGTGCACCGCAGAGTCATCGGACGGTGAGTCCGACTACGCCTGGCGTCCGGAACTCTTTCGAGCTCCCTTGGCCTTTTTGGTCTTCTCCGGCACCTTATAAGCGGCCAGAGTCAACATCTTCACCAGAAGGGCGTCTGCAGGGCCTTCGGGCAAGGGAGCCGGATAGTCGATTTGTCCGGCCATCTTCTGCTAGTCCTGTTAATGGCACGGGAGTTTAGATCCCGCATAGAGTCAATCTATATAAAAATAAGTATCCTGTGGAAGGTAAAACAACTTACCGCGCTGGCTTGGCGCTTCGCGCTGAATCCACGATCCTTAGTAATGGGGGGAGGTACCTCGGCGCTCTTGAACAACAACCTCTAGGCATCTTCATGAGTCGTGTCGAAGAGCCTGTTCAGAGTTCGGTGCTGTGCCGGATTGAACTCCCACAAGGTGAACTGCCGTTGTTGGCACGGGAGTATCCGGCGGATGAGCATGACCTGGACTATGTTGACGAGCTTGAGCTTCTTGTCCACCATGTTTTGAATACATGACTGGAGTCTGGTCAGCTCTTTTGAATTACCCCAGGATAGGCCCTTATCCTTCCAGGAAGTGAGCCGGATGGGGGTGCCAGATCGGAACTCGGGGGCCGCTACCCATGCGGGGTCACGCGGCCCGGTGATATAGAACCACCCTGATTGACACCCCTTTATGGTTTCCACAAAGGAGCCCTCAAGCCATGTTATGTTGGGCATCTTTCCCACCATGGTGCCTCCGCACTCCGCCTGGCAGCCGCCCACCACCTTTAGCTTGACGTTGAAGGTCTTCAGCCATAGGCCGAAGTGGGGCTTGATGCGGAGAAAGGCCTCGCACACGACGATAAACGCCAAGATGTTGAGGATGAAGTTCAGGGCCAGATCATGGAAATCCAGGCCGTAATAGAACATGAGCCCCCAGACGAAGGGATGGAGAGGGAATCCCAGTCCGCGGAAGAAATGGGTGAGGAATACAACCCTCTCATGGGGTCTGGGGGTGGGGATGAGTTGCCCCTCATCTGGGAGCCGGTGCGCGATGTCGTCGGGCAGCTATTCGGCTCTCCTCAGTTTCTTGACGTCTCCCTCCGTGATGGAGGAGACCATCCACTTGCCTCCCGCTCCGGACATGGTTGGAGAAGGTTGAGATGGAAGTGAGGACTTGGGCGCTAGAGCTCGAGTGTGCGGGAGCGGATGAGCAGAGGAGGAAGAAGGCGTGGATAGAAAGGTGAATCCTTATCCCTTTATATGGGCGGACAAAACTAAGCGTCCCCACTTGCCTGGTAAAACTCGCTTATCCCCCAAGCACCGTAATTGATGGCGCGGTTGGGTTACCCACGCCCATATTGATGAGAATCCCGTAATAAGGGGACACGATCTCTGCTTTGACAAGACGTGTCGAAAAACTGCCTCGCGTTATGTGCGGGGCTGGTTAAAAGAAATAGTTCGAATAATCGCCAGGCCATGACGTAACATCGTGTTGCCAAAACAAGCTAGCAAATTAGATCTACGAAAACATTATTCTCTCTACGGTGGAATGTGGAACTTAATTTGCAGGTCGGACACTATCCTCGTATTCAAATTCTTCTGTGATGTATTCGGAGAAGGAACCCGCCTTGCAATGCCGAAGACAAGTGCGCTCCGGACTCATCGTCATTGAAGCCTGGTTCAGGGGCTACTGAGGGAGTCCTAGATTAGGGGGTCTCCAGACAACCGGACTATCTCCATTGGCCGGACTGTTAGACTATGAAGATACAAGATTGAAGACTTCGTCTTATGTTCGGATGGGACTCTAATTGGCGTGCAAGGCAGGCTAGGCAATACGTATATGGATATCTCCTCCTTTGTAAACGACCTTGTGTAACCCTAACCCTCTCCGGTGTCTATATAAACCGAAGGGTTTTAGTCCGTAGGACAACAATCACAACATACAATCATACCATAGGCTAGCTTCTAGGGTTTAGCCTCTCTGATCTCGTGGTAGATCTACTCTTGTACTTCACATATCTTCAATATTAATCAAGCAGGACATAGGGTTTTACCTCCATCAAGAGGGCCCGAACCAGGGTAAAACATCGTGTCCCCTGCCTCCTATTACCATCCGGCCTAGACGCATAGTTCGGGACCCCCTACCCGAGATCCGCCGGTTTTGACACCGACAGTCGTACTGAGATGCAACAGCTATTGCCTCATGAGATGCCGCTTGGAGACGGGCCGTCTCCGTCCTCCTCTTATACTCGTCCGCCTCCTCCCTGGTTATAACATATCTCCCTTTTGCCTGAGAGTCAAAGAAAGGAGGAGCAGGGAGAGCCACTTGATAGGTGCGTCATCTGTCAAAGATTAGTCGATACTAGAGGAACTGATCGTTCCTCTCAACAAACTAATGACAAACCATGGCCTCGTCATCTAAATAAACAGGAGGCAACTCAATATCATACCCACGTATGGGTATATCAAGAAAATTAGCTAGACGGGTTGCATAAATTCCACCGAAGAAATCCCCATTAATTCTATTATTATGCAACCTACGTGCAACAATAGCTCCCAAATTATTATGTTTATCTCCTAATACAGCACTCCTAAGAACACTGAGGTCAGGGACACACATGTGGCGTGCTTCATCCTTACCATTTATGCACCTACCTATGAAGAGAGCAAAATAATGTATAGCAGGAAAATGAATGCTCCCTATGGTAGCTTGTGTTATATCTCTAGATTCCCCCACAGTTATACTAGCAAGAAAATCTCTAAACTCAGATTTGCGAGGCTCACTAGTGGAAGTTTGCAAGCAGTATTAAAATCCCCTAAGTCCATAGTATAAGAAATTTCATAAAGATCAAACAGGAGAGTTTGAGAATTGCGTGATGATGAAAATTCAAACCTCCTCACAAAGGAATCAGTGAGATAGTGGTATTGGCGGCACTTATCTGCCTTGAAGCTCTCAAGATCAGCAGTACACACATATGCGTTAAATTTTTCCTTGATTCCTGATCGATCCATAAAGTCCTCTGAAGGCCATTCACAAGCCCGCACTTGAGCTTCTCTCGGTGGTTCATCATCGGCATCGCGTATTGCGAGCCTGGGTCCTTGTTTCCTTGAAGGACCACCTTGGTACATTTTCCTAAACATATTTCTTCCTCTGAAAAATTTCTGAAATTTTAGTAACTTCAAAATAAAAGTGAACCAAACTCAACAATATTGATAGCAACTACTCCTACTAGTGCCTAGAGACAGTATCATGCATCAAAACTACTTTTGACCATATAAATTTGACATGCAAGCTCAAGAACAGGGTCACCTAAGCAGCAAAAAATATGTAATGAATAAAGCACTAGAACAAAAACTAATTGGACCATTGGAGGAGTCACATACCAAGGAACAATCCCCCAAAGCAGTTTTGTGAATGGAGCTTTGAGCAAGGAGATCGAAAATGGCAGCAAGATGAGCTTGGACTCGGGTTTGAGCTAGCAAGTGATGTTTTTGGGAGGAAGAAGGAGTGTGTGGTAGCTGGAATAAGTGGAGGGGAGCCACCATGGGCCCACAAGGTAGGGGGCGCGCCCAGGGGGGTAGGGCGCGCCCTGGACCCTCGTGGCCAGGTGCTTGCTCCCCCTGCTGTGTTTTCAGTGCCAGATATTCTCAAATATTCCAGAAAAAATCTTATTTAATTTTCAGGGCATTTGGAGAACTTTTATTTTTGGGGTATTTTTTATGGCACGGATAATTCAGAAAACAGACAGAATATACGATTTTTGCTTTATTTCAACTAAATAACAGAAAGTAAAAAGAGGGTACAGAGAGTTGTGTTTTCTAAATTCATCCATCTCATGCTCATCAAAAGGAATCCACTAACAAGGTTGATCAGGTCTTGTTAACAAACTCATTCCAAATAACATGGAACCGGAGAATTTTCGAATAACACTAGGTTACCTCAACGGGGATATGCACGTCCCCAACAATAAGAATATCATATTTCTTCTTGACAGTAGGAAGAGTAAATTCAAAACCTCCAATAGTAATTGTTGAAATTTTTCCAATAGAATTGATACTGTGGACTTGAGGTTGTTTCCTCAGAAAGTGTACTGTATGCTCATTATTTTAACATGAAAAGTGACATTGCCTTTGGTGCAATCAATAACAGCCCCTGCAGTATTCAAAAAGGGTCTTCCAAGAATAATAGACATACTATCGTCCTCGGGAATATCAAGAATAACAAAGTCTGTTAAAATAGTAATGTTTGCAACCACAACAGGCACATCCTCACAAATACCGACAGGTATAGCAGTTGATTTATTAGCCATTTGCAAAGATATTTCAGTAGTTTTCAACTTATTCAAATCAAGTCTACGATATAAAGAGAGAGGCATAACACTAACACCAGCTCCAAGATCACATAAAGCAGTTTTAACATAGTTTCTTTTAATGGAGCATGGTATAGTTGGTACTCCTGGATCTCCTAGTTTCTTTGGTATTCCACCCTTAAAAGTATAATTAGCAAGCATGGTGGAAATTTCAGCTTCCGGTATCTTTCTTTTATTTGTAACAATTTCTTTCATATACTTAGCATAAGGATTCATTTTAAGCATATCAGTCAAACGCATACGCAAAAAGATAGGTCTAATCATTTCAGCAAAGCGCCCATAATCCTCATCATCCTTTTTCTTGGATGGTTCTCTTTCTTTACCGTGCTTCCTAGCAACAAAGTCTCTCTTATCATCATGTTGATTCTTTGATTGTGGGTTATCAAGATCAACAGCAGGTTCAATCTTTTGTTGGGGAACGCAATAATTTCAAAAAATTTCCTACGCACACGCAAGATCATGGTGATGCATAGCAACGAGGATTATGGGCGAATCAACCAAAAATGCCAAGGCCCGAGGCAACACGCGGGACCTGCGAGACGTATTGGAAAACAAGGCAAAACATGCAAGATCGATCTACGGATCACGGGGGTGTGCACCAACATGCGACGATGATCGTCATGCCGAATACACTAAAAGGAAATCCGGCCGAGCCGAACATGGTAGACAAGCCTCGTTTGAACCGCGTTGTGATATAGCCCGGCACAGAGGCACCACACACCCCTTATGCTTCACTAATGAAGTAATGGATCATGAATTCCTAGAAGGGTTTAAACCCGTAAACATTGAATCATATGATGGTACTACAGACCCCGCGGTATGGATAGAAGACTTCTTCCTCCACATTCACATGGACCGCGGGGATGACCTACATGCCATCAAATATCTCCCGCTAAAACTCAAAGGGCCGGCTCGGCATTGGCTCAATAGCTTGCCAGCAAACTCCCTCGGAAGTTGGGAGAAACTAGCAGAGGCATTCCTGGACAATTTCCAAGGCTCTTATGTGCGACCGCCGGACGCTGACGATTTAAGTCATATAACTCAGGAGCCAGGGGAATTGGCCAGGAAATTCTGGACCCGGTTCCTAACCAAGAAGAAGCAAATTGTCGACTGCCTGGATGCAAAGGCCTTAGCGGCATTTAAGCATAATATCCGTGACGAATGGCTCGCCCCGCACCTCGGCCAAGAGAAGCCAAAATCCATGGCATCCCTCACGACACTTATGACCCTCTTTTGTGCGGGCGAAGATAGCTGGTTGGCTCGTAGTACCAATACAACAAGAAAACCTGGCATATCAGAAGCCAGGGATAGCAACGGCAAACCATGACGCAACAAACACAAGCACCACAAATATGGTGAAAACACCGAAAATACAGCAGTTAATGCCGGCTTCAGGGGCTCAAAGTCCGATCAGCGGAAAGGGCCACCCAAAAATAAAAATTCAAGTCCATCCAGTCTGGACCGCATACTCGATCGCCAATGCCAAATTCATGGCACCCCAGAAATGCCAGCCACCCATACCAACGGAGAATGCTGGGACTTCAAACAAGCCGGCAAGGCAGGCGCCAAAGACGAAGAGGGGTCTCAAATCGACGATAGCGACAAAGAGCCCAGATCACCGAAGACAGGAGGGCAAAAGAAATCCCCCCCATATTCAATCGGTGAATGTGGTAAATACCACCCAAATTGCCAGCTCGGACCAGATATGCACCCTTAGGGATGGCGACTCAATGGAACTAGCCTTCCCACAATATAAACTAGGGTCGGTCAGCTTCAACCGCACGGATCATCCGGTTAACGCCAATCTGGACAATCCAGCTGCACTAATCCTCGACCCAATAGTGGATGGGTTCCACCTTAGTCGAGTCCTTATGGACGGAGGTAGCAGTTTAAATCTGCTTTACCAGGACACAGTGCGCAGGATGGGCATCGATCATTCGGCGACCAAACCCACTAAAGCCACTTTTAGAGGCATCATACCAGGTATGGAGGTTAGCTGTATAGGCACCATTTCCCTTGAGATAATCTTCGGATCACCAGAAAATTACCGTATCGAAGAGTTAATCTTCGAAATTGCCCCTTTCCGCAGTGATTATCAAGCACTGCTCGGATGAACCGCGTTCTCTCAATTCAACGCGGTGCCACATTATGCCTATCGTAAGCTCAAGATGCTCGGTCCACGTGGCGTCATCACGGTTCATGGCAAGGCCGAACCTTCCTTCGGCACCAACAAATACACCACTGCCTTAGCAGCAGAAACAATGAGCAGCACCTTGCAGCCGAACCTTGAGTCGACATCCAGGCTCCCGGACACCGTCAAGGTGCTTCGAACTACTTAGCGGAAGGATACCTCGGCTCGTCCAGAGCTCAACTAAACATTCTGGCGAAGACCATGACATGCCAAACTCAGCGGTTCAACCGCCCTCCGGCATGTAAACATTTCTTATATTTCCTTCGCAGGCAGCTTGAACACGTTAGGGAATCCTTAGACATTCCCCGCAGTGACCGTCCGACTATATTACGGATCTGCACTCAACCTCTTCCCCCTGGTCACAACAGGTTCGGCTATCACAACCCCCTTTTATCACATTACTTGTACCCATATGCATAGACGTATTATTCAAATACAATATGTGGATTTATATGACATTTACCCGCTGATTATTTTTTATCAAAATCATTTTGTCAAGTGGCATCCGTACACAGCGATATGCCTTAAATATGCCAAGGGCTTCGTTTTTCCCGTAACACGGCAATAAAAGTCTGAACACCTTCATGGAAGTTTGGCACACCGAACCTATAGCATTATATGCATCACCTCTGAATCATGTCTTGGGTCAATAGTTGGGTTTGCCCGGCTCCCTTGTTTTGGCACCTTACGTTCTGCTATATCGGCTAAGATAGCACTGGGAGAACTACTGTGATTGTGTCCCGGTTCTTCCGGATGAGCACCTCAATAGAGAAAGCCAAAAACTGACTGTCATGATAGGGTGAGGGAGTCCTGGATTAGGGGGTCTCCGGACAGCTGGACTATATCCTTTGGCCAGACTGTTGGACTATGAAGATACAAGATTGAAGACTTCGTCCCGTGTCCGGATGGGACTCTCCTTGGCATGGAAGGCAAGCTTGGCAATACAGATATGTAGATCTCCTTCCTTGTAACTGACTCGGTGTAACCCTAGCCCCCTCCGGTGTCTATATAAACTGGAGGGTTTAGTCCGTAGGACAATATACAATCATACCATAGGCTAGCTTCTAGGGTTTAGCCTCTACGATCTCATGGTAGATCAACTCTTGTAATACTCATATCATCAAGATTAATCAAGCAGCAAGTAGGGTAATTACCTCCATCGAGAGGGCCCGAACCTGGGTAAACATCGTGTCCCCCGCCTCCTATTACCATCCGCCTTAGACGCACAGTTCGGGACCCCCTACCCGAGATCCGCCGGTTTTGACACCAACAGAGGGATTTCAGCTTTATCATATCTATAGAGAGAACTTACCTTTACTACCTGTGTCGGGTTATCAAGACCATGTACTTCTTCAGCATGCGGTAAATTAAGACCATGTATTTCTTCAATAGGAGGTAAATTCTTAATATCTTCAGCTTTAATACCTTTTTCTTTCATAGATTTCTTTGCCTCTTGCATATCTTCAGGACTGAGAAATAGAATACCCCTTTTCTTTGGAGTTGGCTTAGGAGTTTGTTCAGGAATTGGATCAGGAAGTGTCCAATTATTTTCATTAGTCAACATATTATTCAATAGAATTTCAGCTTCATCTGGTGTTCTTTCCCTGAAAAGACAACCAGCACAACTATCCAGGTGGTCTCAGGAAGCATCGGTTAGTCCATTATAAAAGATATCAAGTATTTCATTTTTCTTAAGACAATGATCACGCAAAGCATTAAGTAATTGGAGAATCCTCCGCCAAGCTTGTGGGAGACTCTCTTCTTCAATTTGCACAAAATTATATATTTCCCTTAAAGCAGCTTGTTTCTTATGAGCGGGGAAATATTTAGCAGAGAAGTAATAAATCATATCCTGGGGACTACGCACACAACCAGGATCAAGATAATTAAACCATATCTTAGCATCACCCTTTAATGAAAACAGAAATAATTTAAGGATATAATAATAGCGAGTTTTCTCATCATTAGTGAACAAGGTGGCTATATCATTTAATTTAGTAAGATGTGACACAACAGTTTCAGATTCATAGCCATAGAAAGGATCAGATTCAACTAAAGTAATTATCTCGGGATCGACAGAGAAATCATAATCCTTATCAGTAACAAAGATAGGTGAAGTAGCATAAGAAGGATCATATTTCATTCTAGCATCCAGAGTTTTTTGTTTCAGCTTAGCTAATAATTTCTTAAGATCACTCCTATCATTGCAAGCAAGAAAATGTGTAGCAGTTTCTTCATCCATAACATAGCCCTCAGGCACAACAGATAATTCATATCTAGGGGGAGAATCTTCATCATCACTTTCATCAATATTATTAGTTTCAATAATTTCATTCTCTCTAGCCCTAGCAAGTTGTAAATCAAGAAATTCACCAAGTGGCACAGTAGTATCAACCATAGAAGTAGTTTCATCATAAGTATCATGCATAGCAGAAGTGGCATCATCAATAACATGCGACATATCAAAATTAATAGCAGAAGCAGGTTTAGGTGTCGCAAGTTTACTCAAAACGGAAGGTGAATCAAGTGCATAGCTAGATGGCAGTTCCTTACCTCCCCTCGTAGTTGATGGATAAATCTTGGTTCTTGGATCTTTCAAGTTCCTCATAATGATAAGCAGATATAAATCTCAAGTGACTCAAAGAATAGAGCTATGCTCCCTAGCAACAGCGCCAGAAAATAGTCTTGATAACCCACAAGTATAGGGGATCACAACAGTTTTTGAGGGTAGAGTATTCAACCCAAATTTATTAATTTGACACAAGGGGAGCCAAAGAATATTCTCACATATTAGCAGCTAAGTTGTCAATTCAACCACACCTGGAAACTTAATATCTGCAGCAAAGTGTTTAGTAGCAAGGTAATATGATAGTAGTGGTAACAGTGATAAAAGGTAACGGTAGCAAAAGTAATATTTTTGGTGTTTTTGTAGTGATGATAGCAATAGCAACGGAAAAGTAAATGAGTGAAGAACAATATATGGAAAGCTCGTAGGCAATGGATCGGTGATAGAGAATTATGCCGGATGTGGTTCATCATGTAACAGTCATAACATAGAGTGACACAGAACTAGCTCCAATTCATCAATGTAATGTAGGCATGTATTCCGAATAGAGTCATACGTGCTTATGGAAAAGAACTTGCATGACATCTTTTGTCCTACCCTCCCGTGGCAGCGGGGTCCTATTGGAAACTAAGGGATATTAATGCCTCCTTTTAATAGAGTACCGGGCCAAAGCATTAACTCATAGTGAATACATGAACTCCTCAAACTACGGTCATCACTGGGAGTGGTTGAGGGAGTCCTGGACTAAGGGGTCCTCGGGCGTCCGGCCTGTTATCCATGGGTCGGACTGATGGGCTGCGAAGACATCAAGACCGAAGACTGTACCTGTGTCCAGATTGGACTCTCCTTAGTGTGGAGGGCAAGCTTGGCAACCGACTATGTAGATTCCTTCTTATGTAACAGACTCTGTGTAAACCGTAGATCCCCCGGGGTGTCCATATATACCGGAGGGGTTAGTCTGGAAAGGATATACTCATTACCATCGTTATACAGGCTAGGCTTTTAGGGTTTAGCCATTACGATATCATGGTAGATCAACTCTTGTAACACTAATATTCATCAATATCAATCAAGCATGACGTAGGGTATTACCTCCATAGAGAGGGCTCGAACCTGGGTAAACATCGTGCCCCCTGTCTCCTGTTACCATCGATCCTAGACACACAGTTCAGGACCCCGTTCCCGAGATCCGCTGGTTTTGACACCAACATTGGTGCTTTCATTGAGAGTTCCGCTGTGCCGTCGACGAAAGGTTTGATGGCCCCTTCAATAGTCTATAGCGACGCTGTCCAAGGAGAAACCTTCCTGCCCGGACAGATATTGGTGTTCGGCGGCTTCGTACCGCGGGCCAACTCGCTTGGCCATATGGAGCATATCGATAGCTACGCCCCTGGCCACCAGGTCAGATTTGGAAGCTTGAACTACGTCACGGATATCCATGGAGACTTGATCTTCAATGGATTTGAGACCGCAGCGATCGCTCCCCCTCGCCCCGATGAACATGACTTAAATCTGTCATGAGATCACACCCAGGAGATGGTCCCTGTTGCTGCAACGGCCTTAGAACCGGAGAAGATTGTGCCATACGAGGCCACAGAGTCCGCGTCATTGGAGCCGCACACAGACTCGGCACCCCGCAGTATTGGCGCCAATGGAGCTCCGGACTCGTCTCCAGCTATAAGTCCTGGACCAGGTACGCGTGCGGACACCGAGCTGGATCGGTTATCGATTTTCGAATTTAGCGCCGCAGACATCTTCCAGCACTCACCTTTGGGTGATGTGCTAAACTCTTTAAAGAAACTTGTCCTTGGAAAAGGACTCACAGCCGAACTTTGTTCGGTTCGAGCTAGAGGCTGACAATGGAGAATTTTGCTTCCCACCCGCCACCCACTTCATAGCCACTGTCAAGGACTTAACCGACATGCCCGCTTCTGACTCCGAAGACATTGACGGTATAGACGACGATGCCGATAAGGAGCAAGGCCAAGACCCGCCAGTCATCAAGCATGGGACGACCACCCCTTAACATGACGTGTACATGATCGATACACTTAAAAAGCCTCGCGGAAAGGACAAAGGGAGATCTAGTTAAACTCGTGAGACACAGCCTAAGCTCTGGCGCTCCAAACGCCGCAGCAACATAGGCACTGGAGAAAATAGTACTCCGGACGGTGCCGAAAGCAATGAAGACACTGTGGGAACAATATCTGAGCAGGAAGAACAGGAAAACGGGCAAGCCAGCCCCGATGAACAAGGCCCGCCCAGCGATAGTTCGGAGGACGACAACTACCTTCCGCTCTCCGAAGATGAGGTAAGCCTCGGTGACGAAGACTTCATCGTACAAGACGAGCCCCTTGAGCAGGAGTGCTTCAAGCGCAGGCTGATAGCTATGGCAAGGAGCCTGAAAAAGAAGCAGTAACAGCTTCAAGCGGACCAAGACCTACTCAATGACAGATGGACCAAAGTCCTGGTCGCCGAAGAATACGACCTTAGTGGCCTAGCCAAAAGCTACCCAAAGCACAGACCGCTATGCCAGTCCGATGACAGGGCGTTGGAGCCCATACCATCGCCACACAATGCGGCAGGTTGCCGGAAATTCTGTCCAGATAAAGAGGCAACTCAAGCCGAACACCAGACCGCCCCACCTCGCCGTAAAGGAAAGAACAACGCAGGTCACGATTACTCAGACAACCTGTAGAGGGACTTGGACAATAGAGCAGGAAATGCAAGACCGACCTACGGATCGCGAAAACGGGCTTCGACACGCGACGATGGCTACTTATTCGGACGTGTCACACCTCGCCGCAACCAGGCCGAAAACCGCAATGGGACTCCTTCGGAGTTATGCCGCAGTGTGGCCCAACATTGAGATGCCGCACACCCGCTTTGCTTTACTAATGAAGTAATGGATCAAGAATTCCCCGAAGGATTCAAACCCGTCAATATTGAATCATATGACGGGACAACTGATCCCGCAGTATGGATAGAAGATTTCATCCTCCACATCCATATGGCCCGTGGAGATGACCTCCACGCCATTAAATACCTCCCACTAAAACTAAAAGGACCAGCTCGGTACTGGTTAAACAGCTTGCCTAAAACTTCCATAGGCAGCTGGAAGTACTTCGAAGAGGCCTTCCTTGATAACTTCCGAGGAACACATGTCTGGCCCCTGGATGCCGATGACCTAAGTCACATTGTCCAACAGCCTGGCGAATCAGCCAGGGAGCTCTGGACCCGGTTCTTAGTCAAAAAGAACCAAATCATCGATTGTCCGGACGTGGAAGCCCTCGCGGCTTTCAGACATAGCGTCCAGGACGAATGGCTTGCACGCTACCTCGACCAAGAAGGACCTAAATCCATGAAAGCTCTCATTGCTCTGATGACTTGCTTTTGCGTGGGAGAAGACAGTTGGCTCGCTTGTAGAAGCAATAGCACCAGCAACCAGGGCACCTCCGAAATCCGAGACGCCAATGGCAAGCCACGAGGAAGCAAAAACAACAGTCACAATGACAATGAAAGATCATGCGACACAACGGTCAACGCCAGATTCCACAACCCCAAGCCCGATCAGCGGAAGAAGCCATTCAAGGCGAATCGACATGAACCATCCAACCTGGAAAGGATATTGGACCGACCCTGCCAGATTCATGGCCACCCCGATAAACCAGCTAATCATACCAACAGAAACTATTGGGTCTTTAAACAAGCCGGCAAGCTCAACGCTGAACACAGGGGAAGGAAGCCGCCAAGCGACAGGGATGACGGAAAGGTTCACCAACGAAAAACCGGGGGTCTAAAGCAGTCTCCACCCGAGGATCAACTACCCCTAGAATGGAAATAGCAACCCGGCTTCCGCCGCCCACTCCGTACACCTACAAAGTTTGTACCGCGCGTACATCATTACGCACTCAAGATACCATGGGCATCGGCGGAAGCACAATATGGACAAGCCTGCAAGCACGTCTGTGCCGAGGACTGGCGGCACAGACGTGAGGTCCAAAAGAACTTTTTGTAGACCGCACTCTCTATTTCTCGAGCCTGTACTATGCTTGTTCCTCCGCCTCCAACCTCGAGCATGTCAAATAGCCGGGAGGATGGCTTATATATATATATATATATATATCTTAAGTAATCATTGGCATATCACTCGGTTCCCATCAAACAAATATGCAAACTAATCACCTGCATTGTTTCCCCAACAAATATGGCTCCCACGGTTGTTTCACAGAAACACCTTCGCATAACCCGCCAGGGGCTGGGCGTGGGAACAAATGAGTTGCCAGTAAAAGTGCGAACAGCTCTATAGCATACTTCAGCGTCGCAAGTTTGGCCTTATATGCATCAGCTCTGAATCATTGTCTTTGGTCAATAGTTGGGTTGCCCGGCTCCTGTGCTTGCTACCCTACGTTCCGCTCTATCAGCTAGGGTAGTAAAGGGAGAACTACTGGGATTGTGCCCTGGTCTAAACCGGATGAGCACCTCAGTAGAGAAAGCCAAAAACTGACTGTCATGATGCGGCGAGAGCTGGTCAACTACTTGACGACTTCTTCGAATCTTTAGTGATTCTACGTGTCACACGAGGGATCTTTTTCAGATCAAATACGTAAGGCACCATATGCCGCATACATACCAAGGGCTATGTCATAGCCCCACCATAAAACTCCCATGGCTAAGTGAAACTGTTGACGCCTTATAGTCCAATTGCCTGGTTTGCCGCATTATCACCTCCGTTGGATAAAGAGTGATTAAATGCCTTTCCGAACACCCCCGTACTTCCTACAAGGGGGCTGAAGCCGACGACTGGAAAACTTCAAGATTATATCAAAACGGCCGCACAGGAGGAATTCAAGCTTTCAAGCAAAACATAAATAGATTAACTATGAAATTGTCTTTTACAACTTTCATACACCTCATTCGAACATTATGTCTTTTGAGCACTGACCCTATATCAAGTGGGCTGCCTCTAGGACGTCTTCAAAATAATGCTCCGATTCTGGGCGGTCCTTGCCTTTAGGTGGACCCTTCGTCGCAACATCGATGGCCTTCATCTTCCCCCAGAACATCTTGACTCGGGCAAAAGCCATCTATGCACCCTCAATGCATGTTGACCGCTTCACAGCGTCGATACGCGGCACCGCGTCAACAAGACTTTGCACTAAACCAAAATAGCTATTCGGAACAGGCTCGGTTGGCCACAACCGGATTACGACATCCTTCATGGCAGCGCCGGATATCCTATGAAGTTCAGCCCATTGGGACATTTGTTCATTGAGCAACAGAGGGCGCTTTGATGCGCCCAACTGCGACCAAAAAAGATTCTCCGTTGCATATCCATCTCGCGCTTGATAATACTGCGCCGCATCGGCAGAACTCTTCGGCAAGTCCAAAAACTCGTCCGGAGAACTCCATACTTGGTTAAGCTGGCCATAGTTCTGGTCGCCGAACTTACTTTGCAGCAGAAAGGGCTTTCCAGCCGCAATCTCCCTCGCCTGTCGAACCTCCTCACGGGCTGCTCTGCATTCTGACCGTGCTTCTCTCGCCTCTTGTAAGGCCTTGTCCAGATCATCCATTAAGGCTTTACTCTCCTTCTCCGGAAATTCATAGCGGCCAGTAGCATTCTCCAGTTCGAGCATCATCGTGGATATCTTCCCTTCATCTTGGCGCCGTTCAGCTTGTTCGGCTTTTAATTCAGCCGATGCCTCTTCGGTAGCAGCATTGCTACGCCGGGCCTGCTCCTTGGCCCTTGCCAGCTCCGCTTGGAGAACTTCAATGGCGGCAGCACCATCTGCAGCCAAATCTCAGCATCACGCTTATACCACAAAAATGTATGAGGATTGCCCCAAATACATACCTTGCGACTCGCCCAGACGCATATTGATTAAAGCAAGATCATCCCCTGCCACATCAAGCTTCCGCTGCAAATCGGCAATCTCCATAGTCCAGGTAGTGGCCAAGGGGGAAGCAGCCAGCGTTCAAAGTTCATCAGGTTAGTCCTCAAACGATCCTTTTCGATCCTCCGTTTGCTTCCCAGTGGAAGCCAACCCGGGTATCAGGGGCTACTGCATGTACACAGGCGCATCTTTGCAAATGAAACATAGATGAAAACGTCATGTCACAAACCTCGAAGCCCTTAGGTAGGCTCATGAAGGCTTCATTCAATCCGCTCTTCGCAGACGAAATCTTCTCAATCACTATACCCATCAAGGTACACTGTTACCACAAGACAGATGCTTTCCGCAACATGTCCTGCAATATATCCGGATTCTCCGGGTCTCCGGAAGCTGCTCCAAAAGCACAATCATGCTTTGAAGGAATCTCCTCGCCTGTCTCCAAAATCGCTGTCAGCTGTGAACCAGACAGTCCGGGGCCTTTGTTACCATCAGCCACGGAATCTCGGATGGTCGGAGGTCCACCTTTGGGTACTGCCTCTTCTGTCCCCTGGTCTAAAGGGACCCTCCGCGATGACACTTCAGAGTCATCCGCCTTATTGGGCGAGGAGGTCGGAGGAGGCGTCTCCCTCTCCATCATCTCTGGAAGAAGACTCCCCGAAGAAGAGGATCGCCTAGAAAAACTCTGTGCCGACCTATAAAAATGCATGAATGTGTTACGTATATCTTCGGTAATAGCAACGGAACGGGACGCTATCAAAGTACTCCGGATTCTCTTATGGTTTGGCCGAGGGCTTGCCCCCTTGTTGGAGCTGCTCAACGGCGTCACTTTCCAAACCCAAGCCAGTCGACGGCGGCATTTTGCCCTTCTTGAAAGACCGCCCCTCCCAATCTTTGGAGGCGGCCCTTTTCCTCCTGTTTGAAGAAGGGATACTGGGTCCTTTTCTGCCTCCGTCTTCGGGCGAGGAAAGGTCGATTTCTCCACACTCAGTGTCTGACTTACCCCCAGAACCAAGGTCATCTTGGGTCTTTTCGCCCTCCCCTGCTGATGGCTGGTATGGCGCCGAGGCCATTATCCTTGTTAACACGGGAGTAGCTGAGTCTTCGGGAAGGGGATTCGGACACCTAATCAATTCCACTTTCTTTATCCAGCCCTGAAAAAGGATGATACTGTTGGTATCTTGCCACTGGGTATCTGATTATGAGGTATTCGGTAAACGGGTACTTACCGGGGTGCCCGGATGGTTACAGTCCAGGCCGACATCTTCGGTGGTGTCCGGCCATTTCCTTCGTTTCCCGAAGAATAATCTCCACATTCCTTCGTGCTTATGCCGAAGAAGTTTTGAAGAGTCTGCGACCCTTCTGGATTGAACTCCCATAGGCAGAGAGGCCGCAGCTGGCACGGCAGGGTCCGACGAACTAGCATTACATGAACGACACTGGCTATGTCGATGTCCCTCTCAATGAGGCTTCGAATGCAGAATTCGCACATCATTCATTGATCACCAATCTAGCCCCTTGTTAATCCACGATGCAAGCTGAGTTGGAGGGCCGGGTTGAAATGCAGGCATGGTTTCCTACTTGGAGCTGCGGGGCTCGGTGATATAGAACCACCCCTGCTGCCACAGATCGGAAGATTTGGCGAAGGATCATTTCATCCAAATGGCGCTAGCAAGATTTCTCACTGTAGCAACGCCGCACTCGGCCTGCCCCCCCTCTACCACTCGCGGCTTCACATCGAAGATCTTGAGCCACAAGCCGAAGTGCAGAGGAGTTCGGAGGAGGGATTCGCATGCGATGATAAATGCCAAGATAAGAAGAATAGAATCCGGGGCCAAACCGTGAAAGTCTAGACCATAATAGAACATGAGCCCTCGGACGAAGGGGTTAAGCGCAAACCCCAACCCGCGGAGGAAGTGGGACACGAACACGACCCTCTCGCCAGATCTGGGGGTGGGAATAACCTGTCCCTCGGCAGGAAGCCGGTGATGGATTTCAGCGGTCAGGTACCTCGCCGCCCGAAGCTTTGCAATATATTCCTCCGTAACAGAAGAGGCTACCTGTCGGCCTTGACGGCTAGATCCGGACAAGATTGGGGTTGGTGGCGACTGAGACTTGGGTGTTGGAACTCGGGGTAGCAGGAGTTGAGGAAGAGGCAAGCAAGGAAGAAAAAGACGGGTCTGGACCCCTGTATAAAGGCCGCAAATATCAAACGTCTAAAAAACTTGCTTGTTTCCAAGGAGTTGTACCCAAGCGACGGTTGGGTTACCCACATCCGGGTCAACAGGAATCCCTTAAAAAAGGGAGGCACGATCTCCGCATGGATAAGACGTTCCAATAAGGCCACGTCCTGGGACGTCGGGCGACGGGCCGGCTAAAACGGTTTGCATGTAGTGGCCGGGCAAACGTGGTGTCATATTACCAAAAAGTGGACGGTGGGTTGAACCCATGAAATATTATATCCTCTACGGTTGTGCATACAAGTCTAGATACAAATCATTACATCTGAACATCAACTAGGAGTTCGGAAGGGGGAACCCGCCTTGCAATGCCGAAGACAATCTACGCGCCGGACTCCTCATCATTGTAGTGAGGTTCATGGGCTACTGAGGGAGTCCTGGACTAAGGGGTCCTCGGGCGTCCGGCCTATTATCCATGGCCTGGACTGATGGGCTGCAAAGACATGAAGACCGAAGACTATACCTGTGTCCGGATTGGACTCTCCTTGGCGTGGAGGGCAAGCTTGGCAACCGACTATGTAGATTCCTTCTTATGTAACCGACTCTGCGTAAACCCTAGATCCCCCCCGGGTGTCTATATAAACCGGAGGGGTTAGTCCGGAAAGGATATACTCATTACCATCGTCATACAGGCTAGGCTTCTAGGGTTTATCCATTACGATCTCGTGGTAGATCAACTCTTGTAACACTCATATTCATCAATATCAATCAAGCAGAACATAGGGTATTACCTCCATAGAGAGGGCCCGAACCTGGGTAAACATCGTGTCCCCTGTCTCCTATTACCATCGATCCTAGACGCATAGTTCGGGACCCCTACCCAAGATCCGCCAGTTTTGACACCGACAGTGGTCCCGATTATTGTCACTTCGGGGTTGTCGGATCATAACAAATAGTAGGTGACTATAGACTTGCAAGATTGGATCAAGAACTCACATATATTCATGAAAACATAATAGGTTTAGATCTGAAATCATGGCACTCGGGCCCTAGTGACAAGCATTAAGCATAGCAAAGTCATAGCAACATCAATCTCAGAACATAATGGATACTAGGGATCAATCCCTAACAAAACTAACTCGATTACATGATAAATCTCATCCAACCCATCACCTTCCAGCAAGCCTACGATGGAATTAGTCACGCACGGCGGTGAGCATCATGAAATTGGTGATGGAGGATGCTTGATGATGACGATGGCGACGGATTCCCCTCTGCGGAGCCCCAAAACGGACTCCGGATAAGCCCTCCCGATAGAGTTTAGGGCTTGGCGGCGGCTCCGTATCGTAAAACGCGATGAATCCTTCTCCCTGTTTTTTTCTCCCCGAAAGTGAATATATGGAGTCAGGGTTGAGGTTGGTGGAGCATCAGGGGGCCCACGAGGCAGGGGGCGCCCCCCCACCCTCGTGGATAGGTGGAGGCCCCCCTGACGTGGATCTTCCTTCCACTATTTTTTATATATTCCAAAATAATTCTCCGTTGATTTTTAGGTCATTCCGAGAACTTTTATTTCTGGACAAAAATAACACCATGGTAATTCTGCTGAAAACAACATCAGTCCGGGTTAGTTCCTTTCAAATCTTGCAAGTTAGAGTCCAAAACAAGGGCAAAAGTGTTTGGAAAAGTAGATACGACGGAGACGTATCAGCCGCCCCGCCCTCTCCTCGACCTGACACCACTGCCATGCTTGGCAGCGCCCCCAGGCCATCACTTTAATCCGGGCCGACTTCCAGATCAGGCGCTAGTAGCTCTAGGCCCCACACGCCCCTAAGATAAACACCGAGGCGTTGCTTCCCCAACATAATAGGCGGACTAGTGCCTGTTACGCCGGGCAATGCTTCCGTTAATTGGGAATCAACTCACCAGGAATTGAAACTCAGGGGGGCGACGGACCTCTAGCTAAGGTGAAATAGTATATGAGGAGAAACCTTGTGCATCGCGAGTTACTAGGAACATCTAGTATCAAGAAGAAGCGGTAAAATAGTGTCTTCTATGGGATGAATGCCGTGCAAGCAGACATGTAAGATTTGCACGAATAAGGGAAGAGGAGTACCCTTATCGGTTGCCAGTGTGGTCTCCTCCATATGTCGCAGCGATCTTCTTTTTTTCCCGGGGTAACTGATGTTTTGGAGAACCGTGAATCCTTGGATAAACCCATGGCCAAATTGTTGACTGTGTTGCCGTGGCCGTATATCAGCGGAGGGGAAGCAGATCCGAGGTGATGAAGGACGGCGTAGCAGGAACAACTCCGGTGCAGTGGAGGGTTGCGAAGTTGGAGCGGCAGCGGTGAGGCGCAGGACGACGTGGTTGAACTAGCTCAGGTACGGATGGCTCAGCCTCGGCTTCAACTACTAGCCGTGGAGAGTGTTGCGGTTGAGGTTGCGGTGGGCGACGACATTGGGGTATCGGCTCCGGTGTGATGGAGGAGGGCGCCGGTTGATGAGTGGAATGGGGTGGCGGACGGAGGACGCCGGGGTTTCGTGGCTGGTGGAGAGGTAGTTTTTGCGCCCACAAAGTACGAATGGGGGATCGGACGGGTGGGCGGGGGGGGGGGGGGGGGAGGGAGGGGGAGAACCATGTTTCGGTCTGGGACATGCTTGTTTTTGGCTTTTTTGAACTGAAGATGGGCCGCGCTTGTTTGAAATTTGGGGAAAGTACGAACTTTACCCCCTCTTAAATTTTGGACCTACTGCGGGTCGGGGGTTGGATGGTAATCCCAGGTGTCCCAAATAGTGGGCGGGGGCGCTTTCGGCCGCGCGCATGTGTGCTTAGGCGGCCATTGTGTATGAATGTTTTTCGGATGCATTTGTGTGGTGTCTAGATGAAGCTACAAACCTACCCCGGTTTAGACCTTTGGACGTCGGGCCGGTAGGTTTCATGGGTTGGAGTTATTAGAAAAGTAATTTATTTGTACTACCAAACACTGGTTGATGAAGCTATGTACCTAGGGTAGGGTCATGGATCTGTCCAACATACCCTCCCCAAGGACATCTCTACAAAGAATTAGAAGCAGTCGAAGAGAAACCATCATCCACTCGACCATGAAGATGTGCTCACACGACCACCTTGAAGACACTCGACCACCAGAAGATGAGAAACCCTCCACTCTGCAATGGTCAGGATTTAAACCATAGCTTTATGGGCATTTACAACACTTTACTGCAGACGTTACCAGTAACGCCCCTCCTTTATGAGCATTGAACCTTGTGTAACGGAGGGTAGCTGGGATCCTGGTGTACTCTATATAAGCCACCCCCTCCTCTGGGACAGGGGTTCGCACTTTCTGTAATTCACACACATATATTCAGTCGACTGCCTCCGGGCTCCGAGACGTAGGGCTGTTACTTCCTCCGAGAAGGGCCTAAACTCGTAAAACTCATGTGTACAACTCCTCCATAGCTAGGATCTTGCCTCTACATTCCTACCCCCTATTCTACTGTTAGTCTTAGAACCACGACAGTCGGCGCCCACTCGACGTCGACACGCTCCCCTCTTGCGGGGCGACGCACTTTCGCGCGTGCATCCGCGGCATCCTCCTACGGCAGCCATCGACTCCAGCAGCTTTCCCCCTTCCTGCGGCCCACCGGAGCAAACGCTCCGGTCGGTCGAGGCTTCAGCGGTGGGTGAAGCATGCGGTGCCCCGCCAGTCGGCCACCCCTCAAGTCGCGGCGATCGAGCCCGATGAAACTCTCTACGGCCTGTTTGATCTGTCCACTGGCTCCGTAGAGACCGCATCCGAGTGCGACAGTAGTGACCCAACGGCGGAAGTCCTAATGGTCAATGGACCACGCAGCCCTCCTGGCTTCAACCGTGAAGACGGAGGCGACGGGAATGGCGATCCGTTGCGTGTTCACGAGGAGTACCACCCCGAACCCCTCTCCTCGCAGCAGAGGGAGGAACTTCGCCGCCGGAACATGGATGCACTGCATACTCCTATAGTTGGAGAAACCCCTAACGCCCAGGCCTTGGAGCAGGCGCGCTTGGCCAACCTGGCTGAGCGCACTCGACTGGAGAACCTCCAGCGCGCACTCGACGATCGCGCTCAACAACGTGCTCCTGAGTCCAGTCGACGCCATCTTTTTCCACCTCCGACTCAGGTATACCGAACACCGATCCAGAATCTAGCAGCTACTGCCTGGATAGCAGAGTCGATCCAACCTTCCCAATCAAAAGCTGGCCGAGGTCTGGTGCAGATCAGAGCCTTGCTTCGGGTAGCGAGAGAGTAGAATACAAATGTATCTCAGTCGCGGAATAGGATCCATAGTAGATCCGTGGTCGTAGACACATTTTAGTAGGCCCATAGCCCAAGATCACCCCCGAGGCGTGAGGGACATGGAGATCGGCGTGATCAGTACAGAAACCGAGAGTAGTATGATCGCCATGCCGATCGCAATGATCGCCGTCGAGTGCCCACGCCTCCTCCAAGAAGTGGGTCATACGTGCCTCAGCAACATGAAGACAGATGCCCTCACAGTGTCGGATGAGGTATTCCAGTCGACCCTAGGGTGCCAGGCTTTGATGCGAGATCTATTCTCGTGCAGGGCTTGGTCGACAGAAACAGAGCTCACCGAGAGGGCCATGACAGAGATCCACAAACCAGCAACAGGGTGCATGTCTCTGGTCCAGAGTGCTTCAGCAGAGCTATCAGAACTGCGGTGATTCCCCCCAACTTCAGGTTAGCGACTGGAGTCGAAAAGTTCACCGGAGAGTCCAAGCCCGACACTTGGCTTGAAGACTACCGAGTGGCTGTCCAGATTGGTGGCGGCAATGATGAAGTGGCCATGAAATACCTTCCTCTGATGTTGGAGGGCTCGGCTAGAGCATGGCTGAATCAGTTAGCGCCTGTCAGCATCTATACTTGGGAAGATCTCGCCCGAGTGTTTGTCAGAACATTCAAGGGCACTTGCAAACGGCTGGCAAGTTTGACAGAATTACAGTGTTGTGTTCAGAAACCGAATGAAACTTTGAGGGATTATATCCAGAGATGGATCACCGTACAGCACACGGTAGAAGATGTGTCAGATCATCAGGAAACTTGTGCCTTTAAGGAAGGCGTCAGGTATCGGGAGTTGAATATGAAATTCGGCCGGACAGGAAATATGACTCTGGCTCAGATGATGGAAATTGCCACCAAGTATGCCAATGGTGAAGAAGAAGAGCGACTCCGGAGTAGCAAGCACAAAGCAGTCGCCCACGAAGCTGGAGGAGGAAACTCCGGTCGGAAACAGAAGCGCAAGGCCGAGCCAGCTGCTCCGGGTGAAGCCTTGGTTGTGGTTCAAGGAAAGTTCAAGGGGAAGCCCAAAGGGCCGTGGAACCCCAAGAAATTAAAAGATCAAGATGGAAATGACGTGTTGGATCTGCCGTGCCATATCCACACCAAGAAGATGAAGAAGGTAATTTCATTTACCTGAAGCACACCACTCGGCAGTGTCGACTCCTAATCTAGCAGTTCCAAGAGAAACAACCCAAGGAAAAGGAGAAGGAAGCAGACAAGGCTGAGGATGAGGAAGAGGATGATGATGGTTGTCCCCACGTGAATTCCACTCTGATGATTTTTGCTGACGTTGAGAGCAAAAGTCGAATGAAAGTCATCAACAGGGAAGTGAACATGGTCGCTCCGGTGACACCCAGTTACTTGAAGTGGTCACAGACTGCCATTACATTCGACCAGTCTGACCATCCAGCGCACATAGCCACCCCTGGGAGGCAAGCACTGGTGGTCGACCCGGTGGTCGAAGGCACTCGACTGACAAAGGTCCTGATGGACGGTGACAGTGGCCTGAACATGCTGTATGCAGAGACGTTGAAGGGAATGGGCATTCCGATGTCCACACTCAGTGAAAGCCATTTGAGTTTCCATGGGGTCATTCCAGGCAAGAAGGCGGCATCCCTCGGTCAGATTGTGCTCGACGTGGTTTTCGGTGATTCCAAAAATTACCGCTAAGAAAAGTTGACATTTGAAGTTGTGGATTTCCAGAGTGCTTATCATGCAATTCTGGGCAGGCCAGCTTATGCACGATTTATGGCTCGACCATGTTACGTGTACCTCAAACTAAAGATGCCTGGTCCCAGAGGAGTGATCACTATCTCTGGTAATTGGATGAAGGGAGAAGAGTGCTTCTAGAAGGGCTCAAAGATCGCCGATGACCAGATGGTCGTGGTAGAATTGCAAGAATACCAGAAAAATGCAGATCTGAGTGACTTGCTGTGAGCCAAGAAGCCAGCCACAGATTTAGCATTCCAGTCGTCTGGTGAAAAGAAGTCAATTCACATTCACCCAACAGATCCCATTGTTGCTCCGACTCACATTTCAACCACACTCGACTCCAAATAGGAAGAAGCGCTCATCCAGTTCCTCGGTGAGAACTGGGACATCTTTGCATGGAAGCCTTCTGACATGCCGGGTGTTCCTAGGGGACTGGCTGAGCATCGTTTGCGAGTCGACCCGAAGGTGAAACTAGTCAAAGAGCATCTTCGATGGTCCGTCGTACAGAAAAGAAAGGCAATCGGTGAAGAGGTGGCTCGGCTTTTGGCAGCTGAGTTTATCTGATTGATTTACCACTCCGAGTGGTTAGCCAATGTTGTCATGGTCCCGAAGAAAGACGACTCACTTAACATGTGCATTGATTTCAAGCATATCAATCGGGCCTGCCCGAAAGATCACTTTCCTCTCCCTCGCATCGATCAGATAGTCGACTCGACTGCAGGGTGCGAGCGTTTGTCCTTTTTGGACGCCTACTCCAGGTACCACCAGATCCGTCTGTACGGACCCGGCGAGATAAAGACAGCCTTTATCACCCCGTTTGGGTGCTTCTGTTATGTCACAATGCCATTCGGTTTGAAGAATGTCGGAGCCACATTCATGCGGATGATTCAGAAGTGCCTGCTCACTCAGATCAGTCGAAATGTGGAAGCATACATGGATGACATTGTGGTCAAGTCACGTAAAGGTTCTGACCTACTGACTGACCTTGCTGAAACCTTTGCCAACCTCAGAAGGTATGATATCAAGCTCAATCCATCAAAGTGCATGTTTGGAGTTCCACGCAAAAAGTTACTCGGTTTCCTTGTTTCCGAACGAGGAATCGATGCTAACCCAGAGAAAGTAGGCGCTATACTCTGAATGAAACGCCCTGTGTGTGTGCAAGATGTCCAGAAGCTTATTGGTTGCTTGGCCGCCCTAAGTCGATTCATTTCTCGCCTCGGTGAAAAGGCGCTACCTCTTTACCAACTGATGAAGAAATCAGATAAGTTCGAGTGGACCCCAGAAGCTGATGCAGCATTTGCAGTGCTAAAAGCCCTGCTTTCCACCCAGCCTGTGCTTGCTGCTCCAATCAGCAAAGAGCCTCTACTACTTTATATAGCAGCCACTGGACAAGTCGTCAGTACAGTACTTACGGTCGAGCAGGAAGAAGAAGGAAAAGCTTATAAAGTTCAACGCCCAGTTTATTATATTTCTGAAGTCCTGACCACGTCAAAGCAGAGATATCCTCATTATTAGAAGCTTGTCTATGGGATTTACACGACCACAAAGAAGGTTGCACAATATTTCTCGGATCACTCTGTTACAGTCATCAGTGACGCTCCATTGTCAGAGATTCCGCACAACAGAGATGCAACTGGTCGAGTGGCAAAATGGGCGATTGAACTCCTTCCCTTGGATATCAAGTTTGAGGCAAAGAAAGCTATCAAGTCCCAAGCAATAGCAGATTTCCTCGCCGAGTGGATCAAACAGCAACTGCCGACTCAAGTTCACTCTAAGCACTGGACCATGTTCTTTGACGGACCCAAAATGCTGAATGGTTTTGGTGCCGGGGTAGTTCTGGTATCCCCCCGTGGAGACAGGCTTAGATATGTCCTCCAGATTCACTTTGATTCCTCCAAAAATGAAGCAGAATATGAAGCACTCCTGTATGGGTTGCGCATGGCCATCTCACTCGGCATCCATCGCCTCATGGTCTATGGCGACTCAGATTTGGTAGTTAATCAAGTGATGAAGGAGTGGGATGTCAGAAGCCCAGCCATGACTGGTTACTGCAACGCGGTGAGAAAGCTTGAGAAGAAGTTTGAGGGGTTAGAACTCCACCACATACTCCGACTGAAAAATCAAGCAGCCGATGACTTGGCAAAGATAGGTTCTAAGAGAGAAGCCATTCCCAGCAATGTGTTTTTGGAGCATATTCACTCGCCGACAGTTCAGGAAGATCCTTTTACTGAAGAGCCCCCGCAACCTAAGAGCACCACAGATCCGACTGAAGTCGAGGTCCCAGCCGTGGTCGACCTGATCATGGAGGTTCTGGCCATTACTCCCGACTGGACAGTGTCCTACATTGCGTACATCCCGAGGGAAGAACTCTCAGAGGATGAGGAAGAGGCTCGACAGATAATCCGTCGATCCAAGGCCTTTACTGTGATAAGAGGACAACTATTCAGGGAAAGCGTGACTGGAGTCGGTCAGAAATGCATAACACCAGAAGAAGGTCGAATGATCCTCAATGACATCCACTCGGGGACCTGTGGTCACCATGCGACCTCTCGGGGCATCGTGGCTAAATCATACCGAGCTGGATTCTATTGGCCATGAGCAAATGAAATGGTGAAAGATATAGTCGACAGATTTGAAGGCCGCCAGTTTTACTCCGACATGTCTCACAAGCCAGCGTCAGCCCTGAGGACCATCCCCCTCATCTGGCGCTTTGCTATTTGGGGACTGGATATGGTTGGACCAATGAGAACTGGCAGGAGCGGCTTCACTCATGTGCTCGTTGCAGTCGACAAGTTTACCAAATGGATCGAAGCTAAACCTATCAAGAACCTTGATGCTAGCACCGTTGTCAGTTTTATCAGAGAATTGACATTCAGATATGGAGTCCCACACAGCATCATCATGGACAACGGGTCGAACTTTGATTCCGATGAGTTCAGAGCTTTCTGCGCCTCTCAATGCACTCAAGTCGACTATGCTTCAGTCGCTCACCCACAGTCGAACGGACAAGCAGAACGAGCCAATGGCCTAATTCTCAAAGGACTGAAACCCCGACTGATGCGTGATCTCAAACACGCAGCAGGCGCTTGGGTTGATGAACTTCCATCAGTTCTGTGGGGTTTAAGGACAACTCCTAATCGGTCGACCGGATGAACTCCTTTCTTCTTAGTCTATGGAGCTGAAGTTGTTCTGCCAAGTGACCTGCTCCACAACGCACCCCGAGTGGAGCTCTTCTCCGAAGAGGAAGCAGAGCACGCCCGGCAAGATTCAGTCGATCTCTTAGAGGAGGAAAGAGAGATGGCCTTGATCCGGTCGACCATTTATCAGCAAGACTTGCGTCGATTCCATGCCAGAAATGTGAGGGGTCGAGCCTTTCAAGAAGGAGACCTGGTTCCTTGAATGGATCAACAGAAACCACACAAGCTTGCCCCGACTTGGGAGGGCCCCTTCATCATCACCAAAGTCCTCCACAACGGAGCATACCAACTTTACAGTATTGAGAATTAGAAAGACGAGCCACGGGCTTGGAACGCGGAGCTGCTCTACCCCTTTTACACTTAAGCACTCGTTCAAATAAAATGTAATAAGAAACAACTTTGTAATTTGTTTATCAAAGACAAGAGCTTATGGTCCTATCATTCGATTGTTGTGTTCTTATTTACTTTTGAAATCCCCCAGTGGGTGGGCTTAGTCGCGAATCCGTTTTGCCTAAGTTCGAAAGAAAATCCTACCGAGTGGAGAGCAATCCTCCCACTCGGGGGTTTAGCTGCAGTCCTGTACTCGCCTAAGTTTGAAAAAAATCCTACTGAGGTGAGAGCAATCCTCCCACTCGGGGGCTTAGCTGCAGTCCAGTCTAAGTTCTCTCACAGGAGACTTAGCTGCAGTCCAGTACTCGCCTAAGTTTGAAAAAATTCTACCGAGTGGAGAGCAATCCTCCCACTTGGGGGCTTAGCTGCAGTCCAGTACTCGCCTAAGTTTGAAAAAATCCTACCGAGTGGAGAGCAATCCTCCCACTCGGGGGCTTAGCTGCAGTCCAGTACTCGCCTAAGTTCTCTCATTAGGAGACTTAGCTGCAGTCCAGTACTCGCCTAAGTTTGAAAAATCCTACCGAGTGGAGAGCAATCCTCCCACTCGGGGCTTAGCTGCAGTCTAGTACTTGCCTAAGTTCTCTCACTAGGAGACTTAGCTGCAGTCTAGTACTCCCTTAAGTTTGAAAATCCTAACGAGTGGAGAGCAATCCTCCCACTCGGGGGCTTAGCTGCAGTCCAGTACTCACCTAAGTTCTCTCACTAGGAGACTTAGCTGCAGTCTAGTACTCGCCTAAGTTTGAAAAAATCCTACTGAGTGGAGAGAAATCCTCCCACTCGGGGGCTTAGCTGCAGTCCAGTACTCGCCTAAGTTCTCTCACTAGGAGACTTAGCTGCAGTCCAGTACTCGCCTAAGTTTGAAAAAATCCTACCGAGTGGAGAGCAATCCTCCCACTCGGGAGCTTAGCTGTAGTCCAGTACTCGCCTAAGTTCTCTCTCTAGGAGACTTAGCTGCAGTCCAGTACTCGCCTAAGTTTGAAAAAATCCTACCAAGTGGAGAGCAATCCTCCCACTCGGGGGCTTAGCTGCAGCCCAGTACTCGCCTAAGTTCTCTCACTAGGAGACTTAGCTGCAGTCCAGTACTCGCCTATGTTTGAAAAAATCCTACCGAGTGGAGAGCAATCCTCCCACTCGGAGGCTTAGCTGCAGTCCAGTACTCGCCCAAGTTCTCTCACTAGGAGGCTTAGCTGCACTCCAGTACTCGCCTAAGTTTGAAAAAATCCTACCGATTGGAGAGCAATCCTCCCACTCGGGGGCTTAGCTGTAGTCCAGTACTCGCCCAAGTTCTCCCACTAGGAGGCTTAGTTGCAGTCTAGTACTCGCCTAAGTTTTAAAAAATCTTACCGAGTGGAGAGCAGTCCTCCCACTCGGGGGTCTTAGCTGCAGTCCAGTACTCGCCTGAGTCCGAAACATACCCCTCTCCGCAAGGACGACGAGGTGCAGGTCGACTGCAACCTTCTCCTTCGGAGCTACGACACAAGTACAATGTACGCTCCATCCCTATCCGCAAGGGCGACGAAGTGCGGGTCAACTGCAACCTTCTCCTTCGGAGCTACGACACAAGTACAACGTACGCTCCATCCCTATCCGCAAGGACGACGAGGTGCAGGTCGACTGCAACCTTCTCCTTCGAAGCTACGACACAAGTACAACATACACTCCATCCCTATCCGCAAGGATGACGAGGTGCAGGTCGAATACAACTTTCTCCTTCGGAGCTACGACACAAGTACAATGTCCGCTCCATCCCTATCTGCAAGGACGACGAAGCGCAGGTCGACTGGAGCCGCCACCTCAGAGCTGTGTCTCCAGCTCAAAGACTATTCCGAGCAGTGAGCAAAGTCCATTCGAAGGCAAACGCAAGCACATTCGGAGAGAAACCAAATTCAGTTAAATCCTAAAAGTTCCAAGCAGCAAATCAAAAGTACTCGGGCATCAAGCCCGAAGGAGTTCAATGGTTACAGCAATCACTCGGCATTTCGAGGCAAATTTAAAGCAGATTCAAGTTTCATAAGTTTGTTCACTCGGCCGGAGGAGGGCTGGCAGGCTCCATGAATGAGTCCAGGTCGATCCCATCAGCGATCTGAGTGGCGGCAGCAATGAAAGTCTCCATGAAGGACTGGAAGTCATGCTTTTTGGTGTTAGCGACTTTGATCGCAGCCAGCTTGTCTTCACGAGCCTCCTTGCAACAGACTCGCACCAAGGACAGTGCCACGTCAGCACCACACCGGGCGGAGGATTTCTTCCATTCTTGCACTCGGTCAGGGATCTCGTTCAGTCGAGTCATCAGGGATTCTAGGTCATTTTGAAGCGTCGCCCTCGGCCAAAGCGATGAGTCGATTCGGGAGACTACCTCCTTCAGGCGCATGAGGTAGCTTGTGGCGCTGGTGATATGGGACTCCAGTCGAAGCACGTTCATTGCAGTTTCGCCGCATACTGGAGAAGCGATAGGGTCCAGACCAGTCTCGACCCTTCCAGTTTCCTCGTTGAAGTCTTGGCAGAATTCTGCAGCCAAAAATTAGTGAATCGACCAAGCAAGATCCGATCGCAAGCATCAACACAGTCGATTGAGAAGAAATACCTTCCAGCGTGAGATAGAGCTTCTTGGCAAGAGTCCTCAGATAAGCTTCCGTGTCATTCCTCTTGCGGATCGCAGACTCCAACTTTTCATTCAGGACAACCTTGTCCTTCTTCAGACTGGTCACTTCGCGGTTAGCTTCATTAAGACAAGATTTCAGTTTGTTCACCTCCCCTTCTAGCGTTCCGATTGAAGCAAGCTTCTGGTCTGCGAGAGCAGTTTTATCTTGGGCTGCTTTTTGCGCGGCGTCGAGGTCCGAGTCCTTCTTCTCCAAAGCCAACTTCATTTTCTCTTCAAAAGAAACAATCGAATCAAAGAAGAGATCAAAGAAATATATTGAAAGTCAGTCGACAGTCAGTTACCTTCCATACTAGCGGCTTCGCCTTGAGCTTTCTTCAGATTCTGCTGGGCCAATTCCAAGTCGAGGTTGAGTTGCCTCTGCTTCTCCTCAAGTTCAGCAAACTTAGAAATAAGAGTGCAAGACTTCTGCAGAAGGCAAAAGACGGATCAGTCGATAAGATCAAAGGTTGTTTACTTCCGAGTGAATAAAACCTAAAGAAGTTCGCTTAGACCCCAACCGACTGCACACAGTCGACTGCGGTCTCAAGGGCTACACCCAGCAGCTGCACTTGGCATGCCCCCACTGACTAAGACTCAACTCGACCGGTCTGCCCGGACCAAGTCAAAAAAAAAGCTGTTCAGACCATAGTTCACTACCAGCTGTCGACTGCGGTCTCAGGGACTACACCCAGTGGGTGCACTTGGCGTGCCCCCACCGGTTCGGATCCTACTCGACCGGTCCACCTGAGTCGAGTGTAAGAAGTGAAAAAGAAAGGAAAGTAGAACTCGGACCCCAGTCGACTGCCAGCAGTCGACCGCGGTCTCGGGGACTACACCCAGTGGGTGCACTTAGCGTGCCCCCACCGGTTCAGATCCCACTCGCCCAGACCAAGTGGAAGAATGAAACTACCAAAAACAACAAAACACCTAGCGGGTGCTCTAATTCGATGCAAACAACAGGCGATTGTGTAAAAGAAGATTTTTCGGGTAACATTTCCTCATAGAGCAAAAATAGTCGGAAAGTCTACTCACCTGGACATTGGCCCGAAGAGCAGCACTGGCGTCGTGGGCAGCCTGGTTGTTCTCATGTACCGTCTTCACCCGCTCCATCATCATGTCAGCCTGTCGGATGGCTTTCGCAGCTGCTTCCGACTGATTGTCCGGGACAGGATAGCTGTTGAAAAAGTGAGCAAACGACCCAGGTGCGGCAGCTTGGAGCTCCGTGGCGTGGAGTTGGACGGCTGAAGGAATCACAGGCGCAGTCGACGGTGCAGGGTGCTCACTCAACAAGGGTGCAGCGAAGGTCACAGAGACCCTGCCCGCGTCTTCAGGTTGACGGCCGGGAGGTGTCATAGTTGGTTCTTGCTGAGACATCCTTCCAGCTGCTACCTTCTTGCTCTTCCTGGGCTTAAGAGCCACATCTTCATCTTCATATGGAAGATCGATGACGTTGGGTGGAGCTGCAAGGCAGATCATTCGACCCCAAGTGAACCACTAGAACGCAATCGACCAAGGAATCAAGAACAAAATCACAAGAGTTTATACCTGGGTTGGAGGTTACCGCATCTTCCATCTCCTTGTCCCGATACTGGAGAGAAGAGGTTCCTGACGTAGCAGCACTGCAAAGAGCCGCATTCAATTGGTTACGTCCGGTTAATCGAGTTGACGAAAAGGACAAGTCAGATGATTACCCGGAGATAGTAGGGACGGTCACTTTGATCCTGGGCAAAGCTTTTGGCAGTTTGGAGGAGGTGGCTTTCGATGCTTTCGGCGCTGGAGGCGGCACAACTTTGGACTGCTTTGGAGCCTTCTCAGTCGGTGTTGGGGAAGACGTCCAGGGACGCTTCGAAGACTGTCCAATCGGCACGGCCACCAAGTCCGGGGTGCTCGCCAGGTCGTGAGCGTGTTTGGATCTCCTCTCCCTGCGAGGAGGCGAGTCGACTTCTTCATCATCATTCGATTCGTCGCTGTCCTCGTCCTCCTCGGCATCCGAGTGCCCCTCGCCGCTCTCGCCCCCGCTCGCTTCTTCCTCGACATCTTGCTCCTGCACTCCGTTGGGCATTGAGTACATGTCGATGAGGGCCTGAAAAGACAATGATCAAAGGAAATTAAGTCGACCATAAACAAGATGTCACACGGTGAATCGGAAAGATACTTGATAAAACAGAATTATACCTGCTCCGGCTGGTGCGAGTTGTCGAATGGAATCACCCTCCTAGACCCCCAAGGGTTGTCTTTGTTGCTGGTGATCCCCATCAACCACTTCTCCAAGGTATCTTCGCTGACATCCTCCGGGTGGATCCCAGTGGAATTCTCGAGCCCAGAGTACATCCACATCGGTTGATCACGCGCCTGAAGTGGTTGGATGCGTCGACCGAGAAAGACCTCCAGCAGGTCCATCCCGGTTACCCCATCGCAGACGAGTTGGACGACCCGCTTGACCAGCACCTTGACCTGCGCCTTCTCTTCTGGAACTACCTTCAGGGGGCGGGCTTCTCCACTCGAGCCAAGGAAAAGGGAGGAAGTCTAGTCGACTAACCGGGGTCGGCTGATCCTTGCAATAGAACCAAGTCGACTACTAGCCCCGGACCGAGTCGGGAAGGATCATGGCTGGGAAGGTACTCTTGCTCCTCATCTGGATCCCCAGAACCCCGCACATCTGGATCACTTGTGTCCTCTCGTCACTCGGATTGGCCATTTTGACCGACTGGGAGCGGCAGGTGAACATGTGTTTGAAAAGACCCCAGTGCGGTCGACAGCCCAAGAAATTTTCACACATCGACACGAAAGCAGCTAGATAGACTATGGTGTTTGGAGTGAAATGGTGAAGCTGAGCCCCAAAGAAGTTCAAAAAACCCCGGAAGAAAGGATGGAGAGGCAGTGAGAATCCGCGATCTACGTGGGTGGCGAGGAGAACACACTCACCCTCCCTTGGTTGCGGCTTGGTTTCATTCCCCGGGAGCCGTGCCAACTTGTGGGGGATCAGTCCCCCCTCCACCAGGTCGTCGAGGTCGTCCTGGGTGATTGTCGAGCGGATCTAGTCGCCCTGGATCCAGCCCGACGGCAGGCCGGATCTTGACGAGGATCCGCCCCGGCTGGTCCGCTTGCCCTTCGCCTTCGCGATCGCCTTCTTCGCGCGCTCCAGCGGCACCGTCTTCTCTTTCCCCATGGCGACGGGTCGAGCTCGAGCGAGAGTCCGGCGATGAGAGCGGAAGCGAGCGTGGCGGAGAGATCGGGAGAAGAAGAAGAGAGAATGGGAGTGCACGGGGCAGAGGCCTGATCTTGCCTCTACATTCCTACCCCCCCCCCTATTCTACTGTCAGTCTTAGAACCACCACACTGGTCTCATGTGGTTTCGGGCAAGTAGAGGCTCATTTGGCACTTGGTTCGAAATTTTGAAACACAAGCATTCATGTTTAGAGTACTCTTGAACTTCGAGGATTGACGTAAATAGACAATGTTAAATTTGACCTTGTATGTTTGAAAACCTCATTAAATTATCTGCTTCTTTTTGAAATTTTGACACTTGAAAGTCCTATAACTACAATTATTTTGGAATGGAGGAGCTAAATTTGAATCTATTTTGTACACAACTACATATGCTATTATGTACAAAATCAGAGCAAAGATTGGTGCCCCCATAATTTAGGTATGATCTACAAATGCCATGATTTCAAATTCAAATAATTGAATGGACATCATGTTGAATTTTATTTTTTTAAGCCACCTTAAGTTGAATTCAAATGTATGCTAGTTCATAGGTAGCTATTTATAATGTTCATTGTGTAACTTTCGTATGTATAATGTGCTTTACATACACAACATGAACTATACTCACGTTTATATTCGATTGCTAAAGTGATGCATTGTCTGAAGTTCAAAATACTAACTATGTGGATCAATTGTGTCGAATAATAACATAGACATGCTCAAATTCTACAGAATCTAGATGTCTGATGGATCAATGACCATTCCTTATGCGAACTGCAAATATCATGATCCCATCCTAATATTTGGATACAATTTATATCTTTAATCAATGTGTACATGAGTCTTTTACGTGTAGTTTCACTCTCCATCGGTGGTCTCTCACACATGCTCACACACTCTCTCCCGAGGTGTCTTTCTCACACACATGCTCTCAATATAACCCTCCCTCCCTCTCGTAACCATTTATGATTGTTTTCACTAACCTTTATCACAAGCACTCTTCCTCTCGCAAGCATACACACGCACAATCCCCATCGACCCTTTCTATATACATAGACCTGCCTACGTGTCTCCTGTACGCACATATTCTTTAGGCCTGTCTCTCATGCATTGTCTCACACCTCTCTTCCTAATCGACGAGTATGATTCTGGCAGAGCATTCTGTAGGATGCCCCTTAAAGTTAGGTTGGATGAATAGTAATATCAGAGATAAAAGGGGTTACCTTAGTCCAAGAACCTAGGGTTACAAATCCTAGACGTCTTTGTCAGTAGACATAGAGTCCTTCACAATTATGCTATCTTTGTCTTGTACGACTAGTCATCCATGGGTCTCCCTAAATGCGTCACGGGCCGACCAATGTGGCGCAGGACGGAACCGAACGAAGGGCCTCACCTCGACCCACCGGACCTCACGCGGTGACACACCCTCTGCCCCCACGTCTTGTTATCTTCTCACACCCACACATACCAACATAGACACCACACACACAAAAATATTCTTCTGGTGCCTCTATCCACTCCCCCTTTGCATATACACACACTCAAGGGAATCTCTCGCCGTGACCTCATATTCGTCTCTCTCTCTAGACCACTCTCATTTCTCGTGTTATCTCTCCCATGCCCCCTGCCGGCCCCTCTATCCATGTCTCTCTCGAATTCGTAGTACACACACATACCTCTCTAGGCCCTGCCAAATGCATCAACAACACATTCACACATGTTACATCACGTACCCCATTGATCTAAAAAGCCCTCTCTTCACGTTTATTTCGCATACATCATTCCTTTTGAATAAAGTGTGGCCAAAAAATTATTTTAGAATTTCTACATATATACAACATTAAAAAGTTATATGGAGTAGTATGAACGCTAATTTGCATTGCATGGTGCCCACAATGATATTTATTCCGCACTGTGAATTTGTATATTTTTATATTATATATAAAGTTAGTCATAATAAAGAGAAACGAAGAGCATCTCTCTCTCCATCGCATACCCCCCCCCCCTCTACGCCCCTTTCACGTATGCACACAAACTATCTCCAGGTCCTCTAAAAGTAAGCCCCCAGCACATTCACGCATGTTTCATCTCTCTCTCGCGATATATATAGTGACGATCATTGTATTTGAAGCGAAAGCACGATACGTACATTGGACTTCAGAATCCACTCATTACGGTCACCATTTACGTTTTGTGGTTATTATACAGTCATGGGCTCACCGTACAACTCTGTATTTGCTCTCGACATGACTAGTTGACTAGTTAAACGCTCCACGTGGCACCTCTAGTGTTGCATCACATTATCTCACTACCATCGGGCCCACCTATCGACTTGTATCTACTCTACATCTACACTCTTATAAAATACACTCTTATAAAAAACAGAGTTTGTGATGATGGTGTGCCTGCCATCCTGCAATATAGGTCGTCCGATTTATATCTGACGGATAGGAAAGAAACTATGGCAATTTTGCAAAAAGGTACCCACACACCTCTCCACATTTGCAAATAAGGCCTTCCCTCATTCATCATTTTCTCTCACAAGATAAACTAGTCACACAAATGCATCTTGATGTTACGTGCAACGCACGGGCATCTTTCTAGTAAGAATGAAAACAAACAACAAAAAAATATTGGACGGCGGTTCAAAGTCATGACCGCGGGCACAACGAACAAGGTGGCCTTGTATTGGTATGTTGAGCCGTCTGTTTTAACACACATGAGCTGGTGTGGTGATTATACACACACACAAACACGCATGCACACAAACTGCATGCACGCAACAGTCACACGAACACATGCACCCATGCACGCACGCAACACTCACACGCACACGCACACGCACACACCAATACACCACACAACCAACACACACTCTCACGCTCAAGTGCTCAACCTACACGTGCATGCACACACATCAGGCCCTGACAGACACATACACAACCAGGTGATTCCCACGCACGGGTTGGAGTCTTGTTGCGCCTGCATAAATTTGTGTTTATCTGACCTTTTCCCTATGCGAACTGACAGGTGGGACCCACAAGGAATGTGGTCAATTTAACTAGTCAATATGGTGCCACGTAGACTATTTGGCCGGTCAACAGAGTGCAATCCGATGCTGAACCATGAGCAAGTGACAGTATAATCACCGCAAAACGTATATAGTGACCGTAATCAGCTTATTCTGAAGTTCGGTGAACGTATTACGCTTTTCTCTCTGTAGGACCTCCAAAACTACATCTCTACACGTTCTCGCATGTTACATCTAACAACTATGCAATACAACACTACTACTACACTCTAACACAATAAATCATATGTGTTTTTAGTTTTACTAGATATCATATTGTTACTTAATTATTCAGCTTGCATACATTAAAATTGCCTTTAAAATGTATGGCCAGTATCATATACCGCGCGGGAAAAATCCAGCCCTTTCATGTTTAATCGGGTTTGTATCGATGGATCATGCGAAACAGCAAAACTATACTACTATACCGTACAAGTGACAGTTCACTGGGCCGTCGTGTCGTGTACTCCTCCGCCGTAAGAGTGGAGTGCTCTCTTTCATAAATCTTCTAGTCCCTTTCGCCAACATGTGGGACATCAAGCTACCGGGTCCACGTGCCATACCGGAATACAGTGCAGAGCAACCAGGGTGAAGCACCTAGTCATGGCGTCGGCGTAGTAATGAGCAATGAGGCGTCAAATCACAAAGCTGCACCTTTCCCGCAGTTAAGTTGGAGGGACGAAGTAATAATGCTAAAAAAACAAGTTGGAGGGACGAAGCAACCATCATTTCACTCGTTGCTGAATCCGCTTCTCCCTCATCTTCTTCAAGTTAACCACGTGTTGCTTCTGCCATTATTCTGCCTCATGTGGGACACAGATCGGCTTGGTAAAGCACTAACACATGGGACCGCATGTTAGCAAACCGCCAGGACAACGTCCTCTAAAAATAAGAAACCTCCCTCGCCATCCGCGCGGCAAAATCACCTCCTTTTTACTAAACTTGATTCTATAATTTTTTAGATCAATATAATTGAGATTTGTATAGATAGCACATAGGAGCAAAACCAAGTGGTATGGTTAAGGGCATCTACAATGTGTAGCCAAATGTAAAAATAGCTTTTGGCATCGTGGGAACCATTGTGGACGGTGTTGCCAAAGCCAAAAGGATGGAAATTGATTGACTGAAGGAATAGAAAAATGCAACGTCTCTCCTCTTTCTCCTGTGCTTGGACGCATGTACAGTATAGAGCATAGAGTTTACTCCCCTGTCCCTTCAATCACAAATCACAAACTAGTGAGGCGTCAAATCACAAAGCATGGACGAAGCAACCATCATTGCACTCTTCATTGACTCTGCTTCTCCATCGTCTTCTTCGAGAAACCATCTCACCGCACTAAGCTGGACGAACGACGCTATTGTGTACTAGTAGTACTAGTACATTTACGCGTCCTTTGGTTCAACGGACTTCCTGGATGCAAATAAGGCGGTTATCTCGGCTTGCAGGCGGCACTTACGAACGACTTACCATGGTCTCCCTCAATGGTGTTCTCCGTCGAATGCACTTCGTCAAACCACAACGTTCGAGATATCATCAATGTCACCGCAATGGGGAAGGAAGTCAAATATAATAGTTACTACCTCCATTTTTTTGTACACAAGGCTAGTATATTAAAATTACAATTTGCAAAGGCCACTAACACTAATCGAGGCAAAATTGATGGGGTTTTTTACCCTTGCTTTATAGCTGTGCATGCAGCCCGAGAGTGATGACAGACCAAACGCATGCATGCAGCATGCATATAAGAGGCAGGGGAAGCGTGCTTGCGGAGAATCTGAGAAGACTCAAGCAAGAATCAAGGAAAAGGAGCCAACGACTCCATGCGTATTAAGAGCCATACATTTCTCTAGGTCCTTGCATGCAGGGGTAAACTTGTCCAAAATAATGCACGGGGTGGTCTGCCTGGTATGCGTGCACCGAGTTATACGCAAACTAAAAAAGAACGGAGGGAGTATACTAGCAACCAAGGACATTAATATCCCCTGCATGCATGCGGAAGTGAGAAGGTTGGTTTGCATGGCGCTGCATTAATCAAGCGATGAGGAGTGAGATGGTTAGCTCTTTGGGCTTTGGAGAAAAAAATATGCATTAATTGACAAATGAAACGAGGATTTGTATCGATTAATCCCGTTAAGGAAAACCCCGCCTTTCTTTTTTAACACTAGTACTCCTAGTACGTACTTATCCTGTTTGGATCTAGGCCTTGCATTGCCATACTTCACCACACATTTTCCCCAAGCTTGCCTAAAGTTTTCAAAATGAAAAGGAGGTACACTTGCGCACGGCTGTCGCGGTCACACCACACCCTCACACGGCTGCTCCTGCACGCCGCGGTCGCACCGCACCCTCACAGTCACTCCTGCACGCCGCAAACCCAACCAATGGAACACACCCTCACTGACACGTGTTGTCGCATGTGAACAAACCAAACTCAGCCATCCTACCACTAACACATAATTTACATTCATAGAGTATGTTTATCCAACCGCATGTTGGGGAGTATCCGTACAGCCCGTGCGGTGGTCTGTTGGGGAAGAAGAAGAGGTGAGGAAGAAGGGTTAGGAGACATAGGATATTCATCCAACCGCCTGAAATGGTAGACTGACCCAAGTCGGGTGACTTGCATAACAATATATGTTTTTACACAGCAAAAGATCCATAAAACAACAACATAAAGAAAAACTATTACTGCTCGCGGAACGAGACAGCCTTGTCGTCTTTGGCTGCCGACGCGAACCAGCCGTAGCTGCCGATGTGTGTCTCCGCACCATGGTTGTGGTTGGCCTCCAGCTACTCCTTCATGCAGAGCGTGCGGGCGCTCTGCACGGACGAGAGCACCACCTGGTTCAAGTCGAGGACGTCTAGTTCCGCCTGCAGGAGGGCCTCGATGGCAGCGGCATCCGCGTTCTCTGCGTCGGGTCGATCCTCCACCACCCAGTTCAAGCCCAGCACGTCCGGTTCCGCCTGCAGGAGGGCCTCGATGAGATCGGCATCCGCGCGCTCCGCGTCGAGTTGAGCCTCTGCGACCCGGTTCAAGTTCAGGACATCCGGTTCCGCCTGTAGGAGGGCCTCGATGGCAGCGGCATCCGCGCTCTCTGCCTCAAGTTGAGCCTACGCCGCCCGGTTCACATCCACGACATTCAGTTCCGCCTGCAGGAGAGCCTCGATGGTAGCAGCATGCGCGCGCTCCGCGTCGAGTTGAGCCTCTGCCTCCCGGTCCTCCTTTAGTATTTGCCAGGTTGAACCGCTGGTCCGCCTGCACCATGGGGGACTCGGACGCTAGCATGAAGTCGACGTCCATCGTCTCATACCCATCGGGAGCCTTCTACGCCGCGACCTCCGCCATGAACATTGGATCAGCTTCCTCCTCCTCGTAGCTTGGCTCCAGAGAACTCGGGGATTGGCCCGCCGCAAAGCGAGCTTGGGAACGAAGGTCTATGGCTCCGACCGCCGCCGTGATTTCTACGCGGCGCTCCGCCATCAGCATCTTGTAGTACGTGATCTTTCGGCGCACCATGGCTTTCCGCCGAACTAGGGGACGCTTGATGCGGGCTAGGGGATCGAAAGGTTGGGGAAGGGCCTAGAGATTAGGTGTGGTTTTAGGGCAGTGGCTGGCGTAGCCCGAGCAGCGAAGTTTCTGGTGTGAATAGTGGTTCCGGTGACGACTGGTCAATCGGTTTTGACTATACATCGCTCTTGCCGTGTTCGCGTTGCAGCCCGGCAAGCTGGACCCTCCACGTCGCTCACCGAATGGAACGCGCTTCGTCTTGCGTTTTCGCTCGCTAGTGGGACCGCTATTGAGAGCAAACTGACATTCCTCCCCCTCCCCCGCCCGCGTCATTTATACTACCACTCCCTCCATTTTATGCGGAATAAATAAAAATAGAGGGAGTATACTACGGATGAGGATACCCTAACGTGGCCGAACCCATTGAGTAACTGACATGCGGGGCCTAGCAAGCATGGGGTCCGCCAGTAAGTGACCAAAAGGGAGGGTAAGGCAGGGATACCTACGTCAGAGGATCCACTTCCACTACTACTCCCTCCTTCCATTTACTATACAGGGCCTAATGCATTTTTCGAGGCTAAGTTTGACCAAATGTTAGAGTAATAATATATGACATGCAACTTACACAAAGCATACTCCCCTTACTTTTTCACATCTCTCTCCTCCACATAGGCCCTATATAAATGGAAGGAGGGAGTACTACTATGAGCACTGCATACTCTAGTACAGATGTTGTCAGTACTCCACTAGTATTATTGGACAGGGAGCTTACAAAGTTACTATTGGACTGGCTATACATGGCGAAATCCTAGTAGGAAGAGCATGCACGAGAACAAGCACATTCATGTGGTTGAAAACAAATTGGAAACCATCTCGAGTACGAATCTAGGTGTACTTATGAATCTAACGATATTGATTGGGCGTTGTTGAATGTTGATACTTTTTTGATTAAAGTAGAGATACTTTGATTACATATAAAACTTATATGTAAACTAGAAAGGATAGGGAGTATATTGCACGTTCAAAAACGAAACGAACATTGAATACCCTTTATATATGATTTGCGGATGCTATGATCACCGGTTCAAAATTTTGAATCCGCCTTAGGTATCACACATGCCCCCACTCGTTCTCTCTCGATATCATCTCGGGGTCCAGAGATCGATTGAAAGAGGACTGGGTGGGTACAATACATTCGTTTCGCTTATGAACGTACAATATACTTCCTCTGATCCCCACAGACCCCCCCCCTGCGGGTCATTTCTATCATAGAAATAGGCCAAACCTTTATCTCCTTGCGCGACACGCAATTGATCTCTGAACATGAATCGATCTCGTCAACATGTGTCGAGGCATGAAACAAATGGGATGTTAAAACTAAGACGCGAAGCGACATTTAGTGGAGGCAAAGTAAAACTTTAAACGAGTCATTTGTTTGGATGCATGTGGGACAAATTACAAAACATTGGAAATACAAGCATGGTCTAGGCGCACATGCGAATGATACTCAACGGAATGTTCAAATGAGGCATCAGGGAGGATGGACTCGACCGGAGGGCGACATGATCGATGGAGAAGAGGGTTGGAGAAGAATGAGAAATAAGCAAACGCCACATGATTATACTTGAACAACTCAAATAAACAATAAGTTATCTCGCTTGGCCTACATAGTGAAAGGCCTAATGCGCAACGCGGAGCACTGATGCTCGAATATGGCCGGGAAAATAGGGAAACCGACATGTGGGGCACACCTGTCATGATGTAGCGCAGACTAGTCCAGTGGAGGAGATGGCCCACGACCTCCTCGCCACCGGCAACCGTTCATGTGGGTCATGGGGGCCAACAACGTGGCACAGGTCCAACACCGCCTCTGGACACGGCGACTGCGGTGAGCGACACGCTCATCGTCGCTAGACACGGTCAGTTTCAGTGTGCCGAGGGTGGCGTTAGTGCAGTGGCACGACCAACAGTATGTTTGGTTTGTGCCCAAGGTTGCCCCATCAAAGCATTGGGTAGCCAAAATTTTGGTTGAGGTTTTGGTTGCCCATGATTTGGCTGACATTGGCAAGAAAAATGAACTAGAGTTGGCTAGAGTTCATTGGCATGCCAAAAAAATGGCAACCATCCAAACAAATACCAATCTTTGGGTCACGACCAAAATTTTGGTAAGGTGCACTTTGGCCATAATCCAAACACACCCCAACACCCGGCTCGTCGAGGATGCACCGGGCGCCGGGACGCATCCGCGGAGTGGTGTAGCGCGACCAACTGCATCCTCAGGACCTGAGACCATGCCGGGTCGTCTTACTTTTTTAATGACATGTGTGGATCGCATGTGAGCAAAGGGCATCTCCAACGTTGCCACGACCGCAGCTAACTACCCTGGCACACCAAAAACCCTCGTCCCTCGCGCCATCGCGCGGTGCGTTCCCAGCCGGTGCCGGCTGCCCGCATTCATGTCGTCCGTCCGTATGCCGTTGTTAAGAGGCTCGGTGCCCAAGGAACCAAATCTGGCGACTTAATGACGCACCAGGACGCTTGGCATCACCAGAATGCGCTACTTAAAGCGGCAACGCCCAGCTAACCTCGACACCATAGCGCATCGTCCTCCTACCTGGCACCACATCCGCCATGACCACAAGCGCGAACGCTCTGCGGGAGAGTTTGTCTTCGGGGATGAAGCTTGAGGTCGCCGCCCTCGCTCAAGTTGCCTCTCGCGGCGCAATAGCGGCGTAGCCGGACGCTGACGCGACCGCACAAGCGGTGGCCACGCTGGTGGCCGACAACGGGAGCACCGTCAGCCACGCATCCTACTTGCTGCTGTCCAACGTCTGGCACTGCCGAGGTCGGGGACTCCTCCGAGGATGAGTAGGGCATGGGAGGCGGCAGGGCATGCATGGTGTGCCAACTAGCCAGTCCATATCCCGTGTTCTACTCTTCCTCGCTGGAGACCGCACCTTCACTTCACGGTTCTTGAACCCCGCCCTCGTACATAGAGATCGCAGATGGAGGACGTCGGTCGCCGCTGTAGAATAGGTTTAGGGTCAGGGTTCGTTTATTTTTCTGTCCTATAAAAATTCGAAATGTAATGAAAATCTGCTGTGTTTGCATTAATATCGGCTGGTGTATATGAACTTTCACAATAATATAGTATATTGTAGGAGTACTAGCAAGATGCCCGTGTGTTCCACGGAAGATCAAGATCTTGTGGGAGAAAAGGATGAACGAGGGAAGGCCTTATATGCAAATATGGAGAGTAGTGCGGGTAAATTGTCATAGTTTCCTTCTTATCCGTTAGATATAGATCGGACGGCCTATATTGCAGGATGACAGGCACACCATCATCACCTGTCGGCGTTCTAGGAACAGGGGTCCCCAGACTTGCCTGCCTGCGGCCTGCGACATGGCTCAAAGGGGGGCCCAGCATGGCCCATCTTCATCAACACAGACCCAAGACCCTCGCGAGGGGCCAAGCCTCGCGGGGCGGACGACACGGAGCTTCCTTAGGCACGGCCTCATCAAGGTGGCTCGCGAGGAGGCGGAGAGATCAAGGCGGGGTACCTCACGAGGTGCCCGTGACGCAAGCCATGATGACCAAGGGTGCCAGGCGGGCGCCAGCCCGCGCAGTATCCTCCTTTCCTCTTTCGTGCAAAGGGAGCAAGCGCAGGCGAGAGCATCAAGCAAAGGCACCCGTTTCGGTGCAACGAGACCAAGACCGGCCCAACGGCAGGAAGGAAGTCATTGTGGAGCCCAAGTGAGCGTCACCACCAGAGCCTTTGGCAGGCGAGGACCAACGTTAGTCAGGATAAGTGTACCAGATGTTCCCCTTCAAAATGGCCAATTGTTGGCGCCCTTCCCGATCAATATTTGGGAAGAGGCTATCGGCGTTCTGGGAAAGGGGGTCCTCAGACTTGCCTGCCTGCGTCCTGCGGCGTGGCTCAAAGGGGGCCCAGCACGGCCCATCTTCACCAACACAGACCCAAGACCCTCGCGAGGGGCCAAGCCTCATGGGGCGGACGACACGGAGCTTCCTCCGGAACGGCCTCATCAGGCTGGCTCGCGAGGAGGCGGAGAGATCAAGGCGGGGTACCTCACGAGGTGCCCGTGACACAAGCCATGACGACTCAGGGCGCCAGGCGGGTGCCAGCCTGCGCAGCGTCCTCCTTTCCTCTTTGCTGCAAAGGGGGCAAGCGCAGCCGCGGAGTACCGAGGTATCAGGCAAAGGTTGCCATTTCGGTGCAATAAGACCCAGACCAGGAGGACTGCAAGACGGAGGTCACCGTGGAGCCCAAGACGGCGTCACCGCCAGAGCTTTGTGTAGGCGAAGACTACTTTTGTCAGGATAGCTGGTATCGGCTGTCCCCTTTCAAATTAGCCCGCCATTGTTGGCTCCCTTCCCGTTTGATATTTGGGAAGAGGACCAGGGCCTCTATAAATAGGACCAGCCACCCACGGAGGTGCGGGAAGAGTTTTCCGAGAAGCAGCCAAGGGAGAGGAGTTTTTCGGAGAAGCAGCCAGAGAGAGAGAGAGAGAGAGAGAGAGAGAGAAGGGTGACTAAACTCTTCCCAGCAGTTCATCCCCCCAGCCAAGAGCAGACCCTCGCGAGGCAGTTCTTCCTTGTATTGTTCATCATCATCAGCCCAAGATGCAATCCACCACACCACACACTAGAGTAGGGTATTACACCACAACGGTGGCCCGAACCAGTATAAACCCTGTGTCTCTCGTGTTGTTCTTTCCATAGCTTAGATCTTAGCGAGGCGGAGGGGTGCAGGTAGGTAGGAGGCGAAATCTCCGCTCGAGGGTCTGCCGGAACCCGAAATCCGACATTTGGCGCGCCAGGTAGGGGTGCGCCGGAATTCGTCTTCCACCACCCCGTTCTCCTGCAACCATCGCGCCCATGTCTGACGCTTGTCGGGCCCGCGCGGAGCGCCGGACCGCCCTCGCTTCCCGCGTCACCCAGATGGCCCCTGTCGGCGGGCGTCCTCACCGTTCCCCATCACCTGTCGTCAACGCCACCACCGGCCCGGCAGGGGACGAGCAGCAAGCATCGTCTCATCATCCGTCCGTGCGGCAAGACGGCCGCATCGCAACTCCCTCACTTTCCCCGGCTGGTTCATCGTCCCGCGCGCTCCGCGCACCCATGGAGGCTCGAGCTGCCCTCATCGCGGCAAACGAGCTCCTACGCTACCGTCCCGTCGACGACGTCTACGAAGAATGGCTCGACCGCGTCGCCGAGCTCATCCGCGCCGCAGGGGGCTCTCCCACGCCGTCCGTTCCGCTGCACCGCACCCCGCCCCGCGCAGGCGACGAGGCTCCAGCAGCGCCTCGGCCTCCTCCTCCTCCTCAAGAAGGCACCATGGCTCCAAGGTGTGTGGCCCCTGGGCGGAACCCGCTCCGTCAGGTGCCAGCGCGGCGAGAACAGAGCTACCAAGAAGTCCCTCGCCCGCAAGAAGCTGCCCGGGCGCTCCCTGCTCCAGCGCGTCATGACCATCCTCCTGCTCCCGCGCATCAAGACCCCGCACTGCTCTCAGCTGCAGCGCGTGGGGACATGCAAGACCAAACTCTCCGTCACCCAAGGCCTCCCGTGGCCACGGCAGGCTGCTGCGCCTTCACCACTGACCTACGCAGCGTCGCGTGGCCTGGCAAGTTCAAGCCAGACCTGCCTCCTCGCTACGACGGCACGGCCGACCCTGCGGAGTTCCTCCAGCTCTACGAGCTAGGCATCGAAGCTGTCAACGGAGACGAGAAGGTCATCGCGAACTGGTTTCCCATGGCGCTCAAGGACGGAGCCCGCACCCGGCTCCAGGCACGATCTCCTCCTGGGACGAGATGCGCACCCGCTTCATCGCCAACTTCCAAGGTACTCGCGACCGGCCACCCGCCATGAGCGACATGCGCAGCATCAAGCAACAACCCGGGGAGACCCTGCAGAAGTACATCCAGCACTTCAACAACGCACACCTCAAGATTCCCAAGGTGACCGAGGAGGCCATCATCTCAGCCATCTCCCACGGCGTGCGCGATGTCAAGATGAAGGAGGAGCTAGCGATGCATGAAGACCTATGCACTTCCTTGGGGCTGTTCAACATGGCAAACAAGTGCGCCAGGGCTGAGGAAGGGCGTCTCTCCCTCCTCGAGCTGCCTGCCGCAGACCCAGAAGAGAAGAAGCCCAAGGCCAAGGATGTGAAGCGCAAGGGGGCTGCCGTGATCGCGGCGGAACCAGACACCAAGCGGGGCAGAGATCAGCCCGAACCTTCCAAGGGCAGCCGGTACTGTGTGTACCACGACCTCCACACCCACAACACCAACGAATGTCAAGAACTCCGAGCCATGCGAGAAGGAAGGATCGGCCGTCGCCCCGACCGCGGTGACCAGGGCTACGGTCGAGGAGGAGGAAGGAACGCAGGACGCTGGGAAGACCGTGGACCGCGCCAGGGGTGGCGCGATCAACCTCGCGAGGATCGCTTGCAAGACCCGCCTCGCGAGGGAGACTGGAGGGATCAGCCTTGCGAGGATCGCCCGCAAGGCAACGCAGGCCTCCATCCGCTGCCATCGCAGCCAAGGAGAAACGAGGACCGCCACCAGGACGAGGGGGCTGGGGGCTTCCAGGAGCCGTGCGCAATCGCCTGCATCCTGGGCGGGGCTCAGGCCCCAGCCTCTCAACACATCTTCAGGCAGTTCGCCCGCGAAGTGAATGCAGTCCTCCCCAGGCTCGAAGCCACCCGCCCTCTCAGGTGGTCGGCGTGCGCCATCATGTTCAGCTCAGCAGATCAACTCAAGTGTGCGGCTACAGCCGGAGTCCTCCCGATGCTTTGTTCCCCAATCATCAGCAACATAGTGGTCACCAAGACCCTCATCGATGGCGGCGCAGGGCTCAACATCCTGTAAGTGGAAACATTCAACAATCTCCAAGTACCGTACAACCAACTTCAGCCAACCAAGCCTTTCTCCGGAATCACCGACGGCTCCATGGTCCCGATTGGGCAGGTCCGCCTCCCTGTCACCTTCGGGGCACGCGACAACTACCGCACCGAGCTCATCCACTTCGACGTCGCTCACATTCGCCTGCCGTACAACGCCATCCTTGGGTACCCAACGCTGGCCAAGTTCATGGCCATAACTCACCACGGCCACAACGTCCTCAAGATGCCAGGAAGTGGCGGATTCATCACGGTGCCCTGTGAAGATAAGGACGCGGTGTGTTCCCTGGAACGAGCCTTTCAGGCCGCATCACTGGAAGATTGGATCACGGAAGCAGGAGGCATCCCGAGACCGCCCCCAAGAAGAAGACATCATCCGGCCCGGCCCCTCAGGAGGCAGGCCCCTCTGGGCCCGTGCCTGCCCAGGGGGAAGCTCCTTCCATCGCATAGGAAAGCGCGCCCGGTGCCCTCCTCAAGCAGGGCTCGGGGGCTCTCCCCTGCAGGGCCACCGACCTAGCTAGGGTCACGATGGAGGCGCTTGGGCACCACATGGAGGCGTGTTTCGAAGCACGTTTCCCTCAAGAAGGAGCAAGGCAAGGAAAGCCAGACCCTCAGGAGTTCGTCAGCAAGGCCATTCAGGACCTACAGGAGTCAAGAGTCATGAAAGGCGGCCGCCGCCTACCAGCAGTGGCTCCCCATCCAGGCGAGGATGGTGGGCTGCGCGTCTGCATCGACATACCAGGGCTCAACCAAGTCGCCTCCCTGGAGCGCCTCTGGCCCTCGCGAGTGGGGCGCTACAGAGGTCCGCCCCACAGCTACATTCGCATGCCTTATGGCTTGCTGAACGCGGCTGCCACGTACCAGCACCTCATGAGGGGCACCACGGAGGCACAAGAGGCCAGGCATTCCGCAGCCCTGGCAGAGATGGAGATGGCCCGCGAGGAGCCGCCAGCGCCTCCGGAGCCTCCCGAGGCCCTGGGCCTGGGGGCTCATGAGGATCGGCTTCCGTAGCCCACCGAGTCTGCTACACCAACACCCCTTTGTCCTCAACGTCATCAGGTGACATCTTTCAAGTTTCACTTCCAACTAGGAGCGCCCCTAGGGATGCATTATTCCCAGGCCGCGTGGGTCCGTCCCTGCGGCGTGTATCCCTTTTATTTCGCGTTGTTAGCTTACCTTGTTGGGGGCGCCACTCGGGCTGCACCATCCCCAAGCCGCTCGGGCCAGGCCCAGCGACACGTATCCCATTTGTGTTTATTTCCGATTATGCGTTAGAACCACCATGCTTGATTATTTGATGCCGGTCCACGGCACCTCTTGTCCTACATGCTGACCACTTGCACGTTAAAGGGGGGGGTACCTGAGCATCGCGACTCAGGGCTCTTACTAGCTCTCCAGCCCTCACCCTCTAGCCTTGACCACGGCATCGCGACCTGGCATACCAGCGACGGCTGAGACCAGCTCGAGGGCCGGGACCCGAGGACGTAGAGTGCAGGCATATAACCAAATTTGCAGGGACACATCACAAGATAAGGCCCAGTGCCAGGCGCAACCCGCCTAGAGGTAGGGCCCTGTGAGTCCCGCGCTGGCTCACGGGTGCCCAGATACACCTCGCCAGGCCCTACCGTGCCAGCCACGTGTCAGGGCGGGGCTGTACATGCCCCGAGGGCTCCTCCCGGAGGGGGCCCCCTCCCACGTACCAGTGGAAGCACCATGCTCCGCACTGGCAGACGACACTGCCGAGGAGCGACTATGCCCGTACCCATACGGAAGCGCTATGCTCCGCGCTGGTGATAAACAACTGAGGGTGGCCCCGGGCCACATCAACCTCAGGGAGCCCAGAGCTCAGTGTCTAGCCTCATCGTAATGCCTCCCCTCGGGAGTGCCACGCGAGGGGACTGGGCATGGGGGCTGCCTGGGTCACGCCCGGATGCATGCCGCCCAGCCAGGGCCCCCGGGCCTTGTTCGTTGCGCGCCTCTCCCCGAGCGGAGCCAAGGTATGAAGGTCGTTTGGGCATCAAGGGGGACTCCTGAGCATCGCGACTCAGGAGCCTAACTGGTCACGTAGCCCCTCACTCCTTGGTCCCGTCCTGGTTTCTGGTCGGGACTAATGCTGGGTGAGGTGTGCACAGGGCCGGGCTCTGCAGACGTAGAACGGTGGATCCACCCACATCATACCTCCCTACTTGATGTTCGTGCGCCATGGGGGACTCCTGAGCATCGCGACTCAGGAGCCTAACTTGTCACGTAGCCCCTCACTCCTTGGTCCCGTCCTGGTTTCCGGTCGGGACTAACGCTGGGTGAGGTACGCACGGGGCCGGGCTCTGCCGGCGTAGAACATAAGCAAGTAGGAAGGAAAAGCGCAAATTTCAAAGGAATTCGAAAGCAAATATTACAGTCCACACTGTTATCCCAATACCAAACGCAAGTTTAAACGCCTCCCCAAGGCATGATACATGTGCAGGAATTAAAGGCAGGACAGGAGCCATGACGGAGTCACTTGTCGGCGGTGGAGCAGCGCGGAGTGGATTCACCTCACGGAGCAGCGGGGTCGGCAGCGCCTTGCTCCGGCTTGGTGCTGAAGGCCCGGAACTTCCCCAGCAGAGCCTCCGTGTGACCCTTCACGGCCTCGGCAGCAGCAGCAGCATGCTCGCCGCTTGCTGGCTCCAGCAGGCTGTCGAGGTCGATGCCGGGATCGCGAAGGTAGATGTGGTTGAGGACCCGCGTCAGCGCTGCAGAAGACAGGACATGCGCCTCGGCCTCGGCCGTGGGGCCAAGGCCAAGGGCGACATCTTCAAGAGCATGAACCAGTAAGGGAAGCAGCTTGGCGGGGCCGTCCTCGGCGCCAGCCAGCGGGCTCTCCAGGCCGCTGTCGTAAAGCGTCCTCAGCGAGTTGCGAGCCTTCGCCTCCAACTCCGTGAAGGCCATGCGGTCCTCGGCAAGAACCAGGGCCTTGTCGTCCAGCTCGGCCTTCCTCGCCCCCAACTCCTGCTCCAGCGCGCCTAGGTGGTCATGACGCTTCCTGAGCTTGGCCTCCTAGCCCTCGACGACCGCCTCGCGAGCCTTCACGCCTTCTTCCTGCTCTTGGCGAAGGCGGACCTCTTTCGCAAGCTGGTCCCGCAGGCCTTGCAGCTCGTCCTCCAGCGCCTTACAGCGACCACGGACGTCGACCACCTCCCCCAGGGCTGCATCACAAGCAGCCTTCGTCTCAACGACGGCCTGCTTTTCCTCATCGCAAGCCGTCGAGGCCTGGACCAGTGCCGCCTGAATCGAAGCGTCGGAGCGAACCCATCCAGAAGCCAGCTCCAAGCGCCCGGCCACCAAGCGAGGGTCGGCGCCAAGAAGATCCTGCCGCAGTCGGTCCTTCTCAGCAACAGCACGATCCAGAACGGCAGAAGGAGTCGGAGAGACAGCAGCTGGTGGAGTAGGAGGAGAAGGCGGCAGCCGGCCGCATCATCCTGTGGCGGAGTCTGCCGCGCCTCAACGGCTGTGGTGGCGGCAGCAAGCAAGGACACCTCGGGAGCCACTTGGGCCGTGGGGGCTGACCTCGCCCCAGCTGGCTCGGCCTGGCCTCACGAGGAAGACCGGGCAGGAGAAGCCTGTGCGTCGCGGTCACCCTCCTTCGCGGGCAGAGGCGCCGCCACGGATGGAACCTCAGGAGCCTCCTTTGACTTCTTTGCTGCGGGCGCCAGCCTATCCAAGAGATGCGGATGTCAAGCCTCAGAAGCAGAGTGAGAAATAAAGACAAGGACCAAATGCTTACGAGTCGTTGGCAGTGAGCTCAAGCGGCCTCCGGCCAAATTTGAAGCCTGAAAGCCGGCTGGAAGGGTCAACCTCGGGAAGCTTGGAAGCAGAAGGTGCGTCTGCGGTCCGCCTCGGGGCCGGGGCAGACCCGCGGGAGATCAGCCCGGTCCTGTCCCTCTTCGGGATCGGGGGCAAGCTCCCGCCATCCTGCTTGTCGTCATCCTCGTCACCATTGCTCGGAGAAAGGCGGAGAACGCGAGACCTGCGCCGGGGGAGGGGAGCCCTCGACTCCCCATCAGTTGCCTCGGAGTTAGGCCCTTTTTCCCCCTCCCCTACTTCCTCCTATTTGCTGGAGTCGTCGGAGGGCACATCCACCGGTTCCTCGGGAGCTTCCAGGGGCACGGGCCCATCCTCGTTGAAGACGGGCATGGACTTCACTACCCGCTCCAAGTTGTCGCGGAGGAACAAGGGCGTAGGAGCGCCCTCCAACCTTGCCACATAGCCCTCGACCAGAGATTGGAGGACCGCCACCAGATCTCCGTCGGCGAAGGCTGCGGGGCTCGGGCGGGGCTTCCACATCGGGAGTGAGTACTGCCGAAGTGGAGCCAGCTGGTGCTCCAGGAATTCTCTCCGCAACGACGCGCCGGTTAGCTTCGCCGCCGCCATGTTGGCCGGCCTCAGATCCGCGTCCATCTTCTCCAACACCATCTTCGTGCGAGGATCCGCGAGCTCCGCTCGACCCGAATCGCTGGAGCTCATGGGCTGCTCCGTGGGCAAGATCAGCCGAGGGTGGATGCGCCCAGCATCCACCAAGATCCACTTGCTCCTGAAGCTCTCAATCCTTTTCCTAGGGTTCGAGATGGCAATGGCGCCACCGTACGCCATGAAGCTCGCGCACGCGGAAGTAGGACCGCAAGAGGTCCGGAGGTAGAAGTAGTGGCGCAGCAAGGCCACTGAGGGCTGCACCCCAACGTGGGCCTCACAATAATAAGCAAAGATTGCCAGGAGAAGGACGGAGTTGGGATGGAGATGCAGAGCCTGTAGCATGTAATGGCGGAGGACAGAGAAGAAGAACTCGGAGAAGGAAGGCACCAGGCCAGCGGCAATGGCACTTACGAAGAACGGATAGAAGGTGCTCCCCTAACCCTCGGGGGTGGCGGAGCTGGCCTTGAACACCTTTGCCTCGTCGATGCCCCGCGCCGTCGCCATCCGGCGCAACCGGGCAAGGCTCGCCTCCGACCCGTTCGGTGAGTCCAGGGCAGACGAGTACCAAGCTACGGCCGGGGGCTGACGAGGCGCCATGGCTTCCTAGGTCGCACGGTCGGAGCAGATCTGGAAATTTCGGAGGAAGGAAGGAGAGGCGCAAGAAAGGGGATCTGAGCAGCAACCGGTGAAAGAAAGAAGCAAGGCCTAGGCGGATGGCACTCCTTTATCAACTCGCGCGGTTGCTAAGGCGCCCACGTCCAGTCAACCTCCATGCGGCGCCCAAGGCCGCAGGCTGTTAGGCCCCGCGGCGCTTCGCTCTTGCCCTTCTGCCTCCCTGCATGGCCAAGTCCGGGCGCGCCTTGGGCCCGGGGGCTACTATCGGCGTTCTGGGAACGGGGGTCCCCAGACTTGCCTACCTGCGGCCTGCGGCGTGGCTCAAAGGGGGCCTAGTATGGCCCATCTTCACCAACACAGACCCAAGACCCTCGCGAGGGGCCAAGCCTCGCGGGGCGGACGACGCGGAGCTTCCTCAGGCATGGCCTCATCAGGCTGGCTCGCGAGGAGGCGGAGAGATCAAGGCGGGGTACCTCACGAGGTGCCCGTGACGCAAGCCATGATGACTCAGGGCGCCAGGCGGGTGCCAGCCCGCGCAGCGTCCTCCTTTCCTCTTTGGTGCAAAGGGGGCAAGCGCAGCCGCGGAGTACCGAGGCATCAGGCAAAGGTTGCCATTTCGTTGCAACAAGACCAAGACCGGGAGGACTACAAGACGGAGGTCACCGTGGAGCCCAAGATGGCGTCACCACCAGAGCTTTGTGCAGGCGAAGACTACTTTTGTCAGGATAGCTGGTACCGACTGTCCCCTTTCAAATTAGCCCGCCATTGTTGGCTCCCTTCCCGCTCGATATTTGGGAAGAGGACCAGGGCTTCTATAAATAGGACCAGCCACCCACAGAGGTGCGGGAAGAGTTTTCCGAGAAGCAGCCAAGGGAGAGGAGTTTTTCGGAGAAGCAGCCAGAGAGAGAGAGAAAGAGAGAGAGAGAGAGAGAGAGAGAGAAGGGTGATTGAACTCTTCCCAGCAGTTCATCCCCCCAGCCAAGAATAGACCCTCGCGAGGCAGTTCTTCCTTGTATGGTTCATCATCATCAGCCCAAGAGGCAATCCACCACACCACACACTGGAGTAGGGTATTACACCACAACGGTGGCCCGAACCAGTATAAACCCTGTGTCTCTCGTGTTGTTCTTTCCATAGCTTAGACCTTAGCGAGGCGGAGGGGTGCAGGTAGGTAGGAGGCGAAATCTCCGCCCGTACCCCATTGTTCGAACCTCAAGGGTCTGCCGGAACCCGAAATCCGACAGAGGACCAGGGCCTGTGCCTATAAATAGGAGTAGCCACCCACAGGGTAGAGGGATCAAAATTGGAGAGAGAATCGAGAAGAGAGAGAGAGAGAGAGAGAGAGAGAGAGAGAAGGGTGAGTGAACTCCTAATAGCAGTTCATCCCCTCAGCCAAGAACAGACCCTCGCAATGTTGTTCTTCCTTGTATTGCTCATCATCATCAGCCCAAGAGGCAATCCACCACACCACACACTGGAGTAGGGTATTAGACCACAATGGTGGCCCGAACCAGTATAAACCCTGTGTCTCTTGTGCCGTTCTTTCCATAGCTTAGATCTTAGCAAGGCAGAGGGGTGCAGGTAGGTAGAAGGCGAAATCTCTGCGCGCACCCCAGTGTTCGAACCTCAAGGGTCTGCCGGAACCCGAAATCTGACATTTGGCGCGCCAGGTAGGGGTGCGCCGGAATTCGTCTTCCATCACCCCATTCTCCTCCGACCATCGCATCCATGTATGACGCTCGTCGGGCCCGTGCCGAGCGCCGGGCCGCTCTCGCTTCCCGTGTCACCCAGACGGCTCCTGTCGGCGGGCGTCCTCGCCGTTCCCCGTCACCTGCCGTCAACGCCGCCACTGGCCCGGCGGGGAATGAGCAGCAAGCGTCATCTCAGCATCCGTCCGTGCGGCAAGACGGCCGCACCGCTACTCCCTCGCTCACCCCAGCTGGTTCTTCGTCCCGCACGCTCCGCGCACCCATGGAGGCTCGAGCTGCGCTCATCGCAGCAAACGAGCTCCTGCGCTACCGTCCCGTCGATGACGTCTATGAAGAATGGCTTGACTGCGTCGTCGAGCTCATCCGCGCCGCAGGGGGCTCCCCTGCACCGTCCGTTCTGCTGCACCGCACCTCGGCCCGCGCGGGCGACGAAGCTCCGGTGGCGCCCCAGCCGCCTCCTCCTCAAGAAGGCGCCGTGGCTCCAAGGCGCGTGGCCCCTGGGCGGAACCCGCTCCGTCAGGTGCCAGCGCGGCAAGAGCAGAGCTGCCAAGAAGTCCCTCGCCCGCAAGAAGCTGCCCGGGCGCTCCCTTCTGCAGCACGTCGCAATCATGCTCCTACTCCCGCATGTCAAGACCCCGCACTGCTCCCAGCTGTAGTGCGTGGGGACATGCAAGACCAAGCTCTCCGTCACCCAAGGCCTCCCGTGGCCACAGCAGGCTGCCGTGCCTTCACCACCGAGCTACGCAGCATCGCGTGGCCCGGCAAGTTCAAGCCAGACCTGCCTCCTCGTTACGACGGCACGGCCGACCCTGTGGAGTTCCTCCAGCTCTATGAGCTGGGCATCGAAGCTGCCAATGGAGACGAGAAGGTCATGGCGAACTGGTTTCCCATGGCGCTCAAGGACGGGGCCCGCACTTGGCTCCTGAACCTGGCTCCAGGCACGATCTCCTCCTGGGACGAGATGCGCACCCACTTCATCGCCAACTTCCAAGGTACTCGCAACCGGCCACCCGCCGTGAGCGACATGCGCCGCATCAAGCAACAACCCGGAGAGACCCTGTAGAAGTACATCCAGCGCTTCAACAACAGACGCCTCAAGATTCCCAAGGTGACCGAGGAGGCCATCATCTCAGCCTTCTCCGACGGCGTGCGCGATGTCAAGATGAAGGAGGAGCTGGCGATGCAAGAAGACCTGTGCACTTCCTTGGAGTTGTTCAACTTGGCAACCAAGTGCGCCAGGGCTGAGGAAGGGCGTCTCTCCCTCCTTGAGCTGCCTGCCGCAGACCCAGAAGAGAAGAAGCCCAAGGCCAAGGATGTGAAGCACAAGGGGGCTGCCGTGCTTGCGGCAGAACCAGACGCCAAGCGGGGCAGAGATCAGCCCGAATCTTCCAAGGGCAGTCAGTACTGTGTGTACCACGACCTCCACACCCACAACACCAACGAATGTCGAGAGCTCCGAGCCGTGCGAGAAGGAAGGATCGGCCGTCGCCCCGACCGGGGTGACCGGGGCTACGGTCGAGGAGGAGGAAGGAACGTAGGACGCTGGGAAGACCGCAGTCCGCGCCAAGGGTGGCGCGATCAACCTCGCGAGGATCGCTGGAAAGACCCGCCTCGCGAGGGAGACTGGAGGGATCAGCCTCGCGAGGATCGCCCGCAAGGCAACGCAGGCCTCCCTCCGCTGCCGCCGCAGCCAAGGAGAAACGAGGACCGCCATCAGGACGAGGGGGATGGGGGCTTCCAGGAGCCGCGGGCGATCGCCTGCATCCTGGGCGGGGCTCAAGCCCCAGCCTCTCAACGCATCTTCAAGCAGTTCGCCCGCGAAGTGAATGCAGTCCTCCCCAAGCTCGAAGCCACGCGCCCTCTCAAGTGGTCGGCGTGCGCCATCACATTCAGCTCAGCAGATCAGCTCAAGTGTGCGGCCACAGCCGGAGTCCTCCCGATGCTTTGTTCCCCAATCATCAGCAACGTGGTGGTCACCAGGACCCTCATCGATGGCGGGGCAGGGCTCAACATCCTGTCCGTGGAAACATTCAACAATCTCCAAGTGCCCTACAACTTACTTCAGCCAACCAAGCCATTCTCCGGAGTCACCGACGGCTCCATGGTCTCGATTGGGCAGGTCCGCCTCCCTGTCACCTTCGGGGCACGCGACAACTACCGCACCGAGCTCATCGACTTCGACGTCGCTCACATTCGCCTACCGTACAACGCCATCCTTGGGTACCCAGTGCTGGCCAAGTTCATGGCTGTAACTCACCACGGCTACAACGTCCTCAAGATGCCAGGAAGTGGCGGAGTCATCACGGTGCCCTGTGAAGAGAAGGACGCGGTGTGTTCCCTGGAACGAGCCTTTCAGGCCGCATCACTGGAAGACCCGGATCACGGAAGCAGGAGGCTTCCCGAGACCGCCCCCAAGAAGACGAAGACATCGTCCGGCCCGGCCCCTCAGGAGGCAGGCCCCTCAGGGCCCGCGCCTGCCCAGGGGGAACCTCCTTCCATCGCATAGGAAAGCGCGCCTGGCGCCCTCCTCGAGCAGGGCTCGGGGGCTCTCCCCTGGGGGGCCACCGACCTGGCTAAGGTCACGAGGGAGGCGCGTGGGCACCACATGGAGGCGTGTTTCGAAGCACGTTTCCCTTAAGAAGGAGTAAGGCAAGGAGAGCCAAACCCTCAAGAGTTCGTCAGCAAGGCCATTCAGGAGCTACAGGAGTCAAGAGTCATGAAAGGCGGCGACCACCTACCAGCTGTGGCTCCCCATCCAGGCAAGGATGGTGGGCTGCGCGTCTGCATCGACATACCAGGGCTCAGTCGAGTCGCCTCTCTGGAGCGCCTCTAGCCCTCGCGAGTGGGGCGCTGCGAAGGTCCACCCCACAGCTATGTTCGCATGCCTTACGGCTTGCCGAACGCGGCTGCCACGTACCAACACCTCATGAGGGGCATCATGGAGGCTCAAGAGGCCAGGCGTTCCGCAGCCCTGGCAGAGATGGAGATGGTCCACGAGGAGCCACCAGCGCCTCCGGAGCCTCCCGAGGCCCCTAGGCCTGGGGGCTTGTGAGGACCGTGTCAGGACCCCGATTCCAAGTCACATCGATCTAGCCGGTAACACCTCATATCACTTTGCGGCCTCACGCACGGTATTCCATGGGTGTGGCCTTACCATGGCCTGGGACTATTTGCGCCTTTTGGCTCACGTATATGATAGTGTCGCTAGCATCCATATGACAAAGAACCCGGGCCGACATGGCTAGTCGTGAACCCAAAGCGGCACTAACCCATGGGGACAGGCATACATGAATCAACCTCGAGCATGTCGGTCAACAGCGTGTGAATCCGGGCTGTAGCACTGGGCTAACAGGACTCCGGTAACCCGGGCTGTAGCAGGCTAGGCAGGACTCCAGATGTCACCGCGTGACATTTCCCCGAAGGGACAGACATAGGAACAAAGTGAAACACATGACGGCCAGTCAAGTGTCCTGAGCAGTAGTGCTGGGCTAGCAGGACTCCGGTGATCCGGGCTGTAGCGGACTACTATCGCTTAGAAGCAGTAGACTACATTTCCCCATATGATAGGCTGCCAAGGATAAACAACTAGATAGTCGGATCCCACACATACCAAGCATTCCAATCATACACACAATATGCTCGATATGGGTAAATACAACATGGCATCACAACATAACTCTACAACTCAAGTATGTATTCATTAGGCTCCGAGGAGCGAGATATTACAAACAGGGGTCTCATGACCCAACAATCATAGCATACAATGCAAAGCACATGCGGAAGCTTAACATGTCTGAGTACAGACATCTACAAATGAAAAAGGCTAAGAAGCCTGACTATCTACCAGATCCTGCCGAGGGCACAAGATCGTAGCTGAGGTATCAAGCTAAGCGTCGAAGTCCACGCGGAACTACTAGCAAGACTGAAGTCTCTCTGCAAAACATAAATTAAGCAAACGTGAGTACAAAGGTACTCAGCAAGACTTACATCAAAACTAGCTACATATGCATCGGTATCAACAAGGGGGTGGTGGAGTTTAACTGCAGCAAGCCAGCTTTGACTCGGTGGCTATTCTGAACTATCACTGCAAGCAACTCTTTTGAGGTGGCGCACACGAGTCCACATATTCACCAATCAATACACCACTATGGATCCGCTCTCGTCTCCCCACGAGAAGGCCATCCATAGCACTCACGCTTATCTTGCGAGTTTTAGGGTATCCACTTTCACTTGTCTATGAACTGTTATAGGCAACCCAAAAGTCCATTTACCGCGGACACGGCTATTCGAATAGATGATGTTAACCCTGCAGGGGTGTACTTCTTCACACACGCTCTCACCACTTACCGCTGTTTACACGACATGTACTCGGCACCTTCAAGCGGAAGCCCAACGAGGGTGTCGGCCATGGCCTACCTAAACACTCAAGTCTCTAGTCCAGGTTTGTCGCCTATCCAGGTTCCATCCGCAGGGAGTCCGGCCGAGGTTTCCACATACGGCCCCGAACGATGTGAACAGGGTTCCCGAGACACCAAACGGGCGCCCGGTACACCGTGCCACGGTGTATCTGCCGCATCATAGCCCACCCCTAGGGTCAGCGCTACGCACGGCTGCCAACACATAACCTACAAACACCAGAAACTAGTTGCAACTCCTGGACAGAGTACTAGGGTGATTAAGAAGCCGAGAGGGTCCATTGGTTTCGGGCCCAATGCGTGGTAGTAACTGTTTCATGGATCACAAACACAGAACTCAGTTCCTGAGGACGGTTTCAATGAGACAACCCACCATGTACTCCTAAATGGCCTCTCACCGCTACCTTTACCAAATCGTGTTCACACACTTAGCTCACACACAGTAGGACATGTTCACACATCTCCGATTCATCCCCGATGAATCGGAACTGACTCAACTCTAAGCAGTAGCAGGCATGACAAACAAGCATGAATGAGTAGGCACATCAGGGCTCAAACAACTCCTACTCATGCTAGTGGGTTTCATCTATTTACTATGGCAATGACAGGTCATGCAGAGGATAAGGGGTTCAACTACCGCGGCAAGTAACAGAGGAAACGTGTTGTCCTAATGCAATAAAAGAGAGCAGGAGCGAGAGAGGGGGGATTGTATCGGAATGAACAAGGGGGTTTTGCTTGCCTGGCACTTCTGAAGATAACATTGAGTCTTCATCAGTGTCAATGATCACAGCGTCGGAGCAGCATCTACCGAGAGGGGACAAACACCGACAACAGAGAAAGAAACACAATCAATGCAATGCACAATATGATGCATGATCATGGCATGTCAATATGCTGTGGTTTGAGATAATGCAACTAGTAACATGTTAAATGGAGTTGGTTTGAACACTAGGTTCAAATTCAAATTCAAACTATGAATTCAAATAGTGCATTATCATGTTTTGGACTAAACAGTGAGGTTAAGTTGTTCAAACATGCATGAAAATGCCATAAACAGATTCCTTGAATTTTTCTGATGATTTTACATATATAATTTATTTTATTTGGAGTTACGGTTGAATTTCTATGATTTTTAGAAGTTTAGGCAATTTTCTGGTATTTTCTGAATTGTTTTAAAACAGAAATTAATTACTGCGTCAGCATGACATCAGGGTGACGTAAGCATGTCAACAGGGCTGGTCCGGGTCAAACCTGACCAGTGGGGCTAACTGGTCAATGACCCAGGGCTGGTTTCTGTGGCTGACGTGTGGGACCAGGTCACCGTTGACTTGACCAAAGTCAAAGCTGACACATGGGGTCCATAGGGTTAGCACTAATCTAAACAGGAAACTAAACCCGGGGTTAATTAGGTGTGGGGTCCATCCGTCAGTGACTCAAGTGGTAGTTAGTGGGGTAATTAGCGCTAAATAAGCGGGCGCCACGTCAGCAGGTGACGCCGGCGACCACAGCAGCGACGGGATCTCGCTGGAGTTGGTCGGGGCGGCGCTACAGGCGGCGGTTTGCGGCGGGGTTTGGCTCCACGCGAAGAGCACGCTCGCGCGCTTCCAACGAAGCAAGCAGCGGTGGCTGGGGTGCACAGAAACGACGCCGACGGCGAGAAGTGCGGCGGCCGGAGTTCGGGCGTCGAACGAATCGACGTCGCAGGGCACGGCAGGAGCAACGGGTGGTGGCTACGGCTCCGTGGTGATGCGCTGAGCGCAGTGGCACGCTCGGTTGCGAGCTCTGGTGGACGTGGCCACGACAGCGAGGGGCTCAGGCGGCGGCCGGAGCTCGGCGTCCGTGCAGCTAGGCCCTAGAGGACGCGGAGAGGCCGGGGAAGAGGGGGAGTCGAAGCGGGCGCTCACAGGGAACACACAGGGATGGTCAGTGGCCTCGCGGACGCGTCGGAGACGGCGAATCGACGGCGGTGAGCTTCGGCACCCGAGGAGGAAGACGGCGATGGTGACGGTGCTTCGAGGCGTCCGGCGGGGCGCGGCTTGGTGGAGAGGAAGAGGAGGACGCGGCGGTGCTTCTGGAAGCATTGACGGGGCGAGGGAGGGCCGGTGGCCGTGGTGGTGCTCGTCGACGCTCTCGGGCTCTCGCGGGCGGTCGCGGGAGAGAGGGACAGAGAGGGAAATCGCCATGGGAGAGAGAAGGAGGGGGCCAGGGGGTGCGTGGCGTCCAAAGCGACGTCGGGGAGGCGGCGGAAGCAAGAGGTGGCCGGGCGCGCGCGTGCGTGCCGCGGGCACACGCCTTCCTGCCCACTGGCAGGAGGTGGACGACGACAGGGAAGTGGAGGTGGGCTGGGCTGGGCTGGCTTTGCCCGGCTGGGCTGCTACAGTGGTGGGCCGGTTGGCCCACCAGGTAGGATCTCCCTCTTTCTCTTTTAATTTGTTTTTCTATTTTTCTGTAGTCTTTAGGGCTTTATTAAAAATACTTAGACCCTTCTAAAAATCACCAAACTGCTGCATGCCCAATGTTTGGAAAATATCAAACATGGAACATTTTGGTTTGGGATTATTTGGGCATTTTAAATATTTTATAGGATTTAAATGCTCAAATGCAAATACTATATGATTTAATTCAGTGACCCCCAATTGACCTAGAAAAATGTGCAATATTTTTGGTAGAGGTTCAAGACCAATCCAAAGATGATGAACATTTTAGAGGGGCATTTTGGGTTCAGTGAAATGATTTTTTTATTTGGACCCTAGTTGAGTTTCATTTGTTGCTAGGGTTTATCAGCCCCCATTTCAAAATTAAAAGAAATTGAAATTGATGCATAATGCAATGCCACTAATTACAAGGAGATTTCTAGGGCTGTGACAACTCACCCCCACTAAGCAAGGATCTCGTCCCAAGATTCAAGTCGTGAGGTAAGAAGACAGTGGGGACACGGAACTGACACAGTCTTCACGATCCATCGCATTTCTGAAGACGTTGATCCACTCATCATCTAGCATTGGCATCTTGCTCTGAGAATTTCATCCACTCATGACAATGAGAAGGAAGGAAAACCCTAAAGAGTCGATCTCCTCGAAGATCAGGCAACTCACGATCAACTCACGGAGTGAGACATAGAAACATCTCGCGAACTAAGAGGCAAAACTTGCATCAGGAGCGATAGAAGAAACAATTTGACGAGGGTTTCGAAGTAGCGAGGGAAATTGCCATGATTCTAAAACAGGGCACCTCGGGGAAGGTGACTCGAAGAACTATTCCCTTAAGTGGCAAAAAGAATTACTTTTGATCCATAAATCATTGAAATTCTTTATTCCAGCTTAAGGCAATCACAAATGATCATGTGAACGAGTTCGAACGAATGGCATACCCATGCCAGAATGGATGATATGGACTACTTTGTTGAAGACAACGCAATGGATGATTTTTACTTATCATTGGAAATGGACGGGACCTATGGTAAGTCCACTTTTGAAGATGATCCTGAACAAAACTACTGAGGTGCAAGCTGGAAACAAAATGCAAATGTTGGGAATGATTCTAGTAACTGGGAGAAGGTTCACCGGCAAAGGTGATTCCACCAATTGGATGGCTAACGAACAACTGAGAGAACGGAGGCACATTCCAGTTAACGACAACATCAGAACCTAGTGCCTAAGCGTGCTCTCAAGAACTTGAGCATTTCCATACTCATCAAGGTTCTGCCAATATCCGTGTCAAGGATCCTGGCAACACAACATACCACCATGATGAATGGTGATGGATAATGCAGATGCAAAGGAAGAAAACACTTTCTCAGATTTCACCTTAGCAAGCCAAGGAAACAAAATCTGGATGATCGACCGAGAGACATTTAGCACTCCGCTTCTAATGTTCTCCTTGATGTACTGGTTACCACGGTCATGCTTTAAGCATCGACATAGCCACCAAGTAGTGGCCGGACTTTGGAATACAATAGATCCATAAGGAACAACTTCTGGAGTAAATCCTACAAAATCCTTATGGGAAGGTGGCCAACTTTCTTCAATCGAGATACTACAATAATAGGTCTTTCGCCTGGATGTGTTGGCCACAACATCCACTTTACCGGTTATCGGGAGACCAATATTATAGTTTTTGGAAAATGCTCCAACCATCATATCTGCCTGAGATTCAGATCTGGTTGGTGACGGGATATTCCAGACTCATCGAGTCTAGAAAGGAAAATGAAGGTTTGCAACACAAATCGACGAGATGACATTGCGAGATTCTCGGGGGAATGAACTACGGTAGTAAGCTCCAAAACATGAGCCGGTTCTGCTACAAGCATGAACACGTTGTCCTAGACAAGCATGGCCACCTGGTAGTCTTACAACGAAACACTACCGAGTTCAGGAGGGAACCATCAACGAGGATATCGAAGTCCTTGCGTAAGTCTAACCCTTAAGAAGAAACTTCTTCTCCTTGAACAAATCAATCAGTGGCTTGTTGTGCTAGGGATACATATAGAATGTAGATGATCAGTCTATCAGACCATAGAATACTTTGCACATGCATGACTGACTTGGGATGATTCCAGAGGAAGCAAAAACAAACTTTCTCGAATTCACGGCGGCAACTTACATCAGATGCACATGAATTAGAGGAAGTCACATCTTTCAACCGGACATATGCTTCATGATCGGGACATGAGGGCAATGCCTATAAAGTTTCCAACACTAGCTGGATGTTCAACACAATCATGGAGGATACAAAATGCCACTGATGGGCTCAACAGCAACTCATCGAAATTTTCATATCACTGGACTTCCACCACTATGTGAACAATGTGATAGTATTGGTCAGACCAAAGATATAATGGTGTATGCTCGAGGGACAACCGTAAGTAAGACAACATTACGAACATTGTTGGTTCTGATTTGATTTGACGATAGCCCACACTCAAATCAAGGTTTGGACAAGATAATAGATTCAACAGCTGATCACGGGGATCAGTCGATGAATATATCATCTTTCTTCAACACACACACACACACACAAGGATATCCCTTAGGGATGAACTAAGTCGGACAAGTTTTCATCTTCCAACTCTCCAAGTTGTTGTTAAGCTTAACCAACTAGCTCAGGGGTATCAAACACAGGTTCTTGGGGAAAAGTGGTTTATCGGAAAACCAACTTGATCTCGAACTCAACATAACGGTCAGGTGACAACCTGGTAACACTTCCGAGAAGATATTCGGAAAATCACGAACCACCGATATGTTATTAAGCTCGAGAACAATCTTGCTTTTCAGGGCAAGACGATATGATCGATAGAGCAAGGGTTTGGCAAAATCCTAACCCGTTGATCGAAGAGTGCACCAGGAAATAAGGACTAGGTAGCACAATCTATCTTAGAATGATGATTCAATAACCAACACGCTAAGGATGAGAATATTGTCCATTAACTACCAAGCAACAGAGTTGCTAGGGGTATTGATTTCACACATCACGGTTCACTTGTCGGTCCGGTTGCGACAACACGGGACCGAGGAATGAAGAATGATGGTAAGAAGTATCACTGCGTCAAGAATTCATGAGAGAGGTGCAATTCTCACGACGCTCTTGACATAAAGTGGGTAATACTTCAGGGTAGAACAAAACCAAAAGTTGGGTTGCATTTTGATCTGCGGAATACGACTGCCTTGACCCAATCCTGGATATGGATGAGGTACTGGAGTTTGTTTCTCCTAGTCATTTTGAAATAGAATGACTTGATGGACCACTAGAGTAATAGGCATCGATAAACATGATTGCCAGCTACTCCTTACTATCAATTGATAGATGAAGGTCGGAATATAACTGAAGGGGGACAACTCAAAGGAACATATAACTTTCTGAGTTGTGGATGCATAGATTAGTATGTCGAACGAGTTCAACATATTTCTTCCGGATAACCCATGCAGAAAGGTAGAACTGGCAGAGACACAATATAGAATGGAGAACTCATCAAGAGCACTCTGGTTGTGATCCTTTGGTTCAAGAACTTCTGCCATAAGTGGTTCATAGTATTTGGAAGAAGGAAATACCACGGACCTCAAGGACTATCGCAAGGTTACTAATAACCTAAAGGAACGAGCAAACACTATCAACATGAAGTAAGTAGGGTGAATCTCGGGTTCAAAAACCCAGGAATAGAATGCGTACTAACTAAATGGCATCACGGGATGCTTTCAAGAATAACGGCCAGACTCATCACACTGGAAACGCAAAACATGGTTCGATTACTAGGTGGCACTCTAAGACATCTAGGGTCATAATAATAATTCCAAAATATATGTCAAGGCAAAAGAATACCCCAACTCCCAATTAGTGTGATTAACCTGGCCTAAATGGACATCAGGAACAGGGGAAAAGGTTTGCAAATGCATCAGACTATTTAGAAACCTGGGATGACCCGGACAGCATAACGGCTGTAAATGCTCGAAAAGATTTGAGACATCCTGCAAAAATGGTGGCATAACCACTCAGAATCATAATATCAAGGTTCTGAGGCCAGTTATGAATATATGGAAGTAGTAGGAACTGAACTGCAGCATGAATCCATCAATCCTATAAGTCAACGGGTTAGTAACACGTCATCCTGATAGATAGATAAGAAGGCCTAGTTCTTAATCCCCGTAGAAAGGAAGAGGATGACTCAGATCAGAAGGGCATGAGGTATAAGGAGTAAAAAGAGCCTTACGTTTCCTCCCACAATCAATTCCCTTACATAACTAAAGCATTTCTAGACACAACTTCGACCAGTTTAGCTTGGTAATCCTACAGGCAGTCAGGCTCTGATACCAACGCTATCAAGACCCCGATTCCAAGTCACATCGATCTAGCCGGTAACACCTCATATCACTTTGTGGCCTCACGCATGGTATTCCACGGGTGTCGCCTTACCATGGCCCGGGACCGTTTACGCCTTTTGGCTCACATATATGATAGTGTCGCTAGCATTCATATGACAAAGAACCCGGGCCGACATGGCTAGTCGTGAACCCAAAGCGGCACTAACCCATGGGGACAGGCATACATGAATCAACCTCGAGCATGTCGGTCAACAGCGTGTGAATCCGGGCTGTAGCACTGGGCTAACAGGAGTCCGGTAACCCGGGCTGTAGCAGGCTAGGCAGGACTCCGGATGTCACCGCGTGACATTTCCCCGAAGGGATAGACATAGGAACGAAGTGAAACACATGCCGGCCAGTCAAGTGTCCTGAGCAGTAGTGCTGGGCTAGCAGGACTTCGGTGATCCGGGCTATAGCGGACTACTATCGCTTAGAAGCACTAGACTACATTTCCCCATATGATAGGCTGCCAAGGATAAACAACTAGATAGTCGCATCCCACACATACCAAGCATTCCAATCATACACACAATATGCTCGATATGGGTAAATACAACATGGCATCACAACATAACTCTACAACTCAAGTATTTATTCATTAGGCTCCGAGGAGCGAGATATTACAAACAGGGGTCTCATGACCCAACAATCATAGCATACAATGCAAAGCACATGCGGAAGCTTAACATGTCTGAGTACAGACATCTACAAATGAAAAAGGCTAAGAAGCCTGACTATCTACCAGATCCTGCCGAGGGCACAAGATCGTAGCTGAGGTATCAAGCTAAACGTTGAAGTCCATGCGGAACTACTAGCGAGACTGAAGTCTCTCTGCAAAACATAAATTAAGCAAACGTGAGTACAAAGGTACTCAGCAAGACTTACATCAGAACTAGCTACATATGCATCGGTATCAACAAGGGGGTGGTGGAGTTTAACTGCAGCAAGCCAGCTTTAACTCGGTGGCTATTCTGAACTACGACTGCAAGCAACTCTTTTGAGGTGGCGCACACGAGTCCACATATTCACCAATCAATACACCACTATGGATCCGCTCTCGTCTCCCTACGAGAAGGCCATCCATAGCACTCACGCTTATCTTGCGAGTTTTAGGGTATCCACTTTCACTTGTCTATGAACTGTTATAGGCAACCCAGAAGTCCATTTACCGCGGACACGACTATTCGAATAGATGATGTTAACCCTGCAGGGGTGTACTTCTTCACACACGCTCTCACCACTTACCGCCGTTTACACGACATGTACTCGGCAACCTTCAAGCGGAAGCCCAACGAGGGTGTCGGCCACGGCCTACCTAAACACTCAAGTCTCTAGTCCAGGTTTATCGCCTATCCAGGTTCCATCCGCAGGGAGTCCGGCCGAGGTTTCCACATACGGCCCCGAACGATGTGAACAGGGTTCCCGAGACACCAAACGGGCGCCCGGTACACCGTGCCACGGTGTATCTGCCGCATCATAGCCCACCCCTAGGGTCAGCGCTACGCACGGCTGCCAACACATAACCTACAAACACCAGAAACTAGTTGCAACTCCTGGACAGAGTACTAGGGTGATTAAGAAGCCGAGAGCGTCCATTGGTTTCGGGCCCAATGCGTGGTAGTAACTGTTTCATGGATCACAAACACAGAACTCAGTTCCTGAGGACGGTTTCAATGAGACAACCCACCATGTACTCCTAAATGGCCTCTCACCGCTACCTTTACCAAATCGTGTTAACACACTTAGCTCACACAGTAGGACATGTTCACACATCTCCGATTCATCCCCGATGAATCGGAACTGACTCAACTCTAAGCAGTAGCAGGCATGACAAACAAGCATGAATGAGTAGGCACATCAGGGCTCAAACAACTCCTACTCATGCTAGTGGGTTTCATCTATTTACTGTGGCAATGACAGGTCATGCAGAGGATAAGGGGTTCAACTACCGCGGCAAGTAACAGAGGAAACGTGTTGTCCTAATGCAGTAAAAGAGAGCAGGAGCGAGAGAGGGGGATTGTATCGGAATGAACAAGGGGGTTTTGCTTGCCTGGCACTTCTGAAGATAACATTGAGTCTTCATCAGTGTCAATGATCACAGCGTCGGAGCAGCGTCTACCGAGAGGGGACAAACACCGACAACAGAGAAAGAAACACAATCAATGCAATGCATAATATGATGCATGATCATGGCATGTCAATATGCTGTGGTTTGAGCTAATGCAACTAGTAACATGTTAAATGGAGTTGGTTTGAACACTAGGTTCAAATTCAAATTCAAACTATGAATTCAAATAGTGCATTAACATGTTTTGGACTAAACAGTGAGGTTAAGTTGTTCAAACATGCATGAAATGCCATAAACAGATTCCTTGAATTTTTCTGATAATTTTACATATATAATTTATTTTATTTGGAGTTATGGTTGAATTTCTATGATTTTTAGAAGTTTAGGAAATTTTCTGAATTGTTTTAAAACAGAAATTAATTACTGCGTCAGCATGACATCAGGGTGACGTAAGCAAGTCAACAGGGCTGGTCCGGGTCAAACCTGACCAGTGGGGCCCACTGGTCAGTGACCCAGGGCCAGTTTCTGTGGCTGACGTGTGGGACCAGGTCAGCATTGACTTGACCAAAGTCAAAGCTGACACATGGGGTCCATAGGGTTAGCACTAATCTAAACAGGAAACTAAACCCGGGGTTAATTAGGTGTGGGGTCCATCCGTTAGTGACTCAGGTGGTAGTTAGTGGGGTAATTAGCGTTAAATAAACCGGCGCCACGTCAGCAGGTGACGCCGGTGACCACAGCAGCGACGGGATCTCACCGGAGTTGGTCGGGGCGGCGCTACAGGCGCGGTTTGTGGCGGGGTTTGGCTCCACGCGAAGAGCACGCTCGCGCGCTTCCAACGCAGCAAGCAGCGGTGGCTGGGGTGCACGGAAACGACGCCGACGGCGAGAAGCGCGGCGGCCGGAGTTCGGGCGTCGAACGAATCGACGTCGTAGGGCACGGCAGGAGCAACGGGTGGTGGCTACGGCTCCGTGGTGATGCGCTGAGCGCAGTGGCACGCTCGGTTGCGAGCTCCGGTGGACGTGGCCACGGCAGCGAGGGGCTCAGGCGGCGGTTGGAGCTCGGCGTCCGTGCAGCTAGGCCCTAGAGGACGCGAATAGGCCGGGGAAGAGGGGGAGTCGAAGCGGGCGCTCACAAGGAACACGTAGGGATGGTCAGTGGCCTCGCGGACGCGTCGGAGACGGTGAATCGACGACGGTGAGCTTCAGCACCCGAGGAGGAAGACGGCGATGGTGACGGTGCTTCGAGGCATCCGGCGGGGCGCGGCTTGGTGGAGAGGAAGAGGAGGACGCGGCGGTGCTTCTGGAAGCATCGACGGGGCGAGGGAGGGCCGGTGGCCGTGGTGGTGCTCGTCGGTGCTCTCGGGCTCTCGTGGACGGTCGTGGGAGAGAGGGACAGAGAGGGAAATCGCCATGGGAGAGAGAAGGAGGGGGCCAGGGGGTGCGTGTCGTCCAAAGCAACGTCGGGGAGGCGGCGGAAGCAAGAGGTGGCCGGGCGCGCGCGTGCGTGCCGCGGGCACACGCCCTCCTGCCCACTGGTAGGAGGTGGAAGACGACAGGGAAGTGGAGGTGGGCTGGGCTGGCTTTGCCCGGCTGGGCTGCTACAGTGGTGGGCCGGTTGGCCCACCAGGTAGGTTCTCCCTCTTTCTCTTTTAATTTGTTTTTCTATTTTTCTGTAGTCTTTAGGGCTTTATTAAAAATACTTAGACCCTTTCAAAAATCACCAAACTGTTGCATGCCCAATGTTTGGAAAATATCAAACATGGAACATTTTGGTTTGGGATTATTTGGGCATTTTAAATATTTTATAGGATTTAAATGCTCAAATGCAAATACTATATGATTTAATTCAGTGACCCCCAATTGACCTAGAAAAATGTGCAATATTTTTGGTAGAGGTTCAAGACCAATCCAAAGATGATGAACATTTCAGAGGGGCATTTTGGGTTCAGTGAAATGATTTTTTTATTTGGACCCTAGTTGAGTTTCATTTGTTGCTAGGGTTTATCAGCCCCCATTTCAAAATTAAAAGAAATTGAAATTGATGCATAATGCAATGCCACTAATTACAAGGAGATTTCTAGGGCTGTGACACACCGGCTTCCGTAGCCCATCGAGTCTGCTACCCCAACACTCCTTCGTCCTCAACATCATCAGGTGACATCTTTCAAGTTTCATTTCCAGCTGGGAGCGCCCCCCAGGGCTGCATTATTCCCAGGCCGCGTGGGTCCGTCCCTGCGGCATGTATCCCTTTTATTTCATGTTGTTAGCTTACTTTGTTGGGGGCGCCCCTCGGGCTGCATCATCACCAAGTCGCTCGGGCCAGACCCAGTGGCATGTATCCCTTTTGCGTTTATTTCCGGCTATGCGTTTGACCCACCATGCTTGATTATTTGATGCCGGTCCACGGCACCTCTTCTTCTCCATGCTGACCACTTGCACGTTAAAGGGGGGGGGGGTACCTGAGCATCGCGACTCAAGGCTCTTACTGGCTCTCCAGCCCTCACCCTCTGGCCTTGTCCACGGCATCGCGACCTGGCATACCAGCGACGGCTGAGACCAGCTCGAGGGCCGGGACCCGAGGACGTAGAGTGCTGGCATCTAACCAAATTTGCAGGTACACATCACAAGATAAGGGCCAGCTCCAGGCGCAACCCGCCTAGAGGTAGGGCCCCGTGAGTCCCGCGCTGGCTCACGGGTGACCAGATACACCTCACCAGGCCCTACCATGCCTGCCACATGTCAGGGTGGGGCTGTACACGCCCCGGGGGCTCCTCCCGGAGGGGAGCCCCCTCCCACGTACGAGTGGAAGCACCATGCTCCGCGCTGGCTGACAACACTGCCGAGGAGCGGCTATGCCCATACACATACGGAAGCGCTATGCTCCGCGCTGGTGATAAACAACTGAGGGTGGCCCCCGGGCCGCATCAACCTCAGGGAGCCCAGAGCTTAGTGTCTAGCCTCATCGTAACGCCTCCCCTCGGGAGTGCCGCGCGAGGGGGCTGGGCACGGGGGCTGCGCCTGGGTCACGCCCAGACGCACGCCACCCTGCCAGGCCCCCCCGGGCCTGGTTCGTCGTGCGTCTCTCCCCGAGCAGAGCCAAGGTACGAAGGCCATTTGAGCGTCAAGGGGGACTCCTGAGCATCGCGACTCAGGAGCCTAACTGGTCACGTAGCCCCTCACTCCTTAGTTCCGAAAGGCTAATGGCGGTTGAGGTATGCGCGTGGCTGGGCTCTCCAGACATAGAATGGTAGATCCACCCACATCACACCTCCCTACTTGCTGTTCGTGCGCCAAGGGGGACTCCTGAGCATCGTGACTCAGGAGCCTAACTTGTCATGTAGCCCCTCACTCCTTGGTCCCGTCCTGGTTTCCGGTCGGGGCTAACGGCGGCTGAGGTATGCGCGGGGCCGGGCTCTGCCGGCGTAGAACCTAAGCATGTAGGAAGGAAAAGCGTAAATTTCAAGGTAGGCGAGGACCAACATGCTCAATATTTGGCCAATTCATAGGCATGCGCAACCGGGCGAGGCTCGCCTCCGACACGTTCGGCGAGTCCACGGCAGACGAGTACCAAGCTCCGGTCGGGGACTGACGAGGCGCCATGGCTTCCTAGGTCATGCGGTCGAAGTAGATCTGGAAATTTTGGAGGAAGAAAGGAGAGGCGCAAGAAAGGGGATTTGAGAAGCAACCGGAGAAAGCAAAAAGCAAAGCCTAGGCAGATGCCGCTCCTTTATCAACACGCGCGGTTGCTGAGGCGCTCACGTCCGATCAACCGCCACGCGGCGCCCAAGGCCGCAGGCTATTAGGGCCTGCGGCGCTTCGCCCTTGCCCTTTTGCCTCCCTGCATGGCCAAGTCCGGGCGCGCCTTGGGCCCGGGGGCTACTGTCGGTGTTCTAGGAACGGGGGTCCCCAGACTTGCCTGCCTGCGGCCTGCGGCGTGGCTCAAAGGGGGGCCCAGCACGGCGCGTCTCTCCCCGAGCGGAGCCAAGGTACGAAGGCCATTTGAGCGTCAAGGGGGACTCCTGAGCATCACGACTCAGGAGCCTAACTGGTTACATAGCCCCTCACTCCTTAGTTTCGAAAGGCTAACGGCGGTTGAGGTATGCGCGGGGCCGGGCTCTGCAGACGTAGAACAGTAGATCCACCCACATCACACCTCCCTACTTGTTGTTCGTGCGCCAAGGGGGGCTCCTGAGCATCGCGACTCAGGACCCTAACTTGTCACATAGCCCCTCACTCCTTGGTCCCGTCCTAGTTTCTGGTTGGGGCTAACGGCGGCTGAGGTATGCGCGGGTCCGGGCTCTGGCGGCGTAGAACATAAGCAAGTAGGAAGGAAAAGCGTAAATTTGAAGGAATTCAAAAGCAAATATTACAGTCCACACTGTTATCTCAATGCCAAACGCAAGTTTAACCACCTCCCCGAGGCATGATACATGTGCAGGAATTGAAGGCAGGACAGGAGCCACAATGGAGTCACTTGTCGGCGGTGGAGCAGCGCGGAGTGGGTTCGCCTCATGGAGCAGCGGGGTCGGCAGCGCCTTGCTTCGGCTTGGTGCTGAAGGCCTGAAACTTCCCTAGCAGAGCCTCCGCGTGACCCTTCACGGCCTCGGCAGCGGTAGCGGCACGCTCGCCGCTTACTGGCTCCAGCAGGCTGTCGAGGTCGATGCCGGGATCGCGAAGGTAGATGTGGGTGAGGACCCGCGTCAGCGCTGCAGAAGACAAGACATGCGCCTCAGCCTCGGCCGTGGGGCCAAGGCCAAGGGTGAAATCTTCAAGAGCGCGAACCAGGAAGGGAAGTAGCTTGGCGGGGCCGTCCTCGGCGCCAGCCAGTGGGCTCTCCAGGCCGCTGCCGTAAAGCGTCCCCAGCGAGGAGCAAGCCTTCGCCTCCATCTCCATGAAGGCCACGCGGTCCTCGGCAAGAACCTGGGCCTTGTCGTCTAGCTCGACCTTCCTCGCCCCCAACTCTTGCTCCAACGCGCCTAGGCGGTCACGACACCTCCTGAGCTTGACCTCCCTCTCCTTGACGGCCGCCTCGCGAGCCTTCACGCCTTCTTCCTGCTATTGGCAAAGGCGGACCTCTTTCGCGAGCTGGTCCCGCAGGCCTTGCAGCTCGTCCTCCAGCGCCTTGCAGCGACCACGGACGTCGACCACCTCCCCCAGGGCTGCGTCACGAGCAGCCTTCGCCTCAAGGACAGCCTGCCTCTCCTCATCGCAAGTCGTCGAGGCCTGGACCAGCACCGCCCGAATCGAAGCGTCGGAGCGAATCCATCCTGAAGCCAGCTCCAAGCGCCCGGCCACCAAGCGAGGGTCGGCGCCAAGAAGATCTTGCCGCAGCCGGTCCAGCTCAGCAGCAGCATGATCCAGAACGGCAGGAGGAGTCGGAGAGACAGCAGTCGATGGAGTAGGAGGAGAAGGCGGCAGCGCGACCACAGCATCCTGAGGCGGAGCCTGCTGCGCCCCAACGGCTGTAGTGGCAGCAGCAGACAAAGGCACCTCGGGAGTCACTTGGGCCATGGGGGCTGAGCTCGCCCCAGCCGGCTCAACCAGGCCTCGCGAGGACGACCGGGCAGGAGAAGCCCGTGTGTCACGGTCACCTTCCTTCGCGGGCAGAGGCGCTGCAACGGATGGAATCTCAGGAGCTCCCTTCGGCTTCTTTGCTGCGGGCGCCAGCCTATCCAAGAGATGTGGACGTCAATCCTCAACAGCAGAAAAAAAAATAAAGACAAGAATCAAGCGCTTACGGGTCGTCGCCAGTGAGCTTAGGCAGCCCCCGGCCAAATTTGAAGCCTGAAAGCCAGCTGGAAGGGTCAACCTTGGGAAGCTCAGGAGCGGAAGGCGCGTCTGCGGTCCGTCTCGGGGCCGGGGCAGACCTGCGGGAGATCAGCCCGGTCCTGTCCTTCTTTAGGATCGGGGGCAAGCTCCCGCCGCCCTGCTCGTCATCATCCTCGTCGTCGTCGCTCGGAGAGAGGCGGAGAGCGCGGGACCTGCGCCGGGGGAGGGGAGCCCTCGACTCTCTGTCAGTCGCCTTAGAGTCAGGCCCTTTTTCCCGCTCCCCTCCTTCCTCCTCTTCGCTGGAGTCGTCGGAGGACACGTCCACTGTCGGTGTTAAAACCGGCGGATCTCGGGTAGGAGGTCCCGAACTGTGCATCTAGGCCAGATGGTAACAGGAGGCAAGGAACACGATGATTACCTAGGTTCGGGCCCTCTTGATGGAGGTAAAACCCTACGTCCTGCTTGATTAATATTGATGATATGGGTAGTACAAGAGTAGATCTACCACGAGATCAAGGAGGCTAAACCCTAGAAGCTAGCCTACAGTATGATTGTTGTGTATGAAGTTGTCCTACGGACTAAAACCCTCCGGTTTATATAGACATCGGAGAGGGTTAGGGTTACATAAAGTCGGTTACAATGGTAGGAGATCTTGAATATCCACATTGCCAAGCTTGCCTTCCACGCCAAGGAAAGTCCCATCCGGACACGGCACAAAGTCTTCAATCTTGTATCTTCATAGTCCTGGAGTCCGGCTGAAGGTATAGTCCGGTTACCCGAACACCCCCTAATCCAGGACTCCCTCAGTAGCCCCTGAACCAGGCTTCAATGACGACGAGCCCGGCGTGTAGATTGTCTTCGGCATTGCAAGGCGGGTTCCTCCTCCAAATTCTTCATAAAAGTTTGTAAACACAAAGAGTAGTGTCCGGCTCTGCAAAATAAGTTTCCATGCATTGCCACAGAGAGAATAATATTAACACAAATCTAATCTGCCGACGTATTCCGCAGCATGACATCACACTACGGCCAAGCCTCTATTCGAATCGTTTTCACTTTTCCACCTCAGCGTGTTTTGCGAGGCGGTTTCCTTGGCACGTCTTGTCAAAGCAGAGATCATGTCCCCCATTTACGGGATTCTCATCAATACGGACGTGGGTAACCCAACCGTGCCATTTATCACAGTGTTGGGCAAGCGAGTTTTACTAGGCTGGTGGGGACGCACAGTCGCATCCGCCCATATAAGGGGATAAGGATCCACCTTTTTACCTACGCCTTCTTCCTCCTTTGCCTATCCATCTTCCGCGCACCCGAGCTCCAGTGCCCAAGCCCGCACTTCCTACCTCAACCTTCTCCAACAATGTCCGGAGCGGGAGGCAAGTGGATGGTCTCCTCCGTTACGGAGGGCCATGTCAAAAAGCTAAGGAAGGCTGGATACCTATCCAAAGACATCGCGCACCGGCTTCCTGAGGAGGGGCAGCTTCTCCCCACCCTAAGGCCCCATGAGAGGGTAGTATTTCTTCCCCACTTCCTCCGCGGACTGGGTTTTCCTCTCCACCCATTCGTCTGCGGGCTCATGTTCTAATATGGCCTAGATTTCCACGATCTGGCCCCGAACTTCATCCTCAATATCTCGGCGTTTATCGTCGTGTGCGAGGCTTTCCTTTGCATCCACCCCCATTTCGGCCTCTGTCTCAAGACCTTCAGCGTCAAGCCAAAGGTGGTGCACGGCAACCAGGCGGAGTGCAGAGGTGCCATGGCGGGCAAAATAGCCAACGTCCTATGGCTCGAGGGCTCCTTTGTGGAGACCTTGAAGGGGTGGCAGTCAGGGTGGTTTTACATGACCGAGCCATGCGATCCGAAGTGGATCGCAGCCTTTGAATTCCGATCCGAACCCCCTACGCGGCTCACGTCTTGGAAGGAGGCGGGCTTCTCGTGGGGCGACGAAGAAGAGGTAACCAGCCTGCAAAAATGCATCCAGTCCCTGGTGAACAAGCAGCTCAGGCTTGCCAACGTAGTCCAGGTCATGCTCGTCCGTCGGATCCTTCCGTGTCAAGAACGGGACTTCAATCTATGGGAGTTCAACCCGGTGCAGCACCGATCTCTGAGCAGGCTCTTCGACACGACGTATGAAGATGCCTGGAAGGGGCTAACCAAAGGCGCCGAGGCTCCCGCATCCGCCTCTGAGGACCGCGGATTTAGCTCGCAGCGTCCTGCTGGTGAGGTAGAATATTTTCATCTTTTACAGGATGTATTTCTTCATAGTTTGACTCTATGCGGGATCTAACTCCCTCACCTTTGACAGGATTGGCAGGCATAGTACGGACTGATTAACTCTCCGGCTCCCTTGCCCGAAGACCCAGCCCCTGCTCTCCTAGTGAAGCTGCTGGTTCCGGCACCTTATGTGGTGCCGGAGAAGAAGGCCAAGATGAAGAAGGCCACGGGGACTCGAAAGAGTTCCCGGCATATGGTGGTGTCGGACTCGTCGTCCGACGAGTCTGAGACGCACTCCTCCCGTGAAGACGAGGAGGAGGAAGAAGAGACCTCTCCCCCTCCAGCGGGGGAAGGAAAGAAGAGGAAGGCCGCCCCAGTAGGGGAGGCCGAAGGGTCCAAGAAGAGGAAAACCCCTCCGCCGGACTATGCCCCCGACGCCGACGAGGACGAAGAGGAGTGGCCGGACAGGGCCGAGCGTCCAGCGAAATCATAAGTGTTCGGATACCAGAGTAACTCATGATATTCCTTTTGTTGCGCAGCTTTCCCTAACGTCGAATATAATCATGCAGCCCGACCAAGGACGGGCCCGATGAGTCGTCGAGCGGCTCCCTGGATTCCTCGGACGTGAATTCAGTTCCGCCCGCTGCCTCCCCTTGTGCTGCGGATGACGCCGAAGTGGCGTCGCGGCAAGCTCCGGGGCAAAAGGGGGCGGTCCAGGAGGAACCGCGAGGCGACCTCCCGGACTCCAGGAGTATAGGGGACAAGACCCCCCAAGGCTCGAAGTCCGGCTTTAAGCCGGACACCGCGCCAGAATCATCAACGGTTCCGGACCATGGTAGGCGAACTCCTGCCAAGAGGAGCAAGCCTATTGAGCTGGCGTCCTCCGTCCAACTGGAGGCGCCGGACAATCTGCTGGAGGTGCTTAAGGGCGCCTCCATCAACGAGGAGCACCGTACCATCATGAGTACGGTGGTCCAGAAGGTTCGGTCCGCCTAAAGCGGACTGACTGAAGCTTGTGCTAGCCTTCTAACAGGCTTCGAGGTAAGTAAAAAATATATAAAAATATTACCGTATAGACAGTAGCCCCTGATGCTCTGTTTGGCGTTCGGAAAGAAAAGCCGAATAGAGGATCTATTAAATATCGCAGGAGTCTAACTAAAAAGGAGTCAATATACGTATGCAGGCTTCGCTGCTGGCCACCGCCGCACTGACTGCGGAGGTGGGTGCCTTGAAGCAGGGCCTCGAGCGGACCGAGCAAGAGCTCGACCTTGCCAAACGGCAGCTCGAGGAAAAAGAAGGTAAGAGATACCTTATAGAAAAAATGCCTATAAGAAGACGCAATTGCAAAAAATGACAGGAGTACACTACTTATTGTAGGGGCCACAACTGAGGTGGCGACCCTCAAGCAGGCACTGTCCGAGGCCAAGAAGAAAGCGGCCACGGAGCCGACCGAGCGGGAGAAATTTGAGGTGCAGGTTGGCGGGGTGCAGCGAGAGCTTCAGGTTCTCAAGAAAAAACATGAGAGTTTGGAGCTCGACTCAAAGACGCGAGCGTCCGAACTTGTTGCGGTCCTTAAAACTGCCGAATCTGCCAAGGCCGAAGCCCAGAAGGCCCTCCAGGAATTGGATGTGGTGAAAAAGATAGCGGCGGGTAAGGCATTATCTATGCAAAGCAGACATATAAAAGTGAGCTACTTGTTACTTACCCGAATCCGGAGCTCTCTAGGGGCATTCGCAGATCTTCCTCGCAGCGTATCCGATGCCGCCGCATTCTACCGAGCCGAGGAAGGCAGCTCGACGGAGAAGGTGTTCTGGTCTCAGTACGCTGAGGCCGGACACCCTGTGCCCTTGAGCGACCAGCTGAAGCAGCTGGTCGAGCTCCACAAGGCGGCCAAACAAGCCCTGAAGGGCTTCATAGTTCGGCTGTGGCCTGGAGAGGCCCTGCCTAGGAGCTACTTCGGACTGGTGTGGCGGCTGGTGGAGGCTTGTCCAAGGCTCGAGGTCATCAAGCGCTCCATCTGCATCGAAGGTGCCCGTAGGGCCCTTGCCCGTGCAAAGCTGCACTGGGGTAAGCTGGACGGTGAGAAGCTTGTGAGGGACGGGCCGCCGCCGGGGAAGGAGCATCGCAAGCCCGAGAACTATTACAAGGATGTTCTGGCTGGTGCCCGCCTTATGGTGGATGAATGTACCAAAGATGTAATTTTTGAATGAACTCGCTCGTGTTCTCCTGTGCGCTGAAAACTTGTTCATATGCGCTAAGCAATGCTTGTTGAATTTAAAATATTACTTTTCGTGCGGCCGTTTATCAAAAAATTGAGAGATGGCCAGTCGTCGGCTTCTGCCCCCATGCCACTAGTGCTGGGGTGTTCGGGATAAACCTGAGTGCTCTTTTTCCCATGATTGGGTCCGTCGAGGGAGGCGCTCAGCACAACGAACAAGGCAATCGGACTATAATGCTTGAACACTCTCACGTAGACATAGAACTCTATAATTTTAAATTTCGGCGAAGCCCCTAGTATTCGGAAGACCGAGTTCAGGGCGCTATCCACGCCTTGGCCGGACAAAGCCGGTTCCTCGCTCGAAGCGGCATAAGTCTTTAAGGACTCGAAAAACCTCTCGAACAACGACCAGTCTCTCGCCTCATCATGACAGTCAGTTTTAGCTTTCTCTACTAAGGTGCTCAGCCCAGCTCAACTGGGGCACAATCGCAGTAGTTCTCCTAGTGCTACCTTAGCCGATAGAGCGGAACGTAAGGCACCAAAACATAGGAGCCGGGCAAACCCAACTATTGACCCAAATCATGATTCGGAGCTGATGCATATAGTGCTATAAGTTCGGGGTGCCGCACTTGTGAAAGTGTACGGACTTCTCATGCCATATTGATGGCTACTGAAGCCCCTGGCGTATTTTTTCCGTACCACAGTGTACGGATGCAACATGTTATTAATAAACATATATAAAAAAGAGGATAATGCAAAAAATAGACAGAAATCTATGCATTGTTTATAGAAAGGCTGCTATAAAAGCGGAACGATACAAATAGTGCCATAAGCAAAAGAAATTGGACTATTTAACATGTCCTGGCCAGGGGCAGGCCGCGGAATTGTATTAAAAAACAGGTATACTGCTCGCAATAGAGACCACCTGGGAGTTCTGTAATGCGGCGTGGCTTGTCTGCTTTCCTGGATCTTGTATCGTTTGTGCGGCAGTTGAATTGCCGAACGGGTCATCCGAAGTATGGAGTCCTGAGAGAAGAAAAAAAAGAATCCGGCAACCCCTGGTGTGGTTTAAGCCGTATTTCGGGCGTGCCGTGATAGTGCCCCTTCCCCGTGCCCATGGTATTTTAAGAGCGTAGTTATGTACGTGAAGCACTAGTTTCGCTATATCGCGAGGGCTAGGGTTGGGGCCGCATTGCTACGCTAGCTCAGAACGTGCCAGGCGGTCTTGTTGTAGGGTACTCCGGGCGCGCTTGACAGTGTCCAGCTTTTTGAAAGCCGAGCTGGAGAACTGCCTGGAGAGGCTGCTTTGTACTTCTGCTGCGAGCATTGCCGTGTGCTCCTTCATTCGGAGGGAGCGTTCAGTGTTCCCATTGACCGTGATTACTCCTGTAGGGCCTGGCATCTTGATCTTGAGGTATGCATAGTGCGGTACCGCATTGAATTTTGTGAATGCGGTTCGCCTGAGCAGTGCGTGATAGCCAGTACGGAACGGGACTATGTCGAAGATTAACTCCTCGCTTCGGAAGTTATCCGGAGATCCGAAGACCACTTCCAGTGTGACTGAGCCTGTATAGTTGGCTTCTACACCTGGTATGACGCCTTTAAATGTCATTTTGGTGGGCTTGATCCTTGAGGGATCTATGCCCATTTTTCGCACTGTATCCTGGTAAAGCAGGTTCAGGCTGCTGCCGCCGTCCATGAGGACTCTTGTGAGATGAAATCCTTCAATGATTGGGTCTAGGACCAATGCGGCGAAGCCGCCGTGATGGATGCTAGTGGGGTGGTCCCTTCGATCAAAGGTGATCGGACAGGAGGACCATGGGTTGAACTTTGGGGTGACTGGCTCCATCGCATATACGTCCCGTAACGCACGCTTCCTCTCCCTCTTGGGGATGTGGGTTGCGTATATCATGTTCACCGTCCGCACTTGCGGGGGAAATCCCTTTTGTCCACTGTTGTTCGGCGACCTGGGCTCCTCCTTGTTGTCGCTAGCCGCCCCTTGTCTTTGTTTTCGGCTCTTAACTTGCCTGCCTGCTTGAACACCGAGCAATCCCTGTTGGTGTGATTGGCTGGCTTTTCAGGGGTGCCATGTATCTGGCACAAGCGGTCGAGTATTCGGTCCAAACTGGACGAGCCCTGAGTATTTCTTTTGAATGGCTTTTTCCACTGACCGGATTTATAGCCTCGGAATCCGGCATTAACTGCCGTATCCTCGTTGCTATCGCTATTAACGCGGCGCTTTTGTTTGTTCCGATGTGACCTGTCGCTTTTGTCCTTGGTATTCGAATTACCAGGGTTCTTGGTTAAATTGTTGCTGCGAGCCAGCCAGCTGTCTTCTCCCGCGCAAAAGCGGGTCATGAGTGTCGTGAGGGCTGCAATAGATTTCGGCTTTTCCTATCCCAGGTGCCGGGCAAGCCACTCGTCACGGATATTATGCTTGAAGGCCGCTAAGGCCTCTGCGTCCGGATAGTCGACTATCTGGTTTTTCTTTGTTAGGAACCGTGTCCAAAATTGCCTAGCCGATTCCTCTGGCTGCTGAATTATGTGGCTTAGGTCATCGGCGTCCGGTGGTCGCACATAAGTGCCCTGGAAGTTATCAAGGAATGCGGCTTCCAGGTCCTCCCAAGAACCGATTGAATCTGCTGGCAAGCTATTAAGCCAATGCCGGGCCGGTCCCTTAAGTTTGAGTGGGAGGTATTTGATGGCGTGTAGATCATCACCGCGGGCCATGTGGATATGAAGGAGATAATCCTCGATCCATACCGCAGGATCTGGTGTGCCATGGTACGATTCGATGTTTACGGGTTTGAAGCCCTCAGGGACTTTATGATCCATTACTTCATCTGCGAAGCATAGTGGGTGTGCGGCGCCTCTGTATTGGGCTATATCACGACTCAGCTCGAAGGAGCTTTGTCTGTTGAGTTCGGTCCGGCCGGATTTATTGCATCCACCGTCACATGCCATGGGGCGCCTGCGCGATCCGTAGATCGATCTTGTTTGCCTTGCCTTGTCCTCCAGTACATCGCGCAGGTCGGGCGCATTTTCCCGTGCCTTAGTATGCTTGACGCGGCGTCGGGGCATGGCTTGAGTGGAGGGCCAAGGGGCCTCTCTGTCGCGACCGCGACGTGGCCGGTCGGCCATGTCGTGTGCTGGTGATGTAGGTGCTTCCTCCTCTAATCAGGGTAGCAGCCTGCGCTTTGGGTAACTCTTGGAGGGGCGTTCGAGTTCATACTCTTCGGCCGCAAGGACTTCTGTCCATCCGTCAGCTAGCAAATCCTGATCAGCTCTAAGTTGTTGCTGCTTTTTCTTGAGGCTGCTTGCCGTGGCCATAAGTCTGCGTTTAAAACGCTCTTGTTCAGCGAGATCCTCACGCATGACGAACTCGTCGTCGTCGAGGCTTGCCTCGTCTTCGGAGGGAGGCATATAATTATCATCCTCAACCTCTTGGTCCGCCGCCCTCTCATGAGGGTTGGCTTCTCTGTCCTCCTATGGTGAATCTTGTTTGAGGGGGTGTTCTTCGGCGCTATCCGGAGTAGTATTATCTCCCATGCCAGACTCACCGTTTTTGCTTTGGCGGGATTTAGAGCGGCGCCGCTGACGCCGGCGCTTGGGCTGTTTCTTAGAGGTATCGTCCCCTACTGTTCCATCGCCATCTCCATCCTTTGGAGTGGCCACCATATATATGTCATATGACGAGGTGGCCTTCCAGCGCCCTACAGGTGCTGGTTCTTGTTTGTCTCCTGCATCGTCGTCCATGCCATCGTTGTCTTCGGAGTCGAAGTCAAGCATGTCGGTTAAGTCGTCGATAGTGGCTACGAAGTGGGTGGTGGGTGAGTTTTGAATTTCCTCATCATCTGTATCCCAACCTTGCTGACTGTAGTCCGGCCAGGGCTCTCCTGATAAAGAGAAAGACTTTAGAGAATTCAGGATGTCGTCGAAGGGCGAGTGCTGAAAGATGTCCGCGACAGTGAATTCCATTATCGGCGCCCAATCGGATTCGATTGGCAGGGGCGCGGGGGGCTCGGAGTTCGGAGAGGAATCCAGCTCCTCGGAGTCACGGGCCATGCGGAGTGCAGGGCTGGAGTTTGGCGCGATCGCCTCTGAGATCGCAGCCCCTGAGGCAGCGTCCAACCGCTGATCCTCGATCGACGCAGTAGCCTCCGAATCAATGGTCGAAACCGATGCGTGTGCGGCCTCCAAGGCGTTGTTCGGCCACAGAGTTATATCATGCCCATCGAGACAGTGCGGCGCGGTTGGCTGTGGCTTGAATCCGTCGAAGATCAAGTCCCCGCGGATGTCAGCCGTGTAGTTTAGGCTTCCAAACCTGACCTGATGGCCAGGGGCGTAGCTTTGGTTCTGCTCAAGGTGGCCAAACGAATTGGCGCGCAGTGCGAAGCCGCCGGAGACGAAGATCTGTCCGAGGAGAAAAGTCTCACCCTGGACTGCATCGTTGTTGATGATCGAAGGAGCCATCGGGCCTAAAAGTGAAGACACAGAGGAACTCTCAATGAAAGCACCAATGTCGGTGTCAAAACTGGCGGATCTCGGGTAGGGGTGCCGAACTGTGCGTCTAGGCCGGATGGTAATAGGAGGCATGGAACACGATGTTTTACCCAGGTTCGGGCCCTCTTGATGGAGGTAAAACCCTACGTCCTGCTTGATTAATATTGATGATATGGGTAGTACAAGAGTAGATCTACCACGAGATCAAGGAGGCTAAACCCTAGAAGCTAGCCTATGGTATGATTGTTGTGTATGAAGTTGTCCTATGGACTAAGACCCTCCGGTTTATATAGACACCAGAGAGGGTTAGGGTTACATAAAGTCGGTTACAATGGTAGGAGATCTTGAATATCCGCATTGCCAAGCTTGCCTTCCATGCCAAGGAAAGTCCCATCCGGACACGTGACAAAGTCTTCAATCTTGTATCTTCATAGTCCTGGAGTCCGGCTGAAGGTATAGTCCAGTTACCTGAACACCCCCTAATCCAGGACTCCCGCATCCACCGATTCCCCGGGAGTTTCCATGGGCACGGGCCCGTCCCCGTTGAAGACGGGCATGGACTCCACTACTTGCTCCCAGTCGTCGCGGAGGAACAAGGGCATAGGAGTGCCCTCCAACCTCGCCACATCACCCCGACCAGAGATTGGAGGACCGCAACCAGATCTTCATCGGCCAAGGCCGCGGGGCTCGGATGGGGCCTCCACATCGGAAGTGAGTGCTGCCGAAGCAGAGCCGGCTGGTGCTCCAGGAATTCCCCCAGCAGCGACCCGCCGGTCAGCTTCGCCGCCGCCATGTTGGCCGACCTCAGATTCGCGTCCATCTTCTTCAACACCAGCTTCGCGCGGGGGTTCGTGAGCTCCGCTTGACCCCAATCGCTGGAGCTCGTGGGTTGCTCTGTGGAAAAGATCAGCCAAGGGTGGATGCGCCCAGTGTCTGCCAAGACCCACTTGCTCCTGAAGCCCTCAATCCTTTTTCCCGGGGTTCGAAATGGCAATGGCGCCACCGTACGCAATGAAGCTCGCGCACGCGGAAGCAGGGCCGTGAGAGGTCCGGAGGTAGAAGTAGTGGCGCGGCAAGGCCACTGAGGGCTGCACCCCTACATGAGCCTCGCAGTAATAGGCGAAGATTGCGAGGAGAAGGACGGAGTTGGGGTGGAGATGCAGAGCCTGTAGCTTATAATGGCGGAGGATAGAGAAGAAGAACTCGGAGAAGGGAGGCACCAGGCCAGCAGCAATGGCGCTTACAAAAATGGATAGAAGGTGCTGCCTTGGCCCTCAGGGGTGGCAGAGCTGGCCTTGAACACCTTCGCCACGCCGATGCCCTACGCCGCCGCCATCCGGCGCAACCAGGCGAGGCTCGCCTCCGACACGTTCGGCGAGTCTAGGGCAGATGAGTACCAAGCTCCGGCCAGGGACTGACGAGGTGCCATGGCTTCCTAGGTCGCGCGGTCGAAGTAGATCTGATAATTTTGGAGGAAGGAAGGAGAGGAGCAAGGAAGGGGATCTGCGCAGCAACCGGAGAAAGAAAAAAGAAAAGCCTAGGCAGATGCCGCTCCTTTATCAACTTGCGCGGTTGCTGAGGCGCTCACGTCCGATCAACCGCCACGCGACACCCAAGGCCGCAGGCTGTTAGGGACTGCAGAGCTTCACCCTTGCCCTTTTGCCTCCCTGCATGGCCAAGTCCGGGCGCGCCTTGGGCCCCAGGGCTACTGTCGGCGTTCTGGGAATGGGGGTCCCCAGACTTGCCTGCATGCGGCTTGCGGCGTGTCTCAAAGGGGGGCCCAGCACGGCCCATCTTCATCAACACAGACCCAAGACCCTCGCGAGGGGCCAAGCCTCGCGGGGTGGACGACACGGAGCTTCCTCAGGCACGGCCTCATCAGGCTGGCTCGCGAGGAGGCGGAGAGATCAAGGCGGGGTACCTCACGAGGTGCCCGTGACGCAAGCCATGACGACCAAGGGTGCCAGGCAGGCGCCAGCCCGCGCAGTGTCCTCCTTTCCTCTTTGGTGCAAAGGGAGCAAGCGCAGGTGAGAGCATCAAGCAAAGGCACCCGTTTCGGTGCAATGAGACCAAGACCAGTCTAACGGCAGGGAGGAAGTCATTGTGGAGCCCAAGCCAGCGTCACCACCAGAGCCTTTGGCAGGCGAGGACCAACTTTAGTCAGGATTAGTGTACCAGAGTTCCCCTTCAAAATGGCCAATTGTTGGTGCCCTTCCCGCTCAATATTTGGGAAGAGGCCCAGGGCCTTTGCCTATAAATAGGACTAGCCACCCAAAGGGTAGAGGGACGAGGAGGAAAATCGGAATCGAGAAGAGAGAGAGAGAGAAGGGTGACTGAACTCCTCCTAGCAGTTCATCCCCTTAGCCAAGAACAGACCCTCGCGAGGCTGTTCTTCCTTGTATTGCTCATCATCATCAGCCCAAGAGGCAATCCACCACACCACACACTGGAGTAGGGTATTACACCACAACGGTGGCCCGAACCAGTATAAACCCTGTGTCTCTTGTGCTGTTCTTTCCATAGCTTAGATCTTAGCGAGGCGGAGGGGTACAGGCAGGTAGAAGGCGAAATCTCCGCGCACACCCCAGTGTTCGAACCTCAAGGGTCTACCGGAACCCGAAATCGGACATTTGCCGCGCCAGGTAGTGGTGCACCGGAGTTTTCCCTTCCGCCACCGCCACGACCTGCCTCGCGATGAGTAGCGCGCCGCCCGCTCCGGCCGCCGGCACCAGCACGGGGGGCAGGGGGCTCCAAGCCCTGACCCCAGCCCTGCAATGGGTACGGTGGCCGGACAAGTCCAAGCCAACGACACCTCTGCGCTACAGCGGCGCGACTGATCCGCCAGCCTTCTTGCTGGCGTACGAGGAGGCCATCCTCGAAGCTGGAGGTGACGATAGGGTCATGGCCAACTGGCTCCCCATGGCCCTCACTGGCGCTCCGCGCGCATGGCTGCTCCACCTGCCGGCAGCCTCTTTGGCCTCTTGGGAAGAGCTCCACAGCCTCTTCCCCTCCTACCACGCTACACCAACACCCCCGGTCGTCGCGGCCCTCCTGGGCGGCTCACAGGCGCCGCCTACGAGTCACCACGTCAAGCCGTTCATCCGCCGGGTCAGCGCCGCTTCCATGCGGCAGGGGGCTCTCCCGGACCGGGCGGCGCCCAAGCCGGCCTGACCTTCAGCTCGGAGGACCACCCCTCCAACTCGGCCTGCTCGGGTGCGCTCCCCATGCTGTGCACCCCCACCGTCTGCCAGGTGGCCGTCACCAGAACTCTCATCGATGGCGGTGCGGGCCTCAGCGTGCTCTCGGTTGAGGCCTTCAACCTCCTCTGCATACCCCTGGAACGGCTGCAACCCGGCCGGCCCTTCTCAGGAGTTGGGGGCGGATCATCCAGCTCCTTGGGACAGATCCGACTCCCAGTAACCTTCAGCACCTTCAACAACTTCCGCATGAATCTAGTCGACTTCGACATCGCCCCCATCGGCCTCCCCTACAACGCCATCCTCAGCTACCCAGCGCTGGCCCAGTTCATGGCAGCGATGCACCCGGCGTACAACCTCATGAAGATGCCCGGGAGCAGCGGTGTCCTCACCGTGCACGGGGACACCAGAGACACGCTGCGAGTGCTCAAGCTCGCCTTCAAGACGGCGGCGTCGGCACAGCCTGCCGACTCGGAGACCCCCGAGCCCAAGGGGGCTGCACCCGCCAAGAAGAAACAGTTGTTCACCCAAGACAAGCCAGAAACCAAGCAGATACCCGTCGATGAGGACGGGTCCACCAATGCCACTTTCACCATAGGCGCCAACCTCGAGCCCGAGCAGGAGGAGGCCCTGGTCAGGTTCCTGCGCGCAAACAAGAAGGTATTCGCTTGGGAGCCTGACCAGTTGGCGGGGATCCCTAGGAGCGTAATCGAGCATCACCTCAACGTGTGCCCCAACGTGCGCCCAATAAAGCAGAAGGCAAGGTGGCAGTCCACAGAAAAGCAGGCCTTCATCGTCCAAGAGACCCGCAAACTAGAAGCCGCTGGGGTCATTCGCGAGGTTCGATACCCGGATTGGTTGGCCAACCCTGTCGTTGTGCCAAAGAAAGGAGGGAAGGAGCGCATGTGTGTCGACTTCACCAACCTCAACAAGGCATGCCCGCAAGATCCGTTCCCGCTCCCCCGCATCGACTAGATCGTCGATTCCACCGCAGAATGCGACCTGCTATGCTTCTTGGATGCCTTCTCTGGGTATCACCAGATCAAGATGGCGGTAGAAGACGTCGAAAAGACAGCCTTCCTAACCCCGTGTGGGGTGTACTGCTACACATGCATGCCATTCGGGCTGCGTAATGCAGGGGCGACCTTTCAGCGGCTGATGCACATCACCTTGGGCCCGCAGCTCGGGAAGAATGTTGAGGCTTACATCGATGACATTGTGGTGAAGTCTCGGGAGGCCAGGACCCTGATACAAGACCTAGAGGAAACCTTCGCGAGCCTCAATGCAGTGAACCTGCGGCTCAACCCAGAGAAGTGTGTATTCGGAGTCCCCTCGGGCAAGCTCTTGGGTTTCCTCATGTCCCACCGAGGCATCGAGGCTAACCCGGAAAAGGTCAAGGCGGTCGAGGACATGGGCCCGCCAAAGACCCTCAGAGAAATGCAGAAGCTCACTGGGCGCGTGACCGCGCTAGGGCGCTTCATCTCCAAGTTGGGGGAGCGAGTGCTGCCCTTCTTCCAGCTAATGAAGAAAAAGGTGCCCTCTGAATGGACTGAAGAGGCCGACAAGGCGTTCCAGGATCTCAAGAGATACCTGACCAGCCCTCCGGTCATGGTGGCTCCGCGCCCTCAAGAGCCCCTGGTGCTTTACCTCGCCACCACTCCCTACTCTGCCAGCGCAGCCCTGGTGGCGGTTAGGGAGGAGCGTCGAATCAAAACCACAGCAGCAGCCCGGGACAAGGCAAAACAGGAACAAGGAAGGCCCACAGAAACCGCCACCGCAGCTGAGGAGGATCAGCCACCGTAGAGGAGGGCACCGGAGGTGGAAGAGGCCCCTCTCCCAGATGGCCAGCCTCAGGAGGCCTCATCGCCTCAGGAGGCGCCACGGTCTCCGGAGGGCGCCACCAGCACTGACGCACCCAACCTCGTTGAGCACCCAGTGTACTTCGTCAGCACGGTGTTGCGGGACGCGAGGGCACGGTACCCCATGCCCCAGAAGCTCCTCCTCGCGCTACTGGTGGCCTCGCGCAAGCTGCGGCACTATTTTCAGGGTAACCCCATCAAGGTCGTCTCGTTATACCCCTGGAGAGAGTGCTCAGGAGCCCTAACTCAGCTAGAAGGGTCGCTGAGTGGAACATAGAACTGCAAGCGTTTCAGCTTGAATTCAGCACGACCAGAGTCATCAAGGGAGCAGCATTAGCGGATTCTATGGCAGAATGGACGAAGGCACCAGGCCTCAAGGGCGACGAGGATCGGTCCCTCTCCCCGGGAAGTGAGGTGCCAGAAGGCTGGGTCATGTACTTCGATGGGGCGTTCTCCAGGCATGGCGCTGGGACTGGGGTGGTGCTCATATCGCCCACTCAGGACAAGCTCTACTACGCTGTATAGCTCTGTTTCCAGCAAGGTGAAAAAGGTCTCCAACAACATAGCGGAGTATGAAGGTTTAATAGCGGGCTTGAAGGCCGCAGCTGCCCTGGGGGTGAAACACCTCACCATCAAGGGCGATTCGCAGCTCCTTGTCAACTTCTCCAACAAGGTGTACGAGCCGAAAGATGAGCACATGGAAGCCTACCTTGCAGAGGTCCGCGGGATGGAGAAGCAGTTCTGGGGGTTGGAGTTGCAGCATCTGCCCCATGACACCAATCAGGAGGCCGACGACATCGCCAAATGGGCGTCCAGGCGGTTACCTCAGGAGCCTGGCGTCTTCGAGGAGCGGCTCTTCAAGCCCTCAGCCCTGCCGTCATTGTCAAACACGGCTCAGCCTCGGGAGGAGCTTCCCCAGCCACCTGCCTCAGGAGCCCCGGTCCATGGCCCGGCCTTAGGAGCACGCCTGCTCCTGACGATGGAACCTCAGGATGGGTGCTGGATCATGGAGCTCCGGAGTTACTTAACACAAGGGACCTTGCCGGAGAAGGAGGAGGAAGCGGAGCGTGTGGCACGACAGGCCACGGCATACTGCATCAAGGATGGAGAGCTCTACCGGAAGCGACCAAACGATGTATCCCTGCGCTGCATCTCTAGGGAGCAAGGAAAGGAACTGCTGGAAGATATACACGGCGGATACTGTGGACATCATTCATCATCGCGGACCCTCGTCGGCAAGGCGTTCTGAAGTGGGTTTTATTGGCCCACCGCACTCAATGATGCCGTCGAACTGGTGAAAGCTTGTGAGGCCTACCAGTTCCACGCCAAGCAGATCCATCGGCCGGCAGGAGGCCAGCAGACTATACCCCTTTCATGGCCATTCGCAGTCTGGGGGCTGGACATCCTGGGACCGTTCCCTCGGGCACCAGGGGGCTACCGCTACCTCTACATCGCCGTGGACAAGTTCACCAAGTGGGCTGAAGTAGAGGCTGTTCGCACCATCCCCGCGGGTTCCGCAGTCAAGTTCATCAGGGGGATCGTGAGCCGGTTCGGGGTGCCGAACCGCATCATCACAGACAATGGTTCGCAGTTCACCAGTAACCTCTTCAAAACATACTGTCCTAACCTTGGAATGTAGATATGCTACGCTTCGGTGGTGCACCCCCGAAGCAACGGCCAGGCCGAGCGGGCTAACGCAGAGGTCCTGAGGGGCCTCAAGACCAGGACATTCAAGAAGAAGCTGGAGGCCTGCGGCAGAGGTTGGTACGACGAGCTTCAGTCCATGTTGTGGTCCATCCACACAACCGCGACCAAGCCGACTGGAGAGACCCTGTTCTTCCTGGTCTACGGAGCCGAAGCGGTCCTCCCTCACGAGGTTAGACGTCGCTCCTCGCGGGTCCTGGCGTTCGACGAGGCGTAGCAGGACACCATGCGGGGGATGGACCTCGTGCTGGGCGAGGAACGTCACCGAGAAGCCGCGTTGCAAGCGGCGAGGTACCAACAAGCACTGCGACAATATCACTGCCGCAACATCCGCCCCAGAACTCTCGAGGTAGGAGACCTCGTGCTCAGGCGGGTTCTCTCCAGGGAGGGACTGCACAAGCTCTCTCCCATGTGGGAGGGCCCGTTCAAGGTTGTTCATGTTTCCAGGCCCGGCTCCGCGCGCTTGGAGACTCAGGAGGGAGTGCCGGTCTAGAACGCATGGAACATCCAGCACCTCCGAAGGTTCTACCCCTAAAAAGGCCTAGAGCATGTGAAGCAAGGCGAATGCCTGTGAAGATTATCCTTTTTGGAAAAGGCCCAAAGCCTGTGAAGCTATCGCGTTTTGGAAAAGGCCCAGAGCCTGTGAAGCAAGGCGAATGCCTGTGAAGCTGTCGTGTTTTGGAAAAGGCCCAGAGCCTGTGAAGCAAGGCGAATGCCTGTGAAGATTATCCTTTTTGGAAAAGGCCCACAGCCTGTGAAGCAAGGTGGATGCCTGTGAAGCTGTCGCGTTTTGGAAAAGGCCCAGAGCGTGTGAAGCAAGGCAAATGCCTGTGAAGATTATCCTTTTTGGAAAAGGCCCAGAGCCTGTGAAGAAGGCGAATGCCTGTGAAGCTGTCGCGTTTTGGAAAGGGCCCGGAGCCTGTGAAGAGGGCAAATGCCCGTGAAGCCTGCTTCCCCAAGAAAGGCCCGGAGCCTGTGAAGAAGGCCAACGCCTGTGAAGCTCGCCGCCCGTGACACTCTCACGTAATAATGAGTTGGGGCTGTACACGCCCCGGAGTCTCAGGAGCGCCGGCCTCAGGCCCTGGGGCTCCCTCCCACGCCCAGTGGCAGCACTTAGCTCCGCGCTAGTGAGAAGACGTCGAAGACTAGATTAGGTGCCGGACGCGGCTTTTTCATTTGCTTTCTGTAGTTGGCTTGTTCATTCTCATTCAAAGTTTCATTGAAGCTATCGCCATCTTTGGCTTGCGGTTCTTCGACTTTTCCCTCTCCTGCCTCGATTTCTCTTATGCAAGGCCTCGCTTGGGGGGCAGCCGAGCGCCCTCGCGAGTGTTCCTGTCCTAGTCGTTCAAAGGTTTCGCGACCTGGGTCCATTACAGGAGCACCCCTCCAGTCCGTGCCCCACGGGCACCGCGACACGAACACAGGGCCTGGGTCGGTCGCCCCCCATGGCTGGGGCCGGGAACTATCCACGCGCGGGCACGTAGCCGGAAGGCACGATAATAGAAGCAAAGCAATGATTAACAGCAATAACCCAAAAGACGCCCCCGCGGGGCTCCACGCTACTGTCTTTTTACACAGGAAAAAGGAAAAGAAAGAACAAATCAGGCGCAGCTCGCCTCACACCGGCCTGTAGGGAAAACTCGAGCTGCCTCCGGGGCTCAGGCAGACTCCCTCTCGCGCTTCACCAAGGCGCGACGGCAGGCAGACACGCTACCACCTCCCAAGAAGGTACGACGGCGTGGAGGCTGACCGCGGCCGCTGCTAGAAGAGTCGCGGCCTGAAGAAGAACTGGTGAAGCTTAAGGAACCCTGAGCGCCGCCAATCACGTGAGCGTTGTCCTCTCCATCATCGTCGGGGCTGGTTTCCCGGCCGCGGTCGTCGTCCTCAGGGCAGCACCGTGCGCGGCGACCATCTTCCCCAAACACCCTCACGTAGAGGGTGGCGTCACCGTCAAACTTGAAGTGCAGGGTGCACCGACGGCTCAGGCCAGGCGCGCGGGCAAACGTCTGCCAACCGCGGGTCAAGGCCAGGCTCCCGGCTGCGGAGACCTCCAATGAAGCCCATGAGGCCCGGCTGCAGCAGCCGTCTGCCTGAAGCCAGAGGCCGCTCAGGGCGCCGGCCGGGAGCTCACCGAGGAGGAAGCGAGGAAGTTGAAGCCGGGTGCTAGTCGGCTCCGCCGACCACACAACGAACTCCGGCAGCACCTCTGCAGTGCGAAAGCGCGGCCTAGGGGGACGCGCGGCCAAAGCGCGCCCCCCGGCCACGGCAGTCCGCCCATCACCATGCTGGAAATCGTCTCCACGGCCGCGGGGAGCTTCCGTGGTGGCCACAGGATGTTTGCGAGGGCGCCCTCGGCCGCGCTTGGGCGGGGGAGAGGCAGGCTCAACCTGGCGAGCCTTCCCCTTCTTTGCAGCTGAGAACCTCCTCGACGGGGCCATGAAGAAGAAGGAGAAGCAAGGGGGGATGAACTGGAAGGGCGCGCGCCGATCCGTACTTATAGCCGGCGAGCGCCAAACATCGGCCCCCACGATCGCAGGTAATCATGACCCGATTTGCATGCAAGGACTTGTCCAATCCGTGCAGTTGCCGAGGCGCCGTGGGGAAGAGGAGACGCCCACGCCCAATCAACTGTCACACGGCGGCCAAGGCCGCCGGCTGTTAGGGCCCGCGGCGCTTCGCCCTAGCCCTTTCGCCTCCCTGCACGGCCAAGTCCGGGCGCGCCTTGGGCCCGGGGGCTACTGTCGGCGTTCTGGGAACGGGGGTCCCCAGACTTGCCTGCCTGCGGCCTGCGGCGTGGCTCAAAGGGGGGCCCAACACGGCCCATCTTCATCAACACAGACCCAAGACCCTCGTGAGGGGCCAAGCCTCGCGGGGTGGATGACACGGAGCTTCCTCAGGCACGGCCTCATCAGGCTGGCTCGCGAGGAGGCGGAGAGATCAAGGCGGGGTACCTCACGAGGAGCCCGTGATGCAAGCCATGACGACCAAGGGTGCCAGGCGGGCGCTAGCCCACGCAGTGTCCTCCTTTCCTCTTTGGTGCAAAGGGAGCAAGCGCAGGCGAGAGCATCAAGAAAAGGCACCCGTTTCGGTGCAACGAGACCAAGACCAGTGCAACGGCAGGGAGGAAGTCATTGTGGACCCCAAGCCAGCGTCACCACCAGAGCCTTTGGCAGGCGAGGACCAACTTTATTCAGGATAATTGTACCAGATGTTCCCCATCAAAATGGCCAATTGTTGGCGCCCTTCCCGCTCAATATTTAGGAAGATGCCCAGGGCCTTTGCCTATAAATAGGACTAGCCACCCACAGGGTAGAGGGACGAGGAGGAAAATCGGAATCGAGAAGAGAGAGAGAGAGAGAGAGAGAGAGAGAGAGAGAGAAGGGTGACTGAACTCCTCCTAGCAGTTCATCCCCTTAGCTAAGAACAGACCCTCGCGAGGCTGTTTTTCCTTGTATTGCTCATCATCATCAGCCCAAGAGGCAATCCACCACACCACACACTGGAGTAGGGTATTACACCACAACGGTGGCCCGAACCAGTATAAACCCTGTGTCTCTTGTGCTGTTCTTTCCATAGCTTAGATCTTAGCAAGGCGGAGGGGTACAGGCAGGTAGAAGGCGAAATCTCCATGCGCACCCCAGTGTTCGAACCTCAAGGGTCTGCCGGAACCCGAAATCTGACACCTTTGGCAGGCGAGGACCAACTTTAGTCAGGATAAGTGTACCAGATGTTCCCCTTCAAAATGGCCAATTGTTGGCGCCCTTCCCACTAAATATTTGGGAAGAGGCCCAGGGCCTGTGCCTATAAATAGGACTAGCCACCACAGGGTAGAGGGATCGAAATCGGAGAGAGAATCGAGAAGAGAGAGAGAGAGAGAAGGGTGACTGAACTCCTCCCAGCAGTTCATCCCCTCAGCCAAGAACAGACCCTCGCGAGGCTGTTCTTCCTTGTATTGCTCATCATCATCAGCCCAAGAGGCAATCCACCACACCACACACTATAGTAGGGTATTACACCACAACGGTGGCCCAAACCAGTATAAACCCTGTGTCTCTTGTGCTGTTCTTTCCATAGCTTAGATCTTAGCGAGGCGGAGGGGTGCAGGTAGGTAGAAGGCGAAATCTCCACGCGAAACCAAGTGTTCGAACCTCAAGGGTCTGCGGAACCCGAAATCCGACATCACCAACTCTGCTTTTTATTGAACCGAGACAAAGCTAACATGTGAAGTAAAATAAGCATATAGGGTCTATAGATACACAATTTATCTTAGGCACTCCAATAGTACGTCCACTACACATTCACGCATTTCACAACTTTCTACATCTACGGGAACCTATGAAAGGGTTAACATAAATTGCCTCTCTCTCGCCTCCCTTGATTTTCATGGTGGTGGGCCCCTCCCTCCCCCAATCTACAATAAACAGCTCTCACGTTTCACATTACGTTAATTACGTAACTGGGATTACGTAGGTGTAGCATTACTCGTCCTAAAAACCCCAACTAAGCCAACCTCCCAGCATATCGCAAGGGAAAAGACCCGGCCGCGCCGCTTTAGTCGGGATTACCGGATTACTAGTAGTAGTATCAACGGATCGCGCGAAGCAAAAAGTTTTTTTAGGGGGCGAAGCACCTAGTTTAAAAGGAAAAAAGACGGTGCACTCACAGCACCCCTGTCGCGGTCGCATTGCACCCCACACACGTTCGGTCCTGCACACGGCTCATGCAAATGGAACGCACTTCGTCTTGCCTCTTCACTGACACATCGGACTGCACTTGAAGAAACCGACCATGCGCCAAACTCCCCCCGCCCACCGGGCGAAAATCCTCCCCCAAATCCTAGATTCAACCACCCTTCGGCCAACTAGCCAATAATAATCCCCAAACCCCCTCCCCTCGTCCCCTTGACTCCATTCGCTCTGCCAAAGCTGCCCACCCCGCCGCGCCGATACATCAGAGCCGCAGTTCGTCGAGGGGATGCATGGCGGTCCTCTCACTCCCACAGTACGCTCTCGTCCTATAGCCGTGCCGCCACCGCTGGCGACGTTCTTATGGAGGCGCATGGCGGTCAGCGCCACCAACACTGGCGACGTTCGTGTGGAGACGCACGACGGTCAGATTCTCCCACGGTACGCGCATTCTAGACTGAAGCCCCGTGCATGTCGGTGTAGTGCTGAGTGTTAGCTGATAGACACTATTAATCTCACTGTTTGTCGAAGTAGTTTACAGTCAATATGCTCTACTTAAGAAGCTTCCTTACCCTATTCTGCACTCAATCTGCTTAGCTGAGATGGCATGCCAAGGCCGATTAGTTGCTAAAATATCCTGCCATATATTTATTGTGATGTAGATTGCCATGGTCTAGTAGCCAATCTGTTAGGTGAAATATCTCTACATCATTTTATACTCGATCTTTGTTGCTGCGATGGCCTTCGATAGTTCGATGGCTATGTGCTCGGCCTCATTGACTGCTAAAATAGCATGCCACAATTTAGCACTCAAATCTGCTTGCTGAATTAGCTTTACATATATTTCGTTACTTAGATCTGCTCGTCCAAATATCTTGCCATAGCTTTAGACATCGACCTATGTATTTTTTTTTCTGGACTTCATAAAAAAGCATATATGTTTTTCCTATAATATCTAGTAGAAGAACTAATTTGTATGTCTAACAGATGGACATGACTTGGATAACTTCTGCTCGAAGATTCTCCATTGCATATGTCGAGGGGGTTGAAAACTTCATGAACTTTATCAGAGCAGAGTACGGTGGTCCGAAATTAGATGTGCTCTGCCCTGTAGCAGTTGTATGAATTTAGTTACAAGACCCCAGTCAACTATGCAAAATCATCTACACTTGTATGGGATGTCGGTCACATGTACTAGGTGGGTTCATCATGCTGAAGCTGTGAACGTCAATGTTATTGACTACGTGGAAGCAGCAGATCACCATCTTGATCTGCCTAATGCTCAGGTGGAAGAGGAGGAGGAGGTGGTGGCGGAGCCAGTGAGTTTGACCAACATTGAAACAATGCTACAAAATGCTCGTGCATTCCGTGAAATTTCACATGCAGAAGAAAAACGGTGGGCCCGCATGTTGGAACAATGCAACGTGGCTATCAGCCCAGGAAATAAGTTGTCGGTATTCTCAGCTATGGTCACCTTTCTTCAGGTGAAGACATCTGAGCGGTTGACCAACAAATCATTCGATGCAATGTTGGCTTCTTTCCGCAAAGCTTTCCTAGATGCGTCTGAGCTGCCACACACCTACAGTAAAATGAAGAATTTCCTTTGTGCAGTTGGAATTGGATATGATATGATCCATGTTTGTAAGAATAATTGTGTTCTGTTTCGGAAGGATTATGCCAACTTAAGTGAAATTCCCGAAATGCAAATCATTAAGATGGAAAGATGGCGATGCTGTGAATAGGATTCCTCATAATGTTCTGAGACATTTTCCAATTACACCAAGATTGCAGAGGTTGTTTCGTGATGCTGAAACAAGACAGGATGTGCTGTGGCATTCTAGGAACCAGGAGTACAGAGATTAGAATTTAATGCGCCATCCATCACATGGTAGTGAGTGGAAAAGCTTCAATCAGAAACACAAATTTTTTTCTTCTGACCCGAGAAACATTAGACTTGGCTTAACTTCAGATGGATTTAACCCATTTGGCCACCGGAGCGCGACATATATCATGTGGCCAGTGCTTGTTATCCCTTACAAGATGCCTCCAAATGTCTGCACCAAAGAATCAAACTACATGATGGCCTTGCTCATCCTAGGTCCAAAAAGTCCTGGAAAGGAATTTGATTTGTTCATGGAGCCTCTTGTGGAGGAACTTCAACAGCTATGGAGGGGTGTGCTCACTTGAGACCTATATAGCAGCCTGCCAGCTGATTTCTTTTTGTGTGCTGTTATAATTTGGTGCATCCATGATTATCCAGCTTTGGGCACTACGTCAGGGCTAACGACACATGGTTACAATGCATGTGTTCGCTGTGATAGGAATCCGCTGTCATACACAATACTTAGCAAGATCTGTTACATTGGACACCGCTGTTTCCTTGCCAAGGACAAGCCGCATCCTAGAAAATACCAAAGACATGTGTTCAATGCAAAGCATGAAAACTATGATGCGCCAAAGAGGCTCACCGCTGATGAGTTGCAAGTGGAATTAGAGAACGTCAGGCATATTACACTAGGAAACCATCCTGGTAATGGTAGCAGGAAAAGGAAGCGTGGCAGGGCAGAAGAGAGATTATTGTTTACCCGCAGGTCCACTTTGTGGGACTTGGAGTATTGGAAAGATTTGGATTTGTAGCATAATCTTGATGTGATGCACATCGAGAAAAATATATGTGACAGCATTATCGGCACACTTCTTATTGAAGGCAATACGAAAGATACCTTAAAATCTAGGATTGATTTGACACACCTAGGTATCAGACAGGATTTGTAGGTGCAAGATAAAGGTAAACCACGGGATATGGCACCAGCTATGTACGTCTTGGACAAGGTAAAAAGAAAAGAATTCTGCAAGGTCCTGTCGCGTGTGAGATTCCCACATGGATTTGCTTCCAACCCTGAAAGGAGAGTTAGTGCAGATGGAAACAAGGTACAAGGGTTGAAAACTCATGACTGCCATGTCCTACTTCAAAGGATTTTACCTGTTATCCTTAGAGGATTGGGCCGCCCTGACTTATACAGAGCAGTTGCAGAGTTGGGACAATTCTTCAGGGAACTCTGCAGTAGAAGTATCAGGATAGATGCTTTGGAGCGTCTTAGAGACAAGATACCAACTATCCTATGTGACCTTGAGAAGATATATCCTCCAGCCTTCGTTGATGTGATGGTGCATTTGGCTGTTCATCTACCTGATGTGGCACTACCTAGAGGTCCAGTACAGTATGGCTGGGTGTACCCTATTGAAAGGCGGCTAGGCACTTTCAAGGGCTATGTTAGGAACAGAGCTAGACCGACAGTTCTATTGCAGAGGCCTACATTGCTATAGAAGCGTTGACATTCTGCTCAAAATACATTGAAACAGCTGATCAGCTTAGCAAAGAGGTGGGTGAAGACAATCCCGGGCTCAATGTTTTTGATTATTCTCTTCGAGTTACACGGAAGAGTCGATAAGAGGACAAACCTAAAGATTTGGACAAAATGGTTTGGTATGTGTTTAATAACTGTCCTGAGATACTACCTTATATCAAGTAAGTGCTAAGTACTACAACTTATACATCGTAATCTACTAAACTTGCAACACATTCTTATATATTTAGATGTTTGACACGATCACTATGTTGTGCAACATCTACAAAAAGGATTTACTGCCACAAAATCCAAGAAACATTGACAAACTGGTTATGGTAGTATTTGCAACATGGTTCAAGAGCCATGTAAGCTTTTGAATTGCACTGTCAGTTTTTTTAATATATTGAGTACATAAGATGATCAGCTTGTCTATTTTCTAACCATAGGTTAAGAATATGCGGGAGGATGGGCAGGCAGTTGATGATGCCCTTTACTCACTAGCAATGGGCCCTGATACTCGGGTAAGACATTATGAATCTTGCATTGTTGGAGATGTGCGCTACAACACCCTTGCACGAGACGAAGGCAGGAAGACACAAAACAGTGCCATCATGAGCATGGATACGTATGACAAAGAGACAACTGAAATGTATGCTGACATAACAGACATTGTTCAGTTGCAGTATATCTCCAGTTTCGAGGACCATCGGTGTGTGGTTCTGTTGTGCTGTCGTTGGTATAACCTATTTTCGAGGATCGCAAAACCCAGAGCTGATGATTATTTCAAATCCATCAATGTCAAGGCGGCGTACCAGACCAACGAGCCTTTTGTTTTGGCAAATCAAGCAACACAGATATTTTTCTTGGAAGACACATTTGCACGTAGCGATGACTGGAGAGTATTGCAAAGGTTTGCGCAGAGGAGTTCGTTTAATGAAGTTGCACAACAAGATGATGCTTACACTGCTCCTGATGTACAAAATAACACAGATGTTCCTAATATATTTGAGAACCATCATGTCAATGACGCCGGCGAAAAGATTGCCTGTCGTGCTGTGGACATACAAGAGTTGATCAAGAAGAAGCCAACGTTCGAGGACGTTGAGGACGAAGAAGAAGATGACACCATGGGGAATTACGATTTAGACTAATACACATGGCGAAGATGTTGACGCTGCTGCTGCGGATGATGATTACATTGCTTTTGTCGTATTTGCATGTCAGAAGACGTTTTTTATCTACTATGTGAAATTGCGTTTGCTATGACAACTGAAACCTGATGAACATGTTGTTTACTATTTTCATGTGAGAACATCACTTGTTATGTATGCTGATTTGTGTTTGGTGATTGTATGACGACTAAAACATGATGACATTGTTTTTTAATTGTACTCATATTTGGCTGTGAAACTTGAATTTGATGACATAGCTTGTTGTTGGACTGCAATGTGCTCGACGTCTTCGAATGAGAACAAAGCTGACCCGACAGGGCCTCTGCTAATTTAGTAATTTATTACCAAAAGGGCCTCTGCTATTTATTTATTTATGAGCAAAAGGGGATACCCCCTGATTTCCGTTAATAGAAATCATTAGATGTTCACAACACTAGGCCCACTCTGCTACACAGGTTTCATTCATTACTAGTTTCAGCAAAGTGCTCATGTCATAGCCGCTGAATACATCACGAGTGCTACATACACTGCAAATAAAGAGACAATCATCCTACAGAGCACATCAATTTTGCCCATTATCTTCACAAGCTCTTTCATCTCATTGTTATCAAGGTCGTTCAACAGCTGTTGCTTGGCCATGATCAGAGGAACTGCATCTTTAACCCTTTCCTCTGCATCTTCCTCTTCTGCCGTTCCTTCAGTTACTTGTCCAACACCCCAACCTGCTGGTATTGGGATTCCTCGGCAAACCAAATAATCAGCATAGTTGCACTTCCCCACATTAGCAACTTCCCAAAAATACAAATCACACGAATCTTCCCTTTTCTGCACGAATAAAATTGGAAGATCATCAACCAAACTATTAAAAAAACCAGCAACTGAAAGCAGCAGAACAACACTTAAACATATTATTACCCCATGATTCGGGCATTTGTAGAAGACTCGGCTAGGGTTGAGGATTGTGGTTGAGACGCGACGGATGACTCTGCGTGATTTGCAGCAGTTGCACCACACCAACGACGACGGGTTGCGATAAGCAACTGGCTGCGGTGCGCGTGCCGACGGGGGTGTGATGAGACCCATAGGCGATGGTATGGGTGGTGACTTGGCACATATCTGGTTGTTGCCTGCTGAAGAGTAGGTGGACGAGCAGCCAGCAGACATGGTTGCTACGGCTAGAGCTTATGATGCTAGGCAGAGTAAGTAGAGAAGAGGAGAAGCGAACATTGGATATGTCAATTTCATTACTTGCAGAGTAGCATAGCACCATATATAGTCATAGTATAGGTTTGGATTCGAACCAGCTATAGGAGCACGTCTCTCTTTTTTCTAAAACTCAGCAACGTCTCTTTACTAGTACACTAGCTTGTTCTATACGCCTTCTCAAGTCTTTGATTCCTCCAGCTGACATCTGGGACCCACCGGAAGGGCCTCTATATTTTGAATAAAAAAACATGCCCCCCGCTGACAGGTCGTACCCACCATCTATCTTCGCACGCAAGGAAGTGCCTCCTTATTACGCAAAAAAAATGAATACTCCCCCTCCAGCTGGAACCCAGCATCATGGGAGGCTGCCTTGTGGGCCTACCTAGTTGACGGGGACGGAGGGCTTTGTCAACTTAGTCAATATGATTCTAGCTCCAGTTACCGTATGATGTTCATCCAACGGCCGTAGTGCTTCTTCAACCTCTGGTCTTCTTGGTCCAGCCGCCCAAACCAGCGCCGGTCGTGCCTCGTGCTCCTTCCTCCCATGGCCGGCTGCGATGCCGCTGAGGCCTCACCGCCCCCTACTAGTCCCACCGCTGGCCAGGCCATCCCTCTACTCACCCACACCCCCTGTTATTTTGCGGCGACGACAGCCTCATACCGCAGTCGAACCGGTGAACCCTCGTACTCCTCTCCGCGTGGGCATCCACTGCCGCGTCTTCCCTGGCTCAGTGTCGTCCCCTTCCTAGGCCTCGCCATCGTCCACTGCCTTGGTGCTCTCGACGTGGCGTGGTCAATGTAGTCAACGACCGACTTCCATCAGAAGAGTACTGTACGTGGAGAGGCTGACAGCTGGGTCCACGGCCGCATCTGGGTCCACGGCCACAACCCAGTTTTTTTGTGATTTGCCAAGTAAGTCGCTTTGTCAGGCCTTTTGGACTGCAAATCTTTCAAGACGAGCAAAGCTTCATTCGGCACATCAAACCGGCAATTAGTTTCAAATTTCTTTTTTTCATTTCGAGATTTTAAATTGCATTGATTTTTATGCGTGGACAATTTGTTGGATTTTATATTGATATACATTTATTTTTAAAATCAGTTTGAATGTGAATCGAAATTTTGGGATTAAAAACAGTTCGGACTGCACCGAAATATGCAAAATTTCGTATAATTTTTTAACCATGGCCACAATATGGGCTGTAATGCTAACAAAAAGAATATGGGCTCCAAAAAAACCTTAAGAATTAGCAAATGGGCTGTAAATTATTAGAAATAATGGCAGATAGGTTGCATGCTATTTTCCACATATTTGAGGCTTTCCTCAAAAAAGGTTGACGCACAAGCAGTGACTATTGGATGTCCATGCAACGGCCGTTGTGCTTCTTCAATCTCTGCTCTTCCTGCTCCAGCCGCTCAAACAAGCACTGGTGGGACTGCCTGCTCCCTCCTCCCCGTGGCCGGCTGTGCTGCCGCGCAGGCCTCACTGCCCCACCGTACTCCCATCGCTGGCCTAGCCATCCCTCTACTCACCCACACCTACTGTTATTCTCCGGTGACGGTAGACGAACCAGTAAACCCTCATACAGTCGTACTCCCCTCCGCGTGGGAAACAACTGCCGAGTCTTCCCTGGCTCCGTGTCATTCCCTTCCCAGGCCTCGTCGTGGTCCACGGCCTTGGTGCTCTTGGCGCAGCCTTGTCAATGTGGTCAACGTCCGACATGCATCTGAAGTGGACTGTACATGGAGAGGCTGACAGCTGGGTCCACGATCGCACACAACGAAATGCCTCCTTATTACGTGCAAAATAATGATTCCTCCACCTGAGAACTGGGACCCACCGAAAGGGCCTTTGTATTTCATGAAAAAAACATTACCTCCGCTGACAGCTCGGACCCACCAGCTGTATCTTCGCATGCAAGGAAGTGCCTCCTTATTACGCACAAAAAAAATGAATACTCCCCCTGCTAGCTGGGACCTAGTATAGTGCACGGAGGGCTTTGTCAACTTAGTCAATATGCACGATTCTAGCTCCAATGACCGTACGATGTCCATCCAATGGCCGTAGTGCTTCTTCAACCTCTGGTCTTCTTGCTCCAGCCGCCCAAATCAGCGCTGGTTGTGCCTCGTGCTCCTGCCTCCCATGGCCGGCTGCGATGCCTCGAAGGCCTCACCGCCCCTGCTACTCCCACCTCTGGCCAGGCCATCCCTCTACTCACCCACACCCCCTATTATTCTGCAGCGACAGCAGCCTCACACCGCAGCGAACCAGTGAACCCTCATACTCCTCTACGTGTGGGCATCCACTGCCGCGTCTTTCCCGGCTCCGCGTCGTCCCCTTCCTAGGCCTCGCCGTCGTCCACCGCCATGGTGCTCTCGGCAGCATGGTCAAGGAACGGCTTCCATCGAACGTGGAATGTAGGTGGAGAGGCTGACAGTTGGGTCCACGGACGCAGCAAGGAAGTGCCTCCTTATTACGCGGAAAATAATGATTCCTCCACCTGACAACAGGGACCCACCGGATGGGCTACCGTATTTCACGAAAAAATGTTTCCCCCCTGACTGCTGGCACCTACCAGCTACATCTTCGCACGCAAGAAAGTGCGTCCGGGTAAAAATAAGCGATTCGCCCCCCTGACTGCTGGGACCCACCAGCTACATCTTCGCACGCAAGGGAGTGCTTAACAGTCGGGACCCACCAGGTCGAAGCGTACGTAGCATTGTAATTCGGGTCGCGAACGTGTACGTATATACTAGTCGATGTAGGGGCATGCACGTGTTGTAGTAGATGCGCGCACGTAGCATGTACACGTACGTATAGCGGCTAGTGTGCAAGAAAGAAAATATGGCCACGTACGTACATACAGGCGGGGTCTCGAACACCTACTCGCGCATACGTACGACCAGGGCTCGTGTACATGGCTGGGTCAGAACAAAGAAACTGCATCGTCGTCGTGTTCATGGGGAGCCAACCGGCTGGGTCGGAATGGGATGCATCGTCGTGTTCATCGGGAGGGCTTGGACAGAACAGCCGATGGAAACGAGGCCTGGCATACCGCACAATGGAGGAAACGGCCTCGTGTTTGATCGACCACGTTCGAAATGGGATCCTATTCATCGGGAGGGGTCTGGCATACCGCAAAACGGAGGAAACGGACATGTGTTGGACCTCCTACATTTGAAATGGGGTCCTGTTGATCAGGAGGGGTGTGGCGTACCGCAAAATGGAGGAAACGGACTTGTGTTGGAGCGCTGCGGTCGAAACGGGGGTCCCATTCATCGGGAGGGGTGTGGCGTACCTCAAAACGGGACTCCACGGGATACTGTTAATCTCCGCCGTCGACCCCCTCCAGCCTCCACGGGCTCCTGTTCATCCACCGTTGACCTCCTCCAGCCTCCAACTGCAACTGTTCATCCACAGGCTCCTATTCATCCAGCCTCCACCGCGCGCTACTCCACCGGCTACAATTCAACCAGCCCTCTCCACGGGCTCCTATTCAACCACCCCTCCATGGGCTACTGTTCATCCAACCCTCCACCTTCTCCTGTTCATCCAGCCCTCCACGGGGTGGTCCTGTTCATCCAGCCCTCCACGGGTTCCTGTTCATCCAGCCCCAACCGGCTCGATCGATCGGGGTCCTGTTCATCCAGAGGCAACACCACGGGGTCTTGTTCATCCACCCCCACCGGGAACTGTTCATCCAAACCCCCCAGCAATGCTCACTGTTCATCCAGAGGCAGCATCGATCAGCTTTAGTTAGCAGCTACTGCAGCAGTAGCGAAGGAATCACTCGAGTTCAGTAACGCGTAGCCTACAGTGCAATCACTCGGGTTCAGTTAGAGCCCAACGCCTCGCTCGGGTTCAGTTAGTACCCAACGCCTCGCACACACGCGCGTACGTGTACGAGAGAAACACACATCGCTTGGCCCCCGACCACCCACCGTAACCGGGAACTCTATCGGCGTTCTGGGAACGGGGGTCCCCAGACGTGCCTGCCTGCGGCCTGTCGCGTGGCTCAAGTGGGGGCCCAGCGCGGCCCATCTTCATCAACATGAGTCTCAAGACCCTCGTGAGGGGCCAAGCCTTGCGAGGCGGATGACGCGGCGCATCCTCAGGCACAGCCTCGTCAGGCTGGCTCGCGAGGAGGCGGAGAGTTCAAGGCGGGGTACCTCGCGAGGTGCCCATGACGCAAGCCATGACGACACGGGGCACCAGGCGGGTGCCAGCGCGCGCAGCATCCCTCTTTCCTCTTTGGTGCAAAGGGGGCAAGCGTATCCGCGGAGTACCGAGGCATCAGGCAAAGGTTGCCACTTCGGTGCAACCAGACCAAGACCAGGAGGACTACGAGACGGAGGTCACCATGGAGCCCAGCGCGGCGTCATCACCAGAGCCTTTGGCAGGCGAAGACTGCTTTTGTCAGGATAGATGTACTCGCTATCCCCCTTCAAATTAGCCCGCCATTGTTGGATCCCTTCCCGCTCAATATTTGGGGAGAGGACCAGGGCCTCTATAAATAGGACTAGCCACCCGCATAGCAAGGGGGTTGGTTCGTTCGGTTCGCAAGTAGAGAGAGAGAGGGAGGGTGACTGAACTCTTCATAGCAGTTCATCGCCACAGCCAAGAACAGACCCTCGCGAGGCTGTTCTTCCTTGTATTGTTCATCCACACCAGCCCCTGGAGGCAATCCATCCACCACACACTAGAGTAGGGTATTACACCACATCGGTGGCCCGAACCAGTATAATCTTGTGTCTTTCGTGCAGCTCTTTTAGTAGTTTAGATCCCATCGAGGCGGAGAGGTTGAAGGCGAGATTTCCGCGTGCACCCTAGTGTTCGAACCTTAAGGGTCTGCCGGAACCCGAAATCCGACATTTGGTGCGCCAGGTAGGGGTGCGCCGGAATTCGTCTTCCACCGCTCCGTGCCCCGTCGCGTCTTCATCGCCATGCCCGGCGACCAGGAGGTCAACCCCGACCCGTGGGCTGCATGGCCCAAATGCGCGGAACCGCTCGCCTCGGGCGACCCCGCGCCCCAGGCAGCTCGCGGTCCGCAGGGCGCTGCGGGCCGCGGGCGACACGGACAGACTTCGGCAACTCTTACGCCGCGGCAGGCTCGGTCGGCAGCAAGGGCCTCCACTCATGCTGCGACAACGACACCATACACCCGCCGGGAGCAGGCGAATTCGAGGGCCGCGCTCACGGTGGCCCGAGAGCTGCTGCGGTGCAGGTTGCTGGAGGGCAGCCACGACGTGCTGCTAGAGCGAGTGGCGGAGCTCCTCGGCTTCGCCGCCTCGGGGGCTCACCCCTTCTCCACCCAGCTCCCATCTCAAGCCCAGAGCGACCTGCACGGGGGCTCCGAGTGCGCCCGCGGGCTTCAAGGCTACTCCGGCGCCAGCTAATCTGTCAGCACCGGACCGGTGGCGGCGCTGCCCCCGCCCCCGGCCCACGAAGGAGAAGGACTCGACGCGACCCGCGGCCCCGGAGGGCGGCTGCATTGCCACCCAGTGGCAGGCATGACAGGTGGGGCCGCATGGCATGCGGGGCGCCACGGCATGGCGTACGGGATGACGGCGACGGAAGAGTATGTGCCCCTCATGATGGACCAAGGACACCCTCACGAGGACGGGCAGGGCTCACTCCTCAGCCCTAGCTGGGGGGACGAGGTGATGGAGGCTGGGCCCTTCAGGCGCTCCAGGACGAGCCCGCTGGCCATGCTAGAGGCAGCGATCACCGGGCGCCGCTAACTCTTCAGGGGCAGGTATATGCTAATCGTGGATCGCAGGAGGTGCAGGTCGCCGCGGCGAGCGGTAGCCCCGCTCCTACAGTCCCTCACCCCGGGAGGAGGGTGCAGGGGGCTGCATGGGAGGGGCCGGGATCCGACATCACCACCGCGGCGTTCGGAGCAAGGCGTTCTCAGGAAGTAGGCCCTCTGCTGGGGAGGTGCCTCAGGGCCTGCCCCTGGCAGAGGACCCGTGGTCGTCGGGGGAACCGCTGGCGACCGCTCTACCCCATCGGGCGGCGTCCTGGGTTCCGGTCGTTGCTGATGGCACTAGAGTGTGGCGCAAGGCGGGGCCCTCGTTTGGCGATATGAAGCAAGGCCAGTACCTGTGAAGAAGGCCCAGTGCCTATGAAGCTCGCTGCCCCGTGACACTCTCACGTAATAATGAGTGGGGTTGTACACGCCCCAGAGTCTCAGGGGTGCCGGCCTCAGTCCCTGGGGCTCCCTCCCACGCCTAGTGGACAGCACTTAGCTCTGCGCTAGTGAGAAGACGTCCAAGACTAGATTAGGTGCCGGACGCGGCCTTTTGTCTGCCTTTTTGTTGCCCTTCCCTTTGGTTGTAGATTTTCTCTCGCTGGATTTAAGTTGGATTCAAATTTGAGATTTGCGTGTGTTTGGGGGAGGGGTGCTTGTTCTCGCTCGAGCTGTTCTCGCGTTCTGGTTGCCGCTTCGTCACAGCTGCCTCCCCTCGCGAGCCCCTCGCGAGCCGGGTCAGGCCAGGCTAGTGCGCAACCCACACTGCCGCTGTTGCTCCCTCTCGGGGGGATTTTCGGGTGCCTGCGGAGGTTGTCCTATCCGGAAAAGGCCCAGAGCCTGTGAAGCAAGGCGAGTGCCCGTGAAGCTCTCGCGCTCGAGGAAAAGGCCCAGAGCCTGTGAAGCAAGGCGAGTGCCTGTGAAGCTCTCGCGCTCGAGGAAAAGGCCCAGAGCCTGTGAAGCAAGGCGAGTGCCTGTGAAGCTCTCGCGCTCGAGGAAAAGGCCAGAGCCTATGAAGCAAGGCAAGTGCCTGTGAAGCTCTCGCGCTCGAGGAAAAGGCCCAGAACCTGTGAAGCAAGGCGAGTGCCTGTGAAGCTCTCGCGCTCGAGGAAAAGGCCCAGAGCCTGTGAAGCAAGGCGAGCGCCTGTGAAGCTCTTGCGCTCGAGGAAAAGGCCCAGAGCCTGTGAAGCAAGGCGACTGCCTGTGAAGCTCTCGCGCTCGAGGAAAAGGCCCAGAGCCTATGAAGCAAGGCGAGTGCTTGTGAAGTCATCGCATACGGGAGAAGGCCCAGGGCCCGTGGAGAAGGCCAACACATGAGGAATTTCTCATCAGCGACAACCTCACATCCTGAGGACCCAGCTAGAAAGCGCCCAAGGTGTCGCGCCGTCCTGCAGGCCGCCTCGGAACCAGCGTGGGACAAAGGTAAACCAGCCCACCGTCAGGCGTGAGCGCAATTTGGTTACTACTGATATGATAGACACAGGTTTTTACATGAGGGGCTTCCCCTCCCAAAATGCTCTCACACACCACCAGGTCAAAAGCCTGAGTTCTATTCATGCAGAGTGAAAAAGACAGGAGCGATACGCTCTCAGTCGGACCAATCCCCCAATGCGTCCCCGGAAGCACCTCCTGAGCCCTCGCCGGAGTCGCCGAGCTCGCCATCGACGCCTGCGTCGCTGCCGGCGGTGTCAGAGCCGCTCGCCACGCCATCCTTGTCAGCACCCACGACCACGTCGCTGTCGTCCGAAGTGAAGACCCTAACGAGGGCGTCCACGTTATCCTCCACCCAGCGCGACAGGTCGTCCCAGACGGCCTGGGGGACTGGGGCGATGACGGCGTCGAAGTCGAAGCGGGGCTTCATGTTCTGAAGATGGCTGAAGACACGGGAGAAGGCACGCTTGAGCAAGGCGCGGCTCCTCTCCTCCACCAACCTGTCGGCCCTAACCGACCGCGCCTCCAGCTGCACCACCACGGCGGTGAAGAACTGCAGGTTACCAGCGTAGTTGATCGTGTGTGGCTCACCGACGGACGCCTCGCAGATGTTGCCCAAGGCCGAGTTGCCCTCTCCCTGAGCGTGGTGAACATTGGGCCATGCGCGTGCTCCAGGAGCCGGCGCTGGCGTATTTCGTCAGCGTTCTGGCGCTCGACGGCCTCGGCCTCTTCCATCCATTGGCGAAGGAGGAGCACCTCGGCTTGAGAGGCGGACAGCTCTTTCTGCGCTGCCTCAAGGGCGGCCCGGGAGGCGTCGGTCAGCCGCATCGCCTCGTCCCGTTGGGTCCTCAGGGCTGCGGTTCTGCCTTCGGCTTCGACCCAGATCATCCCCAGCTTCCCCTCGAACTCACGCTCGAGGGCTTGGCGTGCCATTGCCACCCGACGACAAACCTCCTCCAGGACACGCGCTTCCTGAGCAGCGACGTCGTCCTCCGCCTGCGTCACTAGGCGCTCCCTCGTCTCCAGCCTCTCGTACTCACGGGAGCGTTCGGCAGCCTCCAGCACCAACGCTTCCTCGCGCTTCAGAAGCTCAGCTGGGTCACCGGAGGCCACCTCCATCGATGCGAGGGCTGCCTCGCGCAGCTCCGCTTGCTCCTCCAACGAGTGGCATCGGGCCAGGAGCTCGTGAGCTCACTCCTCCGCCGCCTCTCGCCATCCGTCAGCTCTCCGGGCCTCCTCGATGGCCTACGAGTGGGCCACTCGGGAGACCTCCAGCGACGCCTTCGCTTCTTCATCATCAAGGTCGTGTTGGCGGCGTGCAAGGGCGACGGCAGGCTGCATCTAGCGCCTCCCTGTAGCTAGGTGCAGGCCCTCGGTCTCCAGGTGAGCATCTTCAGCGGCAAGCTCTTCCCCAAGCAGGTCGACCGCGTCGGCCGCTCGTCGAAGGAACCCTTGGCGGAGAGAGCGGCGCTCCCGAGCGTGCTCGAGCACATCTTCCACGTCATCATCCGCCCCAAGCAGGCGCCGGGGCTGCTGGTCATCGTTCCCCCTCCGGGTAGGGGGCTGGGGGCTGGCGACCTCGCAACGGCCGGACGCGCCACATCAGAAGCCCGACCAAGGGCCAGCCCGCCTCCAGACGAGGGGCGTAGGTGGCGCCTCAACCAGTCGCAGCCCAAGGCCAGACGGGAGGTACCCGACAGACTGGCTATCCGTTGAGAAGGCCCGTGAAGGAGAAGCACGGGGAATGAAGGGCCGCGGTGCACCTCAGGACGATCCGCCCCATCAGACGCCCTCACCACGAGGGCAGAGCTGCTTGGAGCACTTGAGGATGGCGGAGGAGGCGAAGCCGAGGGAGGTGGTGCCTCGGCGACTCCCGCGATCTCAGTTCGAAGGGGCCTGCGGAGCAAGAATCAGCGAAAGCAACAAGAGGATCGGGAGTCAGAGAGGAAAAAGACTTACTCGTCAGTGGCGAAGTACTTCCTGCGCTTGAGCACGCGACAAGGCGAGTCAACACCCAGAGCCTCCCTCTTCCTTCGGAGGGCCTCGAAGTCCATGCGGAAGCGGCCCAAGAAAAAGCGCAAGGATCAACCTGCCGCGAGGACGAGGCACCAGGACGACCCGCGTCGGGAGCACCCGCCTGGCGCGTGCCACCAATCACCTCGTCAGAAGCCGGGACCAAAGCCTCCAAGGCCCCAGCCCCGGGCACTGGGAGCGGCTACCTACCACCTTCAGCCGCAGCAGTACGAGCCTCGGGAGCTGTCTCTTCACGAGCGGCATCGGGCGCTGCACCCTCCTCCGGAGCTGCCCCCGCGCGAGCAGCCTCGGGCGCCGCACCCTCCTCAGGAGCCGTCCCCTCCCGAGTGGCGCACAATGCTTCCCCCTCCTCCGGAGCCTCCTCGGCCTCAGGCGCCTCCTGTCTCCCTTCTCCGCCGCTTGAGGAGGAGTCGCCTTGGCCGATTGGGAGGGGAGTCACCCCTATAGGGTTCTCGCGAGGCCCTTGGAGACCGGCGGGGCGCAGCCCCCACTCATCGAAGGCGGGCATCTGCTTCACGAAGTCAGCCTTGCTCTGACAGAGATATAGCAAGGCCCCGCCTTGCTGGATGTTGCCAGGATTGGGTTCCCCGGCCAAAGTCAGGAGCGTCGACTTCAGCGCCGCGGGAGCCAGGTCTTCTTCCTGGAGCCTCATGTCGTCCTCGCGCCCCCGGAAGGCCCACATTCGGCGAGAGTGCCGCTGCAGGGGAGCGACACGGCACAACAGAAACTCCTTCACCACTTTGGGCGCTGTCACGCCGAGTTTCCTCAGGAGCGCGAAGCGGGGCCAGACGAAGACAAGCCGAGGGCTCTTTAGCGTCTCCTGGCCCCAACCCGAATTGGGGAGGGCAGGCGAGGTCGACTCCGATAGCAGGGGGCTGGGCACCCCTGCGTCCACATACAACCACCGCTCGCGGAACCCGGCCGCGGGCTGGGGGAGTTGGAAGTCAATTCCAGATGCCTCGGACACAGGCTCGGCAGCAAAGCTCGCGCATGCCCAGCGCTGGGAAGGATCGACAAGACGCAGCGAGAAGAAGTGGGGGAAAAGCTACAGCCAAAGGGAAAGGCAATGAAAGCAGACAAAAGGCCGCGTCCGGCACCTAATCTAGTCTTGGACGTCTTCTCACCAGCGCGGAGCTAAGTGTTGTCCACTAGGCATGGGAGGGAGCCCCAGGGCCTGAGGCCAGCACCCCTGAGACTCCGGGGCGTGTACAGCCCCACTCATTGTTACGTGAGAGTGTCACGGGGTGGCGAGCTTCACAGGCACCGGGCCTTCTTCACAGGTACTATCCTTGCTTCATATCGCCAGACGAGGGCCCCACCTTGCGCCACACTCTAGTGCCATCAGCAACGACCAGAACCCAGGACGCCGCCCGATGGGGTAGAGCGGTCGCCAGCGGTTCCCCCGACGACCACGGGTCCTCCGCCAGGGGCAGGCCCTGAGGCACCTCCCCAGCAGAGGGCCTACCTCCTGAGAACACCTTGCTCCGAACGCCGCGGTGGTGATGTCGGATCTCGGCCCCTCTCCTGCAGCCCCCTGCGCCCTCCTACCGAGGGGTAGGAGGCTGTGGGAGCGCGGCAGCCGCTTGCCGCGATGACCTGCACCTCCTGCGATCCATGGTTAGCGTATACCTGCTCCTGAAGAATTAGCGGTGCCCGTTAATCGTTGCCTCCAGCGTGACCAGCGGGACCATTCTGGGGCTCCTGGAGAGGCTCAGCTTCCAGTGCCTCATCCCCCCAGCTTGGGCCGAGGAGCGAGCCTTGTCCGTTCTTGTGAGGGTGTCCTTGGTCCATCATGAGGGGCACGTATTCCTCCGTTGCCGTCATCCCGAATGCCATGCCATGATGCCCCGCACACCACGCGGTCCCGCCTGTCACGCCAACCGCGGGGTGGCAACGCGGCCGCTCACTGGGGCCGCGAGTCGCGTCGAGTCCTTCTTCTTCACGGGCCGGGGGCGGGGGCAGCGCCGCCGCCGGTCCGGTGCTGACAGCTTCGCTGGTGTCTGAGTAGCCTTGGAACCCGCGGGCGCGCGTGGAGCCCCCGCGCGGGTCGCCCTGGGCTTGAGATGGGAGCTGGGTGGAGAAGGGGTGAGCCCCCGAGGCGGCGAAGCCCAGGAGCTCCGCCACTCGCTCCAGCAGCACGTCGTGGCCGCGCTCCAGCAGCCTGCACTGCAGCAGTTCTCGGGCCACCGTGAGCGCGGCCCTCGAGTTCGCCTGCTCCCGGCGGGTGTACGGTGTCGTGGTCGCGGCATGATTGGAGGCCCTTGCTGCCGACCGTGCCTTCCGTGGTGTTAGAGTTGCCGAAGTCTGTCCACGTCGCCCGCGGCCCGTAGCGCCCTGCGGACCGCGGGCTGCCTGGGGCGCGGGGTCGCCCGAGGCATGCGGCTCTGCGCGGGCAGGCCACGCAGCCCATGGTTCAGGGTTGCCCTCCTGGTTGCCGGGCATGGTGATGATGACACGACGGGGCACGGAGCGGTGGAGGACGAACTCCGGCGCACCCCTACCTGGCGCGCCAAATGTCGGATTTCAGGTTCCGGCAGACCCTTAAGGTTCGAACACTGGGGTGCGCGCGGAGATTACGCCTTCTACCTCCCCGCATCGCAAAGATCTAAGCTACTCAAAGAACTGCACAAGGGACACAAGATTTATACTGGTTCGGGCCACCGTTGTGGTGTAATACCCTACTCCAGTGTGTGGTTGGTGGATTGCCTCCTGGGGATGATGATGATGAACAATACAAGGAAGAACAACCTTGCGAGGGTCTGTTCTTGACTGGGGCGATGAACTGCTAGGAGGAGTTCAGCCACCCCTCTCTTTCTCTCTCTCTCTCTTACTCTTACTAGCCAACCGAACCAAAAGCTCGAACCCCTTGCTACATGGGCGGCTAGCCCTATTTATAGAGGCCCTGGTCCTCTTCCCAAATATTGAGCGGGAAGGGAGCCAACAATGGCGGGCTAATTTCAAGGGGGACAGGAAGTATCAACTACCCTGACAAAAGCAGTCTTCGCCTGCGCAAAGCTCTGGTGATGACGCCGTCTTTTGCTCCACGGTGACCTCCATCTCGTAGTCCTCCTGGTCTTGGTCTCGTTGCACCGAAACGGCAACCTTTGCCTGATGCCTCGGTACTCCGTGGCTGCGCTCGCCCCCTTTGCACCAAAGAGGAAAGAAGGACGCTGCACGCGCTGGCACCCGCCTAGCGCCCTGAGTCGTCATGGCTTGCGTCATGGGCACCTCGCGATGTACCCCGCCTTGATCTCTCCGCCTCCTCGCGAGCCAGCCTGACGAGGCCATGCCTGAGGGAGCTCTGTGTCGTCCGCCTCGCGAGGCTTGGCCCCTCGCGAGGGTCTTGAGTCTTGTGCTGATGAAGATGGGCCATGCTGGGCCTCTTTCGAGCCACGCCGCGGGCCGCAGGCAGGCAAGTCTGGGGACCCCCGTTCCCAGAATGCCGACAACCACATCCGAATCATAACCCGGACGAGGGCCGACGGGGACGGATATCAAAACCATGGCACTATGTATAACAAACAATGTAAGGGTAAGATAATTATAGGAGTAACTATATATCTAAAGTCACACAAACATGATTTTTTTATGTAAAAAAGATAAAACAAGAGGCTCATCACAAGGTAGTGCCGGTGACAGGACGGTGCGGGCGATCGACGGTGGTTAGGACGGAGACGGGAAGGAACTAAGTAAACCACACCTACATATGCAAACTAAGAGTTATTTTGACCTCAAATTGCATATAAATCAAATACTACCACATATAATTCCTCGCAAAATAAAACCCACAAATCACTATCCTTATAGATCATTGCAAGAGCTAATCTAGCCATGAGAGATGAAAGGACAAACTTGCGGACCTTTGCGATCACTTGGATGGATGGGGTGCCTTCAAATCTTCAAAAATTTTGGCAAAATGGATTGTGAGCTCGAGAGGAAGAGGAAGAAAACAGAGGAGAGGGGAAAGGGGAAGAACAGAGCGCTCGGGCTCGACAAGGGGTTTATGTAGGATGACCTTTAGTACCAATTGGTTATACGAACTGGGACTAAAGGTGCATCTCTAGTCCCGGTTCATATAACCAATCAGTACTAAAGGTTCTGGTGGGGCCCCAGCCTGACACAAGCCTGCCACCACCTCATTACTACCGGTTCGTGGCACGAACATGTACTAATTGTTTGCCACGAACTGGTACTAATGTTCGCCGCCCGCCTAACCCTTGGAACCGGCACTAGTGGTCACATTAGTGCCGGTTCAGCTACAAATCGGGACTGATGTGATTCACATTAGGCCCTTTTTCTACTAGTGGTCGTAGGGGTCCTAAGCTAGGTGTCTTGGAGCGATGTTAACATGGTCACAGGATTGTACTCAGGTTCGGGCTCTCTTGAAGAGATAATACCCTGCGTCCTGCTTTTGATTGTATTGATATGGGTGTAGTACAAAGTACATGTATCTACCACGATATTGTTCTTATGTATATTAGATTGTCTATTGACTAGCCTGGCCTCGGTTTATATATGCACCGTAGGACTATGATATGTCTCCAACGTATCTATAATTTATGAAGTATTAATGCCAATATATTTTCATTCTTGGATGTTTTACAATCATTTTATAGCAACTTTATACATTTTTGGGACTAACTTATTGACCTAGTGCCAGTTGTTGTTTTTTGCTTGTTTTTTACATCGCAGAAAATCAATATCAAATGGAGTCCAAACACCGTGAAACTTTTTGTGGATTTTTATGGGCCAGAAGACTCCCGATGGGCCAAAGCAGCACCTGGGGGGTGCCCCGAGGGGGGCACAACCCACCAGGGCGTGCCAGGGGGCCTTGGCGCGCCCAGGTGGGTTGTGCCCACCTCGGTGGCCTCCCATACCCCTTCTTTGCACTATAAATTCCCAAATATTCCAAAACCCCTCGGGGTTAACCTAAATCAGAAATTCCACCACCGCAGGGCTCCGTAGCCATCGAAAACCAATCTAGACCCGTTCGGGTACCCTACCGGAGGGGGGAATCATCTCCGGTGGCCATCTTCATCATCCCGGCGGCCACCATGATGAGGAGAGAGTAGTCCACCCTTGGGGCTGACAGTTTGTAACAGTAGCTATGTGTTTAATCTCTCTCTCTCTCTCTCTCTCTCTCTCGTGTTCTTGAGATGTCACGATCTTGATGTATCGTGGGCTTTGTTAATATAGTCAGATCATATGGTGTTTTCCCCTCTCTATCTTGTTGATATGAATTGAGTTTTTCCCTTTGAGATCTCGTCGTCATCGGGTCGAATACTTTTATGCATTTGAGAACACTTGATATATGTCTTGCAATTGAATACTCGTGGTGACAATGGGGTACCGTATTGATTCACTTGATATATGTTTTGGCACTCAACTTGCAGATTCCCGCGGTGACATTGGGGTAATCTATGCATAAGGGTTGATGCATGTTCTTGTCCTTGTTTCTCTGGTAGAAATCTTGGGGCACTCTTTTAGTTCTTTGTGTGGATTGAGTATTATGAATATGAATATGCTTTGGTGTTATTCTAGTACGAACTCTAGGATATATCGAACGGAAAAAATAGCTTTGCATTATTTTAGTACGAACTCTTGAATAGATCGAATGGAAAGAATAGCTTTGAGGTGGTTTAGTACCCTACAAACAATTCCTATCTTTTTTTCTCCGCTAATAGTAACCCGGGAGTGATTCTTTGTTACACTTTGAGGGATAATCATATGATCCAACTATGTTAGCATTGTTGAGAGATTGCACTAGCGAAAGTATGGACCCTAGGCCTTGTTTTTAAGCATTGCAATACCGATTTGTGCCCGTTTACTATTTGCTACCTTGCTGTTTTTATTTATTCAGATTATAAAAATATATTTCTTCCATCAATATTATATTTTTATCACCATCTCTTCGCCGAACTAGTGCACCTATACAATTTGCCATTGTATTGGGTGTCTTGGTGACACAAGAGATTTCTTATATTTGGCTGCGGGGTCGTTTGAGAGAGACCATCTTCATCCTACACCTCTCACGGATTGATAAACCTTAGATTATCTACTTGAAGGAAAATTGCTACTGTCCTACAAAACTCTAGGCTTGGAGGCCCAACACGTGTCTACAAGAATAAAGTTGCATAGTAGACATCAAGTTTGTTTCTGGCACCGTTGCCGGGGAGGTGAGTGCATGAAGGTATATGTTTAGATCTTGCAATCAAATATTTTAGTTTCTTGTTTTATCACTAGTTCGGTTTATAAAAGAAAACTACACAAAAAATGGAATTGAGGTTGCATCATAGTATTGATCATCTTTATAATATCTATCTTGAAAATGATGGTTCAGAAAATTGTTCTCAATTGTTAGAAGAAGAAGTCAATAAAATGTTTGGCACAAAATATTTGAATGATGAGCTTGATTGCAATGTTATTAGTATGAATTCTTTGAATATCCATCATGCTAATGATATGCAAAGCCATAAGCTTGCGGATGCTATGTTTGATGAAGATAATATTTTTACTCCCCCAAGTTTTGATGAGAAAAATTATTATAATGATTGCATGCCTCCTATTTATGATGATTATAACGATGAAAGTGGATTCGGAGAAGTCATGACTTTATTTAATGATGAATCCACTATTTTGGAAGAGGATGCAATTGATTATGAGACAAAGTTGCTATCTATGATGATTATGGTGATGACATGTATGCTATAAAGAATAATGATAACCATGAAACTTGTCATCATGATTTTACTTTTCATTCCCATGATAGTTATTTTGTTGAGTTTGCTCCCACTACTATTGATGAGAATAAATTTTCTTATGTGGAGAGTAATAAGTTTCCTATGCTTTTGTGTCGTGAAAGGAATGCTTTATGTGATGGTTATATTGTTGAATTTCTTCATGATGCTACTGAAAATTATTATGAGGGAGGAACTTATGCTTCTAGGAATTGCAATAATATCAAGTTTCCTCTCTATGTGTTGAAAATTTTGAAGTTTTGCTTGTTTCGCCTTCCTATGCTAGTTGATTCTTGTTCCCATAAGTTGTTTACTCACAAAATCCCTATGCATAGGAAGTGGTTTAGACTTAAATGTGCTTGCCATGTGATTCATGATGCTCTCTTTATGTTTCAACTCTTATCTTTTATGCGAGCATCATTGAAATCATCATGCCTAGCTTAAAAGGCATTACAGAAAAGCGCTTGTTGGGAGACAACCCAACACTTATACCTACTGTTTTTGTGTGCTCACATGATTAGGCTACTGTAGTAATCATGTTTTATTGATTTTGTTTCAATAAAGTGCCAAGTAAGACTTTTGGGATGGCTTACGGTGATAGTTGATTTGATCTTGCTGAAAAACAGAAACGTTTGCGCTCAGGAAAACAATTCTCATGTTAACATAAGCGCGATAAAATGTTAATTCTTTTTGTAGAAGATTAATAGACAAATTTCTTAGGTTTTCCTAATTTTTCAGAATTTCTGGACTAGCATAAGTTTGGTTTGAGTGCAGATTACTACAGACTGTTCTGTTTTTGACAGATTCTGTTTTCAATACATATTTTTCTTGTTTTCTAGTTTCTATGGCTCATATTTCTCAATATAAATTGTAAAAATGATATTCTATAGTAGGAATTGTGTGAGAACAATTATGAATCTTGTCTTTGGCACTACCAAAAGATAGAGTTCCATTAAGTTTTGTGTGATGGAAGTTTTCAAGTTTTGGGTGAGATATCGATATGAGGAGAATAAGGAGTCAAGAACCTAAGCTTGGGGATGTACAAGGCACCCCCAAGTAAATAATCAAGGAAGATCCAAGCAACTAAGCTTGGGGATGCCCCGGAAGGAATCCCCTCTTTCGTCTCTAACATTATCGATAACATCACTCGGAGCTATATTTTGATTTGTCACATGATATGTGTTTTGCTTGGAGTGTCAATTTATTTTGTTAGGATTTGCTTGTTCTTATTTAGAACAATTTTTTGCATCTTTTATTTCAATAGAAGTGGCAATGATAGCCTTTGCCATGCTTATTTTGCAAGTATACATGTTGCTGTTTGAAAATAGAAAGTTTACCGATGTTGCAAAAATTCCCTAGAAAAGTTAGAATGTGATAAAATGTTGAAACTTTTTGCATATTAAGATCCTATAAATTTTATATAGTGTGGTAAATTTTTCATAATGTTTGGAGTTTAATAAGTATTGATACTCTTGCATTCTTTACAGACTATACTGTTTTGGCAGATTGATGTTATGATTGCATTGTTTGCATATGATTGCTTGTTTAATGATTCTATTTGAGGACAGGAGTATTAAATATGTAGAGGCATTTAGTATGCAATTTTGAATAATAATTTTAGTGATTTTCTACAGTAGAGAATGATAAGGTTTTTGCATTGGTTTATACTGACTTATCTCACGAGTTCTTGTTGAGTTTTGTGTGTGGATGAAGCTTGTGAGATTTAGGGAAACCATGATATGAGAGGAATTAAGGAGACATAAAGGCTCAAGCTTGGGGATGTTCAAGGCATCCCAAGATAATATTCAAGAAGTCTCAAGCATCTAAGCTTGGGGATGCCCTGGTAGGCATCCCACCTTTCTTCATCAACAATTATCGGTTAGTATCCGTTGAGCCTAAGTTTTTGCTTCTTCACATAATGGGTGCTATCCTTAGAATGTCATTTTATTTTTATTTTTCTTGATGTTTTAATAAAATGCTTAGATCTATAAGTTTTTAATAAAATAGAGTCCTCAAATAGTTGCCAGAGAGGCTAAGTAAGCGGCATTCACATCCCGTCAAAAGCTCTTTTCTATGTCATTTACTCTTGTGCTTCACTTATATCCTACGAGTAAATTGTTGAATAAATTGAATTTCATGAAGTTGAAATCATATCATGCCTACTGGTAGCTTCACATTGGGTTTAGAAAGTGAAATCTTTTGAGGCTTGACAATCACAACATTGCTCATACAAGCAATTCACGAATAATTAGTATAAGGAAGAGAACTTTCACATATAAATACACTATCATGGAAATATTTTGTGATTGTGAGTGCCCGTCAAAATATTATGTGCCAAAAATGTTGACGTTGGACAAGGAAGACAACATAATGGTTTATGTTTGTTCATATTCACATAGAAGTTATATTGTCATAGATCCTTCAACATGTGGTGCTTGCCCCCCATCTTTGCTAGCCAAAATTCTGCACCAAGTAGAGATACTACTGTGCATCCAAAAACCCTTAAACCCAAATCTTATTTTCAAGAGTCCACTATATCTACCTATATGCAGTATTCTTTTTTCCGTTCTAAGCAAATTTGCATGTGCCATCTCTAATTTTCAAAATAAAATTCTCTCTTGTGTGTTTGTTTCGCTCACTGAGCACTGTAGGGTGGCTAATATTTTCCATGCTAGATGTGTTATTCTCAAGATGAGTGTTTATTCACATATCATTGCACAAGAGTAAGGAAAAGGTATTAGGGATGCCTAGTCCCGAAATGCAAAAATGAATTTACTTTATGTTGTCAAATAATAAATTCCTTGGAAAGTGTTGGTATGGAGGGCACCCGTGGATACGGTTAGCCATGGAAAGTGAAAGTATGGTGGGAAAAGGAATAAACTTTATTTTCTGTTCGGGAACCGCCTATGATATTTCTAGCATGGAAAGTGTTGGGAACTCTAAGTCGTTTTCGTTGGTGGGATGGATACACCTCCCAAAATGTTTTTATCTCTCAATTTTCGCTTTGAGCTCTGGCACCTCTAAAAAGCCCTACTTCCCTCTGCGAAGGGCCCATCTTTTACTTTTTAGTATTTAATTTTATGCAAAGAGTCAAAGTTTTTCTCTCTATTCCTTTTTATTTTTCTCTTTTGGAAAGCATCATGTGGTGAGGAAAGATCTAGGCACATATGTCCAATTGAATATGGGTGGCATGAGTTATTATTGTTGACATCACCCTTGAGGTGAATATGTTGGGAGGCAAAACAATAGGCCCCTACCTTTCTATGTGTTCGGTTGAAACGTTTTGCTCATGTGTACGCGGTGAGTGTTAGCAATCATAGAAGACTATATGATGGTTGAGTATGTGGAGCTCTTACTTAAACTCAGTTGAATAAGTTGAATTGCAATTGCTTGGTGACTAAGAACATAGGTTGTTGAGTTTCAAGAGAATTCATTGTTTGAACCTTAACATGTGAATTGGTTGCCACTATAACATGAGAAGTTTCATAAGAAAGAATTGTTGTTATGATGCTAGGAAAAGTGATTGAAATTATCATTGATCAAACTTGTGCACTTTGCTAGCATTCACACTTCATAAATTATTCCTTTTATCATTTACCTACTTGAGGACGAGTAGGAATTAAGCTTGGGGATGCTGATACGTCTCCAACGTATCTAATGTAGGGTGGAACCCTATGTTGCTGATCTTTCACGAGAGGAGGGGATCCCGCGAAGAACACGAAGAACACGAGAGGGAAAAGAGGGAAAACACAAGGGGAAACACAAGAGGAAACACTAAACCAACACTTATAAGTCACACATGTGTAGATCCTCGAGTACATAAGGAAAGATACATGATCCACGGACAACTAAGGACGATACAAGGGTAGCCAGTCTTCTCCGTGAGGAGGTCTTGAGTTCTTCACTAAAAGGGGTCTTGAATCCGCTTGGGGGATCTTCTCCAGTGGAGGCTCAAATCTCCGTGGAGAAGGTAACCAGGTGGATGAGCAAAGCTCTCACACAAACATGAGCTACACCTTTGCTAACCCTAACTAGGAGGAGGTGGGGAAGTATATATAGTGCTAGCCCACGAAGGGGTAAGTGAGAGGGGGGATACATGGGCCCTTGGTCCGATCTCTGTGCACAGGCAGGTGCCGGATGTCCGGGCTGGGGGGCGGAGGTCCGGCGGCTCACGAAGAGCCGGATGTCCGGGCCTCTGGCCGGATGTCCGGGATGGGGTTGCCCGATTCTTCTGCTCTCTGGTTAGCGTGCTCCAGATTTCCGGGCGGAGGGGCCGGATGTCCGAAGCTTCGGGAGGAGCCGGATGTCCGGGGCATGGGGCCGGATGTCCGGGCTATCGGGGTCGCTTCCGGAGCTCTCTAGATAGGAAGGGGATAGATTTCCGGGGGTAGGGCCGGATGTCCGGGCAGGTCCGGATGTCCGGGTTGGGGCCGGATGTTCGGGGCCTGTAGCAGCTGGTTCTTCTTCCTTCTCCTTCCTTCGCTCCCGCGCACACTTGTCCTTGGTCCTTGGGATCTCCTTGGTCCCCTTGGGTGTACCTGAGTATACACAAGGTCCGCGCTTGAAGTAGCATCCATCTCTTACATACGGAAAGGAAGATTCGGAAAGGAGCGAGTTCACCTTGTTTCCAATGGTGTATGCTCGAGTGTACATGGGGATGATCGTAGGATGCTCCACATCATCTCCCCTCCCTTGGGAAAGATCTACCATCGGATCGAAAACCTCATCACCGTGGAAACGGTTGTCATGGACGGACTTGTAGTTGGACGAAGTGGAAGACATGGCAAAATCCAAGTACTCCAAGGTGTCTCCGGAGTGATACACATGCACAAAGAGCAAACACAAACGACACTCGGAAATACAATGGTTAGCGCACACAAAGCGCCCATCATGTAAGAATGAGTCTGTGCGACAAGATTGAGCATGACAAGGTGCATGAAGCTTATCCAAAAGATATGGAATGGTATGCAAAGCATTCATGGGAGCAAAAACATTCATTGTGCACACAAATGTATTGTGAAAGTGATCAATGCAACCACGGTGCAAAATGATGTCATGGAGAGACGGTTTATCAATAGCATGAATATGGCAATGGTGTTGGAAATATGCCCTAGAGGCAATAATAAAATGGTTATTATTGTATTTCCTTGTTCATGATAATTGTCTATTGTTCATGCTATAATTGTATTAGCTGGAAACCGTAATACATGTGTGAATACATAGACCACAACATGTCCCTAGTAAGCCTCTAGTTGACTAGCTCGTTGATCAATAGATGGTCATGGTTTCCTGACCATGGACATTGGATGTCATTGATAACGGGATCACATCATTAGGAGAATGATGTGATGGACAAGACCCAATCCTAAGCGTAGCACAAGATCGTATAGTTCGTCTGCTAAAGCTTTTCTAATGTCAAGTATCATTTCCTTAGACCATGAGATTGTGCAACTCCCGGATACCATAGGAATGCTATGGGTGTACCAAATGTCACAACGTAACTAGGTGGCTATAAAGGTGCACTACGGGTATCTCCGAAAGTGTCTGTTGGGTTGGCACGAATCGAGACTGGGATTTGTCACTCTGTGTAAAATGGTGAGGTATCTCTGGGCACACTCGGTAGGACATCATCATAATGTGCACAATGTGACCAAGGAGTTGATCACGGGATGATGTGTTACAGAACGAGTAAAGAGACTTGCCAGTAACGAGATTGAACAAGGTATTGGGATACCGACGATCGAATCTCGGGCAAGTACTATACTGGTAGACAAAGGGAATTGTGTGCGGGATTGACTAAATCCTTGACATCGTGGTTCATGTGATGAGATCATCGTGGAACATGTGGGAGCCAACATGGGTATCCAGATCCTGTTGTTGGTTATTGACCAGAGAGATGTCTCAGTCATGTCTGCATTATTCCCGAGCCCGTAGGGTCTACACACTTAAGGTTCGATGACGCGGTTACCGAATGACATCACGAGGAGTTCCGGAATGGTTCGACGGTGGAGATTGATATATTGGACGAAGGGTTTTGGAGTCCGGAAGTGTTCCGGTGGTACCGGGTGATGACCAGCATGACCGAAAGGTGTTTCGGGAGCCCCGGCAAGTGTTGGGGGGCTTTATGGGCCAAAGGAAGGGGGCAAACCAGCCCAGTAAGGGGCTGTGCACCCCCCTCACCTATTCCCACGTGACCAGGGGGTTTGGGGTGCCCCATCTAGGGCTCCCACCTCCTGGCTTGGGGGCCATGTCACCCAAGGGGGAGATCCCATCTACCCTGGCCGCCGCCCCCCTAGGGGAAACCCTATGGTGCCTCCCCTTGCCCTTGCCCATATATATAGTGGAGGTTTTGGGGCTGCACAACACACGAGTCTCTCTCTCCCAAGGCGCAGCCCTACCTCTCTCCCTCCTCGTCTCTCGTAGTGCTTGGCGAAGCCCTGCTGGAGTACCGCGCTCCTCCACCATCACCATGCCATCGTGCTACTGCTGGACGGAGTCTTCCGCAACCTCTCCCTCTCTCCTTGCTGGATCAAGGCACGGGAGACATCACCGGGTTGTACGTGTGTTGAACGCGGAGGCGCCGTTGTTCGGCACTTAGATCGGAATCGACCGCGATCTGAATCACTGCGTGTACGACTCCATCAACCCCGTTCTCTTGAACGCTTCCGCTTAGCGATCTACAAGGGTATGTAGATGCACTCTCTTCTCTCTCGTTGCTAGATTACTCCATAGATTGATCTTGGTGATGCGTAGAAAATTTTAAATTTCTGCTACGATCCCTAACAGTGGCATCATGAGCCAGATCTATGCATAGATTCTATGCACGAGTAGAACACAAAGTAGTTGTGGGCGATGACTTGTTCAACTTGCTTGCCGTTACTAGTCTTATATTGATTCGGCGGCATTATGGGATGAAGTGGCCCGGACCAACCTTACACGTACACTTACGTGAGACAGGTTCCACCGACTGGCATGCACTTGATGCATAAGGTGGCTGGCGGGTGTCTGTCTCTCCCACTTTAGTCCAATCGTATTCGATGAAAAGGGTCCTTATGAAGGGTAAATAGCAATTGGCATATCACCGTTGTGGTTTTGCGTAGGTAAGAAACGTTATTGCTAGAAACCCATAACAGCCACGTAAAACATGCAACAACAATTAGAGGAGGTCTAACTTGTTTTTGCAGGGTATGCTATGTGACGTGATATGGCCAAAAGGATGTGATGAATGATATATGTGATGTATGAGATTGATCATGTTCTTTTAATAGGAATCATGACTTGCATGTCGATGATTATGACAACCGGCAGGAGCCATAGGAGTTGTCTTAATTTATTTATGACCTGCGTGTCCATGAAAACGCCATGTAATTACTTTACTTTATTGCTAACTGTTAGCCATAGTAGTAGAAGTAGTAGTTGGCGAGGCAACTTCATGAAGACACGATGATGGAGATGATGATGATGGAGATCATGGTGTCATGCCGATGACGATGGTGTTCATGCCGCGCCTCGAAGATGGAGATCAAAGGCGCAAGATGATATTGGCCATATCATGTCACTTTATGACTTGCATGTGATGTCTGTCATGTTTACATCTTATTTGCTTAGAACGACAGTAGCATAAATAAGATGATCCCTCGCAATAATTTCAAGAAAGTGTTCCCCCTAACCGTGCACCGTTGCTAAGGTCCGTTGTTCCGAAGCACCACGTGATGATCGGGTGTGATAGGTTCTAACGTTCGCATACAACGGGTGTAAGCCATATTTACACACGCAATACACTTAGGTTAACTTGACGAGCCTAGCATGTACAGACATGGCCTCGGAACATGGAAGACCGAAAGGTCGAACATGAGTCGTAGAGTGGATACGATCAACATGAAGATTTTCACCAATGATGACTAGTCCATCTCACGTGATGATCGGACACGGCCTAGTTGACTCGGATCATGTATAACTTAGATGACTAGAGGGATGTCTATCTAAGTGGGAGTTTGATATGGCCGCATGTAATTTAAGTGCGATGATCACTGTTGATACAACAACGTATTCATCTAGTGCTGAATATGCTACAGATGTTTTTCAAGATGAAGATGGATTTGTAGGCATCAAATCTAAGCATGACACAGTTGTACAGATAATGAGCAAGTATGGAGTTATGTTTCTATATTCCTCTAAATCAGGACGTGAAGGAGCACACATGCATGGGTGTGGGTCCAGCCAAAAGTCAATTAGAAGCCATCAAGTTGTGTACTACGTGGATGTGCAAGAGTTTAATTCCTTCTCAAAGGGAATAAATCACGTTAGTTATTTCTTTGGACGGTTACGGCCACCTAAACGACCAAAAGTTACATGCAGATGGAAGTTTATCACGTGGAAGATCATGAGTTTAAATGAGTCTAGGTGGGGGCTGCCATGTTGGAAAAAATAGATCAAGGAGCAATCAAATAAAATAGTCAAACTTTATTTTAGTAGGTCTTTGCATGCTTGCCGAGATGTAAAAGGCAAGTTAGTTTAAATCTAGAAAGAGTCCAGCCTTTAGGAGGTACATGTGCGTGCCTCTTCCAAGTTATTTCTATAAAAAGCGAGGTCCGGTCCATGTAAAAGCAGGTTATTTTGATATGAAATAGAGATGTGTTTTCGAGGGTAGAAACCCGTATCAAGTTTTTAAGGTAACTTTAGAAAACCTCTTTGTTGCGATTTGTTTGTAGAAATTGTTTTGCGCGTGAGGTGTCGTCGTACAGATTGTTTCTCTCGTGCTGAGCCGCAAGGTTCAAACCCTCTACTTCGTGTACATTACGTGCACGGGCGAGAGGTTACTACTGGTGGTGGTGGCGTGTCGTGAAAGATCGGGCCGCAACAATAGATCGGATCTCACAACGAGGTTCGGTTTACATCAGAGTTCATTGAAAATTTGATTAGATGAACTTAATTATCACGAACAAAGTCAAAAGGTCTTTGCAAATTATGTCATAGCTCACGCTTTGGTTCTACTATTTTAGATATGTTCCTAGAGTAAATTTAGTTGAGAGTTGACAGTAGCAATTATGCGGACTGGGTCCATGAACTAAGGATTGTCCTCATTGCTGCATAGAAGGGTTATGTCCTTAATGCACCGCTCAATGTGTTGAACCTCGAGCATCGTCTGTAGATGTTGGGAAACATCTGACATACACGTTTTGATGACTACGTGATATGTCAGTGCGTACTACTAACAGTTTAGAATTGTGGCACCAAAGACGTTTTTGAAACGTCGCAGAACATATGAGATGTTCCAAAGACTGAAATTGGAATTTCAGACTAGTGCCCACGTCAAGAGGTATGAGACCTCTGACAAGTTTCTTAAGCCTGCAAACTAAGGGAGAAAAGCTCAATCATTGAGCATGTGCTCAGATTGTCTGAGTACTACAATCGCTTGAATCGAGTGGGAGTTAATCTTCCAGATGAGATAGTGATAATTCTCCATAGTCACTGCCACCAAGCTATTAGAGCTTAGTGATGAACTATAACATATCAGGGATAGACATGATGATCCTTGAGCAATTCGCGATGTTTGACACCGTGAAAGTAGAAATCAAGTAGCAACATCAATTGTTGATGGTTAGTAAAACCACTAGTTTCAAGAAGGGCAAGGGAAAGAAGGGATACTTCATGAAACGACAAATCAGTTGCTGCTCTAGTGAAGAAACCCAAGGTTGAACCAAACCCGAGACTAAGTGGTTCTATAATGAGGGGAACGGTCACTGAATCAGAACTACCCTAGGTACTCGGTAGATGAGAAGGCTAGCAAGGTCGACAGAAGTATATTGGATATACATTATAATGTGTACTTTACTAGTACTCCTAGTAGCACCAAGGTATTAAAATACTGGTTCAGTTGCTAAGTGTTGGTGACTCGAAATAAAAGGCTACAGAATAAACGAAGACTAGCTGAAGGTGAGATGATGATATGTGTTCGAAGTGTTTCCAAGGTTGGTGTGATCAAGGATCGCATGCTCCCTCTACCATCGATATTGGTGTTAAACCTAAATAATTGTTATTTGGTGTTTGCATAGACATGATTAGATTATGTTTATCGCAATACGGTTATTCATTTAAGGAGAATAATGGTTACTCTATTTATTTGAATAATACCATCAATGGTATTGCACCTAAAATGAATGGTTTATTGAATCTCGATCGTAGTAATACACATGTTCATGCCAAAAGATATAAGATAGTAATAATAGTACCACACACTCATGGCACTGCCATTTGAGTCATGTTGGTATAAAACGCATGAAGAAGCTCCATGTTGATGGATCTTTGGACTCGCTCATTTTAGAAAAGATTGAGACACGCGAACCATGTCTATTGGTAGATATGCATGAAGAAACTCCACGTAGATGGATCGTTTGGACCCACTTGATTTTGAATCACTTAAGACATGCAAATCATACCACAAGGGCAAGATGACTGAAAGGCCTCGTTTTCAGTAAGATGGAACAAGAAAGCAACTTGTTGGAAGTAATACATTTTGATGTGTGCAGTCCAATGAGTGTTGAGGCGTGCAGTGAATATCGTTATGTTCTTACTTCACAGATGATTTGAGTAGATACTGAGTATATTTACTTGATGAAACACAAGTCTGAATTATTGAAAGGTTCAAGTAACTTCAGAGTGAAGTTGAAGATCATCGTGACAAGATGATAAAATGTCTATGATATGATCATAGAGATGAATATCTGAGTTATGAGTTTTGCACACAATTAAGACATTGTGGAAATTGTTTCACAACTAATACCAACACCATGAGTGTGATGGTGTGTCCGAACATCATAACTGCACCCTATTGGATATGGTGCATACCATGATGTCTCTTATCGAATTACCACTATCGTTTATGGGTTAGGCATTAGAGACAACTGCATTCACTTTAATAAGGCACCACACAATTCCGTTGAGACGACACCGTATGAACTATGGTTTAGAGAAACCTAAGCTATCATTTCTTAAAAGTTTGGGGCTGCAACGCTTATGTGAAAAAGTTTTAGGCTGATAAGCTCGAACCCAAAGCGGATAAATGCATCTTCATAGAATACCCGAAAATAGTTGGGTATACCTCCTATTTCAGATCCGGAAGCAAAAGTGATGTTTCTAGAAATGGGTCCTTTCTCGAGGAAAGGTTTATCTTGAAAGAATTGAGTGGGATGACGGTGGATACTTGATGAGGTTATTGAACCGTCACGTCAACTAGTGTGTAGCAGGGCACATGAAGTTGTTCCCGTGGCACCTACACCAATTGAAGTGGAAGCTTATGATAGTGATCATGAAACTTTGGATCAAGTCACTACCAAACCTCATAGGTCAACAAGTTTGTGTACTACTTCAGAGTGGTACGTAATCCTGTCTTGGAAGTCATGTTGCTAGACAACAATGAACCTACGAGCTATGGAGAAGCGATGGTTGGCCCGGATTCTGACGAATGGCTCGAGGCCATAAAATCCGAGAGAGGATCCATGTATAAAACAAAGTATAGACTTTGAAAGAACTACTTGATGGTCGTAAGGCTATTAGGTGTAGATGGATTTTAAAAGGAAGACAGACAATGATGGTAAGTGTCACCATTAAGAAAGCTCGACTTGTCATTAAGATGTTTCCTGACAAGTTCAAGGTGTTGATTACGATGAGACTTTCTCACTCGTAGCAATGCTAAGAGTCTGTTGGAATTATGTTAGTAGTTACTGCATTATTTATGAAATCTTGCAGATAGGATGTCAAAACATTGTTTCCTCGACATTTTTCTTGAGGAAAGGTTGTATGTGATACAACCAGAAGGTTTTGTCAATCCTAAATGATGCTAACAAGTATGCAAAGCTCCAGCAATCCTTCTAAGGAGTGTAGTAAGCATATCGGAGTTGGAGTGTACGCTTTGATGAGATGATCAAAGATTTTGGGTTTATACAAAGTTTATGAGAAACTTGTATTTCCAAAGAAGTGAGTGGGAGCACTATAGAATTTTTGATGAGTATATGTTGTTAACATATTGTTGATCAGAAATGATGTAGAATTTCTGGAAAGCATATAGGGTTATTAGAAAAGTGTTTTTCAATGGATAACCTGGATTAAGCTACTTGAACATTGAGCATCAAGATCTATAAGGATAGATCAAAAAACGCTTCATAGTACTTTCAAATGAATACATACCGTGACAAGATTTTGAAGGAGCTCAAAATAGATCAGCAAAGAAGGAGCTCAAAATACTCAAGACCTGACCACGGCAGAAGAGAGAGAAAGGACGAAGGTCGTCCCCTATGCTTTAGACGTAGGCTCTACAGTATGCTGGGTACCGCACCTGAAGTGTGCCTTGCCATGAGTCAGTCAAGGGGTACAAGAGTGATCCAGGAATGGATCACACGACAGCGGTCGAATTTATCCTTAGTAACTAGTGGACTAAGGAATTTTCTCAATTATGGAGGTGGTAAAAGAGTTCATCGTAAAGGGTTACGTCGATGCAAACTTTGACACTAATCCGGATGACTCTGAGTAGTAAACCGAATTCGTATAGTAGAACAGTTATTTGGAATAGATCCAAGTAGCGCGTGGTAGCTACATCTACAAGATGACATAGAGATTTGTAAAGCACACATGGATCTGAAAGGTTCAGACTCATTGACTAATAAACCTCTCTCACAAGCAAGATATGAACAAACCCCATGGGTGTTGGATTCATTGCAATCACATAGTGATGTGAACTAGATTATTGACTCTAGTGCAAGTGGGAGACTATTGGAAATATGCCCTAGAGGCAATAATAAAATGGTTATTATTGTATTTCCTTGTTCATGATGATTGTCTCTTGTTCATGCTATAATTGTATTAACCGGAAACCGTAATACATGTGTGAATACATAGACCACAACATGTCCCTAGTAAGCCTCTAGTTGACTAGCTCGTTGATCAATAGATGGTCATGGTTTCCTGACCATGGACATTGGATGTCATTGATAACGGGATCATATCATTAGGAGAATGATGTGATGGACAAGACCCAATCCTAAGCGTAGCACAAGATCGTATAGTTCGTCTGCTAAAGCTTTTCTAATGTCAAGTATCATTTCCTTAGACCATGAGATTGTGCAACTCCCGGATACCGTAGGAATGCTTTGGGTGTACCAAACGTCACAACATAACTGGGTGTCTATAAAGGTGCACTATGGGTATCTCCAAAAGTGTCTGTTGGGTTGGCACGAATCGATATTGGGATTTGTCACTCTGTGTAAAACGGAGAGGTATCTCTGGGCCCACTCGGTAGGACATCATCATAATGTGCACAATGTGACCAAGGAGTTGATCACGGGATGATGTGTTACGGAACGAATAAAGAGACTTGCCGGTAACGAGATTGAACAAGGTATTGGGATACCGACGATCGAATCTTGGGCAAGTACTATACCGGTAGACAAAGGGAATTGTATACAGGATTGACTGAATCCTTGACATCGTGGTTCATCCGATGAGACCATCATGGAACATGTGGGAGCCAACATGGGTATCTAGATCCCGCTGTTGGTTATTGACCAGAGAGATGTATCGGTCATGTCTGCATTATTCCCGAGCCCGTAGGGTCTACACACTTAAGGTTCGATGACGCTAGGGTTATAGGGAAAGTATGTATGCGGTTATCGAATGTTGTTCGGAGTCCCCGATGAGATCCTGGACGTCACGAGGAGTTCTGGAATGGTCCGGAGGTGAAGATTGATATATTGGACGAAGGGTTTTGGAGTCTGGAAGTGTTCCGGAGGTACCGGGTGATGACCAGCATGACCGAAAGGTGTTTCGGGAGCCCCGACAAGTGTTGGGGGGCTTCATGGGCCAAGGGAAGGGGGGCAAACCAGCCCAGTAAGGGGCTGTGCGCCCCCTCACCTATTCCCGCATGACCAGGGGGTTTGGGGTGCCCCATCCAGGGTTCCCACCTCCTGGCTTGGGGGCCAAGTCACCCAAGGGGGAGATCCCATCTGCCCTGGCCGCCGCCCCCCTAGGGGAAACCCTAGGGCGCTTCCCCTTGCCCTTGGCCCTATATATAGTGGAGGTTTTGGGGCTGCACAACACACGAGTCTCTCTCTCCCAAGGCGCAGCCCTACCTCTCTCCCTCCTCGTCTCTCGTAGTGGTTGGTGAAGCCCTGCTGGAGTACCGCGCTCCTCCACCATCACCATGCCATCGTGCTGCTGCTGGACGGAGTCTTCCCCAACCTCTCTGAGGGACTCCTGGATTAGGGGGTGTCCGGATGGCCAGACTATACCTTCATCCGGACTCTAGGACTATGAAGATACAAGATTGAAGACTTTGTCCCGTGTCCGGAAGGGACTTTCCTTGGCGTGGAAGGCAAGCTTGGCGATACGGATATTCAGATCTCCTACCATTGTAACCGACTCTATGTAACCCTAACCCTATCCGATGTCTATACAAACCGGAGGGTTTTAGTCCGTAGGACAACATACACATCAACAATCATACCATAGGCTAGCTTCTAGGGTTTAGCCTGTCTGATCCCGTGGTAGATCTACTCTTGTACTACCCATATCATCAATATTAATCAAGCAGGACGTAGGGTTTTACCTCCATCGAGAGGGCCCGAACCTGGGTAAAACTTCATGTCCCTTGCCTCCTGTTACCATCCGGCCTAGACGCACAGTTCGGGACCCCCTACCCGAGATCCACTGGTTTTGACACCGACATTGGTGCTTTCATTGGGAGCTCCTCTGTGTCGTCGCCATCAGGAAGGATGCCTCGCCCTGTCTTTAAAGACGGCACCATTGCTAAGGGAGCTTTGGTTGTCGGCCAAACCCTCCGGCTAGGTGGTTTTCTTATGACCGCCTGTTCGGCTTCTGCGCCGACGATGACCTCTCGAGCCATCGAAAACAATCTTCATGTCAGTTCGGAACTCACCGAGCAGTTAGATTCAATGGAGCTTTCCTCCATAAACGAGCTCTTGGATTGCTTCGCCGCCCTGGGAGTCGCTACGGATTACGACCAGATTGGGCCTAAAACCGATCTGAGAGAGATTAACTCTCCCCAAGTCACCCATCATGTTGTCATGGTAGAGGGACAATGCGGCGACCCTTTGTCTATCTTAAGGACTCGCTACGTCTGGATTCCCGATCCCTCCAAGCCGGATACCCGCGGAGGGGAGGATATCACTCAAGACCTGAACTTAGAGTCAGGCAATGGGCTGGATTCATTGGACAACACCCAGGGATCCAAATTTTGGAGTTCAGAAATTTCTCGGCCTCTGAGCCTCTGACGGGGTGAGGCCTCGAATTTAACTCCAGCCACCCACCCCAACATAAGCGATCTATCCAAAATCAGGAAATTGCCCGACGAAACAGTACATCATTACTGGGCTAGATTCCTCCTGGTTAAGAACAGGCTAAGGGACTGCCGCGAGGAAGACGCAATCTTAATCTTCTGCAATAATTGCACGGACAAGGGAATACTCAACGCCATAAGTCACCGTGATATCACACGCTTCGCTGACTTGGCGTTCATTGTACGAAGGTATTGTGCGATGGAAAGCACCTGGAAAACCAAAATAAAATTTTGGGACAATCCGGCCCTAAATACAAACCCAGTCCGCAATAAAAGGGTGCAACATAACCAGACACCCAGGTCAAATACCAAAAAGCAAAAACCCGCTATAGGGCATGGAACCTTACTGGAAGCATGGCTTAACGGACCCTGTAAAATTCACAGTACAGAGGACGCCACACAAACTCACAGCCTTAGAGCATGTTGGATACTCCGGCAGGTGGCCAAAATTGGCGAAAACCTCCTAATTCCGGAGGCCACAGAAAGCCACCCCAGAGACACCCATACGGTATTAACAGTCTTCGAGACTTTTGCATCAAATAATATGCGAAAAAGGACACTCCGCAGCCTTGCCGAAGTCTACCAAGTAGCAACAATAAACCCATGGAGTGACACGGCTATTACCTTTAACGCTAGTGATGAACCTAAATTCCGAACAGCCCGAGCACCAGCCGCATTGGTCCTTAGCCCAATAGTGGACGGCTTTCGTCTTACCAAGGTACTCATGGACGGCGGCAGTGGATTGAACCTCATTTACGAGGAAACCCTTCAAAAAATGGAAATAGACTGGAACCGCATTGAGCGAAGCAGCACAACCTTTATAGGAATAATCCCTAGTCGGGAAGCGCGCTGTACAGGAAAAATCACACTAGATGTGGTGTTTGGCACGCCGGATAATTACAGGTCCAAAGAGATCACGTTCCATGTGGCTCTGTTCAGCAGCGGTTATCACGCTCTGCTAGGGCGGGAAGCGTTTACAATCTTCCAAGCAATACCCCATTACGGGTACATGAAGCTCAAAATGCCCGGGCCTAACGGGATCATCACTCTCGCTAGTGATCCGGACATAGCACTCCGTGCCGAAAACAAGACAGCCGCACTGAACCTCGAGGCACTATCCGAAGCCCTAGCGGCTGAGGAACTGACTGCGCTGCGCTCTACGTTAAATAGGGACAATGTGGTACTCGACAAAAGATCCAAGTCCACCTCCTTTAAACCGGCGGATGAAATAGTCAAATTCCAAGTCCATCCAACGGACCCAAATAAAACTGCTTCCATCGGGGCACAGTTAAACCCTGATGTAGACGTTGCACTGCGAGAGTTCCTATGAGAAAATCGGGACATTTTCGCCTGCCACCCTTCAGACATGCCAGGAATCCCACGCAGGCTGGCCGGGCATAGCTTAAATATCCAAACAGGATTCAAACATGTCAAACAGGCTCTTCGGCGTTTTTCCGAACCTAAGAGACAGGCTATGGGAGAGGAGCTAGCAAAGCTATTGGAGGCCGGATTCATCAGAGATATAAAACATCTGGACTGGCTAGCAAACCTGGTGATGGTACCAAAGAAGGACAAATCCTGGCGCCTGTGCGTTGATTTTAAAGACCTTAACAAGGCTTGCCCAAAGGATCCCTCCCCCCCGCATTGATCAAATTATCGACGCTACTGCAGGACACGATTCGTTGTGTTTTCTCGAGGCATATTCCGGCTACCATCAAATCAAGATGGCAGAATCTGACCAATCCGCAACAGCATTAATCACACCATACGGCCCATTCTGCTTCAACACAATGCCCTTCGGGCTCAAAAACGCCGGCGCAGCATATCAGCACATGATTCAGACATGTCTCGCAAGCTAGATCGGCAAAACAGTGGAGGCATATGTAGATGATGTGGTCGTCAAAACAAGACATGTTGAATCTCTAGTAGACGACTTGAGGCTCACATTTGATAACCTCCGAACATACGACATCAAGCTCAACCTAGAAAAATGCGTTTTCGGCGTTCCAGCCGAAAAGCTCTTGGGCTTCATTGTATCCGGTAGAGGAATCGAAGCAAATCCAGCCAAGATCCGAGCTCTGTCGCAACTGGATATCCCAAAGGACCTCAAACAAATACAAAAGTTAACCGGATGCGTGGCGGCTCTAAGCCGCTTTATCTCCCGCTTGGGAGAAAAGGCCCTACCCCTTTACCGCCTCCTTCGGTGCACCGAACACTTCGAATGGACGGATGCAGCCACGGCCGGACTCGAGGAGATAAAAGCCATACATGCAACAAACCTAGTCCTGGACGCGCCAAATATTGGCGAACCAATGCTATTGTACATTGTAGCAACACATCAGGTTGTAAGTGCAGTGCTCGTCGTCGAACGAGAAGCGAACGGACACAGATTCCCCCTTCAAAATCCGGTCTATTATGTGTCCACTGTCCTCACTCCTTGCAAATCACGGTACCCGCATTATCAAAAGATCGCATACGCGGTATTCATGGCATCCCGGAAGCTATGACACTACTTTCAAGAGTGTTCAATAACAGTAGCCTCGGAAGTACCACTTAACGATATTATAAACAACCGTGACGCAACGGGACGGATTGCAAAATGGGCCATTGAGCTCCTCCTGTTCGACATAACTTATAAGCCATGGCGAGCCATCAAGTCGCAAGTCTTGGCCGACTTCATCACGGAATGGACGGAGGCCGAACTCCCTAAAGAGTACGACACATATTCAAATTGGATCATGCATTTCGACGGCTCCAAGATGTTGGCCGGATTGGGGGCTGGCGTCGTTTTGATGTCCCCCACAGGAGACATAGTTCAATACGTACTCCAGATAATGTACACGAACTACAACAACGCAACCGAATATGATGCCCTTTTACATGGTCTCCGGATGGCAATATCCATGGGAATTCAATGCCTAGAGGTGCGCGGGGACTCGAACCTCGCAATATCCCAAATAAATGGAGACTTCGATGCCAAGGATCCAAAAATGGCAGCTTACCGCAACGCCATCCTAAAAATGTCAGCTTGGTTTGAGGGGCTTGAATTTCACCCTATAGCCCGGGAAAATAATCAGGCGGCAGATGTCCTGGCACGCATCGGCGCAAAACGCGATGTAGTCCCCCCCAACATCTTCTTGGAAAGGCCGTTCAAGCCATCCGTAGTATGGGAAGGGGAGCCGAACAATAACACCCCGGACCCAACCACACTGCCAGACACCGAACATTCTGACACAATCGGAGGCTCTGCCAATGAAATAACACCTTCAGCCCACGTAATAATGGCCGTCATCGCCCTGTGGACAGAACCATTCCTCGCCTACCTCACTAGGCAGGAACTCCCCGAGGACCAAAATGAGGCACGCTGCATAGTGCGGCGATCCAAAGCCTAGAGAGTCCACGAGGGAGAGCTTTATAAGAAAAGCACTACCGGAGTCCTTCAAAGGTGCATCTCCGAAGAGGAGGGGCGGAACCTCCTGGCTGAAATTCATGCCAGACTGGGCGGTCATCATGCTGCAGCTCGGTCCCTTGTAAGCAAGGCCTTCCGTACATGCTTTTTATTGGCCGACGGCTCGGGCAGACGCTCAGGACTTAGTCCAACGATGCACCGGTTGCCAGCTCTTTGCAAACCAAAGCCATATGCCACCCACCGCCCTCCAAACTATCCCCATTACTTGGCCCTTCGCGGTCTGGGGGCTTGACATGGTTGGACCCCTTAAAGGCGGAACCCACAAGCAAAAATACTTACTGGTCATGGTGGATAAATTCACCAAATGGATAGAAGCCAAGCCTGTTAAGACGGCCGAATCCGGACCAGTGATAGACTTTATATCCGGGGTCGTACACCGTTACGGCGTTCCCCACAGCATCATCACTGATTACGGCACGAACTTCATGGCCGACGAGGTAAAACTCTAGTGCAAAAACATGGGCATCAAGCTTGACTATGCTTCCGTCTATCACCCACAAACTAGTGGCCAGGTCAAACGTGCAAATGGTCTTATCATGAGCGGCATTAAACCCATATTAGTGCGGTCCCTCAAGGAATCTAACACACACTGGGTAGAGGAGCTCGACTCCGTACTCTGGGGGCTGTGGACCACACCGAATCGCACCACCGGATACACACCATTCTTTATGGTCTACGGCGTAGAGGCAGTTTTGCCCCGCGACATAATTCATGACTCACTGTCACATCCCTAGTTATGGTATGGTCCTAGGCTTGCTTTGTGCATCATGTTTATATTTCAAATGAAATTGAAATGGGGAAGTTGCAAACCCTAGCACCAAAGCAATTCAGATAGGTTCAAACTAAAAGTGGAATTTCAATGAACCCAAAATGCTTTTCAAAAATGTTCATGGTCTTTGGAAAATGTTGGGAACAACAACCAGAGGTGATGCACATTTTTCCTTCCCATTTTGGATTTTTGAATCAATGCTTAAATATTTGAATTGGAGCTGTTTAAATTATATAAATATTTTTAATAGCTCCAAAAATGTTGGGAATTGGTGAGGGCCTCTAGAATATTATATCTAGATGCCACAATTATTTTCAACATTTATGGAAATGTTTTAACATTTCTTTTAAATACAAAACAAATGTCAGAAATAGAAAAAGAAAAACAGAAGAGGAAAAAGGGCTTACCTGCCCTTACCTGGCGGCCCAGCTGGCCAGCCCACCTGGCGGCCCAGCCCATCAGGGGCAGGGAGGTCTTCCTCCTCCCGCCAGGAGGACGCCGGGCGCGTGGCCGACGCGCGCCGGCGCACGCCAGGCCACCTCCTGCTTCCCGCCGCTGCCACGACGCCCTGGCCCTTCCCTCGCGATGCCACGCATCCCCCTCGGCCCTCTCTCACTTCTCCCCAGCTCTCTCCTCTCCTCTCCCTCGCTTTCTCGCTCACGGCCGAGCGCTGCTGTCGCCGCCGTTTGCCATTGCCGCGACCACTGCCTCCCCCTCGTCCCTTGCTACTGTCCAGGAGCACCGCCGCCCTCGACTACGCCTCCTCGTCGAGCTGGACGACGCCAGGAGCACTGCAGCATCGCCACCGCCATCATCCCCTTCGTCGGAGCCGCGGATCGCCGCTGCTAAATTCACCGCCGACTGGTCCTCCCCGAGCCCGCTGACCATCCCGTCGCCTCCGCTGTGAGCTTCCGCGCCGAACCCCTCTCCCCCTATTCGCGTTTGCACTGCCTAGGCCTCAGTTCCACCTTGGCCAAGAGCTCCGCTCCGCCGTCCATGTCGCCGCCGTGGCCACAGCTGCCATAGCTCGCAACCGAGCTCACCGCCGTGCTCAATGCCCTCCTGCGCGTCGTTTGCACCCAATCGCAGCCCCCCTAGTGCCCTGTAGCGCTGAACCCGCTGTTCCCGTAGCTCCGGTCGCTGTGGATGACCTCGCCGCGGTCGTCTCCGGCCACCCCATGGCCTCCCGCGTGTCCCACTGGATGCGCGAGAGCCTGGGCGTCGCGTAGGTGGCCTCCGCCGCCTAAATGGTCGCCGGAGGGCGAATTCCAAGGCCCTCCGCCGCGTCTGGCTCGCCGGCGTCAAGCCGCCGGTGGTTTTGACCCCCACGGCCCCGTTGACCTCTCCCTCTCTCTCAGTGACATGTGGGCCCGGCCCTATTAAGTTTTAATTAGGATTAGTTTAACGACTAATTAATCCCTGTTTAACTAATCCCTGACGCTGACAGTGGGCCCTGGCATCCTAATCCTTTAATTAGATTAGTTTAATAACCTCTGTCAACTAACTAAGTCACTGACGTGTGGACGCCACACGTCAGGTTTGACTCGGACAACTCCGTTGACCGCTGACGCAACGCTGACGTCATGCTGATGCAATATCTGTTTTTCTGGATTTTAAATAATTCAGAGAAATTCCAGAAATAGTTAAAACTTCAAAAAATCATAGTAATTCAATCGTAACTCCAAATCAAATAAATTATATATGAAAAATTATCAAAAAAATGCAAGGAATCCATTTATGCTAATTTCATGCATGAAAAACCAACTTATACCTACTGTATAAGTGAAAACGTAATAATGGCATGTTATATACTTAAATTAGGGTTTGCATATGAACCCTTGGTTCATATGGACTTCAACCAAATTGATGCTAGATGCATTAGGGCAAATCATAGCATTTTTGAATGTTATCTTCATGCATCATATTGTTGCATATGGTTGTTTATTGATTGCCGGCACCGTTCCCTCTCGATAGGTTCTACTCCGGAAGGTGTCCCGAGTACCTGTCTGAGGAGCAGTGCTTCTTCGTGGATCTATCAGGCAAGCAAACCCCCTTGAGCATCCCGATAAAGTCCCACTCTCTCGCTCCTGCTCCTTTTACTGCATTAGGACAACAACGATTCAAACTGCTACTTTCTGCTGCGGTAGCTGAACCCATTCCTCTGCATGACCTGTCATTGCCACAGTAAATAGTTGAAACCCACTAGCATGAGTAGGAGTTGCTTGAGCCTTGATGTGCCTGCTCATCCATGCTTGTTTTCTTTATGCCAGCTATGCTTAGAGTTGTGTCAGGTCTGATTCATCGGGAATGAATCGGAGTGGTGAACATGTCCTACCGGTAAAGGCTAAGTGTGTGAACACGTTTTGGTAAAGGTAGCGATGAGAGGCCATGTAGGAGTACATGGTGGGTTGTCTCATTGGAACCGTCCTTAAGCACTGAGTTCTGTGTATGTTATCCAAGTCTAGTTACTACCACACATTGGGTTCCGGTTATCCGGCCCCTCTCGACTTATTAACCCACTTGATCTTTGTCCAGGAGTTGCAACTAGTTTCTGGCGTTTGTAGGTAGTGCTACTTGTCTACCAGGTGGTGTCCGACGGGACGGGCTTGGGACAGACTAGGCATTGTGGCACGGTGTACCAAGTGGCACCCGGGTGGTGGGCTTGGGAACCCTGCACACATCGTTTGGGGCCGTGAGCGACACCCCGGCCAGATCTCCTTCCGGATGGAACCCGAATAGGCGATAAACCTGGACGAGAGACTTGTGTGGTTAGTCAGGTCGTGGCCGACACCCTCGCCCGGCTTCCGCTTGAAGGTTGCCGAGGTACATGACGTGTACGGGGCTATAAGTGGCGAGAGCGTGTGTGAAGAAGTACACCCCTGCAGGGTCATTATTAACTATTCGAATAGCCGTTTTCCTCGGATATGGAAACTTGGAGGACTTATATAGTACATAGATAACTTGAAGTGGATACTCTAAAATACGCAAGGTAAGCGTGAGTGCTATGGATGGCCTTCTCGTAGGGAGACGGGAACGGATCCATAGTGGAGTATTGATATGGTGAAGTTGTGGACTCGTGTGCGTCTTCTCACCTCAAAGAAGTTTCTGTTACCCGTAGTATAGATTAGCCATTGAGTCAAAGCTGGCTTGCTGCTGTTAAACTCCACCCCCCCTTTGTTGATAATGATGCATATGTAGATAGTTCTGAAGTAAGACTTGCTGAGTACCTTTGTACTCACGTTTGCTTATTTATGTTTTGCAGTTGGTTACACTAGTGGCTTCGACGAGTAGCTTGTATCCCAGCTACGATCTTGTACCCTTGGGAGGGTCATGTTAGTCAGGCTTCTTAGTCTTTTTCTTTGGTAGTTGTCTGTACTCAGACATGTAATGCTTCCGCTTGTTGCTTGTATGCTCTGAATGATGGGTCATGTGACCCCTGTTTGTATTTATGCTATGTGGCTCTTCTGGGCCCTTACCTATATGAGTTTGAGTTATGTTGTGATGCCATGATGTACCGCACATACATGCATGTTATGCGTACGTGTAACGTGTATTGCTATGTGTGGGATCCGACAATCTAGTTGTTTATCCTTCGCAGCCTTTCTTATGGGGAAATGTAGTCTAGTGTTCCTCGAGCCATAGTAGTCTGCTACAGCCCGGTTCAACGGAGTCCTGCTAGCCCAGTACTACTGTTCAGGACACTTGACTGGCCGGCATGTGTTTCACTTCGTCCCTATGTCTGTCCCTTCGGGGAAATGTCACATGGTGATCTCCGGAGCCCTGCCTAGCCTGCTACAGCCCGGGATCCCCGGAGTCCTGTTAGCCCAGTGCTACAACCCGGAATCACTCGTTGATGACCGACATGTTCGATGCGATTCATGTATGCCTGTCTCCGTAGGTCCGTGCCGCTTTGGGTTCACGACTAGCCATGTCGGCCCGGGTTCTTTGTCATATGGATGCTAGCAACACTATCATATACGTGAGCCAAAATGCGCAAACGGTCCCGGGCCAGGTAAGGTGGCACCCGTGGGGATACCGTGCGTGAGGCCGCAAAGTGATATGAAGTGTTACATGCTAGATCGGTGTGACTTGGGATCGGGGTCCCGACAGACTTGGTATCAGAGCCTGACTGCCTGTAGGATTACCAAGCCAAACTGGTCGAAGTTGAGTCTAGAAATGCTTTAGTTACATAAGGGAATTGATTGTGGAAGGGAACGTAAGGCTCTTTTTACTCCTTTACCTCATGTCATTCTTTCTGAATCAGCCTCTTCTTTTCTACGAGGGTTAAGGCCTAGGCTTCTCCTCTATCTCTCAGGATGACGTGTTACTAAACCGTAAAGTCTTAGGATTGCTGGGTTGTGTCTCAATACAGTTCTACTACTTCTGTGTGTCCTCAGTTTGACCCAGAACCTTGATATTATGATGCTGATTGATTATGCTATTCCTTTGATGAATGCCTCAAAAATCCTTTTGAGCATTTACAGCCGTTATGCTGCCGAAATTGTCCCAAGATTTCAAGACTTTCCAATGCTTTTGCATTACTTTCCGCATCCCTATGTCGATGCTAATTCCATCCTTGTTTCCTTGGTTTCTGTGTCAGGATGTCATCTGCTAACCGAGTTTCAGTTGCTCATAGCAAGAACCATGGAGATGGTAGGGACGAGGATCCTCCTGACCAACCTTTGGTGGCAGAGTTCTTGTTAGCATCCGAGAGGAACAAGAGTGAGACTAACCGCTTGCTGGCACAGATTGAGCAGAACACCGCACATCAGCGTAAGAAGTTGGTTTCCATCACCGACTTCATTAGTCTGAAACCACCCACCTTCCATCATTCCATTGAGCCACTTGATGCGGATGACTGGCTCCGAAGCATCACTCACAAGTTGCATTCTGCGAACGTCGTTGAAAGTGACAAGGTCACCTATGCTACTTATCACTTGGAAGGACCTGCTAGTATTTGGTGGCAGAGCTATGAGGCTATGCTTCCAGCTGGTCAGATTCCTACCTGGAGAGATTTCACCGAGGTTTTTCGTGAGCACCACATTCCTCAGGCTCTCTTTGACCGCAAGAGGGAAGAGTTCTGTAATTTTACCCAGGGTAAGCTGCTTGTTGATGCTTACAGTAGGGAGTTTGGAAACCTCGCCCGCTATGCTACAGAAGAAGTGTCCACGGACGCTAAGAAGCAGGCTAGGTTCCGGAAGGGTCTCCACCCTAAGTTGCGTCGTGATCTCCACCCGCATCATTGTGATACTTTCCAGGCTCTTGTGAACAAGGCCATTAATGCAGAGACAGCTCAACTCACTTACGAGGAGTCTCGTAAGCACAACCGTGATCTGGGTTCTTCCTCCCGCTCTAGCTCTCAGAAGCGACGGATTTGGATTCCGAACTCGGCTCTTCCACCTCGATATGCACCGAGGCCATCCTATGTGGCGCCTCACCCAACTCAGCAACATGCTCCACTCAGGCCTACTAGTGGACCACTTGCCAACGTAGGTCCATGTCCTACCTCAGGAACTTGCTTTACCTGCGGAGAACCAGGACACTATGCACGTGACTGCCCTCAGTCCAGTTATGCTCCACCCCAGTCTGAGAGGTCTGTTGGCCGTGAAAAGCCATCAATCAAGATGATCAGTACCAAGCCAGCCTCCATTGAACGAGCATGTGTGCACCATGTCTCAGCTTCAGAAGTTCAAGATGATTCCGATGTCGTACTGGGTACACTTCTTGTCAATTGTCACCCAGCTTCAGTTCTGTTTGATACCGGAGCATCCCACTCCTTCATATCTGAAGGTTACGCTCGGATGCACGACATGTCATTTTGTGATATGCCAACTCCATTAATAATCCAGACTCCTAGTTCCAAATGGCAAACCTCCAAGGTAAGCCATGGTAATGAAATCCTTGTTGATAGACTGGTTTTCCTTGCTTCTTTGATATCTCTCAAGTCCTCAGATATTAACATCATCTTGGGTATGGACTGGATGACAGCTCATCATGCCAAGATCGATTGTTACACCAGATCTGTTCAACTTACACATCCATCTGGCAAATTAGTCACTGTCTCCACTAGAGTTGCAAGGCGTCAACTCTATTCTCTTAATGCCAGCCCTCTTCCAGACATTGAAGATATTCCGGTAGTCCGTGACTTCCCGGATCTCTTTCCAGAAGAACTGCCAGGTGTCCCACCTGACAGAGATGTAGAGTTTGTCATAGAACTTATCCCAGGAACTGTTCCAATCTCTAGAAGACCATACAAGATGGCACCTTTGGAGTTAGCCGAGCTTAAGCAACAACTTGATGAGTCCTTGCAAAAGGGTTTCATCCGTCCCAGTTCTTCTCCCTGGGCTTGCCCCGTTCTCTTTGTCAAGAAGAAGGATGGTACGGACCGGATGGTTGTAGATTATCGTCCCGTTAATTTGGTCACGATAAAGAACAAGTATCCGCTCCCCAGGATCAACGACCTGTATGATCAGCTCGCTGGATCCTCAGTCTTTTCCAAGATGGATTTGAGGTTAGGCTACCACCAAATCAAGATCAGAAACGGGGACATCCCCAAAACGGCCTTTGTCACTCGTTATGGTCAATACGAGTACACCGTGATGTCTTTCGGCCTAACCAATGCTCCAGCTACTTTCTCCCGCTTGATGAACTCGATCTTTATGGAGTACTTAGATAAGTTCGTCGTGGTTTATCTCGATGATATCCTTATATACTCGAAGAACGAGGAAGAGCATGCCGAACATCTTAGACTTGTGCTAGAAAAACTCAGAGAGCATCGTCTATATGCCAAGTTCTCCAAGTGTGAATTTTGGTTGCCAGAAGTAACCTATTTAGGCCACGTGATCTCCGGTAAGGGCATTGCTGTAAATCCCGAGAGAGTCAAAGCCGTTCTCGTTTGGACTCCACCCGAAACAGTCAAACAAGTTAGGAGTTTCCTTGGTCTAGCTAGTTATTGTCGCCGCTTCGTTGAGAACTTCTCCAAAGTAGCCAAACCCCTCACGGAGCTTCTCAAGAAAGATAAAAGGTTTGAGTGGACCCCACAGTGTGAGCACAGTTTTCAGGAACTGAAAAGACGCCTGACTTCTGCGCCCATACTAGTGCCACCGGATTTCACTAAAGACTTTGTTATCTATTGCGATGCTTCGCGTCAAGGACTAGGTTGCATTCTTATGCAGGATCGTCATGTGATTGCCTATGCATCTCGACAGTTGCATCCACATGAGGAAAATTATCCTACACATGATCTGGAGCTTGCAGTCATAGTCTATGCACTTAAGACCTGGCGACATTACCTTCTTGGTAACCGTTGCGAAATCTACACCGACCATCAGAGTCTCAAGTATTTCTTCACCCAACCGGATCTGAATCTCAGACAGAGACGTTGGTTGGAGTTGATCTCGGATTACGACTTAGGAATCACCTACACCCCAGGCAAAGCCAATGTCATGGCTGATGCTTTAAGCCGCAAATCCTATTGCAACAACCTCATGTTGCAACATTGTCAACCGCCCCTCCATGAGGAATTCTGTAAGCTTAACCTTCACATAGCTCCTCATGGTTTCCTTTCTACCTTGGTGGCGAAACCTACCCTTACGGATCAGATCGTAGAGGCTCAGAAGCATGATACGGGAATCTCCCGGATCAAGAAGAATATTTCCAAGGGAGTTGTTGGTTGTTTCTCTATGGATGAACGAGGTGTTGTTTACTTTGGTAACCATTTGGTGGTTCCCAAATGTCAACAGATGCAGCAACTGATCCTTAAGGAGGCCCATGAATCCCCTCTCACGATTCATCCCGGTAGTACAAAGATGTATCAGGACCTACGCCAGAGGTTCTGGTGGACTAGGATGAAGAGAGAAATCGCTCAGTATATTGCCAACTGTGACGTTTGTCGTCGCGTTAAGGCAGAGCATCAAAGACCTGCTGGCACCCTTCAACCTTTAGCTATTCCTGAGTGGAAATGGGACAAAGTTGGTATGGACTTCGTCACCGGCTTTCCCAGGACCAAGAAAGGAAATAATGCTATCTTCGTAGTCATCGATCGTCTTTCCAAAGTGGCTCACTTCCTACCTGTTCGAGAGAGTATCACTGCTAGTCAGCTCGCTGACTTATATATCTCCCGAATAGTGTCACTCCATGGTGTTCCACTAGAGATCAATTCAGACCGTGGCAGTCTTTTCACCTCTCATTTCTGGGAAAGTTTTCAAACTGCCATGGGCACCCATCTTTCTTTCAGTACCGCTTTCCACCCTCAATCAAGTGGTCAGGTGGAAAGGGTCAACCAAATTCTCGAAGACATGCTTAGAGCTTGCGTTATCTCATTCGGTATGGATTGGGAGAAATGTCTTCCCTTTGCCGAGTTTGCTTATAACAATAGCTACCAATCCAGTCTTAAGAAAGCACCCTTCGAGATCCTGTATGGACGAAGATGTCGAACACCTTTGAACTGGTCAAAAACCGGCGAAAGACAATTCTTTGGACCGGATATGATCCAGGAGGCAGAAGAGCAAGTTCGCATCATTCGTGAGAATTTGAAAACAGCCCAATCTCATCAAAAGAGCCAGTATGACCGTCGTCATAAGGAAGTGGCTTATGAAGTTGGCGACAAGGCTTACCTTCGGGTTACCCCTTTGAAGGGTACCCATCATTTCGGTATCAAGGGCAAGTTGGCTCCTCGTTACATCGGTCCTTTTCGCATTCTCGCTAAACAAGGAGAGGTTGCCTACCAGTTGGAACTACCCCCACATCTTTCTCGAGTTCATGATGTTTTCCACGTCTCTCAACTCAGGCGTTGCTTCTCGGATCCCATCCGCGGAGTGGACCACGAAACGCTTGATCTCCAAGATAACCTCACTTATCGAGAGTACCCCATTCACATTCTGGATCAAGCAGAGCGTGTCACTCGACGTCATAACATCAAGTTTCTCAAGGTTCAGTGGTCTCATCATTCTGAGAGAGAAGCCACTTGGGAGCGTGAAGATCGTTTTCGACTTGAGTACCCTGCTTTCTTTCCGCCAACTCCTGAATCTCGGGACGAGATTTCTTCGAGTGGGGGCGAGTTGTCACATCCCTAGTTATGGTATGGTCCTAGGCTTGCTTTGTGCATCATGTTTATATTTCAAATGAAATTGAAATGGGGAAGTTGCAAACCCTAGCACCAAAGCAATTCAGATAGGTTCAAACTAAAAGTGGAATTTCAATGAACCCAAAATGCTTTTCAAAAATGTTCATGGTCTTTGGAAAATGTTGGGAACAACAACCAGAGGTGATGCACATTTTTCCTTCCCATTTTGGATTTTTGAATCAATGCTTAAATATTTGAATTGGAGCTGTTTAAATTATATAAATATTTTTAATAGCTCCAAAAATGTTGGGAATTGGTGAGGGCCTCTAGAATATTATATCTAGATGCCACAATTATTTTCAACATTTATGGAAATGTTTTAACATTTCTTTTAAATACAAAACAAATGTCAGAAATAGAAAAAGAAAAACAGAAGAGGAAAAAGGGCTTACCTGCCCTTACCTGGCGGCCCAGCTGGCCAGCCCACCTGGCGGCCCAGCCCATCAGGGGCAGGGAGGTCTTCCTCCTCCCGCCAGGAGGACGCCGGGCGCGTGGCCGACGCGCGCCAGCGCACGCCAGGCCACCTCCTGCTTCCCGCCGCTGCCACGACGCCCTGGCCCTTCCCTCGCGATGCCACGCATCCCCCTCGGCCCTCTCTCACTTCTCCCCAGCTCTCTCCTCTCCTCTCCCTCGCTTTCTCGCTCACGGCCGAGCGCTGCTGTCGCCGCCGTTTGCCATTGCCGCGACCACTGCCTCCCCCTCGTCCCTTGCTACTGTCCAGGAGCACCGCCGCCCTCGACTACGCCTCCTCGTCGAGCTGGACGACGCCAGGAGCACTGCAGCATCGCCACCGCCATCATCCCCTTCGTCGGAGCCGCGGATCGCCGCTGCTAAATTCACCGCCGACTGGTCCTCCCCGAGCCCGCTGACCATCCCGTCGCCTCCGCTGTGAGCTTCCGCGCCGAACCCCTCTCCCCATATTCGCGTTTGCACTGCCTAGGCCTCAGTTCCACCTTGGCCAAGAGCTCCGCTCCGCCGTCCATGTCGCCGCCGTGGCCACAGCTGCCATAGCTCGCAACCGAGCTCACCGCCGTGCTCAATGCCCTCCTGCGCGTCGTTTGCACCCAATCGCAGCCCCCCTAGTGCCCTGTAGCGCTGAACCCGCTGTTCCCGTAGCTCCGGTCGCCGTGGATGACCTCGCCGCGGTCGTCTCCGGCCACCCCATGGCCTCCCGCGTGTCCCACTGGATGCGCGAGAGCCTGGGCGTCGCGTAGGTGGCCTCCGCCGCCTAAATGGTCGCCGGAGGGCGAATTCCATGGCCCTCCGCCGCGTCTGGCTCGCCGGCGTCAAGCCGCCGGTGGTTTTGACCCCCACGGCCCCGTTGACCTCTCCCTCTCTCTCAGTGACATGTGGGCACGGCCCTATTAAGTTTTAATTAGGATTAGTTTAACGACTAATTAATCCCTGTTTAACTAATCCCTGACGCTGACAGTGGGCCCTGGCATCCTAATCCTTTAATTAGATTAGTTTAATAACCTCTGTCAACTAACTAAGTCACTGACGTGTGGACCCCACACGTCAGGTTTGACTCGGACAACTCCGTTGACCACTGACGCAATGCTGACGTCATGCTGATGCAATATCTGTTTTTTTGGATTTTAAATAATTCAGAGAAATTCCAGAAATAGTTAAAACTTCAAAAAATCATAGTAATTCAACCGTAACTCCAAATCAAATAAATTATATATGAAAAATTATCAGCAAAATGCAAGGAATCCATTTATGCTAATTTCATGCATGAAAAACCAACTTATACCTACTGTATAAGTGAAAACGTAATAATGGCATGTTATATACTTAAATTAGGGTTTGCATATGAACCCTTGGTTCATATGGACTTCAACCAAATTGATGCTAGATGCATTAGGGCAAATCATAGCATTTTTGAATGTTATCTTCATGCATCATATTGTTGCATATGGTTGTTTATTGATTGCCGGCACCGTTCCCTCTCGATAGGTTCTACTCCGGAAGGTGTCCCGAGTACCTGTCTGAGGAGCAGTGCTTCTTCGTGGATCTATCAGGCAAGCAAACCCCCTTGAGCATCCCGATAAAGTCCCACTCTCTCGCTCCTGCTCCTTTTACTGCGTTAGGACAACAACGATTCAAACTGCTACTTTCTGCTGCGGTAGCTGAACCCATTCCTCTGCATGACCTGTCATTGCCACAGTAAATAGTTGAAACCCACTAGCATGAGTAGGAGTTGCTTGAGCCTTGATGTGCCTGCTCATCCATGCTTGTTTTCTTTATGCCAGCTATGCTTAGAGTTGTGTCAGGTCTGATTCATCGGGAATGAATCGGAGTGGTGAACATGTCCTACCGGTAAAGGCTAAGTGTGTGAACACGTTTTGGTAAAGGTAGCGATGAGAGGCCATGTAGGAGTACATGGTGGGTTGTCTCATTGGAACCGTCCTTAAGCACTGAGTTCTGTGTATGTTATCCAAGTCCAGTTACTACCACACATTGGGTTCTGGTTATCCGGCCCCTCTCGACTTATTAACCCACTTGATCTCTGTCCAGGAGTTGCAACTAGTTTCTGGCGTTTGTAGGTAGTGCTACTTGTCTACCAGGTGGTGTCCGATGGGACGGGCTTGGGACAGACTAGGCATTGTGGCACGGTGTACCAAGTGGCACCCGGGTGGTGGGCTTGGGAACCCTGCAAACATCGTTTGGGGCCGTGAGCGACACCCCGGCCGGATCTCCTTGCGGATGGAACCCGAATAGGCGATAAACCTGGACGAGAGACTTGTGTGGTTAGTCAGGTCGTGGCCGACACGCCCGCCCGGCTTCCGCTTGAAGGTTGCCGAGGTACATGACGTGTACGGGGCTATAAGTGGCGAGAGCGTGTGTGAAGAAGTACACCCCTGCAGGGTCATTATTAACTATTCGAATAGCCGTTTTCCTCGGATATGGAAACTTGGAGGACTTATATAGTACATAGATAACTTGAAGTGGATACTCTAAAATACGCAAGGTAAGCGTGAGTGCTATGGATGGCCTTCTCGTAGGGAGACGGGAACGGATCCATAGTGGAGTATTGATATGGTGAAGTTGTGGACTCGTGTGCGTCTTCTCACCTCAAAGAAGTTTCTGTTACCCGTAGTATAGATTAGCCATTGAGTCAAAGCTGGCTTGCTGCTGTTAAACTCCACCCCCCCTTTGTTGATAATGATGCATATGTAGATAGTTCTGAAGTAAGACTTGCTGAGTACCTTTGTACTCACGTTTGCTTATTTATGTTTTGCAGTTGGTTACACTAGTGGCTTCGACGAGTAGCTTGTATCCCAGCTACGATCTTGTACCCTTGGGAGGGTCATGTTAGTCAGGCTTCTTAGTCTTTTTCTTTGGTAGTTGTCTGTACTCAGACATGTAATGCTTCCGCTTGTTGCTTGTATGCTCTGAATGATGGGTCATGTGACCCCTGTTTGTATTTATGCTATGTGGCTCTTCTGGGCCCTTACCTATATGAGTTTGAGTTATGTTGTGATGCCATGATGTACCGCACATACATGCATGTTATGCGTACGTGTAACGTGTATTGCTATGTGTGGGATCCGACAATCTAGTTGTTTATCCTTCGCAGCCTTTCTTATGGGGAAATGTAGTCTAGTGTTCCTCGAGCCATAGTAGTCTGCTACAGCCCGGTTCAACGGAGTCCTGCTAGCCCAGTACTACTGTTCAGGACACTTGACTGGCCGGCATGTGTTTCACTTCGTCCCTATGTCTGTCCCTTCGGGGAAATGTCACATGGTGATCTCCGGAGCCCTGCCTAGCCTGCTACAGCCCGGGATCCCCGGAGTCCTGTTAGCCCAGTGCTACAACCCGGAATCACTCGTTGATGACCGACATGTTCGATGCGATTCATGTATGCCTGTCTCCGTAGGTCCGTGCCGCTTTGGGTTCACGACTAGCCATGTCGGCCCGGGTTCTTTGTCATATGGATGCTAGCAACACTATCATATACGTGAGCCAAAATGCGCAAACGGTCCCGGGCCAGGTAAGGTGGCACCCGTGGGGATACCGTGCGTGAGGCCGCAAAGTGATATGAAGTGTTACATGCTAGATCGGTGTGACTTGGGATCGGGGTCCCGACACTCACCTTGAGTGCGCATGTATGAAGAAAGAGAAGTCGAGCTCGATCGGCAGGACAGCTTAGACGCATTGGAGGAGGAGCGTGACGTGGCAAAAGCCCGTTCCGCATTCTATCAACAGCAGGCTCGAAGATACCAAAGCAGAGAAGTATGGGCCAAAAATTACAACATTGGCGAGTTAGTTCTACGACTACCAGACAAGAAAAAAGGACAAACTCAAGCCCAAGTGGGAAGGTCCCTTCATAATTGACCAAGTCCTGACTGGTGAAGCGTACCGCCTACGAGATGCATCGGATAACCGACTCGAGCCAAACCCATGGAACGCAGCCCGTGTCCGAAGATTCTATGCCTAGTGCCGGACTCTATGTTCGTCTCCTTCCTCTGTCCATTTTTTATATATTTTCTGTCTTGCATTTCTCTTCTTCTTCTCTCTCTCTCTTATAGCCCTTAAAGGCTCATAAAGTGAGGCACCATCCGCGCTCATTAAACCTGGGGGCTTCTTTAAACAGAAGCTTATTCATACGGGCTTCATGCCCAACACATGTGTCACACTTTCGCATGTACCTTTTATTCACCATTATATGCATCGATATGACTTAAGTTTTGCCGAAGCTGGGTTGCCTGGCTCCTGTGCTTACCCCTACGTTCCCGATTGTTCGGCTAGGTGGTAAAGGGAGCACCTCTGCGATTGTTACTATCGGGTCAGCCGGACGTGTACCTCAGACTGGGTGAAGCCGAAAGCTAGCGTTCTTAAGGGAATATTCGGTCGGTGAACTAAAGATGATCTTTTTTATTTTTATCTATACGCCCCCAGATGTTTTTCCTGCGTTTCTTTTCGCAGCATGGACATGCACCTTAGGGCATGCCTCCCAGGGAAAGGAACCCCTAACGGAACTATTCTCCCTGGAAGATGTTTCTTACTAACCATGTAATATAACATAGCTAGTCGGGCACTTGTCTGTTCACGCACTAATGACCCCTACGCCTGGTCTCCATGCATTCCCCGGTTCCTATATAACTGCAAGGGAATTCGGACACACTCCGGACTGTTAGGTCCCGAGGCTGAAGCGAAAAGGTCAGGCATGACAAATGATCTACAATCCGGATAGAAGGCATTATAAATGTCAACTAAATTACATAGTCATTTTGACTGATCGTATTCCTCTTCAATACCATCTAACAGGCTATCTAATTCACAGTCCTGCTGGGAATACTTTGCGGCCAACTCTACTTGGCCGTATACTAAGCTTACAAGGATCTCCTTCCCATCGGGCCCTATAGGACCGACCTCAGCCATGTGGTTGGGGTCAGCCTTTGCGTACCGCGTCTTCACCATGGCCCAGGCCTCCCTAGCGCCTTGACGGCAGGCTGATATCTTCCACAATCAGAAGCGCCGCCGTGCTCCTTTTAGCTTCTCCGCAAGCTCTCCAAGACCTAAGGGCATGGAGACGGATGGCCACAGGGCCTGGGCGATGCCTCGCATCGCCTGCCGAACTCGATCGAGCAGTTGCGAGAACTTGGGAAGAAGGTCACCCGTAGAACCAGGCATCTCCTCTGCAGGACGACCTGTCAGCACACCTACAGATATTGCTCTGTTAGTCGACTTCCTCGCCGAACTTTGTTTCAAAAGGTTCATTCAAACACTTACTAAATATGCCACGCCGAAGCTGCTAATTCTCCTTCACGGAGTCTGATAGTTGGGCACGAACATCTTGCAGCTCGACGCCCAGCTTGGTGTTGGCATCTCGGAGATCGTTCTTCTCCCCCATCACCTTTAACAGCACCCTCTCACCAGCCTTTAGCTGGCGTAGGAGGTGTTTCCTTTCCGGATCCAATCCGGCGCCATCTGCAATTTCATTTGTCAGATTCGCACCAAAGCCGTGCTTCACAAAATACTTATCTTTCGAAGTGTATATTACCAAAGGGGGCCTCCTTAGGCTCCCCTGCCGCAGCTAGTGCGGCCTCAAGTTGGGCCTTGCACTCTTCCAGCTCCTTGGACAGTAGGGAATTCTTTTCTGTAAGAACCTACATAACAAATGATCCTTAAATCAGTTATTTTAACTGTTTCAAGTCTCGGGGGCTACTGGTATATATATAATTACCAAAATTTTCTTACCCGTATGTCTTTTACATATTGCTGCGTGGCTCTGGTTAGACCGTTTTGAGCGGCACGGAGGTATGCATCTCCCGACTTAAAGGCATCTAATGCCTCTTGGGAGAAACAAGCATCGCGAAGAATTGTCCGACGACGCCTGTGGTTCATGGCACTCTCCACCTCAGAGTTGGTCGCAGACAACCTGTCCACATCCTCTGTCGGAGGAGTGTCCTGTGCGCGCCTTGTGTTCGGCCGCGCTTCCGGGCCAGGCTTTGGAGCCTGGCTGGTGGAGGCGCGATTGGCGGTCTCTCCGAATATAGTTTGGCGAGGTCTCTTTATCCTGAAGAGAGCACAAGTGTTAATATGCCCTGAAGGTATGACACCTGGGATAAGGGGGTGCGCCATACCTTTGCACTGACGCCCCGGTCCGGCCTGCACCTCTTTTCTGCCCATGGGGCCCTGCGGCCCCTCGTTGGCTTGTTGCCGCAGGTTCGGCCTCCCATTTCTGGGAGGCCGGGATTAGCCCTGGATAATCGGTCGTAATGGCCACCAGGGCGTTGTCCTTGCTCAATTGATGGAACACTCCATCAATCAAATCCATCGAAATCTCCGGATCCTCTTGCGAGTCCGGGTCGAGGGACCGTTCTGGGTCCTCGGGTTGTGGAGGAGGGCTGTTTATTTCTTTAACAGCCTGGCGCAGTTCCTGCATCGAAATCACTAAGATTAAATATTTAACAATGGGGATATAAAACGGATGGGCAAGATGTGATCACTCACCCAGCTTGGAGGATTGTACATGGAAAATCCACCCTTTGGGTCAACGTGGAGAAAATCCTCCTCTTCTACCGTGTACAAAGCGGACAAGGTCTTTATTAGAGCCGCAGCCGAATCTGGCCCCTTACGGCCGTAGCGGGTGGTGTCATCCTCCCCGTTGAAATCCCACATGGGGTGGCCGCTATTCTATAGCGGCTACACCCCTCGCATGATGCATGCGGCCATGACCCCGATCATGGTTAGTCCGGAATGAGCTAACAATCTTATCCGGCCCATCAGGTAAACAACGTCCCTGTCACTTTCCCTCTGAGGGCTCCGTGGGTGCCAACTTAGGCGCTTCTTTGAGGGAGCATTTTTGAATTCAGGGAGGCTGATCCAGACAGGATCCGGCAGCGGTACGTCTTCTATATAAAACCATTTTGAGGGCCAGTCTTCGGACGCCTTCTTTGGGGTTCCGGACAGATAGCCCGTCCCAGCGATGCGCCATACTTTGGCTCCGCCCACTTGATACATAGACCCCTTCTTGGAACGGGGCACGAGGCAAAATAGCTCCCTCCACAGTCCGAAATGAGCTTCAACACCCAAGAACAGCTCGCAGAGGGCTACAAAGCCCGCGATATGCAATACTGAGGCAGGCGTGAGATGATGTAGCTAGAGGCCGTAAAACTCCAGCAGCCCCCGGACAAATGGATGGATTGGAAATCCGAGCCCCCTTATTAAATAAGGGACAAGGCACACCCGCTCTCCTTTGGAGGGATTAGGGGCGCTCTCCGCTTGCTCTCCTCCGTTATAGATGGCAAGACCGGCTCGAACCGGGATCATATAGGCCGGGGGGAGAAATCCCTTGGTCTGGAGCGTCACTAACTCGCTATGCGGGATGGAGCATCTTTCCCAATATCCAGGCTTAGGACTCGAAGGGCGGCAGGAGGAGTCGCGACGGCTGGCCATGGTGGAATGGATCTTTGTCGAATGCGCTCTGATGAACACTCGCGAAGGGGGAAGGTGTGGTTTGGATCTAAATCCTCGTCTCCTTAAATAGGTCAACTTGTTTACGCGGCTAGGGGTGTGAGTGTAAAAACAATCAGACAATTCATATTCCTTTGACACGTGGGGAGCGGCCATTATTGGGCGCAGAAGCCAAGGAGCACAACATCTACAAGAAACCGGACTTTATTCAGCAGGTACATGGAATTTGGAGGAGAACCCGCCTTGCAATGCCGAAGACAATCTGCGCGCCGGACTCATCGTCATTGAAGCCTGGTTCGGGGGCTACTGAGGGAGTCCTGGATTAGGGGGTGTCCGGATGGCCAGACTATACCTTCAGCCGGACTCCAGGACTATGAAGATACAAGATTGAAGACTTCGTCCCGTGTCCGGAAGGGACTTTCCTTGGCGTGGAAGGCAAACTTGGTGATACGGATATTCAGATCTCCTACCATTGTAACCGACTCTATGTAACCCTAACCCTATCCGGTGTCTATATAAACCGGAGGGTTTTAGTCCGTAGGACAACATACACATCAACAATCATACCATAGGCTAGCTTCTTGGATTTAGCCTCTCTGATCTCGTGGTAGATCTACTCTTGTACTACCCATATCATCAATATTAATCAAGCAGGACGTAGGGTTTTACCTCCATTGAGAGGCCCGAACCTGGGGAAAACTTCATGTCCCTTGCCTCCTGTTACCATCTGGCCTAGACGCATAGTTCGGGACCCCCTACCCGAGATCCGCCGGTTTTGACACCCCCTCTCCCTCTCTGCTTGCTGGATCAAGGCGCGGGAGACGTCACCGGGTTGTACGTGTGTTGAACACGGAAGCGCTGTTGTTCGGCGCTTAGATCGGAATTGACCGTGATCTGAATCGCTGCGTGTATGACTCCATCAACCCCGTTCTCTTGAACGCTTCCGCTTAGCAATCTACAAGGGTATGTAGATGCACTCTCTTCTCTATCGTTGCTAGATTACTCCATAGATTGATCTTGGTGATGCGTAGAAAATTTTAAATTTCTGCTACGATCCCCAACAAATGGATGCTCAATTATAGTATCTGATCATGCAATTTATGATGGGCAATATGATCATGATGTATATATATGCCGTGAAGAAAGATCACAACAAATTTGCTAAGGAAATGCACAAGCTCATATATCATGGATGACATGGGAATACAAGATGCAACAAGGCAATCATAATATGAGTCAATCCATGCATAAGATGCAAATTTTTCATGAGTGTGAGATGTGCAATGAGAATGACATGTGTGAGCACAATCAACAAATATGGAGGTGTTGGTGTACCAATGCTCGATGTCGTGGCATGAGTGGAGGTTCGAAGGTGCTTCCAATAAGTCCGAGCGCTCCTCAATTTGAAGGTCCATAGAGCCAATCTGCCATGTCGCTCCTCCGTTCACGGGATGTATCATGTAGACAACAAGAAGGAGATAACAATGAAAGAGGGACCCATCCAATATGCATAATTGAGGATGGCTCAAAAGGAAGGAGTTCACCTTTAGGAGATTCTCGCAAATGTTGGTGTTGCACGTCGTGTATGCCTTCACATGACCAAATTGTCTCATGATGGTATCACCTTGTGAATCCTTCAAAATGAAAGAACATGAAAAACACTTGGAAAAACAAATGAGGTTAGCGGAGATGCAAAACCTATAATTCGTGTGGTAAAATACCCAACAAGTGTATGCATCATGCTCATCATAAGAAAGGACAAGGGAGCATTTTATAGTATGGAGGCATATAATGCGAGAACAACCAAATTTAATAGGCTCAATCAAACAAGCATGCATCACAAGTAAGGTGTCCAAGTCTCCAAGATCAATAAGCATAATTGGAGGCAAGCGACAATGAACAAGATGTATCATGTGAGAGGCACGAGCATATATGTCATCAACCCAAGAAAGCGAGTAAGAGTTGAACATGGGTGATGCGACAAAGCAAGCAATCATGGTGATCAATTCAAGCAAGCTAGTAGTGCGAAGATGCAACATACTAGAAGGAATCATGGCAAGCATGTCATGGGTGCAAATAGTGTGCATGAATAATGCACATGACATAGCACAAGCATGAAAGGAGGATATGAGAAAAATAGCATCAATAGCATGAGGCACATGATAAACATGGCAATAGCAACAAGGATCTCCACCAAGCATGCAAATACACATAGGAATAGCACAATGGTGAATCATGGGTAGATGCAAGCAAGGGTCACAATTGCATGGAAAAGGCATAGAAGCAAGCATAACATGCAAAGTGAACACGGTAAAATGAGCAAGAGAGCGGTATATAGCCCATAGCCATGTGAGAGCCAAGTAAGAGAGATGCGCGTAGTTGTTGCGCGAAGAGAGCGGTGGGAAGGATAGTTCACGGGATCCCAAGTCATCTTTGGTCTCAAGAGCTCGTTTCGTCAACTCTTGGGATTGAGAGGTTGACGAGTATATGTGAGTACCTACACAAAACAAAGACAAAGGGAAAATTGTGTGTGCGTGGTATATGTACACATCATCCATCATGATGCGCATGTGCAAGTGTTGGTTAGCACAAAATAGCCAATGCTCAAATAAATGAGATATGTGATATAGAAACATGACATCCATCATGATAGGTTTGTTGTTATGTATAGCATAATGGAGACTCAAATTGTGTAATGCATCACGAGAAATATGTAGAGCGTTGTTATTCATGGAATGCATACGGTGCAAGCAATTATGAGAATCATACAAAGTATGGAATGCATCAAAATCTCTGAATATGTATGAGGAAACTATGGCGGTCTCCTCATGAGCATTAATGGAAACATCACATGGAGAATATTGACAACATCCAAAACAATGCATATTTGGAACAATGTGATCATGGCATGGAATAGTAGATGAATTGCGCAAATCATGTAAAGGAAGCATATCAATATCATCACATGACAAACAAAAGCCAAAGACCATCATCTCGTCATCTATGCCATAAGTGCAAATGGGATTTATTTTAAGGGAGCATGCATAGTTACTATGTTGAGATTGAAATGATGCAATATGGGAGATCTCACTCATAGCATATGACAAGTTCAATGGATTGTCAAACATGATGTAACCAATAGAATTTTCACACGATATCCTATGGAGCATAGCATCACAACTAGGCAACTCAACATGCTCATCATCATATTCATCATAAATAGGTAAGTCATGGCATGAATAAGTCGCACTAGCATGAAGCATGGGAATCGGTGGATCAACATCATGCAAGCAATCATTGGTGAGATAGTCCACTAGTGGGACAAGAAAAGCACCATCACCTATTTTACCTGTGGAGCATCGCTCATGTGCTGTAGGTGAGGTGTTGAAGACCTAGTCGTGGTCATCTTCATCTTGATGGAACCATGTGGGGGGTGCATCGTCGTCCACCATGGCCATCGTTGTCTCCACTGGAGGTATGGACTCATCGAGGATAGGCGTGTCATCATGTAGGAGACCTAACACCAAAGAAAACACACTCAGAGTAGAGGTTAAGTTGTTAGAAATCATAGTGGCCTCACGTGCCGTGTCAACTACCTCACTCACTCCCTCTTGGATGCTCTCAAGTGTGGGGCTAGTGGTGGTCGCACTCATCCTCTCATAGGAAATGCACTCAATGTCACAAATGGTGGAGTCACTCATATCACTCATGGTGGGGTGGCTCTCCTCACATGGGAATTGGGGCATCTCTTTATATGTGGGTGTCGGAGAGATGTTGGTGCAAATGTCTCCATGCTCAATCATGTCGTGGTTGTAGCTGTGGATGAAGGCCGGAAATGGCACATTATCACTCTCCTCTAAGACCAAAGAAAAGGTCTCATGTGCGGTCTCGTAGCTTGACTCAGAGTATGAGTCCAATATGGGCGCCGTCTTCAAGTGGTTGAAGAGGTTCATGCTCGTCACCGTGGTCGAAGGGGATGGCCCTAGATCGACCTTCTTGTCACCATCTTATTGTTGGAGGCCCATATGATGTGGCACCTCGTAGCTCGTCTCTATGACCGAAGGGAATTTCTCATGCTTGGCCATTTCCCTTGAGGGGCTTCCGAAGATGGAAGTGTCACCCTTGCTCGTAGGTGGTCGCCTTGTACTTGATGACGTCGATGTTGGTGAACTCACGGGAAGTAGGCGAAGCTGCCGTACGTCCAAAGGCGAAGATGCCTTGATAGCACTTGGCGAAGATGCCGAAGTGGTTGTTGTAGCCGTAGCTCCGTCTTGGTGGTGCTCGTCTCGCAGTCTTCTCTTGTGCTCATGAAGTTTGGACTTGGTGTGAAGTAGGGCTTGTTGGGACTTGTGCATTTGCGCTTGGTGAGCATCATCATGATGATGTTGGCGTTGTCCCACTTGAGCTCATAGTAGATGTCGTCCGTCATCATCGTGCACATGTTGCTTGGAGGTGACTTGCCCTTCATGACAAGGTTGATCACGAACGTGATGGTGGTCGCCATGGAGATGTGGACGTGGACGACTTCCGCTTGTATCGCCTGGGCGCTCCGAAGAGGATCGATGTGCTCGCCGCCGCCTTGAAGATGACAAAGGGGAAGTAGACTTGATCAAGGCCTGAATCTCCTCCATCCTTGCATCTTGCTCGTTCTTTTGTGCGGAAAGCTTGTTGTCGATGTAGTCCCTTTTCCTCGCTTCGGAGTGGCGAATGTCGATGGAGAGGTTCTCGATGAGCTCTCGCAATCTTGATTGTGCGCCTTGCATTTGTCATTGTAGATCGAAGATTGACACTTTGGTGATGTAGTTTTTCACGTTGTTGTTTTTGTGGAAGACCGGAGATGAAATGCCTTGCCTATCCATCACTCCAAGAGAAAAAATGTGAGTGGTAGAAAGATAAGAACGAATACCAAATGTACCTTGACCGAAGTTGAAAGTGGATCAATGATCACTCCAATGTGGACAAGGAAATAGCATAATTGGTACCAATTCTTGTCGGTTTCTCACACCTACACAAATAAGGCTTATGGTGGAGCTCGGTGAGGATAGTGGCACAACAATTTGATGCGAAATGTTAACAAGAGTCAATAATGTTGAAAGAGATACACAAATTCGCAAGTGTAACAAGTAGACCAATAGCAATATGTGGCACACGGAAACACACATATGGATAGATAAAGGGGTCGTGCAACCAAGGGATGAGCTCAAAATGTGGAATCCAGAGAAAATGCTCTTGTTGCACAACTCTAGAGAGACGCTAGCACGATTTCTCAATAGGCGGATACGACACTTGTGCACAACCTATAGGAGACAAAAATGCAACAACTTCTATCCCAAGTATGCTATGTATATGATGTCCCGGTGGTGTGATCCAAGATGATTTGATATGCAATGTGGTATGATGCTATGGCTGTCGGATCACGGGTTCCGGCAGACCCTTAAGGTTCGAACACTTGGGTGCGCGCGGAGATCACGCCTTCTACCTCCCCGTCTCGCAAAGATCTAAACTACTAAAAGAAATGCATAAGAGACTCAAGATTTATACTGGTTCGGGCCACCATTGTGGTGTAATACCCTACTCCAGTGTGTGGTTGGTGGATTGCCTCCTAGGGCTGGTGATGGTGAACAATACAAGGAAGAACAACCTCGCTAGGGTCTGTTCTTGGCTGGGCGATGAACTGCTAGGAGGATTTCAGTCACCCTTCTCTCTCTCTCACTCACTCTCTCTGCTTGCAAACCGAACGAACCAACCCCCTTGCTATGCGGGTGGCTGGTCCTATTTATAGGCAAAGGCCCTGGGCCTCTTCCCAAATATTGAGCAGGAAGGGCGCCAAAAATTGGCCAATTCAAAGGGGAACATCTAGTACACTTATCCTGACTAAAGTTGGTCTTCGCCTGCCAAAGGCTCTGTGGTGACGCCCTGCTGGGCTCCATGGTGACCTCCGTCTCGTAGTCCCCCTGGTCTTGGTCTCGTTGCACCGAAATGGCAACCTTTGCCTGATGCCTCGGTACTCCGCGGCTGCGCTTGCCCCCTTTGCACCAAAGAGGAAAGAAGTACGCTGCGCACGCTGGCGCCCGCCCGGCACCCTCGATCGTCATGGCTTGCATCATGGGCACCTCGCGAGGTACCCTGCCTTGATCTCTCCGCCTCCTCGCGAGCCAGCCTGATGAGGCTGCGCCTGAGGATGCGCCGTGTCATCCGCCCCGCGAGGCTTGGCCCCTCGCGAGGGTCTTGTGTCTTGTGTTGATGAAGATGGGCCATGCTGGGCCTCCTTTGAGCCACGCCGTAGGCCACAGGCAGGCAAGTCTGGGGACCCCCGTTCCCAGAACGCTGACAGTAGCCCCCGGGCCCAAGGCGCGCATGGACTTGGCCGTGCCGAGAGGCGAAAGGGCAAGGGCGAAGCGCCACGGGCCCTAACAGCCTGCGGCCTTGGGCGCCGCGTGGTGGTTGATTGGACGTGGGCGTTACCGTTCGCCCACGCTCCCTTATTTTGCGCCCCGCTAGGTTGCCCTGCAGTTGTACATAGCCGCCCCTCTTCCTGTTGCTCGAACGTCCCTTGTTCTTCCTCCCTTCGAACTTCGACTCTCGCCTCCAATCCCATCTCACACTTCCCTTCTCTTGTCCACCACCATGGCTCCGATGAGGAAAGAGAAAGGGAAGAAGCCTGCGTCTCCATCTCGCCCGCCGCTGTCGGTGGCCCCCGCCGTCGGCCGCTCAATCATACTCAATCTGGAGTTCTTGGATAAGCTCAGTCTGGCCCTGGCCACCGTCTTCAACGAGTGTGGGAGGACGACGGCCTGGCCTACGTCTCACTTCCCCACTAACAGGATATTCACCGAGGTTCATTACTTCGCCGATGCCTTGTGGGCGGGTCTGGTTCCCCCCTTCTCCGATTTCTTCAACGCCGTCCTCTCCCATTACCAGATCCACATGATGCATCTGGGTCATGAATCCATTGCCCTCCTCTCGGTCTTTGCATTTGTCTGCGAGGCGCTAATGGGCATCCCCCCTTCTGTTGCCTTGCTGCGCCATTTCTTCTCTTTGCGCCTTGCTGACCCCACTCAATGCTCGGCGTGCGTGAGTTTCGTCCCTGCGCCTGAGACCGCGGCCTCGGGTATTGACTTCAAGCTCCCTCCGCCTCCAGCTGGGTTCCACGAGCGGTGGTTGTACGTCGATGTCGGGGTGCCCAGCCCCCGGCTGGCGAAGCCAACTTCGCCTGCTGTACCTAATTCAGGCTGGGGCCAGGAGACACTTAAGAGCCCCCGGCTTGCCTTCGTCTGGCGCCGCTTCACGTTCTTGAGATCGCTCAACGTGACAGCCCCCAAGGTGGTGAGGGAGTTCCTGCTGCGCCGCATTGCCCCTCTCTAGCGCCATTCTCGTCGAATGTGGGCCTCTGCCAGAACAGGGATGACTTCGTGAGGTAGATGCCCTCCTTTGACGAGTGGGGGCTACGTCCTGTCGGCCTCCAAGGGCTTCGCGGGAACCCTGTGGCGGTGACTGCCCTTCCGATTGGTCCATTTGAATCCTCCTCGAGTGGTGGAGCAGGGAGTTAGGAGACAGCGGGGGTCGAGAGAGCTACTCACGAGGTGGCCGCACCTGGCGGTGCTCTTGATGGGGCAGCTCCTGAGGCCCGTGCTGCCGAGGCTGCGGGTGAGGTGCGGCTGCTTCTGACGCTTAGGGCCGAGGCTCCTGAGCCCCCGGCCGTGCAACTGACTGTGCGCGTCAGGCATGCGTCCTCGACACAGGTCGCCTTGGTGCTCCGTCCTCCTCACAGGTTGATTCCTGTGCGCCTCTCCTGGGCCGCTTCTGTGTGGACTTTGAGGCCCTCCGGAGGAAAAGGGAGGCCCTGGGTGATGACTTCCCTTGTTGCGTGCTGAAGCGCAGGAAGTACTTCGCCACTGACGAGTAAGCCTTCTTCCTCTCTGGCTCCTGATCCTCTTGTTGCTTTCACTGATCCTTGCTCCGCAGGCCCCTTCCGGCCGAGCTCGCAGAAGTAGCAGAGGTGCCGCCTCCCTTGGCTTCGCCCCCTCTACCGTCCTCAAATGCTCCGAGCAGCTCTGCCCTTGTGGTGAGGGCGTCTGAAGGGGTGGACCATCCCGAGGTGCACCGCGACCCTTCATTCCCCATGATTTTCCTTCGCGGGCCCTCTCGGGGAATAGCCAGCCTGCCGTGGGCTTCTCGTCTGGTCGGGGACTGCGACTGGTTGAGGCGCCTCCTGCGCCCTTCATCTGGAGACGGGCTGGCCCTAGGCCGGGCTTCTGGTGCGGCGCGCCCGGCCGTCGCGAGGGCGCCAGCCCCCAGCCCCCTGCCCGGAGGAGGAATGATGATTCGTGGCGCCTGGCGCTTGCTTGGGGCGGATGATGGTGTGGAAGACGTGCTTGGGCGCGCCCGGGAGCGCCGCGCTCGTCGCCACGAATTCCTTCGAAGGGCGAGTGGCGCGGTGGACCTGCTCGGGAAGGGGCTCGCCGATGAAGACGCGCGCCTGGAGACCGAGGGCCTGCGCCTGGCCGCAGAGAGGCGCGAGCTAGAGGCCGCCATTGCCCTCGCGCGTCATCAGCGTGACCTCGATGACGAACAGGCGAAGGCGTCGCTGCAGGCCTCCCGGGCGGCCCGATCCCAGGCCACTGAGGAGGCCCGGGGAGCAGACCGACGGCGAGAAGCAGCAGAAGAACGGGCTCGAGAGCTCTTGGCCCGGTGCCACTCGTTGGAGGAGCAAGCGGAGCTGCGCGAGGCAGCCCTTGCATCGATGAAGGTGGCTTCTGGCGACCCGGTTGAGCTTCGGAAGTGCGAGGAAGCGTTGGTGCTGGAAGCCGCCAAACGCACCCCTGAGTACGAGCGGCTGGAGACGAGGGAGCGCCTAGTGACGCAGGCGGAAGACGATGTCGCTGTGCGGGAAGCGCGTGTCCTGGAGGAGGTTTGTTGTCGGGTGGCGATGGCGCGCCAAGGCCTCGAGCGTGAGTTCGAGGGGAAGCTGGGGATGATCCGGGTCGAAGCCGAGGGCAGAACCGCAGCCCTGAGGGCCCAACGGGATGAGGCGATGCGGCGGGTCGACGCCTCCCGGGCCGCCCTTGAGGCAGCGCAAAAGGAGTTGGCCGCCTCCCAGGACGAGGTGCTCCGTCTTCGCCAGCGGATGGAGGAGGCTGAGGGCGCCGTGTGCCAGAACACGGACGAGATATGTCAGCGGCAGGTCCTGGAGCACGTGCACGGTCCCATGCTTGCCACACTCCGGGAGAGAGCTAGCGCGGCCTTGGGCAACATCTGTGAGGCGGCTGTTGGCGAGCCGCACACAGCCAACTATGCTGGCAACCTTCAGTTCTTCACTGCCGTGGTGACGCAGCTGGATGCGCGTTCGACAAGGGCCGATAGGTTGGTGGAAGAGAGGAGCCGCGCGCTGCTCGGGCGCGCCTTCTCCCGTGTCTTCAGTCATCTCCTGATCATGGATCCCCGCTTCGATTTCGACGCGGTCATCGCCCAAGTCCCCCAGGTCGTCCGAGGTGACCTGGCGCACTGGGTGGAAGACAACGTGGACGCCCTTGTCAGGGCCTCCGCTTCGGACGACGACGACGTGATCGTGGGTGCTAACGAGGGCGGCGCGGCGAGCGGCCCTGACGCCGCTGGCGGCGACGCAGATGATGATGGCGAATTCGGTGACCCCAGCGAAGGCTCGGGAGGTGCTTCAGGGGACGCATTGGGGGATTGGTCCGACTGAGTGTGTATCGCTCCTGTCTTTTTCACCCTGCATGAATAGAACTCAGGTTTTTGTCCTGATGGCTTGTGAGAGCATTTTGGGACGGGAAGCCCCTCATGTAAAACCCGTGTTCAGCGTATTAATAGTTTTCATATTGCACGAGCGCCCGCGCCTGGTGGCTGGCTGGTTTACCTTTGTTTCGCGCAAGCCCCAAAGCAGCCTGTGGGAGGGTGTGATGCCCTTGGTGTTCTTTAGTTGAATCCGCTGGATATGAGAGTGTCGCCGGCGGGGAGTTTCACAAGCGTTGGCCTTCTTCACAGGCTCTGGGCCTTTCCCTGAACGTGTGAGCTTCACAGGCACTCGCCTTGCTTCACAGGCTCTGGGCCTTTTCCTGAGCGCGATGACTTCACAGGCATTCGCCTTCTTCATAGGCTCTGGGCCTTTTCCTGAGCGCGATGACTTCACAGGCATTCGCCTTCTTCACAGGCTCTGGGCCTTTTCCTAAAGGCAGTGACTTCAGAGGCACTCGCCTTGCTTCACAGGCTCTGGGCCTTTTCAGGACGCGAGGGCTTCACAGGCACTCGCCTTGCTTCACAGGCTCTGGGCCTTTTCAGGATGCGAGGGCTTCACAGGCACTTGCCTTGCTTCATAGGCACTGGGCCTTTTTAGGACGCGAGGGCTTCACAGGCACTCGCCTTGCTTCACAGGCTCTGGGCCTTTTCAGAACGCAGGGGCTTCACAGGTACTCGCCTTGCTTCACAGGCTCTGGGCCTTTTCTAGAACACGATAGCTTCACAGGCACTCGCCTTGCTTCACAGGCTCTGGGCCTTTTCCAGAACGGGGCAACCTCCGTAGGCACCCGAAGATCCTCCCGAGAGGGAGCAACAGCAGCAATTTAGGTCGCGCACAAGCCAGGCCTTACCGGACTCGCGAGGGGCTCGCGAGGGGAGGCAGCTGTGGCGAAGCGGTAACCAGAACGCGAGAAATGGCTCGAGCGAGAATAAGCACCCCTTCCCCGAACACACGCAAATCTCAAATTCGAACCCAACTTAAATCCAGCGAGGGAAAAGCTACAGCTAAAGGGAAAGGCAACGAAAAGCAGACAAAAGGCCGCGTCCGGCACCTAATCTAGTCTTGGACGTCTTCTCACCAGCGCGGAGCTAAGTGCTGTCCACTGCGCGTGGGAGGGAGCCCCAGGGCCTGAGGCCGGCACCCCTGAGACTCCGGGGCATGTACAGCCCCAATCATTATTACGTGAGAGTGTCACGGGTCGGCGAGCTTCACAGGCACTGGGCCTTCTTCACAGGTACTGGCCTTGCTTCATATCACCAGACGAGGGCCCCGCCTTGCGTCACACTCTAGTGCCATCAGCAATGACCGAAACCCAGGACGCCGCCCGATGGGGTAGAGCTGTCGCCAGCGGTTGCCCCGACGACCACGGGTCCTCTGCCAGGGGCAGGCCCTGAGGCACCTCCCTAGCAGAGGGCCTACCTCCTGAGAACGCCTTGCTCCGAACGCCGCGGTGGTGATGTCGGATCCCGGCCCCTCTCCTGCAGTCCCCCGCGCCCTCCTCCCGAGGGGTAGGAGACCGTAGGAGCGGGGCAGCTGCTTGCCGTGGCGACCTGCACCTCCTGCGATCCATGGTTAGCGTATACCTGCCCCTGAAGAGTTAGCGATTGTCGGCGTTCTGGGAACGGGGGTCCCCAGACTTGCCTGCCTGCGGCGTGGCTCAAGGGAGGCCCAGCATGGCCCATCTTCATCAACACAAGACTCAAGACCCTCGCGAGGGGCCAAGCCTCGCGGGGCGGATGACACGGCACATCCTCAGGCATAGCCTCCTCAGGCTGGCTCACGAGGAGGTGGAGAAATCAAGGCGGGGTACCTCGCGAGGTGCCCGTGACGCAAGCCATGATGACTCAGGGCGCCAGGAGGACGCCAGCGCGCGCAGCGTCCTTCTTTCCTCTTTGGTGCAAAGGGGGCAAGCGCAGCCGCTGAGTACCAAGGCGTCAGGCAAAGGTTGCCATTTCGGTGCAACGAGACCAAGACCAGGCGGACTACAAGACGGAGGTCACCATGGAGCCCAGCACGACGTCACCGCAGAGCCTTTGGCAGGCGAAGACCAACTTTAGTCAGGATAAGTGTACTTGATGTTCCCCTTCAAATTAGCCCGCCATTGTTGGCGCCCTTCCCGCTCACTATTTGGGAAGAGGCCTAGGGCCTTTGCCTATAAATAGGACCGGCCACCCACGTAGCAAGGGGTTCGGTTGGTCCGTTGGTTCAGTCGGTTCGCAAGCAGAAAGAGAGAGTGAGAAAGAGAGAGAGAGAGAGAAGGGAGACCGAACTCCTCCTAGCAGTTCATCGCCCCAGCCAAGAACAGACCCTCGCGAGGCTGTTCTTCCTTGTATTGTTCATCATCATCAGCCCCAAGAGGCAATCCACCAACCACACACTGGAGTAGGGTATTACACCACAACGGTGGCCCGAACCAGTATAAATCTTGTGTCCTTTGTGCAGTTCTTTTAGTAGTTTAGATCTTTGTGAGACAGGGAGGTAGAAGGCGTGATCTCCGCGCGCACCCCAGTGTTCGAACCTTAAGGGTCTGCCGGAACCCGTGAATCCAACATTTTGGCGCGCCACGTAGGGGTGCGCCGAAATCTGTCCTCCACCACTTCGTTCTCCTCCGACCGTCGCATCCATGTCTGACGCTCGTCGGGCCCGCGCCGAGCGCCGCGCCGCCATCGCTTCTCGCGTCGCCCAGACGGCCCCCGTCGGTGGGCGTCCTCGTCGTTCCCCGTCGCCCGCCGTCAATGCCGCCACCGGCCCGGCGGGGGGCGAGCAGCAAGCATCGTCTCAGCATCCATCCGTGCGCCAAGACGGTCGCACCGCTACTCCATCGCTCGCACCAGCCGGCTCTTCGTCCCGCGCGCTCCGCACACCCTTGGAGGCTTGAGCTGCGCTCCTCACGGCAAACGAGCTCCTGCGCTACCATCCCGTCGACGACGTCTACGAAGAGTGGCTCGACCGCGTTGCCGAGCTTGTCCGCGCCGCAGGGGGCTCTTCCGCGCCGTCCGTTCCTCTGCGCCACACCCTGCCCCGCGCGGGCAATGAAGCTCCAGAGGCGCACCAGCCGCCTCCTCTCCAAGAAGATGCCATGGCTCCAAGGCGTGTGGCCCCTGGGCGGAACCCGCTCTGTCAGGTGCCAGCGCAACAAGAACGGAGCTACCAAGAAGTCCCTCGCCCGCAAGGAGCTGCCCGGGCGCTCCCTGCTCCAGCACGCCGCGACCCTGCTCCAGCTCCGGCACGCCAAGACCCCGCTCTGCTCCTCACTGCAGTGCGCGGGGACCCTCAAGACCAAGCTCTCCACCAGCCGAAGCCTTTCGTGGCCACCGTCGGCTGCCGCGCCTTCACCACCGAGCTGCGCAGCGTCGCGTGGCCCGGCAAGATCAAGCCAGACCTACCTCCTCGCTACGACGGCACAACTGACCCCGCAGAGTTCCTCCAGCTCTATGAGCTGGGCATCGAAGCCACCAGCGGGGATGAGAAGGTCATGGCGAACTGGTTCCCCATGGCGCTCAAGGAAGCAGCTCGAACCTGGCTCCTGAATCTGGCTCCAGGCACGATCTCCTCCTGGGACCAGATGCGCACCCGCTTCATCGCCAACTTCCAAGGTACTCGCGACCGGCCACCCGCCATGAGCGACATGCACCGCATCAAGCAACAACCTGGAGAGACCCTGCAAAAGTACATCCAGCGCTTCAACAGCGCGTGCCTCAAGATCCCCAAGGTGTCTGAGGAAGCCATCATCTCGGCCTTCTCTGATGGCATGCGCGACGTCAAGATGAAGGAGGAGCTGGCGATGCATGAAGACCTCTGCACCTCCCTGGAGCTGTTCAACTTGGCGACCAAGTGCGCCAGGGCTGAGGAGGGACGTCTCTCCCTCCTCGAGCTGCCTGCCGCGGACCCATAAGAGAAGAAGCCCAAGGCCATGGACATGAAGCGTAAGGGGGCTGCCGTACTCGCAGCAGAACCAGACACCAAGCGGGGCAGGGATCTGCCTGAACCCTCCAGAGGCAGCCGGTACTACGTGTACGACGACCTCCACACCCACAACACCAACAAATGTCAAGAACTCCGCGCCGTGCGAGAAGGAAGGATCGGCCGCTGCCCTGACTGTGCTGACCGGGGCTACGGCCGAGGAGGAGGAAGAAACCCAGGACGCTGGGAAGATCGCAGCCCGCGCCAGGGGTGGCGCGACCAACCTCGCGAGGACCGCTGGCGGGACCTGCCTCGCGAGGGAGACTGAAGGGATCAGCCTCGTGAGGATCGCCCTCAAGGCAACGCAGGCCTACCTCCGCTGCTGCCTCAGCCGAGGAGGAACGAAGACCACCATCAAGACGAGGGGGCTGGGGGCTTCCAGGAGCCGCACACAATCGCCTGCATCCTAGGCGGAGCTCAAGCCCCAGCCTCTCAACGTATCTTCAAGCAGTTTGCCCGCGAAGTGAATGCAGTTCTCCCCAAGCTCGAAGCAACGCGCCCCCTCAGGTGGTCGGCGTGCGCCATCACGTTCAGCTCAGACCAGCTCAAGTGCACGGCCATGGCCGGAGTCCTCCTGATGCTTTGCTCCCCAGTCATCAGCAATGTACTAGTCACCAAGACCCTCATCGATGGTGGGGCAGGGCTCATCGTCCTGTCCGTGGAAACATTCAACAACCTCCAAGTGCCATACGACCAGCTTCTGCCAACCTAGCCTTTCTCCGGAGTCACCGACGGTTCCACAGTCCCGATCGGGCAGGTCCGCCTCCCTGTCACCTTCGGGGCTCGCAGCAACTACCGCACCGAGCTCATCGACTTCGACGTCGCCCACATCCGCCTGCCGTACAACGCCATCCTCGGGTACCCAGTGCTGGCCAAGTTCATGGTCGTGACTCACCACGGCTACAGCGTCCTCAAGATGCCAGGAAGTGGCGGCGTCATCACAGTGCCCTGTGAAGAGAAGGATGCAGTGTGTTCCCTGGTGCGGGCCTATCAGGCCGCGTCGCTAGAAGACCCAGATTGCGGAAGCAGGAGGCTTCCTGAGACCACCCCCAAGAAGAAGAAGACATTGTCAGGCTCAGCCCCTCAGCAGGCAGGCCCCTCAGGGCCCGTGTCTGCCCAGAGGGACCCCCGCTTCCATCACATAGGAAAGCGCGTCCATCGCCCTCCTCAGGCAGGGCTCGGGGGCTCTCACCTGGAGGGCCACTGACCTAGCGAGGGTCACGAGGGAGGCGCTTGGGCACCATGTGGAGGCGTGCTTCACAGCACATTTCCCTCGAGAAGGAGCCAGGCAAGGAAGGTCAGACCAGCAGGAGTTCGTTGACGAGGCCATTCAAGAACTACAGGAGTCAAGGATCATGAGAGGTTGCTGCCATCTACCAGCTGTGGCCCCACATCCAGGCGAGGATGGTGGGCTGTGCGTCTGCGTCGACGTACCAGGGCTCAATCAGATCGCCACGAAGGAGCGTCTATGGCCGTCGCGAGTGGGGCGCTGCGGGGGTCCACCCCATAGCTATGTTCGCATGCCTTACGGCATGCCGAGCATGGCTGCGGCGTACCAGCGCCTCATGAGGGGCATCATGGAGGCTCAAGAAGACAGGCGTTCCGCAGCCTTGGCGGAGATGAAGACAGCTCGCGAGGAGTCACCAGTGCCTCCGGAGCCTCCCGAGGCCCCGGGGCCTGGGGGCTCATGAGGATCGGCTTCCGCAGCCCACCGAGTCTGCTGCACCAACGCCACTTCACCGACGACATCCTCAAGTGACATCTTTCAAGCTTCATTCCCAGCTGGGAGCGCCCTCCCAGGGTTGCATCACTCCCAGGCCGCGTGGGTCCGTCCCTGTGGCATGTATCCCCCTTTATTTTTTGGTCGTTAGTTTGCCTTGTTGGGGGCGCCCCTTGCGCTGCATCATCGCCCCAGCAGGGAAGGGATACTGAACTCCTCCTAGCAGTTCATCGCCCCAGCCAAGAACAGACCCTCGCGAGGCTGTTCTTCCTTGTATTGTTCATCATCATCAGCCCCAAGAGGCAATCCACCAACCACACACTGGAGTAGGGTATTACACCACAACGGTGGCCCGAACCAGTATAAATATTGTGTCCTTTGTGCAGTTCTTTTAGTAGTTTAGATCTTTGTGAGACGGGGAGGTAGAAGGCGTGATCTCCACGCGCACCCCAGTTTTCGAACCTTAAGGGTCTGCCGGAACCCGTGAATCCGATAGCGGTGTCCGATAATCGTTGCCCCCAGCATGGCCAGCGGGTTCGTCCCGGGGCTCCTGGAAGGGCTCAGCTTCCATTGCCTCGTCCCCCCAGCTTGGGCCGAGGAGCGAGCCTCGTCCATTCTCGTGATTGTGTCCTTGGTCCATCATGAGGGGCACGTATTCCTCCGTCGCTGTCGTCCCGAGTGCCACGCCGTGATGCCCCGCATGCCACGCGGTCCCACCTATCATGCCTACCGCGGGGTGGCAGCGCGGCCGCCCTCCGGGGCCGCGGGTCGCGTCGAGTCCTTCTTCTTCGCGGGCCGGAGGCGGGGGCAGCGCCGCCGCCGGCCCGGTGCTGACAGCTTCGCTGGCGTCGGAGTAGCCTTGGAGTCCGCGGGCGCGCGCGGAGCCCCCGCCCGGGTTGCCCTGGGCTTGAGATGGGAGCTTGGTGGAGAAGGGGTGAGCCCCCAAGGCGGCGAAGCCCAGGAGCTCCGCCACTTGCTCCAGCAGCACGTCGTGGCCGCCCTCCAGCAGTCTGCACCGTAGCAGCTCTCGGGCCACCGTGAGCGCGGCCCTTGAATTCGCCTGCTCCCGGTGGGTGTACGGTGTCGTGGTTGCGGCGTGATTGGAGGCCCTTGCCGCCGACCACGCTTGCCGTGGTGTGATGGTCGCGGACGCCTGTCCGCGGCGCCCATGGCCCGCAGCGCCCTGCGGACCACAAGCTGTCTGGGGCGCGGGGTCGCCCGAGGCGGGCGGCTCCGCGCAGGTGGGCCACGCCGCCCATGGACCTTGGTTGCCCGCATGGTCGCCGGACATGGTGATGACGATGCGACGGGAGGCGGAGCGGTAGGAAGGCAAATTCTTGCACACCCCTACCTGGCGCGCCAAATGTCGGATCACGGGTTCCGGCAGACCCTTAAGGTTCGAACACTGGGGTGCGCGCGGAGATCACGCCTTCTACCTCCCCGTCTTGCAAAGATCTAAACTACTAAAAAACTGCACAAGAGACTCAAGATTTATACTGGTTCGGGCCACCGTTGTGGTGTAATACCCTACTCAAGTGTGTGGTTGGTGGATTGCCTCCTGGGGCTGGTGATGATGAACAATACAAGGAAGAACAACCTCGCAAGGGTCTGTTCTTGGCTGGGGTGATGAACTGCTAGGAGGAGTTCAGTCACCCTTCTCTCTCTCTCACTCACTCTCTCTGCTTGCAAACCGAACGAACCAACCCCATTGCTATGCGGGTGGCTGGTCCTATTTATAGGCAAAGGCCCTGGGCCTCTTCCCAAATATTGAGCAGGAAGGGCGCCAACAATTGGCCAATTCGAAGGGGAACATCTAGTACACTTATCCTGACTAAAGTTGGTCTTCGCCTGCCAAAGGCTCTGTGGTGACGCCGTGCTGGGCTCCATGGTGACCTCCGTCTCGTAGTCCTCCTGGTCTTGGTCTCGTTGCACCGAAATGGCAACCTTTGCCTAATGCCTCGGTACTCCTCGGCTACGCTTGCCCCCTTTGCACCAAAGAGGAAAGAAGGCCGCTGCGCGCGCTGGCGCCCGCCCGGCACCCTCGATCGTCATAGGCACCTCGCGAGGTACCCCGCCTTGATCTCTCCGCCTCCTCGTGAGCCAGCCTGATGAGGCTGCGCCTGAGGATGCGCCGTGTCGTCCACCCCGCGAGGCTTGGCCCCTCGCGTGGGTCTTGAGTCTTGTGTTGATGAAGATGGGCCATGCTGGGCCTCCTTTGAGCCACGCCACAGGCCGCAGGCAGGCTAGTCTGGGGACCCCCGTTCCCAGAACGCCGACAATGGCACTTGCTTACAAGCTCTTTGTTCACTCTTTTTGTTTCCTTAAAAGCTTATTTTTTTATATATATGGCCACTTTGCGAAATGCACAAACCAAGATAGCAATTGGGTATATACGGGAACAATCTTGTGACACAAGGGATGATATGATACCAATATGATATGGTATGTATGCAATGTATAGTGTAGATCACTAATGTGCACAAGTAACGTTGCCGGCAATACTCAAATGGCTAGTCTCGATAGGCAAGTAACGCAAAATGGGCTAGGGGTTATCAATGCAATGGCAAGGGAATGTACAATGGAGGGATACCACGATACCAAGATGATATGGAGGTTACCGTCCGTGTCGATGACCAGTGGCGGTCATCTTGATGGAGATACCAAGATGATGGAGACTCATCCCTAAGTAGCCGAAACACCTTAGGAAATGGAAAAACCGCGAACTCAAAATCTCAAATGTCAAATGTCAAATGGTGGTAGCGGAATGCGATGGTGGTTGTGGAAGCTCAATGGGATTGCGGAAATGCAATGATGGGTTTTGCGAGTAGGCAATGCGGAAGTGGAGGGTAAGGTGGTGTACTATACATGGTGTCGGAGTTGAAAGCACGGTCCCTAAGTAGCCGAAACACCTTAGGAGACACAACTCACAACACGAACAAAATTGGGTTAAGTTGGGGTGGTGGAAGTGTATGATGGTCAAGCCTATGCGGAAGTTATGGTGGTGGTGGTGCTTGATGAAGAAGCAACCATCCCTAAGTATTCTAAACACCTTAGGAGACTAAAATCACTCCTTAAGCAATCACTAATGCGATGGGGAACAAAATTGGTTAGGTTGCAGAAGTCAGTGGTGGAGTAGCGAAGGATGTGGTGGAAGCCCTAGGCAAAGATGCCAAAGTTTAAAAACTTTGATGGAGACAAATGGTTTTGGTAGTATTTTTGTTGGAAGGGGTATGTCAAGAGCTTTTCAACGAGCTAAAGAACGTGAAAATCGGACTCCGGATGAATTAGTTATGGACAAAACGGTGAAACGGGGATTGCTGAAATGTCATGGGCCGGACATCCGGGCTCGGGGCCGGAAATCCGGGACCTGATGTCCAGAACCGAGCAGATTTGGTGCTCCAGGAGCCGGATGTCCGGCCCGATGCCCCGGATGTCCGGCCTTTGGCCCGGATGTCCGGCCCGACGAATCCAGATCTCGTTTGGGACGGAAATTTTTGAATTGGGGGCAGAAATTGATGATTCCAATGGCAAATTTTGATGGATTTTGTGGATGGAAAGCGGGAAATTTGGGAATATGCTAGATCCACTCGAAACCAAGCAAATCCATGGATCAAAATCAACAAAACTTCTTCAAACCAACAAATCACAAAAAAAATTGGGGCTATTTTTGGTGGGGATTTTCGAAATTGAGGAAGAACACAACAAAATTAGGCTAGAAAACACAACCGGGAGGCTCCAAAATCGTGATCAATGTGGCTCATGATACCAAGATGATGTAGGGTGGAACCCTATGTGGCTGATCTTTCACGAAAGGAGCGGATCCCGCGAAGAACACGAAGAACACGAGAGGGAAAAGAGGGAAAACACAAGGGGAAACACAAGAGCAAACACTAAACCAACATGAATAAGTCACACATGTGCTAGATCCTCGAGTACATAAGGAAAGATACACGATCCACGGACAACTAAGGACGATACTGTCGGTGTTCTGGGAACAGGGGTCCCCAGACTTGCCTGCCTGCGGCCTGCGGCGTGGCTCAAAAGGGGGCCCAGCGCGGCCCATATTCACCAACACAAACCCAAGACCCTCGCGAGGGGCCAAGCCTCGCGGGGTGGACGACGCGGAGCTTCCTCAGGCACGGCCTCATCAGGCTGGCTCACGAGTAGGCGGAGAGACCAAGGCAGGATACCTCACGAGGTGCCCGTGACGCAAGTCATGACGACCAAGGGCGCCAGGCGGGTGCCAGCCCACGCAGTGTCCTCCTTTCCTCTTTGGTTCAAAGGGGGCAAGCACAGCCACGGAGTACCGAGGCATCAGGAAAAGGTTGCCATTTCGGTGCAACAAGACCAAGACCAGGAGGACTACGAGACGGAGGTCATCATGGAGCCCGAGACAGCGTCATCACCAGAGCTTTGCGCAGACAAAGACTACTTTTGTCAGGATAGCTGATACTAGCTGTCCCCCTTCAAATTAGCCCGCCGTTGTTGGCTCCCTTCCCGCTCGATATTTGGGAAGACGACCAGGGCCTCTATAAATAGGACCAGCCACCCACAGACCAAAGGGGGGTTGGAAGGAGGAGGCTCTTTAGAGAGGGGTTTCGATCCAAAAGAGAAAGAGAGAGAGAGAGAGAGAGATAGAGAGAGAGAGAGAGAGAAAGGTGACTGAACTCCTCCCAGCAGTTCATCGCCCCAGCCAAGAACAGACCCTCGCGAGGCTGTTCTCCCTTGTATTATTCATCATCATCAGCCCAAGAGGCAATCCACCATACCACACACTGGAGTAGGGTATTACACCACAACGGTGGCCCGAACCAGTATAAACCCTGTGTCTCTTGTGTTGTTCTTTCCATGGTTTAGATCCTAGCAAGGTGGAGGGGTGCAGGTAGGTAGGAGGCAAAATCTCCGCGTGCACCCCAGTGTTCGAACCTCAAGGGTCTGCCGGAACCCGAAATCCGACATTTGGCGCGCCAGGTAGGGGGTGCACCGGAGTTTTCTCTTCCGCCACCGCCACGACCAGCCTCACGATGAGCAGCGCATCACCTGCTCCGGCCGCCGGCGCCAGCGCAGGGGCCAGGGTGCTCCGAGCCCGGGCCCCAGCCCTGCAACATGTACGGTGGCCGGACAAGCTCAAGCCAACGACGCCGCCGCGCTACGGCGGCACGACAAATCCGCTGGCCTTCTTGCTCGCGAACGACGTGGCCCTCCTCGAAGCAGGAGGTAACGATAGGGTTGCGGCCAACTGGCTCCCCATGGCCCTCACCGGCGCCCCGCGCACATGGCTACTCCACCCGCTGGCAGCCTCCGTGGCCTCTCGGGAAGAGCCCCGCAACCTCTTCCCCGCCCATCGCGCTACACCAACACCCCCGGTCATCGCGGCCCTCCTGGGCGGCTTGCAGGCGCCGCCCACAAGTCACCACGTCAAGCCGTTCATCCGTCGGGTCAGCGCCGCTTCCACGCGGCAGGGGGTTCCCCTGGATCGGGCGGCGCCTGAGATCAGCCTGACCTTCAGCTTGGAGGACCACCCCTCCAACTCGGCCTGCTCGGGTGCGCTCCCCATGTTGTGCACCCCCACCATCTGCCAGGTGGCCGTCACCAGAACCCTCATTGATGGCGGCATGGGCCTCAGCATGCTCTCGGTCGAGGCCTTCAATCTCCTCTGCATACCCCAGGAACAGTTGCGACCCAGCCGGCCCTTCTCAGGCGTTGGGGGTGGATCGTCCAGCTCCTTGGGACAGATCCGGCTCCCAGTAACCTTCGGCACCTACGACAACTTCCGCACGGAGCTGGTCGACTTCGACATCGCTCCCATCGGCCTCCCCTACAACGCCATCCTCGGCTACCCGGCGCTGGCCCAGTTCATGGCCGCGACGCACCCGGCGTACAACCTCATGAAGATGCCCGGGAGCAGCGGTTTCCTCACTGTGCACGGGTACACCGGGGACGCTCTGCGGGTGCTCAAGCTCGTCTTCAAGACAGCGGTGTCGGCACAGCCCGCCGACTTGGAGGCCCCCGAGCCCAAGGGAGCTGCGCCCGCCAAGAAAAAACAGTTATTCACCCAAGACAAGGCAAAAACCAAGCAAATACCCATCGATGAGGACGGGTCCACCAACGCCACTTGCACCATAGGCGCCCACCTCAAACCCGAGCAGGAGGAGGCCCTGGTCGGGTTCCTGCACACAACCAAGAAGGTATTCGCTTGGGAGCCATACCAGTTGGCAGGGATCCCCAGGAGTGTAATCGAGCATCACCTCAACGTGTGCCCAACGTGCGCCCTGTGAAGCAGAAGGCCAGGCGGCAGTCCACAGAAAAGCAGGCCTTCATCGTCCAAGAGACCTGCAAATTAGAGGCCGCTGGAGTCATTCACGAGGTCTGATACCCAGATTGGTTGGCCAACCCTGTCGTTGTGCCAAAGAAGGGAGGGAAGGAACGCATGTGTGTCGACTTCACCAACCTCAACAAAGCGTGCCCGCAAGATCCGTTCCCACTCCCCCGCATCGACCAGATCGTCGATTCCACTGCGGAATGCAACCTGCTATGCTTCCTGGATGCCTTCTCTGGGTATCACCAGATCAAGATGGCGGTAGAAGACGTCGAGAAGACAGCCTTCCTAACCCCGTGTGGGGTATACTGCTATACATGCATGCCATTCGGGCTGCGTAACGCAGGGGCGACCTTTCAGCGGCTGATGCACATCACCTTGGGCCCGCAACTCTGGAAAAATGTTGAAGCTTACGTCGATGACATTGTGGTAAAGTCTCGGTAGGCCAGGACCTTGATACAAGACCTGGAGGAAACCTTCGCGAGCCTCAACGCAGTGAACCTATGGCTCAACCCAGAGAAGTGTGTGTTCGGAGTCCCCCCGGGCAAGCTCTTGGGTTTCCTCGTGTCCCACCGAGGCATCGAGGCTAACCCGGAGAAGGTCAAGGCGGTGGAAGACATGAGCCGCCAAAGACCCTCAGAGAAATGCAGAAGCTCGCGGGGCGCCTGACCGCGCTAGGGCGCTCCATCTCCAAGTTGGGGGAGCGAGCGTTGCCCTTCTTCCAGCTAATGAAGAAAAAGGGGCCCTTCGAGTTGACTGAAGAGGCCGACAAGGCGTTCCAGGATCTCAAGAGATACCTGACCAGTCCACCAGTCATGGTGGCTCCGCGCCCTCAAGAGCCCCTGGTGCTTTACCTCGCCGCCACTCCCTACTCCGCCAGCGCAGCCTTGGTGGCAGTCAGAGAGGAGCGTCGAATCAAAACCACGGCAGCGGCCCGGGACAAGGCAGAACAGGAACGAGGAAGGCCCACATAAGCCGCCACCGCGGCTGAGGAGGATCAGCCGCCGCAGAGGGGCGCACCTGAGGCGGAAGAGGCCCCTCTCCCAGATGGCCAGTCTCAGGAGGCCTCATTGCCTCAAGAGGCGCCATGGTCTCCGAAGGGAGCCACCAGCACTGACGCACTCCACCTCGTTGAGCACCCAGTGTACTTCATCAGCACGGTGTTGCGGGATGCAAGGGCACGGTACCCCATGCCTCAAAAACTCCTCCTCGCGCTACTGGTGGCCTCGCGCAAGCTGCGGCACTATTTTCAAGGTCACCCCATCAAGGTCGTCTCGTTGTACCCCCTAGAGAGAGTGCTCAGGAGCCCCAATTCAGCTGGAAGGGTCGCTGAGTGGAACATTGAACTGCAAGCATTTCAGCTCGAATTCAGCACGACCAGAGTCATCAAGGGAGCAGCATTGGCGGATTTTGTGGCAGAATGGACGGAGGCGCCAGGCCTCAAGGCCGATGAGGATCGGTCCCTATCCCCAGGAAGCGAGGCGCCCGAAGGCTGGGTCATGCACTTCGATGGGGCGTTCTCTAGGCATGGTGCTGGAGCTGGGGCGGTGCTTATATCGCCCGCTCAGGACAAGCTCTATTACGCTGTGCAGCTCTGTTTCCAGCAAGGTGAAAAGGTCTCCAACAACATAGCGGAGTATGAAGGTTTAATAGAGGGCTTGAAGGCCGCAGCTGCCCTGGGGGTGAAACGCCTCATCATCAAGCGCGATTTGTAGCTCCGTGTCAATTTCTCTAACAAGGTGTATGAGCCGAAGGATGAGCACATGGAAGCCTACCTTGCGGAGGTCCGTACGATGGAGAAGCAGTTCTGGGGGTTGGAGTTGTAGCATGTGTCCCATGGCACCAATCAGGAGGCCGACAACATCGCCAAACATCCGTCCAGGCGGTTACCTCAAGAGCCTGGCGTTTTCGAGGAGCGGCTCTTCAAGCCCTCAGCCCTGCTGTCATTATAAAACACGACTCAGCCCCGGGAGGAGCTCCCCCAGCCACCTACCTCAGGAGCTCCGGCCTGTGGCCCGGCCTCAGGAGCACGCCTGCTCCTGATGATGGAACCTCAGGAGGGATGTTGGATCGTGGAGCTCCGGAGTTACTTAACCCAAGGGACCCTACCGGAGAAGGAGGAGGAAGCGGAGCGACTGGCACGCCAGGCCATGGCATACTGCATCAAAGATGCAGAGCTCTACCAGAAGCGACCAAACGATGTATCCCTGTGCTGCATCTCCAGGGAGCAAGGGAAGGAACTACTGGAAGATATACACGGCGGAGACTGCGGACATCATTCATCATCACGGACCCTTGTCGGCAAGGCGTTCCGCAGTGGGTTTTATTGGCCCACCGCGCTCAATGACGCCGCCGAACTAGTGAAAGCTTGTGAGGCCTGCCAGTTCCACGCCAAGCAGATCCATCAGCCAGCAGGAGGCTTGCAGACTATCCCCCTTTCGTGGCCATTCGTAGTCTGGGGGCTGGACATCTTGGGCCCGTTTCCTCGGGCGCCAGGGGGCTACCGCTACCTTTATGTTGCCGTGGACAAGTTCACCAAGTGGGCTGAAGTAGAGGTTGTCCGCACCATTCCCGCGGGTTCCGCAGTCAAGTTCATCAAGGGCATCATGAGCCGATTCGGGGTGCTGAATCGCATCATCATGGACAACGGTTCGCAGTTCACCAGTAACCTCTTCAAAACATACTGTGCTAACCTTGGAACGCAGATATGCTACGCTTCAGTGGCGCACCCCCGAAGCAACGGCCAGGCCGAGCGAGCCAACGCGGAGGTCCTAAGGGGCCTCAAGACCAGGACGTTAAAGAAGAAGCTGGAGGCCTGTGGCAGAGGTTGGTACGACGAGCTTCAATCCGTGTTGTGGTCCATCCGCACAACCGCAACCAAGCCGACTGGGGAGACCCCGTTCTTCCTGGTCTACGGAGCCGAAGCGGTCCTCCCTCACGAGGTCAGATGTCACTCCACGTGGGTCCTAGCGTTCGACGAGGCGCAACAGGACGCCATGCAGGGGATTGACCTCGTGCTGGGGGAGGAACGTCGTCGAGAAGCCACGCTACGAGCAGTGAGGTACCAACAGGCACTGCGGTGATATCACTGCTGCAACATCCGCCCCAGAACTCTCGAGGTAGGAGACCTCGTGCTAAGGCGGGTTCTCTCCAAGGAGGGGCTGCACAAGCTCTCTCCCATGTGGGAGGGCCCGTTCAAAGTTGTTTATGTTTCCAGGCCCGGCTCCGCGCGCTTGGAGACTCAGGAGGGGGTGCCAGTCCAGAACGCATGGAACATCCAACACCTCCGGAGGTTCTACCCCTGAAAAGGCCCAGAGCCTGTGAAGAAGGCGAATGCCTGTGAAGCTATCGCATTTTGGAAAAGGCCCGGAGCCTGTGAAGAAGGCAAATGCCTGTGAAGCTATCGCGTTTTGGAAAAGGCCCGGAGCCTATGAAGAAGGCGAATGCCTGTGAAGCTATCGTGTTTTGGAAGGCCCAGAGCCTGTGAAGAAGGCGAATGCCTGTGAAGCTATCGCATTTTGGAAAAGGCCCGGAGCCTGTGAAGAAGGCCAATGCCTGGGAAGCTCGGAGCCCGTGACACTCTCACGTAATAATGAGTTGGGGCTGTACACGCCCCGGAGTCTCAGGAGCGCCGGCCTCAGGCCCTGGGGCTCCCTCCCATGCCCAGTGGCAACACTTAGCTCTGCGCTGGTGAGAAGACATCGAAGACTAGATTAGGTGCCGGACGCGGCTTTTTATTTGCTTTCCGCAGTTGGCTTGTTCCTTCTCATTCGAAGTTTTATTGAAGTTGTTGCCGTCTTTGGCTTGTGGTTCTTCGACTTTTCACTCTCCTGCCTCGATTTCTCTTTTGCAAGGCCTCGCAAGGGGGGCAGCCGAGCGCCCTCGCGAGTGTTCCTATCCTAGTCATTCAAAGGGTTCGCGACATGGGCCCATTGCAGGAGCACCCCTCCAGTCCGTGCCCCACGAGCACTGCGACACAAACACAGGGCCTGGGTCGGTCGCCCCCATGGCCGGGGCCGGGAACTATCCACGCACGGGCACGTAGCTGGGAGGTACGATAAAGAAAGCAAAACGATGATTAACAGCAATAATCCATACACGCCCCGTGGGGCTCCACACTATTGTCTTTTTTACGCAGGAAAAAGGAAAAGAAAGAACAAATCTGGTGCAGCTCGCCTCACACCGGCCCGCAGGGAAGGCCCGAGCTGCCTCCGGAGCTCAGGCGGACCTCCTCTCGCGCTTCACTAGGGCGCGACGGCGGGCGAACACGCTACCACCTCCCAAGAAGATACGACGGCGTGGAGGCTGACCGTGGCCACCGCTAGAAGAGTCGCCGCCTGAAGAAGAACCGGAGAAGCTTGAGGAACCCTGAGCGCCGCCAGCCGCGCGAGCGCGGCCCTCTCCATCATTGCCGGAGCTGGGTTCCCAGCCGCGGTCATCACCATCTTCCCCAAACACCCTCACGTAGAGGGTGGCATCGCCGTCGAACTTGAAGTGTAGGGTGCACCAACGGCCTAGGCCACGCGGGCGGGCAAACATCTGCCAACCGTGGGCCAGGGCCAGGCTCCCGGCTGCGGAGACCTCCAGTGAAACCCATGAGGCCCGGCTGCAACAGCCGTCGGCCTGAGGCCAGAGGCCGCCCGAGGCGCTGGCCGGGAGCTCGCCAAGGAGGAAGCGAGGAAGTGGAAGCCGGGTGCTAGTCGGATCCGCCGACCACACGACGAACTCCGGCAGCACCTCAGCAGAACGAAAGCGCGGCATAGGGGGACGCGCAGCCGGAGCGTGCCCCCCGGCCGCAGCAATCCGCCCGTCACTATGCTGAAAATCGCCTCCGCGGCCGCGGGGAGCTGCCGTGGTGGCCACAGGATGTTTGCGAGGGCGCCCTCGACCGCGCTTGGGCGGGGGAGAGGCGGGCTCAACCTGGCGAGCCTTCCCTTTCTCTGCGGCCGAGAACCTCCTTGACGGGGCCATGAAGAAGGAGGAGCAAGGGGAGATGAACTGGAAGGGCACACGCCGATCCGTACTTATAGCTGGCAAGGGCCAACCGATGGCCCCCATGATCGCAGGTAATTATGACCTGCTTTGCATGCAGGGACTTGTCAAATCCGTGCAGTTGCCGAGGCGCCATGGAGAAGTGGAGACGCCCACGTCCAACCAACCTCCACGCGGTGCCCAAGGCCGCAGGCTGTTAGGGCCCACGGCGCTTCGCTATTGCCCTTCTGCCTCCCTGCACGGCCAAGTCCGGGCGCGCCTTGGGCCCGAGGCCTACTGTCGGCATTCTGGGAACGGGGGTCCCCAGACTTGCCTGCCTGCGGCGTGGCTCAAAAGGGGGCCCAGCGCGGCCCATCTTCACCAACACAAACCAAGACCCTCGCGAGGGGCCCAGCCTCGCGGGGCGGACGACGCGGAGCTTCCTCAGGCACGGCCTCGTCAAGCTGGCTCACGAGGAGGCGGAGAGAACAAGGCAGGATACCTCATGAGGTGCCCGTGATGCAAGCCATGACGACCAAGGGCGCCAGGCGGGTGCCAGCCCGCGCAGTGTCCTCCTTTCCTCTTTGGTGCAAAGGGGGCAAGCGCAGCCGCGGAGTACCGAGGCATCAGGCAAAGGTTGCCATTTCGGTGGAACGAGACCAAGACCAGGAGGACTACGAGACGGAAGTCATCATGGAGCCCGAGACGGCGTCATCACCAGAGCTTTGCGCAGACGAAGACTACTTTTGTCAGGATAGCTGATACTAGCTGTCCCCCTTCAAATTAGCCCGCCGTTGTTGGCTCCCTTCCCGCTCAATATTTGGGAAGAGGACCAGGGCCTCTATAAATAGGACCAGCCACCCACAGACCAAAGGGGGGTTGGAAGGAGGAGGCTCTTTTGAGAGGGGTTTCGATCAAAGAGAGAGAGAGAGAGAGAGCGAGAGAGAGAGAGAGAGAGAAAGGTGACTGAACTCCTCCCAACAGTTCATCGCCCCAGCCAAGAACACACCCTCGCGAGGCTATTCTCCCTTGTAATATTCATCATCATCAGCCCAAGAGGCAATCCACCATACCACACACTGGAGTAGGGTATTACACCACAATGGTGGCCCGAACCAGTATAAACCCAGTGTCTCTTGTGTTGTTCTTTCCATAGTTTAGATCCTAGCAAGGCGGAGGGGTGCAGGTAGGTAGGAGGCGAAATCTCCACGCGCACCCCAGTGTTCGAACCTCAAGGGTCTGCCGGAACCCGAAATCCGACAGATACAAGGGTAGCCGGTCTTCTCCGTGAGGAGGTCTTGAGTTCTTCACTAAAAGGGGTCTTGAGTCCGCTTGGGGGATCTTCTCTGGTGGAGAAGGTAACCAAGTGGATGAGCAAAGCTCTCACACAAACATGAGCTAAACGTTTGCCAACCCTAACTAGGAGGAGGTGGGCAAGTATATATAGTTCTAGCCCATGAAGGGGTAAGTGAGAGGGGGGATACATGGGCCCTTGGCCCGATCTCTGCGCACAAACAGGTGCCGGATATCCGGGCTGGGGGCCGGAGGTCCAGCGGCTCACGAAGAGCCGGATGTCCGAGCCTCTAGCCGGATGTCCGGGGCATGGGGCCGGATGTCTGGGCTGTCGGGGTCGCTTTCGGAGCTCTCTGGATAGGAAGGGGCCAGATTTCCGGGGGTAGGGCCGGATGTCCGGGCTGGTCCGGATGTCCGGGCTGGGGCCGGATGTCCAGGGCCTGTAGCAGGTGGCTCTTCTTCCTTCTCCTTCCTACGCTCCCGTGCACACTTGGCCTTGGTCCTTGGGCTCTCCTTGGTCTTCTCGGGTGTACCTGAGTATGCACAAGGTCCGCGCTTGAAGTAGCATCCATGTCTTACATACGGAAAGGGAAGATTTGGAAAGGACCAAGTTCACCTTGTGTCCAATGGCATATGCTCGAGTGTACATGGGGATGATCGTAGGATGCTCCGCATCAGTATCTATAACTTATGAAGTATTAATGCCAATATATTATCATTCTTGGATGTTTTACAATCAATTTATAGCAACTTTATATCATTTTTTGGGACTAACCTATTGACCTAGTGCCTAGTGCCCAGTGCCAGTTGCTCTTTTTTGCTTGTTTTTTACATCGTAGAAAATCAATAACAAACAGAGTCCAAACACCGCAAAACTTTTTGTGGATTTTGATGTGCCGTAAGACTCCTGATGGGCCAAAGCAACACCTGGGGGTGCCCCGAGGGGGGCACAACCCACCAAGGCACGTCAGGGGGCCCTGGCGCGCCGTGGTGGGTTGTGACCACCTCGGTGGCCTCCCGTACCCCTTCTTTGCACTATAAATTCCCAAATATTCCAAAACCCCTCGGGGTTAACCTAGATCAGAAGTTCCGCCGCCGCAGGGCTCCGTAGCCACCAAAACCCAATTTAGACCCATTCCGGCACCTTGTCGGAGGGGGGAATCATCTTCGATGGCCATCTTCATCATCCCGGCGGCCACCACGATGAGGAGGGGGTAGTCCACCTTCGGGGCTGAGGGTTTGTACCAGTACCTATGTGTTTAATCTCTCTATCTTGTGTTCTTGAGATATCAGGATCTTGATGTATCACGGGCTTTGTTAATATAGTCGGATCATATGGCGTTTTCCCCTCTCTATCTTGTTGAGATGAATTGAGTTTTTCCCTTTGAGATCTCGTTGTCATCGGATTGAATACTTTTATGGATTTGAGAACACTTGATATATGTCTTGCAATTGAACACTCGTGGTGGCAATGGGGTATCGTGTTGATTCACTTGATATATGTTTTGGCACTCAACTTGCAAATTCCCGCGGTGACATTGGGTAATCTATGCATAGGGGTTGATGCACGTTCATGTCCTTGTTTCTCTGGTAGAAATCTTGGGGCACTCTTCTAGTTCTTTGTGTGGATTGAGTATTATGAATATGAATATGCTTTGGTGTTATTCTAGTACGAACTCTAGGATAGATCAAATGGAAAATAGCTTTGCGTTATGTTAGTATGAACTCTTGAATAGATCGAATGGAAAGAATAGCTTTGAGGTGGTTTAGTACCCTACAAACAATTCCTATCTTTTGTTCTCCACTAATAGGAACTCGGGAGTGATTCTTCGTTACACTTTGAGGGATAATCATATGACCCAACTATGTTAGCATTGTTGAGAGATTGCACTAGCGAAAGTACGGACCCTAGGCCTTGTTTTTAAGCATTGCAATACTGTTTTTGTGCCCGTTTACTATTTGCTACCTTGCTGTTGTTATTTATTCAGATTATAAAAATATATTTCTACCATCAATATTACACTTTTATCAGCATCTCTTCGCCAAACTAGTGCACCTATACAATTTTCCATTGTATTGGGTGTGTTGGGGACACAAGAGATTTCTTGTATTTGGTTGCAGGGTCGTTTGAGAGATACCATATTCATCCTACACCTCTCACGGATTGATAAACCTTAGGTCATCCACTTGAGGGAAAATTGCTACTATCCTACAAAACTCTGTGCTTGGAGGCCCAACACATGTCTACAAGAATAAAGTTGCATAGTAGACATCAGCCTAGGGTTTAGAGGAGTCCTTGTCTTGTGCGCCAATCTTGTGGAATCCTCCTTGTATTCGGCATGGGCTGCCCGAAGTGGCCCATTAGTGAATCATCACGGGGGTCCTCGGCCCGACCCACTGGTCGGGAGATGACGTGGCGAGTACCCGCTAGTCCAGGACACCATCAGCAGCCCCAGTCCTTTTGGCATCCCCCATGAGCTTTTCAGTCTTTGGTGGAGGTGCATCTGGCTCTTCCTCCTCCTCCTCCTCCTCTTCATCTGATTCTCTCATTGTAGAAGGTTTGCCAATGACTCTGGCCATAGTCTTCTTGAGTCTCTCCTTCCTCTTCTTTCCTCCAGCAGCATCTTCTTCTATTGGTTCAAGAGTGAACTCCATATTTTCTTGAGTGGAGGCTCTGGCTTTAGACATAGGATTTCTCTTAGCAGGAGCCTTCTTGTGCATTCCAGGCTTGGTGGCAACAGCAACAGCATACTCCTTGAGCACCTTTTTCTTGGAGGTCACCTCCTCCTCAATGACAAAATCATCATCCTCGGATTCTGAAGTTCTCTTCTTCCTTTGCCTAGTTGCTGCCTTAGGCAAGTTGCTGGGTGTGCTTCTGCTTCCATCATCATAGCTGCTGTTGGAGGGACTAGTGCCCTCACTGAGATTTACATGCTCTTCTGACCTGTTCTGGCTGTCACTGCCCTTTGACATTGCTGAAACTGACCGTGTGAATAGTTGGGTATAGATAGAGTGGATGAGCATCACAAAGTACAGCTATTTTGCAAAAATATTGAGACAGAAACTTAATTTTAGTTTTCTCCAGAAAGCGTTTCGGAGCTACCGATTTGGCAAACTCAGTGACACCGAAGCATTAACAGAATCTAAACATGTAGTTTCAGTCAGACCGAAATGCAGTTCGGCGACTCTGAGATGCTAGGGTTTCATAGAGTAAGTGATTTTCGTCACACCGATCAGTACACTTCGGTCAGACCGAGTTGTACTTGTGCAATGGCCAGAGCCAAATCGGTGAGACCAAGATACTCAGATCGGTCGGTCCGAGTTGAGTTCGGCGGAAACCTAACCCTTAGTTTTTGCATAAAATCTATTCTAATGGATTCTTTGGGTGTATAGAATGATCCCATTCATGGGAAGAACAGTGACAAAGATCTTTGTGCAAGAATCAGAATAATGGAGCGCACAAAGAGGTTAAGTCCGTACCCTAACTTGGCGATGAATTTGCTACGGCGACAACAGCGATGAGAATCCCGTTGACAGCGATGGCGACTAGCGGCAGGAGGCACTGGCAACGACGACGAAGATGAGACCAAGGGGGCGACAGAGCTGGGAAGGCGCGGTTGAGTGTTTGGAGAAATTTCCAAATTTCAACCCGCAGTATATATACCCAGTCACTATCGGTGTGATGGAGTGAAACGACTCGGTGGCACCGAGATGTAAAACTGCTAGCAGTTGCTGCAACTTGGTGTGACCGAATTGTTCAAATCGGTTGCACCGAGATGAAAACCTAGATCTACTTAAAGATTTCGATGAGACCGGGTGGGGGTGATTTGGTCTGACCGAAATGCATTAAGAGGTTTTGGAAGTTAAGCCCTTGACTGATCGGTGGCTCTGAGTGATCCTCACCCAGAGGGTCCGAATTTGACTTGTTCAAACTTTGTGATGTAGCATGAATAGAGTTTAAGAAGAGAAAACATAGATAGCTAGAGGGAGTACTTAAGCATTCTTGTCCATCCATTTGGCAAGAAGAAAAACCAAACAATCAAAGCAACAAATGGATGTCCTCGAATGGAGAAAGTTATGCAAACAACATGCTCACACAATAAGATAGCAAATAAAACATGTGGCAAAAGCATGCACAAACACTGTAGCATCTATCAAGCAATTGGCGATGACTAGGTCATTTATATATGAGTATATTGACTGAGGAGTCAAATGAGAACATTTGATCGCAGGTCATACTCATGGTTTAAGCACAAGTTGGGTTACCACTTGTACACAAAGCATTGTTGTGTTCACACCATAAGAGTTGCTTTAGCTCAATTCTTAAAGCAAAGCTCCCCCTAGATGTGATATCCCCCTTAGAGGGATGAACTACCTTGGGTTTTGTCGATGATGTCTTCATGTAGATGTTGACTATGTGGATGCTCAATGTTGATGTAGATCATTTGGAGCAATCCATTGGAGTGAGTTGCACCTTCAATACCTACATGGGTTAGTCCCACAAGGAACACACAAAGATATCCATAGACATAGAGTGAAACACACATATGATGATGTCCATGAAAGCATTAGGTTACCTTGTCCCTTGTCTTACCAACAAGAGGGTTTGTAACTCCTTGAATGAGTGCAAGATATGGAAGTTGATTGCACTTGTCCTCGCCAAAATGAATATGAGTCAAGTATGTTGGCGGAGTCACCCTCTAGAACTCTCTAGTTCTTCTTCTTTGGGACCCACATCAACTTGATGGGAATCCTTGGAGTTGTATTCATACGTGATGAAGTAAAACTTGATGTAGTCTTGGGAACCCACTTGACCAAGGCCTTAGGATCTTCTTCAAATGAGTCAATCTCTTCTTGAAGCTTGTCCTTGCCTTTTAGCTTGTGGTCTTGTGGTAGAAGATCATCTTGAGCTTGTGTCCCCTTGAAAGAGGTCGGGTCATACTTCTCTTGTTGAGGAACAAACTTTGTCTTGGGGTATTTATCTTCTTCCCACTCAACTCCATTGGCTTTAAACTTTCGTTCAAAACCAACACCTTGATTCTTCCGGTGCCTTCCTTCATTGCGTACAATTTCCTCAAATTGCTTACTTCCAGCAAGGCTCTTGTAAATACCTTTCTCTATAATTCCCTTCAATAAGCTATTTTCTTGCTCAAGTGTAACTTGGCTAAGATAATCATTAGTGGAGTCAAGAGAATTACCAGAAGCAACAACTACTAGAAGAAGAACCATTCTTGCTCTTGTTGCTAGATTTTAGTTGTGGCATATAAGTAGATAAGAGTAAACGCTTGGGAATGTAAGAAGAACTTTTCTTTCGAAGATCATCATTGATTGCTTTTAAGAACCCATGCTCTTGCTCTAAATTTAGCTTCTCAAAGCGTAGCTTCTCATGAGTCTTTAAAAGCTCTTGATGATCCTCTAAAGTAGTTTCATGAGCTAACTTAAGAGTGTTCAGTTCTTTAGTCAGACACTCAATCTCCTTCTTATCATTGTCATTCGTTTCATCTTGATTAGAATGACTAATAGCAATTTCATCATAGTTTTCATCACTAGTGTTGTCAACAAGTAAATCATCATCACCTAGCAAATCATCTTCATCACTATTGAAATCAACATACTCGGGGTGTGATATCTTAGGGCCTTTAGCCATGAAGCATCTTCCAATTACTTCATTTGATGATTCAAATATGTCGTAGGAGTTGGATGACACATGTGCAAAACCGGCAACACCTTCATCTTGAGTATATTCGGAGTCAGAGTGATAACTTCTCTCGGAGTAGTTGTCAGAGTAGGAGCCGGATACCCATTCACCAACATGAGCTTGATGTCTTCGTCTTGTATAGATCTTTGATGACTTGTCCTTCCTTTCCGAATACTTGCTTCTACAAGAGGGTCTTCATTCATAATGATCATCTCTACTCCTTCTCTCTCCACTACAAAAAATACACTTCCGTGATGATACGTGTTTGTCATAGTAGGTCACGTTTTCTATCATGCATGTACATCCATGACGATTTTATGACAGAATCAAGATAGTCATACCTGTGCTGTCATAGAAGTGTCCACTTCCATGACGATAAATCACGCGTCACAGAAGTGCTTTCGTCAAGGGTGACCGACACGTGGCATCCACCATAACGGGTCACCGTTAAGCTATCGGGTTCCGGTTTGGATCCGATAACCCGTTAACAGCCCGGACCAATGGGGATTTTCCACGTGTAAAATTCTCAATGGATAGAGGAACCACGTGTCGGCTCACCATTGGGACAGATGTCATCCACTCATTAGACCCAAGCCGCCTATGATTCATCGACACATGGCATGGCCCAACAGAGGCCCATTCCAGTGAAAAGGCCGACCCATTTGACTTGGTCAAAAGGTAGTGGGCCGGCCCATGGAAAGCCTATTAATGGCATGTTCGCATATAGCCCATTTACAGCCCGCTAACTCACGACCTACCAGAATTTGGCCAAGTAGCGCCATCTGGACCATCCAATATGATTCCAGCCCGTTGTAACTTCCGGCCCATGTATGGCCCATGACGTCTTTCGGCCCATAGGAGGCCCTTTGTAACTTCGAGCCCATTAAAGGCCCGAGATGAAATTGTCCCATAATGAACAATGTATTGCTTTATACCCATTAATGGCCCATTATTCTGTTGGCTGTTTCCAGCCTGTGTTAAGTTTTGGCCTTCTAAGGGCCCATTTATTCTTGGGCTCATTTCCAGAATTCGATTACTTATGGTCCGTTACTGGCATGTTTCGCTTGTGGGCGAAATTCAGCCCGTGGTTACAGTCGTCCTATTTGTGGCTTGTTAACCCGTTGGACTGTTTTCATATCGTCATCAAATACGACCTATTAACGACCCGTTATGGTCAGGCCATAAAATAAACGATTTCCACTCTAGCCTGTTTACGGTCCGTTATTGGTCCATGAATAGTACGACCCATGTTTGGCGAAATGATTATACGGCCCGTAGAAGGCCCATGGATCCTACGGCCCATAGAAGGCCCATGGATCCTATGGCCCGTAGAAGGCCCATGGATCATACAGCCCATGGAGGGCCATTGTCACTATAACATGTAGTAGGATCATGGTCACAACAGTCCTTGTGTTGCCATGGTTATTGTGGCCTAGTTATAAAAAATAGGTTATTGTAGCCACTAGAAAAACACGGAAAAAGAACTACAATGACTACAAGCAAACAACTAAACAAGACATTAAGAAAATAAATAAGCAAGCACCTAACGCTAGGCTATTACGGCTATTACACATATTACATCCATTGGGCATCAAATTTCACCACCAGTGCAAATATAGGGAACAAAGCAGCATATTACATACACTGGCCGTCTAAATTGGCCACCAGTGCAAATAAATGCGGAGCAAAACAAGTCCATAACTGAAACAACTTCAGAAGAGCTCAAGAAACGTTATCATGGGTATCCACCATGCTGGCAATAAGCTTAGGAATCTTATTAGCTTTGTCCTGTTTGGCACTAAAATCCTCCAACGCTTGTTGTTGCACCATAAAGTATGCATCTGAATGCTCCAGGGACTTCCGTAGTCCTTCCGCTTCTTGTCGCAGTACAGCTAATCGATGTCTTTCAGCTTGTAGTTGAGACTCAAGAAACTGAACTGATTCAGACAGTGAGTTTGAATAGCTTGTGCAAGCAGTAGTGGCCAGTAACTCGAACACTAAACCAAGACAGGACTTTGGGGTTGTCTCACTGTCTTCAAGATAGTTTTCCTTAGCTGTTTTATCAGCTTTGTTGGAGACCAACAAGGATGTCTCACTATCCTGAACCTTATCTGCATACTTCCTTTACCATTGCTTAGTAAGGCACTCTTCCCCAATATTCTGTCAGCATTCTAAAAGAAGAAACAAGCAGACACATAACAGGTTTAGGATGTACTAGTATATGAAACTCATTGCGGTGAACTAGTTCATTAGTAAGGTGGACAGGATTAAACTACCAAGTCTTCTATTTCCAAGTAGTGCATAATAAAAGCATCAAAGAAACATATATCTATGTCATATGGTCACTGCATTGTCTTGCCAAATCAAAATAGAGACACGGTTCAAATCATATTAGTTCAAGAAAATGCAGCACTGAAAGAATACAAAGCGTGGGAAACTACATGGCATAACAAGATTTCATATGGGTACCACGGGTCTACCTGTACAACAACACTATTGGCTCTATTGTGATGCTAGTAATGTGCATGATATGAGAAGTCAACTATATACACAATTGAAATCAACAGAGCTATTTATAAGAGCAAAGCTGTTAAAGAAACATGTGTAAACATACCTGTTGTGCCATTGGAGTTTCGATTGGATCCTTCAATTTGAAAATAAGTTTGTATGAGTAAATACAGTGCTACAAGAGCAAAGCAGTATGCACAATAGCAATGGAATCTTAATGAACAGAGTACAATAAGATGCAAGAATATAGTACTTAAAATAGAAAATGAGCTCATAGACCTTACCACATTCTTGGTTCGGGGCCAGCATAGAAAAATGTGTTCCCAGTCATCGTCCAGTAAATGTGTCCCAGGAGAACATAAGGGAATTTGATCAGTTTCTTTGCCAGTGAAGTACGTTTTCTTCAGGTAATTTCGATACTCCTGTAGCGACCAGACCTCAAACAGTCTGATCTCTGTGCTCCGGTGTCATCCCTGGATCAGTAATGCTGACACCACACAGTACTCGGAGGATTTATAGCAGAGTAGCAATCACACACTTATTACATCGAGTGTCTCAATAAAGAACGTATTACAATAAATATGGCTTAGGGCCATCTAATAACTATAACAGTGGAAGGCTTGGAAGGTAAGTGAGTCCATCAACTCCAACGGCATCACTGAGTATAGAACCACGACCTAAAAACTCCTTAATCGTCGTCTGAAAAGTCTGCAACATTAAAGTTGCAGCCCGAAACGGGTCAGCACATGGAATATGCTGGCAAGGTAACACATAGACAGTAATAGAATGAAACAACTATACTATATGCATATTTGGCTGGTGGAAAGCTCTATGGTTACAGTTTTGCGTAAAGCCAATTTTCCCTACTTCAAAGGAATAAATTTATTTAACTATCATGGTAGTTGTTAAACATTGAGAATGGTTGACAGCATTCTCAATCCCAATTAAGCATCATCATTAACAAAACCCAACAAAATTAATTTAGAGTAACATGTTGAGATTCACATGATAATCCAGGTACTAGATACTCAAGCTGTCCATAACCGGGGACACGGCTAATCATGATTAGTTTATACACTCTGCAGAGGTTTGCACACTTTTCCCCACAAGACTAGATCGCCTCCGTTTGGTTTCCCGCACTACAAGGTGTTTGAGAAGATAGATGACCGAGACATAGTCTTTCAGAAGTGCTTGCACCTTACGATTGGGTAGACTGTACCACCTACATCCCCTACATCTGCTAGTCTACCATTGTAAGAGTTCGCACGACTTAGTCAACTATGCTAGAGCCCATAATAGCTTGTGGCTGCACACGGAAGTTTCTAGCATGAATAATCTCATGATCCCTTTGAGCCTGGGTGGCGGTCCAAAAGAAAACAGGCAAGTCCTGGAATACCCAGGTGCCTTAATCCACCTAGATGTGTGTTTAAGTTTCCACCTTAGATAAACCATTAATTAACAAACTCACATCTGTCATGGATATCACTCATCCAATCCACGTCTACTAGCATAGCATGGCATAATAAGCAAACGTAGAAGTAACTCCCAATGGTTTGATAATAAATAGGTAATAGGTACTACCTCAACTACTTCGCATCCCACAATTTAATTAGATCCTAATCATGCAATGTGTGAGGATTGATCTAATGCAATAAAACTGGATAGTAGGAAAGGTATGATCAAAGTGTTACTTGCCTTGCTGATGATCCGGGAAACCTAGAGATTCGAAGTAACAGGCGGCGCACCCCGAGTATTCTATCACAGAAAACAAATAAGCATACAATAAGTACTCATCTAATGCACAGGTAAAACTCAAATAAGAGGTCTAACCAGAAGGTTCAACTTAAGAACTCCGGTTTGCAAAAAGAATCAAATCGAACGAAGCAACGAAAGTCAAACGGCGAAAGAAAACAACTTCGTTCTAGAAATATGGATCTAGGGCAAATTTTACAGTAGCAAAAACTTGTTTAAGTTGGTTAAACGGATAGAGGGTTTCGAAACGAAACTCCAGGCGCTTGAATCGCCTGATTTCGATAAACGAGCGAAAAGTTATACTAAAACGAAAATCGGATCAGGAATCGCGATCAGAAAAATCGCGGATTTAATCCGAGAAAAAGAAAAACGACGAACGCTCGCTAAAAATAAATAAACCGGAAAAACCGATCTATTTCAAAAAAATCGAAACTAAAAAAACCGACGAAAAAACCAAACGGTTTTTCGAAAAAAGAAAAAAAAGGCGACACGGATTTCGACGCGAGGCGAACCTCGGACGGCGGGTCGGCGGCGGCGGCGTCCGGCGAGGCGGCGGTGGCGGCGCCGGGGCGACGCTGGCGGCGAGGCGCGGCGGCGGCTGGCGGCGGCGCGGGCGGATTGCTCGGGCTGGCTAGGGTTTCGGCTGGGCCTCCCCCCCGGCTATATATAGCCTAGCAGGCCAGGAGTCCTAGTCGGACACGGCCCGTAGGTCGGTTCGTTTTTTTATTTTTATTTTTACGCGCGGAAGAAAAATAAAAAGAAATACTAAACGGACTCCAAAAATTCCGAAATAAATTTTCACGGGCTTCTAAAATCAAGCAGCACTAGGTGAACATTTATTTGGGGCCTAAATGCAATTTTGAAAAACGCACATTTTTCCTAAATTCAAATAAAATAACGAAAAACTCCGAAATAAAATCTTATTTGATTTTATTATTAAATCGTCAATATTTCTTTATTTTGGGAAAGTCATTTTATTCCCTCTCTCATATTTTTGTAATAGAAATAATTGATGATAAAATAAATAAAATCAAATGATCCTATTCTCAAAATTTGAGAAAACTCAAATATGAAAATAATGAAATCCCCAACTCTCTCCGTGGGTCCTTGAGTTGCGTAGAATTTCTAGCATCAAAACCAAAAGCAAAATAAAATATGATATGCATTTATGATCTAATGTATAACATTCCAAATTGAAAATTTGGGATGTTACATACCTACCCCCTTAAGATGAATCTCGCCCTCGAGATTCAGGTTCACTAGAAAATAGGTGAGGGTGGTCCTTGAGCAAATCTTCCTCTCGTTCCCAGGTGGCTTCGTCCTCCGTGTGGTGGCTCCACTGAACTTTGCAAAACTTGATGGCCTTGCTGCGAGTGACTCGACTGGCAAACTCGACAATCTTAATTGGTTTCTCCTCATAGGTCAAATCGTTATCCAATTGAATAGTTTCCAATGGCACTGTATCTCTCAGGGGTATGTCAGCCATCTCCACGTGGCACTTCTTCAACTGAGAAATGTGGAACACATCATGAACTCCTGACAATCCTTCGGGCAATTCCAACTTGTAGGCCACTTCTCCCATACGCTCCAAAACTCGATATGGTCCTACAAATCGTGGCGCTAACTTTCCTTTAACTCCAAAACGCTTTGTTCCTCAAAGTGGTGATACTCGAAGATAAGCTCTATCTCCAACTTCGTAAACTGTCTCCTTGCGTTTTAAATCTGCATAACTCTTCTGTCTGGACTGGGCTATCTTGAGCCTCTCACGAATCAACTTCACCTTCTGTTCAGACTCTTTAATCAAGTTAGGTCCAAACAACTGGCGGTCTCCAACTTCGTTCCACGACAACGATGTCCTGCACCTCCTTCTGTACAATGCTTCGAAAGGGGCCATCTTCAAACTAGTTTGGTAACTGTTGTTGTAAGAGAACTCTGCATATGTCAAATTGTCGTCCCAACTAGATCCATAATCTAGCGCACAAGCTCTCAACATATCCTCCAAAATCTGATTAACTCTCTCGGTCTGTCCATCTGTCTGTGGATGAAAAGCTATACTGAATTCTAGCCTGGTTCCCAAAGTTTCATGCAACTGTTTCCAGAACTTTGAGGTAAACTGGGTTCCTCTATCTAATACGATACTCCTCGGAACTCCATGTAAACATACGATCCTTGTCATGTATATCTTTGCCAACTTAGCACTGGTGTAAGTGGTCTTTATTGGGATGAAATGAGCTACCTTCGTCAATCGATCAATTACAACCCAAATTGAGTCATAGCCTGAACGAGTCCTAGGTAATCCCGTGATAAAATCCATGCCTAGCTTATCCCACTTCCATTCGGGTATCGGCACTGGTTGTAACAATCCTGCTGGCTTCTGATGCTCTGCCTTTACTCTCTGACATACATCACAAACTGCTACGTACTCCGCAATATCCTTCTTCATTCCGGTCCACCAGAAAATATCCTTCAAATCCAAATACATCTTGGTATTTCCTAGGTGAATTGAATATGGTGAATCGTGTGCCTCTTGCAGTATCAACTTCCTGATCTCCGGGTCATTGGGCACGTAAACACGGTCTTCAAACCATAGGGTATCGTGCTCATCCTCACGAAATCCCTTAGCCTTTCCTTTTCTAAGTTTCTCCTTAATAGAAGCAATCTCCTTGTATGTCCTTTCAGCTTCTCTGATTTTATCCATCAATGTAGACTGAATCTCTAGTGCTGCTACATAGCCTCTCGGAACTATTTCCAAACATAGTTCGCGAAGATTTTCTGCTAACTCCATTGGTATTTCTCTCGTCATCAATGTATTGACATGGCTCTTACGGCTTAATGTATCAGCTACTACATTAGCCTTCCCGGTGTGATAATGCAATTTCATATCATAATCCTTAATGAGCTCCAACCATCTCCTTTGTCTGAGGTTTAACTCCTTCTGTGTGAAAATGTACTTTAAACTCTTATGATCCGTATACACCTCGCAATGGTTTCCAATGAGGAAATGTCTCCATGTTTTCAGCGCACGCACTACGGCTACTAACTCCAAATCATGTGTAGCATAATTCAACTCGTGAGGTTTCAGTTGTCTTAAGGCATATGAAACAACTCTCCCTTCCTGCATAAGCACCGCTCCAAGTCCTTGACGTGAAGCGTCGCAATACACCTCATAATCCTTGGTCTGGTCTGGCAAGATCAACGCTGGTGAGGTAACCAAACGTTTCTTCAACTCCTGGAAACTAGCCTCACATTCCTCCGCCCATATGAACTTGGTATCTTTCTTCAACAACTCAGTCATAGGCTTCACAATCTTTGAGAAATTCTCAATAAATCTCCGGTAGTATCCTGCGAGTCCAAGAAAACTTCGGATCTCTCCAACCGTGGTTGGTGCTTCCCACTTGGTCACGGTATCAACTTTAGTGGGATCAACTGCTATACCTTCTCCAGATATAACGTGTCCGAGGAATCCTACTTCCTTCAACCAAAACTCACATTTGCTGAACTTGGCATATAATTGATGTTCTCTGAGCTTTCCAAGTACCAAACGCAAATGCTCCTTATGTTCCTCTTCATTCTTCGAGTAAACCAGGACATCATCAATGAACACTACGACGAACTTATCCAAGAACTCCATAAACACTTTGTTCATCATGTTCATAAAATATGCGGGTGCGTTAGTCAGACCAAATGACATAATGGTATACTCATACAGCCCGTACCTGGTGGTAAAAGCTGTCTTAGGAATATCCTGTTCTCGAATCTTCAACTGGTGGTATCCTGATCGCAGATCGATCTTGGAAAATACCTTAGCTCCTAGCAATCGATCAAACAGATCATTGATCATCGGTAGTGGGTACTTGTTCTTGATTGTTACTTCATTCAATCCTCGATAATCGACAACCATCCTTAACGATCCATCCTTCTTCTCCACTAGAAGTACTGGCGATCCCCAAGGCGAAGAACTTGGGCGAATATATCCTTTATCCAGTAACTCCTTAATCTGCTTCTTAATTTCCACCAAATCCTTTGCTGGCATCCTGTATGGTCTCTTTGATATTGGCCCGGTGCCTGGCAATAGCTCAATCAAAAACTCAATATCTCTATCCGGTGGCATGCCTGGCAACTCCTCTGGAAATACTTCAGGGAAATCCCTTACCACTGGTACTTCCTCCTGCACAACTCTTGTTAGGAAATTTACTTGAGTCCTCTTTGGCACATCCCGGGATACATACTTGATCCTTCTCCCTTCTGGGGTGGTAAGCAAAATTGACTTACTAGCACATTCAATATTCCCTTCATACTTTGATAACCAATCCATGCCTAATATCACATCCAATCATTGGGATTCCAATACTATTAGGTCTGAGGGAAAAACATAGTTACCAATCCTTAATGGTAACCGATCACACCATCGACTAGCCATATATTCTGTTCCTAAAATAAGTTCCGTGAAGTTTCGGGTCAATTGGACTCCGTTTGATTTTCTTTTTCTGCGATACTCTAAAACAAGGAAAAAACAGAAACTGGCACTAGGCTCTAGGTTAATAGGTTAGTCCCAAAAATCTTATAAAATAGCATATAAATGCATATAAAACATCCAGGGTTGATAATATAATAGCATGGAACAATCAAAAGTTATAGATACGTTGGAGACGTATCAAGCATCCCCAAGCTTAATTCCTGCTCGACCTCGAGTAGGTAAATGATAAAAACAGAATTTTTGATGTGGAATGCTACCTAACATATTTATCCATGTAATTATCTTTATTGTGGCAAGAATATTCAGATCCATAAGATTCAAGACAAAAGTTTATTGTTGACATAAAAATAATAATACTTCAAGCATACTAACAAAGTGGTCATGTCTTCTCAAAATAATATGGCCAAAGAAAGCTATCCCTACAAAATCATACAGTCTGGCTATGCTCTATCTTCATCACACAAAATATTTAAATCGTGCACAACCCCGATGACAAGCCAAGCAATTGTTTCATACTTTTGATGTTCTCAAACTTTTTCAATCTTCACGCAATATATGAGGGTGAGCCATGGATATAGCACTATATATGTGGAATAGAATGGTGGTTGTGGAGAAGACAAAAAGGAGAAGATAGTCTCACATCAAATAGGCGAATCAACGGGCTATGGAGATGCCCATCAATAGATATCAATGTGAGTGAGTAGGGATTGTCATGCAACGGATGCACTAGAGCCATAAGTGTATGGAAGCTCAGAAAGAAACTAAGTGGGTGTGCATCCAACTCGCTTAATCATGAAGACATAGGGCATTTTGAGGAAGCCCATTATTGGAATATACAAGCCAAGTTCTATAATGAAATATTCCCACTAGTATATGAAAGTGACAACATAGTAGACTCTCTATCATGAAGATCATGGTGCTACTTTGAATCACAAGTGTGGTAAAAGGATAGTAAAATTGCCCCTTCTCTCTTTTTCTCTCATTTTTTGTTTTTATTTTTTTATTTGGGCCTTTTCTCTTTTTTTATGGCCTCTTTTTTTATTTTTTTTATTTTTTATTTTTCGTCCAGAGTCTCATCCCGACTTGTGGGGGAATCATAGTCTCCATCATCCTTTCCTCACATGGGACAATGCTCTAATAATGATGACCATCACACTTTTATTTTCTTACAACTCAAGAATTACAACTTGATACTTAGAACAAAACATGACTCTATATGAATGCCTCTGGCGGTGTACCGAGATGTGCAATGAATCAAGAGTGACATCTATGAAAGAATTATGAACGGTGGCTTTGCCACAAATACGATGTCAACTACATGATCACGCAAAGCAATATGACAATGATGGAGCGTGTCATGTTAAACGGAATGGTGGAAAGTTGCATGGCAATATATCTCAGAATGGCTATGGAAATGCCATAATAGGTTGGTATGCTGGCTGTTTTGAGGAAGGTAAATGGTGGGTTTATGTTACCGGCGAAAGTTGCGTGGTACTAGAGAGGCTAGCAATGGTGGTAGGGTGAGAGTGTGTATAATCCATGGACTCAACATTAGTCATAAAGAACTCACATACTTATTGAAAAAATCTATTAGTCATCGAAACAAAGTACTATGCGCATGCTCCTAGGGGGGTAGATTGGTAGGAAAAGACCATCGCTCGTCCCCGACTGCCACTCATAAGGAAGACAATCAATAAATAAATCATGCTCCGACTTCATCACATAACGGTTCACCATACGTGCATGCTACGGGAATCACAAACTTTAACACAAGTATCTCTCAAATTCACAACTACTCAACTAGCATGTCTCTAATATCACCATCTTCATATCTCAAAACAATCATCAAGTATCAAACTTCTCATAGTATTCAACGCACTTATATGAAAGTTTTTATAATGCCATGTTGTTCTAAAGGGCTCTCAAAATAATATATGTGAAGCACGAGAGTTCATCTATTTCTATAAAATAAAACCACCGCCATGCTCTAAGAATATATAAGTGAAGCACTAGAGCAAATGACAGACTACTCCGAAAGATATAAGTGAAGGTCAATGAGTAGTTGAATAATTATGCAACTATGTGAAGACTCTCTAACATTTAAGAATTTCAGATCTTGGTATTTTAGTCTAACAGAAATAAAAATAAATAAAATAAAATGACGCTCCAAGCAAAAAACATATCATGTGGTGAATAAAAATATAGCTCCAAGTAAAGTTACCGATGAACGAAGACGAAAGAGGGGATGCCTTCCGGGGCATCCCCAAGCTTAGGCTCTTGGTTGTCCTTGAATATTACCTTGCGGTGCCTTGGGCATCCCCAATCTTAGGCTCTTGCCACTCCTTATTCCATAGTCCATCGAATCTTTACCCAAAACTTGAAAACTTCACAACTCACAACTTAACAGAAAACTCATAAGCTCCGTTAGCGAAAGAAAACAAAACACCACTTCAAGGTACTGTAATGAACTCATTCTTTATTTATATTGGTGTTAAACCTACTGTATTCCAACTTCTCTATGGTTTATAAACTCTTTTACTAGCCATAGATTCATCAAAATAAGCAAACAACACATGAAAAACAGAATCTGTCAAAAACAGAACAGTCTAAAGTAATCTGTAACTAACGCAAACTTCTGGAACCCCAAAAATCCTGAGAAATTAGGAAGTCCTAGGTGTCGGTGTCAAAACCGGCGGATCTCGGTAGGGGATCCCAAACTATGCGTCTAAGGCGGATGGTAACAGGAGGCAGGGGACATGATGTTTTACCCAGGTTCGGGCCCTCTTGATGGAGGTAAAACCCTACGTCCTGCTTGATTTATTCTTGATGATATGAGTATTACAAGAGTTGATCTACCACGAGACCAGAGAGGCTAAACCCTAGAAGCTAGCCTATGGTATGATTGTATGTTGTCCTACGGACTAAAACCCTCCGGTTTATATAGACACCGGAGGGGGCTAGGGTTACACAAGGTCGGTTAAAAAGGAGGAGATATACATATCCGTATTGCCTAGCTTGCCTTCCACGCCAAGTAGAGTCCCATCCGGACACGGGACGAAGTCTTCAATCTTGTATCTTCATAGTCCAATAGTCCGGTCAATGGATATAGTCCGGCTGTCCAGAGACCCCCTAATCCAGGACTCCCTCAGTAGCCCCTGAACCAGGCTTTAATGACGATGAGTCCGGCACGCAGTGTTGTCTTCGGCATTGCAAGGCGGGTTCCTCCTCCGGATACACCACAGGAGAGTTTGAATAAAAGGATAGTGTCCGACCCTGCAAAATAAGTTCCGCATACCACCGTAGAGAGAATAATATTTCCACAAATCTAATCTGCTGCCACATTTTGGCAACATGACATCATGCCATGGATCGGTGATTATTCGAACCGTTTTTCTTTAGCTAGCCCCGCACATAACGCGAGGTAGTTTCTTGACACGTCTTGTCAAAGCATAGATCGTGTCCCCCTTATTACATGATTCTCATCAATATGGGCGTGGGTAACCCAACCGCGCCATCAATCATGGCGCTGGGGGATAAGCGAGTTTTACCAGGCTAGTGGGGGCGCATAGTTTTGAGCGCCCTTATAAAGGGAAAAGGTTTATCCTTTTTCTACCCATGCCTTCTTCCTCCTTGCTCATCCATTCTCGCACACTCGAGCTCCAACGCCCAAGTCCACATCCTTTTCCTCAACCTTCTCCAAACATGTCCAGAGCGGGAGGCAAGTGGATGGCTTCCTCCGTCATGGAGGGACACATCAAAAGCTGCGCGGACCCGAATACTTATCCGCAAATATCGCGCATTGGCTGCCCGCTGCGGGGCAGATCGTCCCTACCCCGGAACCTCACGAGAGGGTAGTCTTCCTCCACCACTTCCTCCGCGAACTGGGGTTTCCCCTCCATCCATTTGTTTGTGGTCTTATGTTCTACTATGGGCTGGACTTTCATGATCTAGCCCCGAACTTCATCCTCAACATTTCGGCGTTCATCGTCGTGTGTGAGGCTTTCCTCCGCATCCGGCCCCACTTCGGCCTGTGGCTGAAGACCTTCAATATCAAGCCGAAGGTGGTGGGAGGCTAACAAGCAGAATGCAGCGGAGCCATGGTGGTCAAGATGCCCAATGTTATATGGCTTGAAGGCTCCTTTGTGGAGACCATAAAGGGGTGGCAATCGGTGTGGTTCTACATCACCGAGCCGCGCGACACAAAGTGGGTGGCGGCCCCCGAGTTTCGATCTAGAATCCCCACGCGGCTCACCTCCTGGAAAGAGAAGGGCCTATCCTGGGGTTCATCGGTGGAGCTGGACGGACTCCAGAAATGTACCTGGAATATGGCAAGCAAGAAGCTCAAGCTTGTCAACATAGTCAAGGTCATGCTTTTCCGTCAGATCCTCTCGTGTCAACAACGGGATTTCAACTTGTGGGAGTTCGACCCGGCCCAGCACCAGACTCTGAGCGAGCTCTTCGACACGACGCACAAGGACGTCCGTAGGGTGCTGTTCAAGGGTGACGAGGTCCCTCCCTCTCTCACTGAGGACCGCGGGCTAAGCGCGAAGCACCCTGCGAATCCAGTAAGTTTTGTACATCTGGTAGGATTTTTACTTCCCATAGCTTAACCACGCGCGGGGTCGGAGCTCCCATGCCTTTGACAGGACTGGGTGGGGGCATCGGAGAAGATCGACTATCCGGCCCCTCTGCCCGAAGACACTTCGGACGCTCACCTGATGGAGATGCTGACTCCGGCTCCTTACAGGGTGCCGGAGAAGACCAAGAAGAAGGCCAAGTGAACCCGAAAGAGTTATCGGCGCCAGGTGATATCGGACTCATCGTCCGATGACTTCGCGACGCACTCCTCCCCCAAAGACGAGGAGGAAGATGAAGATGCTCCCCCTTTAGTTGGGGGAGACAAGAAAAGGAAGGCCGCCCCGACTGAGGGGGCCGAAGGGTCCAAGAAGGGGAGGGCCCTCCTTCCGAACTACTCCACCACCGCCGCCGAAGGCGAAGACGAGTGGCTGCTCAGGGCCAAGCCCCTGGCGAAGTCGTAAGTATTCGGATACCAGAGTAACTCATAGCATACCTTTGTCGCACTACTTCTCCTAACGCTGAATATGATTATGTAGACCGCCCCAAGCCCGTATCAACGTATCTTCGTCGGGCGGCTCCTTGGACTCGTTGGATATGGATAGCGATCCACTTCCGACCGCCACCTCTCCTTTCCCTATGGACAATGCCGAGGTATTGTCTCAAGAGGTACTGGGTCGAGGGGAGACAATCCCGGAGGCGCCTCAAGGCGACCTTCCGGACTCCGGGAGCAGAGGGGGTAAGGCTCCCGAGGGCTCCGAGTTCGGCCCTCAGCCAAACACCGCGCCGGAACCTCCAGTGGTTCCGGACTCAGGCAGGCGGCCTCCTTCCAAAAGGGGAAAGACGCCTATGCTGGTGGCCTCTGTCCATCCAGAGGCACTGGACAATATGCTGGGAGCGCTTCACAACGCTTCCATCGACGAAGAGCACCGCACTATTATGAGTGCGGTGATCTAGAAGGTTCAGTCCGCCAAGAGCGGACTGACTGAAGCCTGTGCCAGCCTTCTAACAGGCTTTGAGGTAAGTATTTGAAATATAGGGAAAATATTACCACATAGACAGTAGCCCCTGATGCTCTATTTGGTGTTCAAAAAGAAAAGCCGAATAGAGGATCAACTAATATCTGCAGGAGTCTAATATAAGTATGTCTATATGCGTATGCAGGCTTCGCTGCTGACCTCTGACGCACTGACTGCGGAGGTCGCCGTGCTGAAGCAGGACCTCGAAGGGTCCAATAAAGAGCTCGGCCTTGCCAAGAGGCAGCTCGAGGAGAACAAAGGTAAGTAATACCTAGTCTATAGATATGTATATATACAAAAAGGATGCGATTGAAAATGACAGGATCATCTTTAATTTGCCAGGGGCCATGACCGAGGTGGCAACCCTGAAGCAAGCGCTATCCGAGGCTGAAAACAAAGCAGCCCAGGAGCGCACCGAGCGGGAAAAACAAGAGGCACGGGTGGGCGAGGTGCAGCAAGATCTCCATGCTCTCGTGACGAAGCACGAGGCATTGGAGCTTGACTTGAAGACGCGAGAGTCCGAGCTTGCCGCAGGCCTTGAGAGTGCAAAGAGTGCCAAGGCTGAAGCCCAAAAGGCCCTCCAGGAGATTGATGCGATGAAGAAGATAGCGGCGGGTAAGGCATTCAATATGCAAAGCAAGCATGTGAAAGTAAATTACTTGTTACTTACCCGAGTCCGGAGCTCTCCAGGAGCATTCATAGATTTGCCCCGCAGCGTGTTGGATGCCACACAGTTTTACCAGGCTGAGGAGGGAAGCTCAACGGAGAAGCTGTTCTGGTCTCAGTATACTAGGACCGAACAGCCGATGCCTCTGAGCAACCAGCTGAAGCAACTGGTCGAGCTGCACAAGGCGGCCGAATAGGCCATGAAGGGCTTTATAGTCCGGATGTGGCCTAGCGACGCCCTTCCCAACAGCTACTTCGGCCTGGTGAGGCGGCTTGTGGATGCCCGCCCATGGGTGGAAGTCATTAAGCGGTCCGTCTGCATCGAAGGTGCACGCCGGGCTTTTGCCCGTGCGAAGGTGCACTGGGCCAAGATGGACGCCATGAAGCCGGTGAAGGAAGGGCCACCGCAGGGCAAGGAGCATCGTCACCCCGAGATGTACTATGAGGGTGTCCTAAAGGGTGCCCATCTTGTAGCGGACGAGTGTGCGAAATATGTAATATTTGAATAAACTTGCTCATGTAATCCTGTATTATGAAAACTTGTTCATATGCGCTATGCAACGCTTGTTCGAATTTAAAACATTGCCTTCTGTTCGGCTGTTTATCGAATCTGAGAGATGGCTAGTCGTCGGCTTCTGCCCCCATGCCATGAGTGCTGGGGTGTTCGGGATAAAACCTTAGCACTCTTGTTCCCAGTTTTGGGTCCTTCGAGGGAGGTGCTCAGCCCAACGAACAAGGCAATCGAACTATAATGCGTTATCACTCTCACTTAGCCATAGAATTCTATAATTTTAAATTTCTGTGAAGCCCCTAGTATTCGGAAGGCCGAATTCGGGGCGCTATACACGCCTTACGACGGACAAGGCCGACTCCTCGCTCTAAGCGGCATAAGTCTTTAGGGACTTGAGACCTCTCAAATAGCAACCAGTCTCTCGCCTTATCATGTCAGTCAGTTTTAGCTTTCTCTTCTGAGGTGCTTAGCCCAGCAGAACCGGGGCACAATCGCAGTAGTTCTCCCAGTGCTACCTTAGCCGATATAGCGGAACATAAGGTACCAAAACATGGGAGCTGGGCAAACCCAACTATTGACCCAAGACATGATTCAAAGCTGATGCATATAATGCTATAAGTTTGGGATGCCGCACTATCGAAAGTGTTCAGACTTCTCACGCCATATTATGGGGTATACTTAAGCCCCTAGCGTATTGGCCGTACCAGAGTGTACCGGTGCTAGATGTCATGAATGAATCATATATATATATATATATAAAAGAAGAATGCAATAATAGTCTTAATGCTATGCATTGTTTATTCAAAAAGGTGTGTTAAAGCAGAATGATACAAGTAGTGCGATAAGCAAAAAGTAGGACTGTTTGACATGTCCCTTCCAAGGGCAAGCTGAGGAATAGTATTAAAGCAAATATTTCACTCGTCATCGTAATCCACCTGGGACTTCCGTGGTGTGACGTAGCTTTCTGCCTCCTTTGTTGCTGCATCATGTGTTCGGCAATCATGCTGCCGGACAGGGTTTCCGGAGATTAACGTCCTGAAAGAGAAAAATAACAAAGCGGGAAGCCCCTAGTGCGGTTTAAGCCGCGTATTGGGGCGTGCCCCCTTCCCACCTGTGCCCATGGTATTTTTAATGCGTGATTATGTACGCATGGCATGGACTTTGCCGTTTGGCTGGGACCGGGGTGGGGGCCGCATTGCTATGCGAGCTTGGAACATGCCTGGTGGTCCTGTTGCCGATTACTCCGGGCGTGCTTGAAGGTGTCCGGGGTCCTTAATCGCTGAACTAGTGGATTGCCTTAAGAGGCTGCTTTGCGCTTTTGCTCCGAGGGCCGCAGTGTGCTCCTCCATGCGGAGAGAGCGCTCTGTGTTTCCATTGACTGTGATGACCCCTCGAGGTCCTGGCATCTTGAGCTTGAGATATGCATAATGCGGTACTGCATTGAATCTCGCAAATGCGGTTCGCTCGAGCAGTGCATGGTAGCCACCGTGGAATGGGACTATGTCGAAGATTAACTCTTCGCTTCGGAAGTTATCCGGAGATCCAAAGACCACTTCCAGTGTGACTGAGCCTGTGCAATGGGCCTCTACACCTGGTGTGATGCCTTTAAAGGTCGTTTTTGTGGGTTTGATCCTTGAGGGGTCTATACCCATTTTGCGCATTGTGTCCTGATAAAGCAGGTTCAGGCTACTGCCACCATCCATAAGGACTCGAGAGAGGTGAAATCCGTCAATGAATGGGTCTAGGGCCAATGCGGCGAATCCGCCATGACGGATACTAGTGGGGTGGTCCCTGCGGTCGAAGGTGGTCGGACATGAGGACCATGGGTTGAACTTTGGGGCGACTGGCTCCAACGCGTATATGTCCCTGAGTGCACGCTTCCGCTCCCTCTTTGGGATGTGGGTTGTGTATATCATGTTCACCGTCCGCACTTGTGGGGGGGACCTCTTTTGTCCTCTGGTGTTCGGCTGCCGGGGTTCCTCCTTGTCATTGCTATGTGACCCCTTATCTTTGTTTTCGGCATTTAACTTGCCGGCCTGCTTGAACACCCAACAATCCCTGTTGGTGTGGTTGGCCGGCTTGTCGGGGTGCCATGTATTTGGCATGAGTGATCGAGTATACGGTCCAAACTAGACAGCCCGGAGTGCTTCTTTTGAATGGCTTTTTCCGCTGACCGGGTTTAGAGCCTTTGAATCCAGCATTGACTACCATATCCTCGGTATTGTCGCTGTTAATGCGGCGCTTATGTTTGTTGCAACGTGACCTGCCGCTGCCGTCCTTGGTATCCAAAGTACATGGTTCTTTGATATGTTATTGCTGCGAGCCAACCAGCTGTCCTCTCCCACACAAAAGCGGGTCATGAGTGTTGTGAGGGCTGCCATAGATTTCAGCTTTTCCTGGCCAAGGTGCCGGGCGAGCCATTCGTCACGGATGTTGTGCTTAAAAGCTGCTAGGGCCTCTGCATCCGGACAGTCAACGATTTGATTTTTCTTCGTTAGGAACCGTGTCCAGAATTGCCTGGCCGATTCCTCTGGCTGCTGAATTATGTGGCTCAAGTCATCGGCATCTGGTGGTCGCACATAAGTGCCCTGAGTGTTATCGAGGAATGCGGCTTCCAGATCTTCCCAACAGCCAATGGACTCTGCTGGCAAGCTGTTGAGCCAATGCCGAGCTGGTCCTTTGAGTTTGAGTTGGAGGTATTTGATGGCGTGTAGGTCATCACCGCGGGCAATGTGGACGTGCAGGAGGAAATCCTCGATCCATACCGCATGATCTATTGTGCCGTCGTATGATTCTATATTTACGGGTTTGAAACCCCCTGGGATTTGATGATCCATTACTTCGTCTGTGAAGCATAAGGGGTGTGCGGCGCCTCTTTACTGGGCTATATCGCGGCGCAGCTCAAATGAGTCTTGCCCACTGTGTTCGGCCCGGCCGGACTTACTATTACTGTATCCGGCGTGACGATTATCGTCTCGCATAGTGGCGCGCGCTTGTGATCCCTAGATCGATCTTGCATGTTTTGCTTTGTCCTCCAATACGTCTCGCAGGTCTGGCGTATTTCCCCATGCCTTTTTATTTGAATGGCGTCGGGGTGCGGGGTGAGCTTTTGGCTGGAATGCCTCTCTGTCGCGGCCACGAGGTGGCCGATCAGCCGCGTCGTACGACGGGGATGTAGGTTTTGGTGCTTCCTCCTCCAGTCGGGGTAGCAACCTGCACTTTGGGTAACTCTTGGAGGGGCGCTCGAGTTTATATTCCTCGACCGCGAGGACTTCAGTCCATCTGTCAGCTATTAAATCTTGATAAGCTTGAAGCTGCTGCTGCTGCTTTTTCTTAAGGCTATTCGCCGTGGCTATAAGCCGGCGCTTGAAGCACTCTTGTTCGACGGGATGCTCTGGCACGACGAATTCGTCATCGTCGAGGCTTGCCTTGTGTTTGGAGGGAGGCATGTAATTATCATCCTCCGCCTCTCCATCTGCCGCTCTCTCAGGAGAGCTGGCTTCTCCATCCTCCTGCTCTAAATCTTGCTGGAGGGGATTGTTGTTTTCTTCGGCACTGTCCGTAGTGCTATTATCTCCGGTGCTGGTATCACCACTTTTGACTTGGCGGGACTTGGAGCGGCGCCGCTGACGCCGGCGCTTGGGTTGCTTCTTGGAGGGGTCATCCTCCACTGTCACGTCGCTATTGCCTTCTTTGGGTGTGTCCACCACGTATATGTCATATGATGAGGTGGCTGTCCAGTGCCTTGTGGGCAGTGGTTCTTCTTCGGCTCCCGCATCGTCGTCCATACCGTCGATGTCTTCAGAGTCGAACTTGAGCATGTCGGTTAAGTCATCGACAGTGGCTACTAAGTGGGTGGTGGGTGTGCGGCAAATTTCTTCGTCATCCGCATCCCAATCCCGCCGAACATAGTTCGGCCAGGACCCTTCTGACAAGGAGAGAGACCTTAGTGAGTTCAGTATGTCGCCGAAGGGCGAGTGCTGAAAAATATCCGCGAAGGTAAACTCCATGATCGGCGCCCAATCGGATTCGACAGGAACGGGCGCAGGCGGTTCGGAGTCCGTGGCCGGAGAAGGATCCGGCAGTTTGGCAACACGGCTCTCGTGAAGGGTAAGGTCGATATTCGGCTCGATCGCCGCTAAGGATACGGCCTCCATGGAGGGGTCTATCCACCCGTCCATGGATGGCGCAACTGGCTCTGAATTAGGGGTCGGAGCGGCTGCCGGTATGATTTCTTGAACATTGTCCGATGGTAGAGCTAAATCATACTCATCGCGACCGCGTGGCGCACAAGGCAGGGGCTCGAATCCGTCAAAGATCAAGTCTCTGCGGATATCGGCCGTGTAGTTTAAGCTTCCGAACCTGACCTGGTGGCCAGGGGCGTAACTTTCGATCTGCTCCAGATGGCCAAGCGAGTTGGCCCGCAGTGCGAAGCTGCCAAACACAAAGATCCGTCCGGGGAGAAAAGTCTCACCCTGGACTGCATCACCATAGATGATCATAGGAGCCATCAAGCCTAACGGCAATGACACAGAGGAACTCTCAATGAAAGCACCAATGTCGGTGTCAAAACCGGCGGATCTCGGGTAGGGCGTCCCGAACTGTGCATCTAAGGCGGATGGTAATAGGAGGCAGGGGACACGATGTTTTACCCAGGTTCGGGCCCTCTTGATGGAGGTAAAACCCTACGTCCTGCTTGATTTATTCTTGATGATATGAGTATTACAAGAGTTGATCTACCACGAGATCGGAGAGGCTAAACCCTAGAAGCTAGCCTATGGTATGATTGTATGTTGTCATACGGACTAAAACCCTCCGGTTTATATAGACACCGGAGGGGGCTAGGGTTACACAAGGTCGGTTACAAAGGAGGAGATATACATATCCGTATTGCCTAGCTTGCCTTCCATGCCAAGTAGAGTCCCATCCGGACACGGGACGAAGTCTTCAATCTTGTATCTTCATAGTCCAATAGTCCGGTCAATGGATATAGTCCGGCTGTCCGGAGACCCCCTAATCCAGGACTCCCTCACTAGGAAATTTGTTTATTAATCTACTGTAAGTGGAATTCCTATTTTATCGCTCTCTAGTAAAAAATGAGAATTATTCTCATGAGCGCATACTTTCTGTTTTTTTACAGCAAGATCAAATAACAATCACCCAAGAAGGTCCTAAAGGCTTTACTTGGCACAAACACTAATTAAAATATAAATAACACAATCATAACAGAAGCTATATGAAATTATTTATTACTAAACTGGAGCAAAGAACAAAAATAAAGTTGGGTTGCCTGCCAACAAGCTCTATCGTTTAACGCCCCTAGCTAGGCATGATGATTTCAATGATGCTCACAAAAAAGATAAGAATTTAACATAAAGATAGCATCATGAAGAATATGACTAGCACATTTAAGGCCCTGTTTGATAGCTCTGTATTTTTAAGTATTGTGGAAATACTAAGGTTTTTAGGTTGTAACACCCTCGATGCGACTATATCTCCCACGTGTCGAGGCACGACTTAGAGGCATAATCGCATTGAAGGCATATGTCGCAAGTCAGGCAATCATCACAAACATCCCATGTAATATAGATGAATAAAAGGGATAACATAGTTGGCTTACACTCGCCACGTCAATCAAGTACATAAATAACATACATCATCCAAACACTCATGGCCCGACTACGGCGCCAAAATAAAAGATAACCCAACAAGCAACATGGTCCCGATCACCCCAACTCAGCACCACTACTGATCATCAGGAAAAGAAACATAGTAACGCTGAGAGTCCTCGTCGTACTCCCACTTGAGCTCAAGCGCGCCATCTGGAGCTGTATCATCAGGACCTGCATCTGGTGTAATAGTAATCTGTGAGCCACAGGGACTCAGCAATCTCGCACCCTCGTGATCAAGACTATTTAAGCTTAATAGGTAGGGTCAGGTAAATGTATATGGAGCTGCAACAAGCGACTAGCATGTATGGTGGCTAACTTATTCGCAAAAGAGAGCGAGAAGAGGAGGCAAAGCACGAGTGATAAACTAAAGGACAACATGCGCAAGCATTACTACAACACCGTGTCCACTTCCCGGACTTTTGCAGGAATATCATTAAACAATGCGATGCACCAGTGTCAAAAAGAACTTTTGCAGGAATATCATTAATAGGAAGGTTACCCATGATGACATCTGACGAATCCTCCGCCTGAGCTGCGTTCATCAAGTTGACCTTGGCGTGCTTGGGGTTATGCTTGACCACAGCTATACTTGCCGATCTGACAGGAGGAGCAGGAGGAGGAAGACGCCTCTGGTTGAAACACTTGTTGGCATAGTGACCCTTCTGTTGGCACTTGTTGCACGTGACCTCTGAAAGCAGACGATGGTACAGAGCACTCGATCTTGGAGCTTGAGACGAAGTCTTGTTCTGAAAGCCAGGGTTGGGTGGGTGGGAAGAACCACTGCCACCTTTGCTCTTCTGATACGGCTGACGGAATGGAGGAGGAGGAAGCCAATACTTCTGCTGCTTGGCCACTTGAGTAGAGGAAGAAGGAGTAGCATCTCTGACTCGCTTCTTGGAAGCATCACACCTCAACTGAGCGGCCTCTTGCTTCAGTGCCATGTTGTAGAACTCATCGTACCTCAAGGGCTCAAAGAGAACAAGAGCTAGCTGAATTTCTTCTCTAAGACCACCCCTGAACTGGTATATCATGCTCTTCTCATCAGGGATGTCCAACTTGGCAAACCGGGCGAGCTTCTGGAACAACTTGTTGTAGTCATAGACAGATAAAGAGCCTTGCTTCAGGTTGCGGAATTCCTCACGCTTACTTTCAGTCACACTCTGAGGAATGTGATGAGCTCGGAAATCTTAACGAAATTCATCCCAAGTGATCACACGTCCACCTCTGGAATCCTTGTACTGCTGGAACCACTCTGCAGCTTGATCTTTGAGTTGGAAGGAAGCGAACTTGACAAAATCTTCAGGCCTGACATTACTGCACTCAAAATGCTTGGACAGATCCACAAGCCAATCGTCAGCATCGGTTGCCTCAACACAATTGCTGAACATCTTTGGCCCATTAGCAAGGAATTGGTTGAGTGTAGCAAAGTGATTCTGATTGTTGCCTTGGTTCCCTTGGTTGCCTTGATTGTGCTCTTGAAGAATTTGCATGATCAACTGCGTGTTTGCATTGGTTGCGGCCATCCCAGCTTGCCATGCCTCCGGAGGAGGTGGGGGTGGTGGCGGATCAGGATTCAGAGTCGTGCGCGTTGGAGGAGCCATCCTGAAGAGGTTGACATCCATTAGCACATTGATAGACAAATATTGAAGCTGAATCCAACGGAATGAAAATAGCAACATAAAGTCTTCACATCCGAACAAAATGAACGAATGTATTCCTCTTGAAATGATCACATATCCATAAATTGAGAAGCCACGTAGAATTAAAGGTAGAGAACTAAATCAACAAGGTACGGATCAAGAACAAATAATCGGTAAGAAATCCCAATCTCAAACCAATATCCGTGGAAGAAGAGCTAGAGCTACAAGAATTCCCACCTATGAAACTCCCGAACCTTTCCGGTTATGCAATCAGGTGTTGGGGATACAGGGGAAGCATAATATCTCACCCAAACTAGCAAATCCTACATCCAGCTGTATCCATCCTTCAACTCATAACCGAGAAAAACTTCGGAAACCATCTACCTCAACCTTCGAAAAGTATCCGTTATACAAGTTATGGCGATACTCCCGAACTCCTGCCCCAGTACTGGGTGGCGTCGAGGTTATCTCACCAACGAACTGCATAAAAGAGATTTTTGATGTCGGCGTACTAAACTCAGGTATTCCAGAACTGCCACGATAAAATTATGATGACAACACCTCAGAGCTCAACTCCCCGGGACACTTCCACTAAACCCCTGACAGGAGGCACCAAGATAATGTTCTCATCATAAAACCATCAGAATGATTCCAAGATACCCGCGTGATCCTAAATTTTTTTTAGTGAAATTTGAGAAGAGAAGAGTCAAAACTCTACGTCAGGATGCCTTACCAGAGCGATGAGGAGACTAGGAAGTAAAAAGGAATTCCTCAACTCTCCGATATATAATTCCTAGAAGACTCAAAACATTTTTCTAGACACAACTTGGCCGCTAAAAACGATCAAACAGTGGGGGCTCCTAAGGTCGGGGAAGGCTCTGATTACCAACTTGTAACACCCTCGATGCGACTATATCTCCCACGTGTCGAGGCACGACTTAGAGGCATAATCGCATTGAAGGCATATGTCGCAAGTCAGGCAATCATCACAAACATCCCATGTAATATAGATGAATAAAAGGGATAACATAGTTGGCTTACACTCGCCACGTCAATCAAGTACATAAATAACATACATCATCCAAACACTCATGGCCCGACTACGGCGCCAAAATAAAAGATAACCCAACAAGCGACATGGTCCCGATCACCCCAACTGGGCACCACTACTGATCATCAGGAAAAGAAACATAGTAACACTGAGAGTCCTCGTCGTACTCCCACTTGAGCTCAAGCGAGCCATCTGGAGCTATATCATCAGGACTTGCATCTGGTGTAATAGTAATTTGTGAGCCACAGGTACTCAACAATCTCGCACCCTCGCGATCAAGACTATTTAAGCTTAATAGGTAGGGTCAGGTAAATGTATGTGGAGCTGTAGCAAGCGACTAGCATGTATGGTGGCTAACTTATTCGCAAAAGAGAGCGAGAAGAGGAGGCAAAGCACGAGCGAGAAACTAGAGGACAACCTGCGCAAGCATTACTCCAACACCGTGTCCACTTCCCGGACTCCGCCGAGAAGAGGCCATCATGGTAACTCACACAGTTGATTCATTTTAATTAAGTTAATGTTTAAGTTATCTACAACCGGACATTAACAAATTCCCATCTACCCATAACCGTGGGCACGGCTTTCGAAAGTTCAAATCCCTGCAGGGGAGTCCCAACTTAGCCCATGACAAGCTCTCACGGTCAACGAAGGAATAGACCTCCTCCCGAGACGTTCCGATCAGACTCGGTATCTCGGTTCTTCAAGACACTTCGATAGGTTAAAACAAGACCAGCAACACCGCCCGAATGTGCCGACAAATCCCGATAGGATCTGCACATATCTCGTTCTCAGGGCACACTCAGATAGGTCAAGCTACGAGTAAAACCAACCCTCGAGTTTCCCCGAGGTGGCCCCGCAGGCTGCCCGGTTTGGACCAACGCGCAGAGGAGCACTGGCCCGGGGGGGGGGGTTTAAAATAAGATGACCCTCGGGCTCCGGAAACCCAAGGAAAAAAGAGGCTAGGTGGCAAATGGTAAAACCAAGGTTGGGCATTGCTGGAAAAGCTTTAATCAAGGCGAACTATCAAGGGGTTCCCATTATAACCCAACCGCGTAAGGAATGCAAAATCCGGGAACATAACACCGATATGACGGAAACTAGGGCGGCAAGGGTGGAGAAAAACACTAGGCGAGAGGCCGAACCTTCCACCCTTTACCAAGTATATAGATGCATTAAGATAACATGGCAATATAATGATATCCCAACAAGTAAATAAATGCTCCAGCAAGGAACGGTCTCCAATCTTCACCTGCAACTAGCAACGCTATAAGAGGGGCTGAGCAAAGCGGTAACATAGCCAATCAACGGTTTGCTAGGACAATGGTGGGTTAGAGGCTGAACATGGCAATTTGGGAGGCTTGAAAGCAAGTGGTAGGCATCGTAGCATTGGCATAGCAAAAGAGCGAGCATCTAGCAAAGCAAAGATAGTAGTGATTTCAAGGGTATGATCATCTTGCCTGCAAAGTTGTCAGAGTTGACTGGATCCTCGAAAGCAAACTCAACGGGCTCCTTGTTAGCGAACTCGTCTCCCGGCTGTACCCAAACAAGACAAACAAGCAACAAGAACATAATCAACCACGTGCAAGGATCAAACAAGATGATGCAAACATGGTATGCTATGCGGGATGCATATGCAAGATATGACAGGAAATGCATCAACCTGGCCTCAACTTGGAAAACTAAGTGTGCCACTGGAAAAATGAGATAAAATCGCTTGAAAACGATATAAAGATCACCGGAATCGGAGTTACGGTTTGGAAATGGCAAGTGATTTAAAGATGACACCGGTCTGTGATTTACAGCAAGTAGTCATCTAAATGCAATGAGATGAACATGCTACAGCACCCAAACATGGCAACAAAATACATGGCAGGGATGCATTCAAGATGCTTAACAAAAGTCTAGCACTGAGCTATGGCCAATTCATCAATTAGGAGGTTCAAACAAGCATGGCAAAAATGCAAATGGTAAAACAGATCTCAGACTTAGTGAAATTCACACTTGTCTGGAATTTCAGATCAGGTAGCCCTCTTCGGAGCAACAAAACTATATGCTACAGGACCTGAACATGGCAAAGTAATACATGGCATGGAGCTACTCAAAGAGCTTAACCAAAAGTCCCTTAGTGACCTTGAGCCAAAAAGGGATCACAAAATACATTTGCAAGCATGTGAACATAGCAAAAACATAATCAGTTTTCAGACTTAGTGAAAACTGGGACATGCTGAAATCATAACTCAAGTAGGCATGTTTACGAGCTCGATGCACTCACTACGTTGCAAGTCATGGCAAGACAAGCATACATCTATCAAGAAGGCACAAAATGCAAGCTAGACATGGCAAGAACAATGGCATAGCATGCACGGATCAACTACAACAACATCGGCAAAATTGCAAATAAGTTGACAATCTGCCCAGATTCATAAAGTAGCAAAAGTAGAGCTCGATTGACTCAAGCTAGGGTGCTCCAAATATGCAAACAAATACATGGATGGATAGAGCACCACAAGACTAACAAAACATCCTTACTTATCATCCTCAAAAGAGGCACGGATCACTACAAAACAACATTAACATATGGCATCATGAACTAAACAACTCAAGGACTTAGTGGAATTGCTGTCCCTGAAAACAGAATTACCAAGTGCCTCACTTTGCAAGCTTGCACTAGTCACCACACACATCACAAAAATACATGGGTTGCACCTATGGAAAGATGACAAAACCCTTAACAAAACATATGTAGAGCTCATGGGCATATCATGCACACAATAATCATGGCAAAAATGACAAATGTCTAAGATGGAGTAGCAGATCTGACAATTAACTCAAGTAGCCCTCTTCTAACAGCATTTCGGGCATCAAGATGAACTCAAATTAAAATGATGCAATGGAATGAAATGATGTACTCTCTGAGACGAACATTTTGATATGCTATATGCATGAATCGGAGGTACGGATGCAAAGATACGGGGGCATGAAGATGAGCATATGGACTGAAAATCTCCGGGACTTAGAGAAAATTCAACCTCTAGGGTTAGGGTTACTGTTCACGCCAGATCTGAATCGCACGCAAACACTGTTCACCGGCGGATCCGACGCTCGCCGGTGGTGGCCGGAGCTGCACGGAAGCCGGGACGAGGGGGCCGGATCAAGGAGGAGGCCGAAGGAGACGCGGGGCCGGCACGGACGTCGAGGCGCCGGGGCCACGCGCTTGCCGGGGCCCGCCGGCGACGAGGAAGGCGAGATCGGAGGCGGCCGGTGATGGACTGGGCGGCGAGCTCCCGCGGCGGAGCGCGGCCGGCTCGGGAGGAGAAGGGGCGCGGGGCGGCGGAGAGGAACGGACTCGGGGGGGCCGGATCCGGGCTTCCCGGCCCGCGGTGGCGGCGGGCGGCGAGCGCCATGTGGCGGAACGTCACTGGTGCGGGGGCGGCGGCGCGAAGTGTCCGATCCAGGCGGACACTGTTCGGTGCGCGCGAGGTGGAAAAAAATTAGGGTTTTAGGCGAGAGGATCCGGATTTTCGGAGGAGGGGCTAGTTTTATAGGTAGAGGAAACTAGGAGAGTCCAAATGAGGTGCGGTTTTCGGCCACGCGATCGTGATCGAACGCTCTAGGTGATGGAGCAGAGTTAGGTGGGTTTTGGGTCAAATTGAAGGGGTGTTGGGCTGCAACACACACGAGGCCTTTTCGGTCCCTCGGTTAACCGTTGGAGTATCAAACGAAGTCCAAATGATACGAAACTTGACAGGCGGTCTACCGGTAGTAAACCAAGGCCGCTTGGCAAGTCTCGGTCCAATCCGGAAATGTTTAATCCCCACACATAAAAGAAAGCTAGAAATGACCACCGGAGGAGAACGAAGTGCCGGAATGCAAAACGGACAACGGGGAAAATGCTCAGATGCATGAGACGAACACGTATGCAAATGCAATGCACATGATGACATGATATGAGATGCATGACAATGATAACAACACATGGAGACAAAGACCCGAACCCGAGAAAATAAAATAACTTAAGGCCGGAAACGGCAAGAGTTGGAGTACAAATTGGGTAAATCATATCCGGGGTGTTACATAGGTTTACCATGGTTTTAATTACTTTGAGCTGTTTGACAACAACTAAAAACTATGATAGTAATACTATAGTTTTTTCAATACCGCGGTATTTTCTTTGTTTTAAAAAAACAACCTCGGACCTCTTTTTTTTTAAACTGAGCATGCTACAAGAACGAGCATCGTTGTCTTCGCTCGCTCCCAAGCCGCTGGCCTATTGTCTATGGAGGTCGCCTTGATCGAGCGGACATGGACAGATAAAGGAACGACAGTACAGTGCAATGATAGTACAGTGCGGTGCAAACTGCCAGTGCGGAGCAAGCTGCTAGACTTGTCCCTTTCCACTTCGACAACAACCTTAACGACAACGCGGATGAAAGCCAAGCTGCTTCAGTTCACAAGCAGCTTCACCATATGATCCACAGCTGGCACCGCCGTCTTGTGAAGCTTTAGGTCGTGCATGCATGCGCAGCTCCCGGTGATGACAACGCGGAAGAAAACCAAGCTGCTCTGGGCAACATGCAGCTCCGCTGTTGACTACTGCCTCCTCCTATTTGATATTTTGGAAGTGCAACATCGAGATTGTGCATGGCGCATTTACCTTGTCATTCAGTTAGTGCATGATCGTATGTCGGCTCTGTGCATGGTCGTTCATGAGTTTGCAGGTGTCAAGCTAGCTCAACGCATTGTTCGGAACAGCTGCAAACGGCTCTTGCCAAACAGGTCCACAGTAATCTAAATACTTCAAAATATTCTGTTATGGCAAAACCGTGGTATTGTGTACCTATGGACTAAATTACTTTAGTTTTCAATACTTTGGTTTTTATAATACTTTGCTATCAAATGGGGCCTAAGTCTAACCCACTTCCTATGCATAGGGGTTTTGTGAGCAAACAACTTATGGGAACAATAATCAACTAGCATAGGAGGGTAAAACAAGCATAACTTCAAAACTTTAAGCACATAGATAGGAAACTTGATATTATTGCAATTCCTACAAGCACATGTTCCTCCCTCATAATAATTTTCAGTAGCATCATGAATGAATTCAACAATATAACCATCACAAATAGCATTCTTTTCATGATCTACAAGCATAGAAATTTTATCACTCTCCACATAAGCAAAATTCTTCTCATGAATAGTAGTGGGAGCAAACTCAACAAAATAACTATCATGTGAGGCATAATCCAATTGAAAACTAAAATCATGATGACAAGTTTCATGGTTATCATAAATCTTTATAGCATACATGTCATCACAATAATCATCATAGGTTGCAACTTTGTTCTCATAATCAATTGGAACCTCTTCCGAAATAGTGGATTCATCACAAAATAAAGTCCTGACCTCTCCAAATCCACTTTCATCAATATAATCATCATAAATAGGAGGCATGCTTTCATCATAATAAATTTGCTCATCAAAACTTGGGGGACAAAAAATATCATCTCCGTCAAACATAGCTTCCCCAAGCTTGTGGCTTTGCATATCATTAGCATCATGGATATTAAAGGAATTCATACTAACAACATTACAATCTTGCTCATCATTCAAATATTTAGTGCCAAACATTATAATGCATTCTTCTTCTAGCACTTGAGCACAATTATCAAAATCCTTATTTTCATGATAGATATTAAAAAGATGAAGCATATGAGGTACTCTTAATTCATTTTTTTATAATTTTCTTTTATATACTAAACTAGTGATAAAACAAGAAACTAAAAGATTCGATTGCAAGATCTAAATATATACCTTCAAGCGCTAACCTCACCGGCAATGGCGCCAGAAAAGAGCTTGATGTATACTACACAACCTTCTTCTTGTAGACGTTGTTGGGCCTCCAAGTGCAGAGGTTTGTAGGACAGTAGAAAATTTCCCTCAAGTGGATGACCTAAGGTTTATCAATCCGTGGGAGGCGTAGGATGAAGATGGTCTCTCTCAAACAACCCTGCAACCAAATAACAAAGAGTCTCTTGTGTCCCCAACACACTCAATACAATGGTAAATTGTATAGGTGCACTAGTTCGGCGAAGAGATGGTGATACAAGTGCAATATGGATAGTAGATATAGGTTTTTGTAATCTGAAAATATAAAAACAGCAAGGTAACTAATGATAAAAGTGAGCACAAACGGTATTGCAATGTGTTGAAACAAGGCCTAGGGTTCATACTTTCACTAGTGCAAGTCCTCTCAACAATAATAACATAATTGGATCATATAACTATCCCTGAACATGCAACAAAGAGTCACTCCAAAGTCACTAATAGCGGAGAACAAACGAAGAGATTATGGTAGGGTACAAAACCACCTCAGAGTTATCCTTTCAGATCGATCTATTCAAGAGTCCGTAGTAAAATAACATGAAGCTATTATTTCCGTTCAATCTATCATAGAGTTCGTACTAGAATAACACCTTAAGACACAAATCAACCAAAACCCTAATGTCAACTAGATACTCCAATGTCACCTCAAGTATCAGTGGGTATGATTATATGGTATGCATCACACAATCTCAGATTCATCTATTCAACCAACACAAAGAACTTCAAAGAGTGCCCCAAAGATTCTACCAGAGAGTCAAGACGAAAACGTGTGCCAACCCCTATGCATAAGTTCAGGAGGTCACGGAACTCCCAAGTTGATCACCAAAACATACATCAAGTGGATCATGTGATATCCCATTGTCACCACAGATAAGCACATGCAAGACATACATCAAGTGTTCTCAAATCCTTAAAGACTCAATCTTATAAGATAACTTCAAAGGGAAAACTCAATTCATCACAAGAGAGTAGAGGGGGAGAAACATCATAAGATCCAACTATAATAGCAAAGCTCGCAATACATCAAGATCGTACCACCTCAAGAACATGAGAGAGAGAGAGAGAGATCAAACACATAGCTACTGGTACATACCCTCAGCCCCGAGGGTGAACTACTCCCTCCTCATCATGGAGAGCGCCGGGATGATGAATATGGCCACCGGAGAGGGATTCTCCCCTTAGGCAGGGTGCCAGAATGGGTCTAGATTGGTTTTCGGTGGCTACGGAAGCTTCTGGCAGCAGAACTCCCGATCTATTATGTTCCCCGATATTTTTAGGGTATATTGATATATATAGGTGAAAGAAGTCGGTCAGGGGAGCCATGAGGGGCCCACGAGGGTGGGGGCGCGCCACCCTGCCTCGTGCCTCCCTTGAAGCTTCCCTGACATCTACTCCAAGTCTCCTGGATTGCTTTGGTTCCTAAAATAATTTCCGTGAAGTTTCAGGTCAACTGGACTCTATTTGATTTTCCTTTTCTGTGATACTCTAAAACAAGGAAAAACAGAAACTGACACTAGGCTCTAGGTTAATAGGTTAGTCCGAAAAATCATATAATTGCATATAAAACATCCAGGGTTGATAATATAATAGCATGGAACAATCCAAAATGATAGATACGTTGGAGACGTATCGGACCCTGAACTTGTCAAAGTTAAAACGATGATTGGTCATGTGAGGCCCGGCTTATAAGGTTTGAAAGGTTTAACTCAGTTGTTGTGCGGCCCATGAAAGCACTTGAAATTTTGGCTTGGCAGCCTATGAAAGCCTTGTTTTTTCTGATTTGTTATTTTATATGAACATTGTTTGGGTTCATATCTTTGTATCATATTGACATATGGTTTAAAATGATTCTGGCCATGTAGCCTTAATCCTTATGACTGATATTTGAGCATATTTGGAGTTTTGATAACCCAGCCTGGCTTTGGACGTTAAGTCGCCAGTATATTTTGGATTGCGTCATTGGAATCATGCGCTTATCAATCATTGGATGTGGCAATATAAGCCGGCAATTTGAGCCAATTTTCCAGGTATGTTTTTAAATTGTTGGATGAATATGCGAGGTTTGATAACCCGCCCTGGCTTTTGACTTTAAGTTGCGAGTATGTTTAGGCTTGAATGGCCTTAATGTTAGTCTTTTCCATAATTGCATAAGACTATATCATGTTTGGGTTGTTACCCGCCCTGGCTTTTGATGTTAAGTCGCCCGAGCATATGTTGTTTAAACTCAGTACAGGATTTGTAGAACTAGGACTTATATAAATGGTTAAGTTCAAGCTCATCATCAAAATTGATGTTTCAAAAGGGTTATCCATTCTGGATTTTCTCAAAGGCTATAAGCCGCCGGGTTACAAAAATCTTGGATTACAATGGATGCCCATTAAGTCGCCATCGGCCAAGAGCCACCGAGTATTTAAACTCTAGATTTACTTGTCAACTGAAAAGTTATTCAAATCTTTAATAGCCAAACTTGGCCGGATTGTCATGATGATATTGAATGATTAAGGTTTTCATACCAGATTATATTATTCAAATCTTGAATAGACAACATGGCTGGATTTTTTATATGGTTATCAATAACCAGTATTATGATTGAGGTTTTCAAAGTTGCTTCAGCGCAATGGCTATTATTTTATCAACAGATATGATTTATTCAACAATGGAAGGAATAGTCCCGAGTCGCTGTAGGCTTGCGACCCGGCATGTGGGGGCTACATTATTCAAGTTGAGATTACATCAAATATGCAAGTCCCATGTTACTGCCAGCATGCACCATGGCACTTGGGGGCTAATTCAAAGTCATTTTTTGCTCACCTTATTGAAGACCTGACTCATCACATTGTAATGAGCCAGCCCTTGGGGGCTACTAATTGCTCCTGTCAAAAATTCAAAGTACACAAGCCTTTAATCCATTATATTGAAGGGTCCATTGCTCAGTTTGTAGAGCACAAGGCTCTTAACCTTGTGGTCGTGGGTTCAAGCCCTACGATCGAGAGTACATCATATGATGCTATTTTCAATGAAGTATATATAAAGTCCCAGCTCAGTATTGTCTTGCTGAGCCGGTCCTTGGGGACTACACGTTGTTGCTCAAGTCTACATGATCATATCTACAAAGTCCCTGCTCATTATTGCATAATGACCCGGCCCTTGGGGGCTACACTGGTTGAAGTTTTTATGAGCATAAGGCAATTACATGTCCTAGGTTGCTGCAAGCATGAGAACCCGGCACTTGGGGGCTATATATGTGGAATATGCATATAAGGGAGGTACGTTTTCAAGCTTGATGTTAGCAACAATTATGATCTGGTGCCATCAATATTCTGGCAATTTCAGCAATGATAAACCGACAAGTTCTATAAGTTCAAGCCGACTTAAAATCATATGAGTATTTCAAGACCAATATTTTTGGTAAGTTTTGGGAGCTGAATCAAATGAATTATTCTTCACAATATTTCTATGAGAAGCCAATGTCAGCAAATTGATTATGAAGTTGGTCTATTGACCTGGATTTTCCAGAAGGAGGAAATAACAAGTACTTAAGGATGATCAGGTGCCGGCTTACAAGAACTTTTTACCCGGAGTGCAACCTATCAAATATGTTCTTCTGTTTATTTGGAGGATGAGTTTAACATGGATAAAATCCAAATTAAACTGGGGGCTAATGTCGGGGATATACCCCCACGGTGTAACCCGACCGGATGTATGACCCGGCCGGACTTGGCGACTGACTAGTAACCCGTCCAGGGTTGGAGGCTCATTGGTGACCCGGCAGGCGGGTCAGGGGAGCGATAAGACCTGGTGTCCCAGAAGGAGGCTCTTGGGAAGGTCGATTCATATTAAGGTGGGCCGGCTTAAGAGGAAAGGCATGAGGAATATCTCCCTTACAAGGAAGCAAGACCCGGACTTGTATCCGGCTTATAGTAGAAGATAGACTAGTCCTAATCCTAATAGGACTCCACATGTAATCTGCCCCTCCAACTTATATAAGGAGGGACAGGGCACCCCAAGAGGGACAAGTTTCACGAGTTGGACAAGTTAGGGTTAGACAAACAAGTCTATAGCACTCGAGATAGAGCACCCTTGTAATCGTGATCATCATCATCAATATCAATGAAGCAGGATGTAGGCTTTTACCTCCACCATGAGGGGCTGAACCTGGGTAAAACCTCGCGTCTCTCGATTCCGACCAACCCCTCTCAAGCTATCACATAGATGCGTTGGTCTCCCGACTAAGTCATTTCAACGAGGACATCTACCATGAAAAATCCACGAGAACCCCACTTATATTGGTTGTACAACCAGTGACACAAAACGTAGGACTGACTCCAGCAGACTGTACCCATATTTCACTAGCCACACCACTAGCCCCACCACACAGGACCTGCACTCCAGCAAAAGGTATGCCGATTTCAGTTGCCATAGCACCAGCCAAACCACAGAAAAATCCCACTCTAGCAAAAAGTACAGCAACTCTACCGGCCGAAGACCTATCCCAACTGCAGAGACGGCCAATTCCTACAGATTGGAACCCTATTCCAGTTATTCCCAGTTTTAAAGACAATGCTTTCAATGTTGTCAGGGACTATGTGCATATATTCCCATTATGGGAAGATTATAGTGAAGACAAAAACCATTTTCACATCTTCCTATCCCACTTACATGTAAGTGCTATTATTCATGGTGATTATTTTCCTGTTTTCTGCTGATTGAACACATCAATGATTTACAATACATTGTTGTAAGTAGGCGAGGGTCAACCTGAATAGTCATGACCTGCAAAGCTTGCTTGCGCTTTTCAAGGAAGCATTGCAGCAGTAACGGTGTAACCTGAGGAAATCACACTTTGATGGCAAGTCTATAAAGAAATTTCCGGTGAAGTCTCATGTGCTAAATTTAGAAGATATTGAATGGAAAAACCTTGTTATGCACTGGTCTCGTTCTCAGGATGAGATACTGTCTATGATATCACATGACAATTTGAACTTCTACTTCTTCGCACGTGCCTTACGGATCTTTTTTGCAGGAAATCAGCTCGAAGAAGAATTCCGGTTTGAAAAGAACGACATGATATCGCAAATATGTTGCCCGCTGCTTTGCTCTTTTTAGTACATGTTGTCATGTATCACTATACTTGCATTCATACCTGGTTCATTATGTGATAGCAGTATGCATGATAGCTTGCTTATCAATTGTTCACTCCAAATTATCTGATTTGTATGAATGGTTACTTTAGTGTAGAATATATCCAATGCCAATGAAATTTTTTAGCTCTGCATTGTTCTTGTAAGTACCTGTTGTCCTTTATCAGTGTACTCATATTGATAGGTGGTTGTTCATGTACCATCACTTTGCAGCTTATTTTCCTTTTCCCTCCATTTTCCACATCAGATCTATATATACTCTTACCATAAGGTTGGATAACACCGATGGTCCTGAAGAAGTTTAACTCTGCATTGCTCTTGGTTGTACCTTTCGCCTGTATCGTTGTACTTACATTTATACCTACTTGGTTATGTAGCATCACTCTTCATCTTATCTTAAATATTCTCCATGTTTTCTTATATTATCCCATCTATATTTACTCTTAACAAAATGTAGAATAAAGGGAATGCATATGAAGAAGATTCTGTGGTAAACTTCTTGAATTGCCCCCCCCCATCAGCATGGACATGGGCTTTATAGAGTCTATCTTCACCAATAATGTAAGTTTTTCCTTCTCAAGCCGTCAAACTTTGTTGTGTATATTTGGTTAGGCATGACTGAAACAGCTGTTTATTTTTGGTGTTTGCATCAAATTGCATGTTTAAAGTTTATTATGTAGTTCATAAACAAAAGTTTGTCCTTCTCAATTTAAGTTTTTAGTTGTATAACCAAGTTCCTTCTTCATACCATGTAAATTAAACTATACAGAACAAGTGAACTTCTTTTGCACTGCATGTATGCTTCTGTTCTTGATCCGTAATCTACTGGTGTGGTGAACCTACCCACTACAGCACAATGTCATATTCTGCAATGTCTTAACTATGAACAATGTCACATCATTCTACTATTATTTAAACTGTCTCTTCATTTGCCAATCTAAAATGGGATAAATTGACATCACACTAACCATTGATAGTTATGAGTTCTTGATCTGTAATCCAGTAGTGTCGTGAAGCTGCCAACTCCTTCACAATGTCATTTCCTACCATGTCTTAACCTGAACAATACCATATTGTGTTAATGCTATTTTAAACTGTGTCACTTTATTCGTCAGTAAGAAATGTGATGAATTGTCAGCACTAATACTTATATGTGCAAAACCTGTCATCTGTCTGCTTGTTTATCTTTTAGAGTGAGGAGGATATAAGTGTCAAACAAGCGTTGTCTCATCAGCTTGCTCAGCTGCTTGCGCTGCAGCTCCTGAGTAGGGCTAACCTTTCTTGAACTCTACTGAAGTGTTGTCGGTTTTGTATATTATTTTGTTGGTGTGTTTATTTGCACTGGTGGCAATCTTTGATGCCCAGTGTATGTAATCTGCTATCTGCTTGTGCTTTATTATCATAGTGGTGAACTTTGATTCCCAGTGGATGTAATATGTTGTAATTTCTTTATAGTATAGTCTAGGTTTTTTTCTTATTCATGATGCTGCAGTTATTTTACTGTATATATATCACGTCTTCGCTGTAAACTGGCCAAACCCTAAAATTACGGTACATAATTGGGTTGTCATGCAAATCACCACATAATCGGTCCGTTAACAGGCCTAAATGTAAACTGGCCCACTAGTAGATTTGGGCCTCTAATAGGCCGAGTAAATCATCGGCCCTATTTTCGCAAGAAAACTCAATGGACTTTCAGGAGGCTGAAAAGTAGGTTGGGCCTGAAACGTGCTGAACAGGTCACGGGCTGGCAGTAGGCTGAAATAGACCCCGGCCCATGATTGTGCCAATCACGTCATGGGCCATTAATAGGCCAAAATTGTCTCGGTCCTTGTTTGGCCCAATCAGATTATCGGTTGTGAGCAGGCCGGATGCAAACCGGCCCATAGTTAGGCCCAACTATATGACGGGCTTTTAACAGGCCAAAATAAATATAGGGCCGAAATGTTAAACATGCCTTTAACAGGCCGAAACTAATATCATGCCAAATTACTAAATGGGCCTTTAGGAAGTGGGCCCAAAAGCATAGCGTCCAGTTGACGGGCCGAATCTGATATGGGCCATAATTTAGCCCAAAGCCTCTTAAAGGGCCAGATCTGACCTGGGCCGTAATTTGGCCCAAAACGTGGTAGGCTTTTAACGGGCCGAATCTCATTTGGGCCTTTATTGGGCCCGGAATGTGGCAAGTTGTTAATGGACCAGATCAAATATGGGCCGTCATTTGCCCCAAAACATGGCAGCCTGTTAACGGGCCGACCCATTAGTGTCCTCAAAATCTTGTGGGCCTTTAGCTGGGTCGGCCCATTATGGTCAGTGAAATCTCATGGGCGTTTAGCTGGGCCAGCCCATTATGGTCGGCAAAATCTCGTGGGCCTTTAGCTAGGCCGGCCCATTATGGTACGCAAAATCCTGTGGGCCTTTAGTTGGGTCAGCCCATTTAATCTTTATGGGCCACTTTTGGGCCGGTCCACGTGTCAACATATCATAGGCGCATATCACCCATTGGATGAGTGACACCTGTGCCAACACGGAGCTGACACGTGGTTCTGTCGGCCAATGAGAATTTTACACATGGAAAATCGTCATTGGTCGTGGCTGTTAGCGGGTTATCGGATCCAAAATCGGACCCGATAGCTTAACGGCGACCCGTTACGGTGGATGCCACGTGTCGGTCACCCTTGATGAAAGCACTTCCATGATGTGGCATTTATTGTCATGGAAGTGAACACTTCCGAGATGATAATTTTGGTAATGTCATGGAACACTTCTACGACAGCACATGTATGACTATCCTTATTCTGTCATAAAATCGTCATGGATGTACATGCATGACAAAAAACGTGGCCTACTGTAACAAACACGTATCATCACGGAAGTGTCTTTTTTTGTAGTGTCCCCTCTTTCCTTCCCCCCTCCGGAGATAGGGAAAGGGGGAGGCTGTCGTGGTTTTGTCACGGCAGATGTCCTAGGTAAAGGACTTAGTCGTGGAGCCATCGCGACGGGTTAGCTTGAAGGGGTTAAAGCGGACACAGGGACGCAAGAGAGTTTATACTAGTTCAGCCCCTTCGATGAAGGTAAAAGCCTACGTCTAGTTGTGATGGAATTGATGGGGTTTCGATGACTAGGGAGCAAACAAGCTTCGCCTATGTCTCGAGTTGTTGTCTGTTGTCCTTGAACCGCCGCCGGGTCGTCCCCTTATATACACGGGTGACGCCCGTCGGTTCACAAAGTCCCAATACCGGCTCATAGATGTGTCCGGTTTGGTCTCTACTTATTCCTAACTTACAATACAAGTTTAACTACTAACACCGGTTTACGGCTACAGGCCTTGAACCGACCATGGGCTTTGAGCCCTCATCTGCCTTCTTGGGCTTTAACATACTTAACTACTGACGAAGTTAACCCGGCGCAGGTAGGCCGGTTTACGCCCAGTAGTAATATCCCCAACATTAGGCCCCAGATTGATTTGAACATGTTCATGTCAATCCTTTAGCAAAAATCTTCATCTTCAATATCTTCTTGTAGTTTGTTGAACCGCCGTGATGTCATCTTCTCTGGTCGTTGTAAACCGGAGTGATGTCACCTATCATAACGAAGCTATCCATTATGCTTCCTTGTTTAATAGATCTGCGGAAATTGAGGCGACAACTCCGTTTCATGGCCCCTTGATTGTTGCTCCTGACACATGTCCCTTTGCCTTATAAATAGGACCGAAGGGTCATTTCTTTTCTCCCCTTCGTGCCTTTCTTCTTCGTCTTCCTCGCGTCGCCAGCCTCGGAGCTCCGCCGCCGCCGTCAACTTCTGCACCAACCTTGGCCGCTGCATCAACCTGAACGCACCAGAGCATCGCGGCAACCTTCCGCGTCTTCCTCAACTCTGGTAAGCCTTCTACTCTTCTCAACACAGATCTGTTCTAGGGTTTCATGTTCTTGCAGTGTTCATCACCTGTTCATGTTCATATACTAGCTACTAGATGCATCTATGGATCCTTGCTCTATGTAGTGGTAGGTTTTAGCATCCGCCTTCAGTTTCCTGCTTCGAGACCATAGATCTATATGTATCTCTGCCCATTGATTTAGTACTGTTCTTTTTTGAACCTTGAATATTTTCCTTCTTTTCTGAACTTGCTTTAGATCCGTCACTGTAGAGAAGTCTTGTGAAATCTGTTTCTATAAACTTACTCATGTGCTTCAATGTTTAGACCAGGCGGTTTAACTTTGTAGAAAAAATTGCCAAACCGGTATATACCATTAGTCCTCTTGTTGAACCGCCAGACGTTGTTGCTTCATAGAACTCCAGTTTAGATAGATCTGTCTCCGGTTTAGCATTGCACATACCAATGTACCTTGATCAATGCATTTTTGAACCGGGATCTTCTACCTTGTAGATTTCCTCATGGCCAAGCAAGTATATGAGTGCAATTGGGTTCCTTCTTGCGTCATAGAGGCTCAGCTGGACGATTTAGTCCTGATTGGCGCTTTAGGCAGCAAAGATACCATCCATTGGAGGGCTCCTGGCAAAGAATGCCCTCCCACACCTCAAGAAGGAGAGGTCGTTGTTTTCGTAGATCACTTAGCCCGGGGCTTTAAGCCGCCCGGTTCTAAATTTTACCGGGATGTTTTAGCCGATTTCCAACTCCATCCACAAGACACTGGCCCCAACTCTGTTACAAATATGTGTCACTTCCAAGTGCTCTGTGAGGCGTTCTTTCAAGAGGAGCCCACAGTGGAATTGTTCAGAGACCTTTTCCATCTAAACCGCCGTACTAAATTTACTGACGACTCCAATACGGAGTTGGGTGGCGTGGCGATTCAGAAAAGGAAAGAGGTCACATACCCTCACGCCAAACTGCACAGCCACCCCAAAGAGTGGAATCAGACATGGTTCTATTGCAAAGACACCTCCCCTGCTGGTGAGAATCCCTTGCCTGGCTTTCGTCCGGAGCGACTCGGCAATACTCACCCTTTTCCGCAAAGGTTGACTGCCCAGGAGAGAAGCAAATATGCTCGTCAACTGTCGAAGCTCAGAGCCTTTATGGCCAACGGTTTAACAGGGGTTGATCTCGCTCGCTGTTGGATATCATGGAGCATACTGCCTCTGAGTCAGCGCTCCGGTTTGATGTGAGAGTATACTGGCAGTGTTGATGACCCACTGCGACATTCCAACATCCAGCTCACCGATGAAGAAATCACATAGGCGGTGAATAAGATGCTGAATGAACTGGAACACATATGTGCTAAAAACGGCCTGCTTCCCTTCTGTGCCACCAACAAACCGCCAGCTGTAAGACTTTGATTTTTCTTTTTGCTGAATCTGTTATTGATATATCTGGTCATTGTTTAATATCAGTGTCTGTGTAACCAGGGCAATGATCCGTTGTGGAGCAAGAAACTGCCGCAGGAGAAACCAGAAAACCCAGACAAACCGGAAAGAGCAACCCGGCAAAAGACTAAAGCTGTGAAGAAGACTGCCCACAGGAAAAGAACCACTGCATCCTCTAATCCGGCCCCTGATGATGATGTGGGTAATCCGGACCTTGAGGTAGGGCTTGACTCACTTGGCTTATTTTTCATGCGTCTTATTGAAGATGATATTTGTCAGGATGATGCCAAAGCCAGCCATGCTGATGCTGCAGAGGTAATTATTCTCTCTTCCGATTCAGAATCTTTGCCTTCACTAAAAATCCGTTAGGCAAACCGGAAAGTTAAATTTTCTCATCCTCTTGCTTATTTGGATCCCAAATTTCTTATGAAGATCCAACAGCACGAAGCTCGTCGCACCACCCGGCACAACGGCCAGGTAGTTACCTTCGCCGGTTTACCGAACAGTCTGGTTCGGAAACGCCGCTCAGAGGTCTCTAATTTGCTTGTCAGTGCTTGTCCTAAAGCGGGCTGGTTTCGTCAACCTCTTAATCCATCTGATTCCGATTACCAGGTTACCTCTCACTCATCTTCTGGCGAATCATCGTCTACTCAACTGCCACCGCTCAAAACGGTGCTTGGGTAAGCTATACTTATCATAATATTTGCAGTACATTACCTTGGAACATATGCTGTATTTGATTTTGTTATTCCTTTCAGGGCCAAGCCTAGGCCAAGCAAGAAGGCTCGCTTGGAAAAAGCAGCCGAAGAGGATGCCGTCCTTGAACTGGGCAAAACACCAGAGCTTGAAGCGGCTATTCCTGAGGATATACCCAATGATCCGCCGCAGCAAGACGATGATTTTATTACTGAAGAAAGACCTATTGATATATCCAGTCCTGTCAATCAACCCACAAGTTCCATCCGGATTGAGAAATCCACCGGTCCAACCAAACCTACTGACAAGCCAACAGCCCCAGTGCAAACCGGCGATGCCAAGGATGATGAAGTTGTCATTACTGGCATTGGCCATACAGAGCCAAGCAATCCTGTCTCTTTGTCCAAACATACTGCTAAGGAAGAATTTGCTGCCTTTGGGAAAGGCAAGTGGAATGCTGATCTGGCGACTTACGCTGCTCTGAACGCCCAAGATATCCATTCTAGCTACTTGAACCGGTTGTATACCAGTCGTGACTATGAAGCCGGTCTGGTTAACACGATGAAAGATAAATACGAGGTAACTTCCATATGCTCTTTCCTGCTTGTATACTTCAATTCTTGCTGACTCTCCTAGCCCCCAAGGGCCGGTTTGTAATCTTCTTTCAAATCGGGACTTACTAATATAAATCTTAATGCTTTGAAATTCGCTGATGTAGCCCCCAAGGGCCGGTTCAACTTAGCGTAGTTAAACCGGGACTTTAAGTGATTGAGCTTGCCGCATCAGAATATATACGAGCGAATAGCCATTAGCCCCTAAGTACCAAGTTGAATACTTGTATTGATCTTGGGACTTTGTAAGCAATTGAAAGATGAAGATAAAATATGCATTAGCCCCCAAGTGCCAAGGGCATAACTTGTTATGTGGTTGGTACTTCAATCCTTGTACCATTTTGCTGAAGCATATAACTGTCTGCATGCAGGCTGAGCTGAAGACGAAAGAAAGACAAGTCGCTGATATCCAAGAGAATCTGAAATCCCAACAAGCTAAAACCTCCAAAGCAAAAGAGGAATTAGCCAGCGCTTTAAGCGCCATGGAACAGCTTAAGGAGAGCTTCAAGAAGAAGCGGGCGGATTGGGCCACTGAAAAGTCCGCTTTAATCAAATGAGCAGAGGATGCCGAGGCTGCACTAAAACCGGTGGCGGATGAACTGACCAGCATAAAGCGGCACGTGCATGCCATGACCACTGCTATCTTTGGTAAGCCAGTTTGACTTCTGAATTGATTCTGTCATCCTATAGAGCTGCCGGTTTGTTTAACCCTTTATGATATTTTAGGGACACGCATTTGTCACTTGGGGTCAGATGTGCGGAAGAAATTGAAAGCCGCCTATATGTTGATCGAACAACTGTACACTGGTGCACAGTGTATCATCTGTACTACATCCCACAACAAACCAGCGCCCACTTTGATTGAAGACACTCTGATGAAACTGAAGATGCTTCCTGCCCGGGTTGAAGAACTGAAAAAATCTGGTGCTCGAACCGGTGCGATCAATGCCTTAATCCGGGCAAAAGCTTGGGTGCCGGATTTTGATCCTATCGAAGCATCTCAGGGCTATCCCAGCTTGAAGGAAGACGGGTCAGACTTTGGTGAAGCGGATTTGCGAGCAATAAACCGGGAGGTGCGTTCGCTAGCTTGTCAATTGGCTGAAGAAGCGGACTTGTCTCATTATCAAGCCCGATACGACAATCAGAACAAGCGAATAGCTGCACCAATTCATGAATCGGAAAATCTTATCCCTCCAAGCCGTAAGCATACTTACGCTCCCGATATTGACACGTCATTGCTGATCCATGATGAAGCTGTCTTTCAAGCATTAATGGGAATCGACTGGACAACTCTAGATTTCCAGCCACTGGGTAGAGAAACTGAAGCTGAAGCAGCGCGGGATGATCCACAACCATCAGGCCAGGCTGGTGGCCAAGCGTGAACCAGAAGCCGGTTTAAAACTGCTTCTCCCTTGCGAAAAACAATTATCTTTTTGTGGGCATCATGTTGCCTTGTAATAGGCTAGCTGATACTTTTGATGTTGATATGCCTTCGTGCATAATTACTGCAACTTGCTCTTCCTTTGGGTGATGAACTTTCCAAAGTACTTTCTGCAATAAAAAATCTTAAAGTGCCACCACGGTTGTACCGTCGGGCGAAATATGATGTCTGCATACATGAAATCAAAACATCCGAAATTTTTAAGTATATGACCAAATTTTTGAGATACATAATACCTGCCATCGTTGAGCGTGAAGTTGGCTTTGCCAATCTTGAAGCGGAGTTTTATAAACCCACACTGCTGGAGGAGATAGCAGCTCCTATATGTATATGATGCCGGTTTTACCAAGTAAACCATGTCGGGTTATACTAAACACCGTGTTACTTCATAATAGGATGTTAAAAAAAAGATCAAACCGGGCAAATAGTCTCCGGATTGAAATGAACCGTGTTCCGTCAATTGACAGTTTAAACCGGCTTCAAACTCTGTCGGTTTAAAAAAACGCAATAAAAAGAAAGAAATATCTTTCAAATAAAAATGTGAAGCAAAGGCAAAGACAAAACCATTTTGCAAAAAAGAGGCTTATTCGAGCTGATCAGATGGTGTTACCATGGCATAACATGACCAAGCGCCCGATAGGTGTAACTATGGTTCTAGTCAGCCAGGTCCCCAAATGAAACTGTGGCATTTATGCCGATCAAGTGGCATGGCAATGGTTCGGGTTCGACCAAGCCCCCAAGTGATTTTGTGGCCTTAGGCCGATGAAGAGGCATGACTGGTTCAGACATGACCAAGTCCCCAAGTGATTTGGTGACTCTCGCCTATCAAAAGCTATTGTATTGGTTCGGACATGACCAAACCCCCAAGTGATATAACATGATGCTTTTAAAAAGCTAACTCAAGGGGTAAACCGGAGGCCGCTTTAGAACAACTCCGTGTAACCACACATGATGTAAAAGAACAGATACCCCGCTTTAGCTGAGGTTCCGGTTTATTATATTTAATCATAATATATACATCGTCGTAATATGTACATAAGTAGAGCCAATGGCTCAGGTATAGTAAGGCCGAAGATGAGCTATGTTCCACGGCCTGTTGATCTCCTCCTCTGATGTACGTGAGTCCTTATGTTCTCGAATATCGATCAGATAGTATGAACCGTTGTGCAGATTCTTGCTGACCACGAAGGGCCCCTCCCAAGGTGGGGATAGCTTATGCATATCAGTCTAATCTTGGATGAGCCGAAGCACCAAATCTCCCTCCTGAAAGGATCTGGTTCTGATTCGGCAACTGTGGTAACGACGAAGATCCTGTTGGTAAATCGCCGATCGGGCGATTGCTATGTCACGCCCCTCATCCAACCGGTCCAAAGCATCTTGCCATGCTGTCTCGTTGTCCGCTTCAATATAAGCCGTCACACGAGGTGAATCATGACGGATATCACTGGGAAGAACCTCCTCCGCTCCATAAACCATGAAGAACGTTGTGTATCCTATTGATCCGTTGGGTATTGTATTGATGCTCCATAACACAGATGGTAATTCTTCTACCTAACAACCTGGCGTTCTCTACAAAGGAACCACGAGCCGGGGCTTGATGCCTCTCAAGATCTCTTGATTAGCCCTTTTTTCTTGACCATTCGACTGTGGGTGTGCCACTGATGAAACGTCGAGCCGGATGTGCTCCCGTTCGCAGAACTCCTTCATGGCACCTTTGGACAAATTGGTACCATTATCTGTGATGATACTATGTGGAAAGCCAAACCGGAAAATCACTTTTTTGATGAACTGAACCGCCATGACCGCATCACACTTGCTAACAGGTTCTGCCTCCACCCACTTTGTAAACTTGTCAACCGCCACCAGGAGGTGGGTCTTCTTATCTTTGGACCTTTTGAAAGGCCCAACCATATCCAGCCCCCAAGTCGCAAACGCCAAGTAATTTGAATCATTCTCAATTCTTGGGCCAGTACATGAGCACGTCTTGAAAACCTTTGGCAACCATCACATCATCTGACCAGATCCTCCGCATCAGCATGAGCAGTTAACCAATAGAAGCCATGGAGAAACGCTTTAGCCACCAGAGATTTTGAACCGGCGTGGTGACCACAATCTCCTTCGTGGATCTCACGCAAAATTTCACGACCTTCTTCAGGAGACACATAGTGTTGAAATGCTCCTGACACACTGCAATGATGCAACTCGCCGTTGATAATAATCATGGACTTGGATCGCCGGATTATCGGTCGGGCCAGAGTCTCATCCTCTGGTAACTCGCCCCGGTTCTTGTACGCCAGGTAAGGAAACGTCCAATCCGGAATAACATGAAGAGCTGCCACCAATTGAGCCTCTGGATCAGGAATAGCCAAATCCGCTTCACAAGGGATCTTGACCGACGGGTTGTGCAGCACATCCAGAAAAACATTGGGCGGGACCGGTTTGCGCTGAGAGCCCAGCCGGCTTAAGGCGTCCGCCGCTTCATTTTTCTGCCGGTCCACGTGGTCCACCTGATAGCCTTTAAAATGACCTGCAACAATATCCACCTCACGATGATATGCTGCCATGAGTGGGTCCTTGGAGTCCCAAGTGCCAGACACTTGCTGAGCCATGAGGTCCGAGTCACCGAAGCACTTAACTCGACTTAGATTCATCTCCTTAGCCATCTGGAGACCATGGAGCAAGGCTTCATACTCAGCTGCATTGTTAGTACAAGGGAACATTAAGTGGAGAACATAACAAAACTTATCACCTCATGGGGAAGTTAATATGACTCCAGCCCCCGAGCCTTCCAATTGCCTGGATCCGTCAAAATGGATGGTCCAATATGTGTGATCCGGCTTTTCTTCAGGTGCTTGCATTTCCGTCCAATCATTGATGAAATCAACGAGTGCTTGACACTTAACCGCCGTCCGAGGCACATACTTCAAACCATACGGCCCAAGCTCTATAGCCCACTTGGCAATCCGGCCAGTTGCTTCCTGGTTCTGGATGATATCCCCCAAAGGAGCAGAACTGACCACCGTAATTGGGTGCCCTTGGAAGTATTGTTTAAGCTTCCGGCTTGCCATAAAAACTCCATACACCAGTTTCTGCCAATGCGAATACCTTTGCTTGGACTCAATGAGTACCTCGCTGATATAATAGACCGGACGATAAACCAGATGCTCCTTACCTGCCTCCTTTCGCTCCACCACAATAGCCATGCTGACCGCCCGAGCATTAGCAACAACATATAGCAGTAACGGCTCCTTGTTAATGGGAGCGGCGAGCACAGGCGGATTGGCCAATTGCCGTTTTAAGTCCTCAATGCTTCATCAGCAGCAGAACTCCAGACAAACTGATCCGTCTTCTTCAACATCTGATACAAAGGGATTGCCTTCTCACCAAGACGACTGATAAACCGGCTTAACGCGGCAATCCGGCCTGCCAGGCGTTGAACATCATTGATACACTTAGGTTTAGCCAGGGAGGTGATGGCTATGATCTTCTTTGGATTAGCCTCAATTCCCCTATTGGACACCAGAAAGCCCAATAACTTGCCTGCCGGTACACCGAAGACGCACTTGTCCAGATTAAGCATCATCTTGTATGTCCTCAGGTTATCAAAGGTTTCCTTCAAATCATCAATCAGAGTCTCCCTCTACCCGGACTTAACCACGATATCATCCACGTAAGCATGTACATTACGGCCAATCTGCTTGTGAAGACAATTTTGTACACACCGTTGATAAGTTGCCTGGGCACTCTTGAGCCCGAAGGGCATAGACACATAGCAGAAGGCTCCAAAGGGAGTTATAAATTCCGTCTTCTCCTGGTCCTTAACTGCCATTTTGATCTGATGATAACCAGAATATGCATCTAAAAAACTTAAACGCTCACAACCCGCCGTAGCATCAATAATTTGATCAATACAGGGGAGGGCAAAAGGATCTGCTGGACAAGCCTTATTAAGATCTGTGTAATCCACACACATGCACCAGGTGCCATTTTTCTGAAGGACCAGCACCGGATTAGCAAGCCACTCAGGGTGAAAAACTTCAATAATAAAGCTAGCTGCTAAGAGCCTGGCTACCTCTTCTCCAATCGTTTTGCGTCTTTCTTCATTAAACCAGCGGAGGAACTGTTTCACCGATTTGTATTTAGGATCCACATTAAGGGTGTGCTCAGCGAGTTGCCTCGGGACACCTGGCATGTCAGAGGGCTTCCATGCAAAAATGTCCCGATTCTCACGGATGAACTCGATGAGCACGCTTTCCTATTTCGGATCCAAGTTGGCACTGATGCTGAACTGCTTGGACGAATCGCCAGGTACTAAGTCAATAAGCTTAGTTTCTGCTGCCGATTTGAACTTCAGGGCCAGATCATGCTCCGTAGTTGGCTTCTTTAATGGAGTCATGTCCGCCGGATCAACATTGTCCTTATAATACTTCAGCTCCTCGGTGGCACAAACCGACTCTGCATAGGGCGCATCTCCTTCCTCGCACTCCAAAGCAATTTTGCGGCTTCTGTGAACCGTTATTGTGCCCTTGTGACCCGGCATCTTGAGCTGCAAATACACATAACAGGGCCGTGCCATAAACTTGGCATAATCCGGTCGCCCAAACAGGGGGTGATATGGACTTTGGATTTTCACCACTTCAAATGTCAATATCTCCGACCTGGAATCATGATCATCCCCAAAGGCCACCTCCAGGACTATCTTACCAACAGGATGTGCTGATTTGCCAGGTACTACACCATGAAACACCGTATTAGACGGTTTGAGATTTTTATCTGTTAGTCCCATACGACGGAAGGTCTCATAGTACAAGATATTAATGCTGCTCCCTCCATCCATGAGCACTTTTGTGAACTTGTAACCTCCCACCTGAGGCGCCACCACCAGAGACAACTGACCCGGATTATCAACCTGGGCAGGTGATCCTCTCTGCTCAATATGATTGGTTGTTTAGACCAGCGTAGGTAACGGGGTATGGCCGGTTCAACAGAGTTAACCGCCCGCCTCTGAACCTTCCGGTCTCGCTTGTCCTAGCTAGTGGTGAAGACATGGTACTGCCCACTACTCAACTACTTTGGGTTGCTCTGGTCCTGACTGTTGCTGCTGTTGGTTGTAACCACCCTGGTTGTTCTGACTATTTTGATTATTATGTCTGCCCGGATTACCATTAAATCCTGAACCGGAATTTCCTCCGCCGTAACCCGGCCCGGACCCTGACCCACCGCCGGAGCCGTGATCATACCGGAAAGCACTAGAATTCTTGAACTCCTGCATAATGAAGCAATCCTTCCAAAGGTGGTTTGCTGGCGCCTCCTTCATCCCATGTATTGGACAGGGCTGGCTCAGTAGATAGTTTAGGCGGTCCGGGTTAGGGTTGGGTGCCCGGTTGTGATTTTTCGGTTTACCCTTATGTCGCTGGCCATTGTCCTGCGCGTTGGTATTAGCCACAAAGTCCATGTTACCATCTGCTTTACGCTTGCCTCCACCACCATTGCCTGCCCAGTGATGCTGCTGACCTTTGGAGTTGTTGTTCCTCTTTCCCTTCCCTGCCTTGTCATCATCAGATTCGGGATCCTTGGTACTATCAGAATCAGCATACTTCACCAAAGCGGCCATGAGGGTCCCCATGTCAGTGCAACGACGCTTCATCCGTCCCAACTTTAGCTTTAGGGGCCCAAACCGGCAGTTGCCTTCTAGGGTTAATACTGCGGTGTCAGTGTTGATGCGGTCTAATGAGTGCAATACTTGTGAAACCCGGCGCACCCAATGAGTCGTTGACTCTCCTTCCTCCTGGACGCAGGCAGCTAAGTCCACTATCGACATAGGCTGTTTACATGTATCCTTGAAATTGCTGATAAACCGGGCTCGTAATTGGGCCCATGAACTGATAGAATTAGCCGGCAAGCTTTTTAACCAAGCACGGGTCATTCCTTCAAGCATCATGGTGAAGTATTTCACACACGCCGCGTCATCCACATCAAGCATCTCCATGGCCATCTCATAGCTCTCCACCCATGTCTTTGGAGGTTCATCCGCCGTGTAATTTGGTACTTTGCGCGGGACTTTGAAATCCTTGGGTAGGCGCACATTGCGTAAAGCAGGGATAAGGCAAGGCACCCCCAAAGAACTAGAAGTAACACTAGGTTCGATCAAGATAGTTGGACAAACCGGCGTGAGCTGCCGAGCCTGATGCTGTGCGGCTAACTCGGCCTCCCTGCGCGCTCGGGCCCGGTCCACCACTTCCTGAGCGTTATCAGCACCACCCGCAGGGTTGTTGCCATGGGGTGCTCCACGTCGTTCATTACTCGACACTGCCGGTTCATCCATATGCCTGCTATAGCTCCGGCCTGGATGGGGTGTCGAGTGGATCCGGTCGCGGCTGTACGAGTATGCTTCCTATTGGACCAAAGCTGTCCTCAGAAGCTCCTTGACCCGTCGCGTCTCTACTGCCTACGGCGAGTCACCTTCAATGGGAATGGCCTCCAGCCGTGCAGCAGCGGCGACGAGATTGTCCATTGGTTTGGAGTAGTGACCCAGAGGTGTTAAAACAGCCTGAGGTATAACGGTATTTTGACGAGGCGGGTCCATCTGACGAGGCTGAACCGGTGCACCGGTCCCAGGAGCTTCTGCCCGGTTTCCCTCCAGCGGATTACTGGTTCCTGCTCCTAGGGTGTTGAAAAGGTCTCTGGCCTCGAAAACTGGAGGCAAACGGGATCGGTGCTTCCTCCTCATGACTTCATGCGACGCGCTCTAGTCCAACATGAGCCTGTAGGCTTGTGCATCTAGAACGGCCCGCTCTGTGGCCATCCTGGTGTCCTCAGCTGCCAGATCCGCCTTGGCCTGGGTGATATGTTCCTTCACCTTTGCAATCTTCGCGTTGTGAACACCCTGATCCGCCGGATTAGCTTCCGCCATAAGCACAACGAATGCATCAAATAGCTCTGATAGAACTTGAGCCGGCGGGCGCACAGGGTCGCTCCTAGAGCTGTATACAAGATCAGTGCCATAGGCATCTGACTTGGTATATGCCTGTATGAGGCATGCTAGTGGCCGGCCATGCTCATGGCCGTGAGCATATGTGCTCATGTGGATGGATGGATGGATGGATAGCTAGCTTGCTTGTTAGCTCGTGTGTGTGCGTGAGGGAATCCATCCTCCTGGATGGATGGATGTGTAGTGTATATATAGTGTGGAGCTAGCTTGAGGTGTAAGCTATATGGGTAGCTTAGGAAGTAAGCTAGGTAGTGGCTTTGGATGTAAGCTACCTTGGGTAGCTTACATGCCAGGCCAGGTAGGCATGGCTAGTGGCATGGCACATGTCATGCTTGTCCCCTGGGATATTTTATAAATCAGTACGCAGGGGACACGATACACCGTAGATGATGGCACCGCGGTACGGTTGTCTCGTCGATGTCGGGTCGGGCTGCAGTCGGCAGCCGGCTGGTTGGCGTAGTCGGCGGCCGGCAGTCGGTAGCCGGCCGGGTAGTGCAGTCGGACGGGGAGCCGGCAGGAGCGGTCGAGCAGTCGGACTGAGGGGCTTTGCTAGCCCCGATGTCTTGAAATATCTTCTTGCCGTCTTCGGGGTATCCGTGTCCCATTACACCGACAGTAGCCCCCAAGCCTCCGGGCAACTTGGCAAAGTTGGGCGGAGGTTTTTTGGCAAATGTTCATGAAAATGATCATAAAAAAGGACAAAGTTAGTCCATGCAGATATATCGAATGTTTGCTTTTAGCATTTGCAAGTTTTATGCGGAGGGTGCCGACTCGGTTTCGTCCGAGCCCCCTTTAATCTTTTTCATGTTCCCTCCACTCTTTGGCCCGTGCTCTTGCTTGCCGGACAGCCGCTCTGCGGTCTGTGGCTGAGAGTGGGCCGCGAAGTGGAGTGTACAGTACTCAGAGTCTGGGAGCAGATTCAACCGAGTAGATACTTGTAAAGGAAAACGGCCGGGTCGCCCGAACAGTTTTTCTTCCCGGACGTTTTTCGCGTGGGTGGCCTCCAGCGTCCACTCTTGCTAGTCAGACAGCCGCTCTGCGGTCTGTGACTGAGAGTGTGCCTTTGGTACCGTGCACGGTACTAAGCCATCTGCGGGAACTAACGTCTCAGGCCAAGCGGCCAGCCCCCGGGCCAACTCTGGCTGGCGCCGGGGCAAACAGTGATGCTACTGTAATAAAATGCAAAGGCAGCCCCCGAGCAACGCTTGGGGTTATCCGTGTTTGTGTAGTGCAAAAATATGCGCGTGAGGAGCTCACATTGTTTTTCGTGTAGTCGTGGTCGTCGAAGATAGCCGGCGCGACTCGGCGCTCGCGGAGTGCGCCGGCGCACCCGCTGGGTGTAGGGCCGACTGCTGAGCAGTCGGGCCGGATCTTTCGGCAGCTATTTTGTCTTCTTTCTCGCGGGGGCGCGTCAGCGCACCCGCTGGGTGTAGCCCCCGAGATTCGGGCTGACTGCTGAGCAGTCGGGCCGGATCTTCCGGCAACTACCTTGTCTTCTTCTCTCGCGGGGGCGCGTCAGTGCACCCGCTGGGTGTAGCCCCCGAGATTCGGGCCGACTGCTGAGCAGTCGGGCCAGATCTTCCGGCAACTATTTTGTCTTCATCTTCGCGGGGGCGCGTCAGCGCACCTGCTGGGTGTAGCCCCCGAGATTCGGGCACTCGAGGAGAGTCCAGCCAGTCAGGCTTGACTGGCCAGGTTGTGAAGCGGGGTCAGCCGGACGGGCCCCTCGGCCGGCGGCTGGCGGCGAAGCGGACAGGCGAGCCAGTCGACCGAGCGGCGACGTAGGCAGGCGACCGGAGCAGCTGACGGAGCCCGCGCAGCCGGCCGTGCATGCAGCCGTGCCGCCGGCCACGCACACGGCCGTGCATGTGGCCCTGCAACCGGCCAAGCATGCACGCGCATATATATCTTGTGTTGTTTTTTTGAAGCGAGCCGGCCGCCATCTCTTTTCTAGCCGGACACATCTCTTCATTTTTTATTTTTTATTTTTTTGCCAAGCCGGCTAGGTTGCCGGGTTTTCCACGGAACTTGCAGGAGCGGCAGCAGGCGGAAGCCGGCGGCCGGGACGTGGCAGCAGTCGGCGCCCGGGTCCCGGGGAAGCCGGCGTGGTGGCGAAGCCGGCAGGGCGAGAAACCCGGCCGCGGGCGGAGCCAGAGCCGGCCAGGCGGTTGAAGCCGGTGGGAGCGGAGCAGGCGTCCAGGTTTACCGAGCCGGCGCGCGCGTGTGAGCAGTCGGCGCGGACCCGGTCGGAGCGAAGGCGAGGCGGAGCCCGCGCGCGCGTGGAGCAATCGGTGCGGACCCAGGCGGAGGCGGCCAGGCATGGGCGAGGCGGAGCCGGCGCGCGCGCGCGGAGCAGGCGGCGCGGACCCAGGCGAAGCGAAGGCGAGGCGGAGCCGGCGCGCGCGCGGGGAGGCGGCGGGTCGGATCCGACCGAGCCAGCAGGCGGAACCGGCGAGTTGGAGGGGAGTTTCGGGCCGCGCGAAGTCGTGGCGTAGGCGGAGCGGCGCGGGTGGCCGGGTCGCGTGCAGAGGCGGATGGGGGGACCAGGCGGAGAGGAGCGCCCAGGAGCCAGAGGCGGGGCCAGGCGGCACCGGCGACGGGGCGCGCCTGGGGAGGCGAGGCGGCAGCCGGCGCGGGGCACGAGCCGGCGGGCGGAACCGCCGTTGCAGCCGGCGCGGGAGGCGGACCCAACGTGCACGGACGGAATTGTCCGGGTCGCGGGGGAAGTCGGCCGGGACGCGGTAAGCTGGAAGCAGGGCCAAGCTGCGCCGGCGATGGGAGTCTGAGCCTGGGGCACGGGTGGACGGCTATCGTACCAGCGCAGGCGAGTCGGAGCCCGAGCCCAGGGCGGGGCACCCGGCGAAAGGCAGAGGCAGAGGCGGCGAGGGTGGAGCTGACGGGCGCACCCGGCCACGATGCGCGAGCAGTCGACGCGGCCGGAGGCGGGGAAGTGGAGCCGGCGGGCGGATGGAGCAAGGCAACGACCCGCCAGGCGGCGCAGCAGGCTACGAGGCGGCCCCGATGCTGGTGGAGGGGCGTCCGGCCAGGCGCGCGCGGGAAGCGGAGCAGCGGCACGGGCGGAGCGAGTGCCACGTCTGGGGACGCGGGGGAGCCGGCAGGAGGCGGAGCAGCGCGGCGTGGGCGCGGGGGTGCCGGCAGTGCGCGCGGTCGCCGGCTGGAGCAGGGCCGACCGGCGGGCGGCCCGGGAATCCCACGGAGCGGGGCTGGCGGCAGGCGGCTAGGAGGGGAGTCGGCCAAGCCCAGCGCGTGGACGACGCGGCGAAAGGGAAGGCGCGTCACGGAGCGACCGGACCACGGGCGCGGATCAGCGGACGCTGCAGCGCAGGAGCGGCGACGGGGACGACGCCAGGTGAAGCAGATGCAACGAAAAGGGAGCTGGAGGCGGCCGTGCGTGAACTGTGACAATGCACCGCCAGAGCCAAAGCCGGGGTGTGTCATTAGTGTCCAGGTCGTGCATGTTTTGCATCTGACTTGCGAATAGCCATCATCAGACCATTGCCTGAGTAGTGTATGGGGCACGCACGGCTTGTGTACATGCATTATTTGGGATGTGTATGACTATGGTTTGACCGGTTGACTTAGCAGCTAGCTAGCTTGCAAAGATGGCATGTGGAGGAACAAACGAGTGTTTTTGCTGGAGCAAGGCGCACCACGGAGGGAAGCAGACGCGAGCGGCGCGTGGACGGATGCGGCCGACCGAGACGAAGCATCGCGCGAGGCGCGCGCGCACGCGGACGGACGGCCGGTGCTGAGTTGGTGAAGACGAAGATGGCGAAGCCGACGGCGAGGACGCGCCGTCCCACACGGCCGCTCCGAGGGCGGGTCGAAGTCGAGCCCCCGAGCGCTACCGGAGAGACGGCGCGACGCCGCGGCAGAGATGACGAAGGTAGTCCCGCCCGGACAGCGAAACCAGCAGCAGCGTGGTAGCATAGTACCGCCCCACGGTGGGCGCCAACTGTCGTGGTATTTCTCACGGGGGGCTTGCGAGTCGACAGATGCCACAAGGGCTTAGTGTGTGGGTTGGACTGCTGCTGATAGGACCGGGAGCGAGTATGCGGGTAGCACACGGTGGTTTACCCAGGTTCGGGGCTCTCCGGAGAGATAATACCCCTACTCCTGCATGTCTGAGTATATCTGGTACATCTGGTACAGAGTCGCTCCTAGAGCTGTATACAAGATCAGTGCCATAGGCATCTGACTTGGTATATGCCTGTATGAGGCATGCTAGTGGCCGGCCATGCTCATGGCCGTGAGCATATGTGCTCATGTGGATGGATGGATGGATGGATGGATAGCTTGCTTGTTAGCTCGTGTGTGTGCGTGAGGGAATCCATCCTCCTGGATGGATGGATGTGTAGTGTATATATAGTGTGGAGCTAGCTTGAGGTGTAAGCTATATGGGTAGCTTAGGAAGTAAGCTAGGTAGTGACTTTGGATGTAAGCTACCTTGGGTAGCTTACATGCCAAGCCAGGTAGGCATGGCTAGTGGCATGGCACATGTCATGCTTGTCCCCTGGGATACTTTATAAATCAGTACCTAGGGGACACGGTACACTGTAGATGATGGCACCGCGGTACGGTTGTCTCGTCGATGTCGGGTCGGGCTGCAGTCGGCAGCCGACTGGTTGGCGTAGTCGGCGGCCGGCAGTCGGTAGCCGGCCGGGTAGTGCAGTCGGACGGGGAGCCGGCAGGAGCGGCCGGGCAGTCGGACTGAGGGGCTTTGCTAGCCCCGATGTCTTGAAATATCTTCTTGCCGTCTTCGGGGTATCCGTGTCCCATTACACCGACACCATCCAAGAACCTGAAACCATCATGCGATAGCCCCACGGTGGGCGCCAACGGTCGTGGTTTTGTCATGGCTGATGTCCTAGAGAAAGGACTTAGTCGTGGAGCCATCGCGACGGGTTAGCTTGAAGGGGTTAAAGCGGACACAGGGACGCAAGAGAGTTTATACTAGTTCGGCCCCTTCGATGAAGGTAAAAGCCTACGTCTAGTTGTGATGGAATTGATGGGGTTTCGATGACTAGGGAGCAAACAAGCTTCGCCTATGTCTCGAGTTGTTGTCTGTTGTCCTTGAACCGCTGCCGGGTCGTCCCCTTATATACACGGGTGACGCCCGTCGGTTCACAAAGTCCCAATAGCGGCTCATAGATGTGTCCGGTTTGGTCTCTACTTATTCCTAACTTACAATACAAGTTTAACTACTAACACCGGTTTACGGCTACAGGCCTTGAACCGACCATGGGCTTTGAGCCCTCATCTGCCTTCTTGGGCTTTAACATACTTAACTATTGACGAAGTTAACCCGGCCCAGGTAGGCCGGTTTACGCCCAGTAGTAATATCCCCAACAGAGGCCGAAATGGAGGAGGCCCCCAAGTAGGATTCCTCGGCTGCTCCCCTCCCCCTCCCACCTATATATACATGGGGAGGTGGCGCCTAGAAGACACACCAACAATTGTTAGCCGTGTGCGGCGCCCCCTCCACAGTTTACGCCTCCGGTCATATTCTCGTAGTGCTTAGGCGAATCTTGATCCACGTGCGTGGTGGCATCACCGCCCATATCACGAACTCGCGCGAGGAGCCCTCGGCATGGGTTCGTGGGCCGGCGGCTCGTGCAACCATGGCATGGAAACCGTGGCTGTGGCGCGGGCGGCGCGGGGCGCTCCCACCTTCTCCTGAGCCATTCGCTTGTGCGTACACAGGGAGCCAGTAGCCAGGCGGCGGCCGCTCATACCAAGGTCGTGTCACCTCCAGCCTCAGCTGACATCGCGAGAGCGGCCCAACCTCTTCTTCGGTGGGAGTGGCCCCAGCTCTTCGCGGGGGCCTTCCCTTTCTCTGTGGCGAAGAACCTCCTAATTGGCGCCATGGGGGTAGTGGCAAGACGGCGAGACAAAGAGGAAGAAGATGGAGCAATCGGCGAGGAAGCAGAGATGAGCAAGGGGGCTCTGCCCCTCCCCTCATTTATAGCCAGAAGGAGGCCAACCGCCAGCCTCCACGATCACACGTAATGATGATTTTCTCCTGCATGCAGCGGCATCTCGTCAAGTCGGACGGTTGCCGAGGCAACATGGGGAAGCGGAGGCGCCCACGTCCCATCAATCGCCACGCATCGACTAAAGCCACAGGCGGTTGGGGCCCGCAGCGCTCCACACTTGCCCTTTGGCTTCCCCTCGAAGCCAAGCTCGAGTGTGCCTTGGGCCCGGGGGCTACTGTCGGCGTCCTGAGAACGGGGGTACCCAGGCTTGCCTGCCTGCGGCCTGTGGTGTGGCTCCATCAACGGCCTGATATGGCCCATCTTCAGCAACAACAACTCAAGACCCTCGCGAGGGGCCGAGGCTCACGAGGCGGACGACACCAAGACCTCCCAGGGGGAAGCCTCACTAGGCTGGCTCCCAAGGAGCGCAGATATCTATGCAAGGGGCACCTCGCGAGGTTCGCGTGACGTGAGCCATGACGACCAAGTCCAGGCAGGTGCCAGCGGGCGCAGTGTACCAGTTTCCTCTTTGGTGCTAAGGACGCAAGCGTAGGCACGGGGTCCCGAGGAATCAGGCAAAGGTTCCCATATCCGTGCAACAAGAACAAGGCTAGCAGGACGGTAGGACGAAGGTCATCGTGGACCCCACAGCAGCGTCACCACCAGAGCCTTTGGCAGGTGAAGACTACTTTTGTAAAGATAGCTTGTACTAGTTGTCCCCCTTCAAACTTGGCCATTGTGGGGTCCTTTCACGCCTAAACATTCGGGAAGAGGACCAATGCCACTATAAATAGGACCTAGACCGTAGAAGGGGACAGATCATTGAGGTCACCCTCTCACCCACACCTCATCGGGCTCAAGGACATCTCACCTCCTGAGGCTGCTCATCTATGGCACTAGTTCATCCTCAGCCCCTTGAGGCAATCCACCCACAAACAGGAGTAGGGTATTACATGGCAAGCGGGCTAGAACTAGTATAAACACCTGTGTCTCTTGTTCTTTGGGTTCACTGAGCTAGGCCATGGAATCATTGAGCGATTGAGTCGGGGAGAGACTGTTCTTCGTGCGCACCCCAGAGTTCAAACCTCTCAAGGGTTTTCCGGAACCCGTAATCCGATATTTGGCGCGCCAGGTAGGGGTGCACTGAAGCCTCTCTTCCATCGATCGACGCCCTACTGCTCTACCGCTTCCATGGCTGACGCTTGTCGAGCCCGTGCTAAGCGTCGAGCCGCCCTCAACGCTCGCATCGCCCAGATGGTGCCCGCCGGCAGGCCTCCCTGTCGCTCTCCATCACCTGCTGCCAACACCGCCACCGGCCTGGCGGGGAAAAAGCAGCAAGCTTCATCGTTGCACCCCCTCCGTGCGGAGCTACGGACGCACCGCCACCCCTTCATTGACTTCGGCTGGCTCGTCGTCCCACGCTCGCCGTGGGTCTGCGGATGCATACCTCTACGAGGATTGGCTGGACCGCATCGCCAAGCTCGTCAGCGCCACTGGGGGCTCCCCTGCACCATCCCTTTCACTGCCTCATCCGCCTCCTGTCGCCCTCGCGCCAAGATGCACGGCCCTCCGGCGTGACCCACCGCGCAGGGCGCCCATGCGTGAAGAAGGAAGCTGCCAGGAAATCTCGCGGACGCAAGAAGGTGCTCCTGCGCTCCCAGCACGACCACGTCAAGACCGTGTGCCATCGGTAGCGGAGGCGCGTGGATACCAGGACCTGGCTCCGCCCCCATGGTGGGCTCCTGTCACTATCGCGGGCTACCGAGTGTTCACCCCCGAGCCACGCAGCATTGTCAGGCCCAGCAAATTCAAGCCAGATTTGCCTCCGCGCTATGATGGCACCCCCGACCCTGGTGAATTCCTACAGCTCTACAAGCTGAGCATCGAGGCAGCCAACGGCAATGAGAAGGTCATGGCGAAGTGGTTTCCTATGGCTCTCAAAGATGGCGCACGCTCGTGGCTCCTGAACCTGCCCGCGGGGTCGATCTCCTCCTGGGGTGAGATGCGCGAGCGTTTCGTCGCCAACTTCCAAGGCACTCGCGACCGCCCGCCTGCCGCTGGTGACCTGCGGCGCATCAAGCAGCAACTAGGGGAAACCCTGCAAAAGTACATGCAGCGTTTCAACAGCATTTGCCTCAATATCCCCAAGGTAACGGACAAGGCCATCATCTCGGCATTCTCCGATGGTGTCCATGATGTCAAGATGAAGGAGGAGCTTGCCATATACGAGGACATGTGCATGGCTCTGGAGATGTTCAATATGGCGACCACGTGCACGAGAGCTGAGGAGGGACGCCTTTCCCTCCTCGAGCTTCCAGTTGCCGACCCAGAAGACAAGAAGGCCAAGACCAAGGAGGTGCAGCGCAAGGGGACTGTCGTGCTTGCTGCGGAGCCGTAGCTGAAGTGCGGATGCGACCACCCAGAGTCATCCAAGGCCAACCGCCCATTTTGCGCCTTCCACAATGTACACAGCCACAACACCAATGACTGTCAGGAGCTTAGGGCCATCCGCGACGGGCGCTTCGGACGACGCCCTAAGCGCAATGACCGAGGCTATGGCCAAGGAGGAGGCAGAAGTGGAGGGCGCTGGGATGACCACGGCCCCCGCCAGGAGTGGCGGGACCGCCCTCGTGAGGACCGCTGGCAGGATCTGCCTCGTGAGGGAGCCTAGAGGGACCATCCTCGTGAGGATCGCCCTTAGGGCAACACTGGCCTCCCTCCACTGCCGCCACCACCAAGGAGGAACGACGACCACCACCAGGACGAGGGGGATGGGGGCTTCCAGGAGCCTTCCCCCATCGCCTGCATCCTGGCTGGCGCTCAGGCCCAGCATCCCAGCGCGTCTTCAAACAGTTTTCTCGTGAGGTGAACGCGGCCCTCCCCAGGCTCAAGGCCACGCGCCCGCTCTGGTGGTCCAAGTACACCATCACCTTCAGCTCATACGACCAACTCAAGTGTGCGGCAACTGTCGGCACCCTCTCGATGCTCTGCCCACCCATCATCGGCAATGTCCTTGTCACCAAGACCTTCATTGACGGTGGCGCAGGACTCAATGTTCTCTCTATCGAGACGTTCGATCACCTCCAACTGCCACATGATTAGCTATAGCCCACCAAGCCTTCTCAGGAGTGACCAACGGCTCCACCACCCCGATAGGGCAAATCCGCCACCCTGTCACCTTCGGCAAGCGCAACAACTACTGCACTGAGCTCATCGACTTCGACGTCGCCGACATCCGCCTTCCGTACAATGCCATCCTTGGGTATCTGGCCCTGGCCATGTTCATGGCAGTGACCCACCATGGTTACAACGTCCTCAAGATGCCAGGAAGCTGCGGCGTCATCACGGTCTCTTGTGTGGAGAAGGATGCAGTGTGCTCTCTAGAGCGCACCTACAAGGCTGCGGCAGCCAAAGACCCAGACAACGAAGGTGCCATCTACCCACCTGAGGCTGTACCCAAGAAGAAGACGCAGTTGCGCAGCCAGGAGCTTCAGGAGAGCGGTGTCTCCAGCGGCACCACTTCATCTATAACTTCTAGGGTGCTCACGACCGCGCACCCGCCGTGGGTGACCTCCGGCGCATCAAGCAGCAACCAGGGGAGACCTTGCACAAATATATCCTGCGCTTTACCAACATTCGCCTCAAGATTCCCAAGGTGTCAGACGAGGCCATCAGTTCAGCGTTCACTGATGGCGTCCAGGATGTCAAGATGAAGGAAGAGCTCGCCATGCACGAAGACCTGTGCTCGGCTCTGCAGATGTTCAACATGGCAACCAAGTGCCCAAGAGCTGAGGAAGGACGCCTCTCCCTCCTCGAGCTCCTGGAGATCGACCCAGAAGACAAGAAGGCCAAGACCAAGGACGTGAAGCGCAAGGGTCTAGCGGTGCTCACGGCCGAACGTGATATGAAGCTCTGTTGCGACCACCCGGAGTCATCCAAGGGCAGCCGCCCGTTCTACGCCTTCCACAACATGAACGGCCACAACACCAATGACTGCCAAGAGCTCAGGGCCATCCACGACAGGTGCCTCGTTCGTCGCCCCGAGCATAGTCACTGAGGTTATGGGATGTGGAGGAGGCCGAGGCGGAGGACGCTGGGACAACCACGACCCCCGCCAAGACTGGCGTGATCAGCCTCGTGAGGACCCCTGGCAGGGCCAGCCTCGCGAGGGCACCTGGAGGGAGCGGCCTTGCAAGGACCGTCCTCAGGGCAATGCTGGCCTTCCTCCGCTGCCGCCGCTGCCAAGAAGGAATGATGACCACCACCAAGATGATGGGGTTGGGGGCTTCCAAGAGCCTCGTGCCATCGCTTGCATCTTAGGAGGTGCTCAGGCCCCTGCCTCTGACCGCATCTTCAAGCAGTTCGCGTGCGAGGTGAACACGACCCTCCCCAAGCCCGAGGCGACGCGTCTGCTCAGATGGTCCAAGTATGCCATCACCTTCGACTCTACTGATCAGCTCAAGTGCGCGGCCACTACTGGCACCCACCAAGCCTTTCTCAGGAGTGACCAATGGCTCCACCACCCCAATAGGGCAGGTCCACCTCCCTGTCACCTTTGCTAAGCACGAAACCTACCGCACTAAGCTCATCGACCTCGACATCATCCATATTCGCCTCCCGTACAATGCCATCCTTGGGTATCCGGCCCTGGCCAAGTTCATGGTTGCGACTCATCATGGCTACAATGTCGTCAAGATGCCAGGGAGTCGCGGCATCATCACGCTTGTCTGTGATGAAAAGTACGTAGTGTGCTCCCTCGAGCGCGCCAACAAGGCTGCAGCGGTCGACAACCCAGACGACGAGGGTGCTGTCTGCCCTCCTGAGGTCGTCCCTAAGAAGAAGAAGCAGTTGCTCCGCCTAGGACCTGAGGAGTATGGGGCGTCCGATGGTTGCGCCTTAGGACCGGCGCCCACTATTGGGGCGCATTCCTCTCTCCCATAGGAAGGCACGCCCGGCGCCCCTCTCAAGCTGGGCTCGGGGGATCCCCTTTGGAGGGCCTCTGACCTGGCCAGCGTCACGAGGGAGGTGCTCGGGCACCATGTGGAGGCGTGCTTCAATGCGCGTTTCCGCGAGAAGGGTGTGAGGCGCCAGGCGCTCAGGAGTTCATCACCAAGGCAACCAAGGAGCTTCAGGAGGCAAGAGCCATGCGAGGTGAGCGTCGCCCTGCACCACCCAGCGCGGTTCCCTCCCCTGACAAGGGTAGCAAGATACGCACCTGCATCAACATCCCAGGGCTCAACAGAGCCGCGTCTCAGGAACTTTTTTGGTCATCCCACGTTGGCCAGTGCGAGGGCCCCCCTCACAGCTACGTTCGCATGCCTTTTGGTTTGCCGAACAGGGCTGCCGTGCACCAGCGCCACATGCGGGGGGTCCTCGCGGCTCATGAGGCCACGCACCAGGCGATCTTATCGGAGATGGTGATGGATCCTTGCGAGCCCCCGGGCCTCTAGATCCTCGTGAGGTTCGGGACTAGGCGACTCATGAGGAGCGACTTCTGCAGCACGCATCTTCAACTACTCCAACACCTCTTCAACAACGGTGCCAAGTGACACTTTTTGGTTTATTCAGTTGGGGGCACCCCTCGGACTGCATCATCCCCAAGCCGTGTGAGTCCGTCCCTGCAGCATGTATCGTTCTTTGCATCTATCAGAACTGGCTTTACTCTTTCATGAGTTGCTTTATGATTATCATCTGTCTGTCCGGCGCTTCGTCACCATGAACGTCGTACGCCCTTGCAAACCCGCCCACGACTGCCTCATGATTAAGGACTGGCATGGCGTTTGTGCTCGGGCCTATCCCTGCAGCTTCACTAAACCCAAGTGGCTGAGCTCTGGCTCACAGGCTAGCCCCGTGCATGTCACCTCCCATGGTCCTTGGTGCCTTGTTCTCGCATGAGCTAATCAGGAGCGGATAAGTTAGGGTGCGCGACCCGGTGCCTCGCCACCGCGGGAGCCGAACGTCGGTTGTCTTTCTTCATGACCTTTGCATGAGAAGATTGGGCACGACGTCTGTGCTTGGGTCTATCCCTGCAGCGACATAAGCCCAACGGCTGAGCTCTATCTGGCGGGCCGGCCCCGTTCACATCACCTCTTGGGGTCGTTGGTGTTTGGCCTTCTCATGCTATAACCTCAGGAGTTTCACTCGGCGTAGGCCGCCTAACCATCTCGCAGGACCCCTACAAGTGTTCCGAACCAAATTCAGGCGCAACCCGCCTTGAGGTAGGGCCTTGTGAGCCTCGTGCTGGCTCACGAGTGCCCATATACACCTCCTCTAGTCCTGTCGTGCAAGCCACGTGCCAGGATGGGGATGTACACGCCCCGGAGTATCCCCTAGAGGGAGCTCCCACCCACGAACTAGTGGAAGCCCCATGCTCCGCGCTGGTGGACTACACGGTCGAGGAGCGGCTATGCTCGTGCAAGAGCGGAAGCACCATGCTTCGCGCTGGTGAATAAACAACTAAGGGCAACCTAACGGCTGCAGTAACCTCAGGAGAGCCACCAAGCTCGCTGCTCGACCTCACCGTGCTGCTTTCCCCATGGGAGAGTCGCACGAGGGGGCTAGGCACAGGGGCTACGCTCAGGTTACACCTGGCGTCTGCCATCTTGCCGGGTCCCTTGGATCTGGTCCTCGCGCGGCCCTCCCGAGTGAGAGCCCGACGAGGAAAGGTATGGAAAGCTGTTCGTACGTCAAGGGGGACCCCTAGGCATCGCGACCCAGGGGCCTAACTGGTCATGTAGCCCCTCACCCCTTGGTCTCGTCTTGGTGATCCGAACGCCCCAACAGCGGCTGAGGTATGCGCGGGGCCAGGCCCTGCCGACGCAGAATGCTAAAACATACACTCGCATCTCCTTCCTGAGGGTTGTTCGTACGTCAAGTGGGACCCCTGAGCATCACAACTCAGGGGCCTCACTGGTCACGTAGCCCCTCACCCCTTGGTCTCGTCCTGGCGATCCGGACGACCCAACGGTGGCTGAGGTATGCGCGAGGCCGGGCCCCGCCGATGCAGAACACTAAAGCAAACGGAAAGGAAATCATGAAATCTTAGCAAATTATTACAAAACATATTGTCTCTTAAAATCTCAAAGCACAAGTTCTTACGCATCCACGAGGCATGATAAATGTTGCAGGATTAAAATAGGGGGAAGCTCCGCCTTCGAGCCTCTTCCTCAGCCTTAGACACCGCCGTCGCCTCTGCCTGGGGAAGCCCATCATCAACAACGTCGCTGCCGTCCTTGCCATCAGCCGCGGTCGTGGGGTCAACGTAGAGGAACTTCCGCAGCAGGGCCTCCACCTGTTCCTTCGCGGCCTCGGCGGGAGCGTCGTGGAGCTCAGGGGCCACAGGTTCGAGCAACGCACCAAGGTTGAAGCTGGGGTCCCGAAGATGGAGGTGGCTGAAGACACGCGTCGTAGCCGAGGTAAAAAGAGCGCGTGCCTCTCCCTCCACCATGGGGCCCACTCTGACGATGATGCCCTCGAGCATCGCAGCAAGCCTGGGGAGCAGCCCGGCGGGGCCTTCCTCCGAAGTCGCCAGTGGCTTCTCGTACCCTGCCCCATAGAGGTCCTGCAGCACCGTGCGGGACCTCGACTCGAGGGAGATGAAGGCGTCACGTCCTGTGGCGGCTGCCTGCTCAGCCGCGGCGAGGGACTTCTCCCTGGCCTCCAGCCCGACCTTCTCCTTGGAGACAAGCTTGGCGTGAGACACCTAGGCCGCCTCTAGCTCCTCCTTTAGCTTCCCTAGGCGACTCCGCTCAGCAGCCTGTTCCTGGGCTACCTGCTTGAGCATGGTGTCGCGGTTGGCGAGCACGGCCTCCTGGGCCTTCAGCTCCTCCTCCTGCTCCTTGAGCTGATGGCTGCAGATGGCCTGCTCGTCGCAGAGGGTCTTCAGCTTGACCTCCACCGTGCGACAGTGCTCCTTGGCAGATGTTGTGTCCGTCAGCACTGCATCACGAGCCGTGGTGGCCTCACCGGCCTCCCTCCTGCCCTCCGCGACGGTGGCATCGGCATGACCCCAGGCTGTCCTGACGACGAGTCGGCCTGGAGCCACCCCGAGACCAGCCCCAAACGCCTCGTCGCCATGTGTTGGTGTAACGCCCCAAGACCGGAGCTCCAGATGCCTTCCAGGGTTTCCGGGCTTTTCGTCATGTGAGTTGTTGGTTTATTGCATTCAGCCTTGCATCATGTGCATTGCATCATGTCATCATGCCATCAAGTTATTTATTTTCGTAACTCAAATAAATAAATGGCATGGATCTTTGATCCATTTAAACCGAGGGTATTCACATGGTGAATTCTCTTTATAACATATCCTCCCGATATTAGGGAGCTATATTAAATATTCCATTCTTTTGGAATTAAACAAAACACACTTGAAAAATCCCCACTCCCTGTCCACTTCAAGTTTGGTCCCCAAACTTTGCCAACATTTCTTTTCCCATTTATCGAGGCTCCTCCTAAATTCTCAACATTTTTGGACACTTCTATAACCAAGCCCTAGTTCAAACCCATTTGAATTAAATTCAAATGTGTTTGAATGACATCTTTCAATCATGTCTCCCCTATTTTTCGTGGACTGTGCACATTTTTATGCATCTATAAAGTTCATCTGCGTGTCCAACTTCTTTCCCTAACCCCTCTTTCTTTTCTTTCTTAATATCTGTTTTTTTTTCTCTTTTCTTTTAGTAGTGTGAGAGAGCCCAGCAGGCCGGCCTTTAGGCCATCTCTAGGCCCAGCCGTGCCCCTGCCCACCTGGGCCTCGTAAACACTTGGGCCGGCCGCAAGGCCACCTCCCCCTAACCCTAGCTCTACCTGAGCCCAATCCCTCGCACAACCCCCTCCTCTCGGTCTCCCTTGCGCCGCCAGGAGACAGCGAGCGCGCTGCCCGATCCATCTCCCTCCTCTCACATCTCCCTCTCTCTTTCACAGGAACCGAACAGCGCCGCCCGTCGCCGGAGCGTCGTCCTTCTCCATGCTGTCCCGCCGGAGATCCTCGAGCTGACCGGAGCCGTGGGAGAGCAGCTATGGTCGCGGGCAACGACCTCCTCGACTCGAGTATGTGGCTTCGTCAGCGCATGGGCTCACCTCCGTCCGCGTCCGCAACCTGCCTCTGCACCATCCCCGAGCTCCCGCTGCTCCGCCCTCGCAAGTGTGCCCGAGCCCCTCCTGCTCGACCTCGCCATCCCCGGCGCCCTAGCTGGACCTTGCCGGAGCCGCCGGCTAACGAGGATGACCCCACGCCCCTGTCCTCCTTCTTCCCCTTCTCCTTTTCCTCCTTCCCTCACATGCCTCTCTCTCTCTCTCTCTGTGACTTGCCGCAGCAGGAGATTCCACCGCCGTTTCGCGTCAGATCCGGCCGAGGCCAGATCCCGCCGCCTCCACCATGGATCCCCATCCCCAGACCTCCTGCCGCTCGCCGGAGTCCTCAGCGCTGCCGCTGCCCCCCTGCTTTCCCTCGATCCAGAGGACAACGACGACAGGCGCCTCCTCCCCGCATGGGCCCAGTTCCAGCGCTCGAGTCCGGCCCAGCGCAGCACCATTGCCTCTGGGCCTCCTCTCGCGGATGTGGGCCGCCATGCCAGATCCGGCCCAGCCCCGATGCCCCAAGCTGGCCTGCCTCTCCCTCCGACCGGGCCATGACCCAGGGTGAGCCGCCCCAGCGCCCCCCTCCTCTTGTTATTTTTTTCCCTGCTGTTGGGCTAAGCCAGATTCGGCCCGTGATGTTTTTCTTCAGCGTCTGGACGATTTGTCTATTATCCAGAGATTGCAGTTTTGCAGTTTAGTCCCTCATGTCCATGCATTTAATAACTCACAACCATGCATCGAATTAAAATGTTTTATATATGAAACTTGCTTAAAATGATGTGTAGATTAATAATATCCAACTTTCATCTATGTTTAAAATGTTTAATATGTTGTTTGCATTAATTTGCCCCCATGCCATGCTAAAACGGTTTAATTCATAACTAAATAACCGTAACTCCGATTTTAATCATCTTTATATGTAAATGGGGTATAATTTTGCCTAGTTTATCATGGTGACCTTACTTTGCATGTTAAACAACTCTAAAATTATGTTTAGGACAGAACAGTACCAAACCTAATTTATGCTCATGAGGAGTTTCCGGAATTTTTGTTCGTTGCTTCCGGCCTCATTTAACCTTGACTAGATAGGTAGTTTTCATTTGCTTCACCCCTTGCCATGTTAATCAACATTTAATATTGTTGGGTACATAAACGAGATCGAACTAAATAATTGATGTGGTGCTCCGTCAATATGCAACTCGTTGCATATTGAGCTCCACTTAAGTTGTCGTGTTGTTTGTGCATTTTGCCATGTCATGCATATTTAAACCGGACATGCATCATTCTTGTTTGCGCACCGTGCCATGTTCATGTGTTGGTTGTTTCCTATGTTGTGTGCTTCTTTTCCAGTGTTTGCTTCTTCGGGTTGGTTCCGGTAATGTCGAGCTTGTGAGGATCCGTTCAACTTCGTCCATTTGTCTTCTTCATGGACTCGTTCTTCTTCCTTGCGGGATTTCAGGCAAGATGGTCATACCCTCGAAATCACTACTATCTTTGCTATGCTAGTTTGCTCACTCTTTTGCTATGCCAATGCTACGATGCCTACCATTTGCTTGTCAGCCTCCCAAATTGCCATGTCAAACCTCTAACCCACCATGTCCTAGCAAACCGTTGTTTGGCTAGGTTACCGCTTTGCTCAGCCCCTCTTATAGCGTTGCTAGTTGCAGGTGAAGATTGGAGGCCGTTCCTTGTTGGAACATTTATTTACTTGTTGGGATATCACTATATATCTTATTTAATTAATGCATCTATATACTTGGTAAAGGGTGGAAGGCTCGGCCTTATGCCTGGTGTTTTGTTCCACTCTTGCCGCCCTAGTTTCCGTCATATCGGTGTTATGTTCCCGGATTTGGCGTCCCTTACGCGGTTGGGCTATAATGGGAACCCCTTGACAGTTCGCCTTAAGTAAAGCTTTTCCAGCAATGCCCAACATTGGTTTTACCATTTGCCACCTAGCCTTTTTCCCTTGGGAGTCGCGCATCCCGACGGTCATCTTTATTTTAACCCCCCCCGGGCCAGTGCTTGTCTAAGTGTTGGTCCGAACTAGAGTCCTTTGCAGCGCCACCTCGGGGAAACTTGAGGGCTGGTTTTAGTTGTACGGAGCGCTCATCCGGTGTTGCCCAGAGAATGAGATATGTGCAGCTCCTATCAGGATGTCGGCGCATCGGGCTGTGTTGCTGGTTTAGTTTTACCCTGTTGAAATGTCTTGTTGTACCGGGATACCGAGTCTGATCGGAATGTCTCGGGTGGAGGTCTATTCCTTCGTTGACCGTGAGAGCTTGTCATGGGCTAAGTTGGGACACCCTGCAGGGAATTGAACTTTCGAAAGCCGTGCCCGTGGTTATGGGCAGATGGGAATTTGTTAACGTCTGGTTGTAGAAAACCTGAAGTTTGACCTTAATTAAAATGAATCAACTGCGTGTGTAACCGTGATGGTCTCTTTCCGACGGAGTCCGGGAAGTGAACACTGTTGTTGGAGTTATGCTTGACGTAGGTAGTCCAGGACCACTTCTTGATCATACTTTTATCAACCATGCTTTGCCTTCTCTTCTCGCTCTCATTTGCGTATGTTAGCCACCATATATGCTAGTCACTTGCTGCAGCTCCACCTCATACCTTTACCTTACCCATAAGCTTAAATAGTCTTGATCGCGAGGGTGCAAGATTGCTGAGTCCCCGTGGCTCACAGATACTTCCAAAACCAGCTTGCAGGTGCCGATGAGACCGTGCAGATGACGCAACCAAGCTCAGGAGGAGCTTGATGAAGATCTTCTCCTTTGTGTTGTTTCGTTCTAGTTGATCAGTAGTGGAGCCCAGTTGGGGTCGATCGGGGACCTTTGTCGCATTTGGGGTTCTTCTTTTATTTTGGTTCCATAGTCGGACCTTGAGTGTATTTGAATGATGTAATGCTTTATTCATGTAATTGTGTGAAGTGGCGATTGTAAGCCAACTATGTATCCTTTTCCTTATTATATTACATGGGTTGTGTGAAGATTACCTCACTTGCGACATATGCCTTCAATGCGATTATGCCTCTAAGTCGTGCCTCGACACGTGGGAGATATAGTCGCATCGAGGGTGTTACAAGTTGGTAATCAGATCCTTCCCCGACCTTAGGAGCCCCCACTGATTGATCGTTTTTAGCGGCCGAGTTGTGTCTAGAAAAATGTTTTGAGTCATCTAGGAATTATATATCGGAGAGCTTAGGAATTCTTTTTACTTCCCAGTCTCCTCATCGCTCTGGTAAGGCATCCTGACGTAGAGTTTTGACTCTTCTCTTCTCAAATTTCACGAAAAAAAATTAGGATCACACGGGTATCTTGGAATCGTTCCGATGGTTTTATGACGAGAACATTGTCTTGGTGCCTCCTGTCAGGGGTTTAGTGGAAGTGTCCCGGGGAGTTGAGCTCTGAGGTGTTGTCATCATAATTTTATCGTTGCAGTTCTGGAATACCTGAGTTTAGTACGCCGACATCAAAAATCTCTTTTATGCAGTTCGTTGGTGAGATAACCTCGACGCCACCCAGTACTGGGGCAGGAGTTCGGGAGTATTGCCATAACTTGTATAACGGATGCTTTTCGAAGGTTGAGGTAGATGATTTCCGAAGGTTTCTTGGTTATGTGTTGAAGGATGGATACAGCTGGATGTAGGATTTGCTAGTTTTGGGTGAGATATTATGCTTCCCCTGTATCCCCAACACGTGATTGCATAACCGGAAAATTTCGGGAGTTTCATAGGTGGGAATTCAAGTAGCTCTTAGGATATCTTTCTGACAGATGTATGATATGAAATTGGCCTTCGACGTCTAGTGGTCTGCCTATTCACGGTCAATTTTACAGTGGTCTCGTTGTGTCTTAAAGAGTCCTTGGCTATGCCGACTCGGGGACGCTTTGTATGTCATGTGCACTGCCTTGTACATGATGGTGTTGTACGATCGAGCCCGTGTAGGCCCCACCATGAAAACTTCCGACGAAATCTCTATCATATGTTTGTTCCGGCTTATTCTGCGAGCCAATCCTTTATTTTTGTTTTTGAGTTGTGGTATTCGAGTTGCTTCGAAGTCAAATGTTGATTCCATACCATTCCCCAAATGGTGTTCTCATACTCCGATGTGAATACTAATTCCTCTTGATCATCGAGATTGTTTTTGTCAATCCCTTTTTAACTGGCGTGCTTCTCTTCAAGTGGATCTGATCATTTCAACATCCGCAAGATCAAGTATCAGTTTCTTCTGAACGGTGTTTGTTTCATCCGTCTCCAAGTTGCCTTTATTTTTCCCGCCCTCCCTCCCTTGTTTTTCTTCAAGGACTCGGATTTCTTAATCGATTATAAATCTTATTGATGGGAAGCCTCTCCATTCTTTTCCTTCAATGTTCTTATCCGGTGATTCTCATGAAGATACTAACGGAGCTTCTAGTTCATCATTCTTCGTTTCTTTTATCTTCTCCGGTGGTTTCAAGTCAAGCTTTGTTGATCATGTCATTTCCTCATTTCAATGCCTTCTTATGCCGGTGCAATTCTTAATCATCCACTTCTCGCTATTCAATTATTCCGGAGTGCTAAAGATATTTCAAAGATTTGTGTTTTCACTTTGCATCCATTCAAGCTATTTCGAGGCCCTATCTTATTCAAGTCATTTAATTCAACTGGTGAAATCTCTCTTTTAATCATTCTAACGGTGTTTTCTCTTGAGTGGGCCCTAACCCACAGGTCTTTTCCCAGGACCTTACCTGACTCTTCTTATTCTCCCGGAGCTGGCCTAAATTCTTTCGAAGTTTGACGTAAGAATGATTTATCATCAGTCAAATGTCTTCTCAAGATCTATCAATTCTTTTCATCATTGGCTAAACCTTTCCATTATTCATTCCGGAGTGCCTCAACAATTCACGGTGGTGTTTCTCGTTGTCATTTGAAGACCGAAGAAGGTTTTCTCTTAATCTTGCTCAATTGTCTTCAAGTTTCGTGATTCTAGTTTGTTGCCATCCTCTCATAATTGTTTTTAGTTGTGAGAATTCTTTCAACCTATCTGGGGCAATTCAAGAGTCTTCTCAGTTTGTTCATCCGGAGTCCATCATCTCAGAATTTGTTCATTCTCAGCTTTCAGCTCTCTTACTCTAAATCATACCGGTGTATAAATCAAGGATTCTCTAATCAGTTCTTGATCTCTTCGTTCTCATGAAACTAAATTCTCTCAAGCATCTTCATTCATTTGCTAATTCTTCCCGGCGATTCGTTATCTTTTATTCGCTCTTTTTCAATTCTTATGGTGGTTCTTCCAGATTTCTCTTCCTTATCAATTTATTCGTTGTTTCTATTCTACCGGTGGGTCATTCAAGATTTTCTCAAGTTATCGATATCTCTCTTTAATCCTTTCCACGAGAATAAGTAATATGCCAAATCCGTTGTTTTTCATCAATTAAATTGGTGAAGGATAAGCATAATGTAATTCTTATTCTTGTTTCATCCATATGTTAATCTTTTCTCCCGGAGTTTGTTCACGATGACTAAATTCTTGGTTTCAAGTACTCATCTTTCTTTTCCCGGAGTTCCAACCTTTTTCAACTATTTCATCACAGAGATCCATCTAAGTCATTACAAGGATTCACCTTGTGTTTTCAACTTCCTTTTCCTTCCTGTTTGATCATTCTTTTATTACCGGAGCTCTTCATGAAGGTTCTACATGATGGTTCATCAAGGATTTAATTTCTTCTCGAAGTGTTCATCAATATTCTGTTCAGGGGAACTCAAGCAGTCTTCTTCTTGTAATCCGGAGTGCAATTCTTTATACCTATCATTGGAGGTGGTATTATGCCATTCTTGATAATTTGAGTTCATGTTTCATGATTCACACGTTATTAAGAATGAGGTATTTTAAATCCATCAATCTCGTCATTGGGATTATCTTGGGTTATATTTCACCTTAAGCCTTCCCTAAGGATGGTTGTTATTATGATGCGTATAAATGATCCAAGTTTTCATTTATCCTCCCGGTGAAATAAGTTTCTCGCCTCCTAGTTCATATCAATCCAATCTATTGTTTTCGTTAGTGGCAGAATTTTCACCTCATAAAGTTTGAGATGGTCTCCATAAGCCCACTACAACCTTGTTCTTTTCTTGTTGCTAATCCAACAAATCCATTCTAACATTTCTTGTAACCGTGCTCTCTCAAGATCTTGTTTCCCTTCGTTCCGGAGGCATTGTGATGTTGCTCTCTCCAACCCATCTTCTTGCTTTGTCAGGATCGTGTTCTTTTCGTCCTTCTCCTCTTAACCGGAGTGTCGTGCCCGCTTTTCGAATTCTTTTCATCCTATCAATTCTTTTTGCCTCCCTTCTCAACCGGAGTGCTACATGAATCGGTTCTTTCTTATTCCTCTTTCTTAACGGAGTGCTTTCAACTTTGTTCACCTTCGTTGTATTCTTTTCTTGATTTTGGTCAACCTCTCAAGGTTATTTGGTTTCACTCGTTTGTCAAAGGAGCAACTTAGTTTTACCTCTTCTCTTTCTTTTCCGTTGTCCCTCCGGTGCCATTCTAGATCTCGGGACGAGATCCTCTCGTAGTGGTGGAGTGTTGTAACGCCCCAAGACCGGAGCTCCAGATGCCTTCCAGGGTTTCCGGGTTTTTCATCATGTGAGTTTTTGGTTTATTGCATTCAGCCTTGCATCATGAGCATTGCATCATGTCATCATGCCATCAAGTTATTTATTTTCGTAACTCAAATAAATAAATGGCATGGATCTTTGATCCATTTAAACCGAGGGTATTCACATGGTGAATTCTCTTTATAACATATCCTCCCGATATTAGGGAGCTATATTAAATATTCCATTCTTTTGGAATTGAACAAAACACACTTGAAAAATCCCCACTCCCTTTCTACTTCAAGTTTGGTCCCCAAACTTTGCCAACATTTCTTTTCCCATTTATCGAGGCTCCTCCTAAATTCTCAACATTTTTGGACACTTCTATAACCAAGCCCTATTTCAAACCCATTTGAATTAAATTCAAATGTGTTTGAATGACATCTTTCAATCATGTCTCCCCTATTTTTCATGGACCGTGCACATTTTTACGCGTCTGTAAAGTTCATCTGCGTGTCCAACTTCTTTCCCTAACCCCTCTTTCTTTTCTTTCTTAATATCTGTTTTTTTCTCTTTTCTTTTAGTAGTGTGAGAGAGCCCAGCAGGCCGGCCTTTAGGCCATCTCTAGGCCCAGCCGCGCCCCAGCCCACCTGGGCCTCGTAAACACCTGGGCCGGCCCCAAGGCCACCTCCCCCTAACCCTAGCTCTACCTTAGCCCAATCCCTCGCACAACCCCCTCCTCTCGGTCTCCCTTGCGCCGCCAGGAGACAGCGAGCGCGCTGCCCGATCCATCTCCCTCCTCTCACATCTCCCTCTCTCTTTCACAGGAACCGAACAGCGCCGCCCATCGCCGGAGCGTCGTCCTTGTCCATGCTGTCCCGTCGGAGATCCTCGAGCTGACCGGAGCCGTGGGAGAGCAGCTATGGTCGCGGGCAACGACCTCCTCGACTGGAGTGTGTGGCTTCGTCAGCGCATGGGCTCACCTCCATCCGCGTCCGCAACCTGCCGCTGCACCATCCCCGAGCTCCCGCTGCTCCGCCCTCGCAAGTGTGCCCGAGCCCCTCCTACTCGACCTCGCCATCCCCGGCGCCCTAGCTGGACCTCGCCGGAGCCGCCGGCTAACGAGGACGACCCAACGCCCCTGTCCTCCTTCTTCCCCTTCTCCTTTTCCTCCTTCCCTCACATGCCTCTCTCTCTCTGTGACTTGCCGCAGCAGGAGATTCCGCCGCCGTTTCGCGTCAAATCCGGCCGAGGACCGCTAGATCCCGCCGCCTCGGCCATGGATCCCCATCCCCAGACCTCCTGCCGCTTGCCGGAGTCCTCAGCGCTGCCGCTGCCCCCCTGCTTTCGCTCGATCCAGAGGAGAACGGTGACATGCGCCTCCTCCCCGCATGGGCCCAGTTCCAGCGCTCGATTCCGGCCCAGCGCAGCGCCATTGCCTCTGGGCCTCCTCTCGCGGATGTGGGCCGCCATGCCAGATCCGGCCCAGCCCCGATGCCCCAAGCTGGCCTGCCTCTCCCTCCGACCGGGCCTTGACCCAGGGTGAGCCGCCCCAGCGCCCCCCTCCTCTTGTTATTTTTTTCCCTGCTACTGGGCTAAGCCAGATTCGGCCCGTGATGTTTTCTTTCAGCGTCTGGACGATTTGTCTATTATCCAGAGATTGCAGTTTTGCAGTTTAGTCCCTCATGTCCATGCATTTAATAACTCACAACCGTGCATCGGATTAAAATGTTTTATATATGAAACTTGCTTAAAATTATGTGTAGATTAATAATATCCAACTTTCATCTATGTTTAAAATGTTTAATATGTTGTTTGCATTAATTTGCCCCTATGCCATGCTAAAACAGTTTAATTCATAACTAAATAACCGTAACTCCGATTTTAATCATCTTTATATGTAAATGGGGTAGAATTTTGCCTAGTTTATCATGGTGACCTTACTTTGCATGTTAAACAACTCTAAAATTATGTTTAGGACAGAACAGTACCAAACCTAATTTATGCTCATGAGGAGTTTCCGGAATTGTTGTTCGTTGCTTCCGGCCTCATTTAACCTTGACTAGATAGGTAGTTTTCATTTGCTTCACCCCTTGCCATGTTAATCAACATTTAATATTGTTGGGTACATAAACGAGATCGAACTAAATAATTGATGTGGTGCTCCGTCAATATGCAACTCGTTGCATATTGAGCTCCACTTAAGTTGTAGTGTTGTTTGTGCATTTTGCCATGTCATGCATATTTAAACCGGACATGCATCATTCTTGTTTGCGCACCGTGCCATGTTCATGTGTTGGTTGTTTACTATGTTGTGTGCTTCTTTTCCGGTGTTTGCTTCTTCGGGTTGGTTCTGGTAACGTCGAGCTTGTGAGGATCCGTTCAACTTCGTCCATTTGTCTTCTTCATGGACTCGTTCTTCTTCCTTGCGGGATTTCAGGCAAGATGATCATACCCTCGAAATCACTACTATCTTTGCTATGCTAGTTTGCTCGCTCTTTTGCTATGCCAATGCTACGATGCCTACCATTTGCTTGTCAGCCTCCCAAATTGCCATGTCAAACCTCTAACCCACCATGTCCTAGCAAACCGTTGTTTGGCTAGGTTACCGCTTTGCTCAGCCCCTCTTATAGCGTTGCTAGTTGCAGGTGAAGATTGGAGGCCGTTCCTTGTTGGAACATTTATTTACTTGTTGGGATATCAATATATATCTTATTTAATTAATGCATCTATATACTTGGTAAAGGGTGGAAGGCTCGGCCTTATGCCTGGTGTTTTGTTCCACTCTTGCCGCCCTAGTTTCCGTCATATCGGTGTTATGTTCCCGGATTTGGCGTCCCTTACGCGGTTGGGCTATAATGGGAACCCCTTGACAGTTCCCCTTAAGTAAAGCTTTTCCAGCAATGCCCAACATTGGTTTTACCATTTGCCACCTAGCCTTTTTCCCTTGGGAGTCGCGCATCCCGAGGGTCATCTTTATTTTAACCCCCCCGGGCCAGTGCTTGTCTAAGTGTTGGTCCGAACTAGTGTCCTTTGCAGCGCCACCTCGGGGAAACTTGAGGGCTGGTTTTAGTTGTACGGAGCGCTCATCCGGTGTTGCCCTGAGAACAAGATATGTGCAGCTCCTATCAGGATGTCGGCGCATCGGGCGGTGTTGCTGGTTTAGTTTTACCCTGTCGAAATGTCTTATTGTACCGGGATACCGAGTCTGATCGGAATGTCTCGGGTGGAGGTCTATTCCTTCATTGACCATGAGAGCTTGTGATGGGCTAAGTTGGGACACCCTGCAGGGAATTGAACTTTCGAAAGCCGTTCCCGCGGTTATGGGCAGATGGGAATTTGTTAATGTCCGGTTGTAGAAAACATGAAGTTTGACCTTAATTAAAATGAATCAACTGTGTGTGTAACCGTGATGGTCTCTTTCCGGCGGAGTCCGGGAAGTGAACACGGTTGTTGGAGTTATGCTTGACGTAGGTAGTCCAGGATCACTTCTTGATCATACTTTTATCGACCGTGCTTTGCCTTCTCTTCTCGCTCTCATTTGCGTATGTTAGCCACCATATATGCTAGTCACTTGCTGCAGCTCCACCTCATACCTTTACCTTACCCATAAGCTTAAATAGTCTTGATCGCGAGGGTGCGAGATTGCTGAGTCCCCGTGGCTCACAGATACTTCCAGAACCAGCTTGCAGGTGCCGATGAGACCGTGCAGATGACGCAACCAAGCTCAGGAGGAGCTTGATGAAGATCTTGTCCTTTGTGTTGTTTCGTTCTAGTTGATCAGTAGTGGAGCCCAGTTGGGGTCAATCGGGGACCTTTGTTGCATTTGGGGTTCTTCTTTTATTTTGGTTCCGTAGTCGGACCTTGAGTGTATTTGAATGATGTAATGCTTTATTCATGTAATTGTGTGAAGTGGCGATTGTAAGCCAACTATGTATCCTTTTCCTTATTATATTACATGGGTTGTGTGAAGATTACCTCACTTGCGACATATGCCTTCAATGCGATTATGCCTCTAAGTCATGCCTCGACACGTGGGAGATATAGTCACATTGAGGGTGTTAAAGTTGGTTGGCGCCCTAAAGATCAGCACAGAGCTAGTCCAGCATGGTGAAGGCCTCCTACAAAGTGCCGGACATGGCAGAGGAGGTAGCACCGGCACCCGGGCTGGCGAAGCAACGACAACATGGATGGTGCTTTGCCCTACTGTGTACAGTCAAAAAAGCAGCAGTATCAAGGATGGTAGGGGGCTTCGGAGCCCTCGAACCCCCAGCAGGTGCGCTGGAGATGGGCACCTCCAGAGTTGGCTGGGCCACGGAGGCGGTCTTCTCCTGATGTTGGGCCGATGAGCCTCGGGAGGCACGCCCCGTCGAGGGCGGCCGTGAGGCAGCCTCTTCCTCCCACGTCGGGGTCGCCATGGCCGCGGCAGGTCGCGCGGCTTCGGAGGCCCTGGCTTCCTCCCTCTTCCTCTTTGCCACTAATGTCATCCTGGCCACTCAGAGGAGAATGTCTTGAGCACGGTGTCAAGAATGGGAAACAAAGACAAGCAATGTACGACCTCTTCCTGCCCAGGAGCACGGTGCCCCCGAGCTTCTTGGGCACGAGCTTCGCCGCACTCTCAGGAGCGAACGAGCGCGCGACAACCAGCTCTGTGATGACGGCGGCAGTCGGCGACAAGGGGGGGTTGTCGCCCCGACGAAGCGACATTGACCCGCCCTTCTTCAGGGTCCCCTGCTTCAGGGCCCCCGGACCTCGTGGCAACCCCGGTGGAGTGCGGCGACCCCTCGGCTAGGTACTCACCGGCGTTGTCGTCATCGGAGAGAACATGAAGGAGCTCGCTCTGCCGCGGGGGAGAGGTCTCGCCCACCCATCCAAGGTCGCCTCTGAGTCCTCCTTACCCTCCTCCCCGGAGCATTCACCAAAGGATACCGGCTGTAACACCCACAATGCGGCTATATCTCCCATGTGTCGGGGCACGACTTAGAGGCATAGCCCCATGGTAGTTTTGTTGCGAGAGGGGTAATCTTCACACAATCCCGTGCACCGAATAAGAAAGGGGTAAAGAGTTGGCTTACAATCGCCACTTCACACAATTAACAAGTTAAACATACATCATCCAGAGTACAATCAAGGTCCGACTACGGAACCAAAATAAAAGAAGACAACCCCAAATGCTAGATCCGCGATCATCCCAACTGGGCACCTCTACTGATCAACCGGGAAATATACAAAACAACGAACAAGATCTTCATCGAACTCCCACTTGAGTTCAGTAGCATCACTTGCACTGGTATCATCGGCACTTGCAACTGTTTGGAAGTATCTATGAGTCACGAGGACTCAGCAATCTCACACCCATGAGAACAAGACTATTTAAGCTTATGGGTAGGAGAAGGTAATGAGGTGGAGCGGCAGCAAGCACTAAGCATATATGGTGGCTAACATACGCAAATAAGAGCGAGAAGAGAAGCAACGCAACGGTCTAGAAGCTAGTAGTGATCAAGAAGTGATCCTGAAGCTACTTACGTTCAAGCATAACACAAGACCGTGTTCACTTCCCGGACTCCGCCAGAAAGACACCATCACGGCTACCCATGCGGTTGATTCATTTTAATTAAGTTAAGTGTCAAGTTCTCTAGAACCGGACATTAACAAATTCCCATCTGCCACATAACCGCGGGCACGGCTCTCGAAAGTTTATACCCTACAGGGGTGTCCCAACTTAGCCCATCACAAGCTCTCACGGTCAATGAAGGATATTCCTTCTCCCAGAAAGACCCGATCAGTCTCGGAATCCCGGTTACAAGACATTTCGACAATTGTAAAACAAGACTAGCAAGACCGCCTGAATGTGCCTACAAATTCCGATAGGAGCTGCACATATCTCGTTCTCAGGGCACACCGGATGGGCAAGACGTCGGGTTGGCATAGACCCTGGTTGCCCAGGGGGCGCCGGACATCGCCCAGTTCGGACCAACACTTAGAGAAGCACTGGCCCGGGGGGGTTAAAAAATAAAGATGACCCTCGGGCTCGTGAAAACCCAAGGGAAAGTTATAGGTTGTTAGGAAAATGTAAAACCAAGGTTGGGCCTTGCTGGAGGAGTTTTATTCAAAGCGAACTGTCAAAGGGTTCCCACAACACCCAACCGCGTAAGGAACGCAAAATCAAGGAACATAACACCGATATGACGGAAACTAGGGTGGCAAGAGTGTAACAAAACACCAGGCATAAGGCCGAGCCTTCCACCCTTTACCAAGTATATAGACGCATTAAATTAAATAAGAGATATTGTGATATCCCAACATATCCATGTTCCAACAAGGACAAACTTCAACTTCACCTGCAACTAGCAACGCTATAAGAAGGGCTGAGCAAAAGCGGTAACATAGCCAAACAACGGTTTGCGGGGAAGGTGGGTTAGAGGCTTGACATGGCAATATGGGAGGCATGATATAACAAGTGGTAGGTAGCGCGACATAGCGATAGAGCGAACAACTAGAAAGCAAAGATAGAAGTGATTTCGAGGGTATGGTCATCTTGCCTGAGATCCCGTAAGGAAATAGAACGAGTCCAAGAAGTAGACGACCCAACGTAGTCGAACGAACCCTCACAACTCCGGAACGAAACCGAAGCTAACGACAGAAGCAACCCGGAAAGATCACATGAGCATGGCATGATGCACAACCAAGTATGATGCATGCCCGTTTTCATGAGGCATGGCAAAGTGCACAAACAATACTACAGATTAAGTGGAGCTCAATATGCAACGAGTTGCATATTGACAAAACACCACATGACTTATTTAGTTCTCTCCTGTTTATGTACCCAACAAAATTAAATGTTATTAAACATGGCAAGGGGTGAAGCATATGAGAACTACTTATCTAGGCAAGTTTAAATGAGGCCGGAAATAACAAACTACAAATCCGGAAAATCCTCATATGAAATTTATGGATTTGGTACTTGAGGGAGTCCTGGATTAGGGGGTCTTCGGTCAGCCGGGCTATATCCTTTGGCCGGACTATTGGACTATGAAGAGACAAGATTGAAGACTTCGTCCCGTGTCCGGATGGGACTCTCCTTGGCGTGGAAGGCAAGCTTGGCAATACGGATATGTAGATCTCCTCCCTTGTAACCGACTATGTGTAACCCTAGCCCCCTCCGGTGTCTATATAAACCGGAGGGTTTAGTCCGTAGGACAACAACAATCATACCATAGGCTAGCTTCTAGGGTTTAGCCTCTACGATCTCGTGGTAGATCAACTCTTGTAATACTCATATCATCAAGATCAATCAAGCAGGAAGTAGGGTATTACCTCCATCGGGAGGGCCTGAACCTGGGTAAACATCATGTCCCCCGCCTCCTGTTACCATCCGCCTTAGACGCATAGTTCGGGACCCCCTACCCAAGATCCGCCGGTTTTGACACCGACATTGGTGCTTTCATTGAGAGTTCCACTGTGTCGTCACCGTAAGGCTTGATGGCTCCTTCGATCATCGGTAACGATGCGGTCCAGGGTGAGGTTTTCCTCCCCGGACAGATCTTCGTATTCGGCGGCTTCGCACTGCGGGCCAACTCGCTTGGCCATCTGGAGCAGATCGAGAGCTACGCCCCTGGCCATCAGGTTAGGTTCGGAAACTTGAACTACACTGCCGACATCCACGGAGACTTGATCTTCGACGGATTCTAGCCTATACCAGGTGCGCCGCACGATCACGACGAGCATGATTTAGCTCTGCTATCAGAAAGTGTTTGGGAGATCACACTTGCAACTACTCCGGCCTTCAATCCAGAGCAAATTGCGCCATCCGAGGACGGGTGGATATACCCCGCCATGGAGGCCGCACTCTTTGTCACACCCTGATTTTCATGCCACAACACTTAAGCTAATAAATCATGATAAAATGAGGTTTTACAAAAACTTTTGAGTGTTTTGGACCTTGCCTTGTTTGGATTTTGTTGTTGTTTGCAAGTTCTCTAAAAATCAAACAAATCCTCCAACTCTTATACTCCTTCTCCTTGATCCAAAACCTTTTTCCCAATGATCATACCATGTGTATAGAGAAATAAAATATTTTCTTACAAAAATAATTTGGCCAAAAAGTATTTTCCAAAATTAGTTTTCCAAAACCCCTTGAATTGAGATTTGCACTGCAAGTACTTCATTTGAGGTGTGAAAAATCTTTACAAAAATATGTTTGACTCCTTTAGGTATAGGATACCCAGAAACCACAAAAATATAATTTTAAAAGTTATTTTCTTATTTTATTTAAAAGCTTTTTCTTAAGGCCATAAATGGTCTTTAATAGGGAAAAATTATTTTAATGTTTCAAAAATATTTGAGAAAATTTAGGGAAACTCAATGGACATATATTGTCCATATATAAGAGTTTCAACACATGGTCATGTTCAAAATATTGGTCAAATCCCTCAAAAACCATTTCTGCTCATTTCAAGGATTTGAAATATTTCTACAGGAAATATTTTCATAAAAATCCAAGAAAATTCTAGCATGTCAAATATGACATGTTTGATGATCTTGCCAAGAATGATGTCATGGAGAATAGTATAACCCCATGAAACTCTCCAAAACCACTTCTATCCTTTTTCAAGTTTGAACAACTTTACATTGTCAAACATGTCCAAATGCTCTCAAACTTGGTGCACATGCTCAAATGGTCTAATTATTCATCTCTACCAAATGGCACAATTTGGAGAGAATGTTATCTTGACCAAAGTGCCCCAAAACCCTCTCTGACCAGAATCAAATTTGAACAACTCTACATTGGCAACTTTCTCCTTTTCATCTCAATTTTTGTGGTCATGTTCAAATCCTCTAATGATGACACTACACCAAGTGGTGCATCAAGGAGAATTGATTTGCATGACTAAATCTTGGTAAAGCCATTTCTGCTAATTTCTAGGGTTTGCCAAAGTTACATTGGCAACTTTGCCCAAATGAGCTCAAATTTGGTGGAACACCCTATTTCTAAGTGTCATCCCATCCTGTTAAGTATCATGGCAATTGGAGTTCATTTGCTTGCCCAAAACTTTATCAAACACCTTCTGACATTTTGCAAAAGCCACTGTTTTGACCCCTTCCACTATTCTTGGTAAGCTCCACTTTTTACCACATCCCCTCCTAGTCCCCTTACACCTCCTGTAGCAATGGCAAACCCATAGCTCAATTATTGGAATGGTAAAACCCCATTTTCTCTCTCTGGACAGCCCCATTTCCCTCTCTCTCAACCTCCCTCCTCACTCCAGTGGATCCCCAGGGCATCCAAGGCCACCACCCCTTTGTTTACTCCTCCCTAAACAACCTAGACATAAGTGGCCGCGACCTACAAGCCAAAGGCATGCCCTGGCATGCAACTGGCGTGCTCCAGAGCGCGCTACAGTGCACACCCGCACTGTAGCCGCTCTCTGCCCGAGCCACCAGACCACCTAGGGCCTCCCCCTCGTGTCCCCCGAGGTCGCCTCGACGTCCAATACACGGCACGTTGTCGGCCCCCTCCTTCCTCTCTCTCCCTTGCCCCTGCTCGCACGCGCACCATGGCCGCCCGAGAGCTCCAATGGGCATGCTCACACGCGCCCTGCCCTGACGCTCCCCCTCTCCTTCTCTCCCTTCCCCTGGCCGTAGACCATGCCCAGGAAGACCCCCGACGCGAAGCAATGCCCTCCCGTGGTCTCTAGCGACAGCTACGGCCTCTCCGACGCACGGTCCCGCTGTGCACCTCGCCCCCTTCTATAAAAGGCCACCCTCGAGCCCTCTCCGGGCTCCGTTCGCCCTCTCTCCCTCCCCTGGACCCCCCGGACCACGCCATTCTTCCTCCCGTGCTCTCCAACCTCATCCATGGCCGGAGCTGAGCCACCGGACTCCGCCTAAATTCGCACCCACCACTCCTCCTCCTCCCCTCTAGACCACACTGGAGCACCTCCACAGACACCGCGAACCCCTCCCGTGCTTCTCCCCCTCCTCCCCGTGGCTGTTCCGTCGAGCTGCATCGCCACCGTCAGCCTCGTCCGCCGCGGTTGACGCCTTGCTCGACCCGGTGCCCCTGGGCGAACGTGCCACCCACGGTTGGACGCGGCCGGGCCTCCTGAGCACGCCGGTGGGCATAGCGCCGTCGGAGACGCGTTGTAGCCCCGGCTATCGCCGTCGGGAGCCGCTCCTTCCCACGGCCATAGCACGCGCGGGAGGTGGAAGACGACCTGCCGCTGGGGCCCGCGCGTCAGCGACCCAGCGGGCAGGCCCGGGCGTTTAAGTGGAAACGGCTTCGGCCCGGATCCGCCTCCCCTGCGTGAAGGCGCACCCCCGCGAAGCCGCCTTCGACGTCACCCTGCCACCCGCGCAGCTGGGTCGGCCCAAGATCTATCCGCCGCCCTGAGCATAGGATAAGGTTAAGAGCTTTTTCCTTTTTCCTTTTTCAGTCAACTTCATAAATCCATAGATTATTTATTCTAAGTCCAAATTTGGTGATTCAAATTTCTAGTAGCTCATAAAGTCATGATCTATCTCATGATGCAACTTGCACATTTTTCCAGAAGCATTTCCTTCACAAATATTTATCAAATCCTATTTTTCCTATTTCTGTGATGAACTTTAGAAAATCACAGAGAGCCCATTTTTGATCCAAATGCCATGATTCAAATGCCTAGATGTTTCTAAGTTCATAACTTAGTTTATGAAAATTTTTATTAATACTTTCTGTATCACCTCAAATAATGGTCTATTTCTTCATATTTATCAACTTTGTAAATTCATAGGAAAAGCATTTCAACTCCAAATCCAGTGAAACCAATTCCTAGATGCTTCTAAAATCATCCTTTGTTAAATGGGTACCTTTTCTCATTTTTCAAAAATGTGTTTCTGTCCACTTCTTGCAATTCCATAGACCCCTTGATTCCATCATATCAAAATGTTTAGAAATATCAATTGATCCACTTCCAATGAAATCACTTTGGTCATTCCTCATGTGACCAGAGGTATCCTAGAAAAGTCAAATCAATATTTTTGGAGCACTTTTATTTCTGCCTTGTTGTGTTGCTTATTGTGGTTGTTTTCGGCAATAGTTGACGAAGTAGACGAAATGCTCGGAGTTGGACCAGAGATATTTGAAGACCTCGAAGACTTTGTTAAAACAGGCAAGCAGCCCTTTGACCATGACTATGAAACCCTTTTTGCATGTCATATAGCACTTTATTAGTGTTGTTTCGGAACTCATGATGAGAGGGTAACCACTTTGGTGGACTGCCTTTGCTACTTCCTCGTTGATACCTGCATTGTGCATGACCCGACCTTCTTATGAGGGTTATGTCGGTGGAGTAGATAGGATGCTAAGTAGATGCTACGCAAAAAGGGACGGGTATATGCATAGTGATGGAGACAAAGTATTTTCAAAGGACTCTTTGAAAAACCCGTCGGGTGCCACTTATGCCCGAGGGAGATGATGAGTTGGGGTAGCCACTTGATGACGAAGTGGTGTACCAAGGCAAGTGTGAGTGTTGTTTTCGAAAACGGATTGGTTTAAGTTGTGACCGTTATTCCAACCTTACATGCGCAACCACTCTACCCTTGTATGGGAAAGGGCATTATTGATTACCTAGGCCGATACTAGCTTGGAGCCCGCATTACTAGTGACGGGAGAGTTGTTGGTGCGCTCTCTCGGGACGGGGTCGTGCCAGGTAGGGCGGCCATGACTGTTTTCACAGGGCACCGGATACACCGTTGTGTCCCCTCTCGGATGTTACGATCTCTAGTGAGTCTCGTATGATGTACATCGTGAGGATACGGAACAACGAGTGGACTCCTTGTTAGTGTCGTCTAGGGAAAGATAGTGATCGGGTGCTTACCCCGGGTACTTGAGGTACCGCGGGTCGTGGATGACACGGAAGTTCCCCGGATCTTGTGGGTAAAGTGTGCAACCTCTGCAGAGTGTAAAACTATTCGAATAGCCGCGTCCACGGTCAAGGACAGTTGGGTAACCACTCTTGGGCTACATCCACATGTTTTCAAACCAGTGTGAGCGATTGGATAAGTGGGAAGAACCACTTGGGTCAAGTCAAAAGACTTGACATGTTTGAGTTGGGTTGGTGCCCACTCTATTTATGTTGATGTCTGTAACCTGTCCTTATGGTTACTTGATTTCTCCTGATGCATTGCCTTACAAGCAGTTGAACATGTCATTGCACTCAAGAACTAGCTTTCCGCAAAAATTTACCTATATCATGCATTGTTGTACCTTGAACCAAAACATGGGTTGCTTGCGAGTACATTCAAAGTACTCATTGGCTTGCCACTGGTTATTTTATTGGCCAGGCATGAAAGAACAGGATATGATGAAGAATACTTCGGTGATGAACATGCGAGCTAGGACGCTTCCCAGTCAAAATGCTTGTAGGGTTAAGGCAGATGGCATGGGTCCCAGTTGTCGACGAAGAATTCCGCTGCGATGTTATACTCAAGACTTGACCATAATGGTCCTACTTGTGTAAGACGGTATGTATGGATGTAAGACTCTTGTTATTCAGCTTCTGTGTGTTCAGTGAGCATTGATCTCTGGGATCACTGTACACGTACATTCGGTGATCACGACTTATGAGTCGGGGTCCCCACAGAGCTGGTATCAGAGCCATCCTGACTGTAGGAAGCCTTAGTTAGCATGGTTGTTAGTTAGGGTAAAACTATTTCCAAAACTACTACTAGTTTTCAAAACTATCTATACTTCTCTTCCCTTCTCAGTTTTTCAAAAGCTAAGGTATACTTTCCTTATTGATCTCTTCCCCTTCAAAACCTTTGGTCGTTAGAACCCTTATGCCCCTGACCACTGGATTCCTTGTAATCCTCGTGGATAATCTGGAAGGAAGATGCCTTGCCAGACATTCACCCACATCTCCTGAACGCAAGATTGGCGACATCACAACAAGACGATACCAACAGAAGATACATCCTCGAGGCATGAAGACCTGAAGACCCAGGAGATGGTGACACCCTTGACACTGCCCCAAGATGATGCAACCTTAGCCTACGACGATCAGGGCATAGGATATGCAAGGTCATGATATACATCGCTAATAGGGTAACCCTGTCACTACCGTTGTTGCATCGGCAACCACCAGTGGATGAGAACCTTGCCATCTGGTCCGCCTCACTATAGTGAGCAGGAAAACGGTTCTCTTCATCCCCCGCTCTCGGTGTCGATGTTGTCATCAACGTAACCGACATGTTGGACCTCTACTATGCCTTGTTAATGTCATTGCATAAAGGATTACCTACTTGGTACCATCGACGCCTTAGAAGACAAAAAGGGATTGTCATGATTAAGAAGACAACAGAAGACCGAGTTAATGCCTGCTATGAGGAGCCACCTTCACACCATCACTTCAATAGGCGAGAAGTTGTTGAAGAATCTTCAGGCTCAACCCATCTTGTTTCATCAAACAACTACAAGAGACATAGCAACACCTGAGGAAAATCCAGAAGACTGCATGAGGCACGAAGTAAAGCACGACTACTTAGTCTGAGAACCCCTAAGGTAGGATGAGTCGTGTACCCCCTATGCGCAGTCGAGTCCATACGATGGTTCAAGTAGAACCATGATTGTGTGTTGTTTGTTTTTATTTGGTTGTGTTTTGATATCAGTCGCCCTTTTTGCCCTAGGCAACAAGTACGCAACTATATCACCTGCCTTATTTTGTTGTTTGTGTTTGGCCCTTTTTGGCACTTGTTCGTTTGCACTTGCACTATAGAACCCCCTTTAGGCATTCCCCTCCTCTATGCTACTTTTCCCTCGCATCTATTTCATCAACTGAATATCAGCAAGACAAGATGCACCAAGGATTCTACTTCGGCGACCAAACTAGCACTGAAGAACTTTTCTACAGCCTCCCTGACCAAGTGAAACCCCGTAGAGTTATGTTTACCCCTCAAGACTGTGAACCCATCCCTTGACCCTTTGAGACTTCACGAGATACCCCAGCTTGAGTCCTTAACCATGTGCTTAACCCATAGAATTGCAAGAGAACCAGTTAAGCCTCTATGAACCTTGCACGACACTGGGTTCATTATGGAACTAGTTAACATAGTGAGCAAGCGCATTGTCATCCTAATATAGCACAAGAGTTGATGCTTTCGGTGGTATAAGGTTATGTGTTTAAAGGACTGGATAGAACAGTTGGCATCTCAGGAACCGTGCTTAAGGATATGGTGACAAACGTCCGCTCGCACACTAGAATCCTTGAAACCCTTAAGACCCACCAAGCCACTATATGGTCGGAATCACAACCATGGGCTTTGGCTCTAGGACAAGGAAACCTTGGCCAATACCCAACCATGACCACCACTGATACCCCAACCTATACCCTATGTACCTCGTGGGCAAGTCTTCACGGAGTACCCGGACAAGTAGTTGTCATCCTTCCTTGATGACATTCTTGTCTTCTCGAAGACGGAAGAAGAGCACCAGCAACACTTGAGGATGGTCCTAGACAAGCTTCGAGAGCACCAACTGTATGCCAAGTTCAGCAAGTGCGAATTTTGGCTGCGCGAAGTTGGATTCTTGGGTCATGTTTTGAATGAAGAAGGATTGTCGGTCGACCCCACTAAGATTGAAGCCGTGACTGAATGGCAATCCCCAAGCAATGTGAAGGAAGTCAGAAGCTTCCTCGGACTCGCGGGGTATTACCGCAAGTTCGTTGGAGGATTCTCAAGCATTGCACGACCTATGACTCAGCTCTTGAAGAAGGACAAGAAGTTTGAATGGACGCCGAAGTGTGAAGAGGGCTTCCAGGAGCTGAAGAAGAGATTGACCACCGCCCCAGTTCTGGCCACACCAGATATACACAAGGAGTTTGTGATATATTGTGATGCGTCAAGAACTGGACTGGTAGGTATTCTCATGCAAGAAGGCAGAGTCGTAGCTTACCTTTCAAGGCAGCTACGGCCTCATGAAGGGAACCATGCTACTCATGACCTTGAGTTGGCAGCTGTAGTTCATGCCCTAAAAATGTGGCGACATTACCTCCTAGGGAAGCAGTGTGAGATATACACGGATCACAAAAGTCTGAAGTATATTTTCACTCAAAAGGAATTGAACATGAGGCAAAGAAGGTGGCTAGAGCTGATCAAGGATTATGACCTCAGTGTTTAATACCACCCTGGAAAGGCTAACGTGGTAGCAGATGCACCAAGCAGAAAGGCTTGTTCCTTGAATGCTATGCTTAAGGAGAGGCTACCCGCCTTGTATGAGGAACTCGAAAGCTTCGGGTTGGAACTGGTTGCACCAGGATTCTTAGCCAACCTTGAAGTCAAGCCTACCCTGATGGATGATATTAAGGAAGCTCAGAAGGGACGCGAAAGTATTGAAGGCATCAAGAGGAAGATCAAGGCAGGCAAGGCCCCAGGATTCTCAGAGGATGAGCAAGGAATTGCGTGGTTTGGGAATCGCATTTACGTACCCAACAAGATTGAGCTCAAGAATTTGATCTTGCAAGAGGCTCATGGCACCCCGTATTCCATCCAGCCCGGAGGAACCAAGATGTATCAAGACCTGAAGGAAAGATTCCAGTGGCATGGCATGAAGAGGGATATTGCCACCTATGTTGCAAAATGTGATGTATGTCAAAGGGTCAAAGCTAAATATCAGCGACCTGCTGGATTGCTCCAACCACTCAAGGTTCCCGAGTGGTAATGGGATAAATTCGGAATGGATTTCATCACTGGACTACCTAGGTCAAACAAGGGATATGACTCCATCTGGGTCATAGTCGATCACTTGACTAAGTAGCCCATTTCATTCCTGTGAAGACCACTTATGATGGTAACCAGCTAGCAACTCTATACATCAACAGAATCGTAAGCCTTCATGGTGTTCCCAAGGAGATTGTGTCAGACCGAGGAACCCAGTTTACCTCAAGGCTCTGGAAGAAGTTCCAAGAGGCCATGGGAACCAAGTTATCCTTCAGCACTGCTTTCCACCCGCAGACCGGAGGCCAGACAGAACGAGTGAATCAGATACTAGAAGACATGCTCCGAGCCTGTGTCTTAGCATATGGAGCTAAGTGGGAAGATTGCCTCCCTTTCGCTGAGTTCTCCTACAACAACAGTTATCAGTCAAGCCTTCAAATGGCACCATTTGAGGTGTGTATGGGCGCAAGTGCTGCACCCCCCTCAATTGGTCAGAAACCGGAGAAGGATTAGTCTTTGGGCCCGATATCCTCCGCGAAGCAGAAGAGCAAGTTCAACTAGTCAGAGAACAACTGAAGACCGCTAAGTCCAGACAGAAGAGCTATGCTGACACTCATCACCGACAAGTAGACTTCCAAGTCGGAGACCATGTATACCTACGAGTGACTCCTCTTAAGGGGACCAAGCGTTTCCACGTTAAGGGAAAACTCGCACCAAGATTTATCGCCCCTTCGAGATCACCGCATGACGTGGAGAAGTGGCTTACCAGTTGGAACTGCCACCTGGACTATCCGATGTGCACAACGTTTTCCACGTGTCACAACTCCCGAAGTGCCTCCAAGTTCCAGGCAAGCCTGATCTCTACAAGGACATCAAACACCGAACCATTGACCCCCAACCCATTATGACCTACGCGAGAGACCCCAATTGCAATCTGGATCAAGCAGGACGACAAACACGAAGCCACGCCATCGAGTACTTCAAGGTTCAATGGAGCACCAAACAGAAGCAGAAGCAGTACGAGGACGTGAAGACTACCCCAAATCCAAGTTTCCATAATCCTTTTTCCGCGCCTAGTCTGGGAATCTCGGGGACGAGATTCTTGTGAGGGGGGTAGGTCTGTCACACCCTGATTTTCATGCCACAACACTTAAGCTAATAAATCATGATAAAATGTGGTTTTACAAAAACTTTTGAGTGTTTTGGACCTTGCCTTGTTTGGATTTTGTTGTTGTTTGCAAGTGCTCTAAAAATCAAACAAATCCTCCAAGTCTTATACTCCTTCTCCTTGATACAAAACCTTTTTCCCAATGATCATACCATGTGTATAGAGAAATAAAATATTTTCTTACAAAAATAATTTGGCCAAAAAGTATTTTCCAAAATTAGTTTTCCAAAACCCCTTGAATTGAGATTTGCACTGCAAGTACTTCATTTGAAGTGTGAAAAATCTTTACAAAAATATGTTTGACTCCTTTAGGTATAGGATACCCAGAAACCACAAAAATATAATTTTAAAAGTTATTTTCTTATTTTATTGAAAAGCTTTTTCTTAAGGCCAGAAATGGTCTTTAATAGGGAAAAATTATTTTAATGTTTCAAAAATATTTGAGAAAATTTAGGGAAACTCAATGGACATATATTGTCCATATATAAGAGTTTCAACACATGGTCATGTTCAAAATATTGGTCAAATCCCTCAAGAACCATTTCTGCTCATTTCAAGGATTTGAAATATTTCTACAGGAAATATTTTCATAAAAATCCAAGAAAATTCTAGCATGTAAAATATGACATGTTTGATGATCTTGCCAAGAATGATGTCTTGGAGAATAGTATAACCCCATGAAACTCTCTCAAAACCACTTCTATCCTTTTTCAAGTTTGAACAACTTTGCATTGTCGAACATGTCCAAATGCTCTCAAACTTGGTGCACATGCTCAAATGGTCTAATGATTCATCTCTACCAAATGGCACAAGTTGGAGAGAATGTTATCTTGACCAAAGTGCCCCAAAACCCTCTCTGACCAGAATCAAATTTGAACAACTCTACTTTGGCAACTTTCTCCTTTTCATCTCAATTTTTGTGGTCATGTTCAAATCCTCAAATGATGACACTACACCAAGTGGTGCATCAAGGAGAATTGATTTGCATTACTAAATCTTGGTAAAGCCATTTCTGCTAATTTCTAGGGTTTGCCAAAGTTACATTGGCAACTTTGCCCAAATGAGCTCAAATTTGGTGGAACACCCTATTTCTAAGTGTCATCCCATCCTGTTAAGTATCATGGCAATTGGAGTTCATTTGCTTGCCCAAAACTTTATCAAACACCTTCTGACATTTTGCAAAAGCCACTGTTTTGACCCCTTCCACTATTCTTGGTAAGCTCCACTTTTTACCACATCCCCTCCTAGTCCCCTTGCACCTCCTGTAGCAATGGCAAACCCATAGCTCAATTATTGGAAGGGTAAAACCCCATTTTCTCTCTCTCTCAACCTCCCTCCTCACTCCAGTGGATCCCTAGGGCATCCAGGGCCACCACCCCTTTGTTTACTCCCCCCTAAACAACCTAGACATAAGTGGCCGCGCCCTACAAGCCAAAGGCATGCCCTGGCATGCAACTGGCGTGCTCCAGAGCGCGCTACAGTGCACACCCGCACTGTAGCCGCTCTCTGCCCGAGCCACCAGACCACCTAGGGCCTCCCCCTCGTGTCCCCCGAGGTCGCCTCGACGTCCAGTACACGGCACGCTGTCGGCCCCCTCCTTCCTCTCTCTCCCTTGCCCCTGCTCGCACGCGCACCATGGCCGCCCGAGAGCTCCAATGGGCATGCTCAGATGCGCGCTGCCCTGACGCTCCCCCTCTCCTTCTCTCCCTTCCCCTGGCCGTAGACCACGCCCAGGAAGACCCCCGACGCGAAGCCAAGCCCTCCCGTGGTCTCTAGCGATGGCTACGGCCTCTCCGGCGCACGGTCCCGCTGTGCACCTCGCCCCCTTCTATAAAAGGCCACCCCCAAGCCCTCTCCGGGCTCCGTTCGCCCTCTCTCCCTCCCCTGGACCCCCCGGACCGCGCCATTCTTCCTCCCGTGCTCTCCAACCTCATCCATGGCCGGAGCCGAGCCACCGGACTCCGCCTAAATTCGCACCCACCACTCCTCCTCGTCCCCTCTAGACCACACTGGAGCACCTCCACAGACACCGGGAGCCCCTCCCGTGCTTCTCCCCCTCCTCCCCGTGGCTGTTCCGTCGAGCTGCATCGCCACCGTCAGCCTCGTCCGCCACGGTTGACGCCTTGCTCGACCGGGTGCCCCTTGGCGAACGTGCCACCCACGGTTGGACGCGGCCGGACCTCCTGAGCACGCCGGTGGGCAGAGCGCCGCCGGAGACGCGCTGTAGCCCCGGCTATCGCCGTCGGGAGCCGCTCCTTCCCACGGCCAGAGCACGCGCGGGAGGTGGAAGACGACCTGCCGCTGGGGCCCGCGCGTCAGCGACCCAGCGGGCGGGCCCGGGCGTTTAAGTGGAAACGGCTTCGGCCCGGATCCGCCTCCCCAGCGCGAAGGCGCACCCTCGCGAAGCCGCCTTCGACGTCACCCTGCCACCCGCGCAGCTGGGCCGGCCCACGATCTATCCGCCGCCCTGAGCGTAGGATAAGGTTAAGACCTTTTTCCTTTTTCCTTTTTCAGTCAACTTCAAAAATCCATAGATTATTTATTCTAAGTCCAAATTTGATTATTCAAATTTCTAGTAGCTCATAAAATCATGATCTATCTCATGATGCAACTTGCACATTTTTCCAGAAGCATTTCCTTCACAAATATTTATCAAATCCTATTTGTCCTATTTTTGTGATGAACTTTAGAAAATCACAGAGAGCCCATTTTTGATCCAAATGCCATGATTCAAATTCCTAGATGTTTCTAAGTTCATAACTTAGTTTATGAAATTTTTTATTAATACTTTCTGTATCACCTCAAATAATGGTCTATTTCTTCATATTTATCAACTTTGTAAATTCATAGGAAAAGCATTTCAACTCCAAATCCAGTGAAACCAATTCCTAGATGCTTCTAAAATCATCCTTTGTTAAATGGGTACCTTTTCTCATTTTTCAAAAATGTGTTTCTATCCACTTCTTGCAATTCCATAGACCCCTTGATTCCATCATATCAAAATGTTTAGAAATATCAATTGATGCACTTCCAATGAAATCACTTTGGTCATTCCTCATGTGACCAGAGGTATCCTAGAAAAGTCAAATCAATATTTTTGGAGCACTTTTATTTCTGCCTTGTTGTGTTGCTTATTGTGGTTGTTTTCGGCAATAGTTGACGAAGTAGAAGAAATGCTCAGAGTTGGACCAGAGATATTTGAAGACCTCGAAGACTTTGTTAAAACAGGCAAGCAGCCCTTTGACCATGACTATGAAACCCTTTTTGCATGTCATATAGCACTTTATTAGTGTTGTTTCGGAACTCATGATGAGAGGGTAACCACTTTGGTGGACTGCCTTTGCTACTTCCTCGTTGATACCTGCATTGTGCATGACCCTACCTTCTTATGAGGGTTATGTCGGTGGAGTAGATAGGATGCTAAGTAGATGCTACGCAAAAAGGGACGGGTATATGCATAGTGATGGAGACAAAGTATTTTCAAAGGACTTTTTGAAAAACCCGTCGGGTGCCACTTATGCCCGAGGGAGATGATGAGTTGGGGTAGCCACTTGATGACGAAGTGGTGTACCGAGGCAAGTGTGAGTGTTGTTTTCGAAAACGGATTGGTTTAAGTTGCGACCGTTATTCCAACCTTACATGCGCAACCACTCTACCCTTGTATGGGAAAGTGCATTATTGATTACCTAGGCCGATATTAGCTTGGAGCCCGCATTACTAGTGATGGGAGAGTTGTTGGTGCGCTCTCTCGGGACGGGGTCGTGCCAGGTAGGGCGGCCATGACTGTTTTCACAGGGCACCGGATACACCGTTGTGTGCCCTCTCGGATGTTACGATCTCGAGTGAGTCTCGTATGATGTACATCGTGAGGATACGGAACAATGAGTGGACTCCTTGTTAGTGTCATCTAGGGAAAGATAGTGATCGGGTGCTTACCCCGGGTACTTGAGGTACCGCGGGTCGGGGATGACACGGAAGTTCCCCGGATCTTGTGGGTAAAGTGTGCAACCTCTGCAGAGTGTAAAACTATTCGAATAGCCGCGTCCACGGTCAAGGATAGTTGGGTAACTGCTCTTGGGCTACGTCCACATGTTTTGAAACCAGTGTGAGCGATTGGATAAGTGGGAAGAACCACTTGGGTCAAGTCAAAAGACTTGACATGTTTGAGTTGGGTTGGTGCCCACTCTATTTATGTTGATGTCTGTAACCTGTCCTCATGGTTACTTGATTTCTCCTGATGCATTGCCTTACAAGCAGTTGAACATGTCATTGCACTCAAAAACTAGCTTTCCGCAAAAATTTACCTATATCATGCATTGTTGTACCTTGAACCAAAACATGGGTTGCTTGCGAGTACATTCAAAGTACTCATTGGCTTGCCACTGGTTATTTTATTGGCCAGGCATGAAAGAACAGGATATGATGAAGAATACTTCGGTGACGAACATGCGAGCTAGGACGCTTCCTAGTCAGAATGTCTGTAGGGTTAAGGCAGATGGCATGGGTCCCAGTTGTCGACGAAGAATTCCGCTGCGATGTTATACTCAAGACTTGACCATAATGGTCCTACTTGTGTAAGACGGTATGTATGGATGTAAGACTCTTGTTATTCAGCTTCTGTGTGTTCAGTGAGCATTGATCTCTGGGATCACTGTACACGTACATTCGGTGATCACGACTTATGAGTCGTGGTCCCCACACTCTTAGTGGCGATAGAGCCAGATACTGACTTCGCCCCTTACGAGAGCCGTGTTGCCGAACCACTAGATTCATCTCCAGGCACGGACTCCGAGCCACCTGCGTCCGTGACTATCGAATCCGATTGGGAGCCGATCATGGAGTTTACCTCCGCGGATATCTTTCAGCACTCACCTTTCGGCGACGTGCTAAATTAATTAAGGTCTCTCTCCTTGTCAGGAGAACCTTGGCCAAACTATGTCCGGCTAGAATGGGATGCGGATGACGAAGAAATTCACTGCCCACCCACCACCCACTTAGTAGCCACTGTTGACGATTTAACTGACATGATCGACTTCGACTCTGAAGACATCGACGGTATGGACGATGATGCAGGAGACGAACAGGAACCACCGCCCACAGGGCGCTGGACCGCCACCTCATCATATGATATATATATATATATATATATATATATATATATATATATATGGTGGATACCCCCGAAGAAGGCAATGGCGACAAAGACAGCGGAGGATGACCCCTCCAAGAAGCAACCCAAGCATCGACGTTAGCGGCACCGCTCTATGTCCCTCCATAGCAAAAGTAGTGATACCGGCACAAGAGACAATAACACTCCGGATAGTGCCGAAGATGACAACAATCCCCTCCAGCACGATTTAGAGCGGGAGGGTGAACAAGCTAGCCCTCCAAAACAGGCAGCAGATGGAGAAACGGAGGATGAAAATTACATGCCTCTCTCCAAAGACGAGGTGAGCCTCAACGACGAAGATTTTATTGTGCCTGAGGATCCCATCGAGCAGAAGAGCTTCAAGCGCCGGCTTATAGCCACAGAAAATAGCCTGAAGAAAAAGCAACAATAGCTTCGAGCTGATCAGGATCTGCTAAAGGATAGATGGACCGAAGTCTTGGCAGCCGAGAATACAAACTCGAGCGCCCAACCAAGAGTTATCCAAAGCGCAGGTTGCTACCTCACCTCGAGGAGGAAGCATTGAAACCTACATCACCAGCGTATGATGCGGCTGAAGGGCCACCTCGTGGCCGAGACAGAGGGGCATTTCAGCCCGAAGTCCAGCCCGCACCCCGCTGCCAATCAAACAAAAATACGAAGGCCCGGGGCAACACGCGGGACCTGCGAGACGTATTGGAAAACAACGCAAAACATGCAAGATCGTCTACGGATCACAGGGGCGTGCACCAACACGCGATGATGATCATCACGCTGGATATACTAAGAGCAAATCCCGCCAAGCCGAACACGGCAGACAAGACTCGTATGAACCGCGTCGTGGTATAGCCTGGCACAGAGGCGCCGCACACCCTTGTGCTTCACCGATGAAGTAATGGATCACAAATTCCCAGAAGGGTTTAAACCCGTAAACATTGAATCATACGATGGTACTACAGACCCCGCGGTATGGATAGAAGACTTCTTCCTCCACATTCACATGGCCCGCAGGGATGACCTACATGCCATCAAGTATCTCCCGCTAAAACTCAAAGGGCCGCCTCGGCATTGGCTCAATAGCTTGCCGGCAAAATCCATCGGAAGTTGGGAGAACCTGGCAGAGGAATTTCCGGACAATTTCCTGGGAACTTATGTGCGACCGCCGGACGCTGATGATTTAACTCATATAACTCAGCAGCCACGGGAATCGGCCAGGAAATTCTAGACCCGGTTCCTAACCAAGAAGAACCAAATTGTCGACTGTCCGGATGCAGAGGCCTTAGCGGCATTTAAGCATAATATCCGTGACGAATGGCTCGCCCGGCATCTCGGCCAAGAGAAGCCAAAATCCATGGCAGCCCTCACAACACTTATGACCCGCTTTTGTGCGGGCGAAGATAGGTGGTTGGCTCATAGTACCAATACAGCAAGCAAACCTGGTATATCAGAAGCCAGGGATAGCAACGGCAAACCATGACGCAACAAACACAAGCGCCGCAAATATGGCGAAAATGCCGAAAATACGGCAGTCAATGCCAGGTTGAGGGGCTCAAAGTCCGGTCAGCGGAAAGGGCCACCCAAAAATAAAAATCCGGGTCCATCCAGTCTGGACCGCATACTCAATCGCCAATGCCAAATTCATGGCACCCCAGAAACGCCAGCCACCCATACCAATAGAGAATGCTGGGTCTTCAAACAAGCCGGCAAGGCAGGCGCCAAAGACGAAGAGGGGTCTCAAAGCGACGATTGCGACAAAGAGCCGAGATCACCGAACACAGTGTCGACGTTCTGGGAACGGGGGTCCCCAGACTTGCCTGCCTGCGGCCTGCGGCGTGGCTCGAGTGGGGGCCCAACATGGCCCATCTTCACCAACACAAGACTCAAGACCCTCGTGAGGGGCCAAGCCTCGTGAGGCGGCCGACACGGCGCATCCTCAGGCGCAGCCTCCTCAGGCTAGCTCGCGAGGAGACGGAGATATCAAGGCGGGGTACCTCGCGAGGTGCCAGTGAGGCAAGCCATGACGATCGAGGGTGCCAGGCGGGCGCCAGCGCGCGCAGTGTCCTTCTTTCCTCTTTGGTGCAAAGGGGGCAAGCGCAACCGCGGAGTACCGAGGCATCAAGCAAAGGTTGCCATTTGGTTGCAACAAGACCAGGACCAAGCGGACTACGAGACGGAGGTCACCATGGAGCCCAGCACGGCGTCACCGCAGAGTCTTTCGTAGGCGAAGACCGCCTTTAGTCAGGATAAGAGTACTTGCTGTCCCCCTTCAAATTAGCCCGCCATTGTTGGCTCCCTTCCCACTCGATATTTGGGAAGAGGACCATGGCCCCTATAAATAGGACTGGCCAACCATGTAGCAAAGGGTTCCCCGATCGGTTGGTAGGTCGATCAGTTCGTAGAAGGGGTCGGCTTGCTCTGGGCTCGGTTCGCAGAGTTAGTTGGTCCGGCTAACAAGTAGAGAGAGAGAGAGAGAGAGGTGACAGAACTCCTCCCAGCAGTTCGTCGCCCGAGCTAAGAACTGACCCTCGCGAGGCAGTTCTTCCTTGTATTGTCCATCATCATCAGCCCCAAGTGGCAATCCATCCACCACACACTGGAGTAGGGTATTACACCACAATGGTGGCCCGAACCAGTATAAATCTTGTGTCTCTTGTATGATTCCTTTAGTAGTTTAGATCTTTGTGAGACGAGGAGGTAGAAGGCGTGATTTCCGCGCGCACCCCAGTGTTTGAACCTTAAGGGTCTGCCGGAACCCGAAATCCGACATTTGGCGCGCCAGGTACGGGTGTGCAGGAATCTGTCTTCCACCGCTCCCTTCTCCTCCGACTGTCGCATCCATGTCCGACGCTCGTCGGGCCCGCGCCGAGCGCCGGGCCGCCATCGCTTCTCATGTCGCCCAGTCGGCCCCCGTCAGTGGGCGTCCTCGTCGTTCCCCGTCACCCGCCGTCAACGCCGCCACCGGTCCGGCGGGGGGCGAGCAGCAAGCATCGTCTCAGCACCCGTCCGTGCGGCAAGACGGCCACACGGCCACCCCATCGCTCGCACCGGCCGGTTCTTCGTCCCGTGCGCTCCGCGCACCCTTGGAGGCTCGAGCTGCGCTCCTCGCGGCAAACGAGCTCCTGCGCTACCGCCCCATCGACGACGTCTACGAGGAGTGGATCGACCGCGTCGCCAAGCTTGTCCGCGCCGCAGGGGGCTCTTCTGCGCCGTCCGTCCCTCTGCGCCACACTCCGCCCCGCGCGGGCAACGAAGCTCCAGAGTTGCACCAGCCGCCTCCCCTCCAAGAAGATGCCATGGCTCCAAGGCGCTTGGCCCCTGGGCGGAACCCGCTCCGTCACGCGCCAGCGCAGCAAGAGCGGAGCTGCCAAGAAGTTCCTCGCCCGCAAGGGGCTGCCAGGGCGCTCCCTGCTCCGACACGCTGCGACCTTGCTCCAGCTCCGGCGCGCCAAGACCCCACCCTGCTCCTAGCTGCAGCGCGTGGGGGCCCTGAAGACCAAGCTCTCCACCAACCGAAGCCTTACCTGGCCACCGCGGGCTGCCACGCCTACACCACTGAGCTGCGCAGCGTCGCGTGGCCCGGCCAGTTCAAGCCTGACCTGCCTCCTCGCTATGATGGCACAACCGATCCCGCAGAGTTCCTCCAGCTCTATGAGCTGGGCATCGAGGCTGCCGGCGGGGATGAGAAGGTCATGGTGAACTGGTTCCCCATGGCGCTCAAGGAAGGATCTCGAACCTAGCTCCTGAATCTGGCTCCAGGCACGACCTACTCCTGGGACCAGATGCGCACCCGCTTCATCGCCAACTTCCAAGGTACTCGCGACCGGCCACCCGCCATGAGCGACATGCGCCGCATCAAGCAACAACCCGGAGAGACCCTGCAAAAATACATCCAGCGCTTCAATAGCACGCGCCTCAAGATCCCCAAGGTGTCCGAGGAGGCCATCATCTCGGCCTTCTCCGACGGCATGCGCGACATCAAGATGAAGGAGGAGCTGGCAATGCACGAAGACCTCTGAACCTCCCTGGAGCTGTTCAACTTGGGAACAAGTGCGCCAGGGCTGAGGAGGGATGCCTCTCCCTCCTCGAGCTGCCTGCCGTGGACCTAGAAGAGAAGAAGCCCAAGGCCAAGGACGTGAAGCGCAAGGGGGCTGCCGTACTCGCGGCAGAACCAGACAAAAAACGGGGCAAGGATCTGCCCGAACCCTCCAGAGGTTGCCCGTACTGTGTGTACCATGACCTCCACACCCACAACACCAACGAATGTCAAGAACTCCGCGCCGTGCGAGAAGGAAGGATCGGCCGTCGCCCTGACCGTGCTGACCGGGGCTACGGCCGAGGAGGAGGAAGAAACCCAGGGCGCTGGGAAGATCGCAAGCCTCGGTCCAATCCGGAAATGTTTAACACTCGCACACGAAAAGAGGTAAAAGGAGACACCAGATGACATAGGAGCGCCGGATTGCAAAACGGACAACGGGGAAAATGCTCGGATGCATGAGACAAACATGTATGCAAATGAAATGCACATGATGACATGATATGAAATGCATGACACGCAAGCAATGACAAGGCAACAACAGCGAATAACTGGAGGACACCTGGCACATCGGTCTCGGGGCGTTACATGGGACTTCAACTTCATTAGCAGTAGAAGTGGCAAATCTAGAGAGTCTCTGTTTGCGTCGGTGCGGAGGACCGCCAACATACCCTAACTTACTCTTTTCCTTCCTATTTTCTGATATTGCCTTATGAAGTTAAAACCACAAGAAGATGAATAAAATTAGCTCTGCATAACTGGTTGATGCATGATACAGACGAACACTACTTTGATGTAAGGCAGGCGCAGGATAGGAGGATGGAATATATACAAAAAAGACAGTGTTTCATATTCACACATACGATAGGAGGATGGAATATGTATGAAAAAACAGTATGCGGAAGGCATTTCAACAAAATTAGAAGAAATGAAAGCTAGGCACCATATGAGCATGTAACCAATATCACTCTATCAGGTAAAAAGTGTCTCATCATAAGTGCCATTTCAAGAAATTAGAAGCAGTACAAGCTAGGAGACAATGCAAGATGCAACCTACATCACAGTCCCAAGTTATATGTGTCTTATGGGTAAGTGATCGTTGCAGGTATAAGTTGTAAGCTACGCAGATGCAATTCACCATAATCAGAAGCAATACAAACTAGACATCATACGGAAAACGCAACCACGTATAAAAGTTCCAAGTAAGAGCGAGCACCTGTGATGGTGGAGTAGGGGAGATGTCCTCATCATGTACACGTACGTTCTAGAAACAGGAACACGTGTCATATTCACAGGCATTATGTGTAAAGTAAGCAGATGCAATTCAAGTTAGAAGCAATACAAGCTAGACATCATACGCAACATGCAACCACATATAATAGTGTCAAGTTAGAGCAAGCACCTGTGATGGTGGAGTAGGGGAAATGTGCTCATCATCTACACAGCTACGTTGACTGTCCAGCCTTGTGTTGTCTTGCGAATCTTGTTGGGAGGATGGCGGAGTAGAATCTGTAGAGACCCCCTATTTGAGTTGCTCCGAAGGACCACCATCATCCACTGCCGGACTAATTTCCTTCAGCTGTAATGATTTTGCATTGTGAAGTCAAACCGATAAGAAAAAGGAATAAAATTCGCTCTTCAGAACTCATTCATGCATGATACTGATGAACACTACTCGGATGAAAGGCAAACACATGATGTGAGGATGGAATATGTATGAAAAATAGGATGGTGTGACATATTCACACCTATGATGTGGTAACTAAGCAGAAGGCATTTCAACAAATTAGAAGCACTGCAAGCTAGACACCATATGAAAGATGCAACCAATATCACTCTGCCAAGTTCAAACTGTATGGCATTTCAACAAATTAGAAGCAGTACATGCTAGAAATCATATGCAAGACACAACCAATATTACAGTGGCGACTTAAAGGTGCCTTATCATAAGATATAGTATGTACCAAAAACAGGAAAGCGTGTCATATTCACATGTATCATGTGTAAGCTAAGCAGATGCAGTTTACACTAATTAGGAGCAATACGAGCTAGACACCATATGCAACATGCAACCAGATATCACACTGCCAAGTTAGAGCAAGCACCTTGGATGGTGGAGTAGGGGAGCGGAGACTTGGACCTTTTAATGCACTATCAGTACAAGGAGAATTAGTACAGATGCTCCGCTTACGTTGCTGCAGAGGACCACCATCATCGCCTTCCTTACTCTTTTCCTTCCTCTTTCTTGATTTTGCCTTGTCAAGTCAAACCCACAAGAAAAAGGAATAAAATTTGCTCTTTAGAACTCATTGATGCATGATACTGACAAACACTACTTTCATGTAAGACGAACACTACATATCACACTGCCAAGTAAGAGCAAGCACCTACGATGGTGGTGTGGGGGAATTGCGGTGATCAACTAGAGAGCTACGTTGACTATCTTCATTCAGCCTTGCTGTTTCTTGAGAATCATGTGGGGAGGATGACACTGCACTCTTTAAACGAGTATGGCGTCTCACAGAAACCCACCCGGGTGACTGTCTCATCATAAGTGATTGATGAGGGCTACAAAAGAGCATTAGTTTGATGTATGAACATGGTTAATATACATATGTAGTATGTATCAAAAACAGGAAGGCATGTCATTATCAAAGGTATAATGTGTAAAGTAAGCAGATGCAATTTAACCAAATTGGAAGCAATACAAGCTAGACACCATATGCAACATGCAACCACATTTGACAGCGTGAAGTTAAAGCAAGCACCTGGGATGGTTGTGTGTGGCAATTGATATCATCAACTGCAGAGCTAAGTTTACTGTCTCCAACTACTGACACTGCACCCGTTAGAGCGCTAGAACGCTTAGTGCTTATCTTCGAATTACACTGGAGCAACTTCTGTCTTTTCTTTTCTGCATTCATCAACACTGCGTCAGAGTCTGAAATACCCATGCATAAAAAAACAATAGTGTGGGTATGGGTGAAGTGTGTGCACAATTAGTATAGTGTAAAGTAGCAGATAGCATGTTGGTGAGAAATAAATGACGGGAGACATATGATAGCTCTACAACATGCATGGCACACTAAATTACTACAGGATTCTATGAAAATAACAGTCGACTAAAAGCAAATAGGTCAGTCCATTTTTTCCGCACCGTCCGATGTACAAAGAACGGGCAGATCGCCTTCATCTACCTCCAGCGAGTCAGTGTTGACGATCTTCCTCGAAACGCCAGCGACCACCAGCCCAGTATTCCTCCCCTGCCTGCGCCCTCCCCTTGACATCACCGCAGCGCCGTGCTTGGCACCCCCCGGGCCATCCATTCAAGCCCCGCCGACCTCCAGATCGGGCACAAGCAACTCCTGCGCCCACACCCCTATGATAGACACCGATGCACCGCTTCCCCGTGGAACATGCAGACTAGGTGCTCCGCGTGCCTAAGCAGGTGCTGCTTCTTTTAATTGCGGTTCGACTGACCCTGAATTGAAATCCAGGCGGGCTACTGACCTCTAGCAAAGGTGAAATAGTAAACAGGAGGAAAACTTTTGCATTTAGTATCACAAAGAAGATGCAGTAAGAAGCACTCAACTAGTTTCTTTCGTGGGATGAATACGGTGTGAGTGGAGACGTAAGATTTGCACGAATAAGGGAAGAGGAGTACCTCTTTCTGCTGGCAGTGTTGTGTCCTCCTTCTGTTTTTCCGACGATCTTCTTGTTGTTCGCCGGAAACCAGAAGTTGTGGAGGACGGTGCAGCCTTGGACGAACCCATGGCCAAGTTGTTGAGTGTGGTGAGGTGGCCATCTGTCGGCGGCGGGGAAGCAGATCCGAGGCGGCGAACGACGGCGTAGTGGGAACAACTCCGGTGTGGTGGACGGTTGCGACAGTGGAGCCACAGCAGTGAGGCGCAGGACGGCGTGGTCGGAGTGGTTCTGGTCCGGTGCACGTCGGCGTCGGCGTCATGGAGGCAGCTCTGCCTCCGCTTCAGCTTCTAAGTCCTTGAGGGCATTGCGGTTGCGGTTGCGGTTGCGTTGGACGACTACGTTGGGGTACCGGCTCCGGCGTGATGGAGGAGGGAGGCGGTGGATTGGCCGCTATGGAGTGAGGACGGAGGAGGCTGGGGTTTCGCGGCTGGTGGTGAGGGCGTTTTCGCGCCCACGGAGTATGAATGGGGAAACAAAGGGAGGCGGGGAACTAAGGGGGAACAATGTTTTGGTTTGAGACGCGCTTGTTTGAAATTTGGGGAATGTTACAAACTTCCCCCCCGTCTAAAATTTCGGACATATTGTGGGTTGGGGGTAGGACAGTCATGTCAGGTGCCCCAAATGTGGGCGGGATAGATTTCGGCCGAGCGCATGGGTAGGCGCCCATGGTGTATGAATGCTTCTCTGGCATCTTGGTGAAGTTACAAACCTACCCCGGTTTAGACCTTTGGACATCGGGCCGATAGGCTACACGGACCAGAGTCAAGACAGTAATTTCCTACCACCAAAACATTAGTCTCGCGTGGTTTTGGGTGACCAGAGGCCTATTTGGCACTTCGTTCAATATTTGGGAGTAGAAGCATTAGGCCTCCTTTGGTTTGTAGGATTTTTGTAGGAATTCTATAGGATAGGATTTGCATAGGAAAAATTCCTTTGAAGCCCTTTGGTTTGTAGGAATGGATTCCTATTCCTATGTAGCATAGGAATCAATCCTTCACGTTTTGGAGGAAAAAAACATTAGCCTAGACTCAATGGAAAAAATCCTATCCTATGCACCAAATGACATCTCTTTCTCTATAGGAATTGACATGCATGTCATCTCACTTCCTATGATTTTCCTATTCCTATAAAATTCCTATCCTATGAACCAAAGAAGGCCTTGACGTTTTTGGTTCTCTTGAATTGAACTTTCAGGACTTTTCAAACTTCACAAATCTTTACTCTTGAAAATCCTAAAGCTACGATTATTTTGGAATGGAGGGGGTGCATTTGAATATACATTGTACACGAGTATATATTAAAAAATATGCAACTTACCTCAGTTCATGCATGGTTCCAGATATAATCACCTTGGTTGCAAAAAAAAGTTAGATATGCATATGAATATATATAGCATGTTTAAATTCACAACAAAGATTGATGCCCCCTTTTAGATCTAATTTACAAATGCCATTATCTCGGGTTCAAATAGATGAATGCACTTCCTATGAATTCGAATCTTCGAAACCCCCTTTATGTCAAATTCGACATGTATTCTATTTCGTAGCTAGCAATTTGGAATATATCCATGCAAGTGACAAATGTATAAAGTGCTTCACACTAACAACATGGAGTGCACTAATTAATGTTTATATATGAATTGCAAAAGCATCCATTGCCTGTATTTCAAACCGCTCTCACTCTATGGATCGATAATATGAAATAAACACATGCACATGCTAGAATTCAATTGCAGTTGAAGAAATGGCCTACTCCTGGTACCGTATATTAGTGATAGGGTATGTACAAAGTACACGTGAATACCAGGCATTGTGCGTGTGTGTATACTATCGACAAACTAGCCCCCAAGCTCGTATAACATACTAAGCGCCTAGGGTTACAAATCATATATAGTCGGCTTATCACCAGTGGGGATAGAGTCCTCCGCGACTCTGGTAGCTTCGTGTTGTACGCCGAGTCCTCCACATGGGTCTTCGTATAACACGTCTCGGTCCAACCTATATGTGGCGCAGGATGGAACCGACCCATGAGTCTTCATGTTGACCCACCACAACTAGAAATGATGTGCCCACCACACCACACACGCAATTGGCCACTAAGGAAGTAGGCATATACAATAGTACAACAGTATCTAGCTCACGATACGTCTCCATATTTTGTTGATGACACTGTCGGACTTTGCATTTGATGCGTGCTCCGTATTTTGTTGACGACACTTACGGTCATTGTATTTGAAGCGAAAGCACGATATGGTCACTGGACTTCAGAATAAGCTCATCACAATCACCACATACATTTTATCATGCTAACAAACATGTGGTTGGATGGTTAGATGACAGTGGTTTCTCGAGCCCACCAAGGTTAAAGTCCCAGTGCTCGCATTTATCTTCTGTTAATTTCAGTATTTTCCGGTGACGTACATTCAGTGGGAGGAGACGTTCCACTCGACTACGAGGCACCTATGGTGACTTTGTAAAATCTCAAGATCATATATGCTGGCCCACTCTCTCGAAGGTGCACATAGGGGTAGGGTTCGTGTGTGTGCGCTTATAGCGGTGAGTGCTTGCACGTATATATGAGCCCTTGCGTCTGTACCATGTTAAACAAATACATATCATGATTATACGGTCACTGGCTCACCCGTACAACTCCGTATTTCGTTGATGACACAATCAATTTACCAGTCAAACATTCCACGCGGCGCAACTAGTGTTGCACCATCGGGGCGCGTAACCGTGGGGCCCACCTGTCAGCCCGTATATGAAAGAAAGAAATGGTAGTTTGAGTCTGTACTATGTTAATAAAATAGGAGTACATTTTAGGGTGATCATACGGTCACTGGCTCACCATACAGCTCCGTAATTTGTTGATAGCACGATCAATTGACCAGTCAAACGGTCCACATTCAGCAGCGCACATTACCATAGGGCCCACCCATCAGCGCGTATATGAAGGACAGAAATGGTAATAAATTAGTGGTCGGTGGGCATTCGAAGTCGTGAGACCTCTGGTTAGCAGTCACCGGCGGTTGGGGGGCATTCATTGGGCAGTGGGGGTGGGGATCCCCAGAGAAAAAGCTCGGCGAGGGGGGGGGCTAGAGGGATGGCCGGTGCGGTGGCAGACCGGCGGTGGGTAGTGGTTTCAGGGAGGGCAGGCCGGCCGCGGGCGGCGGGGGCTGGCGGTTCGGCCGGTGGTGGCTGGCGGCTCAGGGGGTGGAGTTTGATGATAAACTGGAGGCCCTTGATTTCGTATCCAACGGCTGGAAAATCTAATGACCAGTGATGAAAAAGTCAGTCGACTGACATGTAGCCTCACCCCGCACGTACACATGCACGCGCGCAAGACACACACACAAGACACGCATGCATGTAGGCGTGCAACACTAACACGTACACACGCACGCATGCTGGCGTGCAACATTGACCCGTACACATGCACTCACGAACACACACACGTACACACCCATGCATGCAACACTAAAACATACCCTTGCACGCACGCAACACTCGCACGCCTGCATGCACACAGCACACGACGCAAGACACACGTTCAACCTATACGTGCATGCACCCTTTGTTAAGGACATGGATTGTTACGGGTATTAATCAATCTTATCTATGATAAGCAGAACATTGATGTTTGCAGCGGTCTTTATGAATCACAACGTATCGAACGGGCTATCAATATAGTAGGCTTATCTACATGAAAAAGATGACATCACACTCAATGAACAATCATCGGTCTATGAAATGCCCGCTTCTGACCGCCCTGGCCCACCAAAGGTTCCTCTGTTGTGCGCTGCCAGCGTTGGGTCACTGACATGCATGCCATGCACCCAAAGAGCCCACATGTCAGTGGAGGAACGGCGCGGTGTCCTAGGTCAAAGTCGAGGGCGCCACTCGCGGCATGCCCGGCTGAACACGCCTCTGCGCCGCATTCAAACGCCTCCATGAAACCCACCCGTGTGGAAGCCGAGAAACTCACTCTGGACACACGTCCGTTCATGACCGGGCCGCTCCCCTATCTCCTCCACCATTTTGTCCACTCTTACAATGGCTTACGAAGGGTAGTTATTCCGCATCCAAGCCGGCTGGGAAGCCCGCCGGATACGAGCTATGCAGCTCGCTGATCCACCTCCCTCCCCTCGCTTGACGGAGCCAGTTGCTGCCCCAAGCCGGTGCGCGGTTCAGCAACTCACCGCTCTAGGCCAGCTCGACGAGGAGCGGCGCACGGGCGTCATTGCTACCGTCCACGCCGCCGCCTCATATCGCGTCTCCCGTTTCTGTGGCCGAGACTCCCATGCCGGCGACCGCGCCATGCAAGCAGCGACAGAAGCCGGGTGCACAGAGAGCGACGAGTCGGTGGCCAGCGCCTCCGCGTCCACCGCCATCATCGAGGAGAAGTAGAACACAGGAGGCCGCCGCCGCTTGGGTCCCATGAAGGCCACCACGGAGGCGACGCCGGCGTACACAACAGGTGTCTTGCCGGGTCCTTTTTTTGTGAGGACCTTCATCGACCCCGCATGGGCTCCACGGAAGAGGGGAATGTTAGGATGAACTCGAGCCGGTGTCGGCCATGGCGAAGTAGTGGCCGATGATGAACTCGAACCGGTGCCGGCCACCATCATCTTCGGCACCAGCCAATGATATCAGTTGGGCAGTGGGGAAGTGAGCCATCCTTTGCGCTGAAGCATATACCTCCGGGGCTCCCGGCAGTCCGGTGATCGTGCTGCCAGACATGAGGAACACAAATCGATCGGCAGGCGACCATTTAGGCCAGGTATTATATACCTATGCTGTCCAGAACTAGCACCGCGTAGTTCATTTAAATGTAATGAAATCCGTCATGTTTGTATGAAAATCCGTTATTTTATATGATTTCCGCCGTTGTTTATATGAAATATCAGTTTGTCTAGGTGTTTGCGTGAATTTCGTCCGGTTGGTTGAGTTGCTGTCATAATGTGTGCGGCTATGGTTGGATGGCGTAATTTGCGGGTCGCCGGTCGGTCTGCGGGCGGCTCAGGCGGCATTGTGGGACAAAAAAACACAGCTCGTGCGAGCTCGTCTCCAACGTGCACGCTGGAGGATGCATGATAGCATGAGCACCCGAGCCATTCCTCGTTCATCGGTGGCAAAGGCACCGGTGGACAAAAGGGTCGCCAATATTTTGGCTACCCGGGGCAAGATCCAAATAGCCCCTCCCAATAGATTCAAATTCCTCGTTCGCCATGGAATTTTTCCATGTGTTGTTTTCATGGACTAGCAAGATGCCCGTGCATTGCATGGAACATCAAGATGCATTTTTTTACAAACTCCCGCATGCATGCAAGGGATAATTAATGTCTTCCTTTGCTAGTACCACGAGGCAAACACCATTAATATTGCATCCATTAGTGTTAGTTGCCTTGTATATCTGCAAATTGTAATTTTGATAGTGGCCCCTTGTATATAAAAATGGAGGGAGAAAGATGAGAGATAAGGTGAGGAGGAGTGGGGCGTGGTGGTGACTGGTGGTCGGACTAGGCGGAGGCATGGGGATGGACGACGCATTATGTCTAGGTTTGTATCTCTCTCACACACACCCACGTAGGTGGGGGACGTGCACGAAGAGAAGAGGTGCATGCATGACGCATGTACTCCCGTCTCTTTCCCAACCACACCCGCGGGGGTACACGGTGGAGCTCATTTATGTACGAAAAAGGCAGCCCACGTGGTAATTTGGCACATGTACTGGTTGTCCACTTGGTGGAGGGAGGATCGTCTACCACAGGTGAACAAACAAATTGCAACTTGATGCGTTATGTTAAATTTAAAAAAGAGGCAAACCATGTGGGGCCTACCTTAGAGGCAAGGCTCTATACACTGGAGTACTTTTGATGTGTCCCGTCAACTCTAAGAACGAGGAGAAGCTTGCTTAGTATGCCGTCTCCCCCGCCCACGGGCGCGGTGGCTCGCAGGATGAGGTGGAGCTTGCTTACTACGCCTTACGCCCGCTCCCTCACCCAGCGCGGTGGCTCGCAGCACGAGGAGAAAAATTTACTACTCCCTCCGTTTACTCCTCGTCCCTACTACGTACTTTGGTTAGTACTCCCTCCATTTACTTATACAAGGCCACTATAAAAAATACATTTTGCATCTATACAAGGCCACAAATAGTAATCGAGACAAAAGTTACTACTCCCTCCTTTCCAGTTTATGGCTCAATTTCAAAATCTCTCCAACCAAGGTAGACGGTGAGTGGTCGAATTAATTTCGTATTTTGCACAAGTAATTAGTACGCTCGTCTTTCTCAAGAAGTTATGTTTACCGAGGCATTAATTAGAACGAATGCATGAATGACCACTAAATTTCCATGAAGTTGTACATGCATTAGTTAGTTTCCTCTTGACACTGCTTGCGTCGGGTGATCTAACGCACCTCGAAATCCAACATGTAATGGTACTACTACTAGTATAGTAGAATTGAGACTTATCAAACGGAAAAACAAATGTTTTTTAGATGAGCCCTATAAACCCTAGTGGGTACGTAGTCCGTAAAAACATATTTTTCCAAAACTAAGTCGCTCCCTTTCATGAATTTTGTAGTATACTCCTCCGTCGACGCTCCCTTTCATGAATTCTGTACTTCCTGCCGCCGACATGTGGGACATATAGCAACCGAGTCGACGTGTGAAGCACCAAATAACAGTGCAGAACAGCAGGGGGGACGCACCCCACTCGTACCGGCCCAGTAGTAGTAATGAGCAATGAGATGTCAAATCACAATGCCGCACTTTCCCAGACGGACGAAGCAACCATTATTTCACACTTCGGTTCGCCATCATCTCAAACCACGTACTAGTATTTCTTCTGGCTCAAGAGGGACACGCGCATCTCCTTGGTACATCATGACACATGGGACCGCATGACAGGCCATGCTCCCCCGCCGATCGCTCGGTAAAATCACCTCATTTTTACTATACTTCCTCCGTATCGGTTTACTACATGGCATGCACGTCGTTCTAGGTTGAGAACTGGCTATATATGTGATGAACAGTACTCTAGCCTTTTAAAAAATGTATACTTTTGTACAGTAGTACTATTGATGGATTGCGCCATGGAGCAAAAATTGAAATTAAAAAAGGTGGTACATATAGAGAGCGCTCGTCGCCAAATATGCATATAGTACTATTAAAAAGGCTAGTCACAATAATGGTGTCCAGCTCAACCCACCCCTCAAATAAACTAAGAGGGTGCTTGCATACGTTTTAGTCCCATGACTAAAAGTAGTGGGACTAAAACATGCTAGCCTCACCCATGCTTAGATCCAAATACTAAAAAGGCTAAAATCAAGTTAATGAGCATTTATTATCCTCCAAACCCTCCAATTCAGAACTCGCATGTGTTAAAGGAGAGGAGTTAAATGAGTAGAGAGAGGACTAATCCACATTTTAGTAGGGGTACCCCTGACTAAAAAAATTTAGTCTCAAGACTAGTTTTAGCCCCTCTTTAGTCAGGGGTGCTTGGAACTTTAGCCTCTTAAAGAGACTATTTTTAGTCACACTAAAATAAGTCCCTTGGATCCAAGCACCCTCTAAGCATCCTGGAATTCTTTGACAAAACTAAGCACCCTGAAATTCTTTGACAACTAAACTGCTGGCTATATGATGTTGGCCATATATATTGTACATATATAATGTGAAGAAACGAGTGGTAGTACAATACCAACTAAAAGATGAAATGTAAGAAATACTAGTATGTACGTACTGAAGAGTTAAAGTAACGAGAAGAAACATAACATAGTTCTGCTGGGGGCTCAGCACAACACACCCCTCAAATTAAATTAAGCACACCTGAAATTAAACTTTGCAACTATTCCGGTAGACACTGCATTAGAACCACCATGAGCAACAACACTGCCACCTTACTCGGAGTCCTCGTCCACGTCCTCGACTTCGTCCTTCTCCCTCTTCCTCTTGGCCGATACTTCTTTCCTTGAACCGCACACTTGGCTATTGCTCTTCATCCAACCCTTGTAGATATTGAAGCAAAGGTAGCCATCCATTGCAGCGTAGTGGATGTGGTCTATATCTAGTACATTCCGCTTCCATGCATGACGACGAAACGTGTAATGAGGTCTCTCCAGTTTACCGTACGAAGGATGAACCATGGCTCCTGCCAGGGTCAGCATTGAAGGCTGATGAGAGGACACCAACCGATTCTTCTGGAGGTCGAAGGTGTTGCCTACAACGAGGCCTATCCAACGCAGGACTTCTTTGTCGTTACCAAAGTCTACAGTAACGCATTTCACTGTTTTTTCCTTGAGGAAGTTCTTAAAATCCTGGCACTCAATGTCGGCATGGCATATGTGGTAGACCAAGCAAACGTTATGTACGCAAACCTCGATCACGGCGGGCTTCCTCCTCTCTTCGTCCTTTAGATCCTTATCTCGTCCCAAGACTGTGGTGTACTCAACATCTAGCCCAGTGACCCACTCATCATCTGAGTTTTCGAACATGCGGCTAAAGCGAGAAAGGCATCCTTTCACTGTCGCGGAAGAACAGGTGTAGACAACGTCGAACTCATCGTCGGTGATGGTTCTAACCTTGTACTCACCGCCGATTGTGGAGATTTGGGACGCCATGGATTTGGCAGGAGGGTTAGGATTAGGGGAATTGCCGTAATGTGAATGGACGGGACGACTAGGAGCGAACCGTCGTAGTATTGAAGGACGTGCGAGGACGAGTAGGAGCGAATTGCCAGCTTGCGAACGGCAGGGTAGTGGCTTTCCATTCTCCCATGATACGGGCTTCCGAGAGCCCATGGATCTGAGATCGAACGGTTGCATGGCGTGATTCTAGACCTATGGGTGAATATCCTATCCTGGAGGGTTATTCTGCAAATTTTCAGCAACTTAGCATGCAACTGTTTGATCTCAGATCTAAGGGCTGCCAGTAGCCCGTATCATGGTCACGCCTACCACGACCGTCGCGTCGCTCGCGCAGTCGCACCCTTGGAGATTTAACACGGTGCGTTAGGCTATCTGATGTTGGCATGTCATACATAGTCATCACTTAGTCACTCATACTACAACAAGGTTGGCTATAAGTGTATTTTTTACTCCTCTCTATCTCTTTCTTCGTACTCAAGGAAGAAACGGTGCTAAGCGCGTGTATTTATTGCATTTGCCAAGGAGTGACCTCTTCCAATGAAATGGTGTTGCTAAGTTTGCTTCATTTAATTAGTTATAGACTCAAAATTGTCTTTTCACCTAGGTACACGCACTTAGCACCGTTTCTTCCTTGGGTCACCAAACTAGTCTCTCTCTTCTTGATTAACTTGCCACATCAGACTTTATGCCTATGTGGCAAGCTTAAGCACCTGTAGGAGCAAGTAAAAGTAAGTACAATAGTGCGCTTTACATGGGATTTTTGCATATGTGGAGGAAAGAGAGGCAAGGAAAAAGTGGAGAAGTGGGCTCTCATGCAAGAGCCAGCCTCTACTACATGGTGGAGCATTGGGAGAGGCACCTGTATGGAGGTGGTCAGGAATCTGGGAGACTCACGCCGGTCATAGGGCCGCAGTTAAAATGATAATGGCAAGTCAAAACATGGGGCCCCACCTGTCTAGCAGTAACTCGCT